>CM033722.1:14904120-17352583 GCA_019671005.1 Hibiscus mutabilis | reverse complement strand
ACACCTCAACTCCGATAACCTAGCCTATCTCTCTCAATTGAATTCATCTTTTATTTTATTTTATTGCTTTCTAGATTAGTAATTAGTTAAACTTCGATAATCCTTTACTTGTGTTTTACTTTTTACGGTGCAGAGACTAGATTCTCATATTACTTAGGAGTTACTCGGAATCAAACTATAATGCTTGTGAGTGTGTGCGGAGTTGTGTGCAAGTTGATTTTTTGGATTCTATGCAAACAATAGGTTTTCAAATTACTTCATTGGGTTCTTTTTAACATGTTTTAACTAGAGCCAGTTTTGGGCACCTCTAGTGTTTTGTTTTTTTAGTTTTCTTAAGTTAATTTTTCGACTAGAGGCGGTTTGGGCACCTCTAGTTAAATTTTTTTAACACATACTAGAGCGATTTTGGGCACCTCTAGTGATCAATTTTTTAGCACATGCTAGAGCCAATTTTGGGCACCTCTAGCATTCATCAATTTTTATTCTAATCCCCCAATTTGTTAATTATCAACCTAAGTTTACTAGAATTCCTTAAATCAATCAAACCACAACAGTGTTTCATCAAATTTAGCATCATAGTAAAATTCTAAGTTTTTTCCATGGTTATCCTAGAATAAAAATTCTATCAATTAAGTGCATTGGCAAAGTCATCATCGAATATTCATCAAATCTAAGCAATTCTTGTTCCAATTAAAGGCATGGCAAGCAATTTATGTATCTAAATGTAATACTTAAGATGAATGTAACTAAACATGGTAACTACTAATAACAATCCCCCAAACTCAGTGAGGCATTGTCCTCAATGCATGCATAAAAAAAAAAAATAAAAATAAAAATAAAAATAAAAATGCATCGAGGACTTACTCAGGAGTTCATCATCGTAGATGATTAGTTTCCTTCTAGTCGGTGTCTTGATTCTCTTGCTTGAGCGCGATGGTTGTTTTCTTGTTGCGGGATGTCTTTAGCTTTGGTTGCCGTGGCATCTTGGGGTTGGTTGCCGTGGCATCAGCTTGTCTTGAGGCACGATGTAGGTTGCGCGGCATCTTCTTCATTAGTTGCGGGGCAAGGATCTTGGTGATAAATTTCCTTAGCATAGTAGTTGTGAGTCTTGTTGTGAAAAGAAAACAAAAAAAACCTGAAAACTAAAGATAATGAAGAAAATATAAAATATCTCCTAAAATAAAAAAAAATAAAAATAAAAAAAAAAAAAAAAAGAAAATATTGAAAGGAGGCATGCTCATGCATCTCTAAGTTGACCACTTCTTTATTCGTTCACATGGGCACCATTGTAGTGCTTCAATCTTTGTCCATTAACTTTGAATTCATGGTTGTCAGAGATGGACTTGATTATCACGGCACCATGGGAGAATGGTTTGCGACTTGAATGGTCCGACCATCTTGATTTCAGCTTTCGGGGAAAAGTTTTGCGAGGAATTGAATAGGAGAACTAGTTGCCCTGGCGTGAATTGTCGTGGCAATAGTTTCTTGTCATGCCATCGCTTTGTTTTCTCCTTGTAGATTCGTGCATTGTTATGGCGAGTGCGGAATTCTTCTATCTCATTGAGATCCATCAAGCGCTTTTGTCGGCACTTTCCCAATCCATATTCACGGTCTTGATTGCCCGGTCGCCTTGTGCTCGATTTCCACGGTAGATGACATGTTTTACCATAGACAAGTCGGAAGGGGACATACCTAAGGGTGTTTTGAATGCGGTGCGATATGCCCAAAGTCGTCATCTAGTCTTAATGACCAATCCTTCCTTGAGGATTTACAACTTTCTCAGTATTCCCTTCAACTCCGGTTGGAAATTTCTGCTTGCCCGTTGGTTTGTGGGTGATATGCCGTGGCGATCTTGTGTGATATGCGAGCGTTGCAACATCTTGGCAATTAGTACATTGTCAAAATGCTTGCCTTCGTCGCTGATAATTGCTCTCGGCATCCCAAACCGTGTAAATATGTTTTTCTGCAAGAATCGTTGCAGTCTTGGAATCGTTGTTGGGAGCTGCAGCTGCCTCTACCCATTTAGACACGTAGTCGACGACAAGTAAGATGTAGAGGTTGCGAATGAAGATGGGAAAGGTCCCATAAAATCGATCCCCATACATCGAACAATTCCACCTCGATGATGTTCTGGGTGGCATCTCATGTCGTCTAGAGATATTGCCGTCCTCGGCAGCGATCACATTGCTTGTAAAAGTCTTGGGCATCTTTGTACAATGTTGGCCAATACAACCCGGATTGCAAAACTTTGGCGTGATGCGAGTTCCTCAAAATGTCCTCCATAGGGTGAAGAATGGCATTGCGGAGTACATTCTGTTGCTCTTCTTGAGGACACATCGGCGTATAACTGATCTGCACATTGTTTAAACAAAAGAGGCTCGTCCCAAAAGTAATGCTTAGCATCATGGCGGAACCGCTTCTTCCCTTGGTGAGTAATGCCATAAGGAAAAATACCACAAACAAGGAAGTTAACTAAATCCAGCGTACCGAGGGTATTTGCGAGGCATGTCTTTGCCGTGGCGACTGCTCCCAAAATTGCGCGGCGTGCGCGTCAAAGGACTGCTGTGGCGTCGAGTTGCCGGCGTGTGCATCCATGGTTCCATGGTTACGAGGCGTCTAGGGTTGCCAGGGTCAGGGTTGCCAGGCGTCCAGGGTTGCGAGGACTAAAATTTGTTCATCCGGGAATGCATCGCATATCTCTAGATCGCGTCCTCCTCCTATTGCGTTCCAAGCGTGATAAGTGATCGGCCACTTGATTTTTTGTTCCTTTCTGTCCTTAATTTCAATATCAAATTCTTGTAAAAGTAATATCCAACGAATCAAGCGAGGTTTAGCATCCTTTTTAGCAAATAAGTATTTGATTGCGAATGGTCGTATGAACAATTACCTTTGTACCAATTAAATAGGATCGGAACTTGTCAAATCACGAAAACTACTGACTAGTAACTCTTTCTCCGTTGTTGTGTAATTCACTTGAGCACCATTAAGAGTTTTACTAGCGTAGTATATCACATGGAAGGTCTTACCTGTGCGTTGGCCTAGAATTTGCTCCTCCGCGAAATCACTTGCATCACATGAGCTCAAAAGGTAGCGTCAATCTGGTGGAGCGACAATGGGTGCGAGGCAAGCTTTTTCTTTAGGGTTTTGAATGCTTGGGTGCAGAATCATCAAAATCGAAGACTTTATCTGTTCAAGCAGATTACACAAGGGTTTAGTGATTTTAGAAAAATTATGAATGAACCTCTGTAAAAACCTGCATGTCAGAAAACTTGAATTCCTTTAACCGAACTTGGTGGGGTAATCTCTCGATCCGTCCACCTTGGCTTTGTCTACTTCAATTCCCTTGGATGAAATCTTGTGGCGAGCACTATTCCTTCATCTACCATAAAGTGGCATTTCTCCCAATTGAGGACTAAATCCGTTTCTTAGCATCTTGCCAACACCCTCTCTAAATTGCGAGACAGCCGTCGAAGTCATTACCAAAAACCAAAAAATCATCCATGAAGATCTCAAGGAAGTCTTGACCATATGCGAAAAAGAGTGCCATCATGCATCTTTGGAAGGTTGCGGGGCGTTACACAATCGAGCGGCATCGCCGGAAGGCATAAGTACCGTATGGGCATGTGAAGGTTGTCTTTTCTTGATCTTACGGTGCTATGGCAATTTGATTGTAACCTGAATAACCATCAAGAAAACAATAAAGGTTTTACCTGCAAGGCGGTCAAGCATTTGATCAATAAAGGGTAATGGGAAGTGATCTTTCCTAGTGGCTTTGTTTAGCTTTCGATAGTCCATACAAACCCTCCAAGCGGTCTGATCTGGTTGGGATAAGTTCATTATTTTCATTGCTTACCTTTGTTATACCTCCCTTTTTTGGTACACATTTGCCGGACTTACCCCGTACTATCGGAGATAGGGTATATAATGCGGCGTCAAGCCCTTGATGATTTCTTTCATTACAACCCCTTTCATGGCATGATTCAGTCTCCTCTGGGCCTCAATTGAAGGTTTGTGATCATCTTCCAACAAGATCTTGTGCATGCACACTGCCGGGCTAATTCCCTTCAAGTCGGCAATTGTCCACCCCTATTGCCTTTTTGTGTAGCTTCAACATCTTGATCAGCTTCTTTTCTGCTCAGGCTGTAACTTAGAAGAAATAATTACAGGCAATGTATTATCGGTTCCTAAGTATACATATTTTAGTTGCTCGGCAATTGTTTCAACTCAAGAGGTGGTGGTTGTTCAATAGAGGGTTTTTTGAGCTTACCTTCCTTACAGGTAATCCGGTGGTTCAAAGTATGTACCTGGTCGATTGACTAGCCAATTTGCCTCTTCTTGTTGTTCCTCATCGACCGGTTCTTCATACTCCTCGGGTTCCTCTTGATCGGCAATGTAGTTGCGAGGCAACTAAATTCCTCATCAGTTAAACTCTGCCGTGGCATGAAGTAGTTGGCATTCTTACGGATCATCGGCATGCCTTAGTGTTTGGAACACATTTAGTTTAACTTGCTGGTCATTCACCCTCATTGTGAGTTCTCCTTTTCAACATCAATCAAGGTTCTCCTGTTGCTAGGAATGGTCTCCGAGAATGATGGGTGCATGCTCATCTGCTTCACAATCCAAAACAATAAAGTCAGCGGGAAAAATAAATTTATCAACTTTTACCCAGTATGTCCTCGATTTTTCCCTACGGATGCACATAGGATCTGTCGGCTATTTGCAGCAGCATGCTATTGTAGGTCTTGCCTTCCGATTCTAGTTTTTGGAAAACCGATTTAGGCATCAAGTTTATGCTAGCCCCAAGGTCGCATAATGCTTTCCCGACATAGTGATTTCCAATGGAGCAGGGTATTGTGAAACTTCGGGATCCTTCAACTTGGGTGGCATACGATTGTGCAACATTGCCATGCATCCCTCTGTTGCGGCAAGCTGTTTCAAACTCTCTAGCCTTGTTCTCTTGGACACAATGTCTTTAAGAAACTTGGCATAGTTTGGCATTTGTTCAATTGCTTCCACCAATGGCAAGTTGATGTGGACTTGCTTTAGGATATCAGAAACTTCTTGAATTGGTATTCTTGCTTTTGTCGCTTCAACCTTTGTGGGAATGGTGGTGGAAGTCGGATATCTTGATCCTTTCATTGGTTTGAAACCTGATTGGCGGCATTGCGGGACATGCAGGTTCCGGCATTATCAACTGGGGTTGCGAGGCATGCTTATCGCAAAGTTGCGGCGTCTTTATCGTCGGTTGCGAGGCATGCTTATTGCCGGTTGCGCGGCAATTCTGGTTCAACATACGAGGCTTTGCCGCTAGGGTTCATCTTGATCTTTTTGTGGAGTTTTGTTTGATGGCGGGTTTGAACCTCTCTAAGTTGTTGGCCACTTCTAGTGGTGATTGCCTTACATTGCTCATGGCAGTTCCTCTTGCGACTTGAGTATCGCTAGGTAAACCTCCTTGTGGTCTAGTATTGATTTTGAGCAAACTGTCCGACTTGATTTTCCAATGATTTGATTGCCGCCTCTTGGTTTTGCAATCTCATCTCAGTCTATTAATAAAAGCATCAGTTCTTTTTATGAAATTACTATTCTCAGCCATATAAGATTCAGTTTTTCATCATAAAAGCATTTAGAAATTTTCCAAAGAACTAGATGTTGTCGGTTGTTCTTTTGCGGCATCTGTTGCCGTGGCATATTCTCTTTGGAATCCGATGCTTGTGCATTCTGATTGTTACAGTTTAGAGCATTGTTGGGATTACTCCATGAAAAATTTGGGTGCTTCTTCCAATTTGGATTGTATGTATTGGACATCACGTTGTTGCTTCGATTGTAATTCCCCACATAGAAAGCTGGATTCGGATTCTGCATACATTGGAAGAATTATGGTTATCACCACATAACTCACAAAAAGAATCCATTACCTTGACTTCATGTGTGTTGTTTGGTTTTGCATGTTCTGGACCATCTTGGTTAAAGTGGCCAAGTGTGCGAAAGTGAATCGATGATCCTAGTTCATGTATTGTGGCTTGGCGTCTAACTCCTCCTCTTCTAGTAGATGGGAATTGATAATCATTCTTGGCCAGCCTGTTTAAAATTTGCATTGCTTCCTCCGGTGACTTATCTAGGAGTATGCCGTTTGCGAGGCATCTAGCATCATCCTTGTTGGTGTATTCACGGCGTTGTAAAACATTGTTACTTGAGTCCACACGGGAATCCGTGTAAGGGGCATTTGTGTAGAAGTTCTCTATATCGCTCCCAAGCCTCGTACATGGATTCATCATCATCTGCTGCGAAAAAAAGTAATGTCATTCTGAAGCTTATCAGTCAAATTTGTAGGATTAAATCTAGCAAGGAAATCACGACAAAGATCGGTCCAAGATGCTATGGATCCGGCGGGAATGCTATTCAACCATGCTTTCGCCCTATCCCTCGGTGAATAGGGAATAATCTTAATCGTAGGACATCGGGGTGACTCCGTGTATCTTGAGCGAGTTGCAAATCTCGAGGAAAGATTTCAGATGTTGTCGTGCATCTTGATTCTTTGAGCCGCCAAATTGACCTATTGTGTTGATCATATTAAACATTACGGTTTCAACTCAAAGTGGTGGCTTCAATTTCAGGTGCGACAACTCTGGGTTAAGTCCATCAAGATCTTCTTCAAGATAGTCTCGAATAGTTACATTTCGTGCAGAATCACTCCTCCTCTGCTCGAACATCTTGATTCATATTGCCGTCTTGATTTGCCATTGCTTCTCTTATCCTTCGTCTAAGTCTTTGTAAGGTTCGTTCGATTTTGGATCAAGGGATATTACTGGTGAAGTCGGTCTGCATACTGGTCATATACCAATGCAAAACCAAAGTTTGTTAGCCCTTTGAATTTTAAACAAGAAAAATAAAAGAAAGTGCAAGAAAATAAAAACAAAGTCGCTATTGCCAATCCCGACAGCGGCGCCAAAAACTTGTTGCGCGTAATAAGTGCTACATAAATGTGCAAGTATATACACGTGCAAGTTATAGTATAAAGATATCGTCTCCACGAGGATTGGTGCCACTTCAAGAATCTAGTCTCTTGCCTTTGTAAAAAGTAAAAACACAAATAAAGGATTATAGAGTTTAACTAATAACTAATCTAGAAAGCAATAAAGTAAAAGAAAAGATGAATTCAAATGAGAGAGATAGGCGGGTTATCGTGAGTTGAGGTGTGATAGCCGATTGGATCGTCTTGGTAAAAGAGTGCGCGGCAACTTTCGGTTGCCGTGGCAACTTACTGTGGGGTTGCCTTGGCCTTGGCAACTAATCGATGGTTGCTGGGCGACTAGTTGGGCAACTACTTGGGCGTCTGGGCAGCAACCTTCAAGGTTGGCGGGGCGTTCTTCAATGGTTTCTTCTTATCCCTAAGTGAAACTCTAGCTACTTGTGCATGCCTTGATAATACATCCTGCGTGAATCAAGGGTGAACAACAACCAATCTTGCGCTCCTCTTAGCCGTTGAAATCCTTAACTTATTCCTAAAGCGGATTAATCTTCACCATCATTGGATTGAATAAAGATCATATTCATTCGTTTCTTGAATCTAACTCTCCCGATATTAGATAAATAGATGAAATCACGAGATCCTCTCCCAATTCACTCATAAACAAGAATAAGAACCAGAATGAATAAACCTTGAAATAGAAAGTGCAAACTCTTATTACCTAAACAAAAACCAATAGTTTCTCACAACCACAAAACACAATAACCATAGCCAAGTAGATTTAGTTCATGGCTAGGTTCCAAAAAAACACAAGATAAACAATCCCTAGCATGAACCCAATCGAACAAGGAAGGAAGAAAAGAGGAAGCTTGTCGAAAATCCTCCTTGCCCTAGAAATCGAAAATTTCTCCTCTTGCCTCTCCTTGGACTTGTCAGAAATTTCCCTCTTGCTCTCTCTCTCCATCTTGTGAAATCTCCTTGCTATTTATAGGGCTAGGCCAAAGTCCTTCTTTGAGAGGAGTTTGAGTAGTGGCCAACAACAGAGAGGTTCAAACCCGCTCGTCAAACAAAACTCCACAAAAGATCAAAGGCGAACCTGGCGGCAAAGCCTCGGATGCTGAACCGGGAATTGCCGCGGCAGCGGCAATAAGCATGCCTCGGCAAGCGATAATAAGGATGCCTCGGCAACTTGCGATAAGCATGCCTCGGCAACCCGATTGATAATGCCTCGGCAACTCGGATGTGTCGGCAATGCCGTCAATCAGGTTTCAAACCAATGAAAGGATCGAAGATATCGACTTCCACCACCATTCCCACAAAGGTTAGGCGACAAAAGCAAGAATACCAATTCAAAAGTTTCTTGATATCAAGCAAGTCCACATCAACTTGCCATTGGTGGAAACAATTGCAACCTCTACATCTTACTTGCCGTCGACTATGTGTCTAAATGGGTTGAAGCATTGCGGTTCCCAACAATTCTGCCTCTCTAAAACCAAATGGTATGTTAATTCCAATCAACTTTTTCTTATACGAACATAAATGTAGTTAAGCTAAAATTATTGTCACAAACCTTCAAGTGAGCAGCAGCTTTGTCCTTGTCGGTGAAAACACCAGTAGACTCGACAACGTACTCAGCTCCAGCCTCAGCCCACGGGATTTCATCAGGGTTCCTAAAATCAACATAAACCCCATCAATAAGATAGTTTTTATACCATAAAAATCTCCATGCTGTCTTTTTTGAAAGAAAAGAATATATCACCTGATACCAAAAATAGTGACAGGCTTTTCACCAAAGAGAAGGGTCTTTGAGTCCTTCACCTTAAGCTCATGGTGCTTCCATTGACCATGAACACTGTCGTACTTAAACATGTAGGTCTATACGCATACAATTACCAAATAGCATCAATAATCAAAATATTTAACAACATAAACAATTATATTAAGTTTATTCAACTTAAAACTAAAAAAATCAGTTCATTTTCACAAATCTCTACCAGATCTAAGATATATCAACAGTAAATGTTTAAAAATAAGTATTAGAGTCAGATCGGGAAAAAAATAAGTTCAAATCATCACTTCTCATATAACTTTTTTCTACTTCAAAACATTTGACGAAATTAATTCAAAAAGATGGATCTAGTGGAACATGCAAGAAAGCAACGAATCTAAATCTACAAAGTAAAATACGAAAGTAAGCAGACGAACCATGTAATCAGTGGTGATGAAAGGATCGTTAACAGCAACAAGCTCAACATCATCGCTTTGGAGAGCAACTCTCGCAACCAAACGCCCGATCCTTCCAAATCCTGCACCAAAAAACCAAAAAGAAAATCAAATACATGATTGAAAGATTTTTTTATAAAAAAACGACAATTTTAAAAAAAAATAGAAAATATTACCGTTGATTCCGATCTTGATCTTTCCCATAATGGAAAAATAAAATAAATCTCTAACAAAGAGGACGAAAACAAATAGAAGAGTGGTGGAGTAAAGATTAATATTATAGTGAAGGAGAGAAATGAAAAGATAAGTGAGCATTTATATATGCGTACAGTGTGTGACCTAACGAAGGGCAGACGGCGGAAATTTCTATAAGAGCGGGGGGGTAAAGTAAATCGTAGCTATTGATTTACTTATTACCTCTTACCTAGCTTTTTTTTTTTTTTAAGTGCATAAGCACTTGACCTCCCTTCACTTTACATTAATCCAGCGCTACTTTTTCAAAAATCATTGTTTAAAAAATAGGATTTAATTCATCGCATCAATCCAATGAATTGATAGTTTCGGCTCATTAGTTGAATTCACAATTTTACATTTAAACTTATACTATTAACCAACTTAAGCAACAATCACTTGGTTTAGTGGTATGAGGCGTTAAATTTTTTAAGTAAGATCATGAGTTTAAATTTTGACGTTGTAAATCAAAAACACTAATTGGGAGGGTCATTTTATAATAGATGTATGCAAAACACAATTTAAATTAAGCCGACCAATTAGTCGAATACCGATAGTTAAACAAAAAAATTAACCAACTTAAATTCATAATTTAGTTATCGTTAATATTTGTTTTGAATCGATCAGTCTAATTCAATAAATTAAATTGAAAATTAAAAGTTCAACATTTTATTTTATTTCAGGTAAATTATGAGTATCTCTCAACTTTTCATTGATAATCTAAATATGGATTAATTTTATCGATTTTATGCTTGAAATCACATGCTTACATTGTGAAATGGGCAAGTAAATTAAAAGTATGAGTTTTTTTTAAAAAAAATCGATGACATATATGAGAGAAAAACAACAAAAAAGGGAAAACCTAAACCACAAAAACCAAAGTCAAATACTGGCCTTTGAAGAGATCTAACAGAAGGAACAAATATGTAGGAGACAACAAAATATAAGGCCACCAACCCACTTCTTAAATAGAATAAATGAGGTTCACAAACTCGCATTTTTTTTCTTTCCTGCCAAAACTTCCGATTTGGACATGTATAAAGTCAGCACGTTATATTTACTATTATTATCTTATAAATATTTTTCTCTAATATTTGTGTTTAATATATTTTTAAAAAATATATAGGCATTGTTTGATAAATATCGTTTGAAGCTAAAATTAACGATTTAAACTACTTTTAGAGGTTTAACCAGTTAACATCACTAATGCAAATGTGTAGTGAAGAGAGAATTATAATAGCAGACTAGAATCAAATCTCTTATTTTAAAAAAATGCTCAAAAAGTTTTTTTAAGTTTAAAAGTTTTGACATAAGAGTTATAAATACTTTTTACCATTAACAACTACAACATTTTTTCAAATAACCTAAATTTAATTTTTTTTATTTTCATTTTTTCACCCGAACGTATTCTACAACCAGTATTGAATGATTAGTTATTTAAATTTGATTCAATATTTTTCACCCTAAACTTAACTTTTTATATTTTTCATTTTTTCTCATTTAAATCTCAATATTTGTTTACTTTAGATATCATTTAAATTTAATAAATAATTAAATTGTATTAAAAAGAATTATATGTAATAAATTAATTTATAGATCTTCAAATATGTTTAGTAATATTATATTAAAAAATAATTTTTATAATATGATTAATATTAATAAATATAAAATATTAATAACTAATAAACTATTTAAACAAATGTTGAATATAATCATAATCATTATATGTCATTTTGCTTATTTAAATAATCAAAAAGCTATCAGCTATCATTTAATTTTACCAAATACTTTTATGCAATCAACTAATACAATTTGCTATTCAAATCAAATAATATAATTAATTATCCGCTAATTGTCAAACATAATTTTTTTTATAAAACTAAGTGTAAACTATATTATTAATTAAATTTCAGGCGATATTTTGTTTTAGTCATTGAATTATAAAAGTTTCAATTTTTCATTAATTTTTTTTAATTACTTTTCATTTTAATGGATTGTTAAATCATAAACAGCGTAATGACAGTCATTATTTTTCCTTTTGTAAAAAACTGTAACTTGTTCGATTACCTTCGTTGATTGTCATTCTTCAAGATGCTTTTTCCAGAACTATTTTGCTTATGATCTACGCAGTTGAGATCCGGGCCAATTTTGGGGCCCTAAATGTGTGCTTTAGGAATCGATTCTTGTGTTATTATATAGAGAACTAAATTCCTTGTGAATCAATATGTTATGGGCCCAAAAAGAATTTTGTAACTTAAGATACTGATGAAAACATTGAAGTAGGTCTCGAGTTTGAGGTTTTACATATATAAAATTTTTTATTAGAATATTCACCTATCAAAGTTAAGTGTACAACAACGGGTTAGTCCAAATTAATCGGGACAAGTCCCAAAATATCGCGAGGAAAACAATTGTATGTAGAGAATACAATACTGAAGTGACTTCATGAATTTGAATCTCGAATCAATTCCCATCAATTTTTTTTGGGTGGCGGGAGGGGCTTAATTCTTTAAAGTTCATAAATCCAAATACTCACATCTCCATCCTCATATAAAAAAACACTGCAAATAATATTTGAATTATTTTTTGAAGCAAGAGTCGATTTCATTCAAGATAAAAAAATATTCAATAAAACACACCTTAAACAAGAAAATTTAGAGATTATGTCCACAAAAAACTTATACATAGAGAACAATAAAACATGAAAACTTATAGAGCTTGAATAAAGCAAAACATTGCCTCGAACACAACCTTCAACTTCCCTAGAAACCCAACAAACATCATCAAAATCCCCTTGTATTTATCCAATTAGACACTTATGTAATGATGTTGAGAAGTGATGGAAAACACCAATCTTGTAGATCTGCTCGCTAATAGTTACGATTACATCAATAAAGCGCCACAAAAGGCCCGACAATCATCATCAAAATCTCATTGTATTTATCCAACTAGATATTTATGTAGCGATGTATGAGAGGTGATGGACAACATCAATCTTTTTAGATCCGCTACGCTAATAGTTCTAATTATGTTGGCAAAATATCGTATAGGAGATCTAACCAAACTAGACCGTCGACCTTCCTTGATGAAGGGTGTGCGCATGATAATTGTTGCACGAACACAAAACTATCACAAAGATAGATGAGAACCATGTCACATGACAGATAAAATCATGCCACATGGACAAAAAAACAAACATAACAAGATTGTAAAAATGAGAAATTCAAGACAAAAGAATTTTTATTGGGAATTAAAAATAAACCTCAACAAGATCCGGTCTTTTAACCTTTTATGCAATTTCTCCATCGAGGGCATACCACGATGCCAACCTTCTAATGGTCCTTTTATCGTTATCATTGGTGTAACTACTCAGATTTCGAAATTCAAAGGTCGGGTTAACCCGAAGTATGGGCTTCGTGGTTGGGCCTCGATGTTTGGGCCTTGAGAGCCTTTTTGGGCATGTTTTAGGACTTTGGGCTTAGGTTATTTGTTTGTTGATGGGCTAAGGTGAAAGTAAGAAGGGCAAATGGGTAAAAAAAACATAACTAAAGACAAAATAATTTGGGGACATTATGTTTTTTTTGAGAATGTGGGGAGTGAAGTCATCTTTGTTCCCTTGTTCCATCTCTTACCCATTTTCATCATCCACCCTAAACCCTAAATTCCTTCATGTTCAAGGTCAAATCTTTGGGTTTTGTTGTGGATTTCTCATTTAGCTCGTTGAGGGAAAGTTGTTAAGCAAGAAAAGATCTTTAATTTGAGGTAAGCTTTGCTTGGTTTGGTAAGGGATGAGGTTTAGTTGGGGGTTTGAAGAGGAAGAACGGGAATGGATCTTGAGGGCTTCTTCATCAGCTTAAATCCAAGGTTAATACAATACTAACTCCTATCGTTTCCTGGAAATCATAAAAATAGGCTTTGTGCATGATTTGAGTGTTTATGGTTTGATATGCTTTGGTTGACCCCCATTTAATGGTAAAATGTAGATTTGACGTTGCTAAGGCTTAAAATTGGTAGAAACCCACTTAATAACTTCACCATAACTTGTAGGAGTAATTTGGGGCTTAATCATGTAGGTTAAGTAGAATTTCTAGGTAAAATTCGAATCTAGTGCTGAATTTCTAGGCTTGTGTACCGGTACCACTATACGAGTATCAGTACGCCTTAGTAATAAAAGAGAACAGGATGTGAGGGGCGTACCAGTACGACTTCCCGTGTATGGTACCCTTTGCATGATAAGAATTCTAGTAGTGTTTTTGTGTACCGGTACACTTGGGGCGTATCGATACGCACTGTTACATTGCATGAGGAAGGCTTTTGTGTATCGGTACGCAAGAGTAGGGGTACCGGTATAGGGTGGATACGTACCGATATCACGTGTCGATATGGAGGTTAGCATATCGGTACAACTTATTGTACCAATTCTTTTGAACCTAAATTGAGTATCGGTACTCATGAGAGAGTACCGGTACCTAGAGGGGCATACCGATACCCATATAGGAGTATTGGTACTCGCTGGTCAATCTGCCCAAGAATTTTGGGTTTGACTTTAGTGGTTCTATAATTCGAGGTACATGGGACAAGGGGTTTCCTAAGGTATAAAATGAATATCAAAGTTGAGAAACTGATGTTTAAACCATGTATATGAATTAATGGCTAATAATTTGGTAATTGTTAGGTGGACTATTTGTGATAGTAACCCATAGAGATCTTTGGTGGATCGATTGATCTTTGCGTGGTAATTAGGACCCTTGTTGTGTGCGGAAGGGGGTGCCTATATAGTTGGTTTGCCTTGAATAATAATATAAACTAATGAAAGTGGTTAATGTGCACATCCATAATATATTAACAATTAGATAAGTTTAATAGAGTGGCATAATAATTGATAGAAACCCTAAGGTGATGGTAAATGTGTTAGAGCTGTGTGTGTTGTGTGGTAGCTAAGGCTTTTGCTTTGTGTTGATGGGTTACTTAGTTGTTGAGTCATCCCTTGTTTTTGGGATTTGGATACCCAAGAAGTATGTTGCAACACCTTAAAGACTCCTGAATGTAGGATCCTGATGTTTTGTAGACGCGAGACTCATTCGAAGATGCTTGATGAGAGATTCTGAGCATGGATGTAAGATCCTGATGCTTTTTGGACGCAAGCCTCATCCCCACAGTATAGGATCACGATACTTTGTGGATGCGAGCCTTACTCATAGTGTAGGATCCCGATACTTTGTAGACGCAAGCCTTACTCGTAGTGTAGGATCCCGATACTTTGTGGATGAGCCTCACTTAAAGTGTAGGATTCTGATGCTTTATGGACGTGGACCTTAATTAATATTGTTGGAGTTATCTGTGTGATGCTATGTAAATTTATGAGGTACATGGATGAGCTGTGTGTGTGATCATACATTCATGATGATATGTGTTTAGGCGGTTATGGTAGCGACATTGTTATCTTGCCATGATATCATTCATGTTGCATTACTTTATTTATGATTTGCATGAAGCATGGTTGGTGGCGGAGTATCCACGAGCTTTGTTAGCTCGGTGTTGAACCGTTGTTTACGTTTCGCGAGGTTAGTAGGTTTGGCACGTCTTGGAAGCACCGTTGGTAAATGATTCCAGTGCCTCGTCTCTTTAGAGTACATTCTCGAGGTCATTGGACTATGTATTCGTAGGGACCTATTGTTTATTTTTAATTGTATTTGGATTTTTAAAAGATCGAGTCAAGGCTTTATAATGTAATTTTAAAAGGAGCTCCACTGTATATGTTTCAAATATTACTTGTACTTTATTTCGTTGAAATAAAATGGGCTTTGAAAATTTATTGTGGATTGGGCTAAACTAGGTTGGAAATTTATGGTTGGGTTTTAGGCTTGAAGCCCAAATGTGACATCCGGGTCGAGGGTGTTCTGATTGGCCATTTTTGGGTAAACACGGAATTTGATGTCTTGGAGGATATCGTAGTACCATAGATTGCCATCTTCCTTCTCTTCTAGATTATAGCAATGTGCTGGTACCTCAAAAATTTGCATCTTGATTGGCTTCATTTCGCCTTCAGGCTTGCTTCAAACATGGCGACCAATGTTGCTAAGGCGTCGGCC
Source organism: Hibiscus mutabilis (assembly GCA_019671005.1). Classification (NCBI taxonomy): domain Eukaryota; kingdom Viridiplantae; phylum Streptophyta; class Magnoliopsida; order Malvales; family Malvaceae; genus Hibiscus; species Hibiscus mutabilis. Next base: position 17,337,070 of record CM033722.1, on the reverse strand, counting down.
ATATGGTTATCCTCTCTTGGTAAATAGGAAAAACTAATTTCTTCAAAATTCTTGACCAACTCTTGGATTAGATCGTAGTACTTGACTAACCGATCTCGTGTCTCTCATTCTTTACGGAGTTGATAGATTACCAGGACGAACCTCCAAAGACTTGAAGCACCTTGATCTTTCTTTCTATAGTCGCATGGAGCCCTATGACACAAGCCTCATATTCAGCTATATTATTGGTACAGAAGAATTTCAGCCTACTTGTAAAGGGGAAGTAGACCTCTTTAAGAGAAACTAATACAGCCCCAAGCCCATGACCTAGGGCATTGGGCCCTCTATCAAAATATAGTTTCCAAGGCTCAGTATTCAAAAATGGGCCTCCCCTCAAACAAAGCACAAGCCAGATCTTCATCCGAGAAGCTGAAATCTAACAACTCGTAGTCGTCTAAAGCGCGGCTAGCCAAAAGATCTACCATCGCACTTCCCTTTACCACTTTCTGCTTACGTAAATAATATCAAACTCTAACAGCAGCATTTGCCAATGGGCCATTCTCCCAGTTAGTGCAGGTGCCTCTATTAAAAATTTCAATAGATCCAATCGGGAAATCAAGCAAGTGGTATAGTGTAACATGTATTGCTTGAGTCGCTTAGTAACCCACACTATGGCACAACACAAATTTTGGATCAATGGGTACCGTGTTTCGTATTCTATGAACTTCTTGCTTAAGTAATAAATGACCCTTTCCTTCTTGCCCAGATTTATCGTGTTATCCTAGCACGCAACCCATTAAATTCTAAAAAACTGTTAAGTACATAATTAATGGTCTATCGGGTACCAGCGCCACTAAGATCGGGGTATTGGTTAAATATTCCTTGATCTTCTCTAAGGCCTATTGGCAATCTTCATCCCATATCCTCGGGTTATTCTTTCGGAGCAACCTGAAGACGGGATCATATTTATCTGTCAATTAGGAGATGAACCGATAGATGTAATTTAGTCTTCCCAAGAATCTTCAGATTTTCTTCTATGTTTGAGGTGACGGGAGATCTTGAATTGCTTTCACTTTTTTAGGGTCGATCTCGATCCCCTTTCAACTAACCACAAAACCTAAGAATTTTCCAGACATAACTGCAAAGGTACACTTGGTCAGGTTGAGCTTTAACTAGTACTTTTTCAGCCTTTGGAACAACTTTCGCAAATTCTAAATATGTTCCTTTTCGGTTTAGGACTTGGCTATAATATCGTACACGTATACCTCAATCTCCTTGTGCATTATGTCATGGAATAAGGTTACCATGGCTCTTTGATAAGTTACCCCGGCGTTCTTTAACCCGAAAAACATTACCTTATAGCAAAACGTGCCCACCACATGGTTACAAAGGTTGTCTTTTCCATATTTTTAGGGTGCATTTTAATTTGATTATACCCTGAAAAGCCATCCATAAATGAGAACCAAGAATGCCCTACAGTATTGTCGACTATGGTATCAATGTGAGGCAACAGGAAATTGTCTTTGGGACTTGCCCTATTGAGGTCCCTATAGTCCACGCACATACGTACTTTTTCGTCTTTTTTGGGCACTAGGACTATGTTGGCTACCCATTCTAGATATTTAGCAACTTTTAGAAAACCAGCTTCAAACTGCTTCTTTACTTCTTCCCTAACCTTTAGCAGTATATCAAGTCTCATTCTCCGAAGCTTTTACTGAACGGGCTTGCATTCTGGCCTTATGGGAACTTGTGTACCACAATATCCGTGTTTAAACCCGGTATATCATGATATATCCATGCAAACACGTCTTTGAACTCTAACAACAGTTTCACCAAATCTTGCCTCACTTTAGATGATAAGGTGGTGCCAATCTTCACCTCTTTTCTTTCTTTCTCGGTTTCCAAATTCAGGATTTCCAACTCTTCTTGGTGTGGCAAGATCTACTTCTCCTCACTTGCCATTAGTCTTAACAGTTCGTCTGGGACCTCATATTCTACTTTATCATTCTCTTCATCGATTTCTGCCAAGCACGTGGGCTGTTCAAAATCTACCCCGGGATTAGATTTATAATCATTCATACAGTTAATGTTAAGGGGCCTGCACGAGTTTGAAAATATGTATTGGGAATGGAAATGAATAATTTACATAATAAATAAATAATGAATGTTATGTTTGCCATTTAAGAAAAATATAGAGAATGCATCATTTTTCATTAAAAATGAATGAATGTTGACATAGCAGTCCTTTTACAAAGGATCTATGTTGCCCTCGGGCAAAAGAAACAGGGTTGTTTCGAGCATTACATTAACTTGGACCTAAAAACTATAGGCATATCCATGCTGGTCCAGTTGTTGAGCTTCCCTCCCGGGAGGCACGAGCAGATTTCAGCTAGAGTCTGGATAAACTTGCCACCCTTGAAGATCACGTTCACATCCATTCCTTCCAAAGCTTCACAGATCAATTTTTCCTTGAGGTTTTTCTTATTTTTTCATCTTATTTCTTGAACTTTCGGTTCGGGGTTCACGATTTTGCCAAATACAAAGACTTTCTTGAGATTCGCACAAGTGATGGGCTCTCATAGAATGTCCTTCCCTCTGAGTCGGGCCTTCCGTTGTTATTCTCTTTTCTTCCACTCTTGTTTTTTTTGTAGAAAATTGGGCTTATACCCAGCCCAAAACGGTCATACTTGTGGATAACACTCATAGGTCGCAGTTGTCCTTGCAAATTCCTTCCCAAGCCTCTTCCTTTTTATCGCTCCTCTTCCTAGTGTTTCTGACACCACCATCTTGGTACAATTTGATAGTTTAGGGTAAGAAATTCGGCTTCCCTCAACGACAAAAGTGGTGTTGACAAACTCCAAGGCCCTGAAGGCATATTCCACCGCTTCCTGATCGGCCAAAATGTATGGAACGTCAGAAGTTACGTAAACAATAACATCTTACTCTGTATTGATCATTACTAGCTTCCCCTTGATAACAAACTTTAATTTATGGTATAGAGAAGATGAGACGGCACCGGCTGAATACATCCAAGGCCTTTCCAATAGACAATTATAGGAGGGTCGGATGTCCATCACCATGAAATAAACAATATACTCACTCGGACCAATGAGTAGGGGTACTTTGATTTTCCCAACCACATCTCTTTGGGTCCCATCACACGGTATTCTGACAAGGTTTCATGTGAGAGCTATCGATTGGTAGAAGTTGAAGAGTTTCCAAAGGCGTTACATTCGATGTGGAGCCGTTGTCAATTAACACTCCTTACAACACGTGTCTTTTACAGTGGGTGGTAATATTCAGGGCCTTAGTTGACCCCTATACCTCCCTCTGGTATCTCATCGTCACTGAAGGTGATATAATTATCGGCGGTGATATGACCAACGATCCGATCTAGCTCTTCGACTGATATATCTCTTTCAACAAAAGTTTGATTCAAGACCTTCAACAGCGCATCGCGATGTTTTTTTGAGTTCAGCAGGAGGTTGAGCACCGAAATACGTGCTGGCTATTTTTAGAGTTGTTCCCCGACATTGTATTCACTGTGCTTTAAGAATCTCAAGAATTATTGAGCTTGAGCCTCAATCACAGGCTCATTAATCTTTGGGGGAGGTTCTCCTCCAAATATCTTTGCGGGTTTAGACTCGGTTGCCTTGCCTTTACCTCTAGGCTCTTCTACCGCCTTCGAAGTTTTGGGAGCGTAACATCAACCACTCCTCTTGAAATGCCCTGCATCGTTTATCCTTTCGGGGTTTAGTTTCACTAGCTCCTCTTCCGTAGGCTTTACCCCTGCAACTGACTTCTCTCCTTCTTACGAACTTAAACACCTTGGTATTGAAACATTGGCGGTGTAGTTTCATGGAACCATCCAGGTATCCTTGAAGGGAAATAATGTCAGGGTAGAACTTATAATCTTAGGGGCCACCATAAAACCCTCATCTTGTGATGTGTTTTCTTGACTTGGCCTGAGACCAAGAACAAACATCCTTCTTGCACTATACTTGGTATCTGGACCGTCCAATGTGCAGACTCTTAATTCGCTACTCCTCTTTTCTTTCTCAAAGAATTCAGTCTCATTATTTTCCATTAATTGCTGAATCACCTGACCAAATTTTTTGCAGTCTTGTATCTCATGATCCACTGACTGATGGTACTCACAATACGGGCCACAACCCTTCTTTACGATTACCATTCATCGGTTAATGAGACGAGCAATACATAGATGATGAAAAACCCATCTCAAAAGTGATTTTACTTCAAACAAACTCTCATTTGCTTTACTGGCGTACTCTTCTTCAAGAGCATTTATAACCTGACCTCCATGATTCGGTAAGGGGTTGTTGGCGGTACTTGGTTCCCCTAATTGTAATACTTCGATCTTGATCAGATTCTGAACGAACTTCTTAAATTCCACGTAATTCTCATTCAAATGCACCGGAACATCAACGTGGTATTCATAGTGTGCATTAGGGTCATACCATGCTGGATAAGGTAGGATAAAAGGGGTCACATGATAAGGACAAACTAAATCAGCATTGTACAGCCGCGAGTAGAGTTCTTTGTAGGAAATCAGTAATGGAGTGAAAGACTTACTCTCGCTTTTTTTCTTGGGCCCCCGATCTTCCCTTCTATTAAACTTCTGGAATTTTCGACTGTGGCTTGGGGCTGGGATATGGTGAGGTTCTTGACTGCCTCATAGATGTTTGTGTTGTTAACTTCGTGATCTTTCTTCTTGAACTGGTTGCGTGACAGTTCCCCTCCGTCAATTCTCTTACTTTTGATAGCTGCTTCAATACGTTCGCCGGTCATTAGTATGTTAACAAAATTACTAATAGGGTTACTGATCAAACGATCATATAGTGCCCCTTTTAGCGCGTCTATGAACTTAGGAGAGATCTCATTCTCACGAAGAGGAGGTTAAACTTGCGCCTCTATGTCACGCCACCTCTGAGCATATTCACGCAAGCTCTTGTTACGTCTTTGCTCCATACCTTGCAATAAGAGCCGTTTGGGAACCATATCAGTTATGTGCTTATATTGGTCGGTGAAAGCTTTGGCCAAATCTTTTCACGACTTAATCTGAGCTCGTGTCAGCTGGTTATACCACCTCGTGGAAGGTCTCACAAGACTATCTTGGAAATAGTGTATTAACAGCTTTACATTGTTAGTAAACCCGACCATCTTGTGGCAGAACATGGACACATACACAGTGGTGAATTCGTCCCATCGAACTTCTCAAACTCTGGGGTCTTAAACTTGTACGAGATTTCTACATTGGGGACTAAACTGAGATCTCTAGTGTTAAGCCCGTAGGAACTTTCCTCATCCTCTTTTACCCAAAATTTCTCTTCAAGATCCTTTCTAGTTTCTTCCATCTGCTTCGAGAACTCATCCTTCACTTGGTTCAATTTCTCTAACTCATCAAAGTCTGGGATACTATCCCCAACATTTTTTATGTTCCCAAAGGTCACGCCCGGTTGGGCCTGAGCAGATGTGCCAGCCTGATGATATGAGGATACCCCTTGTGGAGGATTTGGTGTAGGGTTAATGAAGAGAGGGTTTTTAAAGATTGGAGAATATGAAGGGTCTCCCGGGTTCTGAGTAGGGTTCACGATAGCATTCTTCCTTCTTAGGTCTTCCCCGCGACTGAGTTACAGCATTTGAGATATTTTCTTTATCATATCTTGTTGAGATTTGATGATGGTGCCTCTCAATTCTTGTTGTGTTCATTCCAATTGACCTCTAAGATCGGCTTCCAATTTCGTAAAGCTTTCCTCCATGATCCTTATTTGTAAACGGGTTCGATATATGTGTGGAATGATTGCTGATAAGTGTTCAAAAGTACTATTTTTCTTACCCTTTTTACTCATATTATTGTTAGACTTAGGCTCATATTAGTTGCATAGTTAGCCATTCATGCATTAATCCATGTTTCCTTCCATCGTTGAGCTTGATTACATAACTTGGTAGTTTTTGTGGAAAAGATGCTGCTTTGGTGTGCTTTGTGTGTGTATGTGCAGGATCACTTGCCAAAGCAATGCCGAGCTAGTTGCCAGGGCAATGCATGAAGGATATGCCAAGCTAGTTGCCAGGGCAATGCATGAAGGAGACGCCGAGCCAGTTGCCATGGCAATTGTCGACAAAGAGAAAATGCAATAGGGATGTCGAAATTAATGACTATACAAGCCCAAGATGACGTGGAGCAAAGCCCAAGCCCAAAGGAATTTGATTGCCATGCAGAGATTAAAGAAGAATTAAATTCCAAGAAGATAGGAAAAGTTCTAATAGGAATAAAATTATAATAAAGAATTATATTCTTTAAAGATAATTTAATTCCAACTCAAACTCCTCCTCAAAGAAGGACTTTGGCCTAGCCCTATAAATAGCAAGGAGATTTCGACAAGAGGCATGGAGAGAGCATTAGGGAAATTTTCGATCCAAGGGATAAAGCAAGGGATTTTCGACAAGCTTCATCTTTTCTTTCTTGTTCGATTGGGTTCATGCTAGGGATTGTTTATCTTGTGTTTCTTTGGAACCTAGCCATGAACTAAATCTACTTGGCTAAGGTTATTGTGTTTTCTGGTTGTGAGAAACTATTGGTTTTTGTTTAGGTAATAAGAGTTTGCACTTTTCTATTTCAAGGTTTATTCATTCTTGGTTCTTATTCTTGTTTGCGAGTGAATTGGGAGAGGATCTCGTGATTTCATCTATTTATCTAATACCGGGAGAGTTAGATTCAAGAAACGAATGAATATGATCTTTATTCAATCCAATATTGGTGAAGATTAATCCGGCTTAGGAATAAGTTAAGGATTTCAACGGCTAAGAGGAGCGCAAGATTGGTTGTTGTTCACCCTTGATTCACGCAGGGATGTATTATCAAGGCATGCACAAGTAGCTAGAGTTTCGACTTAGGGATAAGAAGAAACCATTGAAGAATGCTCCGCCGAACCTTGAAGGTTGCTGCCTAGACGCCCAAGTAGTTGCCCAACTAGTCGCCCAGGCAACCATTGATTAGTTGCTAAAGCAACCCCGTTGTGTAAGTTGCCACGGCAACTGAGTTGCCCGTGCACTCTTTTACCAAGACGATCCAATCGGCTATCACACCTCAACTCACGATAACCTGGCCTATCTCTCTCATTCGATCTCATCTTTTCATTTACTTAATTGCTTTCTAGATTAGTTATTAGTTAAAACTTCTATAATCCTTTACTTGTGTTTTTACTTTTTACAGTGCAAGAGACTAGATTCTTGAAGTGGCACAAATCCCTGTGGAGACGATATCTTTTATACTATAACTTGCAACGTGTATACTTGCATATTTGCGTAGCACTTATTACGCGCAACAAGTTTTTTGCGCCGTTGCCGGGGATTGGCAATAGCGACTTTGTTTTTACTTTCTTGCACTTTCTTTTTATTTTTCTTGTTTAAAATTCAAAGGGCTAACAAACTTTGGTTTTGCATTGGTATATGACCAGGGCGAGACCGACTTCACCAAAATATCCCTTTGATCCAGAAATCGAACGAACCTTACAAAGACTTAGACGAAGGATAAGAGAAGCAATGGCAAATCAAGATGGCAATATGAATCAAGATGTTCGAGCAGGAGGATGAGTGATTCTTGCACGAAACAGAACTATTCGAGACTATCTTGAAGAAGATCTTGATGGACTTAACCCAGGAGTTGTCGCACCTGAAATTGAAGCCGACCACTTTGAGTTGAAACCGGTAATGTTTAATATGATCAACACAATAGGTCAATTTGGCTGCTCAGCAACTGAAGATGCACGGCAACATCTGAAATCTTTCCTCGAGATTTGCAACTCATTCAAGATACACAAAGTCACCCCCGATGTCCTACGATTAAGATTATTCCCCTATTCACTGAGGGATAGGGCGAAAGCAAGGTTGAATAGCATTCCTGCCGGATCCATAGCATCTTGGACTGATCTTTGTCGTGATTTCCTTGTTAGATTTAATCCTACAAGTTTGACTGATAAGCTTCGTAATGACATTACTTTTTTTCGGCAGGCAGATGATGAATCCATGTACGAGGCTTGGGAGCGATATAGAGAACTTCTACACAAATGCCCTTTATACGGATTCCCGGTGTGGACTCAAGTAACAATGTTTTACAACGCCGTGAATACACCAACAAGGATGATGCTAGATGCCTCGGCAAACGGCATACTCCTAGATAAGTCACCGGAAGAAGCAATGCAAATTTTAAATAGGCTGGCCAAGAATGACTATCAATTCCCATCTACTAGAAGAGGAGGAGTTAGACGCCAAGCCACAATACATGAACTAGGATCATCAGATTCAATTTCGGCACAATTGGCCGCTTTAACCAAGATGGTCCAGAACATGCAAAAACCAAACAACACACATGAAGTCAAGGTAATGGATTCTTTTTGTGAGTTATGTGGTGATAACCATAATTCTTCTGAATGTATGCAGAATCCGGAATCCAGCTTCTATGTGGGGAATTACAATCGGAGCAACAACATGATGTCCAATACATACAATCCAGCTTGGAAGAAGCACCCAAATTTTTCATGGAGTAATCCCAACAATGCTCTAAACCAGAACAATCAGAATGCACAAGCATCGTGATTCCAGCAGAATATGCCCCGGCAACAGATGCCGTAGCAGCAACCGACAATATCTAGTTCTTTGGAAAATTCTCTAAATGCTTTTATGATGAAAACTGAATCTTATATGGCTGTGAATAGTAATTTCATAAAAAGAACTGATGCTTTCATTAACAGGACCGAGATGAGATTGCAAAACCAAGAAGCGGCAATAAAATCATTGGAAAATCAAGTTGGACAGTTTGCTCAAAATCTGAATACTAGACCACAAGGAGGTTTACCTAGCGATACTGAAGTCGCAAGAGGAACTGGCCATGAGCAATATAAGGCAATCACCACCAGAAGTGGCCAACAACTTAGAGAGGTTCAAACCCGCTCATCGAACAAAACTCCACAAAAAGATCAAGACGAACCTAGTGGCAAAACCTCAGATGTTGAACCAGGAATTGCCGCAGCAACCGGCAATAAGCATGCCTCGGCAACCGATGATAAAGACGCCTCAGCAACTTGTGAAAAGCATGCCTCGGCAACCCCAGTTGATAACGCCTCGGCAACTCCAGATGTCCCGGTAATGCCGTTAATCAGGTTTCAAACCAATGAAAGGATCGAAGATATCCGACTTCCACCACCATTCCCACAAAGGTTGAAGCGACAAAAGCAAGAATACCAATTCAAGAAGTTTCTTGATATCCTAAAGCAAGTCCACATCAACTTGCCATTGGTGGAAGCAATTGAACAAATGCCAAACTATGCCAAGTTCCTTAAAGACATTGTGTCCAAGAGAACAAGGCTAGGAGAGTTTGAAACAGTTGCCGCAACAGAGGGATGTATGGCAATGTTGCACAATCGTATGCCACCCAAGTTGAAAGATCTTGGAAGTTTCACAATACCCTATTCTATTGGAAATCACTATGTCGGGAAAACACTATGCGACCTAGGGGCTAGCATAAACATGATGCCTAAATCGATTTTCCAAAAACTAGGAATCGGGAAGGCAAGATCTACAACAGTTATGTTGCAGCTAGCCGACAGATCCTATGTGCATCCAGAGGGAAAAATCGAGGACATACTGGTAAAAGTTGATAAATTTATTTTTCCCGCTGACTTTATTGTTTTGGATTGTGAAGCAGATGAGCATGCACCCATCATTCTCGGGAGACCATTCCTAGCAAACAGGAGAACCTTGATTGATGTTGAAAGGAGAACTCATAATGAGGGTGAATGACCAGCAAGTTAAACTAAATGTGTTCCAAACACTAAGGCATACCGATGATCCGAAGAATGCCAACTACTTCATGCCACGGCGAGTTTAACCGATGAGGAATTTAGTTGCCTCGGCAACTACATTGCCGACCAAGAGGAACATGAGGAGTATGAAGAACGGCCGATGAGGAACAACGAGAAGAGGCAAATTGGCTAGTCAACCGACCCGGTACATACTTTGAACCACTGGACTACTCGGGTAAGGAAGGTAAGCTCGAAAAACCCTCTATTGAACAACCACCAATTCTTGAGTTGAAACAATTGCGAGCAACTAAAATATGTATACTTAGGGACCGATAATACATTGCCTGTAATTATTTCTTCTAAGTTACAACTGAGCGGGAAAAAAGAAGCTGATCAAGATGTTGAAGCTACACAAAAGGCAATAGGGTGGACAATTGCCGACTTGAAGGGAATTAGCCCGGCGGTGTGCATGCACAAGATCTTGTTGGAAGATGATCACAAACCTTCAATTGAGGCCCAGAGGAGACTGCATCATGCCATGAAAGGGGTTGTAATGAAAGAAATCATCAAGTGGCTTGACGCGGCATTATATACCCTATCTCTACGATAGTACGTGGGTAAGCCCGGTACAATGTGTACCGAAAAAGGAGGTATAACAGTAGTAAGCAATGAAAATAATGAACTTATCCCAACCAGGACTGTGACCGGTTGGAGGGTTTGTATGGACTATCGAAAGCTAAACAAAGCTATTAGGAAAGATCACTTCCCATTACCCTTTATTGATCAAATGCTTGACCGTCTTGCAGGTAAACCCTTTTATTATTTTCTTGATGGTTATTCAGGTTACAATCAGATTGCCATAGCACCAGAAGATCAAGAAAAAGACAACCTTCACATGCCCATACGACACTTATGCCTTCCGAAGGATGCCGTTCGGATTGTGTAACGCCCCGACAACCTTCCAAAGATGCATGATGGCACTCTTTCAGACATGGTCGAAGACTTCCTTGAGATCTTCATGGATGATTTTTCGGTTTTTGGTAATGACTTCGACGGCTGCCTCGACATTTTAGAGAGGGTGTTAGCAAGATGCGAAGAAACGAATTTAATCCTCAATTGGGAGAAATGCCACTTTATGGTAGATGAAAGAATAGTGCTCGGCCACAAGATTTCATCCAAGGGAATTGAAGTTGACAAAGCCAAGGTGGACGTGATCGAGAGATTACCCCCACCAAGTTCGGTTAAAGGAATTCGAAGTTTTCTTGAACATGCAGGTTTTTACAGGAGGTTCATTCATAATTTTTCTAAAATCACTAAACCCTTGTGTAATCTGCTTGAACAGGATAAAGTCTTCGATTATGATGATTCTTGCACCCAAGCATTCGAAACCCTAAAGAAAAAGCTTGCCTCGGCACCCATTGTCGTTCCACAAGATTGGACACTACCTTTTGAGCTCATGTGTGATGCAAGTGATTTTGCGGTAGGAGCAGTCCTAGGCCAACGCACAGGTAAGACCTTCCATGTGATATACTACGCTAGTAAAACTCTTAATAGTGCTCAAGTGAATTACACAGCAACGAAGAAAGAGTTACTAGCTGTAGTTTTCGCATTTGACAAGTTCCGATCCTATTTGATTGGTACAAAGGTAATTGTTCATACGGACCATTCGGCAATCAAATACTTATTTGCTAAAAAGGATGCTAAACCTCATTTGATTCATTGGATATTACTTTTACAAGAATTTGATATTGAAATTAAGGACAGGAAAGGAACAGAAAATCAAGTGACCGATCACTTATCACGTTTGGAACGCAATAGGGAGGAGGACGCAGACCTAGAGATATGCGATGCATTCCCAGATGAACAAATTCTAGTTGCCTCAGCAACCCTCGACGCCTCGGCAACCCTAGACGCCTCGGCAACCATGGATGCACACACCTCAGCAACTCTCGACACCGCAACAGTCTTTGACGCATACGCCTCGGCAATCTTGGGAGCAGTCGCTACGGCAGCACATGCCTCGGCAATACCCTGGTACGCGGATTTAGTTAACTTCCTTGTTTGTGGAATTTTTCCTTATGGCATTACTCACCAAGGGAAGAAGCGGTTTCGCCATGATGCTAAGCATTACTTTTGGGACGAGCCTCTTTTGTTTAAACAATGTGCAGATCAGGTTATACGCCGATGTGTCCCTGAAGAAGAGCAACAGAATATACTCCGGCAATGCCATTCTTCACCCTATGGAGGACATTTTGGAGGAACTCGTACCGTGGCCAAAGTTTTGCAATCCGGGTTGTATTGGCCAACATTGTACAAAGATGCTCAAGACTTTTACAAGCAATGTGATCGTTGCCAGAGGACGGGCAATATCTCTAGACGACATGAGATGCCACTCCAGAACATCATCGAGGTAGAACTATTCAATGTATGGGGGATCGATTTTATGGGACCTTTCCCATCTTCATTCGGCAACCTCTACATTCTACTTGCCGTCGACTACGTGTCTAAATGGGTAGAGGCAGCTGCAGTTCCCAACAACGATTCCAAGACCGTGCAACGATTCCTGCAGAAAAATATATTTACACGGTTTGGGATGCCGAGAGCAATTATCAGCGACGAAGGCAAGTATTTTGACAACAGACTAATTGCCAAGATATTGCAACGCTTCGGCATATCACACAAGATCGCCACGGCATATCACCCACAAACCAACGGGCAAGCAGAAATTTCCAACCGGGAATTGAAGGGTATACTCGAGAAAGTTGTAAATCCCTCAAGGAAGGATTGGTCATTAAGACTAGATGACGCACTTTGGGCATATCGCACTGCATTCAAAACACCCTTAGGTATGTCCCCCTTCCGACGTGTCTATGGTAAACCATGTCATCTACCAGTGGAAATCGAGCACAAGGCGTACTGGGCAATCAAGACCGTTTATATGGATTGGGAAAGTGCCGGACAAAAGCGTTTGATGGATCTCAATAAGATAGAATAATTCCGTGCACTCACCTATAACAATGCATGAATCTACAAGGAGAAAACAAAGCGATGGCACGACAAGAAACTATTTCCACGGTAATTCACGTCAGGGCAACTAGTTCTCCTATTCAATTCTCGGCTAAAACTTTTCCCGGGAAAGCTGAAATCAAGATGGTCAGGACCATTTGAAGTCGTCAAACCATTCTCCCATGGTGCTGTGATAATCAAGTCAAACCATTCGAAGTCGTCAAACCATGTGGAATGTAACAAGGAAGTGGTCAACGTAGGAGATGCCTGAGCATGCTCTTCTTTCAATATTTTCTTTTTCTTTTCATTTTTATTTTTAGGAGATATTTTTTTTCTTCATTATCTTTAGTTTCCAGGTTTTCTTTATTTTCTTTTCCACAACAAGACTCACAACCACCATGCTAAGGAAATTTACTGCCGACTACTTGCCACAGCAACCACAACAGAAACTGGTGATGCCCAGGCAACAACAATGGCTTCGGCAACTACTGATGCCCATGCAAGTGAACCTATATCGGCAAACATGGATCAAATCAAAGAAATGCTATTCACGCGGCACCAGCATTCAACCACCGACTGAAAAATGAATCAAGCAAATGGCACGAAGGAAACTTATCACTCGAGGTGACGACCTCTTCGACTAACTTATTTCATTTAGTTTCTTTTAAATTTTGTTTCACTTTTACGTGCATTGAGGACAATGCTTCTCTCGAGTTTGGGGGGTGTTGGTTTCTAGTTAGTTTCATGTTTAGTTGCATTCATCTTTAGCAATCACATATGGTTGCATATGTTACTTGCCATGCCTTTAATTTGATTTAATTGCTTAAGACTTGTTGAATATCCAATGATGAATTTTTGCCACTGCACTGAATTGAAAGAACCTTTAATTTTAGGATTACATGAAAAGAACTTAGAATTTTACAATGATGCTGAATTTTTTTTACACGGTTGTGGCTTGTTGATTGAAAGAAACTTAGTGAACTTAGGTTGCTTAAAATTAGGGTAAATTTAAAATTGAAAATTAAAAGTTAATTTCTTGCTAGAGGTGCCTGAAACTGGCTCTAGTAGTAAATGCACTTTCTTGCTAGAGGTGCCCGAAACTGGCTCTAGTAGTTAATGCACATTAAAGAATCGCTAGAGGTGCCCGAAATTGGCTCTAGTCGACTAAAATAAAATGAGAAATTGCTTACTTTACTAGAGGTGCCCGAAATTGGCTCTAGTGAAAATTAAAATAAATGCCCCAGTAATTAAATTGATAAAAGCCTACTATTCACATAGAATCTTAAAAATCAACTTGTACACAACTACGCACACACATTGTCACGAGCACTATAGTTTGGTTCCGAGTAATTTTTGTGTTATCCTAAAAATTAAAAGGTGATCATACTTTGTTCCACGGTTCCGAGGTTTGAATTCAAGTTTGAAGCATGTCTTTGATGATTAAAGTCTTGGCAGGTAATTGTTAGTTTGCATTGCTTGAGGACAAGCAATAGTTTGAGTTTGGGGGTGTGATAAGTGTTCAAAAGTACTATTTTTCTTACCATTTTTATTCATATTATTGTTAGACTTAGGCTCATATTAGTTGCATAGTTAGCCATTCATGCATTAATCCATGTTTCCTTCCATCGTTGAGCTTGATTACATAACTTGGTAGTTTTTGTGGAAAAGATGCTGCTTTGGTGTGCTTTGTGTGTATATGTGCAAGATCACTTGCCAAAGCAATGCCGAGCTAGTTGCCAGGGCAATGCATGAAGGATATGCCGAGCTAGTTGCCAGGGCAATGCATGAAGGAGACGCCGAGCCAGTTGCCATGGCAATTGTCGACAAAGAGAAAATGCAATAGGGATGTCGAAATTAATGACTATACAAGCCTAAGATGACGTTGAGCAAAGCCCAAGCCTAAAGGAATTTGATTGCCATGCAGAGATTAAAGAAGAATTAAATTCCAAGAAGATAGGAGAAGTTCTAATAGGAATAAAATTATAATAAAGAATTATATTCTTTAAAGATAATTTAATTCCAACTCAAACTCCTCCTCAAAGAAGGACTTTGGCCTAGCCCTATAAATAGCAAGGAGATTTCGACAAGAGGCATAGAGAGAACATTAGGGAAATTTTCAACAAGTCCAAGGGAGAAAGCAAGGGATTTTCTACAAGCTTCATCTTTTCTTTCTTGTTCGATTGGGTTCATGCTAGGGATTGTTTGTCTTGTGTTTCTTTGGAACCTAGCCATGAACTAAATCTACTTGGCTATGGTTATTTTGTTTTGTGGTTGTGAGAAACTATTGGTTTTTGTTTAGGTAATAAGAGTTTGCACTTTTCTATTTCAAGGTTTATTCATTCTTGGTTCTTATTCTTGTTTGCGAGTGAATTGGGAGAGGATCTCGTGATTTCATCTATTTATCTAATATCGGGGGAGTTAGATTCAAGAAACGAAAGAATATGATCTTTATTCAATCCAATGATGGTGAAGATTAATCCGGCTTAGGAATAAGTTAAGGATTTCAACGGCTAAGAGGAGCGCAAGATTGGTTGTTGTTCACCCTTGATTCACGCAGGGATGTATTATCAAGGCATGCACAAGTAGCTAGAGTTTCGACTTAGGGATAAGAAGAAACCATTGAAGAACGCTCTGCCGAACCTTGAAGGTTGCTACCCAGACGCCCAAATAGTTGCCCAACTAGTCGCCCAGGCAACCATCGATTAGTTGCCAAGGCAACCCCGTTGTGCAAGTTGCCACGGCAACTGAGTTGCCCGTGCACTCTTTTACCAAGACGATCCAATCGGCTATCACACCTCAACTCACGATAACCTGGCCTATCTCTCTCATTCGATCTCATCTTTTCATTTACTTAATTGCTTTCTAGATTAGTTATTAGTTAAAACTTCTATAATCCTTTACTTGTGTTTTTACTTTTTACAGTGCAAGAGACTAGATTCTTGAAGTGGCACCAATCCTTATGGAGACGATATCTTTTATACTATAACTTGCGACGTGTATACTTGCACATTTGCGTAGCACTTATTACGCGCAACAATTGCAATTTATCTTTCAAATTATGTAACAACATTCTCATTATTAATTATGTTGCATAATCAATTAATGCATGTTATATAGTTATCCAATGCATGGATGAAATGTAAGAATGTATGAAAATAAAGGTATTGATTCCATTGGTGATCACCCTTTAACAACTTTCATTGAAGATTATAAGGTTCTCATTTCAAAGCAAGAAGATAAACTCGTACAGATATGCCCCGGCCCTAACTCCTAACTCTTATATAGCTTCAAGCAGCTAAATGAACCTAGAGGCCTCTTTCATATCCAGAGCTATAAAAGGACAAAGAGCTTCGACTTCCGCGGCTAGGTTCATCACGTGCTTAGCGACTTCTTGCACTTGTACCATCAGAGTAGTGTTATACTGATCTCGATCTTGAATCATGCAAATAGCATCGCAAATTGTCTCCTCCTTCCACAGCTTCCTCAAGAACTATAATTCTTCCAAGATGATCCTAAATTGTGGCCTCTAATGTCTCAATCTGAGCTCGGAGTGCTTTATTTTCTTACCGGGTAGCTTGAAGCTCAAGAAAGCCATTTCGAGCATGGTATTCATGAAGAGATCGATCTAATTCCCCAACCCTTTCTTCTAGTTGAGCATTTCAGGCTTAGCTTTGACTCAAGCTCTCAAGGGTAGAGTTATACAGACCTTGCATCTCTAACAGTCAATTCCTGCTTTCTTGGGATTTTTTCTTCTACGTGGTAGCATTCTCTTTTCCCAAAATCCATCACTTGCTTGCCTTTCTTAATTTCTTGTATAGCCTTTTCTCTCTCTCGTTGGATCGCGCTTTTAGCAACCTTTCTTTCATTCTCGGCAATTTGCTTTCATTTCTATATCTCTTTCTCAAGTGTTTGCTTATCTTTTTCTCTCTCATCTTCGACTAAGCATATTCCTTTTATCATTTTCTTTTCCACAGCTAGGAACTTCTTTCGATCGGCATTTCCTACTGGAGCCTGAAGCTTAAGAGTATCACTTTGATAGAGAGTATTCTTTTCCTTCAAATCTGCATTAAGCTTCATTGACTGTTTGATAGTTCTATCTCGCTCATCCACATCTAAGCTGACCCTATAAAGCTCACTCGTAGAGCATTCATCCTCTTCTTAACCTCCTCTAGCTCACTTCTCAGGATGTCGGCCTCGAAAGGAACCATACGCAAATGCTCTTCAAGTGACATAGTCAGCCCTTGATCAGGCTCTGGAGTCTTATCATTAATTCCCTTGTGCATCCAAAAGGCATAGTCTGGGGCGAACATACACTTCTTGTCTTCTTCTACCTTTATGCGGTAGCAGTGATCTTAAGCTCTAGAGACAGCTTGAACCTTTGCCCTAAATTTATTCTTGAATGGATACTTAGTGGTGCTCAAATCGATGGTGACGGGAACAAATTGTCGTGACCTAGATTACCTTGACACCAACAAAGGAGTGCACGCAATTCCACCGTATAAGCCTATCATCATTAACCAATCATAATCCACAACTATACAAGAAATAAATGACACTACCGAGCCAAGGCACCCTCCACACAATGTCTTCATCTTGAATATTTTTGAAGATGGTCGTCCATTTCTGTTTGTCTGGCTCTTCACACCATTCTTTTGCTAGATACTCTCGCAAAAGGGAAAAATGTCCTGAGAATATCCCGTACAAAACCCTAGTCGGTGTTTTCCAAAGATAACTTCGAATCAATACCTGAAGCAACTGCGCACATCCCCTAAAACGCCATTCTTCATGCTTCCAGCTCGCATTCAAGGAAATGAATGTTTCAGTTAATATTGTTGATACCGAGTTGGCATTTTTCTTCAAACGCTCGAATAAGTCTAAGGTAGCCACATCAATGTTACCCAAGACTCTAGGAAAAACGATCAAGCCATAGATTCCCAAAGCGAACAGATCTATCTTCGTAACCTCGTTTGGGTGCGTCGGTATGATATTTCGAATGCACTCCCATGAAAAAGCGGTATTGTCACCTCGATTCTGAATCAACCCTTTGACCCAATCTTTACTCATCCCAGCTAAGGTTCTAAGCTTTAAAGGGTAATTCTGGGACTTTGGCGACTTTATGTAAATCCAATCTTCATGAATGTTCTTCTAATTGAGCAAAGTTGTATATTCTTCGATTGTAGACATCAAATCTTTCCCATTAAAGGTGAAGCAACAGAATGTGGGATTCTAAAACTGAAAGATAGCTCATAGCATAGGCTCATTAATTCAGACATACATCAAATGTGTTATATCACCATAATTCTTGCGGAACAAATTTTGTAACTGACGATCCCATCCTTCCCAAATATGTTTCAATTCCCACAACTCATTTTGCTGTAGACTGACATATGTATACCCCGCTACTATACGCTCACTCGGTAAACTGTCACTATAAACCCTTTGGTTGACTTTTGACCAATGTCGAATGGCTGAGTTGGTGTCTTCCTTCTTAAGATACCTTTTATCCATGATGAAAGATTTCAGCTCGGGCAAACCACTTGAATCAACACCTTCATAATATGCAATGTATATGCAAAAATATGCAAAACAAAATAAAACACAAAAAAACAAGTCAGTACCGGATAAAATTAACAGATATAAAAATAAAGCGATAATTTAAATAAAGCATCGAGCAAAAAAACCTTATTTACATCATTTCTAAAAACCTAGGTTTAACTGCATGGCTCTAAAATTGGTGGGCTTTCTATGTTCTCTACATGCAGTTTTGGTTCTAAAAGGTACCCGAATTGTCCTCGCTGTCCCCTTCTTAGGGTAGCAAGGCCCCCGATCATCACCCATTATAGACTCCTATCAACCGAGTTCAATTCAGGGGGACCCATTCGCTATGTCCGTATGGGGAAACAATATTCCCACAAAAACATAGGGTAGTCGAGCCCCGAAGGAACTTACTAGGCCCATACGGAGGAACAATATCCACACGAAAGCACTAGCGTTTCCCCCACTTAAAAGGACAGGTTTAAATGCCAAATTTTAAATGCATTAAAATAAACTCGCATTTATAAATAAATATTAATTTAATCGTCACTTTAATTCACAACTTCCGATATTAATAAAGCGGTAATTATATTTTTATTTTTCTTGAAAAATGGTCTGACTCACTTTAGTTTTTAAAAAATTAAAAACTAGTCCCCAGCGGAGTCGCCAGCTGTAGTGACCTAAAGCTTTGAAAATTCGAATTTGTCAAAGGAGATCTCTAAAAACAAGTAATAGGTTTCCTTTTGTTTTTTTTTAAATATTTTGAAAATTGGGAGCTTCTTTTAAAAATTCGTATTTTGGAAATAATAAAAACTTGGAGTCGCCACCGGCTACTAGGGTAGGCCAGACACCATAAAACCATAGATTTGTTTAAAAGTCGGTTACAGATGGGAGAGTTTGGCACCTTACACCGCCCAAAAAATTGGTACCGAAAAAGAAAATAAATAATTACCGCTTCGTTAATATTAAACTTTTTAAATTAAAGTGACGATTAAATTAAAATCCAGATATAGATGCGAGTAAATTTTAAGAGCCCCGTTATTCGAAAGTAAACCAAAAACCACCACCACTACGTTTGGTACTAGCCACGTTTACTCCCGAATAAAAAGGCGCCACATTAACATATTTATCCCGGATGCAACATTTAACGTCATAGCTTATGGCAAAAGGCAAATAAAAGATTAAAAATAAAGTACGAACATTGAATGAATCATAAACCAAATATAACATATATATGAGAAACATGGCAAAGAAATGAAATAAATTACCTAATCACGATCTCAAAACATATACATACGCGAAATATAAAAACAAACATAAATAAACAAAAAAAGTAAATAAATGAATGGACATGGTACTAAAGATTAAAAAAACGTTCGAATGAAGGGGAATATTAAAAAAGGGAATAAACCTAAAGGGGCTAAAGGGAAGGACTCTAACACTGGAAAGGACTAAATTAAAATGAAACAGGAAACTGGAGGACCAAAAGGACATTATTCAACTTAAAATCAGATTTAGGGTTGAAAACAGTGGCAAAATTGCAAGTTTAAAAAACTATGAAGGACTGCGGAAGTGATTTTAAAAAGCTTAAGGATTTAAAAACATTTTAAAAAAACACGGAGGGACTGAATGAGGATAAAATCATTTTTAAAACGCAAACCGGTTTCAAATCAGGATGAAATTTTATTTCTGGAAAATGTTTGGGGGACCCGTAATGTAATTTAAAAAAACAGAGACCCTTTCGCATGCGAATATTGCAACACGGAAGGGTTTAAGAAGGAAATAACCCATTTAAAAAAGGGGAGGGTATATACATGTTATTTTAGGTAAAAAAATGGCCTTAAACCATTAAAAAAACCTCTCTCTTTGCCATTTCGTGAAAATCTTCTCATTCTCAATCCAGAAACCCCCGAACGCTTCAGAATCCAGCCACCGCAAACCTCCTCTGGCCGCCATACATCGTCGCCAAAGATCTACAAACCCCTACTCAAAAACTTCCCCTTTTCACTCTGAACCCAGAACCGACCTTCATTTTACCCAAAAACCCTATTTTTGTCTAGATCTAAGAAAACAAACTCGAAAAATAACCTTAGATCTGTTTTTTATATTTATTTATGCATGCAAGTTGAAAAAATATACCTCAAACTTTTGCTTCTACTGATTTCTAGGATAAGCCTCCCGTATCCTTACAACTATTCATCTTCCTCTATATATAGCCTTAGAATTACAATCGTTTATAAAAAAATGAAAACATCCCTAATTGCTATTGGTTGTTTTTGGTTGAAATCATGTATTCCTCTGAAATTTTGGCTATGTATTCTGGGTTTGTATGTGCCTCTAATGTTTGTCCTTTGTTGTCGATTTTGCATGTAGTAGCCGCTTGGCGAGGAGGAAGGGACCATTGAGAGATTCTGACGAGGCAGTGTAATCATCAGAAGGCGCGCATGGAGATCCAGGGCGTGCGGCGCACGCACACGTGAGAAAACCGAAGGGTCTGGGCGTGCATCACATGAACGGAAATGTTTCATCTTGGCCACACGATGAACTTTTGATCCAATGGCTGAAAGGGCGCGGCGCGGAGGCATATAATGTAACCCTAATTAGGGTTTCCTTCCAAGACATCTGGACCGTTTGATCAATCAGTCATATCTGACGGTCCAGATTTGATTGCGCAAAAATAACAATTAGTCAACTAGGGTTTCGGTCATTATCAGATTTAGGGTTTAGTACTTGGGCCGGGCCCCTAGCGGGCTTTGTATCCAATTATTATATTTGGGTTTTTTTTTAATTGTAAATAGACTTTTAAAATTAAACATTTGGGCTTTTTATTTATTGTAAATTATTTTTTTCAATTTCTGTTTAGTAATATAATATTATAATAATACTATAATAATAATGAAAATTAATAACCGACTTGATAATATAATAATAATATATAATAACACTAATAATATTTTGGGATTATAAAGAGATATAATTTTTGGGTTTTGCGCAAAATTAATAATATATATAAAAACCAAAGCCTATTATTATAGAGCCTATGTAAATATAAAACGGGCTAATGCCCCGGATAAAATTATTGATTACACATGTTGAGAATGATATTCTATCATGCTGCTTTGATTGAGAAATTGATGTTTATGAAGTTATATGATGTTGATATGTTATTTGGAGCGTGTTTGATTGAGCCAAAGTGTCATATGTTGGACCAATATGTCATTAAAGGTTTGTCCGTACCGGTACGAGTCCTCAGGGATCGGTACGCGGGGACTTGTATCGGCTTAATCTAGGCAAAATTGCCTAGCGCATTGATATGCCTAGTAACTGTATCGGTACACGTAGCTGGTAATAAACCTGGTTTCGATACACGAGTAGCTGTATCGGTACAACCTTGTACTACTAGAATTCCACATTTTCGAGAACACATACCCATACTGATACGTTTGAGGACTGTATCAGTACGCCTTTGTATTTCAACCCCGTTTCGATACAGATGGTCCCTGTATCGGTATGCCAGCCGTTAAATTAGTTATAGATGCGAGTAAATTTTAAGGACTCCGTTATTCGAAAGTAAACCAAAAACCACCACCACTACGTTTGGTACTAGCCACGTTTACTCCGGAATAAAAAGGCGCCGCATTAACATATTTATCCCGGATGCAACATTTAACGTCATAGCTTATGGCAAAAGGCAAATAAAAGATTAAAAATAAAGTACGAACATTGAATGAATCATAAACCAAATATAACATATATATGAGAAACATGGCAAAGAAATGAAATAAATTACCTAATCACGATCTCAAAACATATACATACGCGAAATATAAAAACAAACATAAATAAACAAAAAAAGTAAATAAATGAATGGACATGGTACTAAAGATTAAAAAAACGTTCGAATGAAGGGGAATATTAAAAAAGGGAATAAACCTAAAGGGGCTAAACGGAAGGACTCTAACACTGGAAAGGACTAAATTAAAATGAAACAGGAAACTGGAGGACCAAAAGGACATTATTCAACTTAAAATCAGATTTAGGGTTGAAAACAGTGGCAAAATTGCAAGTTTAAAAAACTATGAAGGACTGCGGAAGTGATTTTAAAAAGCTTAAGGATTTAAAAACATTTTAAAAAACACGGAGGGACTGAATGAGGATAAAACCATTTTTAAAACGCAAACAAGTTTCAAATCAGGATGAAATTTTATTTCTGGAAAATGTTTGGGGGACCCGTAATGTAATTTAAAAAAACAAAGACCCTTTCGCATGCGAATATTGCAACACGGAAGGGTTTAAGAAGGAAATAACCCATTTAAAAAAGGGGAGGGTATATACATGTTATTTTAGGTAAAAAAATGGCCTTAAACCATTAAAAAAACCTCTCTCTTTGCCATTTCGTGAAAATCCTCTCATTCTTAACCCAGAAAACGCCGAACGCTTCAGAATCCAGCCACCTCAAACCTCTTCTGGCCGCCGTACATCGGCGCCAAAGATCTACAAACCCCTACTCAAAAACTTCCCCTTTTCACTCTGAACCCAGAACTGACCTTCATTTTACCCAAAAACCCTGTTTTTGTCTAGATCTAAGAAAACAAACTCGAAAAATAACCTTAGATCTATTTTTTATATTTATTTATGCATGCAAGTTGAAAAAATATACCTCAAACTTTTGCTTCTATTGATTTCTAGGATAAGCCCCTCGTATCCTTACAACTATTCATCTTCCTCTATATATAGCCTTAGAATTACAATCGTTTATAAAAAAATGAATACATCCCTAATTGCTATTGGTTGTTTTTGGTTGAAATCATGTATTCCTCTGAAATTTTGGCTCTGTATTCTGGGTTTGTATGTGCCTCTAATGTTTGTCCTTTGTTGTCGATTTTGCATGTCGTAGCCGCTTGGCGAGGAGGAAGGGACCATTGAGAGATTCTGACGAGGCAGTGTAATCATCAGAAGGCGCGCGTGGAGATCCAGGGCATGCGACGCACGCACACGTGAGGAAACCGAAGGGTCCAGGCATGCATCACATGTACACAAATATTTCATCCTGGCCACACGATGAACTTTTGATCCAATGGCTGAAAGGGCGCGGCGCGGAGGCATATAATGTAACCCTAATTAGGGTTTCCTTCCAAGACATCAGGACCGTTTGATCAATCAGTCATATTTGACGGTCCAGATTTGATTGCGCAAAAATAACAATTAGTCAACTAGGGTTTCGGTCATTATTAGATTTAGGGTTTAGTACTTGGGCCCCTAGCGGGCTTTGTATCCTATTATTATATTTGGGTTTTTTAATTGTAAATAGACTTTTAAAATTAAACATTTGGGCTTTTTATTTATTGTAAATTATTTTTTTCAATTTCTGTTTAGTAATATAATATTATAATAATACTATAATAATAATTAAAATTAATAACCGACTTGATAATATAATAATAATATATAATAACACTAATAATATTTTGGGATTATAAAGAGATGTAATTTTTGGGTTTTGCGCAAAATTAATAATATATATAAAAACCAAAGCCTATTATTATAGAGCCTATGTAAATATAAAACGGGCTAATGCCCCGGATAAAATTATTGATTACACATGTTGAGAATGATATTCTATCATGTTGCTTTGATTGAGAAATTGATGTTTATGAAGTTATATGATGTTGATATGTTATTTGGAGCGTGTTTGATTGAGCCAAAGTGTCATATGTTGGACCAATATGTCATTACAGGTCTGTCTGTACCGGTACGAGTCCTCAGGGATCGGTACGCGGGGACTTGTATCGGCTTAATCTAGGCAAAATTGCCTAGCGTATTGATACGCCTAGTAACTATATCGGTACGCGTAGCTGGTAATTGATAAGTGTTCAAAAGTACTATTTTTCTTACCCGTTTTACTCATATTATTGTTAGACTTAGGCTCATATTAGTTGAATAATTAGCCATTCATGCATTAATTCATGTTTCCTTCCAACGTTGAGCTTGATTACACAACTTGGTAGTTTTTGTGGGAAAAGATGCTGCTTTGGTGTGTTTTGTGTGTATGTGCAGGATCATTTGCCAAAGCAAGGCTAGAGCTAGCGTGCCAGGGAAATACATGAAGGAGATGCCGAGCTAGTTGCCAGGGCAATGCATGAAGGAGACGCCGAGCCAGTTGCCAGGGCAATTGTCGACAAGAGCAAAGGTGATATCGTAGTCGAAATTGATGACTAGACAAGCCCAAGATGACGTGGAGCAAAGCCCAATCCCAAAGGAAATTGATTTCCATGAAGAGATTAAAGAAGAATTAAATTCCAAGAAGATAGGAGAAGTTCTAGTAGGAATATAATTATAATAAAGAATTATATTCTTTAAAGATAATTTAATTCCAACTTAACTTCCTCCTCAAAGAAGGACTTTGGCCTAGCCCTATAAATAAGAGGGAGATTTCGACAATCCATAGAGAGCAAGAGAGGGGAATTTCGACAACTCCAAGGAGGGCAAGAGGAGAGAATTTTCGACAAGCATCTAGGGCAATGAGGATTTTGACAAGCCTCCTTCTTCATCTTTTCTTTCTTGTTCGATTGGGTTCATGCTAGGGATTATTTATCTTGTGTTTCTTTGGAACCTAGCCATGAACTAAATCTTTTTGGCTATGGTTATTGTGTTTTGTGGTTGTGAGAAACTATTGGATTTTGTTTAGGTAATAAGAGTTTGCACTTTTCTATTCAAGGTTTATTCATTCTTGGTTCTTATTCTTGTTTGTGAGTGAATTGGGAGAGGATCTCATGATTTCATCTGTTTATCTAATATCAAGAGAGTTAGATTCAAGAAACGAATGAATATGATCTTTATTCAATCTATTGATGGTGAAGATTAATCTGGCTTAGGAATAAGTTAAGGATTTCAACGGCTAAGAGGAGCGCAAGATTGGTTGTTGTTCACCCTTGAATCACGCAGGGATGTATTATCAAGGCATGCACAAGTAGCTACAGTTTCGACTTAGGGATAAGAAGAAACCATTGAAGAACGCTCTGCCGAACCTTGAAGGTTGCTGCCCAAACGCCCAAGTAGTTGCCCAGGCAACCATCGATTAGTTGCCAAGGCAACCCTGTTGTGCAAGTTGCCACGACAACTGAGTTACCCATGCACTCTTTTACCAAGACGATCCAATCGGCTATCACACCTCAACTCACGATAACCTGGCCTATCTCTCTCTCATTTGATCTCATCTATTCTTTTACTTTATTGCTTTCTAGATTAGTTATTAGTTAAACTCCTATAATCCTTTATTTGTGTTTTTACTTTTTACTATGCAAGAGACTAGATTCTTGAAGTGGCACCAATCCCTGTGGAGACGATATCTTTTATACTCTAACTTGTAACGTGTATACTTGCACAATTGCGTAGCACTTATTACGCGTAACAAGTTTTTGGCGCCGTTGCCGGGGATTGGCAATAGCGACTTTGTTTTTATTTTCTTGCACTTTCTTTTTACTTTTCTTGTTTAAGATTCAAAGGGCTAACAAACTTTGGTTTTGCATTGGTATATGACCAGGGCGAGACCGACTACACCGGAATATCCCTTTGATCCAGAAATCAAATGAACCTTACAAAGACTTAGACGAAGGATAAGAGTAACAATGTCTAATCAAGACGGCAATATGAATCAAGATGTTCCAGCAGGAGGAGGAGTGATTCTTGCACGAAACAAAACTATTCGAGACTATCTTAAAGAAGATCTCGATGGACTTAATCCAGGAGTTGTCGCACCTGAAATTGAAGCCGACCACTTTGAGTTAAAACCGGTAATGTTTAATATGATCAACACAATTGGTCAATTTGGCGGCTCAGCAACTGAAGATGCATGACAACATCTGAAATCTTTCCTCGAGATTTGTAACTCGTTCAAAATACACGGAGTCACCCCCGATGTCTTACGATTAAGATTATTCCCCTATTCACTGAGGGATAGAGCGAAATCATGGTTGAATAGCATTCCTGCCGGATCAATAGCATCTTGGACCGATCTTTGTCGTAATTTCCTTGCTCGATTTAATCCTACAAATTTGACTGATAAGCTTCGTAACAACATTACTTATTTTCGGCAAGCAGATGATGAATCCATGTACGAGGCTTGGGAGCGATATAGAGAACTTCTACACAAATGCCCCCTACACGGATTCCCGGTGTGGACTCAAGTAACAATGTTTTACAACGCCGTGAATACACCAACAAGGATGATGCTAGATGCCTTGGCAAACGGCATACTCCTAGATAAGTCGCCGGAGGAGGCAATGCAAATTTTAAACAGGCTGGCCAAGAATGATTATCAATTCCCGTCTACTAGAAGAGGAGGAGTTAGACGCCAAGCCACAATACATGAACTAGGATCATCAGATTCAATTTCGGCACAATTGGCCACTTTAACCAAGATGGTCCAGAACATGCAAAAACCAAACAACACACATGAAGTCAAGGTAATGGATTCTTTTTGTGAGTTATGTGGTGATAACCATGATTCTTCTGAATGTATGCAGAATCTGGAATCCAGCTTCTATGTGGGGAATTACAATTGGAACAACAATGTGATGTCCAATACATACAATCCAGCTTGGAAGAAGCACCCGAATTTTTCATGGAGTAATCCCAACAATGCTCTAAACCAGAACAATCAGAATGCACAAGCATTGGGATTCCAACAGAATATGCCACGGAAATAGTTACCGCAGCAACAACCGACAACATATAGTTCTTTGGAAAATTCTCTAAAAGCTTTTATGATGAAAACTGAATCTTATATGGCTGAGAATAGTAACTTCATAAAAAGAACTGATGCTTTTATTAACAAGACTGAGATGAGATTGCAAAACCAAGAGGTGGCAATCAAATCATTGGAAAATCAAGTCGGACAGTTTGCTCAAAATTTGAATACTAGACCGCAAGGAGGTTTACCTAGCGATACTGAAGTCGCAAGAGGAACTGGCCATGAGCAATGTAAGGCAATCACCACTAGAAGTGGCCAACAACTTAGAGAGGCTCAAACCCGCTCATCAAACAAAACTTCACAAAAAGATCAAGATGAACCTAGCAGCAAAGCCTGAGAAGCTGAACTAGGAATCGCCTCGGCAACCGACAATAAACATGCCTCAGCAACCGACGATAAGGATACTTTGGCAACTTGTGATAACCATGCTTCGGCAACCCAAATTGATAATGCCTCGGCAACTCTAGTTGTCCCGGTAATGCCGCCAATCAGGTTTCAAACCAATAAAAGAATTGAAGATATCCGACTTCCACCACCATTCCCACAAAGGTTAAAGCGACAAAAGCAAGAATATCAATTCAAGAAGTTTCTTGATATCCTAAAGCAAGTCCACATCAACTTGCCATTGGTGGAAGCAATTGAACAAATGCCAAACTATGCCAAGTTTCTTAAAGACATTGTGTCCAAGAGAACAAGGCTATGAGAGTTTGAAACAGTTTTCGCAACAGAGGGATGCATGGCAATGTTGCACAATCGTATGCCACCCAAGTTGAAGGATCCCGAAAGTTTCACAATACCCTATTCTATTGGAAGTCACTATGTCAAGAAAGCATTATGCGACCTTGGGGCTAGCATAAACTTGATGCCTAAATCGGTTTTCTAGAAACTAGGAATCGAGAAGGCAAGACCTACAACAGTTATGCTGCAGCTAGCCGATAGATTCTATGTGCATCCAGAGGGAAAAATCGAGGACATACTGGTAAAAGTTGATAAATTTATTTTTCCCGCTGACTTTATTGTTTTGGATTGTGAAGCAGATGAGCATGCATCCATCATTCTCGGGAGACCATTCCTAGCAACAGGGAGAACCTTGATTGATGTTGAAAAGGGAGAACTCACAATGAGGGTGAATGACCAGCAAGTTAAACTAAATGTATTTCAAACACTAAGGCATGTCGATGATCCAGAAGAATGCCAACTTCTTCATGCCACGACAGAGTTTAACTTCGATGAGGAATTTAGTTGCCTCGGCAACTACATTGCCGATCAAGAGGAACCTGAGGAGTATGAAGAACCGGTCGATGAGGAACGACAAGAAGAGGCAAATTGGCTAGTCAATCGACCAGGTACATACTTTGAACCATTAGATTACTCAGGTAAGCTCGAAAAACCCTCTATTGAACAACCACCGATTCTTGAGTTGAAACAATTGCCAGAGCAACTAAAATATGCATACTTAGGAACCGATAATACATTGCCTGTAATTATTTCTTCTAAGTTACAGCCTCAGCAGGAAAAGAAGCTGATCAAGATGTTGAAGGTACACAAAAAGGCAATAGGGTGGACAATTGCCGACTTGAAGGGAATTAGCCCAACAGTGTGCATGCACAAGATTTTGTTGGAAGATGATCAAAAACCTTCAATTGAGGCCCTGAAGAGACTAAATCATGCCATGAAAGGGGTTGTAATGAAAGAAATCATCAAGTGGCTTGACGCCAACATTATATACCCTATCTCTGACAGTACATGGGTAAGTCCGGTACAATGTGTACCGAAAAAAGGAGGTATAACGGTGGTAAGTAATGAAAACAATGAACTCATTCCAACCATGACTGTGACCGGTTGGAGGGTTTGTATGGATTATCGAAAGCTAAACAAAGCCACTAGGAAAGATCACTTCCCATTACCCTTTATTGATCAAATGCTTGACTGTCTTGCAGGTAAACCCTTTTATTGTTTTCTTGATGTTTATTCAGGTTACAATCAAATTGCCATAGCACCGGAAGATCAAGAAAAGACAACCTTCACATGCCCATACGGTACTTATGCTTTCCGAAGGATGCCGTTCGGATTATGTAACGCCCCGTCAACCTTCTAAAGATGCATTATGGCACTCTTTTTACACATGGTCGAAGACTTCCTTGAGATCTTCATGGATGATTTTTCTATTTTTGGTAGTGACTTCGACAGTTGTCTCGGCAATTTAGAGAGGGTGTTGGCAAGATGTGAAGAAACTGATTTAGTACTCATTTGGGAGAAATGCCATTTTATGGTAGATAAAGGAATACTGCTCGACCACAATATTTCATCCAAGGGAATTGAAGTAGACAAAGCCAAGGTGGACGTGATCGAGATATTACCCCCACCAAGTTCGGTTAAAGGAATTCGAAGCTTTCTTGGACATGTAGGTTTTTACAGGAGGTTCATTCATAATTTTTCTAAAATCACTAAACCCTTGTGCAATTTGCTTAAACATGATAAAGTCTTCGATTTTGATGATCCTTGCACCCAAGCATTCGAAACCCTAAAGGAAAAGCTTGCCTCGGCACCATTGTCGTTCCACCAGATTGGACGCTACCTTTTGAGCTCATGTGTGATGCAAGTGATTTCGCGGTAGGAGCAGTCCTAGGCCAACGCACAGGTAAGACCTTCCATGTGATATACTACGCTAGTAAAACTCTTAATAGTGCTCAAGTGAATTACACAGCAACGGAGAAAGAGTTACTAGCTATAGTTTTCGCATTTGACAAGTTTCGATCCTATTTGATTGGTACAAAGGTAATTGTTCATACGGACCATTCGACAATCAAATATCTATTTGCTAAAAAGGATGCCAAACCTCATTTGATTTGTTGGATATTACTTTTACAAGAATTTGATATTGATATTAAGGACAGGAAAGGAATAGAAAATCAAGTGGCCGATCACTTATCACGTTTGGAACACAATAGGGAGGAGGACGTGGATCTAGAGATACGCGATGCATTCCTGGATGAACAACTTTTAGTTGCCTCGGCAACCATGGACGCGCATGCCTCGGCAACCCTCGACGCCTCGACAACCATGGATGCACACACCTCGGCAACTCTCAATGCTGCAGCAGCCCTTGACGCGCACGCCTCGGCAATTTTGGGAGCAGTCGCCACGGCAGCACATGCCTCGACAATACCCTGGTACACGGATTTAGTTAATTTCCTTGTTTGTGGTATTTTACCTTATGGCATTACTCACCAAGGGAAGAAGTGGTTCCGCCATGATGCTAAGCATTACTTTTGGGACGAGCCTCTTTTGTTTAAACAATGTGCAGATCAGGTTATACGCTGATGTGTCCCTGAAGAAGAGCAACAAAATGTACTCCGACAATGTCATTCTTCACCCTATGGAGGACATTTTGGAGGAACTCGTACCGCGGCCAAAGTTTTGCAATTCGGTTTGTATTGGCCAACATTGTACAAAGATGCCCAAGTCTTTTACAAGCAATGTGATCGTTGCCAGAGGACGGGCAATATCTCTAGACGACATGAGATGCCGCTCTAGAACATCATCGAGGAAGAATTGTTCGATGTATGGGGGATCGATTTTATGGGACCTTTCCCATCTTCATTCGGCAACCTCTACATTCTACTTGCCGTCGACTACGTGTCTAAATGGGTTGAGGCAGCTGCAGTTCCTAACAATGATTCCAAGACTGTGCAACGATTCTTGCAGAAAAACATATTTACACGGTTTGGGATGCCGAGAGCAATTATCAGTGACGAAGGCAAGCATTTTGACAACAGAATAATTGCCAAGATGTTGCAACGCTTCGGTATATCACACAAGATCGCCACGGCATATCACCCACAAACCAACGGGCAAGCAAAAATTTCCAACCGGGAGTTGAAGGGTATACTCGAGAAAGTTGTAAATCCCTCTAGGAAGGATTGATCATTAAGACTAGATGACGCACTTTGGGCATATCGCACTGCATTCAAAACACCCTTAGGCATGTCCCCCTTCCGACTTGTCTATGGCAAAACATGCCATCTACCGGTGGAAATCGAACACAAGGCATACTGGACAATCAAGACCGTGAATATGGATTGGGAAAGTGCCGGACAAAAGCGTTTATTGGACCTCAATAAGATAAAAGAATTCCGTGCACTCGCCTATAACAATGCACGAATCTACAAGGAGAAAACAAAGCGATGGCACGACAAGAAACTATTGCCACGACAATTCACGCCAGGGCAGCTAGTTCTCTTATTCAATTCTCGGCTAAAACTTTTCCCGGGAAAGCTGAAATCAAGATGGTCGGGACCATTCGAAGTTGTCAAACCATTCTCCCATGGTGCCGTGATAATCAAGTCCATCACTGACAAACATGAATTCAAGGTTAATGGACAAAGATTGAAACACTACAATGGTGCCCATGTGGAACGTAACAAGGAAGTGGTCAACTTAGGAGATGCATGAGCATGCTCTCTCTTTTGATATTTTTATTTTTATTTATTTATTTTTATTTTTGATTAATTAATTATTTTATTTTATTTTTTTGAATTTTTATTTTTTTATATATTTCCGATTATTATTAATTTTCTTTAGGATAGATTTTTTTTTTAAAGTTTAAGAATCCTATTACACATCTTTATTTATTTTCTTTATTAGTTTATCTTTAATTTTAATCCTTATTTGATTTGTCTTTGAATTGTAGGAAAAAGTTCAAGATAAAAAGGAATTTTAATCCAAGTAGGAAAACATCTTCAACAAGGAAACTAATAGGCTGAATCTAAGGCTTATATAAAGCCTCCAATTTACCCTAATCACAACCCCTTTGCCGTCACCCTCTCCCTAAACCAAACCCTTTTTCATTTTCCTCTAATCCCATCCACCTATCTTTTCTATAAAACCTATCACCCTTAACATATTCCTACTTTCTATCTTGCAACTTTTTAGTTTCTTTTCTTTTCTTTGTTTTTACAAAACTCACAACCAAGATCATCCATGGCATCCAAGATTAAATTTTTAGTTCATCCAAGTTCCTCCAAAGAACCAAGCTACAAGAAGTTTGCTACACCGGTGGTTCAAGAGAGATTTCACTCCAAGTTTGAAAGCTGGAAGATTCATGAAGAACAAGGCTTTGAATACTCCAACTCTTATCAAGATTTCGGCCTAGAACCATTCATCTTCGAGAGGATTGCACATCAAAAGTGGCAAATCTTTTGCCATCAACCGGAACCGGGTAACATCTCATGGGTAAGAGAATTCTATGCTCACTCACCTAACCCGATTAATCCTTATGTTTTTGTTCGTGACAAGGCCATACTCATAAGTCCAAAAAACGTCAACACCTTTTACGGGCTTTACATTGAGAAGGACGAGCATCAAGCCTTCGTTGATCAAATCACTCCCAAGCAACTCGACAAGGTGCTTCAAGAACTTACTCAACCAGGAACTCATTGGAACGACGGTAAATACAAGGGCACGGTAAATCACCTTCGGCTTAAACCCGAGGCAAAACTATGGAATAAGTTTGTTAAAACTTCTTTAATGCCCACCACACACAATACTACCGTTGGTATACCACGTCTTTTGCTTGTACATTCTATTTTGTATAATCGCATCATTAACATTGGAAAAATTATTTGTGATGAGATTTTTGTATGTAGCTCAAAAGATAAGGGTTCTCTTTTCTTCCCTTGCTTAATTTTTAATCTTTGCAAGGAGATGCATGTCCCAAGTGAGTCCACCGATGAAAAGGCCCTACCCAAGTCTGGTTGGAATCAAGCACTAATCCGAAAGCTAATGAGAGAGGCACCGGGAAATTCTTCAAGGCCTCCAATTGCCACGGCAACTCCTGCCGCCCCGGCAATCCATAATGCCCAAGCACCTAACGTCCGGGCAACTCGGCCATCAACCCCGGGACACTTTGAAGCACTCTTGCAACCATTGGTGAGCCACCTAAGGCAAATTGAAGACCGGCAACTAATGTTCATGCGGTACATGAAGGAGCACAACAATGCCATCACCCAAGTCATCCTAGAAAAGTACCCAGACAGTCACGTGTTGTTCCCGATCTTTCCTGCCGAAATCTTTTCCCCGGCAACCAATGAAGCTGTCGCCACGGCAACCGCAACAGATGACGCCGCGACAACCTACATCGTGCATGCACAAGCTGATGCCACGACAACCAACCCTGAAGATGCCACGACAACCAAAGCTAAAGACATCCAGGCAACCGCTGCAAAAGCCAAAGGTAAAGCACCTATGCCCAAATCAACTCCTACGGAATCATTTTCTAATTTTTCAGATTCGGACGAGTCCTCCATTGCACCAACAAAGACCGCACCAATTGAATCCTCCAAGAGAAAAGCCAATGACAATGATGAAGAGGACGATGAGGACAACCCCGTACGAGGATCGATTCCACCACCGGCAACAAGAAAACAACCATCGCGTTCAAGCAAGAGAATCAAGACACCGACCAAAAGGAAACTAATCATCTACGATGACGAACCCTCGGAGTAAGTCCTCCTATGCATTTTATTTTTCGTTATTTTTATTTTTCTTTAACGCATGCATTGAGGACAATGCCTCACTCGAGTTTGGGGGGGATTGTTATTAGTAGTTACCATGTTTAGTTACATTCACCTTAAGTATTACATTTAGGATACATAAATTGCTTGCCATGCCTTTAATTGGAACAAGAATTGTTTAGATTTGATGAATATCCAATGATGACTTTGCCAATGCACTTAATTGATATAATTTTTATTCTAGGATAACCATGGAAAAACTTAGAATTTTACTATGATGCTAAATTTGATGAAACACTGTTGTGGTTTGATTGATTTAAGGAATTCTAGTGAACTTAGGTTGATAATTAACAAATTGGGGGATTAGAATAAAAATTGGATGAATGCTAGAGGTGCCCGAAATTGGCTCTAACATGTGCTAAAAAAAATTTAAATCACTAGACGTGCCCAAAACTGGCTCTAGTATGTGTTAAAAAAATTTTGATAGCTAGAGGTGCCCAAAACCGGCTCTAGTCGAATAAATTAACTTAAGAAAACTAAAAACAAAACACTAGAGGTGCCCAAAACCGGCTCTAGTTAAAACATGTTAAAAAGAACCCAATAAAGTAATTTGAAAACCTATTGTTTGCATAGAATCCGAAAAATCAACTTGCACATAACTCCGCACACACTCACAAGCATTATAGTTTGATTCCGAGTAATTCCTAAGTCTTTTGAAAAATAAAAAGTCAATCATACTTTGTGCCCCGGTTCAGAGAATTGAAATCAAGTTCAAAGCTAAGTTTGTGAAAATTGAAGTCTTGACAGGTAATTATGAGTTTGCATTGCTTGAGGACAAGCAATAGTTCGAGTTTGGGGGTGTGATAAGTGTTCAAAAGTACTATTTTTCTTACCCTTTTTACTCATATTATTGTTAGACTTAGGCTCATATTAGTTGAATAATTAGCCATTCATGCATTAATTCATGTTTCCTTCCAACGTTGAGCTTGATTACACAACTTGGTAGTTTTTGTGGGAAAAGATGCTGCTTTGGTGTGTTTTGTATGTATGTGCAGGATCATTTGCCAAAGCAAGGCTAGAGCTAGTGCCAGGGAAATACATGAAAGAGATGCCGAGCTAGTTGCCAGGGCAATGCATGAAGGAGACGCCAAGCCAGTTGCCAGGGCAATTGTCGACAAGAGCAAAGGTGATATGGTAGCCGAAATTGATGACTAGACAAGCCCCAGATGACATGGAGCAAAGCCCAATCCCAAAGGAATTTGATTTCCATGAAGAGATTAAAGAAGAATTAAATTCCAAGAAGATAGGAGAAGTTCTAGTAGGAATATAATTATAATAAAGAATTATATTCTTTAAAGATAATTTAATTCCAACTTAACTTCCTCCTCAAAGAAGGACTTTGGCCTAGCCCTATAAATAAGAGGGAGATTTCGACAATCCATAGAGAGCAAGAGAGGGAATTTCGAAAACTTCCAAGGAGGGCAAGAGGAGAGAATTTTTGACAAGCATCTAGGGCAAGGAGGATTTCGACAAGCCTCCTTCTTCATCTTTTCTTTCTTGTTCGATTGGATTCATGCTAGGGATTATTTATCTTGTGTTTCTTTGGAACCTAGCCATGAACTAAATCTATTTGGCTATGGTTATTGTGTTTTGTGGTTGTGAGAAACTATTGGATTTTGTTTAGGTAATAACAGTTTGCATTTTGCTATTCAAGGTTTATTCATTCTTGGTTCTTATTCTTGTTTGCGAGTGAATTGGGAGAGGATCTCGTGATTTCATCTATTTATCTAATATCGGGAGAGTTAGATTCAAGAAACGAATGAATGTGATCTTTATTCAATCTATTGATGGTGAAGATTAATCCGGCTTAGGAATAAGTTAAGGATTTCAACGGCTAAGAGGAGCGCAAGATTGGTTGTTGTTCACCCTTGATTCACGCAGGGATGTATTATCAAGGCATGCATAAGTAGCTAGAGTTTCGACTTAGGGATAAGAAGAAACCATTGAAGAACGCTCTGTCGAACCTTGAAGGTTGCTGCCCAGACGCCCAAGTAGTTGCCCAGGCAACCATCGATTAGTTGCCAAGGCAACCCCGTTGTGCAAGTTGCCACGACAACTGAGTTACCCATGCACTCTTTTACCAAGACGATCCAATCAGCTATCACACCTTAACTCACGATAACCTGGCCTATCTCTCTCTCATTTGATCTCATATATTCTTTTACTTTATTGCTTTCTGGATTAGTTATTAGTTAAACTCCTATAATCCTTTATTTGTGTTTTTACTTTTTATAGTGCAAGAGACTAGATTCTTGAAGTGGCACCAATCCCTGTGGAGACGATATCTTTTATACTATAACTTGCAACGTGTATACTTGCACAATTGCGTAGCACTTATTACGCGCAACAGTAATAAACCTGGTTTCGATACAAGAGTAGTTGTATCGGTACAACCTTTTACTACTGGAATTCCACATTTTCGAGAACAATACCCATACTGATACGCTTGAGGACTGTATCAGTACGCCTTTGTATTTTAACCCCGTTTCGATACGGATGGTCCCTGTATCGGTATGCCAGCTGTTAAATTAGTTAAGATGCTATCTAAAGTTTGATTTCTTTGTAATTTAGTCCATGTTCCTTGTTTATGTAATTAAATGAGTTTGGATGGTTATTTAAAGCTGAGATTTAACCTGATAGTATGATATATGACTAATTACTGATTGGTAACTTCAATTTCATGTAAGTCTTCTTAATTATCAAAAATTATGTTTTAGTCACTAAAGTGCAAATTCGAACAATTAGATGTTAATTCAGCGTCCGATTGAGTTGTAATCTTCACAATAACCAGTATGATCACCTTAGGAATTAATGATGCATTTAGATAAGAAAAAAGGAAAATGGACCATTTCAATATAAATTTTTCGGGTTTGTCGTAGCTCGCTCGGTTTGGTTTTACGACTAGACCGAGTCAAGAGGGTTACATTTGTTGCTATCAGAGCCAGGTTATGATTTTGGGGAGGTGGGTTACAGTTGTTTGATGTATTGATGATGTATGTTTCTGCTGATTGTTATGCACGGTGATTGAATTTGTGAGATTATGTTCGATATGTGAAATGTTTGGGGTGTTTAGCTTGGGGATACATTGCCTTATTACTACTAGAGTTAAATGATTTTGTTTTTAAACAATAGATACTTGGATTCTTGCTGCAAGCTGACCTAATTGTTTTGTTTTATTGCATTATCATGTTTTAGACTCATATTTTTGCAAATCGAACCGAGACGAGAAACGAGAGCACATGTGGGAAGTGTAGTGAATAAACAAGAAGAGGAGTTATGTAACGACCCAGATTTTGGAATTTGAAGGTCGGGTTAGTCAGGAGTGCGGGCTCTGTATGCGGGCCTTGATATTGGGCTTTATAACCTTTTTATGCTTGAGTCTTGGTTTGGGCATGGTTTTTGGAGAATAACATAAGAGTATTGTGGGAAATGTCATGGGATGAAAAAGAGGGGGAAAGTGACTTTAATTTCTGTATATGCAGAGAAATGAGATCACTATGTTGGTTATCCCATTCTCTCTTCAAAATTCATCCCCTTGTTCAAACTTTTCCACCAAAGGTTGAATCTTTTAGAGTGAGAGCAAGAATCACATTTCGCTTTGTGAGGGAATTGTAATCAGCTTAGAAGGATCTATCATTCAAGGTAAGTTTGTTTAAAATGGTGGATAATGGGGTTTTGGTGGGGGTTCTTAGGAAAAATGTGAATGGGGTGTTAGAGGATCCATTCTTGGTATAAATTGTGTTTTTAGCTTCCTAATCTCCCCACTAGTGTTGTAACACGTTTACCACCCATCTTTTGTAGTCAAAGAGCTTGGTGAACACTCTAAGGCTCAAGGAAAAGGGAAGGCTTAAGCTGGTAGAATTAAGTTTTGCTGGTATTTTGAAGAATTTGTAATTCTTTGCTGGTAACACGTTTACCACCCATCTTTTGTAGTCAAAGAGCTTGGTAAACTTGGAGGATCTTATGCACCAGTATGTCTCCTTTAAATAGGAGATGGCAAGGTCAAAGTCTCTCTTGAGGAAGAAGTTAAGTTGGAATTAAATACTTTAAAAGAATATAATTCTTTATTATATTTAAATTCCATCTAGATCTTCTCCTGTCTTCTTGGGATTTAATTTCTCTTTGACCTCTTCATGGAAATCAAACTCCTTTGGGATTTAACTTTGCTCCACGTCATCTTGGGATTATCTAGTCATCAATTTCGACTGCCATATCTTCTTATCCCTTATCGACAATTGCCCTGGCAACTAGCTCGGCATCTCCTTTATGCACTGCCCTGGCAACTGGTTCCAGCGTTGTTTAGGCAAGTGATTTTGCACACACACAAAAACAACTATCGGCAACACCATTTTTCCATAAAATTAAGCAAAATATGAAATCAAGCTTGTCCACCAAGGAAACAATGCAAACATACATGAATGGCTAATAATGCAACTAATATGAGCCTAAGTCTAGCAATAATATGAATAAAAAGGGTGAATAAAATAGTACTTTTAGACACTTAACACACCCCCAAACTCGAACTATTACTTGTCCTCAAGCAATGCAAACTAATAATTACCCGCCAAGACTTGAATTTTCACAAACTTAGCTTTGAACTTGATTTCAATTCTCAGAACCGTGGCACAAAGTATGATTGGCTTTTCATTTTTCAAAAGCTTGTTGCGTGTGATAAGTGCTACGCAACACGTCGCAAGGAATAAAGTGATATGGGTATCGAGTATCGTTTCTACAGGGATTGGTTTGGGCCACTTTGCTTAAGTTAATGCACTGTGAAAAGTAAAAACACAATTGATAGTAGGAGTTGATTTTAACGAGTAAAGTAAAACCAATAAACTAAAAGAATAGATGAAATTAAAATAGAGTAAATAAGCCAAGTTATCGTGAGTTCAGGTGTGATAGCCGATTGGATCGTCTTGGTAAAAGAGTGCAAGGGCAACTCAGTTGCCGTGGCAACTTGAACAACGAGGTTGCCTTGGCAACTAATCGATGGTTGCCTGGGTGACTAGTTGGGCAACTACTTGGGCGTCTGGGCAGTAACTTAAAGGTTCGGCGGAGCGTTCTTCAATGGTTTCTTCTTATCCTTAAGTCGAAACTCTAGCTACTTGTGCATGCCTTGATAATACATCCCTGCGTGAATCAAGGGTGAACAACAACTAATCTTGCGCTCCTCTTAGCTGTTGAAATCCTTAACTTATTCCTAAGCCGGATTAATCTTCACCATCAACAGATTGAATAAAGACCATACTCATTCGTTTCTTGAATCTAACTCTCCCGATATTAGATAAATAGATGAAGTTACGAGATCATCTCCCAATTCACTCGCAAACAAGAATAAAAGCCAAGAATGAGTAAACCTTGAATAGAAAAGTGCAAACTCTTATTACCTAAACAAAATCCAATTGTTTCTCACAACAACAAAACACAATAACCCCAACCAATCAAGTTAGTTCATGGTTGGGTTCAAAAGATATACAAAGAATAATCCCTAAACCATGAATCTAATGGAAGCAAAGAAGAAGAAGAAATCGAACTCTCTCCCCCCTTGCTCTCTTGTCGAAATTTCTCTCCTCTTGCCCTTTAGAGTTGTCGAAATTTTCCCTATTCTTGCTCTTTCCAAGTTGACGATATGGTGATCTATTTATAGGGCTAGGTCAAAGTCCTTCATTGGGGAGGAAGTTAAGTTGGAATTAAATTATCTTTAAAGAATATAATTCTTTATTATAATTATAATCCTACTAGAACTTCTCCTATCTTCTTGGAATTTATTTCTTCTTTAATCTCTTCATGGAAATCAAATTCCTATGGGATTTAACTTTGCTCCACGTCATCTTGGGCTTGTCTAATCATCAATTTCGACTACCATATCACCTTATTATTTGTCGACAACTGCCCTGGCAACTGGCTCGACGTCTCCTTCATGCATTGCCCTGGCAACTAGCTCGGCATCTCCTTCATGCATTGCCCTGGCAACTGGTTCTAGCCTTGTTTAGGCAAGTGATTCTGCACACATACAAAAACACACCAAAGCAGCATCTTTTTCCAGAAAAATCACCAAGTTATGTAATCAAGCTCAACGGTGGAAAGAAACATGAATTAATGCATGAATGACTAATTATGCAACTAATATGAGCTTAAGTCCAACAATAATATGAGTAAAAAGGGCAATAAAAATAGTACTTTTGAACACTTATCACGCCCCCAAACTCGAACTATTGCTTGTCCTCAAGCAATGCAAACTTACAATTACCTGCCAAGACTTTAATCATCAAAGACATGCTTCAAACTTGAATTCAAACCTCGAAACCGTGGCACAAAGTATGATCACCTTTTAAGTTTTTCGAATAGCACAAAAATTACCTGGAATCAAACTATAATGCTCGTGACAATGTGTGTGCGTAGTTGTGTACAAGTTGATTTTCAAGATTCTATGTGAACAATAGGCTTTTATCAATTTAACTACTGGGGCATTTATTTTTATTTTCACTAGAGCCAATTTCGGGCACCTCTAGCAAAGTAAGCAATTTCTCATTTTATTTTAGTCGACTAGAGCCAATTTCGGGCACCTCTAGCGATTCTTTAATGTGCATTAACTACTAGAGCCAGTTTTGGGCACCTCTAGCAAGAAAGTGCATTTACTACTAGAGCCAGTTTTGGGCACCTCTAGCAAGAAATTAACTTTTAATTTTCAATTTTAAATTTACCCAAATTTTAAGCAACCTAAGTTCACTAAGTTTCTTTCAATCAACAAGCCAAAACCATGTAAAAAAATTCAGCATCATAGTAAAATTCTAAGTTCTTTTCATGCAATCCTAAAATTAAAGGTTCTTTCAATTAAGTGCAGTAGCAAAAATTCATCATTGGATATTCAACAAGTCTTAAGCAATTAAATCCAATTAAAGGCATGGCAAGTAATATATGCAACCTAAATGTGATTGCTAAAATGAATGCAACTAAACATGAAGCTAACTAGAAACAAACACCCCTCAAACTCGAGAGAAGCATTGTCCTCAATGCATGTAAGAGTGAAATAAAATTTAAAAGAAACTAAATAAAATGAGTTAGTCGAAGAGGTCGTCACCTCGAGTGATAAGTTTCCTTCGTGCCGTTTTCTTGATTCATTTTTCAATCGGTGGTTGAATGCTGGTACCGCGTGAATAGCATTGCTTTGATTTGATCCATGTTTACGGAGGTAGGTTCGCTTACCTAGGCATCAGTAGTTGCCGAGGCCATTGTTGTTGCCTGGGCATCACCAGTTTCTGTTGTGGTTGATGTGGCAAGTAGTCGGTAGTGAATTTCCTTAGCATGGTGGTTGTGAGTCTTGTTGTGGAAAAGAAAAAAAAACAAAACAAAGAAAACCTGGAAACTAAAGATAATGAAGAAAAATAAAATTTCTCCTAAAAAAAATAAAAAGAGAAGAAAAAAATAACTAAAAATAATAGAAAGAAAAAAATAGTTCGAAAAAAATATAAAGAAAAAGAAAAAGAAAATATCGAAAGGAGAACATGCTCATGCATCTCCTAAGGTGTCAACTTCTTTGTTTCGTTCTACATGGGCACCGTTGTAATGCTTCAATCTCTGTCCGTTAACTTTGAATTCATGTTCGTCAGTAATGGACTTGATTATCACGACACCATGAAAGAATGGTTTGACAACTTTGAATGGTCCCGACCATCTTGATTTCAGCTTTCCCGGGAAAAGTATTAGCCGAGAATTGAATAAGAGAACTAGTTGTCCTGGCATGAATTGTCGCGGCAATAGTTTCTTGTCGTGTCATTGCTTTGTTTTCTCCTTGTAGATTTGTGCATTGTTATAGGCGAGTGCACGAAATTCTTCTATCTTGTTGAGGTACAACAAACGCTTTTGTCCGGCACTTTCCTAATCCATATTCACGGTATTGATTCCCATTGGTTTGTAAGTGATATTGCCCGTCCTCTGGCAACAATCAGATTGCTTGTAAAACTCTTGGGCATCTTTGTACAGTGTTGGCCAATACAAATCGGATTGCAAAACTTTGGCCGTGGTACGAGTTCCTCCAAAATGTCCTCCATAGGGTGAAGAATGGCATTGTCGGAGTACATTCTGTTACTCCTCTTCAGGGACACATCGGCATATAACCTGATCTGCGCATTGTTTAAACAAAAGAAGCTCATCCCAAAAGTAATGCTTAGCATCATGGCAGAACCGCTTCTTCCCTTGGTGAGTAAGGCCATAAGGTAAAATACCACAAACAAGGAAATTAACTAAATCCGCGTACCAGGGTATTGCCGAGGTATGTGCTGTCGTGGCGACTACTCCCAATGTTACCGAGGCGTGTGCGTCTAGAGTTGCCGAGGCATACGCATCCATGGTTGCCGAGGCGTGCGTATCAGTAGTTGCCGTGGCGTCGAGGGTTACCGAGGCATGCGCATCCATGGTTGCCGAGGCGTCAGGGGTTGCCGAGGCATGCACATCCATGGTTGCATGGACGTGCGCGTCAAGAGCTGCTGCTGCGTCAAGGGTTGCCGAGGCGTCAAGGGTTGCCGAGGCAACTAAAAGTTGTTCATCCGGAAATGCATCGCATATCTCTAAATCTGCGTCCTCCTCCCTATTGCGTTCTAAACGTGATAAGTGATCGGCCACTTAATTTTTTGTTCCTTTCCTGTGCATTGGCCTAGGACTACTCCTACCGCGAAATCACTTGCATCACACATGAGCTCAAAAGGTAGCGTCCAATCTGGTGGAACGACAATGGGTGCCGAGGCAAGCTTTTCCTTTAGGGTTTCGAATGCTTGGGCGCACAAATCATCAAAATTGAAGACTTTATCTTGGTGGGGGTAATCTCTCGATCACGTCCACCTTGGCTTTGTCTACTTCACTTCCCTTGGATGAAATCTTGTGGCTGAGCATATTCCTTCATCTACCATAAAATGGCACTTCTCCAAATTAAGGACTAAATCGGTTTCTTCACATCTTGCCAACACATTCTCTAAATTGCCAAGGCAACTGTCGAAGTCACTACCCAAAAACGAAAAAAATGTCCATGAAGATCTCAAGGAAGTCTTCGACCATGTCAGAAAAGAGTGTCATCATGCATCTTTTAATGTTACTGCATATCTGAGAAAACTTGAGGAGGGTCGTTTTCGATACTTCTTATAGTCCATCCGCACCCTCCATCGGGTGACAATATTGCCCGGAAAGAGTTTGGCCAATGTGCTTGCCACTACTCCCTTTGTATTACCATGGTGGAGGTGTCTTCTTTGTTCGCTTGTAGTCCATGTATACTCTCCACCTTGCTACTATTCCTGAAGGCATAAATATATTAATAGGAAAAATTATATCCATTCTCAACCATTCAATTACCTCATTCTTGTTGACTTCTATGGTTGGATGTAGCCTTTGTTGTCGTGGAAATTGCTGCTCAAGACAATTGCCGTGGTAATCAGTTGCCAAAATTTGCTGTAAGTCAAGGGAAGAACCAATTTTCTGGAAAGCTTTACGAATCCAAACACCGTTTTCTTTTGGCCTCTCAAACATCTCCATCAGTAGAGATTTCGATGGCTTCAAATATACCAACCTCGGTTCCTCAAGACATACCTGCAATGGACGAGTTGAGTTTTTAAAGAATTCAAAAGGTTCAACTATTACCTGCTCATATTGTATTGACAAAGTATTATTATCTCGTTGATCTTGCATGTGGTCGAGTAATTGCCGTGGCAATTGTAGATGAGAGCAATCTACAGATTCCTGCTTCAACATCAACGTTGTAACCTTCTGGGCATCAGGTTCCTCAGAATTTGCTGTAGTATTTTTGTTCTCAGCTTCACTGAGTGTTGTCGCGGCATTGCTCTGTTCAGGCTCCTCAATCATTGCCGAGGCAATTTGTTTTTTAGGCTCATCATGTGTTGGGCAGTCTCTCTCATTGACATCCTCTTGATTTTGAAGTTCTAGTTGTTCCCCACACATCAGAGACCTTTCTTTGCATTGCTCCTTTTCCTCTTGCCTTGGGACGTTAGTATCCCTAGGAATGAATTGTTGGTGCATGTTATCCATGACATATGTGGATCTCCCCAATTGATCTTCTGAATCCCCTAAGGTTGCATCCCACTGAGCTATCCTCGTATCCATAGATTTTGAAAGCTCTCGAATCTCTTCAATTGATCCGTCAAGTCTAGCCAAGGAAGCTAGTAACGTTTCCTCCAAGGAATTGGAATGCTCTTGAAAAGGACTACATTGCCATGACATATCTGTTGCTACGGCAAAATTGTTATGGTAAAAAAATTTTGAGCTTTTTGACCATACCATGAAGAATTTTGCTGCCGGTTCCCTCTATGGTCCTCCATGTAGTTATATGCACCAAAAATGTGAGGGTACTTTTCAAACACATGATGTTTTCCACACATAGCACAAGATTTTCCCACGGTATAAGTTCTTTGGGCTTTTCTCGGTTGGTATAGGTAATCATCAAATGGTGCAAGA
This sequence comes from Hibiscus mutabilis, assembly GCA_019671005.1. Classification (NCBI taxonomy): domain Eukaryota; kingdom Viridiplantae; phylum Streptophyta; class Magnoliopsida; order Malvales; family Malvaceae; genus Hibiscus; species Hibiscus mutabilis. The sequence continues at coordinate 17,292,944 of CM033722.1, read as the reverse complement.
AACTCTTGATTGGATTGATTCATATCTTCCAACATCATCTCTCGAATAGATTTTCTTTTATTTCCCGACATGTTGACGTCCCTTAACTTGTAGCGCACCTAATTTTTTTTTGATAAAACAAACAAAAAGAAAAGTTAGTAAAACTAAGAGAAAAAATGCAATAACAAAAACAACTAACACCAATTGCCAATCCCCGGCAACGGCGCCAAAAACTTGTTGCGTGTGATAAGTGCTACACAATTGTGCAAGTATACACGTCGCAACTAATAAAGTGATATGAGTATCGAGTATCGTCTCCACAGGGATTGGTTTGGGCCACTTTGCTTAAGTTACTGCACTGTGAAAAGTAAAAACACAATTGATAGTAGGAGTTCATTTTAACGAGTAAAGTAAAAGAAATAAACTAAAAGAATAAATGAAATTAAAATAGAGTAAATAGGCCAGGTTATCGTGAGTTGAGGTGTGATGGCTGATTGGAACGTCTTGGTAAAATAGTGCAAGGGCAACTCAGTTACCGTGGCAACTTGCACAACGGGGTTGCCTTGGCAACTAATCGATGGTTGCCTGGGCGACTAGTTGGGCAACTACTTGGGCGTCTGGGCAGTAACTTCAAGGTTCGACGGAGCGTTCTTCAATGGTTTCTTCTTATCCCTAAGTCGAAACTCTAGCTACTTGTGCATGCCTTGATAATACATCCCTGCTTGAATCAAGGGTGAACAACAACCAATCTTGCGCTCCTCTTAGCTGTTGAAATCCTTAACTTATTCCTAAGCCAGATTAATCTTCACCATCAATAGATTGAATAAAGACCATACTCATTCGTTTCTTGAATCTAACTCTCCCGATATTAGATAAATAGATGAAGTTACGAGATCCTCTCCCAATTCACTCGCAAACAAGAATAAAAGCCAAGAATGAGTAAACCTTGAATAGAAAAGTACAAAATCTTATTACCTAAACAAAATCCAATTGTTTCTCACAACAACAAAACACAATAACCCCAACCAATCAAGTTAGTTCATGGTTGGGTTCAAAAGATATACAAAGAATAATCCCCAAACCATGAATCTAATGGAAGCAAAGAAGAAGAAGAAATCGAACTCTCTCCCCCCTTGCTCTCTTGTCAAAATTTCTCTCATCTTGCCCTTTAGTGTTGTCGAAAATTTCCCTCCTCTTGCTCTTTCCAAGTTGACAATATGGTGATCTATTCATAGGGCTAGGTCAAAGTCCTTCTTTGAGGAGGAAATTAAGTTGGAATTAAATTATCTTTAAAGAATATAATTCTTTATTATAATTATATTCCTACTAGAACTTCTCCTATCTTCTTGGAATTTAATTCTTCTTTAATATCTTCATGGAAATCAAATTCCTTTGGGATTTAACTTTGCTCCACGTCATCTTGGGCTTGTCTAGTCATCAATTTCGACTACCATATCACCTTATTCTTTGTCGACAATTGCTATGGTAACTGGCTCGGCGTCTCCTTCATGCATTGCCCTGGCAACTAGCTCGGCATCTCCTTCATGCATTGCCCTGGCTACTGGTTCTAGCCTTGTTTAGGCAAGTGATTCTGCACACACACAAAAACACACCAATGCAGCATCTTTTTCCACAAAAATCACCAAGTTATGTAATCAAGCTCAACGGTGGAAAGAAACATGAATTAATGCATGAATGACTAATTATGCAACTAATATGAGCTTAAGTCTAACAATAATATGAGTAAAAATGGTAGTAAAAATAGTACTTTTGAACACTTATCAACTTGAATTTTCACAAACTTAGCTTTGAACTTGTAATCACTCATTTTCACTTGTAAATATATTAATATTGCATGTATATTTATTATATGAATGTTACTAATATAAGGTGGTGTGTGCATGTATAAGCTATGTATACGTATTAGGGGTGTATGTATGTCGCGTAGGAGCATATTTGATTAATATATAGATGTTATGTTAATTATATGTATGATTATACGTACGTATACTAGAATATTATATTAATTAATGATTGTATAATATAAGTATATATTTTCGTACGTATATGTATTGCTGTTATAATTATATTATTATTATTATTGGGCTGACAAAATGAAAGAATTAAATATATTAAACCCAAATAAATTTACAGTCCAATTACAAGGCCCGGTTGGCCCAAATCTAAATCTTATCTAATTACAAATGCGGTGGGAAGCGGGGCGTTGGATCAAGATCTGATCCAACGCCACGATGCAACCAGGAAGTTAAAAATATACGCGCGCGCGTGTTCCACGTATGGACCGTTCGAGTGCCCGCGCGCGGACGCTTTAATATCCCACGCGCGCGTAGCGTAAGATCCACAGCGTTCGACTCTCGATTGCGGAGCTCCACGTGGCGAAATCAAGCCTTCTCATCGAATCGAGGCTTCATCCGGGCCGATCATTCTTCAAGCCATCTCGACCGTTAGATCGGATCGATCTAACGGCCGAGAACGTGTCCGCCTCGCGAAATGTCCATATCGCCCACCGCACCGATATTCAGTCCCCGTGCTCAGAACATGCCCAAGATAACAAGCAAAATTGTCAGTCCAGTTCAGATCTGAAAAAAGCAAGATGCAACTTGCAACAAAACAGAGACAATAATATATATGAAACGGGAACTTTTGTAACGGGGATAAGAACGGGAGGTAAAAAAAAGAGAGACCAGAGACCTTGTAATACAAAAAATCGGAAAGTTGTAAACATCCAAGTAAATCAAAAGACAATCCAGTGGTAAATACTTGTCTCTTTTTCTTACTTATTTTCTTTACATGCATATACAAAAAAAATATAAACAAAAAAAGGAGAGTAGTCTTACCGGCGTTGTTTGTGGGTCTTCCCTTCCTCAGTGATAAGCCTTTCGGCTTCTACAAGCCAGATCTGGTGAACTAAAGGGAGGAGAAGACCCTTTGTAGTTTTGTCTTGGTCTAAAAAAATATTTTTTTTGGTTCGTATTTCCTAGATCTAGGGCGAATAGAGGTATATCCTATGAATCCAACCTAGGATTCGTATTGAGGACGAAAAGAGGGTTGTTTTGGTGTATTTTGGAGGCTCGCCGGTGGCGGAGAATAAGGCGGCTGACCGCCGGATTCTGGGTTTTATAAGAACAGACGAGAGAAAAAGAAGAACACGGGCTATATGAAAACTGAAGAAATGCAACGAATGGCCAAAAATTTGGTTTCGGCCTAAAAAGAGGGTTTATATAGGTGTTTTTATTTTGCTAAATGGGTAAATTACACACTTAATCCCACCGCGTTTTCAATATTTTCATTTTTGTCTTGCCGCATGGTATAATCACAATCCCAGTCCCCCTGATATTTCAAAAGGTTACAATCTAGTCCCTAAATTACACCGAATCAGCTTCTGAATGGTAAAATTACACCCTTAACCATCCCGCATTTTTGAATTTTTCATTTTGGGTCTGCCCCTTGGTCTAATTACAATTCTGGTCCTTTTAGGTTTTTTTTGTTTCGCAATTTCGTCCCTAAATTACATATTATTGTTCTTTAATTTCTGCCATTGACTTTTGTTTTTCTTTCATTTCGGTCCTGTATTCTTTGTAAATATTCATGTTCGTGTTATAATCGTATATATATTGATATTCTATTATTTTATTTTATGTCCCTCATATATGAGTCGTAGTTTATGTTTATATGTATATATGTGTTAAAAATGGTAGTCATGTTTTTTATCCGGTTACTCGTATTAAAGCATGTTTGTTCTATCTGACTCGTAAAACAACATGTTCTTGTATTTTTGTACACATTGTATGTTTCCTTGGCTTTTAGGTTACTTGTTAGTGTGTCTTCTTTATTGTATAATATATTGTTCATATATGTTGAAATATGTTTTATTAATAGCATGTATGTCTTTTTAAATATTTGTTCGTCCACATATAACGTAATTATTCCTGCATTGTTGTTCTAACTTGTTAAAGTTGTTTTTATTTATCATTTAGAATAATATGTATATATGCATGTTTTAATCTAGTATATCATTTATTAGATTAATATTTTATTATGTGAATATTTACTGTCTTTAAATTATCTGTCATGTTTTATATTTTTGCCACTAAGATTGCATATGATTTATAACTTGTTAATGCGGTGTCCTTGTATCCGAACGTAAGCGGGCGAGTATCAAGCGTAGTGATAGTGGTTGGCGTTTATTCTCGAATAACGAGACCCTTAAAATATATTCGCAATTATGACCGAATTTTAAAATAATCGTCACTTTAATCCGGAAAATCCAATATTAATAAAGCGGTAATTATTAAAGTACCAATTTTTGGGCGGTGTGGGGGTGCTAATCCTTCCCCATCCGTAACCGACTCCCGAACCCAATCTTTTTGGAATCTCTGGTTTTATGGTGTCCGACCTACCTAAGTGGCCGGTGGCGACTCCATTTTTTAAAATGCGGTTTTTTAAAAAAAAACCCCACGGAATAAATATTTTATATCCAAAAGAATCACAAACACCTTTCAAAATCCCTTCGAAAATCAATCGTTTTTTTTAGCGATAAAAGACATCGCTACAGATGGCGACTCCGCTGGGGACATTTTTGTTTTTCAAAAACAAATGAGAGTCAAGCTTTTAAAATAATTACCGCTTTACTAATATTGGAAGTTCCAGATTAAAATGACTATTAAATTAACATTCGGTCATAATTGCGCGTTTATTTTAACGCATTTAAAATATGGCATATAAACCCGTCTTTTTAAGTGGGGGGAAAACGCTAATGCTTTCGTGGAGATATCGTTCTCCCGTATGGGCCTAGCAAGTACCTTCGGGGCTCGAGTACCTTATGCTTTCGTGAGGATATCGTTCCTTCGAACGGGCATAAGCGAATGGGTCCCCCTGAATCGAACTCGGTTGAAAGGAGCCTATAATGGGTGATGATTGGGGGCCTTGCTACTCTTAGTAGAGGACAACAAGGACAATTCGGGTACCTCCTAGAACCAAGACTGCATGTAGAGAATACATAGAAACCTACCCATTTAGAGCCATGCGGATAACCTTAGGTTTTAGACGGGATAAATAGGGTTGTTTTGTGTGTTTATTCTGTTTATTTTTGTCCTTTTATTTATACATTTATTAATTATATCTGGTACTGACTTGTTTCCTTTTCGCTTTTTGTTTTTTTTCTCATACATCATTGCATTTGCATCACATAAAGGTACTGAATCAAGTGGTTTGCCTGATCAGAAAGTCTTTCACCATGGAAAAAAGGTGTCTTAGGAAAGAAGAGCTTAATTTGTCAGTCATACATTGGTCAGAGGTCAACCAGAAAATCCAAGGGGACAGTTTGCCTAACGAACGCGTAATAGCTGGATACACCTATGTGAAGTCTCCAACAGAACGACTTGTGGGATCTTCAAAGCATTTGGGAAAGATGGGACCGAAGACTACAAGACTTATTTTGCGATAGTTATGGCGACATCGCACAGCTATTATATGTTCGGATTAACCAGCCCCTACTCCGAGCTATAGTCCAGTCTGGAATCCGGCTTTTTGCTGCTTCACCTTCAATGGGCAGGACATGATGCCTACGGTAGAAGAATACACTGCTTTACTTAACCAGAAAAATATTCAGGAAGATTGGATCTACGCGAAGCCTCCAAGGAATCAGAATTACACTGCGAAACTCAAAACCTTTGCGGGAATGAGTGACGATTGGGTTAGTGGCCTCCTTCAAATCCGAGGAGATAATACAGTCTTTGCATGGGAAAGTATTCGGGACATCATATCGACACATCCAGACGAGGCAAAGAAAATGGACTTATTCGCTTTAGGAATATATGGCTTGGTGATCTTTCCCAGAGTACTCGGGAACATTGACATAGCCATTCTGGATTTGTTCGAGCGGGTGAAACGAAAAGCAAACCCAGTACCAGCAATCTTGGTCGAGACTTTCATTTCCTTAAATGCTAGCCGGAAACATGAAGAAGGACATTTTCGAGGCTGCGCACAGCTATTACAAGTATGGATTCAGAGTCACATGTGGAAGACGCCGACGCGGGTCCTGCCGGGGATATCCTTTCAAGGTTTTTCGCCTTTACGAGAATACTTAGCAAAGGAATGGCGAGAGGATTTGAAAACAAAAATGTGGACCAGTTTCTTCAGAAACATTCAAGATGAAGACATAGCATGGAGGGTCCCATGGCTCGGTAAAGTTAATTATTTTCTATACAGTTGTGGTGACTTCAATTGGCTGATGATGTTGGGATTGCATGGAGGGATCACTTGTGCACCGCTTTTAGTATCTCGACAGTTCGGATCACGACAGTTCATTCCTAATACCGCCGGATTAAGCCAAACTGAATTTCTTTTCAAAGGGGAGTTTAAAGGAAAAATTCAGACCATCATGAGGGCCTGGGATCATTGTTATCGGATCAGGGTGAAAGGAGATACCGAGCACATGACTACCCCAGATTACGATCTTTGGAGACGTTTGAAGGTTAATAATGTGATTCCTGAATCTGATCAAGGACCAGCAGTGTCACTCGAAGAGCTTACAAGGGTGGTACCGTCCGAAGCCGACATCTTAAGGAGTGAACTCGAAGAAGTTAAAAGGAAAATGGACATTCAACAGACCCAACATGCAAGCGAACTCTATAAAGCAAGCTTAGAAGTTGACGAGCGGGATGGGATCATTAGGCAATTGAAGAAATTAAATGCAGATTTGAGTGACAAGAATACTCTTTATCAAAAAGATGCCCTTCTATTACAAGCAAAAATACAGATGGCCGGCCGGAGTCAGTTCATAGCTGTGGAAAGAGAAAGAATGAACGGCATCCGTTTAGTGGAAGAAGAACGAGAAATTAACAAAAGAGCGATCGAGAAAGAAATTGAAAACTGCCGTTTGGCTATGGAGGAAGAAAAACGCCGCCAAGAAGGCCATTGATCAAGAAAAAGAGAGATTCAGACAAGAAATCAGCAAGGGAAGACAAGCTGTCCATCATGAGAGAGAAAGTGTCACCGTATGGAAAAGAAAATCCATGAGTAGTCGAAATAGACTGTTAGAGATGCAGAAACTGTACGATGACACTATTCAAAGGTTAGAGCAAAGCCAAAGTCAAAATGATGAATTAAAAGGAAAGGTGGCGGAAGTCGAACACTCACATCGAATGTACTGCCGCAGGAATAACTTCGCTGAGCTGCAGGAAAGAGAACGAGAGGTGGGTGTGTTACAAGCACGAATTGGGTCCCTCGAAGCAATTGTGGAGGATTACAAGGAAAGAATTAATGTGTTCGAGGAGGCTGCAGCTGGAGGAGACACCTATTGGCAGAAGAGATTACGCGACGCTGCTCGAATGGTACAGGACAGAGACCAGTACTACGCAAACCTAATGGTGGACATACAGCGAGTCGCCAGACATGTAAATGATTTAGCTGTCGAGGCTGAGACACTCCGACCTTTTATAGCCCCGGGAATGGAAGAAGCTCCTAGGTTCCTCAAGCTGCTCAGGGCAATTGGAAAATTAGGAGATAGAGCTAGAGTCTATCTATAGGACTCTATGTTGTAATTAGATCTTTTGTACTAGAGATCTTTACTTTGTAACACGAACTTTGTTGTAATCAGACCCTTTAATTCCCGTGGAAGTAGTTCAAAAGGGTGATTACCAATGAATCGATACCTTATCTGCATACATTCTTGCATTTGCATCATAACATTCGCATCATTGCACATGCATTTATTTTTTGCAACCATATTAACAATATGAATATTGTGGCGTTGTGTGTAGTTAACCCGCAATCATTCATCACCTATATTTTACCCGACTACAAAGAAAGCTCATGGAAGAAAGGATAATTAGTCTAGAAAGAGGGCAAAGAAAGCTCGAGACAAGGCTAGAAGAGGCCCAGAGAAGCCTTAGTGATCATATTCTTGTGATCACAAACATCTATAGTATCGACATAAGCGCATTCTTGGCAAAAAGTCTTGGAAAACGAGTAGAAGGAGAAAATGTTCCGAACCGGAAGGTACCCGGCTCACTACAAGGTTCAACCAACTGCACCAAACCAGGCTAGGAAGGTGTATATTGACCCCTGCAGAATGTCTTCCGGCTTTCAAATAGGGGCACCGAGACTCAACCCCTCGACATCAAGCAGCACTTTATGAAGAAGAAGTACGGACTGAACATGGTCGAAAGAATCAGGAATGAGGTAGAAAAAAAGTGGGAAGAAAGATTTCGCCTCATTGAGGAAAAATTTAAAGCGTTACAATCAAATGAAGAATCAGAAATGACGCTAGCGACCTAAGTCCGGTGTCCGATCTTGTCCTCGCCGCCAAAATTCAAAACGCCGAGTTCGATAAATATGATGGAACCACATGTCCTTCTCGCACACATAACGATGTATTGTAGAAAAATGGCGGCTTACCATAAAGATGAAAAGTGCTGATCCATTGTTTTCAGGATAGTCTAATCTGGGAGCGGCGTTACGTTGGTATACGCTGTGATTAAGCAAAGCGAATGTTAAAACATGGAAAGATCTGTCTAAAGCATTTACTGAGCAATACAAACATGTAACAGACATGATCCCTAGCCGAATTATGTTAGAAAATATGGGGCAGAAGTCCAATGAAAGCCTGCGACAATATGCCCAAAGGTGGAGAGAAGTGGCCGCCCAAATCCAGCCACCTATCCCGGAGCATGAAATCACGCCATTATTTGTCAATACTCTGAAAGGGGCACTCTTTGATCGCCTCATTAATAACACAACACAGTGTTTTACCGACTTGATCAGGACTGGGGAGTCTCTCGAACTGGCAATTAAGAGCGGCAGAATTGATGGTGGGGAAGGGTCTCGAAAATACAACAAGAGAAATGAAGTAAACACCACCAGCACCTATACCGCCCCGAAGAACTTCACAGTCTCACAGCCACAAGCACTTGTGGGAAAAACACAAAATTCGAATCAAAGAGATGAGAGAGTCACCAGAAAAGAGAAAGAGAGGAGAACTTTCACTCCCCTACCTGTTTCGTACTCAGAACTTTATTCCCAGTTATATGAAGCAGACCTGGTCCGGCCATACATCGTTACTCCTGTCAATCCACCCTTCCCGCCTTGGTATAATCCAAGCGCACATTGCGACTATCACGGCGGTACCCCTGGACATCCCACTGAGAACTGTCTTGCCTTCAAAAAGCTTGTACAGAACTTAATCGATTCTGGGATATTGAAGTTTGAAGAGCCGAGTGTAGCCAACAACCCGCTACCTAATCATGGGAGCAGAGGGGTAAATGTCATAGAAGAATGCTTTACCATGAGGATAAATGATGACGTGTCAGAAATCAAGTCTCCTTTACGGTGGGTATTTCAACAGTTATGCATGGCTCGTGTGATCAACAAAGGCATGATAATAAGGCAGAAGGAATGTGGAAAGTATTGCGAATTCCATCAGACTGAAGGGCATGATATCCAAGAATGTGACGAGTTCAAGAAATTGGTGCAGAAGTTGATGAATGAAAAACAAATTGAATTCTTTGAGGAGCCCATGGGGAAGGGATCAGACGTACACATGACAGATAGCCCCAAAACTAGGTACGAGAAGGATAGACATTTTATCATCTCTCCCAGGACAGGGAATGCAGGTGTCTCCCAAGGAGAAACCAGCAAAATAAATCCCAAGATCGTCATTTCAGCACCATCTCCATTCCCATTCAAAGATATGCGACAAATTCCCTGGAATTATGCCGTGAATGTGACCATGCCAGAAAAATCAGAACACGAACAGGTAAAAGAGCCTACGCTGGAAGACCAACAAATCCAGAACGATGTGAACGTTGGTGAGGCAGGCCATTTCACAAGGAGCGGCCGATGTTATTCTTCCGAGGCTTTGAAAGGAGCTGAAAAAGATAAGGAGAAGAGTACAACAGTTAGCCCTACGCAGATATTCGGAGGAGAACCTGCCCCAAATATAAATGAGCCGGTAACTGAGGCCCAGGCCAAAGAATTTCTAAAGTTCTTGAGACATAGTGAGTACAGCGTAGTGGAACAACTACGAAAACAACCGTCCAGGATCACAGTGCTCAGAGAAGCATCGGGAGACGCTATTGAAAGTGCTGAATCAAACTTTTGTGCCCCAGGACATTTCTGTAACAAACCTGGACATGATAGTGGGGCATATTACCGCCTATAATCATATCACATTCAGTGATGATGAGATCCCAGAGGGAGGAATGGGGTCTACCAAAGCCCTTAACATCACTACCCACTGCAAAGGGTATGTATTACCAGGCGTACTGATCGACAACGGGTCAGCATTGAATGTCTTACCTATGGTAACCCTGCAAAAATTGCCAATAGATGGTTCGCACCTAAAGCCTTGCTACAACTCGGTAAGTGCCTTTGATGGTACGCAAAAAGGAACAATGGGGAAAATTGAGGTGCCCTTATTGATCGGACCAACTGAATATGTGATCGATTTTGTGGTGATGGACATAAAACCATCTTACAGCTGTTTGTTGGGAAGACCGTGGATCCACTCCGCAGGAGTTGTCCCATCATCATTGCATCAGAAATTAAAATTCGTAGTTGAAGGTAAATTGGTCACAATAGAGGCAGAGCATGAATTTGTTGCTTCAGTGACATCAGACACCCCCTACATTCAAAATGATGAAGATACTTCAGAATGCTCGTTCCGAGCATTAGAACTAGTAAATGCCACATTCGTTTCAGAGGGAAGCCGGATCCCCTACCCCAGGTTATCTAATTGTACTAAGATGACCGTCGTAGAAACTCTGGGCCGAGGAGCCAAAATAGGAAAAGGGCTGGGGAAGAAATTACAAGGAAACCTGAGACCCAAGAATATGACAACCAAGAAGGATCGTTTTGGGCTGTGTTATCAACCAAGTGTCCAACAGAAGAAAGAGGAGTATAAAAGGAAGGAAGAACAAAGAAAAGCCAGATCTAAAGGAGAAGACGTTCCATGAAGACCGATATTCTTTCCTAGTTTGAAAGCCACTTTTGTCTTCGGACTGTTCTACCAGCCAGGTCAAGATATTGGAGAGGCAATGAAGAAAAATGATGAACTTAACCAGGAGGAAGTACTCAGAGAATCATTTGAAGGGATGTACATCAACATGATAGCTGAAAAGGACCGAGGCAGCAAAATGTTGACCAACATCCGCCCTTGCCATCCCGGGGAAACACTCGATAACTGGAGCTGTATTGATCTACCTGTAGTTTTTAGGAATAGATCAGAGTAATGCTCCGAATCAAATTTTTGTTTTTGCCCATAAACAATGGGGATCTCTTGTATGGGGCACCTATGTTAACTTTTTGATTGAAATGAAAATATCCCCACTTTCTTAAAAATGACCAAAGTCTCATTTATCCCATTCATGCATTCTTCATATTCATTCCCTTCATGTAAAGCCGTCTCTTTCCCAATACAATTTATTTTCATTTAATGCAGGTCGCTCATGATTGACGATATGAATGATACCAGATCCAATCCTGGAGTAAACTTCGAATGCCCTGAGGTCTCAGAGGAAATTGAGGAAGAATATGATGAAATAGAAATTGAGGTCCCGAAAGAGTTAAAGAGAATGGTGGACAACGAAGAAAGGCAGATCATGCCCCACCAAGAAGAAACAGAAATTGTCAACTTGGGGACTGAAGAAGAGAGAAAAGAAATAAAAATAGGAACGACTATTTCCTCAAAAACCAAGCATGAACTGATAGCCCTACTTCAGGAATTCAAGGATGTCTTCGCCTGGACTTATCAAGATATGCCAGGATTGAATACCGACATAGTGGTGCACAAATTGCCAACAAAATCGGAGTGCAAACCAGTACAACAAAAACTTCAGAGAATGAGACCAGATATGTTGCTAAAGATCCGAGAAGAAGTGAAAAAGCAATTTGATTGGATTCTTGAGGTAGCCAAATACCCGAATGGGTGGCAAACATTGTACCAGTACCAAAGAAAGACGGGAAAGTTCGTATGTGTGTAGATTATAGGGATCTGAACCGAGCTAGCCCTAAAGACAACTTCTCTTTGCCACATATTGACACGCTGGTTGACAACACCGCAGGACATTCATGGTTTTCCTTCATGGACGGCTTCTCAGGGTACAACCAGATAAAGATGGATCCTAACGACATGGAGAAAACCACATTCATAACCATGTGGGGCACTTTTTGTTATCAAGTGATGCCGTTTGGGCTAAAGAACGCAGGGGCAACATACCAAAGAGCAATGGTGACTCTTTTCCATGACATGATGCACAAAGAAATAGAAGTATACGTGGATGATATGATTGCAAATCCCGAGCAGAGGAAAGAGCACCTCTGAACTTGAGAAAACTATTCCAAAGACTACGGAAGTACCAACCGAGACTCAATCCCGCCAAGTGTACCTTCGCCGTTATTTCCGGAAAACTCCTAGGGTTCGTAGTAGCGAGAAGAGGATTGAGATTGATCCGGATAAAGTGAAAGCCATCCGGGACCTTTCACCACCCCCACTTGTGAAGGAAGTCCGCGGTTTCCTAGGGAGGCTGAATTATATCTCTCGTTTCATTTCCCAATTAACCAACCAATGCGACCCGGTCTTCAGACTTCTTAGAAAAAATAATCCTGGCGTGTGGGATGAAGAATGTCAAAAAGCCCTAGAAAATATCAAAAATTACCTGACAAATGCTCCAATTTTAGTCGCACCAGTACATGGTCGACCACTAATTCTCTACTTAACAGTCTTTGAGAATTCAATGGGATGTGTACTGGGGCAACACGATGAGTCAAGAAAAAAGGAGCAAGCCATCTATTACCTAAGCAGGAAATTCAATGATTGCGAAACGCGGTACCCGCCAGTGCAGAAATTGTGTTGTGCTCTAGTTTGGGCTACCAAGCGGCTCAGACAGTACATGTTGTACCATACTACCTGGTTGATATCCAAGCTAGACCCACTAAAGTTCCTAATGGAAGTGCCAGTACTAACGGGAAGGATGGCCCGATGGCAGATGCTCTTATCCGATTTCGACATCGTATATGTTAATCAGAAAGCCGTAAAGGGGAGTGCCGTAGCGGATTTCCTAGCTAGTCGTGCTTCGGATGACTATGAGACATTGAACTTTAGTTTCCCAGACGAAGACTTGATGTGCATTACAACCGAAGAAGAGATTTCAGATGATAAGTCATGGAAACTTCACTTCGATGGAGCCTCCAACGCCCTCGGACATGGGATAGGGGCAGTGCTAATTTCACCTGAGGACGTCTATTATCCTTTCACCAGCAGATTGGAATTTTTCTGCACAAACAATATAGCTGAATACGAAGCTTGCATCATGGGATTGAACTCAGCCATCGAGAGAAAGGTTAAGGAACTTCGAGTGTTCGGAGATTCGTCCTTAGTCATTTACCAATTGCGCGGGGAATGGGAAACCAGGGACCCGAAGTTGGTCAAATATCACGAATTGATCCAAGAGCTCACCAAAGAGTTCGAAAGGGTCAGCTTCAATTACCTGCCCCGAGAAGAAAATCAGATGGCAGATGCATTGGCAACCTTGGCATCCATGTTTAAAACAAACACCGGGGCAAAAATGAAGCCCATTGAGATGCAGACGTTTGAAAAGCCTGCTCATTGTTGTAATGTCTGAGGAAGAGATTGTGAAATCCATGGTACTATGACATCCGAAATATGTCAAACTTGAAAGTATCCGAAGGGCAAACGACAATGATGTAAAAACGCTCAGAAAAATGGCAACAAAATATGTCCTAGATGGGGAGATCCTATATAGGAGAAGTCATGATCAAACATTGCTGAGGTGTGTGGATGCCCGGGAGGCGAAGGAAATCTTAGCCGAAGTACATGATGGGATCTGTGGAACGCATGCCAACGGGCTGTCTATAGCCCGGAAAATTATGAGATACGGATATTTCTGGTTGACCATGGAGGGAGATTGCATCGATTACGCCAGGAAATGCCACAAATGCCAAATTTACGCTGACAAAATTCATGCACCCCCGTCGCCTGTACACACCATGAATTCTCCGTGGCCTTTCGCAGCGTGGGGCATGGACGTCATCGGGCAGATCCATCCGAAAGCTTCCAATGGGCATCGTTTCATTTTGGTCGCCATAGACTACTTCACTAAATGGGTAGAGGCAGCGTCTTACGCCAATATCACCAGGACTACAGTTTGTAAGTTCTTAAAGAAGGAAATTATTTGTCGATACAGATTGCCAGAGAGGATCATCACCGACAATGCTTCCAACCTGAACAACAAAATGATGAAGGACGTGTGCACTCAATTCAAGATAACACACCATAATTCCACAGTCTATCGTCCTAAAATGAATAGAGCAGTGGAAGCGGCAAACAAAAATATAAAGAAGATCATAGCGAAGACTACGGATACCTACAAGGATTGGCATGAGAAGTTGCCTTTTGCCCTTTTCGCCTATAGGACGTCCATTCGCACATCAACAGGGGCAACACCCTACTCCTTGGTGTATGGTACCGAAGCAGTACTCCCAATTGAGGTAGAGATTCCGTCTCTCCGGGTCTTAAACGAAGTAAAATTGGAAGAAGCTGAATGGGTGCAGGTCAGACTCGACCAACTAAATCTCATTGACGAAAAAAGACTAAAGGCCATTTGTCATGGTCAGATGTACCAAAAGCGGATGGTGCAGGCATATAACAAAAAGGTGCGCCCAAGAGAATTCAAAGAAGAGGATCTGGTACTCAAGAAAATCCTCCCTATCCAAAAAGATTCTCGAGGAAAATGGATGCCCAATTGGGAAGGACCATACGTCGTAAAAAAGGCCTTCTCAGGAGGAGCCCTGATCCTAACAGAAATGGATGGGGACGAGCTGAAAAATCTCGTAAATTCTGATGCCGTCAAGAAATACTATCTCTAAAAAAAAATTGGAGAGCTCAGGACGAAAACCCGAAACCGGACGTCTTGAAGCAAAGGAAGGACTCGAGTTGAAAACCCGAGGGCGGCTTGGGTAAATTGAAAAGTTGAATATCCGAAGAAAATGGTATCCCTACGAACATCATGAAGAGAAGGTTTCAGGCAAGAAATTCTACACCGGTTGACAGGATCATGTATCATTCATATCGAGGATAATGAGAGATTTTGTATCTTCATGTGTGTTATACCTTTCTTTTTAAGATATCCCAAACCCTTAATCATAATAAAACCGTGTTTTGAGCATTCATTCCTGACCTTCTTGTCAATTTCAGTCAAATAAGATAACATAGGCTTATAATGAAACAAGAGATTTCGAAGCATTACTATGATTTAACCTTGAAAATGCAGGTGATCAAAGAAAACGATGTTAACTCCGTCCTCTAGTTCCCTAATGGCTGTCGATAAGGAAGGCGGGAAGCTTCAAACAACCTGGTAGGATAAACAATGGCACATGTCCTATCTATTCAAGAAAGGCATACGAGATAACAAAAGAGATCTTTTGGGTTAAAACCAAAAGGGCACCCCTCTCAAAAAAAATCTCTAAAGTGAAAACCCGAAAGGGCACTTTAGAATTCCAAGTCGAAATTGAAAAAAAAAGAGAAAGGTCGAGATGGTTGAACTTGGCAGTGAAGCGGGGTATCGATGCCCGTAAGAAAGGAGAAAGCGAACGTCAAGATCAAATAAGGACCAAAACAAGCCCACCAAGATATTGAATCTCATGCATCATGAATAGTCAGACATCACTAGGATTAGGAGCATGTCAATTCATTCATTTGTCATAGCATTTTGTTTTCATCTCAGACAGGTATCTGCGAATCTGAAGAGACATCGATGGCCATCGTGGTGTGAATCCCAAATGAGAAGACAATGTTTTTACATACAAAAGGTACATATTTTCAAGCTCTAGTGAAAGATTCTATATAGGAAGAATCCGTAACTCCAAGATTTCAAGACGCCGAAAAGTTCTATATAGGAAGGACCGACGGCTCCAAGGTGAAGACTCGCAGTTCTATATAGGAAGAACTCCCGGTCGAAGAAATTCACCTATGACACAGGGTTATATAGGAAACCTGTTGTGTCGTTAGCAAAGAGTCTTATATAGGAAAGGCTCCGAGCTTCATTGTCTTAGAGTGAAAGGTTCTATATAGGAAGAACTTGTAGCTCTGAGATTTCAGACGCCAAAAGTTCTATATAGGAAGGACTGACGGCTCCAGGGTTTGAAGACTAGCAGTTCTATATAGGAGGAACTCCCAGTCGGAAGAATCCATCAGTGGCGCAAAAGGTTTTATATAGAAGAAACCAGCGTTGAAAGCAAAGAGTTCTATATAGGAAGGACTCCAAGCTTTATTGTCTCAAAGTGAAAGGAATGACTCATAATTCGGGATGTCAAAGCGAAGGGTTCTATATAGGAAGAGCCTGTAGCTCCAAGATCGGAAGGTGACGAAGCTCTATATAGGAAGAACTTACGAGCCTGAAGATTCAGCCAAGGAAGAGCGGAGATGTCCAAAAGAATTCGTTTTTCCAAGGCTACAAACAAGGAAGTCTGATAAAAATGAGTGCTTATGAATCTTTGCTTTGTTTCCCATTCCATGAGAACAACCAAAGAGGGGCAACTGTAATCACTCATTTTTACTTGTAAATATATTAATATTGCATGTATATTTATTATATGAATGTTACTAATATAAGGTGGTGTGTGCATGTATAAGCTATGTATACGTATTAGGGGTGTATGTATGTCGCGTATGAGCGTATTTGATTAATATATAGATGTTATGTTAATTATATGTATGATTATATGTACATATACTAGAATATTATATTAATTAATGATTGTATAATATAAGTATATATTTTCGTACGTATATGTATTGCTGTTATAATTATATTATTATTATTATTGGGCTGACAAAATGAAAGAATTAAATATATTAAACCCAAATAAATTTACAGTCCAAGTCCAATTACAAGGCCCGGTTGGCCCAAATCTAAATCTTATCTAATTACAACGTGCAGGTAACTGTGGGCCGTTGGATCAAGATCTGATCCAACGGCCACGATGCAACCAGAAAGTCAAAAATATCTGCCAGGCGCGTGTTCCACACGTATGGACTGTTCGAGTGCCACGCGCGGACGCTTTAATATCCCACCCGCGCGTAAGATCCACGCGTTCTGACTCCTCGACTGCGGAGCTCCACGTGGCGAAATCTGAAGCCGTCTCATCGAATCGAGGCTTCATCCAGGCCGATCATTCTTCAAGCCATCTCGACCGTTAGATCAGATCTGATCTAACGGCCGAGAATGTGTCTGGCCTCTGGCAGAATGTCCATATCGCCACCGCGCCGATATTCAGTCCCCGTGCTCAGAACATGCCCAAGATAACAAGCAAAATTGTCAGTTCAGTTCAGATCTGAAAAAAGCAAGATGCAACTTGCAACAAAACAGAGACAATAATATATATGAAACGGGAACTTTTGTAACGGGGATAGGAACGGGAGGTAAAAAAAAAGAGAGACCAGAGACCTTGTAATACAAAAAATCGGAAAGTTGTAAACATCCAAGTAAATCAAAAGACAATCCAGTGGTAAATACTTGTCTCTTTTTCTTACTTATTTTCTTTACATGCATATACAAAAAAAACAGAAACAAAAAAAGGAGAGTAGTCTTACCGGCGTTGTTTGTGGGTCTTCCCTTCCTCAGTGATAAGCCTTTCGGCTTCTACAAGCCAGATCTGGTGAACTAAAGGGAGGAGAAGACCCTTTGTAGTTTTGTTTTGGTCTAAAAAAATATTTTTTTTGGTTCGTATTTCCTAGATCTAGGGCGAATAGAGGTATATCCTCTGAATCCAACCTAGGATTCGTATTGAGGACGAAAAGAGGGTTGTTTTGGTGTATTTTGTAGGCTCGCCGGTGCCGGTTAGCGGCGGCCGGCGGCGGAGAATATGGCGGCCGACCGTCGGATTCTGGGTTTTATAAGAACAGACGAGAGAAAAAGAAGAACACAGGCTATATGAAAACTGAAGAAATGAAACGAATGGCCAAAAATTTGCTTTCGGCCTAAAAAGAGGGTTTATATAGGTGTTTTTATTTTGCTAAATGGGTAAATTACACACTTAATCCCACCGCGTTTTCAATATTTTCATTTTTGTCTTGCCGCGTGGTATAATCACAATCCCAGTCCCCCTGATATTTCAAAAGGTTACAATCTAGTCCCTAAATTACACCGAATCAGCTTCTGAATGGTAAAATTACACCCTTAACCATCCCGCATTTTTGAATTTTTCATTTTGGGTCTGCCCCTTGGTCTAATTACAATTCTGGTCCTTTTAGGTTTTGTTTGTTTCGCAATTTCGTCCCTAAATTACATATTATTGTTCTTTAATTTCTGCCATTGACTTTTGTTTTTCTTTCATTTCGGTCCTGTATTCTTTGTAAATATTCATGTTCGTGTTATAATCGTATATATATTGATATTCTATTATTTTATTTTATGTCCCTCATATATGAGTCGTAGTTTATGTTTATATGTATATATGTGTTAAAAATGGTAGTCATGTTTTTTATCCGGTTACTCGTATTAAAGCATGCTATGTTCTATCCGACTAAGTAAAACAAGCATGTTCTTGTATTTTTGTACACATTGTATGTTTCCTTGGCTTTTAGGTTACGTGTTAGTGTGTCTTCTTTATTGTATAATATATTGTTCATATATGTTGAAATATGTTTTATTAATAGCATGTATGTCTTTTTAAATATTTGTTCGTCCACATATAACGTAATTATTCCTGCATTGTTGTTCTAACTTGTTAAATTTGTTTTTATTTATCATTTAGAATAATATGTATATATGCATGTTTTAATCTAGTATATCATTTATTAGATTAGTATTTTATTATGTGAATATTTACTGTCTTTAAATTATCTGTCATGTTTTATATTTTTGCCACTAAGATTGTATATGATTTATAACTTGTTAATGCGGTGTCCTTGTATCTGAACGTAAACGGGGCCAGTATCAAGCGTAGTGATAGTGGTTGGGCGTTTATTCTCGGGTAACGGGACCCTTAAAATATATTCGCAATTATGACCGAATTTTAAAATAATCGTCACTTTAATCCGGAAAATCCAATATTAATAAAGCGGTAATTATTAAAGTAGCAATTTTTGGGCGGTGTGGGGGTGCTAATCCTTCCCCATCCGTAACCGACTCCCGAACCCAATCTTTTTGGAATCTCTGGTTTTATGGTGTCCGGCCTACCTAAGTGGCCGGTGGCGACTCCATTTTTTAAAATGCGGTTTTTTAAAAAAAAACCCACGGAATAAATATTTTATATCCAAAAGAATCACAAACACCTTTCAAAATCCCTTCGAAAATCAATCGTTTTTTTTAGCGATAAAAGACATCGCTACAGAACTTGATTTCAATTCTCAGAACCGCGGCACAAAGTATGATTGGCTTTTTATTTTTCGAAAAACTTAGGAGTTACTCAGAATCAAACTATAATGCTTATGAGAGTGTGCGGAGTTCTGTACAAGTTGATTTTTCGGATTCTATGCAAACAAGAGGTTTTCAAATTACTTCATTGGGTTCTTTTAACATGTTTTAACTAGATCTAGTTTCGGGCACCTCTAGTGGTTTGTTTTTAGTTTTCTTAAGTTAATTAATTTATTCGACTAGAGCCAGTTTTGGGCACCTCTAGCGATCAATTTTTAGCACATACTAGAGTCAATTTCGGGCACCTCTAGCATTCATCCAATTTTTATTCTAATCCCCCAATTTTTTAACTATCAACCTAAGTTCGCTAGAATTCCTTAAATCAATCAAGCCATAACAGTGTTTCATCAAGTTTAGCATCATAGTAAGATTCTAAGTGTTTCCACGTTTATCCTAGAATAAAAAGTTCTATCAATTAAGTACATTAGCAAAGTCATCATCGGATATTCATCAAATCTAGGCAATTCTTGTTCCAACTAAAGGCATGGCAAGCAATTTATGTATCCTAAATGCAATACTTAAGATGAATGCAACTGAACATGGTAACTAACTAATAACAATCCTCCCAAACTCGAGTGAGGCATTGTCCACAATGCATGCAACAAAGAAAAATAAAAATAAAAATAAAGAAAAGTAAAATGTAAACGAGGACTTACTCTGAGAGTTTGTCATCGTGGATGATTAGTTTCCTTTTGGTCGGTGTCTTGATTCTTTTGCTTGAATGCGGTGGTTGCTTCCTTGTTGCCGATGGTGGAATCAATCCTCGTACGGGGTTGTCCTTATCGTCCTCTTCATCAATGTCATTGGCTTTTCTTTTGGACTTGGAGGATTCGATTGGTGCGGTCTTTGTTGGTGCAATGGAGGACTCGCCTGAACCTAAAAAATTAGAAAATGATTCAGTACGAGTTGATTCGGGCATAGGTGCTTTACCTTTGGCTTTTTACAGTGGTTTACGGGGTGTCTTTAGCTTTTCTTGCCGCGACATCTTCAGTGTTGGTTGCCGTGGCAACTGCTTGGGCATGTGCAGTGTAGGTTGCCGCGACATCATCTGTTGTGGTTGTCGTGGCAAGGATTTCGGCAGGAAAGATGGGGAACGGCACGCGGCTGTCCGGGTACTTTTCCAGGATGACTTGGGTGATGGCATTGTTGTGATCCTTCATGTACCACATGAACATTAGTTTTCGGTCTTCAATTTACCTAAGGCGGTTCTCCAACGGTTGTAATAGTGCTTCAAGTTGTCTCAGGTATGCTGTCCGAGTTGCCCGGGTATCAGTTGCTTGGGCATTAGGAGTTACCGAGGTGGCAGAAGTTGTTGCGGCAATTGAAGGCGTTGGGGATTTTACCAGTTCCTCTCCCATTAGCTTTCAAATTTGTACTCGATTCCAATCGGACTTTGGTAGGGCCTTTTCATCAGTGGACTCACTTGGGACATACATCTCCTTGCAAAGATTGAAGATTAAGCAAGGGGAGAAAAGAGAACCCTTATCTTTTGTGCTACATACAAAAATCTCATCACAAATAATTTTTCCAATGTTAATGATGCGATTATGTAAGATAGAATGTATGAGCAAAAGACGTGGTGTATCAACGATGGTATTGTGTGTTGTGGGCATTAAAGAAGTTTTAACAAACTTATTCCATAATTTTGCCTCGGGTTTAAGCTGAAGGCGATTTACCGTGCCCTTGTATTTACCATCATTCCAATGAGTTCCTGGTAGAGTGAGTTCTTGAAGCACCTTGTCGAGTTGCTTGGCTGTGAGTTGATCAACAAAGGCTTGATGCTCGTTCTTCTCAACGTAGAGCCCGTAAAAGGTGTTGATGCTTTCGGGGCTTATGAGTATAGCCTTCTCACGAACAAAAATATAAGGATTATTGGGGTTAGGTGAGTGAGCATAGAATTCTCTTACCCATGAGATGTTACCCGGTTCCGGTTGATGGCAAAAGATTTGCCACTTTTGATGGGCAATCCTTTCGAAGATGAATGGTTCAAGGCCGAAATCTTGATGAGAGTTGGAGTATTTGAAGCCTTGTTCTTCGTAAATCTTCCGGCTTTCAAACTTGTAGTGAAATCTTTCTTGAACCACCGGTGTAGCAAACTTCTTGTATCTTGGTTCTTTGGAGGAACTTGGATAAACCAAAAATTCGATTTTGGATGCCATGGATGATTTTGGTTGTGAGTTTGGTAGAAACAAAGAAAAGAAAGCAAAAGAAACTAAAGAGTTGCAAGATAAAAAGTAGGAATAGGTTTTTTGGAAGTTAAGGGTGATGGGTTAAATAGAAAAGATATGTAGTAAATATGGTGGGTAGGATTAATTGGAAAGAAAGAAAACATGTGTTTTGATTGGGGGAAGGGGATGGCTAGGGGATTTGGGGAAGGAGAAGGGTTTGGCCGGCTATGTAGGGTTTATTTAGGGTAAATTGGAGGCTTAATATAAGCCTTAGATTTAGCCCATTAATTTCCTTATTGAAGAAGTTTCCTTCTTGAATCAAAATCCTCTTTATCTTGAACTCTTTTTCTACAATTCAAAAACAAATAAAATAAGGATTAAAATTAAAGATAAACTAATAAAATAAAATAAATAAAGATGTGCAAAGAAATTCTTAAACCTAAAATTTAAAAACGATTAGATAAATATGAAAGAAAGATGTAGTCTTAATCTTAAAGAAAATAAATAAATTTATCCTAAAAAGAAAAATAACCAAAATTAATAAACAAAAAAATTAAATAGTTTGAAAAAATAAAAAGAAAATATCGAAAGGAGAGCATGCTCATGCATCTCTTAAGGTGACCACTTCTTTGTTACGTTCCACATGGGCACCGTTGTAGTGCTTCAATCTTTGTCTGTTGACTTTGAATTCATGTTCGTCTGTGATGGACTTGATTATCACGACACCATGGGAGAACGGTTTGACAACTTCGAATGGTCCCGACCATCTTGATTTCAGATTTCCCGGGAAAAGTTTCAGCCGAGAATTGAATAAGAGAACTAGTTGCCCTGGCATGAATTGTCGCGGCAATAGTTTCTTGTCATGCCATTGCTTTTTTTTTTCTCCTTGTAGATTCGTGCATTGTTAAAGGCGAGTGCACGAAATTCTTCTATCTCGTTGAGGTCCAACAAATGCTTTTTCGTGGCACTTTCCCAATCCATATTCACGGTCTTGATTGCCCAATATGCCTTGTGTTCGATTTCCACCGGTAGATGGCATGTTTTGCCATATACAAGTCGGAAGGGAGACATACCTAAGGGTGTTTTGAATACAGTGCGATATGCCCAAAGTGCATCATTTAGTCTTACTGGCCAATCATTCCTAGAGGGATTTACAACTTTCTCGAGTATACCCTTCAATTCTCGGTTGGAAATTTCTGCTTGCCCATTGGTTTGTGGGTGATATGTCGTGGCAATTTTGTGTGACACACCGAAGCGTTGCATCATCTTGGCAATAAGTCTGTTGTCAAAGTGCTTGCCTTCAGCACTGATAATTACTCTCAGCATCCCAAACCGTATAAATATATTTTTCTGCAAGAATCGTTGCACGGTCTTGGAATCGTTGGTGGGAACTGCAGTTGCCTCAACCCATTTGGACACGTAGTCAACGGCAAGTAGAATGTAGAGGTTGCCGAATGAAGATGGGAAAGGTCCCACAAAATCGATCCCCCACACATCGAACAATTCCACCTCGATGATGTTTTGGAGCGGCATCTCATGTCGTCTAGAGATATTGCCCGTCCTCTGGCAACGATCACGTGTTCCTCCAAAATGTCCTCCATAGGGTGAAGAATGGCATTGTCAGAGTATATTCTACTGCTCCTCTTCAGGGACACATCGGCGTATAACCTGATCTGCACATTGTTTAAACAAAAGAGGCTCATCCCAAAAGTGATGCTTAGCATCATGGCGGAACCGCTTCTTCCCTTGGTGAGTAAGGCCATCAGGTAAAATACCACAAACAAGAAAATTAACTAAATCCGTGTACCAGGGTATTGTCGAGGCATGTGTTACTGTGGCAACTGCTTCTATGGTTGCCGAGGCGTGCGCGTCTAGAGTTGCCACAGCATGCGCGTCAAGGGTTACCGAGGCATGCGCGTCTGGAGTTCCCGAGGCGTGAGCGTCAAGGGTTGCCGAGGTATGTGTATCCATAGTTACCGAGGCAACTAACAGTTGCTCATCTTGGAATGCATCGCATATCTCTAAATCTGCGTCCTCCTCCCTATTGCGTTCTAAGCGTGATAAGTGATCAACCACTTGATTTTCTGTTCTTTTCCTGTCCTTAATTTCAATGTCAAACTCTTGTAAAAGTAATATCTAACAAATCAAACGAGGTTTGGCATCCTTTTTAGCAAATAGATACTTAATTGTTGAATGGTCCGTATGTGCAACATAGTGGTTTCTGATGGAACAAGGTATTGTGAAACTTCCGGGATCCTTCAACTTGGGTGGCATGCGATTGTGCAACATAGCCATGCACCCCTCTGTTGCGGCAACTGTTTCAAACTCTCTTAGCGTTGTTTTCTTGGACACAATGTCTTTAAGAAACTTGGCATAGTTCGGCATTTGTTCAATTGCTTCAACCAATGGCAAGTTTATGTGGACTTGCTTTAGGATATCAAGAAATTTCTTGAATTGATATTCTTGCTTTTGTCGTTTCAACCTTTGTGGGAATGGTGGTGGAAGTCAGATATCTTTGATCCTTTCATTGGTCTGGAACCTGATTGATGGCATTGCCGGGGCAACTGAAGTTTTCGAGGCATCGTCAACTAGGGTTATCGTGGCGTGCCTATCATTGGTTGCCGCAACATTTCCTGGTTCAGCATCTGAGGCTTTGCCGCTGAGTTCATCTTGTTCTTTTTGTGGAGTTTTGTTTGATGAGCGAGCTTGATCCTCTTTAAGTTGTTGGCCACTTCTAGTGGTGATCGCCTTACATTGCTCATGGCCAGTTCCTCTTGCGACTTCAGTATCGCTAGGTAAACCTCCATACTGTCTAGTATTCAGGTTTTGAGCAAATTGTCCGACTTGATTTTCCAATGATTTGATTGTCGCCTCTTGGTTTTGCAATCTCATCTCGGTACTGTTAATAAAAGCATAGTTCTTTGTATGAATTTACTATTCTCAGCCATATAAAATTCAATTTTCAACATAAAAGAAATGAGAGAATTTTCCAAAGAACTAGATGTTGTCGGTTGTTGCTGCGACAACTGTTGTCGTGGCATATTCGGCTAGAATCCCGATGCTTGTACATTATGATTGTTCTGGTTTAGAGCATTGTTGGGATTACTCCATGAAAAAATCGGGTGCTTCTTCCAAGCTGGATTGTATGTTGTTGTTCCAGTTGTAATTCTCCACATAAAAGCTGGATTCCGAATTCTGCATACATTCAGAAGAATCATGGTTACCACCATATAACTCACAAAAGGAATCCATTACCTTGATCTCATGTGTGTTGTTTGGTTTCTGCATGTTCTGGACCATCTTGTTTAGAGTGGCCAATTGTGCCAAAATTGAGTCTGATGGTCCCAGTTCATGTATTGTGGCTTGGTGACTAACTCCTCCTCTTCTAGCAGATGGGAATTGATAATCATTCTTGGCAAGCCTGTTTAGAATTTGCATTGCTTCCTCTAGCGACTTATCTAGGAGTATGTCGTTTGCCGAGGCATCTAGCATCATCCTTGTTGGTGTATTCATAGTGTTGTAAAACATTGTTACTTGTGTCTACACTGGGAATCCATGTAGGGGGCATTTGTGTAGAAGTTCTATATATCGCTCCCAAGCCTCGTACATGGATTCATCATCTACCTGCCGAAAAGAAGTAATTTCGTTACGAAGCTTATCAGTCAAATTTGTAGGATTAAATCGAGCAAGGAAATCACGACAAAGATCGGTCCAAGATCCTATTAATCCGGCAGGAATACTATTCAACC
Source organism: Hibiscus mutabilis (assembly GCA_019671005.1). Classification (NCBI taxonomy): domain Eukaryota; kingdom Viridiplantae; phylum Streptophyta; class Magnoliopsida; order Malvales; family Malvaceae; genus Hibiscus; species Hibiscus mutabilis. Next base: position 17,267,591 of record CM033722.1, on the reverse strand, counting down.
ATGCTTTCGCCCTATCCCTTAGTGAATAGGGGGATAATCTTAGTCGTAAAACATTAGGGGTCACTTCTTGTATTTTGAATGAATTGCAAATCTCGAGGAAAGATTTAAAATATTGTCGTGCATCTTCAGTTGCTGAGCCGCCAAATTGACCAATTGTATTGATCATATTGAACATCACTGGTTTTAACTCAATGTGGTCGGCTTCAATTTCAGGTGTGACAACTCCTGGATTAAGTCTTTCAAGATCTTCTTCAAGATAGTCTCAAATAGTTCTGTTTCGTGCAAGAATCACTCCTCCTCTTGCTGGAACATTCTGATTCATATTGCCGTCTTGATTAACCATTGCTACTCTTAACCTTTGTCTGAGTCTTTGCAAGGTTCGTTCGATTTCTGGACTAAAGGGATATTCTGGTGTAATCGGTCTCGCCCTGGTCATATACCAATGCAAAACCAAAGTTTGTTAGCCCTTTGAATCTTAAACAAGAAAAATAAAAAGTGCAAGAAAATAAAAACAAAGTTGCTATTGCCAATCTCTGGCAACGGCGCCAAAAACTTGTTGCGCGTAATAAGTGCTCCGCAATTGTGAAAGTGTACACGTCGCAAGTTATAGTATAAAAGATATCGTCTCCACAGGGATTGGTGCCACTTCAAGAATCTAATCTCTTGCACTCTAAAAAGTAAAAGAACACAAGTAGAAGATTGTAGGAGTTTAACTAACAACTAAACTAGAAAGCAATAAAGTAAAAGAAGATGTAATCAAATGAGAGAGAATAGGCCAGGTTATCGTGAGTTGAGGAGTGATAGCCAATTGGATCATCTTGGTAAAAGGGTGCAAGGGAAAATCAGTTGTCGTGGCAACTTGCGCAGAGGTTTTGCCTAGGCAACTAATCGACGGTCGCCTGGGCAACTGGCTGGGCAACTGTTTGGGCGGCTGGGCAGCAACTTCAAGGTTTGACGGAGCGTTCTTCAATGGTTTCTTCTTATCCCTAAGTCAAAACTCTAGCTAATTGTGCATGCCTTGATAATACACCCCTGCGCGAAACAAGGGTGAACAACAACCAATCTTGCGCTCCTCTTAGCCGTTGAAATCCTTAACTTATTCCTAAGCTGGATTAATCTTCTCCATCAATAGATTGAATAAAGAGCATACTCATTCGTTTCTTGAATCTAACACTCCCAATATTAGATAAAGAGATGAAGTTACAAGATCCTTTCCCAATTCACTCGCAAACAAGAATAAAACCAAGAATGAGTAAACCTTGAATTGAAAGTACAAACTCTTATTACCTAAACAAAATACAATTGTTTCTCACAACCACAAAACATAATAACCTTAGCCAAATAGATTTAGTTCATGGCTAGGTTCCAAAAAAACACAAAGCAAATAATCCCTAACATAAACCTAATTGAACAAGAAAGAAAAAAGATGAAGAATGGTTGAAACCTTTGCCGAAATCTCTCCCCTTTGCTCTCTCCTTAATCGAAATCTCCCCTTTGCTCTCTCTTGGAGTTGACGGCTTGGTGTCCTTTAAATAGGAGATGGCTAGGTCAAAGTCTCTCTTGAGAAAGAAGTTAAGTTGGAATTAAATACTTTAAAAGAATATAATTCTTTATTATATTTAAATTTCTTCTAGATCTTCTCCTATCTTCTTGGGATTTAATTTCTCTTTAATCTCTTCATGGAAATCAAACTCCTTTGGGATTTAACTTTTCTCCACGTCATCAATTTCGACTGCCATATAATCTTATCCCTTATCGACAATTGCCTGGCAACTAGCTCGACATCTCATTCATGCACTGCCCTGGCAACTGGTTCCAGTCTTGTTTAGGCAAGTGATTCTGTACACACACAAAAACAACTATCGGCAGCACCCTTTATCCACAAAATTAAGCAAAATATGAAATCAAGCTTATCCAACAAGGAAACAATGCAAACATGCATGAATGGCTAATAATGCAACTAATATGAGCCTAAGTCTAGCAATAATATGAATAAAAAGGGTGAATAAAATAGTACTTTTAGACACTTAACATTTACCACCCATCTTTTGTAGTCAAAGAGCTTGGTGAGCACTCTAAGGCTCAAGAAAAAGGGAAGGCTTAAGCTGGTAGAATTAAGGTTTGCTGGTATTTTGAAGAAGGTTAGTACCTTCCAATTTCTTGTTTCCTGCATATCATAAAGGCGATTGCTTTGTATGTCATTTTGATGATTTAAGTATGCTTGAATGGTCTTGTTGGGTGTTAATTGCAAAACCTAAAGCTAATATTAATAATTCGTAAAATTGGTAGAAACCAACCCTAAACACCTTTAATAAGTTGTATGTTAAGTTTTAGGGGTTATCAAGCTGATTTGGGAGTTCAAGGTGAGAAATTTGAATCCCAAACCTAAAAATTTGGGTTCGCATACCGGTATTGGTATTTTAGTATCGGTACCCATCTCTAGAGAAGGAGTCGAACTATGAAGGGCGTACCAGTACGGGTTCTCAAATATCAGTACCCCTTACTTGTTAGGAATTCCAGTAGCAGTTTTGTGTACTAGTACGCTTGGGGCTTATTGGTTCCCTAGAGGTATGAAATGAGTTGTAAAACTGAGAAAACAGATGTCCAACCCCGTATGTAAATAAATAAGAATACAAGGAGCCTTAAAAGTGAGCAAACCTTATAATGGTTAAAGTTGTTGATGTATTGTTATGGAAATGTTGAGTTGTACCAAGAGTGCACTTGAATTGATGGGATCCGGATTCCCAAGAAATATGTTACAACACTGTGGTAAGTTAAGGGGATAGAGGTTACCGATGCTATGTGACTCGGGCCTCATCTGTATGTGCTCAAGGGAAGATTCTGAGCAAGGTGTATGTTCCGATGCTGCGTGACCTAGCCTTACCCAGGGTGTATGTTCTGATGCTGCATGACCCAATCTCACCCGGAGTGTATGTATTGATGCTATGTGACCCGTCCTCTCTCTTATGTGGTATGGTATGGTATGTGGACCTTGTGAGCCCTTAAATTGATTGATTTTTTAGTGATTATTGATCATGTTGATCCCATGTGTTTAGGCAATCAGAGTAGCACCACTTGATATTCATGCTTGCTTAATCATTGTTGACTACATGCTTATGTTTATGATCTGTATGAAGCATAGTAGAATAAAGGTGTATCCATTGAGCTTTTGAGCTCGGCATTTGGAATTATTATTTCCTTACGCAGGTCTTTAGGTTGTTGCGTACTTGCAATGTGCCATCAGAGTAGGACTTCAGTACATCGATATGTGAAGAGTACAGTACTAGATTTGTAAGGGCAATATATTCATAGGACCCTTATGTTTTGTAATTTGTAGCTCATTTTGATTTATTTCCATATCGAATGTTTTGAATTATTATGTTTTAAACTGGAGCTCCAAAGTAACGTTGAATATTGTATAACTCTTTTTAAATTATCATGAATTATGAAAACTATAGATTTGGGCTATACTTGCTCGCAGATTTTTATAAATGGGTTTGGGCTTGAGTCCTAGTGTGACACCGGGTTTAGGGTGTTACAAGTTGCCTCATCTTCTACCGATTCCCCTATAGGTGTTGGCGTTGAGGGTGATGCACCTCAGGAACCACAATGACCTGTTTTTGGTGAAATGACACCGTTAATCCAAGCGATGACAGGAGCTTTCCAGGCGACCATGGTTGGAGTGCAAGTACCTACATCGGCACCTACAACTGTGAATACTGGGCTACATTTAGAGCATCTACGTAGCTTAGGTGGCAATGAGTTTAGAAATTTGGCTCCTAAAACGGCAGAAAAGTGGTTTGCTAGTACGGAAAAGATCTTTGGCCAGATGAAGAGTACAGATAATCGCAAGCTGGGTTGTGTGGTGTCATTGCTGCAAGGTGATGCTTACAGTTGGTGGACAACTGTTGTTGTGGGTGTGGCACCTGCTAATGTAACATGGGAGTTCTTTTGTGCTGCTTTTCGTAAGAAGTAATTGGGAACGCATTATCGAGATGAGAAGAATAGAGAGTTTATGGCTTTAGAGCAGGGAGACATGTTTGTATCCGAGTATGAGATCTAGTTTGTCCAGTTGAGCAAGTATGCTCCTAAGCTAGTTCCTGATGAGTGACAGTGTAACCCCCTTAGCCTAGCCTAGCCGAAACCAAACTAGAATGATCACATTAGGTTTACCGAAGCAAACCCTAACTAATAACCTAAACTGATATATTTTCCCTCTTTATCTTGTCTAAATGCATTTAATTAAGCTCTTAGGGTGGTCATACTTCAGTGGCATCGATACATTAAATCAGATTGAAAAACATGGTCTGTTTGCTCAATGATTCACATAAGGGACCAATACGTAAATATCACAAATTACAGGGCATATGACACAATTAAGATTACCTACCCTTAATTATTCCAATTTTATGCTCACGGGTTTATTTCCATTCTAAAACAATCACCCAATCTCAAACAATTGCATTCATAACAGTCAGGGACCAAATTGCAAGATTTCCAAACACCAGCAACACCAGATTGCATAAAATCAGCATAGCGTACCGATACAAGCAAGCCCGTACCGATATAGATTAACTGACGTAACAGCTCAACGTATCGGTACACTCATTCTTGTACCGATACGGTGTGTTGACCATCCCATACTGGTACGGCTTTGACTCGTACTGATCATGTTTATATTTTCTCAAAACTTAGGATTCCAGTAACCAAATTGTGTACCAATACGGTACCCTGTATACCGGTACGACATGATAAAATCGAAGGGATCGTATCGGTTCTCAAACCTGTGTATCGGTACAAACAATCATTTTCCATGAGGCATCCCGATACGGTGGCTAAGCGTACTGGTACCCGTAGCTTTAAATTAACTATTTGAGCCTTATACAGACCTCGTGTACTAATTCTGAGGTACCCGTACCAGTACACAGAGGCCTATAATGACCTCTAGGTCCAACATATGACACTTTGGCTCACTTCAATCAACTTTAGCACTGAACAAATCAATATATAACATCATCAACACGCTTTAACACCAACATATCAGCATTTTAAGCAAACCTAATAAGACTAACACATTCATCCACAATATATAGAGGCATGCTTCCTACTCAACATTCAAAATATAAAACCATCCACATCTCAAGCACATTAAACCTCTTACAAGTCCAAACCGGCATATAAAACTTGTACAAATAGGGAGTCTAGTAAACAACCCTCCCAATTAACAAACGACCACATTGCCTTTATTACTGCAAGTCAATTTCATATTCATACTTTGCAAACACAAGTCCTTGGATGTCCTTTAGCTTGCTCGCTGCCTCCGAACTCTAATTCTCTGCATTGATGGAAAAAGAGAACGTAAGCACACTAGGCTTAGTGAGGAGTGCTCTAAAACAAAACACCATCAATGCATTTAAAATCATTTATAATCTTTTTCACAAACCACTTTCCAAATCACTTTTAAAACATCATTTCAACATCACGCCTTAACAAAATCATGCACTTAACATTTCCAAAACATCCACATTAAGACATATGCAACACGTATCATGAATTAACATCAATATTCCAATTGCTATCCTCGATTCAAGCTTTCCCAAGCATACTACCAATGCTAGGTTTAAAGAGTAAAACATGTTTAAACTAAAATTAAATCAAATCATCCATCTCATGACATATTATCAATTTTATTGGCTTACAAGTGATCATTCCCCAAAACTCCACTTTACAAAACATTCCTCCACAACTCTACCTTACAAATCATTTCCGCGTAACTTCACTTTACAAAACATTCCTCCACAACTCTATTTTACAAATCATTCCTCCACAAATCCACTTTACAAAACATTTCTCCACAACTCCACTTTACAATCATAACATAACATCGGATACACGGAGTTAGCAAGTGTTCACCCAACACTTAACATACAAACTACCGGTATCTAAAAAGCCAACCAATGGGAGTTTTCAGTACACATAAACCCCTCCACCGTTGTGATACCCATGATAGAGTTTTCGGTACACCTTATAAACCCCTCAACACCACTTATCGGTAGATGTATAGCCCACTAACGGGAGTCTTCGGTACACATAAACCCCTCCACCGTTAGGGTACTTAGATGGAGTATTCGGTATGCCATATAAACCCCTCGACATCCAAGGTGACTTTTTATAGTGCACTATCAAATCCTATGGCCGACTAATTATATCCGATACACTCCCTAAAACCTTATCATACCACCACTTGCCAATATAATTCATTTCATTAGCATTAGCTCACTTTTTCATATGCATCATCAAAAATCATTTAAACCAATGCAATCAACCTTGCATTAGCCAATGTTCAAAAACATTAACAACACTTGCATTATCTCACAATGCATTATCATCTTTTTATAATAAATTTCTAACATTAAACCATGCTCAAAACATGCATATACAGTGCGTAGTTTAAACATTTTAAAACAAGTGCATAAAATCAATTGCCTAACCGAGTTCGAGAGAGATTTCATCCTCTACTTGCTTCCGAGCTTAGACCAGCATTTCAAGCTTGATCTAAACTCCCAAACACAATTTTCAAACCTTTGCAAAGCTATAAAACACGTTCTCACTCACCGACACACAAGACCTCGCTTGCCGATACGGTAAACACGCCTCCAAAGCTTTCAAAACATCCGTTCAAGCTTGAGGACCAACCTCCCCTGTTTTAACCATCACAAAACAGAGATTCTAACGCACCAAAATGCATTCACAACCCAGCAACATCAAATTGCAATAATTCTAATCAATTCTCATCAATTATCGTTCCATACTAAAATATCACCAAACAACTCACAAACTTTACCCAGCCACAACCTATGGATCTCATCTATCAATTAACATCAATTACCATCCAAAAACACATTAACATCATCATTATGCCTCCAGCAAATATTAAACTACCACAACTCCTCAAAAACTCATAACTAACAACCTAAAAAAATTAGAGATTCATATAGTTTCGGGATTCCATTGTCAAAACCCAATTATTAACATCATAAATCATCAAAATCATGTTCCAATTCAATCAAGAACACAGCAAATTAGATTCAATTCGAATTCTCATCAATTTCCACAATTAAACCAATTAATTCCATTATAACTATAAAATCTCATTAGGAAACACATATAAAGGACCAATAACTTGGGAATTTCAGTAAGGAACCTTGTATTAGAGGAGAAGGATGAACCTCACCTCTAATTGATGGTTTTTCCCCTTAATTGGACGAATTTGCATAAGAAAACAATGAGAAAAAATAGGATTTGATAAGAAAATCATTATATAATCACTTGAAATCAAAAGATTAATTAAAATAAGATTTTACCTGAAGGTTTTGAAGAAGGGAATAGTGTTTGGCTGGAGAGAATTGGAGACAAAATCTTTTGGAGAAAAGTTAGTTACGTCAAATTTGTTTTAAGCTTTAATTATCCAATTAATTCTCTAAGCCCATTTATTGCATTTTAAAATCACTTAAAATAGCCAATTTAAGGGAGAAAGTTTGATATTAAACTTTGGGTAAATAGCTCCTTAAATATTTAAAGTTTTGACCCTTTACATTTTAGTCACTAGAAAAACAGATTTTACAAACTTTACATTTTGGTCACTACCACAAAATGTCTTACTTCCAAAACTCATTTCCCAAAATTGATTTCACCATTTATATTTATATATTAAATAAAGATTTTAAAACATTTTCACATATTTTTAACTCCTTTAAAAATATTTATTGTGAATTAATCCCAAAACTGACTCGAATCCTCTAATTCGGTTCCTCAAACTGTCTATTTGACCTAATTAACATCTAGGCCCAAAACCGTGGCATTACAACTCTCCCATACTTAAGAAATTTTGTCTTCAAAATTTAACCAGCGGATCAGACAAGAAAATTACTCTATCATCCCCGACTTATCATTCCACATAGACTCCTCAAAACTGTCATAACACCACAACACCTTGACAAAACTTTACCCTTCCTTAGTTTGCTACAAGAACCTAGAAATCTACATACTCTTCATCACCATACATATCCACACAACTCAACATCCTTTACAAACGCAATACGCAATAGATCCGACCACCAACTCCGTAACTCCGGTACACAAAACATATCACAAACTCCTTCAACTTGGGAGATAACATCAATCGATAAACCACTCAATCTTCATATCCCTATACCCGAATTAACAAACCTCAACCCTAAATTTCTCTGTGCCCAAAGCGCATCACCTTATTCCAAGGTGAAACCTTCAAGAGCTCACGTTTTTCAACGGTACACACAACCTCCCTAGGCCTCAATTTCGCGTAGAATTCCTGAAAACCTGAAACTACACTCAAACAATCATCCTCAAACATCACTTCCCCATGGGTATTTCTTAACACATCAAATGAGGTAACACGCTCCTTACTATCCTTAACCCAACACAACACACACAACATTCCTTGCCACTCATTGCCTCAAATGGCGCCCCTACGCACATGCCCAGAACTGTTGTTATATGCAAACTCAACCAAAGACAACTATATCCCCTAGATTCTCGGAGACCCACATCCCAACCTCTCAACATAGCCTCTGGAACCAAGGTAGCGCATTTGACTAACCATTAACCTAAAAGCAATACGAAACGTTAAAAGGTAACCGAGTACCCAAAGTTTCATGCAGGCACTCTTAAACCTCATTAAAGATGTGAATCTCTATCCCAAACCATAGGCTTAAACACCCATGCACCTTCGCAACCCAGTCAATGATCACCCAAAAAGGGAACCATTTCTACTTGACGTTCAGGGTAACCCTAACACAGACCCATGATGAACCTCTCTCCTCTTTCCACTCTTAAATCTTCAACGGTTGCAACATCCCAAAAGAAAATTGACACTTAGCCTTATCATGCTGACAACCTATACACTTAACCACAAATTCCACGACACTTCTCTTTGAAACATCCCAGAAGAACTTTCCTTAATCATCAAAACCTCTTTTTACCACTTGGATGCAAGACAACATAACTATAAGGGGTCTCAGCTAACATTTGTCTCAACTCAACACCTCACGACATAACTATACAACCCTTGAAGCCTAAACACCACCATCACCACACAAAAATCGAACGATCCCTTCTTCACCACATTCTTAACATGCACCACCAAGGCATCATCAAGGCTGCTCTACCTAACCCAACCACCGCTCTGCCTACCTAGGTTATTCCCTACTATCAATCCTCACTCATTCCGTCATTCAACTTCAAACACTTCTTACTACTCCACTCCCTACACGACAACAACCATCCCAAGCTCTTAAGATCTTAAAACCATATTCACTTATTACCCAATAACCACTATCATACAACCCAAACTATGGCTCTACAACCCTCTTCATTCTTCGATTTCGTAAAACACATTTGCCAAACCACCAAAAACCCTGAGAACCCTACACAAACTAACCTCCCAATGAACCACCTTATACCATCACCACATTAATTCCCGAAAACTCGTCTGTTAGTGTGGACACATGTATGCATGATTACTTACATACTTTCAATGATGCCTATGTAATGTCATGCCACAAGGATGCATGAATAGACATATTTAAGTATATACATATAAGTGCTTATGCATTATGCATGATCAACCATCCACACTTACTAATAACATTTCCAGAACTAACATTCCCACCCACTTGTCTACATCAAATCTAACCACCCAAAAATATCCACCCACCTAGTTTTGAAGGTTTAACACCCAGCCTTCGGTCTTCAAGCTAAATCCTTTCTAGATCCCTTAAGCAAGAGTGTACCACCACTCTATCTATCCACTCACCTAAGCATTCCCATAATGTTTATCTTGCTACAACCCTGAAGGTTTACAAAAACATTTGGCAACCTAACAACACTTTACAACCTTTTACTAACCACTAGCTTAAACCACTTACTACTACTTACAACTATATGAATATTCTGGAACCAAAACTTCCAAAGCATACTTCTTTCCACCATCCCTGCTCAAAGATTCAACCCAACACATACATTTCTTGATGTCCGCCAACAACTTACAAACAAGCCTCATCAACCTTATGATAACATAACTTACTGCCAAGCAAACATCACCACTACTAACAATTTTGCTGACTCCTCTAGCGTCACGCTACTCGAAGCCATAGATATCTTAAATTCTCAGGGAACTCAATAACTCACTTCAACCATGCTAGAACCATTTCTTTCACACAAACAACCTACATAAGAACTCCAATATTTCCAACCTAACCCTTCTACACAGAACACGATTTCACGTAGCCAAAAACCATCAAATATTGCAACTGGACTAACAACAAACAAACCACTCAGCTTTTTCTTCCAAACTGAACTACCAAACTCAGATTCCCCCTTGCAACATGATTTTCAAGGGCGATTAACACTCTAACATCTCACGTCAACCCTTATCTTATCCTTTTTTTAAAAAAAACACGTGTCAAGTTCACCAAGTTCATTCCGACCATCAACACCAACAACTCTACAGTATATCCCTATCATAGGTTTATCATTCATCTCTTGCCCAAAGCAACAACAACAATCTCATAACCAACCACAAGCCTCGGTACTCACTGCTCGGTGCGATATTCAAGCTCACAACATCCCTATACCTGTGATGTAGTCTTCGGTATACATAAACCCCTCCACCGTTAGGGTACTTAGATGGAGTATTCGATACACCGTATAAACCCCTCGACATCCAATAAGACTTTTTATAGTGCACTATCAAATCCTATGGCTGGCGAATTATATCCAATACACTCCCTAAAACCTTATCATGCCATCACTTGCCAATATAATTTATTTCATTAGAATTAGCTCACTTTTTCATATGCATCATCAAAAATCATTTAAACCAATGCAATCAACCTTGCATTAACCAATGTTCAAAAACATTAACAACACTTGTATTATCTCATAATGCATCATCATATTTTTATAATAAATTTCTAGCCTTAAACCATGCTCAAAACATGCATATACAGTGAGTAATTTAAACCTTTTAAAATAAATGCATAAAATCAATTGCCAAACTGAGTTCGAGAGAGAATTCATCCTTTACTTACTTTTGAGCTTAGACCAGCATTTCAAGCTTGATCTAAACTCCCAAACACAAATTTCAAACCTTTACAAAGCTGTAAAATACGTTCTCACTTACCGACACGTAAGGCTTCGCTTGCCGATACAGTAAACACACCTCTAAAGCTTCTGAAACATCCATTCAAGCTTGAGGACTAACCTACCCTATTTTAACCATCACAAAACAAGGATTCTAACTCATCAAAATGCATTCACAACCCAGCAACATTAAATTGCAATAATCCTCATCAATTCTCAACAATTACCCTTCCATACTAATTGAAAACATCACCAAACAACTCACAAACTTTACCCAGCCACAACCTATGGATTTCATCTATCAATTAAGATCAATTACCATCCAAAAATACATTAACACCATCATTATGCCTCCAGCAAACATTAAACTCCCACAACTCCTCACAAACTCAAAATTAACAACCTAGAAAATTAGAGATTCATATAGTTTCGGGATTCCATTGTCAAAACCCAATTACTAACATCATAAAACATCAAAATCATGTTCCAATTCAATCAAGAACGCAGCAAATCAGATTCAATTCGAAATCTCATCAATTTCCACAATTAAACCTCAATTAAACCAATTAATTCCATTATAACTATAAAATCTCATTAGAAAACACATGTAAAGGACCAATAACTTGGGAATTTCAGTAAAGAACCTTGTATTAGAGGATAAGGATGAACCTCACCTCTAATTGATGGCTTTCCCCCTTAATTGGACGAATTTGTATAAGAAAACAACGAGAAAACAATAGGATTTGATAAGAAAATCATTATATAATCACTTGAAATCAAAAGATTAATTAAAATAAGATTTTACTTGAAGGTTTTGAAGAAAGGAAGAGTGTTTGGCTGCAGAGAATTGGAGAGAAATCTTTTGGAGAAAAGTTAGTTACGTCAAATTTGTTTTAAGCTCTAATTATCCAATTAATTCTACAAGCCCATTTATTGCATTTTAAAATCACTTAAAATAGCCAATTTTAGGGAGAAAGTCTGATATTAGACTTTGGGTAAATAGCTCCTCAAAGATTCAAAGTTTTGTCCCTTTTTATTTTAGTCACTAGAAAAATAGATTTTACAAGCTTTACATTTTGGTCACTACCACAAAGTGTCTTACTTCCAAAACTCATTTTCCAAAATTGATTTCACCATTTATCTTTATTTATTAAATAAAGATTTAAAAACATTTTCCATATTTTTAACTCCTTTAAAAATATTTATTGTGAATTAATCTCAAAATGGACTCGAATCTTCTAATCTGGTTTCTCGAACCGTCTGTTTGACCTAATTAACATTAGGCCCAAAATCGGGGCATTATAGACTGTTGCGACTGGTTTCGTTATGGGTTGATCAATGAGGTAAAGACCTATATGTTGGCTATAGACTACATAGAGTTTGATGTCTTGGTTTTCCGAGCTAAGAATATAGAACATAATTTGGGGTTGTTTGCTCGTTTTGGGAGTTTTTCAGTTGGGAAAAGGCAGGCTAAGTCAGATGTTGGCCGGGATTGTTACAAGAGGCATAGATATAGGAGGTACCAACCCGATCAGAGGTATGGTGGAAGCAATGCTGGGCAAGGTCTGCAAATTCAGAATACCTATGTTGGAATACCCAAGTGTAGGAGATGTGGAAGAAAGCATTTAGGGGAGTGCTGGGGTACCCTGGGTATGTGCTGGAGTTGTGGATCGTGGAATCATCTTAGGCGTGATTGTCCACAGTTAGTTGGAGAGGGACATGTTGCTGTACGAGCTATGGTACTGTATAGAGGTCATGGGCATGATTGTGGAAATTTCTAACGTAGGGATGATGGTCAGAGGGTAGTTGCCCATACTGTAGCGGTTATGCCTGAGAGAGATAGACCGATGGGAGTTTTTACGCACCGTGTGGGAAGAAATAATACCGATGTGATTGTAGGTACATTTACTTTGCATTCTATATCATTATTTTCTTTGATAGATTTTGGTTCTACATATTAATATATCCTGCACGAACATGTTTGCTTGCATGATATACCTGTAGAGGTGTTAGATGTCGGTATAATGGTAACTAGTTACTTTGGGGAGATAGTAGTTGCTAGGAGGATGTATAGGAGATGTCCTTTGATGGTTCAAGGGTATGTGTTTACAGCTGACCTAATGGAGTTGTTGTTTCATAGTTTCTATATAATCTTGGGGATGGATTGGTTTTCTGAACATCGGGTTGTGGTTGATTTTAAGACTAAGCGAGTTTTGTTGAGAGTTGATGAGGATTACAAAATAGTGGTTGTGGCTGAGAATGTCAAATTCTTGTCCAATGTTGTTTCAGTTTTGGAAGTACGAAAGATGATAGAAGCTGGGGGTTAAGCATACCTAGCTTATGTTATGAACCCGAATATGAAGAAAATACGTGCTCAGAATATTCGTACTATTTGCAATTTTTCAATGGTGTTTCCGAAAGAGTTACCGGGTTTACCGCTGGTTAAAAAGATAGAGTTTTACATCGAGACGTACGCAGATACAGCTCTAATGTCGATTGCAACCTATCACATGGAACCAGAGGAGTTAAAAGAGTTGAAGATGCAGTTACAAGAGTTGTTGGACCAAGGTTTCATTCGGCCTAGTGTTTCACTGTGGGGAGCACCAGTGTTGTTTGTGGAAAAGAAAGATGGCACGATGAGGATGTACATTGGTTATCGACAACTGAACAAGTTGACGATTAAGAACAAGTATCTTTTACCGAGGATTGATGATTTGTTTGATCAGTTTTGAGGTGCTATGGTGTTTTCCAAGATTGATATGAGGTCAGGGTATTATCAGTTAAAGATGAAAGAAAAAATGTGCCGAAGACATCTTTTCGTACACGTTATGGCATTATGAGTTCTTGGTGATGCCGTTTGGGTTGACAAATACACCGACAGCATTCATGGATATGATGAATCGGGTATTCCATGAATTCTTGGATTAATTTGTGGTAGTGTTCATCGATGACATCCTTGTGTACTCTCGTACCGAGGAAGATCATGATCGATACCTACAGATTGTGGTGCAAGTTCTGTTGGACAATAAGTTTTATGCCAAGCTGAGTAAGTACAAGTTTTGGATCAAGCAAGTAGTTTTATTTGGTCATGTTGTTTCATCCGAGGGTATTCGCGTGGATTTGCAGAAAATTGAAACTGTTGTGAATTAGAAGTAACCAAAGTCGGTATCGGAGGTTTGTAGCTTCCTAGTGTTGGTAGGGTATTATCGACGCTTTGTAGATGGTTTTTCAAAGATTGCTACTCCTTTGACGAAGTTGTTGCAGAAAGATGTAAGTTTTGATCGGAAAAAAGGTATACAGCAAGCTTTTGACAAGCTGAAGGAAGCTTTGATGCAAGCTCCCATCTTGATTCAACCTGAGTTAGGGAAGGAGTTTGTTATGTATAGCGATGCATCTTATGTGGGTTTGGGGTGTGTTCTGATGCAAGAAGGAAGGTTTGTCACTTATATATCTATACAATTGAAGGTGCACGAGTGCAACTAACCTACGCACGATATTGAGCTTGCTGCAATAGTGTTTATGTCAAAGATTAGGCGACGCTATCTTTATGGTGAGAAGTGTATTGCGTACACAGATCACAAAAGTTTAAAATACTTGATGTCATAAAAAGAGTTGAATCTCAGGCAATGAAGATGGTTGGAGTTGCTTAAGGATTACGATATGTCAATCGAGTATCATCCGGGTAAGGCTAACGTGGTAGCTGATACTTTGAGTAGAAAGGTTGCCATTGAGTTGAGGGCAATGTTTGCTCGGTTGAGTGTAACGCGAGATGGTAGGTTGTTGGATGAGTTACAAGTGAAGCCATCGTTGTTACAGGTGATCAAAGAGAAGCAACCATATGATGATTCTTTGGTACCGTATGTCAAAGACATCATGGACAGCAACGAGACAAATTTTAGTTTTAGTAATGAAGGTGATTTGTGTTTCAAGAGTCGAATAGTGGTGCCAAAAGATAAAGAGTTAAGGCACAATATCTTGACTGAGACGCTTTCGAGTCCTTTTGTAATGCACCCGGGGAGTACAAAGATGTACCAGGATATAAAAAATGAGTATTTCTGGGTTAGTTTGAAGAAAGATGTTGCAGATTTTGTAGCTTGTTGTATGGTTTGTCAACGTGTTAAGGCTGAGCACGAGTTTCTTTCGGGGGTTTTGGAACCGTTGAAGATTCCAAAATGGAAGTGGGAGAGAATTACCATAGATTTTGTGTCCAGTTTGCCTTTGACGCCACTAAAGAAGAATTCTATTTGGGTGATTATGGATAGGTTTATGAAGTGTGCACATTTTCTGGCTGTGCATACGATGTATACTTTGGATAAGTTAGCAGAGCTCTATATTACAGAGATTGTAAGGTTGCACAGGGTGCCTAAGTCTATTGCATCGGATAGAGATCCGCATTTTACAACGAGGTTTTGGGAGTGTTTGTATAGGGCATTGTGTATGCGGTTGAATTTTAGTACTTCGTATCATCCTCAAATGGATAGTCAGTCTGAACGCGTTATCCAAGTGTTGGAGGATATGTTACGATGCTGCATCATTGATTTCCAAGGATCATAATAGAAGCATTTACCTTTGGTAGAGTTTGCCTATAACAATAGTTATCAGGCTAGTATCCAGATGGCTCCATATGAGGCTTTGTATGGTAGGAAGTGTCGCACGCCACTTTGTTGGGCGGAGGCAGGAGAGAAGTATGTTTCTTTTCCAAATGTGTTAAAGGATACCAATGAGAAAGTGAAGCTTATAAATGATCGGTTGAAGACGGCTTCGGACCGACAAAAGTCATATGCTGACTTGAAGCAAAGGGAGATAGAATATGCGGTTGGTGATCGTGTGTTCCTGAAGGTTTCGCCTTGGAAAAAAAGTGATGAGGTTTGGACGGAAGGGCAAGTTAAGTCTTAGGTTTATTGGGCCTTATGAGGTGTTAGAGCGTGTTGGTCCAGTTGCATATAGGTTGAGATTGCCTACTGAATTGGAGAAGATACATGATGTTTTCCATGTATCGATGCTTCAGAGGTATAGGTCGAATCCTTCACATGTGATGTCAGTCGAAGAGATTGAATTGAATCTAGATTTGAACTATGAGAAGGAGCCGGTGAGAATTATGGATTCAAACAGTAAGGTTCTTCGAGGGAAGACCATAAAATTGGTGAAGGTGTTGTGGCGACATCATGGTATTGAGGAAGCCACTTGGGAGAGCAAAAAGGATATGCTGAAGCAGTTCCCTCATCTTTTTCCGTAGGTAAATTTCGAGGAAGAAATTTCTTAAGAGGGGGGAGTTGTAACGCCCGAAAATTGGGCCTATGAGTTAATCGGATCTACTAGACGGTTCGGGAGAACCAGGTTAGGCAATTCGAGTTAGTTTCAGGAATTAAATCTTATAAAATTGTTTTTAGTTAAAATAAAATGTCGAAAATGTTATAAAATACTTAATTGATATTTTAAGTATTTTGGTAAATTCAATTTAAAGTAATTAATTAAATTTGGGACATTTTTGTCTAGTGACTAAAATGAAAAGTTTCAAACTATTTTTAGTGACTGAATCTTAAAAGGGTCAAAACTTAGAATCTTTAAGGAGCTATTTGACCAATCTTTTTCATCAATTTTTCCTTAATTTAGGCTATTTTAAAGTGTTTTTAAAAGGTTTTAATATTTAAAGAAAATAGATTTAATAAAAGGATTTCATTTTCACAAAATCACTTTCTTACGTAACTAACTTTGATGCAACTTTTCTCTCAACTTTCTCAGCAGCCAAACTATCAAAATCTTTCTAAAATTTCCAGGAATCAATTCCTTTTGATTACCTACTTGATTCCTTTGCTTCTTCCAACAAAATCTATTTGGATTTCAACCAAACTTTGCCAATTAAGGGAGAAATCGGCAATTAGAAGTGATTTTCGTTTCTCTCCTCTAATTAAAGGTTATTTATTGAAATTCCCAAGTTCTTGATCATTTGTTATTGATTTGTGTTATAGAATTATGATTTAAACACAGGTTTGGTAATTAAATGGAGTTTTGTGTGGAAATTGGATAAAAATTTATTTGGATCTATTCCGTAATGAATCTAATGGATTTAGATCTCTTATGTGATGTGTTTTAATGTTAAAAATAAGAGGATAATTAAAGGAATCCCGAAACTATGTGAATTGCTAATTTTCTAGGTTGTTTATAGTTTCTTTTGGTGTGATCTTGGTGTTGTGGTGTTGCTGGAGGTATAAGGACGTGTTTAGGATGTTTTTGGATGTTAATTGATGTTATTAAGATGTTAGAATCAATAGGTTGTAGTTGGGCTTTGTTTAGTTGAGATTTGATGATGTTTTCGGATGCTTTAGAGAGGCGTTTGATGGATTTAAGGGAGGCGAAGTTGTGTTTGCTGTTTGCTGGGGATTTGAGATGCATGGAAGTGCATTAATCCTCTGTTTTTGTTTAGGTAAAGCACGAGAGTTGAATTCTATAGGGTTTGGAGAGGTAGCGAAAGCTTTAGAGGCTTGATCACGTATCGGCTAGCGAGCTTTAGGTTGTCGGTGAGTGAAATGTGTTTTACTGTTCTAAAAAGGTTTGAAAGAAGTTGTGGGAGTTTAGAATAAATTTGAAACACTTATCTAAGCTCGGGAGTAAGTATTGGTTGAGCTCTCTCTCGTTTTCGATATTGCAAAATATAATCTCATGCACATGTTTATAGTTTTGATTACTCATTGTATTATGTATGTATTAGAAATGAAAGAGATTGCAAATGATCATATATGATGACTGTTGAGTATTGCAAATGGTTTATGAAATGAATTTTGAGGATGCTAGAATACATGATTTAATGTATTGGAAATGGATTTCATTTAATGCATATGTAAAACAGTGAGGTGATGTG
The DNA here is from genome assembly GCA_019671005.1 of Hibiscus mutabilis. Classification (NCBI taxonomy): domain Eukaryota; kingdom Viridiplantae; phylum Streptophyta; class Magnoliopsida; order Malvales; family Malvaceae; genus Hibiscus; species Hibiscus mutabilis. The sequence continues at coordinate 17,249,551 of CM033722.1, read as the reverse complement.
GATTTATTGAGTATATTAGCAAGTGACTAAAATTAAAATGTTACCGGATATAGTTGGCTAGCCATAGGGTTTAAATTGCACTATAAAAAGTCGCTTCATGTGTGTTGAGGGGTTGTGAGTGTGTCGTAGACTCCACCATGAGAGTCGCAGCGATTGAGGTGGGTAAATGTTCTGTTTTCTCCCGCTGATGGATTTATACATCCAAACTGTTGATGAGGTAAGGGTTTCGTTGCTCTGGTTTAAACCGTTAAGGTGGGTAAATGTTTTGTTGCTCTGGTTGAGGAATGTATGCGAAGTGGTTGTGGGAACCACTTGAGAAATCTGTGTATCCGATGTGTTTTTGTAAAGAGTTTGGAACTTGTTTTGAGTCACTTGAAAGCCAATATACTAGATAATGTATCATGAGAAATGAATTATGTTTGTATAATATGGTTTATACATGAGATGCTCTTTAAGCTTGCTATATAGAGATTTGGCATTTGAAGCTTAAATTGATGTAGAGATGAAATCCATGATACATGTATTGTAAATGATTTTAAATGTGCATTTGAAAGAGATTATGGAAGCATGAGATGATTTTGCTATGAGACATTTTGCACTTGGTTTGAATTAAAATGATTTAAATTGTATTGATGAGTGTTTTAGAGATTCCCTCACTAAGCTTATAGCTTACGCTCTCATTTTCCCATCAACGCGGAGAAATAGGCTTTCACAGACTGCAAGCACGCAAGAAAGGATCCAAGAGATGAGATATTTCAAATTATGATTTTATAAATACTAAGCAGTAATAAAAAGGCAATTTGACCAAGTTGTAATTGGGAGGTTTATTTCGGATACTCTCTATTTGTATAAGTTTGGTTTGATGTTTTGGACTTGTACGATGGTTAATGCTTGGTTTTGAGGGGTTGGGAAACCTTATGCATGCTTGGGTAGATTTCATGCCTATACGGATTTGTCTTGAGTATGCCATGTTGAGAATGATCTTCTACCATGCTTTGATTGAGAAATTGATGTTTATGAAGTTATATGATGTTGATATGATATTTAGAGTGTGTTTGATTGAGTCAAAGTGTCATATGTTGGACCAAGATGTCATTGTAGGTCTGTTCGTACCGGTACAGTCCTTAGGGATCGGTACACGAGAACCTATCTCAGCTCAATCTGGGCAAAATTGCCTAGGCATATCAATACGCCTGGTAACCGTATCAGTAAACGTAGCTAGTAAATAAGCTGGTTTCTGTAGACGGGTAGCCGTATCGGTACGACCTTATGCTATTGGAATTCTACATTTTTTAGAATACATACCCGTACCGATACGCTTGAGGACCGTATCGGTAAGCCTTTGTATTTTGACCCTATTTTGATACGAATGGTCTCTGTACCGGTACGCCAGCTGTTAAATTAGTTAAGATGCTTTCTGAAGTTTGATTTCTTTACAATTTAGTCTATATTCCTTGTTTATGTAATTAAATGAGTTTGGATGGTTATTTAAAGCTGAGATTTAACCTGATAGTAGAAAATATGACTAATTACGGATTGGTAACTTCAATTTCATGTAAGTCCTCTTAATTATCAAAAATTGCATTTTAATCCTTAAAGTGTAAATTCGAACAAGTGGATGTTAATTCGACGCCCGATTGAGTTGTAATCTTCACCATAACCAGTATGATCACCTTAGGAATTAATTATGCATTTATATAAGATAAAATGAAAAAATGGACCATTTTAATGTAAATTTTCAGGGTTTATCTCAACAAACCTTAATCTAGCTCGCTCGATTCGGTCTTACGACTAGATCAGGTCAAGAGGGTTACAATAACCCTCTAGGAATGTAGGATAGCCAACAAACTCAAGTTTCCAATCCATTGTACCTTTAAGGTACTTAAGTAAGCATCTGAGTGCAATCTAGTATTCACTACTAGGATTATGGGTATATCTACTCAACCTACTAACAACATAAGTAATATATGGCTGAGTATAGTTCATTAAGAATATAAGGCTACCAATTATTTTAGCATACTCAACCTGAGAAATTCTACTTCTTTATTCTTAAGGAGGTGTATGCTAGAGTTATAAAGATTTCTCACAGGGATGACGCCATAACTATCAAATTTCTTTAACACTTTCTTAATATAATGTGTTTGACTTAAAGAAAAATCCCTTTTTAAACTTGGTAACTTTGACTCCTAAGATTATTCAACCTCTCCCAAATAGTCATCTCAAATTTGGTAGACAAGAAATTTTTAGTTTTGTTAATGGTTTTAATGTCGGTATTAAAAATTAACATGTCATCAACATACAAACTTATAATGACAAATCAGAACCAAACATCTTTGAATACAAGTATGCATCAGCCCCATTAACAATAAACTCAAAACTAAGAATAGTTTTATGAAATTTCTTGTACCATTGCTTTGGAGCTTGTTTAAGGCCATATAAAGACTTCTTGAGTCTGCATACTTTGCCTTCTATAACAGGATCCTCAAATCCTGGAGGTTGCTCTATATAGATATCCTCATCAAGATCCCCATTCAAGAATGCAGTCTTTACATCCATCTGATGTACATATAATCTGTGAATTGAAGCTAATGCAAACAAAGCACGAATCATTGAGATCTTAGTAACGGGAGAGTATGTATCAAAGAAATTAATACCATACTTCTGAGTAAACCCCTTAACTACTAGCCTTGCCATATACCTCTAGATTAACCCATCTAGTCTAAGTTTTTTTCCTAAAAACCCATTTATTACTGATAGGTCTAAATCCTCTATGAAAGTCTACCAACTCCCAAGTATGATTAGACATTATTGATTCTAGTTCATCATTTACGGTGTTTTTCCAAAAACTAGCATCAATAGATCTTATAGCTTCATCATGTGGTTTAGGATCCACATCTAAAATAAAAGCCTGGGCTATAGGATCATCAATCAAGTCTAAATCATCTACCTCAATAATAAAGGAAGTTAAAAATTCTGGTCCAAAGGTAGTAGCTACCCTTTGTCTTTTACTATTTCTAGGCTCTATCTCATTATCTAGAGTCCCCCTAGTAGTAGGTATACTAGAAGAAGCAGAGGCATAATTTTCTAATTGTACATCATTATTCAAGCTAGGTTTCTTAAGAGGAAAAACATTCTCAAAGAAAACAATATTTCTAGATTCATAAATAGAAATATCATGCAAAGACATGAACCTATATGCAACACTATTAGAAGCATAACCAATAAACACAACGTCAATGGTTTTAGGGCCGATAATGGTTTTTTTAAAAGCAGACAATCCTACTTTAGTCAAACACCCCCACACTTTCAAGTATTGTAGATTAGGGGATACCCTTTCCACAAGTCATATGGGGTACAGTCTAATTTCTTATGAAGTACATGATTTAAAATGTGATTAGTTGAAGGAATATTAATAGATAACCCTGAACTTATTAATAAGACATTCATCATATATTTTAAAGTTCTATTTTTCCTTTCAACTACACTATTTTGTTGAGTAAAATAAGGTGCGAAGTACTCATGTATTATGCCATTCTTTTCACAGATCTCTTTAAGAAAATTAGAATCGTATTCACCACCCCTATTAGATCTAACACGTTTTATTCTCCTATCAAGATGATTTTCTACTTCTGTTTTATAAACTAGAAAGTAATGCTAAGCTTCTACACAAATTTCATATTTATTAAAGCTATTTTCGTTTAGATTAGGCAGAATATTCATTTTAATGAGCTTTTTAAGAGAATGAGTGTTCACATGACCTAATCTAGCATGCCATATAACAAGAGATTCAATAATATAAGCAGAAATGGTGGCTTTATTACTTTCATTAAACATAGTTTCTACTACAAATAAACCTTCGTTTAAATAATCTTTCTCTACAAAAACACCATTTCGGGAAAGTACTAGTTTATCTGCCACGAAAACTAGTTTAATACATGCCTTATTAAGTAATCCATCGCTTATTAAATTTCTACGCATGGCAGGTATATAAAGAACATTATTTAAAGCAAGAGTTTTACCAGAAGTCAGCTTAAGTAAACCCTTCTCTTTACCTAGCACTTCAGAGCTCCTAGAGTTCCTCATGGTGAACATATCCTGGTTGGCGTAGAAATGTCTGGAGGCACCAGTGTCCACGAACCATTCAACATTGTTCTCCACCAAATTCACCTCGAAAATCACCTCAGCAATGATCTCGTCAGTGTTCTCAGTAATGTTCGCTTGAGACCAATACTCTTTATGGCGATCTGAACTCTGTTGGAACTAGTAGGTTTTGTCTCCGCCCGTCCGCACACATAGCACTTGATGGGCTTCCTTTGTGCTATATCCTTTCCAGGCTTATTGGGCTTAGAACCCGAGACTAATTCAAAATCTAAAAAGTTAGTTTTAAAACCAATTTGGCTAGATAAATTGATAAACTTCTCTTTCAAACGGTGAGCTTCTTCTAGTATGGGCCACTATTTTTTTTAACAAACTATCTCTCTTGTGTTGTTTGAAAATGTTACAGTGGACGACATTGAGCAAAACACAGTTTAGATAACATATTAAAATTGTTTGTGACCACCTCCAATGATAGATCTCGTCGAATGCATTAAGATCATATAAGTATGAAACTATCACACTCATTAGAGTCAGCATGATTTGCAGCATAATTCGCTTCTAAATTGTTAGTAAAAATAACTACAAAACGAGGCGTTAGCACTGGCATGACAATATATAAATAAATAATGAAAAAATAAACAAATAACCGTGTTGTGGTAAACCACTGCCTTAGAAGTTAATTCGCCCCGATGTATGTAATCGCTACAATGGACGAACGCCCCCTGAAGTTAGCACGGTCTCTCCGAGAATTCGTACACCCGAAAATCGAAGCAGACTAAGATTATATTGCTCCTCTTCACTAACTCGGAAAAAGATTTAGAAAACTTTCAATTAAACACTTGAAAATGTTTAAGAGAAACGAAGGAAAGAAAGGAGTTTAGCAAAGATGTTTTCTTGCTTGAGTAAATAAAAATGAACTAAATCGCACTCTATTTATAGGCATAAAATACAGGGTAAGATGGTCCAAATAAATCCAATATTAAAACACTTTAAACCTTTTGTCTGGAAACCGTCAAAATGGATTTATTTTCTTGCAGCAATCAATGGCAATTAACATTTTTCATATCAATTCAAATTGCAGCAGAAAACGTTGGCTCTTAAAACCAAAATTTAATTAAAGCCAACCAAGGCAAATTAACGCAGCTGCATCAATTAAGGAGCCTGTATTAACAATTCGAAATCCATTTAAGAAACAATTTCGGGTTTTCTAAATAATGGGATCAGAAATTCTTTCACAGTTTAGAAAAAAAATATAAGGGAAATTTTTTACAAATTTTTTTAAAAATGTATTACACAAGCAAAATGTGTTAAAGACATATGTTACGTTTGCGAGGGCCTTGTCATCTATTCATTCATCAAGGAGAGCTAAGAAGAATCCTATACAAATTCATCTCAAGACTTTTTCTTACCCACCCAATGTGAGATTGCATGCTCTTACTCTCTTGAGCATTACACCATCTGAAGTTGTATTCAGCCCAAAGGGCAAAATCACTAAAATTCCCCGTATAATTCTCAACCCACACATTATGATATGATGTCTTAATTTCTCAATTTGAACATAATTTTGTTTAATTAGCCATAATGCATAACACAATAAGTTTAATATTTAATCAATCTCATTATGATATATGATGCATGAAATGTCATTATATAGAACATATCACATAATTTACAATTCAAACAAAATACATAAAAATAATATAGCACAAGAAGAAAAACTTGTCATATATCTAATATCTCAACGAAGAGGAGAACATCTCCCTCACTTAGTTCTAGTACTAGGTCGTACAGAATCAACACCTGCGAGAATAATCTCTACATTAACAACTACTGCTATAGCAAAAATGCTAATATAAATTCACTAATATGAACTATACTTAAGTGCAGATCTCGGAAGTCGATTGTCTGCACAGGTGGAAGATGGGGAAGAAGTACGTCGGTCTTTAAATCCACGTTGCTTGAATTTTTTACGTATGTTTCTACTGCTATGGGACAGATTTCAAATTTAACAAGTAAAATTTTAGACAGTTATGGCATTTATGGGTGATTTTTAGAAAAATATATATTATATTATTTACACATATACTAAAATTTCTATGTTATTTTATACTATTTTATTCAAGTTTAATTAATTACAAAAAAGAAAAAATAATTTGTTGATGTCTTAACAGTGATATGATGGTTCTATGCGTTAATTAAATAATGTTTAATTGGCGTCGGGGATTCGTCTTTTCTGATTTTGACAAATAGTCGATTGCCTTTTATGCCTCTTTTCATCGTTGGATCGAAAATCACTTGATCAGTGGGTCTAAAATCGATTGACACAACTTAAACTAGAGTTGAGCATTCGATCGAGTTGAGTCAAAAAAAGTTTAGTCAGTTAAGTTGACTATTCATATTTTATAACTCAAATTTTATTTTAAAAAAAAATTCAAGTCAAGTTAAATTTATAAGATTAAGAGTCAATTTTTTTTTCACGTCAAGTTAAATCAAAATATTTAATTCTCTTGATTAGACCTATTGGGCGTATTTAGGTATACTGTATCTGATTAAACTTGTTGGACTTGTATTAAAGGTGATCCTCCAAAACAATACAATAGAAATTATATAGAAACGTGACATAACTGACTCTAATTAATAAGGTTAATTCAGAGGAAAAAGAACCCAATTTAAAAAATTATTATATATTTTATTTGTTTAAAATACACTCAAATTTTGTACCATCTGGCTAAGTCGATGAACCGTTCTAACGGATCATCCATGTCCAGCAACGGTTTGGCTGGGATTGGTTGAATGTGTTGACATTGCAAAATATGGATACCAAAGAAAGACTAGATTTAACAACTGAATTTCAGTCCATGAACAAGGTACAATAAATGGAGAATTAAGAGCTCCATGAAATTAATTACAGCCATCCTTCAATTTTTCAACATGACTCATGATTCAAGCTGAACATCCACCATGGTTGCCCTGGCTTAATGCAGGACGAAACTCCATACGTATTCTGCGCCGCTTCTCCGGATTGCTTCTCCTCAAGGATTGAATGAAGAACAAATGATCAGTGCCTCGTTCTTATACACCACCCGCTTTGAGAAATGATTACTCAACACAATCAATGGAGGGATCTTCATCTAACCGTCATTCTTTTATTTTTCTCTTCTCATCTGTGTATCGGTCTTCAGTATCTTGCTCCCACCAACCAGCCTCCCGCGTTCGATATCTCGTTCCTGCCATCCAACCTCAATTCTTCACAACATCAGAAGAAGTGACCTCAATATTCCAATCCAACAAAGCAGGACATACTCTCAACAAGGTAGCGATGAGAAGTTGCTTAAGATGCATTGATTATACTGAACTTCATTGCCAGGCATCTATGCCCTTATTGAACAACCACTTTTTAGGCTCGCATCGTGCAAAAACTGTCTTGTCCTCAGTCTGCATCCAAAGGGAATAACATCATCTTCTAAGCTAGCCGTGAAAACATAGCTGATACATTGTTTCGATAAAGACGTGCTTAGAAGAGGAGCCGCCCATCTGCTTCCAACAATTAAAACAAAGCAAATCAAGGGTAAATTTTCCTCATAACCGCAGTCCTTAAAATAGCAACCACAACGAATGCCGAACTGCATTGCTTGCCATCTATGCCCTTATTGAACAACCACGTTCTAGGCTCGCATCGTGCAAAACGTGACTTGTCCACAGTCCACATCCAAAGGGAATAACAACATCTTCTAAGTTAGCCATGAAAACATAGTTGATACGTTGTCTCGTGAAAGACGTGCTTAGAAGAAGAGCAACCCATCTGCTTCCAACAATTAAAACAAAAAAATCAAGGGTAAATGTTTCCTCATAATCGCAGTCCTTAAAACAGCAACCACAACGAATACTGAACTACATTGCTAGCCATCTATGCCCTTATTGAACAACCACTTTATAGGCTCGCATCGTGCAAAAAGTGTCTTGTCCACAGTCAACATCCAAAGGGAATAACAACATCTTCTAAGCTAGCCATGAAAACATAGCTGATACCTCGTTTCCTGAAAGACGTGCTTAGAAGAAGAGCCACCCATCTGCTTCCAACAATTAAAACAAAGAAAATCAAGGGTAAATGTTTCCTCATAATCGCAGTCCTTAAAACAGCAACCGCAATGAATACAACGCGCAATGCAGAGAATGCAAGCCCTACACAACTGAGCTGCATGATAGGTTCTTCTACAACTTTCCGATGGGCAATCATAGACAAGTTTCAATTTCTGACATCTAGGACAAACTTCAATATCAATTGCCCTATCATCATCAGACATGAGATACGATTGCCTCTGACGAAAATATTGTGGTTTTTGCTCTCCTGATTGCATTGAATTATTTATTCCGAGCAATAACTTCAACTCTTTGAATTGATCTTCCGTTACACTAAAACTTCCACCTATTCTTAAATGTTTTATTCCTGAGAACCCAGCAGATTTGAAAGCTCTTAGGTTGAACAAAATGCCCTCAACGTTAAGTCTCGTACATTCTGGAACACTCAACTGCATGAAAATTTTGAAACTTGATCAACTTGTCACGCCTTCATAGAGAACAAAACCCTTTGTGAAATTTAAATCACTAAATTCCGGTACCTAACCTTCAAGTAGATTAAAATATGACATTTTTAAAACAATTAATTTCAGTTAAGGCTATTGAGCAAGAACTTAAACTAACAAGGAAGTTTTATGACGGCAAGAGTATCAAATGACTGAATCCTAGAGTGTCTTTGAGATTTACAAGACCATTCCATAAAATGCCTATCCTGTGCATGTTATCAAATACAACAAAGGCAATAATCCGGGTCTTAGAATTCATGAACCGCTCTACATACTAAGAATCTTAAAATGATACGCAATTAGATTAATTCACATTAATCACACCAATCAACTAGCTATCTAAACACACAAGAAATAGTTTTATGAACCATAGTGGCTAAAATGAAAATCGAATTTCCACCTTCAGATCCAAACACCATTAGCACATGACAAGAAACGCATAACAAGTGTTAAATCGATTAAAACAAACAACTTGTCGGCGCCAGTCCTTAAGATACATGCATATCTACAAATTATAGAATAAATTTATTAATGTACATAAAAAGTAAAACATATTGGCATGATAATAGCAGCTTGCATTGCAAATACTAACCTTAGTGAGCTTGGGATTGCTTTCGAGCACACGCCTCAGACCATCATCAGTGATCATTTTGCACCCCACCAGACTCAAGGATTCAATAGTGCCTTGAGCCCTGCTGGTTAATTTCAAAAGAGCATCATCGGTAATTCTCTTACTCAGTGAATGTTCAATATGTATGTTCCTCCAAAGAAGAGGATCACTTCTAACCACGTCTCGCAAAGATTTGCAGACCCTTTCGACAGCAAGGAGATCCTTAACACCAAGATAACCGAGGGTAAAAAACAAAGCATTATTTGGAGCATCTCCTTCACTATCATCACCAGAAACTCCATTGTCATCCCCCAACCTTTCACCTTCATCATTGAATACAAAATCTCCATTAGAAATTTCATTACCAACCCCAAATCCATTAAAATCAATATTTGGGATTGACTCGTTGATTTCAAAGTTACCTTCCTCCTGTTGAAAACTCATGGTTCCATTCCAAACCCAATTCATACCTTTAAAGAAGGATGATTGATCATCAATCCTTTTATCATCATCTTCTGAATCAAATCCATAGAAACTAGAATTGCCTTCTTGCTGCTGGAAACTCATGGCCCCATACCAAACCCAATTCAGACCCTTAAACAAATGTTGTTGATCAGCAGTTCTATTTTCCTCACCATCTTGCATGCCAAACACACAGAAATCTGACCCCAAATCATTCTCAACATCATGAATCCAACCTGTGATTGCTGCGGCGAAAGTAGACCTGATTTCCATCTCAAATGGATCAACAGGCAATCTATCAACAATATCATCATTAACAGCCTCAGAAAAGCCTATTGGTTCACTTTTGCCACTTCCACTAAAATGATCATTTTCCACATCCCAATTGCAACTCCAAAAGCTTAAAGAATTCCCAAAACCATCCCAATTCAAAGCCATTTTTTTATCTTCAGTCACCAATACATCCAAGAAAGAAAAACAACCTCTACCAAGAACCCTAAACTCAGCCAACAAATGAAACAAATAAAATGATTCAAAACCAAACTAAATGAACGAAATATATATAAGCCTAAAAAACAGATACAAGATAACCCATTATTTCAGGTGACAAACCAGACCTACAAACATCATAAGACACCAGAAAATCTAAAGAGTTTCTTGTAAAAAGCCTAATGAAACGAATTTAAGCTCAGAAAGGAGATTTTTTTTACCTTTTTCTTGAGAATGTGGAGGCAAAAGTTGAACTTTTAAAGAATGACAGAGAAAGAGAGAACTGAAGAAGGAGAAGGGATTTTAAAAGGAAAAAAATTCATTATTACGAAAGAATCTGATTGAGGAGATAAAGAATCAAATGGTTATTGACCAAACCTTGTTCTTCTTTCATGCAAAGAGCAATGCAGAAAGAAAGAGAATGGAGACGAAAAGTTAAAAGGGCAAAGAACAGATGAAGAGAAACAGAGTTGACTAAAAATAGGGGAAAAGGAGAGAAAGAAGGAAAGGGAAACAAGGTTCCAGGCCAATTGGAGGAGTTTGATTTAGGTGGTGACTTTCAAAATATATATTAATTATTAGAAAAAATACAAATTTATTATAAATATTTATTTTTACAAAATATATAATACGTGTTTAAATTTATTTTATTTTAATTATCGATATCTAATTTATTGGTCGATTAATTTAAATCGAATTTTACAGAAATCTTAACATAAACAAAATGTTTAATTAATTAAATAATCTTTAGCAAATTGTCTATAAACATCAATTAAATCCATCTTAAATTAAGAAAATCTACTTTTTGTACTTTATTATAAGCCAAGTCCTTCCTTGTTTCTTTATCAAAGCGTTTGACACTGGCGAATTTTAATTTTTATGATAATTTATTATTTTAAATACATATAAATTATTTATTTTAGTGACCCGATACAAAATTATTGATAATTATATAACTTATATTTTTGGAACTTTCTATTTTATTATTAGTGTAAATAAGTAATTTTTGCAACACAATTGGATTGCCACCCTATCCCTTGTCAAGTTTCAATTAACTGGTTTTAATAATTATATAAAATAGAAAATGTAGAAATTCTATTTGACGAATTTAAAAAGGGAAAGTAAAGGTGACCAAAAATTGGGATAAATTTATCGCGTGCATCGAACACCGCTGAACACTATTAAATTAATTAATAAAAATTAAAAATTTCAAATATTCAATATACAATTAATAATTATTTAAAATAAAAATTTACTATTTAAAAAATTTACAATTAATAATGATGACACTCTGTTCATCGATCATCAGTTTATCAACGCATTATTAAGTGAAAATAAAGATTAAAAAATATAATATATATAAAATAATTTAATTGAAATTTTATTTTAAATAATTATTAATTGTATGTTGAGTCTTTAAAATTTTTAATCTTTATTAATTAATTTATTGATATTTAACGATATTTAGCGTTAGTGATGTTCAACAGTATTCGACTTCCGCTGTAGAATTTTCCCAAAAATTGGCAATTAAATCGGCATATTAGAAATCTCATCAAGTGATGACCTTGACATGTTATCTAATCTAGTTTTAAAATCTTATTTCACTATTGATTTTCTTTTCACAATATCCAAATAATATTATGTCCAAATTTGAAAATTCAGTTTTCTTCGACAAAATTGTATACCACCACTTACAAACATCAAAGTAAGCGAATTTTACTATTTAAAAATAAATATAAATACAATAAAAATACTTTTTTATTATAATTATTGGTATTTAAATCGTTGGTCGATTAATCCGATTTAATACTACAAGATTTGTTACGGAAACGACTCTCTCAACTCAATTTGTCTATTCACAAAATTAAAATTCAAATCACTGACTTTGTTTAAAAGGTCTAATATCTCATCCGGTTGAACAAACTTGCAATTGATAAGTATTATGTTATTCAGATTTAGAATAATGGATATATTGATATATGTTTGATATGAGCATATTTAATTATTTTTAAAATTCTCATGTATTTATAAAATTATATATCGATATGTATCAACTAAAAATATTTACAAAATTATAAAAATCCAAATAATACTATAATTTGCAAATAAAAATAGTACGGTATACATGTTTTGATTTTTTTTATTATTAGCCTAAAATTGCATGACCTTAACGTTTAATCCTAGCATTAGAAGTTTAATCCATTATAGATTTTTTTTTCTAATTTTTCACAATTCCAAAGTATTTTTATGACCAAAACATTAAATTATTATGTTCAAACGTCGTTTCAAAATGTAGTATAACATCCATCAAATTTTCCAATTTGAAATAATCAAAGTGTTCTCTTACTATTTTGTTTTTCCTTTTCATTATCTCCTGCGGTGCCCCACTCTCATGGGCGGATGTACATGAGATATTTTGAGGGTGTAATTATCTTTACTTAATTTATTTGGGTATAAAGTTTTTAAGAAATTAATATATAATTTTTTATAAAAAATATTAAAATTAACCCCCACTTGATTTATTAGGATACATGATACTTATTGAAGTAGTATGAGAATCTCACATACTTCATTAACCACACTAATTCCATTATATAAAAACTCTGATTTTGCCATTTTCTATCCTCAACTAATTAGGGTGAACCAATTTTATTTAATATAATAAAATAATATATGTTGGGATATGAAATCATGTCATTGTTCTTGTGTCAATAAATCCATTTGGTTAGGGTTGTTGCAACATATTTACATTAATCATAACTTCAAATGTTTCATATATATATTATGTAAAATAAACCATTACTTATATTATATTAATAAAATAAAATTTTGCTGTACTTTTTTTTGTGGGTCAGCTGAGCCCACAAATCACCAAGGTGGCAAGTAAAGTGAAAACTGAAAAGGTTAAATTGGAGGCAAAGGTTTGAGGAATGTGTGGGTAACGAAGAAACCTTTCAACACACAAATGCATGGAATGTTAGGACGGCTCCACGTGGAGTTTACCTGCCTTTCTAGGTTACCTTTACCTTACTCCTCGGCTCTCACCATTCTTTCCTTGATTCCCCTTCTTCCAACTAAAGCAAACTACTATATCGGGTAAAATACAAATATCATTATTTAATTATCTTCTTATTTTTATTTTGCTCATTAAACTTTAAAAGAATTTGATTTAATAATTAAATTTTATATATCATTTTTTTTTCACTTTGAATTATTTTATTAATATTTTTGTATGATATGATATATTTTATTATTGTTAAACATAAAAAATTTAAAATAAAAATATATTTTATTTTTTTCTAAAGAATGTATGGATTTCAATAGAAAACATACATTAGAAATATCATCTCGTGTCTCGTTAAAAATCTCCCTAACTTAAATGGAGAAAAAGAGTACACGAGATAATATAGAATTAACTCAAAAGGACCTTAGGCCTAAACAGCTGAAAATAACAACGGTCATATCTTAATCGAAACTATCCTCATTAAGAATATTATAGATGCTGACTGGTGGCGCTGAGAAATAATGCGTATCCAGATTTGTTGGTGCCGCTAGTTTAGCAAGAGCATCAGCTGCTCTATTCATGCCACGACCATAATGTTGGAAAACCACCTCCTACCGTCGCTCCAATAATGTAAGAATGTGCAGCAGGATCGCCAGGGATCGTCGGTCGCGTCCTCTATTTCCAAGTATGCGAATTGCCTCCAAACAGTCTCTCTCCACCTCCAGCTTAGTGATCGCACCTTCCCATGCACTTAGCATTCTCACATAAACTCCCTATAGTTCCGCTTCTAAAACTGAGCACGCTCTGATGAACTTACAAAAGTCCATGATCCAGCGGCCATTATGGTCCCGCATGATGCCCCCCCACGTTGAGGATCCATCCTCTAAATTATGACCCGCATCAGTGTTTACTTTAAACCACTCCACAGCTGGTTTCTGCCATCGCATTGTCGCAACCGCTGGTTGAACTCGATTCATCCCTTGATACTCTACAACTTGCAGAGGCATGAGAATTCGTTTGGCATTCACACTAATGCCCCTATACCGATGACTTCCCTCTAAAATGGATCCAGTATTCTCGTGCGGCGACTCAAAAACTACCGCATTTCTAGATAACCAAATGTTCCAAATAATTACACCAAATGATAAGTCCCAATCCATTGCTTCAGTCGCAAAGTGTTCGGGTTTTGTAAGGTTGACTAGCAGCCAATCTTGTATCTCCATGGACAGCAAGATATTAAGAGTCGCAAGTTTGATCACCATCGACCATGTGCCTAACGCTTGTGGGCACCAACGAAGGACATGGTTTACATCTTCAACCAAAGTCGCACAAAGCGGATAGGTTGTGTCAACAGCAAAGTGACGTCGGACTCTTTCTGCATTCGTCATAATTCGATTCAAGCATCATAACCATAAGAAAATCTTAAATCTTTGAGTTCTCCTAAATCTGTGAATAGCTTTCCACACATCAACTCTGCAGCTCACTGTCAGACCACTCCTAACTGCGTAGGCTGATTTAATCGTGAATTTGTTTTGTGGTCTACCTCTCCACCCTATGTTGTCCTTTACAAGGGACGACAAGGGTCCTTAGACTGCTGCTATTCTTAGCGTTATGTGCAGTGGTAACAAATGTTGGAAAAAATCCTACTTCCAATTTCCATCCTCATCGGCCATGTCTGCCAACGATTCATGCCCCAAATTGTGTAACCACTGTTGAAGTACGTAGCTGATCAGTGGATCTATGCTATTTATCCAATGATCTCGCCAAAAGTTCTTAGTGCTGTCGTTTCTAACAATTTGACATACGTTCACCTGAATGTCCTTCCAAATTATACATAATCCCTTTTAAAGTCGAGAACACTTAACATAATATATATTATCCGGGACTCTTTCAGTGCATTTGTACTTTGATCGAAGAAAGCAAACCCATAGAGCATCATTCTTAGCAATAAGTTGGAATGCTAACTTCATTAAAAATGCTTCATTCTGAATATGTAGTCGACGAAAGCCAAACCCTCCTTAAGATAAAGGCATACACATATTTTCCCAACTGACCAAGTGGATTCTTTTGCCCTCCTCTGTGATGCCCCATATAAATCTTCTAATAAGGCTCTCTAGTTCACCACATATCTTTTTTGAAAAGACTATCGTTTGCATAGTGTAGGTTAGAATCGCCGCTAACACTGCCTTAGCTAGCGTTATACGCCCAGCAAGTGATAAAGTTTTAGCCGCCCAACCATCCAATATATTCTGAATTATCTTCACTAAATAGGCATAAGATGCTGATGTTACCCGATTGTGAAGAAGCGGAACCCCTAATTATTTACCTAAATCATCAACAATAGTGTACCCTAAAGTATTACTTATCTGCACTCGAGATAAGGATTGTATATTCTTGGAGAAAAACATCGTTGTTTTGGCGAGATTTACTTTGTGCCCCGAGTACAAACAAAAATATTCCAAAACCTCACGAATTATATCAGCCTGAGCAAGCGAGGCTTCGGCAAACATGTCATCAACAAAAAATAAATGAGAAATATCTGGTCCATTCTTAGATGTCTGGAAAGGTTTCCACTACCCCTGATTAATCTTCCTCTGAATGAGTGTGCCAGACGTTCCATGCAGAGAAAAAATAAATAAGGCGATAGCAAATTACCTTGTCTTATACCTCGAGATGGCTTAAGCGCTTTAGTAACCAAGCTATTCCAAAGAATCTAAGTCGAGACAGAAAACGCAGCTCATAATGATATGTCCTAGTGAATCAGGTATGCCAATGTCAGTTAGAGTATCATCTATAAAGCTCCACTCCAACCTATCATACGCTTTCTCAAGATCAATATTAATTGCCATCCACTCTTTTTGCCCTGTCTTTCAGCGCATTAAATGAATAACATCCTGTGTGATCACTATATTATCTGTAATCGCTCGGCTTGGTACAAAGCTTGTTTGGTTATCCAAAACAAGTCCCGAAAGTAATGGTTTGAGCTTATTAACTATTATTTTAGTAATCGCCTTATAGACTAAATTGCACAAGCTAATAGGGCAAAATTTGGTAATCCATTCTGGAGCACTAACCTTAAGAATCAAAACTAGAAGAGTTTGATTTAGTTTCGAGGGTACCACCCCTTCCTCAAAGACCTGTCGAATGGTTTTGCAAACAGTCGAGCCTACTACTTCCCAATTTCGTTGATAGAAAGTTGTATGGAGACCGTCCGACCCTGGCGCCTTGTGTCTATCCATATCAAAAACTACTTTTTGGATCTCTTCGTCTGTTACAAGAGCTGCCAAAGACTCCCGCTCATGCCTTTGTAGTTCTAAAATAGCCATTGTATGTAAAACCAGTTTTTGCAGGGGTATCCATAGTGAACAAACCATGATAGAACTCTCAGGCAAGCTCCACCAATTCCTTCGAATTCGTGCACCAAGACCAATCGCTGCGTCTGAGCGGTGCAATTAAATTTGCACGCCTCCTTGCATTGGTCGACGCATGAAAAATTTTGTATTGTGATCCCCATGAAACACCCATTGAGATCGTGCCTGTTGCCACCACAAACTTTCCTCTTGTTGCAAGACAATCTGATATTTCGATTTTAGTTGTGCCTAAAGTTCTACAAGGAATTCAAAATAAGATCTCTATAGTACTCTATAAATTTCCCTGATTCGTGCTAACAGTATTTTCTTTTTCTTCCCAATGTGTACGAAAGTCTCTATATTCCATTTATTTGCCGCAGCCCGAAAAGTATCAATATTGTCACCGATAGAGCTATCCGATTTCCAACAGTCTAAATGGTCTCTTAGATCGATCTTCAACTTCATCAATTATCCGAATATGTAAAAGTCTATGGTCTGAACCGATTCTGTCAAGGTGAACAACATGGGAATTCGGGAATAGATCAAACCACTAGTATTGACAAGGCATCTATCAAGCCTTTCTTTCAAATCGCCTCTCGACCCTGTGAAAGGGTTCCTCTGTATCCAAGATCAATTAAGCAAGCACTATGAATAAAATTTGCAAATAAGCTGCTCCCTCCTTGATTATCATCTGACCGTCCTTCTCTGTCACCTGGATCTAAAATCACATTAAAGTCTCCTCCCACTAACCACGGACAATTCTCTCCCCAGTCAAGCAAAGCCAATTTCTCCCACAATCGCCTTCTCTTTTAAGCAGTGGGACTCGTATAGACTGATGTAAAATAAATCCAGGATTTTATTTTGCTTGAACGAAATCTGCCATTAATAAATTAATTCGACATATACTTTATTTCTAGTTCAACCGAATCTCTTCATAATATCCAAATTGCTCCACTAAATCCATGACATTCCACCCGATACGAATGCGCAAAGCCAAATTTGGACATCACCCTATCCACAATTATGCCAGAAACTCTTGGTTCAAACAACGCTACCACTTTCGGTTTAGTTTCCAACACCATCGATTTAAAAATCCTCTAAAATGTAGGGCTTGCCGCTCCCTAACAATTCCAAAAAATAAACGTCATTATGGTAAAAATGATAATAAGATACAAAGACAACTGCTCGATCTATTGCCGAGGTGACACCTGGGCATCCTCTACCATATCATCTAATAAGACATCAGCAACATTAGCAACATCCTTCGATGATTTTACCATTCGAATAGCACCTTCATTATCCAAATAATGATCAGATGCATCAAACCTTCCTCTAAGTACATAGTAATCCAATTGGTTCACCATGTATTGAGCCCAATCATTCGTATTCACTCTTTGTGAACTCCGATTGTTAGGAGGCTTGCGAACCTTGAGACCTTTCTTATTAATTTTGATTGCAAATTGGGTTCCTATTCCTTTAATTTTGCTTACTTTAGACCCATTCATTCGAGTCTTCTCATATCCATCCTCATTTATCGAAAATGCCATATGATTCCCTTTACTCTTTGCTACCTTATATGGTACAACATCAGCCTACTGATTTATTGCCAAAGGAATGACCTCTATCAACTTACTGCTACTATTAGTTATCTTACCCTTTTTTTTTCCGTTCCGGATTCGATGCTAGATAGGCAGCATTCTTTGTAAATTTTTTCTGATCTATTCCATTGGTTACACCTTGCTTTGCTGCTCCAGGATTTCCTTTATCACTCACCATTGGCTCCACGCTTTCATTCAGACCCTTGGCAAACCTTACGTGTTGTTTCCACCCCTTCATCAACATCCAAAATAGCATAGCGAGACCATTTAAATCCTTTCGCATTCTGACCCAAAGTTGTATTCGCTGCCACAACTTGGTTTGGTTTGCTCCTCCGATTTACAATAACCATCCAAGGATCATAAAGTTCCTTTGCTCCCATAGTTGAAGTAGCAGCCCTCAAGTGTTTAGAATTTTCCGCAGCCGGCGCCTCTATGGGTGTTGTCAAAGTCCCACAGTTTTTCTTAGCATGGCCATATATTCCACACGTGAAACAAATCTGGTCAAGTCCCTCATACTCCAGCTTTTGGATAAAATTATCAATGCCTATTGTCACGGACCAAACTTTTTGGACCGAGACATTAGCGCGAGCAACAAATAGGGAGGTTGTGCGCAATGCAACGGGCGTGTCAAATGTGGCCCAACACTCGGAGAATGGCGAGGACCATACCTTTGGGACCGAGGCGTTAGCGCAAGAACCAGCCAAAGAGGGTTTGCGCGGTGTAACGAGCTTGCCAAGATCATTAGACTTGGCCCAGCACTTGGAGGAAGGCGTGGACCGAACCTTTGGGACCGAGGCATTGGCGCAAGAATCAGCCAAAGAGAGTTTGCGCGGTGGAACGGGCTTGCCAAGACCATCACACTTGGCCCGGCACTTGAAGAATGCTAAAGAGCCCGCAAGCCCACAAGACTTAGCCAAATCCATGGAGGATTCAGGAGGGTAAATTGGTCAAAGCATTATCCATTTATTTGAATATAATGTGTAGATAATGTTTGTGATAATTAGAGATTTGAATTTGAGATTTGATCAGATAAGATAAGATAAGATCAATCTCGACCGTCGATGTAATTTAAACTGAGCCGTTGGATGTAGGGGAGTTCCACTATAAATAGAGGCTCCCTCCTCACTTGTAAATCACTTCTTCATACTTCACTTTGAGTAATACAAGAAGCATTTACTCTAAAGAGAAAGAGTGTTCTTTCTATTGTTCTTGGTTGTTCTTGAGTGTTCTTCGTTGTTCTAGCTGCCAATCTCTTTCCGTTGTTCTTTGATTAGCTTTCGCTTAGAACGATCTTTCGTTCGAGGGCTTCGAGGAGTGTTCGATCTTCCGGAGCGAGAATCCTGGTTGAGTTAGGTGTTTGTCGAGAGATCTTCACCTAAGACCGTGTCAAGGTACTTCAGGGTGACTTAGTCGACGTTTCAACCGAGAAAGCGACTAAGGTCCGCACGATTCGTTCTGGCAAAGGTATAGCCCCGCGACACAAGTGGTGTCAGTGACGAGATCCATCGAGACCGGAGTCTTGGTCGGCCGTTGTCGGCGGTGAGTACTCACAAGGCTGGTTGAAGGCGACTTAGGCGTAGGAATCGACCGACGGCGTCGAAAGCGTCTAAGGCCGCACGGATCAGCTAGAGTCAAAATCTAGCCCCGTGACAGTTGGTATCAGAGCCAAGCGGCGGTAGCTGATAGTTGGTATCAGAGACGAGCGGTGGTAGCTGGTAGCTGGTAGCCGGTAGCCAGGTTCCGTGATAGTTGGTATCTGAGTGAGTGGTGAAAGTTGGTTGCTTTGGTAGCTGGTAGCCAGGTTCCGTGATAGTAGGCATCGGAGCGAAGTTCTGCTGACAGTTGGTGTCAGAGTTGAGCGGTGATAAGTTGTTATCAAAGACGGTAGCGGGTTCCGTGATAGTAGGCATCGGAGCGAAGTCTTGCTGATAGTTGATATCAGAAAGAGCCGTGAGAGTTGGTAACAGAGAGAGCCACGAGAGGTGGAATCGGAGAAGTGCCGTGATAAGCGCTATCCGAGCGAGTCAAGGAAGGGACTTGCGTTCGAGCCAGCTCGCAGTTGCAGTCAAGCGTGGTGGTGACTTGTGTTCAAGCCAACTTGCAGGTGCAGTCAAGTGTGGTGGATTCCAGCTTGCAGTGCAGTCAAGTGTGGTGAGTTCCAGCTTGTAGTTGCGAGATAAGCGTGGTGGTGGTTTGTGTTCGAGTTAGTCGAAGTGATCGTGGATCGACTAGTTCGTGGCAAAGTGGTGATTGAGATGGCACCAAGAAGAAGACATCGACAATGGACGATGTAAGAAAGACATCGAACGAATTTGACGAGAGGAGCAACCGTCTTGAAAATAAGGTACACTCGAATCTTGAATTCATAACAGTTGTAGAGGCTTGGGTCGATAAACTCTTGGACTTCAAGAAGGAGGCCGAGGTGGTGTTTGAAGAGCTAGAGCCAGTAAACCTTGAGAAGCTGGGTTCGTTGGATATTGAGATGTTAGAGTCTCTAGAAGGGATCCGGGAGGATGTTCAATTGGCTCTTAATGAATTGGATGTGAAGGTGTCTGAGCGTGGCGATTCCTTAGAGGCTGCAGTGGAAACTCTAAGAGAAGAGGCCAAAAAGACCCGGAGTGTTGTGGAGTCACGTCTTGAAAAGTTAGAGTCCATGGAGGGCAAGTTCAATGACGAGACGCAACGCATCCTCAACGAATTGGAGGTAGTTCGAGAGAGTTGTGCTTGTGAAGCCAAGATGGTGGATTTGCAAAAAGCGGAGAGTTCTTCCAAGGAGGAAACCGCGAAGGAGATCCAAGAAGTTCTCAACTCAGTGTACGAGAAGTTGAACCAACAAGATAATTCCCTTCAAGATGCAGTGGAGGCAATGAAGGTGGAATTAGAGTCGTTGGGAAAGAGGGTTTGTAGACTTGAGAAATCCGAGGAGGAGGCCAAGCAGACCCAAGGTGTTTTCGAGTCCCGTCTTGACGAGGTAGAGTCCATAGATGACCAGTTCAAGGACGAGACACGAGAAGTTCTCAACAAGTTGGTGACTGTTCGAGGGAGTAATGCGAGTGAAGCTGAGATAGAAGCTTTGCGAAAAGAAGTGGATGAGCTCAAGAGGGAGCTGCTCAGTTGCAAGACGGCAATGAGCGAATGTGATGCGCTCAAGACCTTCTTAGAGGGATTTAGACCGGGGGCGAAGCTCGCAGTAGAGCAGGGAGATGCCCAGAGACTTTCAGAGGCTTTCGTTGTTGCCGAACCTCTGACCGAGCCCGCAGA
Organism: Hibiscus mutabilis; assembly: GCA_019671005.1. Taxonomy (NCBI): domain Eukaryota; kingdom Viridiplantae; phylum Streptophyta; class Magnoliopsida; order Malvales; family Malvaceae; genus Hibiscus; species Hibiscus mutabilis. The sequence goes on along the minus strand of CM033722.1, from coordinate 17,228,096 downwards.
ATGCAAGCAGGCGAGTGTTGAGTCAACCATGCCCAGTTCGAGAGACAAGGGGAATGGTGAGGCTAAGTCCGTACCAGAGAAGAAGGGGAGCAAGAAGTTGAAGTGCTACTTCTGTGATGGTCCTCATTTGATAAGGGGATGTCCCGAGAAGAACCGCCTAGCTGCCATGGTGAAGACAGCAGACGAGTCAAAGGGAGAAGTAGCGAGACTTGGGGCGATTGTAAGTGTCAATGCCGCCAAGAAAAGGGAGAGCCGTGGTTCGACTACGAGTGCCAAAGTAGTCCAGCCGGCGATGAGACTTGGTGCGATAGCAAGTGAGAAAGCTGTCAAGCCGAGGGTAAAGACGAGGCAATTGAGGTGTTACCGATGTAAGGGACCTCATAAGTTGCGGAGATGCCCGTTTCGAGCCAAGTGGTCCGAGGGACAGGACAAGGCCAAGAGTAAAGAGCCTGTGAAACTTGGTTCCGAGTTGTCTAGTTCTGCCAAGGTAAGCGGAGACCATGAGCAGAATGGGTTGAAGATGTCTGGGAAGGCTGGGAAAGAGCTTGCCGAGGATGTTCGGGGAAAGAGCATCGCTTTTGAGACCAGTACAGTGTCGAAGGGGGCTGAGCCGTCGAGGGACATAGCAACCGTTAATATGCCACCTATGGGCAAGGTGGGAAAGAAGCGAAGGACTTCGAGGAAGAAGTGCCGACGCAAGTTGAAGCAACTAGAGTGTTACCAGTGTAAGGGGCCTCACAAATTGCGAGATTGCTCGGATCGAGTCAAGCCATCCAAGGAGTTGGATAAGCGTAAGAGAGCGAGGCTGCATCGCTTGATCCGATAAAGTCGAAGTTCTCGCCAAGGCCAAGGGGGACCGAAGCGAAAAGGGGTAACCATGTCCGAGAAGGCTACCGAGGAGCTTGCCGAGGATGTTCGGGGAAAGAGCATCGCTTTTGAGACCATTGTAGAGTCGAAGGGGGCCAAGCCGTTAGGGGACATAGTAACCGTGGAGACACCACCAAATGGCAAGGTGGGAAACGAGCGACGAACTTCAGGTAGGAAGTGTCGACGCAAGAGAAAGCACCGAACTTCAAGGAAGAAGGATCGATGCAAGAGAGCACCAAACTTCAAGTCAGAAGGGCGGGTGCAACCAGATGCAACGGACTTCAGGGAAGAAGTGCCGATGCAGAGTAACGCAACGGACTTTGTGGCAAAAGTGCCGATGCATGCAAAGAACTTCGATGAGGAAGGTTCAATGCAGAGGGGGCCAGACTTCAAGGAGAAAGAAGGGCTGACCCATTTTAGAGTAAATGTGACCGAGGAAAAGGTACATCTCAAACACATTCCTAGTGTTTTTGGTTTTGATTTGCCGTTGTTGATGAGCGTAGGTCAAGTACGGCCTAGTCTTCAGTGCGGGGGAAAAGAAGATTGGAAGAGACCTTTCAGAGTTCAAAGGGGCAAGCGAGTTGTCGATTTAATGAGAGTTCAGTCTGTGTTCAATGTTGTGACGACTTCCAAGTCTTTGCCGCAGGACCAAGTGGGTCTGAGTCGAGGTAAATCAGAGTTTGTGGGAGAGTGCTCCTACAAGGGAGATGTATCAAGAGGCGTGCTAGCACGCGATGTTCAACGACAGTTTGAGGCGAGGCGAGCAGTTCATATGGGGAATTGCATGAAGCCGAGGCATCGACGAGTAATCAAGTTGACCCCGCCAGATCGTTGAGTGCAGCGACGAGGGCGCCGCTAAGTCAAGTGGGGGAGATTGTCACGGACCAAACTTTTTGGATCGAGACATTAGCGCGAGCAACAAATAGGGAGGTTGTGCGCAATGCAACGGGCGTGTCAAATGTGGCCCAACACTCGGAGAATGGCGAGGACCATACCTTTGGGACCGAGGCGTTAGCGCAAGAACCAGCCAAAGAGGGTTTACGCGGTGTAACGAGCTTGCCAAGATCATTAGACTTGGCCCAGCACTTGGAGGAAGGCGTGGACCGAACCTTTGGGACCGAGGCATTGGCGCAAGAATCAGCCAAAGAGAGTTTGCGCGGTGGAACGGGCTTGCCAAGACCATCACACTTGGCCCGGCACTTGAAGAATGCTAAAGAGCCCGCAAGCCCACAAGACTTAGCCAAATCCATGGAGGATTCAGGAGGGTAAATTGGTCAAAGCATTATCCATTTATTTGAATATAATGTATAGATAATGTTTGTGATAATTAGAGATTTGAATTTGAGATTTGATCAGATAAGATAAGATAAGATCAATCTCGACCGTCGATGTAATTTAAACTGAGCCGTTGGATGTAGGGGAGTTCAACTATAAATAGAGGCTCCCTCCTCACTTGTAAATCACTTCACTTCATACTTCACTTTGAGTAATACAAGAAGCATTTACTCTAAAACTCTCTGAGTGTTCTTTATTGTTCTTTGTTGTTCTTGAGTGTTCTTCGTTGTTCTAGCTGCCAATCTCTTTCCGTTGTTCTTTGATTAGCTTTCGCTTAGAACGATCTTTCGTTCGAGGGCTTCGAGGAGTGTTCGATCTTCCGGAGCGAGAATCCTGGTTGAGTTAGGTGTTTGTCGAGAGATCTTCACCTAAGACCGTGACAAGGTACTTCAGGGTGACTTAGTCGACGTTTCAACCGAGAAAGCGACTAAGGTCCGGCACGATTCGTCTGGCAAAGGTATAGCCCCGCGACACAAGTGGTGTCAGTGACGAGGTCCATCGAATCCTGGAGTGCTGGTCGAAGCCGTTGTCGAGCAGGAGTACTCACAAGGCTGGTTGAAGGCTGACTTAGGCGTAGGAATCGACTGATTTGCGTCGAAAGCGTCTAAGGCCGCACGGATCAGCTAGAGTCAAAATCTAGCCCCGTGACACTATGCACGGTGTAAGGGGCTTATTTAAGTCTACCATGATCGCCAATCTTGCAAAATTTCCTCGCTCTCCAAACTTTGTATTATAGTCCACTTTCACCACTTTTCCAACAATTTGGGCAATACGCTTAAATAAAGCCTTGCAGTAATACCTATAAGGTAGGCTAGGCAATCTAATCCAAACCACAACTCGAGTAGGATACTTCTCCGAGGTAGAAAATGTTCGACTCCATGGTTGAACAGTGAGATAGCTACCATAGATTGTCTAGGAGCCATCAGTCAAAACATTCGCATAATCCCTTTCATCCTCAAACCTAGCCAGATAGTAGCTATTCTCCATGTCAATTAATTGGATATCCCATGCAGTTTCCACATAGCATGCACCCTGTCCAAAAGAGTTTTGTACCCTATATTCTTACCCAAGAGACGAACTATAACTGTATTTCTCATGCTATGATCAATTTGGTCATGTACGCGTTCAGAAAATTTGATCGTTGGGAGCGCACCCTCATTATTCACGATACAATCCTCATCTAGGATTACAACCTCGTCTGTAAGCTGCCCCCATATCCCTCTTTATTATCTGATGCTGGACCTTTTGCCGCCATTGAAGCATATGATATTTTCCCTACCTTAGCTGCTTCCATGTTCATGTCCTTTTGTGCTTCCAAGTTATCTTCTTTGGAAGCATCAGTTTCCATGGTTTCAATTTCTTTATCCATGGCTAGGTCAACAATTTTAGAAAATCGTTCTTAACCTTCTTTGCGACCTGTTGATCCTCCATGGATAACAGTGACCCAGGCCGCTCTATTACAGACGGCTTTCCCACATCAACGACCACCCCCGGCGGTCGACCACCAGGAAAGCCATGTTGATCATCTTTAGCAATATTAGTCTCTATAGGGTTTCTTCTAGAGAGCATATCGACATTTTACAAAAGTATAAATTATTAGATACAAAAGTATTTTAAAACAAAAATAAAAAGGTGTAATTTATTCAAAAAATATAAAACCCCAAATCATATTCATTCATCAATCCACAAACCTTGAAAATCTTTCTTCGCCTTCACCAGCCACACTTTCACCGGTCACCTTCACCGACCACACTTTCACCGGTCACACCCACCTATAGCTCATTTTTGTATTCAACTGAGAGTTTTTCACTTTGCAGAAAGTAAATGTATTTTGGATTAACTGTAACAACCCAGATTTTGAAATTTAAAGGTCAGGTTAACCCGAAGTATGAGCTTCGTGGTTGGGCCTTGATATTTGGGCTTTGAGAGCCTTTTGGGGCATGTCTTAGAACTTTGGGCTTGGGTTATTGGTTTGTTGTTGGGCTAAGGTGAAAGTAAAAAGGGCAAATGAGTAAAAGCATAATTAAAGACAAAGAGAGCTGACGAGGAACTATTTTTGCAGAAAAGTTAAAGGTTGAAGTCACCTTGTCCCCTTGTTTTCTTCTTTTTCTCATATCCATCTTCCTACCTAAGTTTGAAGCTCAAGGTGTAATCTTTGAGTGTTTGAGAGAGGATCACGTTTTGACGATGGAGGGAAGTTTGATGAGCAGCAAAGGATCTACACACCAAGGTGAAGATGAGCTAAAATGGTAGAGATTGAGGTTTTGGTGGGATTAGTGTGGATGGACGGGAATGGGTCTTGAAGGTTTCTTCCTCAGCTTTAATTCGAGGTTAGTACACTACTAACTCTCATAGTTTTCTAGAAATCATGAAGTTAAGCTTTGATGCATGGATTGGTATTTTTGGCTTGGTTATACCTTGAATGATTGTGAATGGTAAATCATGGGATTGTCGTTTATATGGCCTAAATTGGTAGTAATCCACATGATGCTATCACTATAACTTGTAAGAACGGTTTGGCGTTTAACCTTAGGGGTTAAATAGGGTTTCTAGGTGAAACCCGCACCTAGAGTTTGAAACTCGAGCTCGCGTACCGGTGTGGAGACCCGAGTATTGGTACGCCTTGGAGTAAAAGGGGGAAGGGTTGTGAGGAGAGTACCGGTACGCATCCCCGTATATCGGTACCCCTTGCATATTAAGGATTCCAGTAACGCTTTTGCGTACCGGTACGCAAGGGGCATATCCATACCCATTGTTGCATTGCCTAAGAAAGGCTTAGCGTATTGGTACGCTAATGCAAGAGTACCGGTATGGATTAGAATCGGTACAGGGCAATCTGAGTACCGATAATGTGTATCGATACGGGGTAGAGCGTATTGGTACGGCTTGAGAGTTAATTCTTTCGAACCTTAGGTGGGTATCGGTACTCATAGAGGAGTACCAGTACCTAGAGAGGCGTACCGATACCCATATAAGAGTACCAGTACTCGCAGGACAATCTGCCCAAGATTTTTGAGGTTGCGTTTGAGGGTTTTATAATTTGAGGCAAATGGCCCTAAGGGTCTATTAAAGTGTAAAATGATTATTAAAATTGAGAAATGAAGATTTAAACCCCGTGTATGAAATAAATGGCTAATGACTCAGTATATTGGGTAAGTTGTGTGAGGTGGTAACCCATAGGGATCTTAGGTGGGTCGATTGATGTTGTGTGGTAATTAGGGTCATTGTTATGTGCAGAAGAGATGCCTGTAAGGTTAAGTCTTGTTAAATAATAAGATAAATTAATGAGAACGGCTAATGTGTACCTTCATAACATACTAATAAATAGATAAGCTCAATAGGGTGGTATAATAATTGATAAAGCTGTGTATAGCAAGACCCTTGTGTCGAGGTTGAGTGTTGTGTGGTGACTAGGGTCCTTGCTATGTGCTGATGGGATGCCTAGATAGTCGAGTCATCTCTTATTGGGATTTAGATACCCTAAGTGTGTTGCAACACCTTGAATATTTTTTAATATATGATCCTGATTCTATGTTGACATTGGTTTCATTCGAAGATGCTTGATGAGGAATCCCAAGCATGGATGTAGAATCCCGATGCTATGTGGACGCGGGCCTCATCCTCTTGAGTATAGGATCCCAATGCTTTGTGGACGTGAGCCTTGTTCAGAGTATAGGATCCCGATGCTTTGTGGACGCGGGCCTCACTCAAGTATAGGATTTCGATACTTTGTGGACGCAGACCTCACTTAATGTTGTTGGTGTTATCTGTGTGATGCTATGTAAACGCATGAGGTACTTGTATGAGTTGTGTACGTGGTCATATATTCTTAATGCTATGTGTTTAGGCGGATATGGTAGCTCCGTCGTTATCTTGCCATGATATCATTCTTGTTGCATTATTTTATTTATGGTTTGCATGAAGCATGGTTGAGTGGCGGTATATCCACTGAGTTTTGTTAGCTCAGCGTTCGAAATCGTTGTTTCCGTTTGTAGGTTAGTATGTTTGGCTCGTTCTTGGAGGAGAACCATCAGGGAAGGATTCTAGCGCCTCGTCTCATCAGAGTACAATATTTAGGTCCTTCGGCTATGTATTCATAGGAACCTATTGTATATTGTAAATCGTATTTGAATTTTCAAACGATCGAGTCAAAGGTTTATAATGTAATTTCAAAAGGAGCTCCACTGTATATATTTTTGAATATTTATTATGTTTTATTGGGTTGTAATTAAATGGGTTTTCATAATGGATTTGTGGATTGGGCTAAACTAGGTCAAAATTGTTTGGTTGGGTTTCAGGCGTGAGGCCCAAATATGACATTCGGGTTGAGGGTGTTACATTTAATGGTATCAGAGCCTAGGTTTAGCCGGTTCTAGGAAAACCTCAGGTAGTTAGGAGTCGTGAATAGGTGTCTAGCGAATACGAGCCTGTGTATCTAAGTTGTACTTTTTCAAGACTAGAACTGGATGGTGTACCTTGTGTTCGCGTGTATTGCTAGTTGCGACATTAAGATAGATTCGATCGGGTCATGAGGGCCATGATATTTGTTGATTCCTTTGAGGATGATTCTGAGATCAGAGTTATTATAAATGTTAAGCTTGGGTTTATGAAGGAATAGAGGAGTTGAGGGTGTGCCCTCCTCCCATCGCTTGAGAAGTAATCATGGTTATGTGTCGTAAGTTACCTTAAAGCCTTGAGCTCATGGTGAGAACCTCATGTGGTAGGATTCTACATGTTTTTAGACGACTCTTATGGAACAGATAAGAGGACTTCTTTTGATTAACCAGTGGTAGAGTGTCGATCGGGGGTCTCATCATTCGTAGTAAGTAAGCCTTAATAGTGGGTACTATGTGAAGGGGATGCAGCACGCCTGGTAGATATGCGTTTCTGTTTAATGTGAAGAGGTACATGATGGTTGTGAGGTCACAAGTATGCTCTTAGTAAGCTGAAAGCCTTGAGATCTCGAGCAAGGTATGCTTGTTGTGGTTGTTTATAGTAGTGGCCGAAAGGACATCGTGGGTTTTGCGCGAGGCGATGCTTGAGTAAGGCTCGAGAATACATAGTTGACAAATACAATGGAGTTGTCCCCTAAATAAATTGATATGATCTTGGCCACCGGTTGCTGTCCGATCATGAGCTAGCTTGAGATGACAAAGGTAGTGTTGAAAGCTTCGAGGTTTCGAGGGAACCACACCCAGAGTAATGGTAAGGACAAACTACCATCTTCTGAATGTGGTTCAGACCAGTTGGGTTGACGACACGAGATCGACCAATGAGAGTCATGAAGAGAGCCATGTTCCTTTAATGGGAGAAGCATTATTGTTACGAATCTAAGTATAGAAGAAGAGGTTTAGAAATGATGGCCGGATCAATCATATTCATGGTTAAGAAACACTCAGAAGGATCTGAGGATGACGTAGAATAGTCTTAAGGAATCATGATTGTATCGTCTTTTTCTTAAAGGCAATGGATATGAATGGTGAGAGGCCGTAGAGTTAGGACCATAACATATTTTCTCAACCTGGGGTGTTCTTTGGGTGAGTCAGGAAAAATGTATGTCAGTAAAGCTCTTATGAAGAAGATAAGGGATCAGTTCTTACAGTCAGTTTAAGGTGTCAAACAGAGTTTGTTATGAGTAAGATTTTTCTACGGTTGAGCTGTTATGCCCAAAGATTGTTGCTATCGAAGAGTAAAAGTGGTTGAGGTTAGATGTGGATTAAAGTTGACATTTTGATGCACGGGAAAATAGTTTTACTCGGGATATTCTCTGAGCTAGTCGTCAGTACGAAGCACTCGAATGACCTTAAAGCCAACGTTGAGTCAGTTGAGGATTCTGTAGACTGCGTTTTGGGGAATCAAAATATCATAAAATTTTTCTCAAGCCCTGAAGATGGGAGGGTTTGTGCTTTGAGCGGATCAAAAAAAGTTGCTCTAGATCAGTTGAGGGTTGTTCAGAAACCTAAATTGAAGGTTTTGTAGGGGGCTTATCAATTTTTGTTATATCGGAGAGTGTTAATGGTTGGCCCTAGCGCCTTTTCCACCGGTTCGTGAGCCTTGTGGTTTACATCACTTTGAGGTATATTTCTTACTTGGGGGAAATCTGTTATGAGTGCCAGACATCATGTCACATGGCAAAGGACTATTCAGTTGTGGATGAGTATTACCGGTTCAGTCTTTGAGGTTGACTTCCTCTGGGCATAGTCAAGGATCTTTGAGAAGTAGTGTTGGGTCGTTGTCGAAGTATCAGGGTAGAGATTAGGTTAGATCTACAGTTAGATTCGTCGCACGAGCTTTTGTTAGACAGTATGTTGTTCATTCCAGAAATGACAAGCTTGTTACCGAGAGTGTGTTAAATGATTCAGTCTCATTGTGGTTTTCAGTTTCTTGATAGTAGTTTGATTTCCTGTTCTCACCTTGGCAGAGATTTTATCGAGCGGGTTCTGTGATAGGTTCCCTCGAGGTTGACATTGGCTTGGTAGACCAATAGATTGGTAAGTGTTGGTAAGTAAAGGTTCTACCGTGGGCGGTGTGTATGGTTTAGAGTAACGGTCCCTATAGACTTGTTAGACTTACATTTGGTACGGGCTGGTCACGAGAGTGCGAGGGGTGTCTTGGCTTCCAAGCAAGAATATCAAAGTTGGGGTTTGGAATGAACCAGTTTGTTGGTATTGTTCATGAATAAATCCTATCTCTTCAGCTTATGTGTTGTGCTCGTGTAATGCTAGTTGAAGAAGACTTTGTAGGTTGCAAGATGTTCTTGGTTCACATAGTTGAGCAAGAGTGAGAGTCTGCAGTTTGGGGCGGTGGACATACAAGTGGTTATTGAGGTGCTCTTCGAGGGTTGAGTAGGATAACCTCTTGATCGTGGAGTAGTACCCATGATAAGGGATGTGTTGAGTTTGGTATTAAGCGTTCATCATCTGGTGGTCTGGCATTTACCGAACCCCTCATGTGAGAACTCTTTGGTAGATGAGGGGGTACAGGCAATGTCGCCAATGGGTTCACCTTGGGACGTGCTTATGTTGGTATAGCGGGATATAGTGGTGTTGGCTGTTGTGGGTCGATGTATAACAATAGAAGGATAACATTTACTTTTCAGGGTTGATGATCTTGTTAATATTGAAGAGTTTTGAGATTCCCGTAAGATCGTTCAAGATATTGGTCTCATAAGTTAAAAGTTAAGGAGAATTAGTGTTAAAATTTGGGGTTTGATGTGATGTTTGAGCTCTAAGGGCAAGTTGAAGAGTGTTTTGGACTTACGAATGCGTCGAGATAATCTTAAGTTCGATGAATATAGGGTTGCTTATTTGGTTTGAGATAGATTATTTTCATGCATGGTGACAGTGTAAAGATGTTTTGAATGGCTTCAGAGAAATGTGGGTTTTGGTTAAAGTTGTATAGAATCGGATTCTTGTGTTGTAATAATTTGTGTTGGGAGAATCATTAGGAATCTTGAAGGACTTGCTAAAGTTTTAACACCAACGCTTGTCAGAATTTGGTGGCTGTGAGTGAAAGAGAGTGTTCGAACCCTTGAGGACAGTTTGGCGGTCTGATCCTTAGTAGAGCTTGGTTGTGGTAACAATTTTGTTTTGAAACTAAAGTGGCTTGGCTAGTAGAATCGCTTGATTGTGGTTTTGCATCTGCTTATGTCGTAGCAGGTTCAAGTAAATAAGGCGTTAAGTCATGTATCAGTTAGCCAAGTTGTGAAAGAATGTTGTATTTTCATGTTAGTTGGATGATAGAACATGATTGATAGGGTTTGTTATTCCTAAACACGTGGGTTATGGTGATTATATATGAGGAAGTGCCATGTGGTATACCTTGAAGAAGTGTCGCGTTATGGAAGCAGATGAGGGCTGAGTTCAAGACTTTGAAAATGCTAGTGTTGGTAGAGAGGTTCGTTCACCAAGTTGTGACTCATCCGAAGTGAGTTCAGAGTACTGATGTTTGATAATGTTGTTGAGATTATCGTTGGTTGATATGTCTCCAGGTTTAATATGAGTGTTGTTTTAGACGTTGGGAATGTCTTGTTGAGGGGGCTTGTAGAAAGTGGAGAATTTGTGTTGAGAGTTTTGGTTATGAAGGTTTTGGCAGACCTAAGAGCCGCATAGACAATTGTCAACGAGAGGTTGGTTGGAGCATTGACAGTTTCTCTCCTTCTACTGTCTAAATTTTGAGGATGAATTTTTTTTAGGATGAGAGAGTTGTAACGACCCGAATTTTGAAATTTAAAGGTCGGGTTAACCTAAAGAATGGGCTTCGTGGTTGGGCCTTGATATTTAGGCTTTGAGAGCCTTTTGGGGCATGTCTTAGAACCTTGGGCTTGGGTTGTTGGTTTGTTGTTGGGCTAAGGTGAAAGTAAGAAGGGCAAATGGGTAAAAACATAATTAAAGACAAAGAGAGCTGGTAGGGGACTTTATTTTCTGTAGAAAAGTTAGAGGGTGAAGTCACCCTTATCCATTCTTTTCTTCTTTTTTCTCATATTCATCTTCCTACCCAAGTTTGAAGTTCAAGGTGTAATCTTGGAGTGTTTGAGAGAGGATCACGTTTTGATGATGGAGGGAAGTTTGATGAGCAGCAAAGCATCTACACACCAAGGTGAAGATGAGCTAAAATGGTAGAGATTGAGGTTTTGGTGTGATTAGTGTGGATGAACGGGAATGGGTCTTGAAGGTTTCTTTCTCAGCTTTAATTCGAGGTTAGTACACTACTAACTCTCATAGTTTCTTAGAAATCATGAAGTTAAGCTTTGATGCATGAATTGGTGTTTTTGGCTTGGTTATACCTTGAATGGTTGTTAATGGTAAATCATGGGATTGACGTTGCTATGGCCTAAAATCGGTAGTAATCCACCTAATGCTATCACCATAACTTGTAGGAACGGTTTGGGGTTTAACCTTAAGGGTTAAATAGGGTTTCTAGGTGAAACCCGTACCCAGAGTTTGAAACTCGGGCTCATATACCGGTATAGGGACCCGAGTGTTGGTACGATTTGGTGTAAAAGGGGAAAGGGTTGTGAAGGGAGTACCGGTACGTATCCCCGTGTATCGGTACCCCTTGCATATTAAGGATTCCAGTAACGTTAGGTGATTATCGGTACTCATAGAGGAGTACCGCTACCTAGAGAGGCGTACTGACACCCATATAGGAGTATCGGTACTCGCAGGACCTGCCCAAAATTTTTGAGGTTACGTTTGAGGGTTCTATAATTTGAGGCAAAGGACCCTAAGGGTCTGTTAAAGTGTAAAATGAATATTAAAACTGAGAAATAGAGATTTAAACCCCTTGTATGAAATAAATGGCTAATGACTCGGTATATTGGGTAAGCTGTGTGAGGTGGCAACCCATAGGGATCCTAGGTGGATCGATTGATATTGTGTGGTAATTAGGGTCTTTGCTGTGTGCAGAAAGGGTGCCTGTAAGGTTAAGTCTTATTAAATAATAAGATAAATTAATAAGAACGGCTAATGTGTACCTTCATAACATACTAATAAATAGATAAGCTCAATAAGGTAGTATAATAATTAATAGAAACCATAAGGTGATGGTAAGTGTGTTAGAGTTGTGTGTGGTAAGACCCTTGTGTTGAGGTTGAGTGATGTGTGGTGACTAGGGTCCTTGCTATGTGCTGATGGGACGCCTAGATAGTCGAGTTATCCCTTGTTGGGATGTGGATACCCTAAGTGTGTTGCAACACCTTGAAGATTTTCGAATGTAGGATCCCCATGCTATGTGGATGCGAGCTTCATTCGAAGATGCTTGATGAGGAATCTCGAGCATGGATATAAGATCCCGATGCTACGGGGACGCGAGCCTCATCCCCTTGAGTATAGGATCCCGATGCTTTATGGACGTACACCTTGCTTAGAGTATAGGATCTCGATACTTTGTGGACGCAGGCCTTACACGTAGTGTAGGATCCCAATGCTTTGTAGAGGCGGGCCTCATGATAAGTGTTCAAAAGTACTATTTTTATTACCCTTTTTACTCATATTATTGTTAGACTTAGGCTCATATTAGTTGCATAATTAGTCATTCATGCATTAATTCATGTTTCTTTCCACCGTTGAGCTTGATTACATAACTTGGTGATTTTTATGGAAAAAGATGCTGCTTTGGTGTGTTTTTTATGTGTGCGCAGAATCACTTGCCAAAGCAAGGCTGGAACCAGTTGCCAGGGCAATGCATGAAGGAGATGCCGAGCTAGTTGCCAGGGCAATGCTTGAAGGAGATGTCGAGCTAGTTGCCAGGGCAATTGTCGACAAAGAATAAGGTGATATGGTAGTCGAAATTGATGACTAGACAAGCCCAAGATGAAATGGAGCAAAGCTAAATCCCAAAGGAGTTTGATTTCCATGAAGAGGTTAAATAAGAATTAAATTCCAAAAAAGATAGGAGAAGTTCTAGAAGGAATATAATTATAATAAAGAATTATATTCTTTAAAGATAATTTAATTTCAACTTAACTTCCTCCTCAAAGAAGGACTTTGACCTAGCCCTATAAATAGATCACCAAGCCGTCAACTCCAATGGGAGCAAGAAGAGAGAAATTTCGACAATCTCCAATGGGGAAGAAGTGAGAGATTTTGACAAAGGAGAAAGCTTGGAGAGAGAGTTCGATTTCTTCTTCTTCTTCTTTGCTTCCATTAGATTCATGGTTTGGGGATTATTCTTTGTATATCTTTTGAACCCAACCATGAACTAACTTGATTGGTTGGGGTTATTGTGTTTTGTTGTTGTGATAAACAATTGGATTTTGTTTAGGTAATAAGAGTTTGCACTTTTCTATTCAAGGTTTATTCATCATTGGTTCTTATTCTTGTTTGCGAGTGAATTGGGAGAGGATATCGTAACTTCATCTATTTATCTAATAACGGGAGAGTTAGATTCAAGAAACGAATGAATATGATCTTTATTCAATCTATTGATGGTGAAGATTAATCCGGCTTAGGAATAAGTTAAGGATTTCAACGGCTAAGAGGAGCGCAAGATTGGTTGTTGTTCACCCTTGATTCACGCAGGGATGTATTATCAAGGCATGCACAAGTGGCTAGAGTTTCGACTTAGGGATAAGAAGAAACCATTGAAGAACGCTCTGCCGAACCTTGAAGGTTGCTGCCCAGACGCCCAAGTAGTTGCCCAACTAGTCGCCCAGGCAACCATCGATTAGTTGCCAAGGCAACCCCGTTGTGCAAGTTGCCACGGCAACTGAGTTGCCCTTACACTCTTTTACCAAGACGATCCAATCGGCTATCACACCTCAACTCACGAAAACCTGGCCTATTCTTTATTTTGCTTTCATCTATTCTTTTAGCTTATTGCTTTTACTTTACTCATTAAAATCAACTCCTACTATCAATTGTGTTTTTACTTTTACAGTGCGATAACTAAAGCAAAATGGTCCAAACCAATCCCTGTGGAGACGATACTCGATACTCGTATCACTTTATTACTTGTGACGTGTATACTTGCACAATTGCGTAGTACATATTACGCGCAACAAGTTTTTGGCGCCGTTGTCGGGGATTGGCAATTGGTGTTAGTTGTTTTTGTTATTGCATTTTTTTCTCTTAGTTTTACTAACTTTTCTTTTTGTTTGTTTTATCAAAAAAATTAGGTGCGCTACAAGTTGAGGGACATCAACATGTCTAGAAATAAAAGCCGATCTATTCGAGAGTTGATGATGGAAGATAGGAATCAATCCACTCAAGAATTTCTTACACCCTTCGATGATTACCTATACCAACCGGGAAAAGCCCAAAGAGCCTATCCCATGGAAAACTCTTGTGCTATGTGTGGAGAACATCATGTGTTTGAAAATTGCCCTCACATTTTCAGTGCATATGGCTACATGGAGGACCATAGATGGAACCAACAGCAAAATCCTTCATGGTATGATCAAAAAGCTCAAAATTTATTTTACCATAACAATTTTGTCGCGGCAACAAATATGCCAAGGCAATGTAGTCCTTTTCAAGAGCATTCCAATTCCTTGGAGGAAACGTTGCTAGCTTCCTTGGCTAAACTTGACGGATCAATTGAAGAGATTCGAGAGCTATCAAAGTCCATAGATATGAGGATAGCTCAGTGGGATGCAACCTTAGGGGATTCAGAAGTTCAATTGAAGAGATCCACATATGCCATGGATAACATGCACCAACAATCCATTCCTAGGGATACTAACGTCCCAAGGCAAGAGGAAAAGGAACAATGCAAGGAAAACTCTCCGATGTGTGGGGAACAACTAGAACCTCCAAGTCAAGAGGATGCCAATGAGAGAGACTACCCAACACATGATGAGTCTGAGCAACCAATTGCCTCGGCAATGATTGAGGCTACATTCAACCATGATGGAGCCCGACAAGAATGAGGTAATTAAATGGTTGGGTGTTGATATAACTTTTTCTACTAATATATTCATGCCATCAGGAATAGTAGCAAGGTGGAGGGCATGCATGGACTACAAGGGAACACGAAAGAAAGACACATCCACGATGGTAACACAAAAGGGAGTAGCTGCGAGCACATTGGCCCAACTCTTTTTGGGCAATATTTTCACCCGATGGAGGGTGCTGATGGACTAGAAGAAGTATCGAAAATGACCATCCTCAAGTTTTCTCAGATATGTAGTAACATTATAAGATGCACGATGGCACTCTTTCCAGACATGGTCGAAGACTTCCTTGAGATCATCGTGGATGATTTTTCCATTTTTGGTATTGACTTCGACAGTTGCCTCGGCAATTTAGAGAAGGTGTTTGCAAGATGTAAAGAAACTGATTTAGTCCTTAATTGGGAGAAGTGCCATCTTATGGTAGATGAAGGAATAGTGCTCGGCCACAAGATTTCATCCAAGGGAATTGAAGTAGACAAAGCCAAGGTAGACGTGATCGAGAGATTACCCCCACCAAGTTCGATTAAAAGAATTCAAAACTTTCTTGGACATGCAGGTTTTTACAGGAGGTTCATTCATAATTTTTCTAAAATTACTAAACCCTTGTGCAATTTGCTTGAACAGGATAAAGTCTTTAATTTTGATGATTCTTGCGCCCAAGCATTCGAAACCCTAAAGGAAAAGTTTGCCTCGGCACCCATTGTCGTTCCACCAGATTGGACGCTACCTTTTGAGCTCATTTGTGATGCAAGTGATTTCGAGGGTAGAAGCAGTCCTAGGCCAACGCACAGGGAAGAAGACGCAGATTTAGAGTTATGCGATGCATTCCCGGATGAGCAACTTTTAGTTGCCGCAACAACCATGGATGCGTCGGTAACCCTTGACGCCTTGACAACCATGGATGCACATGCCTCGGCAACCCTTGATGCCGCAGCAGTTCTTGATGCGCACGCCTCGGCAACTCTAGATGCGCACGCCTCGGCAACCCTCGATGCCGCAGCAACCCTTGACACCTCGGCAACCATGGTTGTGCATGCCTCAGCAACCCTTGACGCCACAGCAGCTCTTGACATGCACACCTTGGCAACCATGGATACGCATGCCTCGGCAACCCTCGACGCCGCAGCAGCTCTTGACGCGCACGCCTCGGTAACTCCAGACGTGCACGCCTCGGCAACCACTGATACGCACGCATCGAAAACTATGGACGTGTATGCCACAACAACTCTAGACACACACGACTCAGCAATCTTAGGAGCAGTCGCCACGGCAGCACATGCCTCGGCAATACCCTGGTACGCAGATTTAGTTAATTTCCTTGTTTGTGGTATTTTACCTTATGGCCTTACTCACCAAGGGAAGAAGCGGTTCCGCCATGATGCTAAGCATTACTTTTGGGACGAGCCTCTTTTGTTTAAACAATGTGCAGATCAGGTCATACGCCGATGTGTCCCTGAAGAAGAACAGCAGAATGTACTCCGGTAATGCCATTCTTCACCCTATGGAGGAGATTTTGGAGGAACTCGTACCGCGGCCAAAGTTTTGCAATCCGGTTTGTATTGGCCAACACTGTACAAAGATGCCCATGATTTTTACAAGCAATGTAATCGTTGCCAGAGGACGGGCAATATCTCCAGACGACATGAGATGCCGCTCCAAAACATCATCAAGGTGGAATTGTTTGATGTATGAGGGATCGATTTTATGGGACTTTTCCCATCTTCATTCGTCAACCTCTAAATTCTACTTGTCGTTGACTACGTGTCTAAATGGGTTGAGGCAGCTGCAGTTCCCAACAACGATTCCAAGACCGTGCAACGATTCTTGCAGAAAAAACATATTTACGCAGTTTGGGATACCGGGAGCAATTATCAATGATGAATGCAAGCATTTTGACAACAGACTTATTGCCAAGATGTTGCAACGCTTCAGTATATCGCACAAGATTTCCACAGCATATCACCCACAAACCAATGGGCAAGCAAAAATTTCCAACCGAGAATTGAAGGGTATACTCGAGAAAGTTGTAAATCTCTCTAGGAAGGATTGGTTAGTAAGATTAGATGACGCACTTTGGGCATATCGCACTGCATTCAAAACACCCTTAGGTATGTCCCCCTTCCAACTTGTCTATGGCAAAACATGCCATCTACCGGTGGAAATCGAACACAAGGCATATTGGGCAATCAAGACCGTGAATATGGATTGGGAAAGTGCCAGACAAAAGCGTTTTTTGGACCTCAATGAGATAGAAGAATTTCGTGCACTCGCCTATAACAATGCACGAATCTACAAGGAGAAAACAAAGTAATGGCACGATAAAAAACTATTGCCGCGGCAATTCATGCCAGGGCAACTAGTTCTCTTCTTCAATTCTCGGCTGAAACTTTTCCCGGGAAAACTAAAATCAAGATGGTCGGGACCATTCGAAGTTGTCAAACCATTCTCTCATGGTGCCGTGATAATCAAGTCCATTACCGACGAACATGAATTCAAAGTTAATGGATAAATATTGAAGCACTACAATGGTACCCATGTAGAACGTAACAAAGAAGTTGACACCTTAGGAGATGCATGAGCATGCTCTCCTTTCGATATTTTCTTTTTATTTTTCTTTTTATTTTTTTCGAACTATTTTTTTTCTTTCTATTATTTTTGGTTATTTTTTTTCTCTTTATTCATTTTTGGAATTTTTAGGAGATATGTTATTTTTCTTCATTATCTTAAGTTTTCTTTGTTTCCTTTTCTTTTCCACAACAAGACTCACAACCACCATGCTAAGGAAATTCATTGCCGACTACTTGCCACAGCAACCGCAACAGAAACTGGCGATGCCTAGGCAACAACAATGGCTTCGGAAACTACTGATGCCCAGGCAAGTGAACCTGCATCGGCAAACATGGATCAAATCAAAGCAATGCTATTCACGCGGTACCGGCCACAAGCATTCAACCACTGACCGGAAAATGAATCAAGAAAACGACACGAAGGAAACTTATCACTCGAGGTGACGACCTCTCTGACTAACTCATTTCATTTAGTTTCTTTCAAATTTTGTTTCACTTTTACGTGCATTGAAGACAATGCTTCTCTCGAGTTTGGGGGGTGTTGGTTTCTAGTTAGTTTCATGTTTAGTTGCATTCATCTTTAGCAATCACATATAGGTTGCATATGTTACTTGTCATGCCTTTAATTGGATTTAATTGCTTAAGACTTGTTGAATATCCAATGATGAATTTTTGCCACTACACTTAATTGAAAGAACCTTTAATTTTAGGATTACATGAAAAGAACTTAGAATTTTACTATGATGCTGATTTTTTTACACGATTGTGGCTGGTTGATTGAAAGAAACTTAGTGAACTTAGGTTGCTTAGAATTTGGGTAAATTTAAAATTGAAAATTAAAATTTAAATTCTTGCTAGAGGTGCCCGAAACTGGCTCTAATAGTAAATACACTTTCTTGCTAGAGGTGCCCGAAACTGGCTCTAGTAGTTAATGCACATTAAAGAATCGCTAGAGGTGCCCGGAATTGGCTCTAGTCGACTAAAATAAAATGAGAAATTGCTTACTTTGCTAGAGGTGCCCGAAAATTGGCTCTAGTGAAAATAAAAATAAATGCCCCGATAATTAAATTGATAAAAGCCTATTGTTCACATAGAATCTTGAAAATCAACTTGTACACAACTACGTACACACTTGTCACGAGCATTATAGTTTGGTTCTAGGTAATTTTTGTGCTATCCAAAAAATTAAAAGGTGATCATACTTTGTGCCACGGTTTCGAGGTTTGAATTCAAGTTTGAAGCATGTATTTGATGATTAAAGTCTTGGCAGGTAATTGTTAGTTTGCATTGCTTGAGGACAAGCAATAGTTCGAGTTTGGGGGTGTGATAAGTGTTCAAAAGTAATATTTTTATTACCCTTTTTACTCATATTATTGTTAGACTTAGGCTCATATTAGTTGCATAATTAGTCATTCATGCATTAATTCATGTTTCTTTCCACCGTTGAGCTTGATTACATAACTTGGTGATTTTTGTGGAAAAATATGCTGCTTTGGTGTGTTTTTTGTGTGTGTGCATAATCACTTGCCAAAGCAAGGCTGGAACAAGTTGCCAGGGCAATGCATGAAGGAGATGTCGAGCTAGTTGCTAGGGCAATTGTCGACAAAGAATAAGGTGATATGGTAGTCGAAATTGATGACTAGACAAGCCCAAGATGACGTGGAGCAAAGCTAAATCCCAAAAGAGTTTGATTTCCATGAAGAGGTTAAAGAAGAATTAAATTACAAGAAGATAGGAGAAGTTCTAGAAGGAATATAATTATAATAAAGAATTATATTCTTTAAAGATAATTTAATTCCAACTTAACTTCCTCCTCAAAGAAGGACTTTGACCTAGCCCTATAAATGTATCACCAAGCCGTCAATTCCAAAGGGAGCAAGAAAAGAGAAATTTTGACAAACTCCAAAGGGGAAGAAGTGAGAGATTTCGACAAGGGAGAAAGCTTGGAGAAAGAGTTCGATTTCTTCTTCTTCTTCTTTGCTTCCATTAGATTCATGGTTTGGGGATTATTCTTTGTATATCTTTTGAACCCAACCATGAACTAACTTGATTGGTTGGGGTTATTGTGTTTTGTTGTTGTGAGAAACAATTGGATTTTGTTTAGGTAATAAGAGTTTGCACTTTTCTATTCAAGGTTTATTCATTCTTGGTTCTTATTCTTGTTTGCGGGTGAATTGGGAGAGGATCTCGTAACTTTATCTATTTATCTAATATCGGGAGAGTTAGATTCAAGAAATGAATGAATATGATCTTTATTCAATCTATTGATGGTGAAGATTAATCCGGCTTAGGAATAAGTTAAGGATTTCAACGGCTAAGAGGAGCGCAAGATTGATTGTTGTTCACCCTTGATTCACGCAGGGATGTATTATCAAGGCATGCACAAGTAGCTAGAGTTTCGACTTAGGGATAAAAAGAAACCATTGAAGAACACTCTGCCGAACCTTGAAGGTTGCTGCCCAGATGCCCAAGTAGTTGCCCAACTAGTCGCCCAGGCAACCATCGATTAGTTGCCAAGGCAACCCCGTTGTGCAAGTTGCCACGACAACTGAGTTGTCCTTGCAGTCTTTTACCAAGACGATCCAATCGGCTATCACACCTCAACTCACGATAACCTGGCCTATTATTTCTTTTGCTTTCATCTATTCTTTTAGTTTATTTCTTTTACTTTACTCGTTAAAATCAACCCCTACTATCAATTGAGTTTTTACTTTTACAGTGCGATAACTAAAGCAAAGTGGCCCAAACCAATCCCTGTGGAGACGATACTCGATACTCGTATCACTTTATTACTTGCGACGTGTATACTTGCACAATTGCGTAGCATTTATTACGCGCAACAACTCACTCAAGTGTAGGATTTCGATGCTTTGTGGAACTGGACCTCACTTAATGTTGTTGGTGTTATCTGTGTGATGCTATGTAAGCGTATGAGGTACTTGTATGAGCTGTGTGCGTGGTCATGCATTTTTAATGTTATGTGTTTAGGCGGATATGGTAGCGTCATCGTTATCTCGCCATGATATCATTCTTGTTGCCTTGTTTTATTTATTATTTGCATGAAGCATGGTTGAGTGGCGGTGTATCCACTGAGCTTTGTTAGCTCAGCTTTCGGAATCGTTGTTTCCGTTCGCAGGTTAGTAGGTTTGGCTCGTTCTTAGAGGAGCACCATCAGGGAAGGATTCCAGCGCCTCGTCTCATCAGAGTACAGTATTTAGGTCCTTGGATTATGTATCCGTAGGAACCTATTATATATTGTAAATCATATTTGACTTTTCAAACGATCGAGTCAAAGGTTTATAATGTAATTTTAAAAGGAGCTCTGATGTATATGTTTTCGAATATTTATTATGTTTTATTGGGTTGTAATTAAATACATTTTCATAATGGATTTGTGGATTGGGCTAAACTAGGTCAAAATTGTTTGGTTGGGTTTTAGGCGTGAGGCCCAAATGTGACATACGGGTTGAGGGTGTTACATTAACATTTTTTATATATACTAATAAAAACTTTTTTATGCATTTTTATGATAGAAATATCAAATCAAATCGAGATTTTATATGTATAAAAAATTTATATTAATTAATTTAATTATTGATTTGTTAAATTATTAATCACAATTTTTTTAATAAAAGCCGCTAGTCTTATTAAAAAAAGAAAATATTCAGAATTACAATAAGAGTTTACAACTATTATCGTAAACTAAATACATAATTTTGATAATTTCCTATAATATTGACACGAGAAACTAGTCATTCTAGATCTTACAAGGACCATACATGGAAAATGTTAAAAACTCAACCAAAAGACTTGAACGAAAAATAGATATGAACAAATCTGATTGAACCGGCAAACGAACCACGAAAGGAAATTAAACTATTGAAAGACTATCAAAAACTGCAAATCAGAGCCAAGCGTCGTGAGAAACTATTTACAAACATAAATTGCGTATCCAAATTTAATTCGAGGGTCTGGAGCAAGGAAGATCAACAGGGTTACAAATAAGCGCCATCTTAATCAATCGTGGAGTCGTCAAATCCAACCCTGAGAAAATATAAAATAAAAATGGCCAAACGACCGAGACATAAGATGAAAAACATGTTAAAAAACATAGATAAACGTGTCACAAAGGTAGAGCTACTCTTATTGAAAATTAAAAAAATAGAGAATCGACAATCAGCAACCAGCAGTGATGTTGGCGCTGGCTAAACAAAATGAAAGAAGAAAAGTTGAACTGAATGCGGCGCAAAACATTAGGTTTAATCAAATATATAGTTTTTTTTATAAAACTTTATTTTAATCTTAATCTTATCTAGAGAGAAGGGGAGATGATTCTAAGGGAAGAAAAAAGTGTGTTTCTAGTAGGTCTAAAACTCATAACCAAAAAAATATAAGAAAATAAAAATGAACAATTTGACCAACCGACCAAATGTACTTGCTCAATTAAATATATAGTTAGAAAGATGCGTATGTTGTGTATGTATATTTATGAATTATATTAATCACAAAAGTTATATAATTGTGTAGGATCTATTTTATATCAATGTAACTGTTGGTCTCCCTATTTATATTTATATTTATATGTATATTTCTTTTTGTAAAGATATTATTAAATATTGTGATTAGGAAATATTTTATGTCATTAATCTAAATCAACTATGATAATTATAAAGAATGACGGTGTTCTTCGTATGTAATTCGGGTTCGAGTAATGTAATCTATATGATATTCATACTTTTTTAAAAGATTAAGGGTATAAAACAAATACTACCATATAACCACACCATAATATAAAAAAAGGGAAACTTAAATAATTGGTACCCCAGCTATTCTTATGTTTCTGTTTTGATGACCCAACAAGTTTTTTGGCAATATGATATCTAATATTACGTTTTGTTTCTATTTTAGTACCCACCGTTAAAAAATAATGATTAAGTTGACGTGATATTTTTACGAGAGAAAAAATAAAAAATAATAAAAATATCATGTCAACTTTGTCGTTATTTTTTAATGATGAATGTACTAAAATAGAAACAAAACATAACGTTAGATATTATTTTACTAAAAAATTAATAGAGTGACTGAAACAGAAACATGTGAATATGTGAGATGTCAAATGCGTAGTTTACCCCCCAAAAATTATAATATATTGACCTAATTATAGTCCATGAACATGTCAAATCAAGGAGTGAATATTTACATTGGGTTTTTAAATAGGGTAAAACTTTGATACACAGACTGTGTAAAATTAATTTTACACAAGCCTGTGTATTTACCCTATAAAAACTCAAATCCTAAATTTCTAACCCTAACCCTAAAATACTAACCCTAAACCTTAAACCATATACACTAAATTCTAAACACTAACTTTAAATTCTAAACCCTACAACCTAAACCCCTAAATCTTATACCCTAAAACTAAACCCTAACCCTGTGTATCAAAGTTTTTTCCTTTTAAATATAGCTTTTTGCTGCTTAACTTTGGTATTCAATTTTTTTGGTGAATTTAGGTTGCTATTTTTTAAAAATGTGTAATTAAGTATTCAACATTTGTTTTTGCAATTAGGTACCTAATATTTTTAGTTACACTTTATTCAATTTCGATTGGCCTCTATTTATAATTTTGACGTTGTTTAATTGAAGAATAATATGTGTTATAGATTCAAAAGTTAGACATTAAAATTTTAAGTATAAAAACACGTAATTAAAAAAATATTAGATACCTAATTGCACCAAAAAATAAAAATAAGATACCAAATTACACCCAAAAAAGTTAAATATCTAATTGTAACCAAACAAATTGAGTACCATATTGTACATAGATACCAAAATTAAATACGAAAAGTTCCATCTACCCGAAATATCTTTATTCCGATTGATCCCTTAGCTCCATCGAACATTTGAAATCCTTTGGGTAGATGCATTAATAATTAAATTGAGGATCTGTTTTCCCAAAAAGGTGGAAAATCCAAAGTATATATGTTCTTGGAGTGGATCATTGTCATTGAGCTCGTGCAAACTGCAAAAATGGTGGCTCAAGTAAACAGGCTTGAAACAGTTGAATATTCTATGGTGACGCCGAAATGATGCTATAACTAAAATGAGAATCAAAGTATTCTCCACCATGAGAACCGAGAAGGAGACACCCTTATTACAAATATGATTCAAAGGGGTTTAGTATATCTAACAACCAGTTAGTCTAATGAGATGAGACATTAGGTCATTTAAACAAGGTCAGAAGTTTGAGTCTTGACGTTGTAAAGGGAGAAAATTGGGTTAGGAGGGCCGTCCCTATACTAGACCTCGTAAAATTTAATCTGAATTGATCAACCATTAAATAAGATACTAATTTGTTTTTTTTAAATGAATTTTTTAATCGTTATAGTTGATACGATCTAATATTTACAAATGTCATATTATGGCAATTTAGTTGAATTGGTATGGTTTAGACTCTTTAGAGAATTAATCTGAATACATGACAAATATGTAGTATAATATTAGTAGTAATATAATTATTTTAAGAGAATTATTAAAAATAGAATTTATATGTAATGTTTCCATAAATTTTACAAATATATGGATAAAAAACAAAAATATTATTTATATGTAATAGTTCGATTAATTTTTAAGTTAATATTTTTTAGATGTTACATTATGATAATTTAGTTAGAAATATTTGTTGTAAATTGAGTAGTTTTGCAGAGTTGTTTGAAGATGGTGTTACCTCAAGAACTGTTGCGACTTCGAGACATGAAAAAATGGTATAAATTTGTAATTATGTCACTTTTTTTTTAATTTTACCAATTTAGCTTCAAACTCCTGAGTTGCATCAATCTCACCCTTTAACTATCGTTGATTAACAAAATCATTGTCACTCGTTGCCCTTTGCCATGTCAAACGTTCCGCCGTTAAATAATTAAAAACTTATGAGTTAGCATGTTATATGTCATTTTTTTAGTAAATTAATGTCCTCTAATAAAATGATGACAAGTCAATTTCGATGACATGACAATGCAATTGACATTGATTTTGTAATATGTAATCAATAAATAATTCTAAAACTCTTCATTTTTACTATCACGTCATCAAAACTGAATCGTCATTATTGACATGACAAGACAATTAACGATAGTGAGCGATGTGAAAATAGATAGCAGCCACATGAATAAAATTTAATAGCTCTGTTAATCAATAACAATCAAAGGGCGAGATTGATTTAATTTAAAAGTTCAAAGGCTAAATTGATGAAATTAAAAAGGAAGAACAACATTATTGATTTTTGAAGACTAGAAGAAATGAATTGATAAAATTAAAGAAGGATAATATTGGTGATTTTAGATTATTACACGGGTAAAATTATCCCTTAAGCCTTTAAAAATGAGTGAGGACAACTAATCACAACCTTAACAATTTTTGTAAGTTTTAAATAGGCTTAAATGAAAAATAGGTGCCCAAAGTATACCTATTTTGAACTTTAGGTGCTTAAAGTATTTTTTGTAAAGATAAGTGCTCAAAGTTTCAATTGTTATAATTTTGGTGCCTAAAGTTTACAATGTTGCAATTTTAGGTGCTGACCGTTAAAAGGTGTTAAAAAATTCGTAACCAATCAATGTTTGACACGTGGCATGTTTGTTTTATTTTTTTTAAATATCCCAAAAATTTGCAATTTTTACAAAACAGTCCTCAAATTGGTAAAAATTCTCAAACCTAAACCCCCAAATCACCGCCGCTTTCGCCGCCGATTGCCGCACATGAGCACACCCCTTTGGTTGCCAGACCTAGGTGGTCATTTCCCCCAACACGGTGTCGTCGAAAAACGACAAATGGCGTACCAGCCGAACGTCGAACGCGAAATCGACATTCGGCTGACACTTTGTTTGCCGTTTCCTGAGGCACCGTGTTGGGAGAAATGGCCGCCAAGGTCTGGCGACCAAAGAGGTGTGCTTAAGCGCGACGATCGACAATGGAAGCGGCGGCAATTTGGGGGTTTAGGTTTGGGAATTTTTAGGGATTTGGGGGTTGTTTTGTAAAAATTACAAAATTTTTGAGATTTTATGAAAAACTAAAAAATTTGGGGTTGTTTTCTTAATTTAAAAAAATCAAATTAGTGGCACTTGTCAAGCATTGATTGGTTAAAAACTTCTTTAATACCCCTTAACGGCCAGACACCTAAAATTATAATAGTTAAAATTTTGGGCATCTATTTTTGCAAAAAAATACTTTAAGCACCTAAAATTCAAATCATATATACTTTGAGAACTTATTTTTCATTTAAACCTTTTAAATAATTCTTATTGCCATATTAACAAATTCCTGACATGATTTACACATTTTGTAGATAAATTTCTAAGAATTATGATTAAATTGACATGATGTATAAACACTAAGAAAAAAATTGTTATTATATTGATAAAACTAAGGAAAATTATTACTGTCATGATTAATTGAATTTAATTACTTGATTTTAAAATTAACAGAGACTAAAGTACGCTCCTTTTAAATGGACTAATTTGCATAGTTTTGGAATTGAGAGGTCATTTTACCCATAAAAATATCAATTCAGAATCTATAAAAAAAACTAGACCACCAATTATTTTTTTAGGGTGAGCGTTCGATCGAATCGAGTCAAAAATTTTTGAGTTATTCGAGTTGACAAGTCATATTTCACAACTCAAACTTTATTTGAATTTTTTTTGATTTGATTCAATTCGAGTTTATGAAATTAGAGTCGAGTTTCCGAGTTCCAATAGAAATTTAATTGTAATTAATTATCATGTTATAGTACAATTTGATTCTAATTTAAACGACTGTCTCTAATCATATAAGATATGCATATATATATATTCATATATTTCTTTATATCGGTATATATACATTAGGAAAAATTGAGGGACTCGACTCAAACTTAAAATTTAATCTACTAATTACTAAAAATTTCGAGTTATTCGAATTTTTATTTTACAACTCAAACTTTATTTATAATTTTTTCGAGTCTAGTTTATAAAATTTCGAGTCAAGACGATTTTTTTTGCCTCGAGTTAAGTCGAAAATTTCAATTTTTTCGGGTGAGTCTTGCTCACCCCTAATTTCCCCAATCCCGCTCACATCCTATGCTATAAATTGGTTGGGGGCAAATATCAGGCATTAAAGCTACTTTTTTTCTGATGGCATTAAAGCTACTTAACTTTGATGTTTAACAAATTACAAATGAAATTGTAAAAATTCACACAGCAAATATTCACAATTGATTTCTTTGTTTGTTGCAAGTCTAATCATTCTTCACGTGTTCAACACCACTTATCAACTTTCTCTTTTTGAATCTGGTCTTCTCACATTTTACGATCTATCAAGTCTGAGACTGTTGAGATCACATGGCCAAGATTCAGTATCACTATGGAGGTATGGATGGGAAATACAAGTGCCAAACGACAATAAGAAGCTCGCCTTTTAGATGGTCGTACTCGAATCACATTTTAAACCACTTCGGCTTAGCATCTCTTTTATCACTCGGCTTGCTAGCTTGAACAACAGGGAAGGTCGCTGTACTGGCACCAGCAGCAGTTTCTGGGGCATATTGAATCGGCTCTGGCTGCTCAGCACCTGCGATGACCTCCAAACCTTTCAAGGACATGACATCGTGTAGAAGGAAGGTGGCTAAATTGGAAGCTGCAGCATCATCGCCTAAACATTTCAAAGCAACTTTAACCGGTGTGAATCATATTGGGAATCAGATAACTTCCAAGCTATGCAACTAAGCAAATCAAATAACTAACCTTTTGGGAGATCATACGAGAAATACACAATTCCACCCGGAATGAAACCGGCAGAGAAAAAATCCTGTGTCATGTCCTTTATTTGCTTCTTAGGAGGAGTAGCATCTGAAACATTATCGGATGACGGACACTCAATTCAATCCATTGGCTTCACAACCAACATCCATTTAGCATTACAGAACAAAGTGTTTATACTTAAATATGCTTACACAAATAAAACGGTAAATCCGGTCGAGCAATCACTTTCATGATAAGGTCAACCAAGCACTGAATTGTCTCTGGCAGATGAAATGTCACCTCTAATGTGTGGTTATCAGTAAAGCGAACCCTTACCACAGCCTGCTGTTACCTCTCCAAAAGTATTGTTTTTAATGTTAATCTTACAATGTTTTTGCTTGTTTTTAGGTACATTTAGTTGCATTAGGATGTTAGAATCATGCATTTGCATAAGGAGTTTAGAGTTTTGTCTATGCCAGTGTGAAGGGTTGTTTTGTTGGCAATTTTGCAGGTTTTGCATAGGATTTGGCCTAGGAAAGCACCTCAGGAAGGAATGCCAAAGAGAATGCCGAGTGTTGTTGGCGCAGATGGACCAGACAATGCCAACCACCGGATGGCAAGAAAGTGAACTCGATGCCACACCAAGAGGCTGTTGGAAAAATAGAACATGATTAGGCTCAGAAAAAATGGCAATTGGAACAATCTCTGAAAAAATAGCGGATAAGATAGTGCCAAGACTTGTTGGCAGATTCATGCCAAGCTTGGATGCCAGGGCAGCGTCGGCAGGATGACGTCAGCCTTAGCCTGATCAGCTCTCATTCAAATCTGGATAAGAAGATAATCTCTTATCCTTTGGGTAGTTAAAATTTAATATTTTACGAGCTACTCATATCCCTTCCTTGCACGCCTATTTAAACTCCAACCAAGCTAGACTCAGGGAGGAGGAAGATTGGATCATGAGGAGTTGGTGTATAATGATTGACGACCGGTTGCACAGTGGAATGGTGGTCCGACCAACTTGGCCGAGAAGCCTGGATCTTGAAGGGCTGCATCGAGAGACCCCTTCTAGCCCATTCTCCATTCCAAGTTATTTTATTTTGTTTTTAAGAATGATGTATTTCGAAAACGTTTGCGGGTTGTTGGTTAAATCCTTCACTATGAACTAATTTAATAGTTGGTGGGGGTTGTTTGGGTTTTATGTTATTTTTATGCTTTAGTTTTTAATAATAAAACTGCATTCGCAATGTTTTCACAATTCGGCATACATTAATATTTCCTAAATACTATGCCAAGCGAGAGCTGACACTGTTGGCCTATTGCGCCTCAATAACTTAACAAACTTGGGGTGGCAACGATTAAGTTGTTGAATACTTAGAAGAAAAGCTTCGAGAGAAGTCGTTCAAGTAGATGAACTTACTTCGGGAGTGAAATCTACCCCTTAAGAGTATATATTGGATCTTAATCAAATTGGTTTATTTAAAAACAAACACTATAGAGATATAAGGGTTTTTTTCATGATCAATTTAGGGCAATGACCATCGAGAGAGACTTTGCTAATTTTGAATCTGCTCGGCAAACAATGCCAAGCCATGTTGTTATTAAAGGCTGGCACGGCCTGAATAGCATGAAAACTAGGCATTCCCTGCCAACACTCATCATTCATTAAAACACATTCCTTGCCAACCTCTTTACTTTACTTTCATTTCTTTACTTTTTAATTATTTTTCAAAACCAATTTCAATCAAATCAACTTTATCTTAAGGCAAGTAACAATCAAGGCAATTGAATTCCATGTCAATCTCTGTAGGACCGATACTCAGCTTACCAGCTGTATTACTTGCAGACCGTGTATACTTGCACGCAAAATACTCATTTTGGCACATTCTTATATTTTTCAATACATATTTCTGCCACTTTTGCCAACATTCACTTAGAGAGTCTACAAGTTTTTGGCGCCATTGCCGGGGGTTGCAACGGAATTGATTGTTTTTAATTTTTACTTGCCTTCTTTTTTAATTTTTAATTTTGTTTTCTTTTACCTTTTATTTTTGCCGGTGTATGACCAGAAGCCATCATGTGGTGGACAAGTGGCCATACGATTCGAAAATTGAGAAAACCTTTCGGAGGTTAAAAAGAAGATTTCGAGAGATGAATCAAGGTAACGGAGGAAATGGTGTGGTGAACAATGGAGGAAACCCACTTAACAATGAAATACCACCACCACCTTCTGTCCCAGTTGTTAATGAGAGGCATATTAGAGAACATTCGGCACCAACCATTGACATTTTGATGCCAGGACTTGTTGGCACAAAGGTAAATGCTGTCAATTTTGAACTTAAGCCGATAATGATTCAAACTCTTTTGAATATAGGTCAGTTTGATGGCGCACTCACTGGAGATCCGAGGCAACATCTGAAGCAGTTCATGGAGATTTTCCAGCTATTCCAACAAAATGAAGTACCAGAAGACACCGTGAAGCTGAAGTTATTTACTTTTTCTTTGAGAGACAGAGTGAAGGCTTGGCTTACTTCCTTGCCACCTGGCTCAGTCATTTCATGGGCAGACCTATGCCAGAAGTTCTTGGCTAGATTTCAGTTTCGAACACTCACTACCAAGCTGTGGGGTGAGATCATTACATTCGGGCAGGCTAAGGATGAGAACTTATATGATGCCTGGGAAAGATTCAAAAACCTGTTGAGGAGGTGTCCTATGCATGGATTCCCGAATTGGACTCAGATTCAAACCTTTTACAACGGATTGAATGCACAAACGAGAACTGTTATTAATGCTTCAGCAGCTGGCTCATTGGTTGACAAGACATACCGAGGCTGTTGACATTTTAGAGAGGATTGCAATCAACGATTTTGAATATCCTGTTGCGAGACTTGGGACCGGGACTAAAACCAATGAGAAATTTCAAGTTGATGAACTGACATCCATTCATGCCGAGATTTTCAACCTTACTAGCATGGTAAGAACGTTGCTAAAGAACAACGAGTCCCAAAAAGTCAAAGCATTAGACCCTTTCTGTACAATCTGTGGAGAGAATCATCATGTGGATGAATGCCCTGCCAACCCTGAATCGGTAAATTTTGTTGACAATGTTAATCGTTACTATAATCCTAACTCCAATCCTTATAATACAGGTTGGAGACAACACCCTAATTTAGCTTGGGGAAATCAAGGAGGTAACCAGTACAATGCCTACCACCAGAATACTCAGAGGCAGAATAACAATGCCATGCCAGCATTCTATCAGAATGCCATGCCACAGAAAGCCCAAAATAATTTTTAGCAAGGGCAGAGACTCAACCAAGGAAGCACTCTCATAGAGTACATGGAAAGAAACGATGCCACAGTCCAGAGTTTGGCAGCATCTATGAGAAACTTGGAAGTCCAGCTTGGGCAGATTGCTAGTGCACTTAGCAATCGTCCCCAGGGAGCGTTGCCAAGTGACACAGAAGATGCTCGGCACAAAGACAACGAGCAGTGCAAAGCTATAACTCTTAGGAGTGGTAAGCAGTGCGAGATGGAGAAGGTTGCTAAGCAGCCAATTAATTGCCAATATGAGAAGCTTGTGCCAGCAGATGATCTCAGGGAAGCAGAGAAAGAGGAAACAAAAGCAGATGATGCCAGAACTGATGCCAGACAGTACACTGAGGCCAACCAGACTGATACCAGCACTGCGCTAGCAAAGCCAGCAGAGCAGGCACGTATCTATCCGCCACCACCATTTCCAGCAAGACTTCAAAAGCATAAGCAAGATCAGCAGTTCAAGCGTTTCTTGGAGATTCTTAAGCAATAGCAAATCAACATTCCATTGGTAGAAGCCCTTGAACAAATGCCCAACTACGTCAAATTTATGGACATTCTATCCAAAAAGAGGAAGTTGGGAGACTTTAAAACTGTTGCTTTGACCGAAGGATGCAGTACCATGATCCTAAACTGTTTGCCACCAAAATTGAAAGATCCGGGAAGTTTCACTATTCCTTGCACCATTGGCAACAAATTCATGGGCAAGGCACTATATGACCTAGGAGCCAGCATCAATTTGATGTCAATGTCAATTTTCCGAAAGCTTGGCATAGAAGCAAGACCTACCACGGTGACACTTCAGCTGGCAGACCGATCCTATGCACATCCCAAGGGTAAAATTGAGGATGTGTTGGTAAAAGTAGACAAATTTATTTTTCCAGCTGATTTTATCATTTTGGATTATGAGGTTGATATTAATGTCCCGGTTATTTTGGGGAGACCTTTTCTTGCCACAGGTAAGGCTTTGATTGATGTGCATAAAGGGGAACTAGCAATGCGCATGAATGATCAGCGAGTTACATTTAATGTGTTTCAAGCTTTGAAATGTGCAGATGAACCTGATGAGTGCTAAGCATAAGAGATAATAGAGTCCATTTACACTTTGGGCACGACAGTTATGCCAGGATACAGAATTTGACGCCAGCAGTTTAAAAGGCATGGCTGATCTGTTTGAGGAACTAGAAGAACCAGTCTTGGAGGCTGAAGAGGCGAGTTATTTTGAGCCACTACAATTGGCCGACACAGAAATCAAGGCACCTAAACCATCAATTGAAGAGCCACTAGCGTTGGAACTGAAACCACTGCCAGATCACTTGAAGTATGCTTATTTAGGTAAACGCTAAACTCTGCTAGTAATCATTGTCACTGGTCTCACTAATGATCATGAGGAAAGATTGTTTGCAATATTACGTGACTATAAGCAAACATTAGGATGGACTTTCGCAGACATCAGAGGTATTAACCCAACCATTTGCATGCATAAGATTATCTTGGAGGAATACCATGGCAAGACTATTGAAGGCCAAAGAAGGCTAAACCCAAGCATGAAAGAAGTAGTGAAAAAAGAGATCATAAAATGACTTGATGCCGAGATTATATATCTCATTTTCGATAGCTCTTGGGTTAGCCCGGTGCAATGCGTGCCAAAAAAGGGTGGAATGACCGTGGTACAAAACAGTGAAGCTAAGTTAATCCCCTCCAGAACTATCACTGGATGGAAAGTGTGCATGGACTATAAGAGGCTGAACAATGCCACGAGGAATGATCACTTCCCATTGTCATTCATTGATCAGGTGCTAGACAGGTTGGCAGGTAAAGCTTTCTATTGTTTTCTGGATGGTTATTTAGGTTATAATCAAATTGTCATCGCCCTTGATGATTAAGAGAATACTACGTTCACATGCCCATATGGGACGTTTGCGTTTAGAAAGATGTCATTCGGCCTATGTAATGCACCGGCAACGTTTCAACGTTGCATGATGTCCATTTTTTCTGATATGATCGAGCACAACATGAAAGTGTTCATGTATGATCTCTCAATTTATGGCAAAACATTTGAGGAATGTCTTTAAAGTTTGGAGCAAGTCTTGAAGAGATGCATAGAGACAAACCTAGTGTTAAACTGGGAAAAATGCCACTTTATGGTGAAGAAGGGCATTGTTCTCGGGCACAAGGTAACTGAGAGAGGGTTAGAAGTGGATCAAGCAAAAGTTGAGGTGATTAAGCAACTACCGCCCCCAACAAGTGTCAAAGGTATAAGAAGTTTCTTAGGACATGCCAATTTTTATCGGCGTTTCATTAAGGACTTTTCAAAAATTGCTGAACCCTTTATGCTTGTTGCTAGAACATAATGCCTCTTTTGTATTTAATGATTCTTGTTTAAGAGCGTTTCAGGAGCTTCAAGAGAAGTTGATCAATGCCCCTATAGTTGTGGCACCAGACTGGAATGAGCCCTTCGAGCTCATGTGTGATGCCAGCGACTATGTCGTCGGAGCAGTTTTGGGACAAAGGCATGGCAAGGTTTTCCATGCCATCTACTATGTCAGCCGAACCTTGAACGAAGCACAATTGAATTACTCTACGACCGAAAAAGAATTTCTTGCGATTGTATTTGCTTTTGACAAATTTAGATCTTACAGATCATTTGGTATTGAAGTATCTCTTGGCAAAGGACGCCAAACCCAGACTAATCTGATGGACGCTCCTACTTCAAGAATTCGACCTTGAGATCTGAGACAAGAAGGGCAGTGAAAACCTAGTAGCTGACCATCTCTCACATTTAGAGCACCATCTTGAAGATGGCAAAACAAATTTTATAAGAGATGAATTTTCTGACGAGTATTTTCTTGCAGTTAATGCCATGCCATGGTATGCTGACATTGTCAACTACTTGGTAAGTAACATTCTGCCACCAGACTTGGCATACAATGCTAAGAAAAGGTTCTTGCGGGAAGTAAGGAAATACTATTGGGACGACCCAATATTATTCAAACAGCGTGCTGACCAAGTGATCCGCCGAGTGTGCCTTAGGATGAGCAGCATAACATATTGCATCTATGCCATGTCGCACCATATGGAGGTCACTTTGCTGGGGTAAAGACTGCTGCCAAGGTGCTGCAGTTAGGATTCTTTTGGCCCACACTATATAAAGATGCCCATGAGTATGCCAAGGCTTGCGATCAATGCCAACGAATAGAAAACATCTCTGGTAGACACCAATTACCGCTCCAAAACATTATACATGTGGATTTATTTGATGTATGGGGATAGACTTTATGGGTCCTTTTCCACCCTCATTTGGTAATGTATACATTCTTGTGGCTGTTGACTACATATCTAAGTGGGTAGAAGTTGTCGCTCTGCCAACAAACGATGCCAAGGCCGTTGCCAAATTCTTACATAAGCATATCTTTACTAGATTTGGCGCCCCTAAGTGATCATTCATGATAAGGGCACTCATTTTAAATGTAATCTAATTTCTAAAGCCCTGTGCAAGTATGATATACAGCAGAGAATTGCCACAGCATATCATCCACAAACAAACGGGCAAGCTGAGATTTCAAACAAGGAGATCAAAAACATCTTAGAAAAGACTGTTAATCCATCAAGAATGATTGGTCCTTGTGGGCTTATAGGACTGCGTTTACAACTCCTTTGGGTACTTCACCATTTAGACTTGTTTTCGGAAAACCATGCCATCTGCCAGTGGAGCTTGAGCATAAAGCCTTCTGGGCCATCAGAACACTTGGCATGACATGTAGAGCTGCTGGAGAAAAGAGGTTACTAGACCTGAATGAGTTGGAAGAATTCCGAACACAAGCCTATGAGAACGCCAAGATCTACAAGGAAAAAGCAAAACGTTGACATAACAATAGGATAATGCCAAGACAGTTTGAGGTAGGCCAACGTGTTTTGCTATTCAACTCACGGCTTAGGTTGTTTCTAGGGAAACTCAGATCAAGATGGATGGGTCCTTATGAAGTGATGAAGCCCTATGCTCATAGAGCTGTGGATATTAAGAACTTGAAGACGGGAGAAATTTTTAAGGTGAATAGCCAACGTTTGAAGCACTACTTGGAAGGTGATCAGAACAATGCCAAAGAGGTGATCCTCTTGGCAGAGGTAACATGAAAACACCGTCAGGTTTAAACTTTTGTAAATATTAGGTTAGTGTTTTTCTTTGTTTTAGGTTTTTAGGTTTTTAATGGTTTTTCTTTCTTTTTAAGTTTCATGTTTTTATTCCTTTACTGTGTTAAAGGGTTTCCTTTGAGTTGTGCAGATTCGTTATGCCAGGAACACTAACAGGGTCGCTGGCAGGGGCTAACGCGTCAAAAAAATATCTGATAGACGCAATGCCAGAGTAAGTTGGTATGCAGCGGTGCAAGAGATAGAAGGAAGATGGAAAAAACCCTAGTTTTATCGGCCCAGTTAAAAAAATGAAAGAGTTGTTTTTTTATACTTTGACCTTAGCCACCCAAATTTTGGTTGAAATTTAAATTTCAAATCAATTACCTTATCAGTACAACCCTTACCCTATCTTATCACGTATCACCTTATCACTCCACCTCTTTTTAAATTAATTCTTTTTATTCCCCATCATTATCCCTAATTACTACTCCCATTAAAACACTCAACCAACCCAAAACCTTTCACTTTCTCACCCTTACCGGTTAAAGAAACCAAACATCTCTCTTTCACTTTTTATTTCCTTTTCGATAAGCAAGTATAAAACCTCAATCGTCATTTTTCTTCATCTTTCAACATCGTTCGAAGTTTCTTCAACAAGTTTCAATGGCCTCATCGTCTCTTCCCTTTAACCGATTCTTTAACGAGGAGATCCAGAAAAAGTTCGAAACAAATTTTGCCTCAAGAAGTTTTTGCTACAAGAAGCACTTCGAGTTCAAAACGGAGGCAACAACTGACTTCCCTCCAGAAGTTATGTCTACGATTAACTTGCACAAGTGGAGTTTATTCTGCCAGTAAAAAGGGGAAATCTATGCCACCATAATTCAAGAATTTTACGTGCACCTTGCGACCAAGGATTCGCCTTTCCTAATGATTAGAGGTAAGTGTGTGCGTTTTGATGAAAGATGTATTAATAATATGTTTGAGTTGGATGATACAGGAGATGAGTATTTTGAGTATGTTGATTCGGTGAATGCTGCCAAGAGGAAAAAACTGCTGACAGATCTGTGTGAACCTGGCACGACTTGTACAGTCTCATCAACGGGTCATCGAAAGGTGAAAAGACTGGCGTTAAAGCCACAAGTGAGAGGCTGGAATCACTTCATCAAGGCAAACTTGTTGCCTACATCGCACAATGAGCCGGTCTCAGAAGAAAGGTTGATTTTGTTGCACTCCATCATTAAAGGGCGCAAGATCAACATTGGGAAGATTATCATAGACGAAACTTATAAGTGTGTTGTGAGAGGCTTGATGAGTAGCAAGGCCAAATAATAAAGGGAACGACAATCACTGCTATCATATGGAAAAACCTCACCGCGGTTGAACCAAAGGACAAGGCCAAGGGAAAAGCAAAAATGGCCACGCCTAAGCCAAAGATGTCAAAAGCTGTGCCAGACACAATGCCTGAGACTGTGCCAGACGGTTCTGTGGCAATGTTGTCTCAAATCTACCAACGCTAGGAGATTATACTAAGTAAGATGGAAAAGGATGGGGAGATTAATGTCAAGCTATGACATTACATACATGCCAGGGATGTGATAATCAGGGAAGCTCTCAAGAAAATATCCCCGGACGTTGTGCCTGAGTTCTCAAATTTCCCTGCCAAGCCCTCTGCCAGTGATGAAGCCATACCAGCCAGTTCAGCTAGTCTAGTTATGCTAGCCAGTCCAGCCAGTTCAGAGTCTGATGCTACAGTCCCACTATCTCCAGTTCAAGTTGAGTCTGCCAGTTCTGATTCTAAGATTGAATCAAAGGAACCCAAAACCAAGTCTGCTAAAGCAAAGTCTGCCAAGAAACCTGCCACGCCACTAGTGAAGCCTACGCAGTTCGATGCCACCGCTACTCCTACTGCTTCGGAGCCTGCCAAGGAAAAGGAGGAAGTTGGAGCCTCCACTGCCGCTTCAAAACTGAGCCTGAAAAAAAGAAGCACATGGCCCCTGATCGTGGGTCGCATGTGAGAAGAAAGACCTGTACCACACGGCAAATAGTCTCCGAAGAGGAGTTATCTTCTTCCTAAACTCATTTACATTTCATTGCATTGCATTTACATAATCATGCATTTTATTTTGTTTTGTTTTTCTTGTATATATGCGTTGTTTCATGCATTGGGGCAATGCACACTTGGGTTTGGGGGTGTGCATTTCTTCACATTTATGCCATGCATTTCATGTTTAATTTCTGTTGTCATGCCATTTAGGTCATTTAGAATAGATGCATACCGAACCGCTAAAAAAAGAAAAAAAAATTACCTTAGTTCAATTTTAAAAAATGTTAACATTTGTTAGGCAAGTTTAATTTGATCTAGGTATCTGTCCAATAAAAAAACTCTAATCTTTAGTTGTCATGTCATGCCAGTAGAGTAGTATGCCAAGTTAGCTTGGCAATTAATCTCTAGTTTAGGGAACTGAAATTTCACTTACCACGTAGTATGTATCTAGTTCTTTAGCAAACTTAGACTTTTTGAAACTATACTCATATTTTTTTAAAAAAAGAGATCAAATATTGCCAGGGTAAAAAAACAAATAAGGCAGCAATGATCTGCTTAGGCAAGAAAAAAATAGAACTCTCCTCTACCTTAGGGATAATAAGCTACTTGGGGCTTCGTGGTTTGCTCTCTCTTAGTTCAAGTCCAAAACCTTAGGGTATGAGTTGAAGAGAAAGCCTAGAGATGTCTAGATTAAGGTGGGGATTCGTGGTATGCTCCATCTTATCTCTCACGCTAAATAGTATAACGAAGCAAGCTTAAATGAATGCCAGCATAAACCCTTGGCAAAGAAAGAAAAATGAAAAAAAAGGAGAAAATCTGAGTTTAGGTAGTAAAATTTGTCTAAGAGAGTGAAAGGATACTTGATGCATATTGCCTACACATCATGCACTCTTCATGAACTTAGACTAGAGTTATATTGCTGCACTTGAATTACTACCCGCTTGGCATTATTGCACTGAGATACTGAGGACAGAAATAGAGCCAAATTCTGCTTCCCAGCACGTGTTGGCATTCAACCAAAATTTTATCGAGGTAACTTTTTCACTGTTTTTGTTTTTGTTTTTTTACATTACATGAGGACAAGCAATGAGTTAGGTTTGGGGGTGTGTTACCTATCCAAAAGTACTGTTTTTAATGCCAATCTTAAAATGCTTTTGCTTGTTTTAGGTACATTTAGTTGCATTATGATGTTAGAATCATGCATTTGCATAAGGAGTTTAGAGTTTTGTCTATGCTAGTGTGAAAGGTTATTTTGTTGGCAATTTTGCAGGTTTGGCATAGGATTTGGCTTAGGAAAGCACCTCAAGAAGGAATGCCACAGAAAATGCCGAGTGTTGTTGGCGCAGATGGACCAGACAATGCCAAGCATCGGATGGAAGGAAAGTGAACTCGATGTCATGGCAAGATGCTGTTGGACCCCGAAAAAATAGGACATGATCAGGCTCCAAAAAAATGACAATTGGAACAATCTCCGAAAAATAGCGGATAAGATGGTGCCAAGACTTGTTGGCAGATTCATGCCAAGCTTGGATGTCAGGGCAACGTCGGCAAGATGACGTCAGCCTTAGCCTGATCAGCTCTCATTCAAATCTGGATAAGAAGATAATCACTTATCCCTTGGATAGTTAAAATTTAAAATTTGAAGAGCTAGTCCTATCCCTTCCTCGGACGCCTATTTAAACACCAACCAAACTAGACCTGGGGAGGAGGAAGATTAGATCATGAGGAGTTAGTGTGTGGCGATTGACGACCGGCTGCACCGTGGAAGGGTGGTCCGACCAACTTGGTCAAGAAGACTGGATCTTGAAGGGCTGCATCGAGAGACCTCTTCTAGCTCATTCTCTCTTCCAAGTTATTTTATCTTGTTTTTAAGGATGATGAATTTCAAAAACGTTTGCGAATTGTTGGTTAAATCCATCACCATGAACTAATTTAATAATTGGTAGGGGATGTTTGAGTTTTATATTATTTTTATGCTTTAGTTTTTAATGATAAAACTGCATTGGCAATGTTTTCACTATTCGACATACTTTAATATTTCCTAAATACTATGCCAAGCGAGAGCTGACACTGTTAGCCTATTGCGCCTCAATATCTTAACAGACTTGGGGTGGCAACGATTAAGTTATTAAATACTGATGAGAGAAGCTTCGAGGGAAGTCGTTCAAGTAAATGAACTTACTTCGGGAGTGAAATCTACCCCTTAGGAGTATAGATTGTATCTTAATCAAATTGGTTTATTTAAAAACAAACACTATAGAGATATAGGGTTTTTTGTCATGATCAATTTAGGGCAATGACCATCGAGAGAGGCTTTGCTAATTTTAAATCTGCTCGTCAAACAATGCCAAGACAGATTGTTATTAAAGACTGGCACGGCATGAATAGCATGAAAATCAGGCATTCCCTGCCAGCATTCATCATTTATTAAAATACCTTTCTTGCCAACGTCTTTACTTTACTTTCATTTCTTTACTTTTTAATTATTTTCCAAAACCAATTTCAAATCAAATTTATCTTAAGGCAAGTAACAATCAAGGCAATTGAATTCCAAGTCAATCTCTGTGGGATCGATACTCAGTTTACCAACTGTATTACTTGCAGACCGTGTATACTTGCATGCAAAAGACTCATTTTGGCATATTCTTATATTTTCCAATACATATTTCTGCCACTTTTGCCAGCATTCACTTAGAGAGTCTACACCTGCACATGAGCATCAGAACTTATTAAAAAGGAAAACAATACAACCTACTCTATGTTTCATCATTACTCGTCCTCGATAAAGTTCTCTCATAATTGGGATCTAAGCACTCTAAACAAGTAAATAACTAAGAGATCTGCAAAGGGAGTGGCAAACAGCAACTAGAAAGTACCGTAGTTATTCTTGATCTTAGGGCTGCCTCTTCCGCTTCTCGAATTTTTCGTGTCTTCAATAACTTATCTGTTAAAAATTTTATCCACTTCAAACACTGTAAATATGTCTCCAACAAAGAGTGTGCCAGTCATTTTATCGTAACTGACCGATAAAAATATCTAAATGAATCTGAGATGAAATGATTATGTGTTTTGTTTATTGGCAAAGTTACCTTCCTTTTTAGTTGCCATCACTCGACAATAATCTTCTGCTGTGAACTCGTAGAAGTCATCTGACTCCTCTGCCCAGAAAATAACATTGCAAGGAAGTCAAAAACTAAATAAAGTGCGTAACAACAGTCTGCAATCTGCATATGGCATATCAGACAAGTTAAGGAGTCTCGAATGAAATTCCTAATGAATAATTTCACCAAATATAATTGCATAAAGGAAAGCTAAAGCTGCATCTATGACACTTACGACAGCCATAGCACTAATATAAAACACCATCCGAGAATGTACTTAAAATGTGCTCTTTTTAAGATCAGGATCACGGAGATTAAAAAACGACAAATCCGATTTCTTTCCAGACATCTACTTATCCCTTCTACAAACACCAAAGGCAGCACAAAATGCAGTAGGAACTAAGATTTAGTAAGATTCAACAACTTCATATGCACAATGTTCCTTGTATAGGAATACTATAAAAATTCACCGGAAGAATCAAACAACGAAGGGGAAGAAATAGTTTTCCCTTTTTATCTAATTACTCATATTAACTTTTTAACAGCAGTTTCACCTCTTCAATAAAGATTGCAAAAGCAACCCATATGAAGTTTAATTCCATCATAATTAATCTAATTTGTGTTATCTTTCATGTTAAACAAGTGGAGCTCAACTAGAAATAGAATGAACCTAAACTCTCCCTCATTCATTATACGAAATATATCTATTTCCATCTAAAATCAAGAAAAATAAACAAACCCAGTTGAATAAACAAGAAGAATAACCAGACCCACCATATGAATTAATAATCAGAGTAGTAACCCGGATCAACCCAACACTTAAACGAGATTTTGGACACCAAATACAAATATTAAATCAAGAAAAAAGAAATTAAAGAAAGGGACAAACTTTAGCTGATGCAGGCTCCATGGAATCAATATTTTGTATCTTCTCCTCTTCAAAGGCAGTGGCGAAGAACCATCTACAATCATCAGCTGCAGATGCAATTTTCCACTTCTTTTTCTTCTTTTTTGTGACTTGCTTCTGTAAATATGCTCCTACTAGCTTGCTTTGCCTCTCGGAATTTCTTTTTAGTTTTTTCTTTTATTTTGTACGGTTTATTCCTTTCTTCTTTTAGGTAACAAAGATTATTTGGGCTTCAAATTTGTTGGGTCACTTACTTTTGGACTAAAAATGTTTTAAGTATAAATCGAGTTTTTATTTTGTTTATTAAATCCCTCTTTCGGAAATAATATATAAATTTAGGATTTTATTTAATTATTTATTGAAATGATATTTTTTATTGATCGAACATGTTATGTAGAGAAAATGCAACTGACAGGGTTTGTATTTGTCCTACCCAATGTAGTCTCTAATTTTATCCGGCCTTAAAATGGGATCTCTGTACAAAGGCTCAAATCAACCAAAATTTTAGCCTCAACTGGCGTCGCCGCCATCACACGCCGTAGCCACCTCCGTTAAACCCTAGGCTTGCACCTCACTTATTCGATGTGTTTCTCAAATAAGAATCAAAAATAAAAGAGGAAGAAATCAGGCATATATGGATGATTCTAGATTTTTTTTTATTTCATTGTAATTTGGAAAAGAATCATGGATTCTTCCCTTATGTTCTTATTTTTTGACTATATAAAGCCTTGTAATTCACCATTGTAACACGCATTGTATTGAAACATTCATAGAGAGATTCATAGAAAAAAACACCACATATTGATAGAAAAAACAAGCATATACAAAAAACCAGTTGTATCTTGAAATTCTGAGCAATAAAAGTTTAAAGTCTTTGTTAAGGTACATTGTTTAGTTTTTTTGTTTTTTTATTTTACTTTTTTTTTGTTGTTTGTTTTTATGCTCGAAA
The DNA here is from genome assembly GCA_019671005.1 of Hibiscus mutabilis. NCBI lineage: Eukaryota > Viridiplantae > Streptophyta > Magnoliopsida > Malvales > Malvaceae > Hibiscus > Hibiscus mutabilis. The sequence goes on along the minus strand of CM033722.1, from coordinate 17,186,719 downwards.
TAAAAAGGGTAAGGAAAGAGGTCATTGCCAAGCAAGCCACCTCTGTCTGCGGCTATCATCATCATCCGTCGTTACCGTTGTCGTCTGTTGCTACCATCGTTGACCGCCGCTGCTGTAGTGGTTGCCATCCATCGTCGCAAGGACCGCCATGCACCACCATCGCAACCTACGTCCGAAGCTGCAAGTGCCACATGCATGATTTGGTTCGAGTATGTGTATGTAAATCGGTTGTAAAAGGGGGAAGGTTCTATCGAACTTGGTTTAGATTAGAATGAAGAACACTCGGTTTATGAAAAGTGTTCTTGGGGTTTTTTAGAAAGTTCAATCTGAATAAAAAACATGTTGGATAATAGTTTTAGTGTTAAATAAGATCTAAGTGGGATTTTGGGTGAAGAACATGAGAGTGTTCTAAAAATGGGGTTTCACATCGAATGTTTGGTGATTCGGATCCGAACCATGACACGCGTCATTCATCGTTGGATCTTGCACGGTAACACTTCAACTTTCCTTTCTCTCAATTTCGGCATTTCCTTTTCAATTACGTTCTTTAATTTTTCTTTTTTCGGTTATTTTTATTATTTGTTCTACTTATTTAAATTTAGTTAATATTTTTGCCTTTTATTTTAGGGTAGAGCCTTTAATTAGAATCTTTTAGGTTAAATAACTAGATCCCCTAATTTAGGATTCTTAAAATTAATGACAAAAATTGCTTTAATTATTTTGATCCCATAATAAATTAGTTACCTAGGTTAAACTCTAATTAATTCAATAATTCACACTTAAGATTTTTAGTTAACTATGCTTTAAATAAATTTTAATTAAGGTTAGTTTAGATACCTAAGTAATTTAAATATATCACTTTAATAAATATTACCTCATTTAAATCATTTTTAATTAAAGTGAAATCTTAAACACTAAAACATGTAGATATCAGGTTTAAATATAGTTATGCACGTATAAACTCAAAACACCTTAGAAAATATGATTGACCAAATAAGCGCCATTTTTACGGGCGATGTAGGGGTGCTAACCCTTCGCCACACATAACAGTACCCCCGAACCTTCGAGATTTCATAATCTCTGATTTATTTTAGGTTTCCAGTCCCCCTAATACAATAAAAGGGATCGGCCGCGACTCCGTTATCATAGTACTCCGTTGGGGACTTTAGTAAGTGGGCACAACTTTTATTTGGTCACGAAATATTTTCTTTCGTATTTTGGGTTTTGTTTTTTATTCATTTATTATTTAGTAATGTTTTTCTTATTTTATGTGTTTTTCTAGGTGCATCATAACATGAGCATTCTACCCTGGCTAAATCCTTTTAAGAGGAAGTTAAGTAGCTCTGCCTTCATGAGTAATCTTCCGTATGGGCTAGTGAAAACTTTCAAGGTCCAAAGTACTTATGCCTTCGTGAGTAATCCTCTGTATGGGCATAGGAAATGCATTCCTCAAATCGTATTCGATCTGCAAGCCTGTGAAGGGATAGGATCGAACTTCTCACCTACCTTAGTAGGGGGTGGGGTCTGTTCGAGTACCTTTAGACCATGAACCCATATGTATAAATGTTTAGAGTGCCCACCCCACTAGATCCATGTATGCAACCTAGAGTTTATGTTCCATTTTATACTATGTGTTATTGCATTATTATGTTGTACTAACCCTTTTGTTTTCTTTGTTGTTTTATTTCTTGTGCATCATATCATACATTCTTGGTACTTTAAAATGAAAGCCAATCCTTGATCATGAACCTTTGAGTAGCATTATCCAGCTTTGGGGTATACCGTTTGAACATTGATGTCAAAAGTGAACCCTTGAAGCTCCAGAATCAACATGGTAACAGTGTATAGAAGAAAACAGTTTAGAATTTGCCAGGACGAGTGCATATGGGCATACCGCATAATGACTTGTCCAAATTGATTTTGCCTTATGGGAAAATCTGATGGCCCAAGACCAAGCCATATTATCTAGAAAGTTTGAGGACATGACCTTATTACTCCAAATAGAGGTGGATGATCCCATAGTCTCTGCAGGTGTTAAATTTTAGGATCTACCCACCATTGTTTCATCTTCAACCAAGAAGATATGGCCCCCACTATTGAGAAGTATATGTCCATGCTACGCTTGGAGATAGAAGGGCTATATATGATTTACTTAAAGGACCGAAATATGGGTTATAGAAGGAAGCTCATCAACCTTACCGTGCTAAAAGTCGAGGAAATAGAGGCCCAAGTTACAAAAAAAGAACAAAAGCCAAAGCCTTACTGTAGATTTCCTATATGGCCATATCACAAAGAACCTGAAAATAATAAAGCCTTAGATCTGCTCGCCTTAGCCATCTACGGGTTGGTGATTTTCTCGAAGGTCTTGGGGCATGTAAAAATAGTCGTGGTCGAGTTGTTAGACCAAAAAGGTGTAAATCCAGTTTCAACCATTCTAGCCGAGAGGATCAAGTTCCTAGACTATTGTTGAGCCCGTGGAAGTGGCCATTTCACCAGGTGTTCAATGCTCTTTTACCTATGGTTAAGGAGTCATTTCTAGGATGGCAAAAAGATTGGCCTACACCTGACGTCTCGAGACTTGGTCCCGATTAAAGAAATCACCAAAAAAGAAAGGCAGTGAGATGAGAGTCGAGATTAGTATAATAAATAATGTGACATTGAGAGCTCTATGGATGTACCAAGTGCCCATTTTGTATCGGTGTAGAGAAATAAAATCGGTCCCTCTTATAGGCCTATGGGAGCCACTAGCTATGCACCATCTATTGTGCAATGACAGTACGAATCCCATCAATTCGTCCAATCACCTACGGGATACAAAGAGGAAGACTTTGCATATGAGAACTCTGATTCGGCATCACGAGTTGAAAAAATGGTGCACGCCTGGAAGCAGCCTTGCTGCATGGAGTTAGCCTTTTTTTGACGGAGCAACATCTGACTATGCGGAATAGAGAAAGCAAATGTTTGATAACTTAAGCGCCACAGATTTAGTAAGCAAAATAGGTAACCTACAGTCGGGTGCCCTCATGACAGAATTGGAGGTTTACAAGCAAGATTTTGAGAAAGATAAATGAGTACTGTAAAAAAAGTCATCGAGCTCGAAGAAAAACTAGTTGTCGAAGAATATTAGAGGGAAGGCTACCAAAAAGAGGTGAAGAAATTATTGGCCCAACAAGAGCTCTACTTGAAAAATGTTCGAGAGCTAACCTTGGAGAACAACTAATTGAAAGCGAAGGCAACACGGGCCAATAGTTTTAGGCCCTCAAAAAAAGAAAATGCCCAGCTTGAGGAGCTAAAAAAAGAGCTGAAACACTGGTAACGCGAGGCCCAAAAATAAAAGGAGAAGGCCGATCGACTTTTTAATAAATGTGAGACTTAGAGGACCAGTACATCGAGGCCCACAACAGCCTTGACAAATATCATAAGCTGAATTAAGGCCTTCATGTAAAGCTAAGTGAAGAAGAGATAAAAGATGCCGAGATTGAGTTACTTTGTTATGACATTGAAGACATGAAAGCACAGTTGCAAGCGCACAAGGGTCACATTCATACTCTCTTAGACGACTAGAATTATGAGAAGATCTAACGGGTTGGCTTTAAATGGGCTGTCAATTTTGTATGCTTAGGAAGACAGTTATACATCAACCACTTGACTTCTCAACTGCGAAAGGCGTTTGCCAAAGCCCGCGAGATGAATGACTGAGCTAAGGCACTAAAAGATGGACATATATTGCTGAACTTTTTAGATGAGGCCATTGAGCAGTACCAGCAAATGAGCTCTTTTTTAGGCTTATTACGAAGGAAAGCCACCCTAGTTCCAGTCCTAGAGATTGAACAACCAGACTTGAAATGTCTCAAGGGAGTGAAGGAATGATCAATCTATCTTAAGCTACTATTTTATTTTCGAATAATATGTACACAAATTTCATGATCAATGAAACATGCTTTTAATTTTGGAGTAACAACAGTTTTTACATCATGCATCATTCATTTGTATCGCATCATACTAATTAACATTAAAATTAAATAAACCAATAAATTAAATACAGGAAGTTCAATGGCAGCAGACCACAACAAGATTATTCACTTATACGACACTCGTTCTAGACTAAGAAGATAAAAATGGGAAACAGAATGGTAGTCGTCGAAGTCAGCTTGAAGGGGTCTAGAATAAGCTCGAGAATATTGAAAAGGCTTAAAGAATAAGATTACCTTAGCCCAAAGAAGCATTGTTAGCCAGATAGCCTCCATGATAGGATACAAGGATCCAGAAGCTGGAAAAATAGCCTAAACAATTAACCTAGCTTTACTAGCACCAATGGTAACCCTAAAAGTATTTTCGCTCAAGAAGTTCTGAATCCATATGGCTGAGACTTCTACACATACCCTGACCGAATCTGGAGTGGGTTTCAGAGATAATCAAGACCTCGAGGTCCTGGATCTCGATGGGATCGATGACAGAGACAAAGCAAACAATAAGCTAGAAACTATTGTGATAAACTGGAAGGGCTTATTAAGACCCTACAAGAAGTATCCATCCATGGTGGTAAAGATGCCCTGGAACTGAGTCTAGTCACCAATCTGGTGATTCCTCTAAAATTCAAAGCCTTGGACTTTAAGAAATACGACGGAACCACTTACCCTTCGGTACATCTCACCATGTATTGTAGGAAGATGTCCTTGTATTTGGACAACAAAAAACTACTCATACACTGCTTCTAGGACAACCTGACCGGATCTGCAGCCCAATGGTACACTCAATTAAGCTGAGCCAACATACGATTTTAGACCGATCTGTCCAGAGCCTTCCTCTAATAATACAAGCACGTGACTGACATGGTTTCGAACTGGCTGATGCTCTATGGGATAGAACAGAAACCTAATGAGAGTTTTTAGCAATACACACAAAGATGGCGTGATGTGACAGCCCAGGTCTAGCCACCTTTGCTAGACAATAAGATCACTCCAATGTTTATGGTGACACTAAAGGGGCCTTTCTACGGTCAAATGATTAATCGTACTACCAAAAGCTTCGCCGATATACTCATAAATGGAGAGTTGATACTAACGGGTAATCAAGAATGTGAAACTTGATGGGGGTGATACAAAGAAGCCTTATAAAAGGAAGGTGATTGAGGTAAATATGACTAGTAGCTACAACTTCAATTACTCTTAGTGGGTGGTCATTAACAAACCAAGCACACCTACTATGGCCGTACTTACACCAAACTTGCCAAAGGCAGAGCGAAGAATCAAGAGAATAGGCGAAAGAGAAAGTACTTTGCCCTTATACCCATTACTTACGCAGAATTATTCTCGTAGTTGGTTGAGTCCCGGTTGGTGGTGTCAAAGCACGTTACTCCTTTCTCGCCCCTATACCCACCATGGTACGATGTTAGTGCACATTGTGAATATCATGTCAGGCTCACGAGACACACCATTGAGAATTGCACTACTTTCAAAAAGATCGTGGACTACTTATGGAAGGTGGGAATGTTGTCGTTTGATACGCCCGGGACGAAGGGAAATCCTTTGCCTAATCACCAGAATTCATGGGTGATTGCAATCATAGAAGATGATAGCAAGAGAATCAAGAAACACGTACTAGAAATAAAAGCCCAAGTGAAGTGTGTGTGAGAGAAAATGATAAAGGACAGAATGATGTCTTGGAGGCCTTGCTGCGAGGACCATGAGGAACACAAGATCTAACTTTGTCTAGAGTTTAGACGGATAATCCAAACTAAGATGGATAACGGAGAACTTGAGTTCTTCGATAAAAGAGATGTCTAGGAGGCCTTGCTGCGATGACCATGTAAATATTAGGTTTAAATATAGTTATGCATATATAAACCCAAAACACCTTAGAAAATATGAGTGACAAAATAAGTGCCATTTTTACGGGTGTTGTGGGGGTGCTAACCATTCCCCACACGTAAGTGTGCCTCCGAACCTTCGAGATTTCGTAATCTCTGATTTATTTTAAATTTTTGGTCCACCTAATACAATAAAAGGGACTAGTGGCGACTTTATTATCACACTCAACATGCCCGATCAATAATATATATATATTAACAAATAAAAATAAAAGTGAAACTTACTGCGTTTTTCTTTAAGCTTATAATTATTTAAATTTGTTCGTACTTCTTGTTTTGTTATTATTAACTTTGTTGTTATTTTCCCTGTAATTAATATTAAACGTTATGTTATAATATTATGTTATAGTATACCTTATTTCTTAAATATTGTATCACTAGTCATTACCAACTTATCCCATCTTTGGCGAATAAAAATTCTCTAATTCTATTTTGGAATTTTTATTTATTTCTCACACCAAAAATTAGATTTTAAATTTAAGGTAAAGAATTAAAGTTAAAATTTATGGTTAGTGTTTAGGTAATAAGGGATATGGTATATTTTTTAGACTTTAAGGTTTAGGTTTAAAATTTAAAATTTAATTTTTGTAACAGTTGATGACTATAATAGAAAAAATACAACATTACTGAAAATTTTATTAAAAAAATAGTTTAGTGACAAAAAAAAAAGTTTAGAGTCCAATGGTGTTGTTTACCCTTATAAAAACCTTTGATAAAACAAAAATTCAGTTTTGAAGAAGTTGCATGCAAATCATCTCTGTGTTTCTCTGCTTGTATCTGATATTTTTTGCCGTGTAATAAAAACACCAAGTTTCAAGCAAAGCTCCCCCCTTCAAATTCATGCGAAAATCATGAATTTAACTCCACATCGAGAACCCGAAAGACGAGATATAATGACTCGGAGAAGAAAAACTTCGTCTTTATCTCCGGTCTCTGCAAATTCATTAAGAAAAACTCAGAAAATCAAGACCCTGATTTGAATTAATATATAAAAAACTTTTTGGGGTTTAAAACCAGCAGTTTAAGGAAAATGCCAAGCGTCGCTGTAAAATTATAGTCTTTTCTTCAAGATGAGGTTGAAGAACCGTTTACAGAGCTGGATCCAAACCCCTCTCGATGATCCCTCGAATCAACAAGGTGTCACAACCCGACCCGATGAATCCGTCTCCGCCTCCAACCCGTCGCCACCAAAGATATCCAAATCGACCCTTCAACTGCTCTTACTGTTCGGATCTTCCTTCCGGATTCGACCCTCTCACCGACCGAACAGCGCGAGCCGAAATCCAAGGCTGAAGGGTCAAGTACAGGATCCGAAAATAATGGTTATACACCATCAGCTCAAAACTGTCGAAAGTTACCGATAATGTTACAGTTCCATGGTGGTGGTTGGGTGAGTGGGAGCACTGACTCGGTTGCTAATGAATCCTTTTGTCAGAGGATAGCGAAATTATGCGATGCCATAGTGGTGGCGGTTGGTTATAGGTTGGCGCCGGAGAGCAAGTATCCGGCGGCGTTTGAGGATGGATTGAAGGTGTTGAAATGGTTAGGGAAGCAATCGAATAACTCGACGGGGACTACTGAGGTAGAGCCTTGGTTGGCAGCTCATGCAGATCCCTCAAGGTTGTTATTCCTTTTCGTTTTTCTATGTAAAAACTTTTGCTCTTGCTTGTATTCATTGTTGTGAAATGAATTGACTTAGTTGAAAATGTAGGATTTAGCGAGGCCTAATTTGATCATCACATGAATGGAATGCTATGATCTTTTATTGTTTTTTTTCTTGTCAAATTAACTATTATTGAAGTACTTACGATTGGAAATTTGATTTGCTTTGGTTGCAGTTCATTACCGTTCGGTTTCGGTTTAGGATTCGGATTAGAAAGTGTGATTTTGGTTGAGAAAGAGATATATACTTTAAGAAACTAGTGTTGGATTTTTCTTTCTGATTTCTGGATTGCTTATTTTTATGAACCTCTTTGTCATTAGCAGTTATTATGTCTACTAGGCTTTCATGCCGTTCAATTTTTGTTCGGTTCGGTGTAATTTTCGACCTAATAAGAGAGGAATCTTCACATTGTTCATGCATTTGAGGCTTATCTGAATTTTGAGCAGATACCTACACCATTTTTTTTTTTTGAAAGTCAGATACCTACGTTATATCATGCAGCGTCTAATGTTTCACATGTTATGATCAAAGGTTTTTGCATGTGGTAAAGACTGAAGAGTTTGAGTTAGCCCTTAACTTCTTGTGGACAATTGATTGTGTCGTATTCTTTTGTTGAGTCTTAAGTGTGATCAATAAATCTCCAAATCATAATCTCTGTTATTAGTTGAGCATATTTATCTTGTGGACCTGAAGGATACAGAGAATATTAACCCAGAAGTCACCCTTTCGAGTGAGGTAGAGTCGAGGCTGAGGAAGGATATATCTCAAGCAGCCAAGTTTGAATTCGTTGCTGATAGTAGGAAGAGATGAAACATTAGAAAATTATGTTTGATTGTTAAGCTGTAAAATTGCTGGTTCTTTGTACTTTTTCTTTCTCTGATCTCTTAAGAAACTTATTTTGCCATTTGACTTAATCGTTAATCGCGATATTGTTGAAACAGATGTGTTCTACTTGGAATGAGTTGTGGAGCAAACATTGCTGATTACATCGCTCGTGAAGCTGTTGAGTCAGGCGAGCATCTGGAGCCTGTCAAGGTTGTAGCACAGGTCCTGATGTACCCCTTCTTCCTCGCAAATGTTCCCACACCATCCTAAATAAGGTTGGCCAATACCTACTTCTATGACAAGCCGATCTGCTTGCTTGCGTGGCAAGTCTTTCTTCACAAGGACGAGTTCAGCCTAGAACACCCAGCTGCCAATCCGTTCGCCCCGGACCGGGGCCCACCTCTGAAGCTAATGCCTCCGACACTGACGGTTGTAGCAGAACATGACTGGATGAAAGACCAGGGTGTCGCTTACTCAGAGGCGCTTCGCAAGGTAAATGTTGCTGCTTCCGTTCTCGAGTATAAAGACACAGTACATGAATTTGCAACTCTTGAAATGCTTCTAAAGACCCCTCAGGCTGAGGCCTGTGCTGAGGACATTGCCATATGGGTGAAGAAGTATATCTCAGTTGGATGTCATGACTTCTCTTATTAAGCGTTAGGTTACGATTGTAGGGAAAAAAAGATTGGCTGCATAGCGGCCTCATTTTCTGTTATTCGGTTGAAAATGAAAACCGATTCATGGTTTCCATACACGGTACTGGAATAATATATTGCAGTTTTGTCGTCTACCTTGCTTATACGGCTTACCTAGATCGATTTCCATGTTTTTCCCATGTCTTAGTAAGGTTGAGAAATTTTGTGATAGTAGATTAGTTACTGTGAGATGAGATTATATATTTTGAGTGCTGCAAATGTACAAATTCTCGTGAATCGAGTTTTATTCAATGGAACACTCTGTTTCACTGTCGACAGTATATCAACGGAAACTTACATGCAACCATCATTGTTATTCAACTTTAAACATTGTTTACTGAACTCTGGGTTTAATCTAATACTGAACTCTGGGCTTAATCTAATTAGTTCATGTTATCACCTGGACTGCAGCATTTGTAACCTTTTCTCTTGTTATCAGATATCCGAAAACGTTACCTTGTGTACAATGAAATTCTTGTCTGATTGGAAGATGGGGAAAATTGCAGAGAGCATCAAGTTGAAAACATTTTTGAATCTTGGCTTCACAAATTTTATCTAAAAATTCCAAAATATGCAGCGAAGTGTTTTGGATAAATTGATGATTCCAGTTTAATCCTAGCACATTGTTACTTTAACAATGCAAACATATCTTTGGTAGGCAGCCAACAAGTCCAATATGTTTATTCTCATTGTTAGAATCTTGTATCCATTACAATGCTTATTATTTTATTATTATTAATCCTCGTTGGTTTTGAGCAAGAAAGCTGTCCCTTTTTTCCTGGATAAATACCAGTTACAAGCCGATACGAATTCCCGGGCATCGTTGCTTCATAATGCTTTGTTTGTTAGCCTCAACTCCTGGTTTCAACAACCATGGAGAACTATGTTCCTTTGAATACTCTCCGTTTTTCTTGAAGTATACGTGTTTGACATTTGTATCCTGACATATGTTATTTGATGACAAAACTTTGAAAAAATTGAGGATACCCTTGTCGATTATATACTCCAACTCGAGTAACATAGATGGAGAAGCTAAAGGTACATTGGCTGGTTAAGATGCCCCAATATTGGAAGCATATTTGAGGGAGAGAGTTACAGGTTCGGTAGGAACCAATGGAGTCATGTTTGATGCAAACACCGACTGCATCCGCACAAGGTAGTATCTATTTTGAAAATCTTAAAATCATCTTTTGAAAAAGATTGTTTCAATGTTTAAGGAAATATGTTTCAATCTTAATAAACAAGTCCGAATATAACCGTTTTGTATATTACGAATCTGGATGATTAAATCCGAAATAAAAACGAGGACCATGAAAGGCAAGACAGAAACCTGGTGGAGGTGAGGACGATGAGCTAGGCGTTTCCCTTATGTATTGCAGTTGCAGAAGCTGGTGGAGTTTAGTTCAAATTGCAGGCATGTCTGGATATCAAATTCTACTAAAGGACGCTACTGTTTCTATTCAAAGCTTTGCTAATTGATGGGAAAGCTTATTCAAATGTTATATCTTTTCTTTTCTTTTCTTTTCAATTCTATTACCACTATATTTTCATTAATTACTCCTATCTCCCACTAATTTTTTTTTCTGAAATAATAATTATTTATTAAAGAAAGAAAGAAAAAAAATACAATAAAAGTTCACAATATCAAGAAAAAAAGTCTATAAAATTTTAAGTAAATTCTAATGAGATCAGCCAGGCATTCCCTAAAATAATCACAGAGTAAAAATTAAAAGTTAAATAACTAAAATAATATCATACAAAATTAAAAAACAAAACTGAACTTAAAAAAAATAATAAAAGATATAGATAAACACCATTGTCATAAAAGACAAGCACTATCAGTATTACCATGATAATGGAACACGACCACACGTTGAGAATAAAAATTAAACTAATTTTATAATAGTTTAACGTATTTCCCAAACTAATATACTACATTACAACTTTTATAGATAAATATATAATGTATTGAAGGTGTATAATTCTATATGCTATGGTGTATGGTTCTTTGTACCGTTAGTCTTTAAATAAGGACACGTCATAAAAAATAAATTTTATGATGACTTGTTATCATTTGATTACTGACAATGCATAAAATTAAACGTTGATGATATATTAAATATAAATTTTTATACATAAGTTGAATTTAAGGAGTGATTATATTCAATTAATTTTTATATTAAAAGTCGATCGATTTGGATATTAATATTTAACTTAAGGATGTAAGAAGTCTTTGAACTTTTGGAAAAAAAATCAATTAAGCCTTTGTACTTAAAAAAATCAATTAAGTCTCTGAACTTTTTTTGCACTCAATCAAGCCCTTGAACCAAGAAATTGAATTAATTAATTCCTTTGAACAGTTTTGACCATTAAATCTTGACCCCTTTTTTCTTTAGATATTACTGACACATAATACACAAAGCTCTATCATGTTGCATTTATAATTTTTTTAAAAGTATAATTTTATAAATTTTATATATTTTTTAGAATTTTCAAAACTTTTAAAGAATTTTTAAATAAAATAAAATAATTCTAAAAATGTCATATGAAAACATTGTGACAGGATCCAAAAAACTGTCAAAGTTCAATTGTAACACCCTCGACCCAAATGTCACTTCTGGGCCTCAAGCCCAAACCAATACCATGAAATTTTGACGTAGTTTAGCCCAATCCACAAATCCATTATGAAAATCCATTATGAAAATCCATTTAATTACAACCCAATAAAACATATAATTACTTGAAAACATATACAGTGGAGCTCCTTTTAAAAGTATATTATAAACCTTTGACTCGACTGTTTGAAAATCCAAATAAAATTTACAAAATACAATAGGTTCCTACGAATACATAGCCCAAGGACCTAAATAATGTAGTCTGATGAGACGAGGCGCTGGAATCCTTCCTTGATGGTGCTCCTCCAAGAACAAGCCAAACCTGCTAACCTGCGAACGAAAACAACGATTTTGAACGCTGAGCTAACAAAGCTCAGCGGATACACCGCCACTCAACCATGCTTCATGCAAATCATAAATAAAGCAATGCAACATGAATGACATCATGGCAAGATAATAATGGTGCTACCATATCCGCCTAAACACATAGCATTATGAATGTATGATCACGTACACAGTTTAAACAAGTACCTCATACGTTTACCTAGCATCACACAGATAATCATAATTATATATATATAGAATGGGGCCCTAAGCATTGAGATCCTATACTCTGAGCTAGGCACGCGTCCACTAAGCACCGGGATCCTACATCCATGCCTGGAATCTCACATCAAGCATCTTCGAATGAGGCCCGCGTCCACATAGCATCGGGATCCAACATTCGGGAGTCTTTAAGGTGTTGCAACACACACTTTAGGGTATCCAAATCCCAACAACAAGGGGTGACTCGACCGTTTAGGCGTCCCATCAGCACACAACAAGGACCCTAGTAACCACACAACTCTAAACCTCGACACAAGGGTCATACCGCACACAGCTCTAACACCTTTACCATAGCCTTGTGGTTTTTATCAGTTATTAAACTGTCTTATTGAGCTTATCTATATATTAGTATATTATAAAGGTACACATTAGCCATTCTCATTAATTTATCTTATTATCCGATAAGACTCAACCTTATAGGCGCCCCTTCTGCACACAGCAAGAGCCTAAATTACCACACAGCATCAACGATCCACCTAGGATCTCTATGGGTTTCCATCGCACACAGTTTACCCGATATTTACCACGTTATTAGCCCATTATTCTCATTCGGGGTCAACAATCTCCATTTCTCAGTTTTAATGTTCATTTTACACCTTAACGGACCCTTAGGGCCCTTTGCCTCGAATTATAGCACCCTCGAACGCAACCTCAAAATTATTGGGCCGTTTGTGCAGCGAGTATCGATACTCTAAGGTGCGTATCAGTACTCCACTCTAGGTATCGATACTTTCACCTGAGTACTGATACTCCAATTTGGCTGGAAAGAATTGGACCCCAAATCGTACCGATATGCTACGTACCGTACTGGTACTCATCATTGGTACTAGGATCGCCCCATACCGATCTACTTCGCACCGGTACTCTCATATACGCGTACCAGTACGCTAAGCCTCTTACAGGCAAGCAACAACGCATATCAATACTCCTTAATGAGTACCGATACCCTCACTAGATTTGAAGGAATTTAACCCAAAGACATACCGATACGCTACGTACTGTATCGGTACTCAAAGCCTTTTTAGGCGATGTAACAGTGGGTACCAATACGCCCCTTGCGTACCGGTACGCCAAAGCTCTACTGGAATTCTTACCTTGCAAAGAGTACCGATACACGGGGAGGCGTACCGGTACTCCCCTCATGACCCTCCTCTAAATTTACAAAGGATTACCAGTACGCAGCCACCCCGTACCGGTACTCAAGCCCAGATTTCAAAACCTAAAGCTCAGGATTTCACCAATCCCACCCTTAACCTCTATGGTTAAGTCCCAAATCGATCCTACAAGTTATTGTGAAGGTATTAAGTGGGTTTCTACCAATTTTAAGCCTTTGCAACATCTATCTCATGATTTACCATTAACAACCACTCAAGGTATAACCAAACCAAAAACACCAATACATGCATCAAAGCCTATTTTTATGATTTCCAGGAAACTATATGAGTTAGTAGTGTACTAACCTCGAATTAAAGCTGATAAAAAAGACCTTAAAGATCCATTCCCATTCTTCTTCTTCAAGCCCTCACCAAACACCTTATTCTACCACAACCACCCATTTTTACCTTGGTTGGTAGATATCTCAAAGCCGAACAAGCTTCCTTTGTTGCCCCAAACGAGATTCTTACTCAAACACTCAAAGATTACACATTTAACTTCAACTTGGATAGGAAGATGAATATGAGAAAAAATGGAGAAGACAAGGGGACAAAGGTGACTTCCCCCTCTAACTTTTCTGCAGAAATTAAAGCCCCCATCAGCTCACCTTGTCTCTAATTATGTTTTTACCCATTTGCCCTTCTTACTTTCTCCTTAGCCCATCAACAACCCAACAACACAAGCCCAAAAGCTTTTCTTCAAGCCCAACAACACATGGAAGCCCATTAAGCTCAACATCTCAGCCCATCATAACCCGATCATTTGCCCCAACGTATCGGTCCAAGGTTTGAGTCAACTCCCATTGTTGACTTGAGGAATCTGGGTCGTTACAATTCTCCTATTCTTAAGGAAATTTCGTTCTCGAAATTTAGATGGATGCAAGAGAGATGTAACCAAAACAGACCTAATCACATCACCATCAAACAAGATCACCTCGATTAGGGAGGGTCCCCCCTTCAATCTACCTTAAACAGAACCATAGCATTAAAACACACGCTCCCAACACTTCTCTTGAAATTTCCCATGACTCTTTTTCAGCAACCAACGACACTTACGACGATCTGCTAAGCAAGGTAACACCACTAACCTTGAGCCACGTTGTTCAAACATCAACTTAAAGAACTCACCTTCACTATTAGCATCCGTTAGCTAAAACTAAACTTAGACTTTATCTACGTCTAAAACACTGTACCAAATTCACAAAACATTGTCGGGAACGCATCACGCCTAACAACCATATCCCGGTCAAACCACTAAAGGACAAGCAAAACCCTAACAATCAGTCATTAACATCAATCTACCTTGAACTAACAGCTCATTTCTCCAGACTTGGCCCACCAAGTCAGAACCTAAAACTTTATTTTATCTAACCTTACTTTCAACAGGATTGAAAACCACTTACGATTCAACTACTTGGTTCTGAGAGATGACCACCGTCACTTACGAACTCGCACAAGCAACCCAAAACTAAATATTCTATTTGTGAATGTCTAAACACCTTCTTCTAACCCTTGACTAGGTCTAAACAATCAGACGCGAAAAGCGATTAGACTGTTCTCGAGGATTTCTAACTGGCCCATCTAAAGACATATTTTTGCACCACAACCATTCAGTTACCCTTAACACAACTATTGATCCATGTTTTCGTTGCGCTACTCTGATAACTTCCACCTTGTTATCTTAACCGATAATAACCTTAGTCGAACTTAATTGGGCAATCCTCTAACTCCCCAAGATCTAGCTCAACAGGTGTACGAGCCGAACAACTATTATCACGATTCACCCTTAAGACCTTAACCATGTCCATCACAATCTTCATTTACCCTTTTCTACGGTATCTTACTCTGACAACAACACTAGAAGCTCTCACATTCTATGGCCACAACAAGGTCGCCAAACCCACACGAAATCGACAACGGTCTCCTACCATTACACTATGGCCCAACACATCCAAAGCCACCAAACGAGCTATTCTCACGCAGACGCGATCTTGACAAAGCACTTGGCAACAACACCCAACGGTCGCTTGCACAACAAAGAGTTCGTTAAGTACCATACCACAGGGCGATGGACATTAACAATAAACTCAACCTTACCTTTACCACCGTTTTAAACCATAATCAACCGGTAAGATTGCTCGTTCACCAAGGGTACCTCCATACCCTCAAAACACCCACAACTCTAAGACCAGGGACTCTCATCCCTTGCGTCTACAACGCAAGCTAAGAACATCTTGCAACATATATAACATTCCTCAAGCTAGCACTACGGAGCACAACATCCACTTTGGAGAGGTTAAGATTCTTCTCATCTAACACTAACAATTAGATTCAAGCAATTTAAAACTTCTCGACTCCCCACTCACATCATATGGCACCCATGCACTCTCAACAATCGTCTACGATAAAACCTTATCTAGCAAAGAATACAAATCTATTTGCCATCTAAAGTAACAACAACCCAAGATTTACCAAAATGCACTTCACTGAAGAGCTAAACGGCTAACACAACAACTGAAACCAACACAAAACTTAATTACCTGATATATCCTCAGTCGTAACGCTATCAACTCTAATTTGAGCAGCAGACTGCCTAGAAACACCTCTCACGCCAAACCTATCAGTGGATCTCACAGGACCTCTACCTCAATGACCTGACGGTGCCCTAGCTCCGCCTTTAGTAAAACTCTGGTCATGACGGGAATTAGCCAACCTCTGAGACTAAACTGATGTATCATTATCCACAACTGGGCAGTCTCTTACCATGCCCTAGTGCCTGACATCGATAGCAAACCCTCCAAAGTGAAAATCATATCCCAAGGTGATGTCAGCCATTATGCTCGCATGCCGATAGAAGCAATGCTCCAACAGAACCATCAATACTCCATTCTGGATGAGGAATCAAAGAGCCTCTACGAACCCTCGATCTAGATTCCGAACCAACTATCGATGACTGATCTGAAGCAACTCTCATCGAACTTCTCAAAATACAAAACCTCTCGTGTAGATAGGGAGAAGAATCCATGATATTCTAAGTCTCCACATCATGACCCCTAGAATCCTCGAACCGATTAGATGTTGAACTCTGAAGTCGTTTAGGTGCCTTCACACTATTGGCTAACTCGGAGAATGTCCCAAGCGGACTCACTATCACATACCACTGAAAGTCAATATTCAAGCCTCGTCTGAACCTCTTGCACCTCAACTTTTCTGTGGCAACAAACTATAGGGCATAATGGCTCAATACAAAAACTCTTGCTCATAAGAAAACACCGTTCGATCTCCCTGAACCGGATACAGAAACTGGTCCTCATCTCATCCATACGTACCTTACTGATGTATTTCTTCCAAAACTCATCCACAAAGATATTCCATGTCGAGAGCGCAGGCTGTAGACTCGACTCTACGGTCTCTTACCATTTGTATGCATTACCTTTAGAAAAAGACGATACAATCAAAATTCCTTTAAGACTATTCCATGCCATCCTTAGATCCCTCTGAGCGTTTCTTAGCCATTAATCCTATTGACCAAGTCATCCATTCTCAACCACTTTTCTATACTTAGATTCACAACAATAATGCTCATCCCTTTAAAGGATCATGGCTCCTTTCACAACTCTCCTTGGTCAATTTCACGCTGTTAACCCAACTAGTCTGAGCTGTATTCAGAAGATGGTAGTTTGTCTTTCTCATTACCCTGAGTTTGGTCCCTCCGAAACCTCGAAGCTTTCAACACTACACTCGCCATCTTAAGCTGGCTCATGACCGAACAATAACTGGTGGCCAAGATTACATCAACTCATTTAGGAGACAACTCCGTTGTATCTTTCAACCACGTATTCTCAAGCTTTACTCAAGCATCGCATCGTGCAAAACTCACGATGTCCTTTCGACCACCACTATAAACAACCACAACAAGCATACCTCGCTCGAGATCTCAGGGTATTTACCTACTAAGATCGTACTTGAGGCCTTACACCCATCATGTATTTCTCTACATTAGATGAAAATGCATATATGCCAGGCGTGCTACATCCCCATCATATGGTACCCACCATTGAGACTCACTTACTACGAATGATGAGACCCTCGATCGACACTACCATGGGTCAATCAAAAGTAAGTCCCCATATCCGTTTCATAAGGGTCGTCTACCAACACGTAGAATCTCACCACTGGATGTCCTCACTATGAACTCAATGCTCTAAGGAAGCTTCCAGCACATGGCCACGATTATTACTCAATGATGAAAGGAGAACACATCCTCAACTCTTATATCCCTTATGCCACCCAAAGCTTAATGTCTGAGACCACCCTGGCCTAATAATCATCTTCTAAGAGATTAGCCATTAACACGATCCTCGCTACCATAATTACTTCTCAAGCGATGGGAGGAGGGCACACCATCCACTCCTCTACTCTTCCATAAACCCAACCTTAACGTCTGAGATAACTCTGATCTCAAAATCATTCTTAAAAGAATCAGCCAACATCATAGCCCTCACGACTGCGATCGAATCTATCTTAATGTCGCAACCAGCGACACACGCGGACACAGGGTACACCATCTAGATTCTAGTCTTGAAGAGTACAACTTAGACACACAGGCACGTATTCGCTAGACACATATTCCTGACTCCTAACCACCCCAGGGTTTTTCCTAGAACCGGCTAAACCTAGGCTCTGATACCACTAAATGTAACACCCTCGACCCGGATGTCACCTCTGGGCCTCAAGCCTAAACCAATACCATGAAATTTTAACCTAGTTTAGCCCAATCCACAAACCCATTATAAAAATCCATTTAATTACAACCCAATAAAACATAATAATTATTTCAAAACATATACAGTAGAGCTCCTTTTAAAAGTACATTATAAACCTTTGACTCGACTGTTTGAAAATCCAAATAAGATTTACAAAATACAATAGGTTCCTACGAATACATAGCCCAAGGACCTAAATATTGTACTCTGATAAGATAAGGCGCTGGAATCCTTCCTTGATGGTGCTCCCCCAAGAACAAGTCAAACCTGCGAACTGAAACAACGATTCCGAACGCTGAGCTATCAAAGCTCAGTGGATACACCGCCACTCAACCATGCTTCATGCAAATCATAAATAAAGTAATGCAACATGAATGACATCACAACAAGATAATAATGACGCTACCATATCTGCCTAAACACATAGCATTATGAATGTATGATCACGCACACAGCTTAAACAAGTAACTCATACGTTTACCTAGCATCACACAGATAATTATAATTATATATATAAGAATGTGGCATGCGTCCACTAAGCATCGAGATCCCACATTCGGAGCAAGGTCTGCGTCTACTAAGTATCGGGATCCTATACTCTGAGCTAGGCTCGCATCCACTAAGCATCGGGATCCTATACTCAAGGAATAAGGCACGCATTCACATAGCATCCGAATCCAACATTCGGGAGTCTTCAAGGTGTTGCAACACACTTTAGGGTATCCAAATCCCAACAACAAGGTGACTCGACCGTCTAGGCGTCCCATCAGCACACAACAAGGACTCTAGCAACCACACAGCTCTAAACCTCGACACAAGGGTCATACCGCACACAACTCTAACACCTTTACCATAGCCTTGTGGTTTTTATCAGTTATTAAACTGCCTTATTGAGCATATCTATTTATTAGTATATTATGAAGGTACACATTAGCCATTCTCATTAATTTATCTTATTATCCGATAAGACTCAACCTTATAGGCGCCCCTTCCTCACACAACAAGGGCCTAAATTACCACATAGCATCAATGATCCACCTAGGATCTCTATGGGTTTCCATCACACATAGTTTACCTGATATTTACCACGTTATTAGCCTATTATTCTCATTCGGGGTTAACAATCTCCATTTCTCAGTTTTAATGTTCATTTTACACCATAACGGACCCCTAGGGCCTTTTGCCTCGAATTATAGCACCCCCGAACGCAACTTCAAAATTATTGGGCAGATTGCCCAGTGAGTATTGATATTCTAAGGTGAGTATCGGTACTCCACTCTAGGTATCAATACTCTCACCTGAGTACCGATACTCCAATTTGGTTGGAAAGAATTGGACTCCAAGCCGTACCGACACGCTACATACCGTACCGGTACTCATCATCGGTACTAGGATCGCCACGTACTGATCTACCTCATACCGATACTCTCAAATACTCGTATCGATACGTTAAGCCTCTCTCAAGCAAGCAATAACGCGTATCGATACTCCTCAATAAGTACCGATACCCTCACTAGATTTGAAGGAATTTAACCCAAGGATGTAGCGATACGCTACGTACCGTACCAGTACTCAAAGCCTTTTTAGGCGATGTAACAGTGGGTACCGATACGCCCCTTACGTACCGGTACGCCAAAGCTCTACTAGAATTATTACCTTGCAAGGGGTATCGATACAAGGGAAGGCGTACCGGTACTCCCCTCACGACCTTCCTCTAAATTTACAAAGGAGTACCGGTACACAACTACCCCGTACCGGTACTCGAGCCCAGATTTCAAAACCTAGAGCTCAGGATTTCACCAATCCCACCCTTAACATCTATGGTTAAGTCCCAAATCGATCCTACAAGTTATTGTGAAGGTATTAAGTGGGTTTCTACCAATTTTAAGCCTTTGTAACATCTATCTCATGATTTACCATTAACAACCGCTCAAGATATAACCAAGCCAAAAACACCAATACATTCATCAAAGCCTATTTTTATGATTTCCAGGAAACTATAGGAGTTAGTAGTGTACTAACCTCGAATTAAAGCTTATAAGAAAGCCCTCAAAGATCCATTCCCGTTCTTCTTCTTCAAGCCCTCACCAAACACGTTCTTCTACCACAACCACCCAGTTTTACCTTGGTTGGTAGATCCCTCAAAGCCGAACAAGCTTCCCTTCTTGCCCCAAATGAGATTCTTACTGAAACACTTAAAGATTACACCTTTAACTTCAACTTGGGTAGGAAGATGGATATGAGAAAAAGGGAGAAGATAAGGGGACAAAGGTGACTTCCCCCTCCAACTTTTCTGCAGAAATTAAAGCCCCAATCAGCTCACCTTGTCTCTAATTATGCTTTTACCCATTTGCCCTTCTTACTTCCTTCTTAGCCCATCAACAACCCAACAACACAAGCCCAAAAGCTTTTCTTCAAGCCCAACAACAGATGGAAGCCCATTAAGCTCAACATCTCGGCCCAACATAACCCGATCATTTGCCCCAACGCGTCAGTCCAAGGTCCGAGTCAACGCCCATTGTTGACTTGAGGAATCCGGGTCGTTACATTAACGGTTAAAAGTGATCAAAGAACTTAATTGATTAAATTTTTGGTTTAAGGATTTAATTATGTGCCAAAAAATTAGAAACTAAATTCATATTTTTTAAAAATTCAAAAACTTCTAATACACTTGAGCGAAAATGTGATAAAGCTGACTTGCAACTTAAATTCTGTTCAATATTTTTTTTTGAATATAATTCTACTCAATATTTTTTCTTATAATAGAAGAGAAAATACACAGAGATCGCTAGGCAAGTAACGCACTACCGAATACAACCATTATGCACAGTGGCGAAACTTAAAGTAAAAGTTTGAGGGGGCCAACTTAAACTTTTAAAAAATTTAGAGACTTAAACGAAAAATTTCAAAAAAATTTGAGGGCTTAACTAAAATTTTTAATAATTTTGAGAGATTTAACAAAAAAATTAAAAAATTTGAGAGAAAACTTAATTAAAATATTCAAAAATTTGAGGCTTAATATGAATTTTTAAAAATCTTAAAGGGGCCAAATTAAAATTTTTAAAGGCAAAATTCGAATTTATCAAAATTTTGTACGAGCTGTGACCCCCACCGGTCCTCAAAAGTTCCGCCACTATTTATGCAATAAAATTAAAACCTCATCAGTAGGATTAGGGAAAAGTAGGGAAATTCAATTCAATATTAACCACCCAGAGATCAAATTATCAAAAGATTTAAACAGATGGGAAGGGAAGTTTGTAGGGTTTATAATTAAGCTTATATTTGAAATAAGTACTAAAAAATATCAATTTTTTTATTTAGATACTTAAAGTAATTTTTGGTCAAAATAATTACCGAAAATATATTTTTTAGTCAAAATAGGTACATAAAATATTTTTTACTCAAAATAGATACCTAAAGTATATATTTTTCTTAATCTAGGTTCTTAAAAGCTGACATGTGACATTGATTAAAAAATATATATTAGGTACTTATTTTGAAAAAAAATACTTTAGGTACCTAATTTGACAAAAAAAATATACTTTAAGTACCTACTTTGACAAAAATACTTTAGGTACTTATTTTGACAAAAAAATATATTTTATGTACCTATTTTGACAAAAAAATACTTTAAATACTTAAATAAAAAATATATACTTTAAATATTTATTTCTAATATAAACCTCATAATTAGTTCATCATATCCTGACACGAAATTAAGGCATCTAATCTAAGGTGGGGACGTGTACTTAAAATATTAAAATCCTAGTTTAACATTTGTAATCTTCTTCTTTTTTTTAAGATTACAATCTCAACTAACAAAGGTTGGCTCAAGCGATAAACAATTTGACAGAACTGCTCCTGAGATTTTAGTTGCCTTGGGGCGAGTTTAAAAATTAGGCCCCTAATAATAATTATTAAAAAATTAAATTTAAAAATGAGCCTATAATATTAAGTATTAAAAAAATGGGTCAGTAACAAATATTTTTTTAAAAAAATATGCCTTTAATAACAAATATTAAAAAACTAGAATCCTAATAAAAAATATCGAAAAAATTGAATTTTAAGAGTAGATCCCTAATAACAAATATCGAGAAAAAAATTAGGTCTCTAATAACAAGTATTAAAAAAAAATAGCTCTCTAATAACAAGCATTGGAAAAAAATAATTTTTAAGAGTGTATGCATAAATAACAAATATTGAAAAAATAGTCCCCTAATAAAAAGTATTGGGGAAAATTGAACCTTAATAAAAATATTGAAAAAATAAATTTTAAGAGTAGACCCCTAATAACAAATATTAGGAAAAAATTGAGCCCCTAATAACAAGTATTGAAAAAAATTAGGCACTAATAACAATTATAGAAAAACAAATTAGACCTCTAATGTAAGTATTAGGGAAAAAATTGGACCATAATAACAAATATTTGAAAGAATTGAATTTAAAAGTATAGCCCTAATAATAAGTATTGATAAAAATTGAGCCCATAATAACAAATGTTAAAAAAATTGGACCATAATAACAAGTATAGAGAAAAAAATTGGACACCTCTAACAAATATTTAAAAAATTGAATTTTAAGAGTAGACCCTTAATAAAAAATACTTGAAAAAAATTGAGCCATTAATAACAAACGTTAAAAAATTGGGCCCTAATAACAATTATTGAAAAAAATTAGACCCAAATAAAAAATATTGGAAAAATTTAAATTTAAGAGCAAACCTCTAATAATAAGTATTAAAAAAATAGACCATAATACTAATATTATAAAAAAGGGGTCCTGAACAAGCGCATCTCTCGCCCATGCCCAGGGACAGCTCTGCAATTTGACATCGCTTAAACAAATTTCTAATTTAAGACTTTGTGTTTGTTGAAAATCTATGTTGATAGATTTACCCACCAAGACTAAGTATACACATTATTTTATTTAATAATGTAATTACCAACTGAAACCTTACATTATAAAAGTAATATTTTCTGATGAAATAAAGGTTGATTTATTTATTGTATAAAAAAATGCAGAATCATTTCGAGAGTGAAATAGTTTCTCCCCAGCTGGTCCCCTGTTGAGTCATGGGAGTTACAATAAGTCTATGCATTGCTGTGTTTGGTTCTGAGACTCATTTTCCAACAACAAAATCCACCTACACTACACGCTCTCCAAATCAATTCAGTAAATTACTTGATTAATATTACTTTATTACACATTTGTGTCCTTACTTGGATGTAGTATACACACCCCATAGCTACCTATTATTACACCCTACCATTACCAGCATAAATTACTTCATCTTCCTTCCATGCTTCCTGGAATTGTCTCCCCGGTTAGTACAAGAATAAAATTCACCACCAACTTTTCTTTTTGCTACAAACAAGACTCCAAGCTCAGAAAAACGTGTAGCAAACAATCTATCATCATATTAAAATTCAAATTTATACAGATTTTTTTTATTTCTTAAAGATAATTACATGAATCGAATTATTTATTTCTATTTTTATGTTTAAACTTGTTATCTAATTAATATTATAGAATCCCATCTAAATATAAGAATGTTTTTAACACCATGTACTTAACTTTTATGGTTCTTTTATGCCCGGAAATTATTCTTAATTATATTAAAAATGCATGGAAAATAAGTATTAATTTTGAGAAAAATAAATAGTGTGTATATATAAATAGTTGTATATTAATATATAAAGTTGTGAGAAAAAAGACTCAACAAATTATAAAAAATGGCCTGGCAAGTTGAATGTTATAACATTAACATACATGCATGGCAACTAAATGCACCATGCGAGGAAAATGGACAAAAATCCTCTTTTCCTTTTCGGTGTCCCTTTCTATGTCTCAACACTAAAAAATACTAGCAAATTAAATTCTAAGCCCTAACCCTAAATTCTAAATCCTAACCCTACACCCTAAAAAATATACCCTACCCCAAATTTCCTAAACCCTAACCCTAATTTTTAGTGTGAGGCATATATAGGGGCACCGAAAAGGGTAGAAAATTTCTATTCGAGGAAACCTCCCGAGTATTATTTCTCATCTTAGCCTTGTTGTTTTATGATAATTAATGCTCTTCAAGGCATGGATATAACACAATTAACCTTCACTTGATACTCAACTTTGTTGACATTTGGGAGCTGATTAAACAACATTATTTCCAATCAGAACCCTACATTTTGAAAGAAAAATATGCATATGGAAATAAGAAAGCTAATGGATATATAACAATTCCATTATAAGTTTATAACTACTCCGGTTGCTCGCTACTTCCACTCCAATTCTTAATAGCCTGCAACACAGCTTATTTCACCACTTGTACATCAACACATTCACTTTGTTCTTCATTCTGCAAACAAACAAAAATACAATCGTTGATGTAAATGTAATATTATGAAGCACATCATATTTTTCATGCATTCTTATTCATGTTGCCATTGCTGTTATTTTCTGGTATCGTAATTATATTTAAGGTTTTGTTATATATAATAGAAAAATGGGTTCAGATTATTACTTCACCCCCAACAGCTTGTAATCGGAAACTGTCAGTGCAGGAAACCCTAGCTTCAAGAACATTGAGACCCAGTTCTTGAAAGGCTTCCAATACAGAAACAAGCAGACCTGGACAGCTCTTGTCTGAAAACACATTTATCAGATAACCCTTCTCTAGGGTTTCCACCGTAACCTGCTGTAAACAATACATGTGAAAAAAGAAACAATTAAAATGGAAACAATTTCATTAAGCCATTAATTACCGCAAGTACTAATACGTTTTTACTATGTTGAAAAAAGAGATGGGGGAGAAAAGGTACAGTATTGACTAGAAGCACGGAAGGAAGAACGGTGCAAAGATGAAAAAGCTAAACCAAATAGAAAAGTAAAAAAGAGATAAAAATATTACCATAGGCAAAGGATTTCGATTATTTGAAGTTTGTGCAGCAGCTACATCTTGATTCAATCTTTCTACTTTCTGCTTTAGCTCTTGGATGTACTTGGATGCATCTACTAAAATTTTTGCTTTGTTCATCTGCCATACATTTTCAAGCGATTTCCTCCATGAAATACAAGCAACACATTTCATAGGTTGCATCATATGCCAAATATAAATATGCATATATAATTGTTTAACAGATATATAGGAGTGCAGAATTCAAAGAAGAAACAAAGAGTCAATGTGTTGGATAATAAAACGAAAGGCAATGGGGAGGGAATTTTACAGCATGAGATTAGTAATGGAACGAAGAAGTTGCAGTTTCTCATGCAGTCCTGCTCTCTTGTGCTCCCTAGAAACCATTGATCTTTCTTTTTCCTTTTCAAGTCTTGGCTCTGAGGTTGTTATAAAAAGAGAGGGGATGATGAGCTCTCAAATCTATAGGATCCTACTGTTTACTTTTCCACATGAATGCCTCAGTTTCTTCTCACCACAATATATAATTTATAGATTGCATTGGCTTACCCAAATTGCCCTTTTTGTTAATATATTTTTCAATAATATTGTTATTGCATTTTATGTGGGAATAATAAACTCTAGTTTTGGTACAGTACCACTAGATTACAAATGGAAATCTCGTACCTTTTTTTGTGCTCTTATTTATGTCTCCACACTAAAAATTAGATATGAGATTTAAGTTTAAGGTTTAAGGATAGTGTTTAGGGTTATAGTTTAGGGAATCATGGGTATGGTATATTTTTAAGGTTTATGATTTAGGATTTAGAATTTAAAGTTAGGGCTTAGAATTTAATTTTTTAGTGTTGAGGCACAGGAAGGAACACCGAAAAAGAGCAGAAGATTTTTATTTACTAGATTACACCTAGGGCACTTGGATTTGCATTCCATATATTCAATTAATTGTTATAATAATATTGATATTATCAATCGAGTTAAAATTCGATCCAATTCAAAGGGTACTTGGGGAAAATAGAAAAGGGGAGGGGGAATCATGAGCTCGTGATGAGGAAGAGCAAAGGAAAAAGCATCGAAAGAAGTGAAGGAGAAGCAACAAAAAAAATAAGGATATGTTTAATTTGTTTGAGATATTTGGAGTGCCTCAAAACACTACTCACGGGCTATTTTTAGATTTCACTTTCTCTCCACGATACAAAAATAAAAATATGTATATATATATACACACACCTCATTCTCCATCTCTCACCACCAGCTAGCCGTCACCTCTTCCTTTTTCTTTTCTCTCTCTACACACGTGCCTTTCCCCACCCTTATGAGTTTCTAACCATGTCATGCAAAATGTTGTCCTAGTTTCTTCAGTAATTTATGCACGAAACTCATGTATGCATGTAATCGGTGATTGATGGCAATAATTCAACAACTCGTATCTGAACGTGTCACGAGATGTTGTAAATATATTACATAAAATGGGACAATTTGTTGATTGTTGATATGGGTGAGCGAATTGAGAATCCAGCATTGTCTCCATTACAGGGCAGGGACAAATGATGAGTGTACCCTCTTATTCACATGTGTGCCCTAGCTCCCCCCTTCGTTTTCATTACAACAAAACAATATTCTCCTTATATGTACTCTGTCTCTCTCTTCCCCTCCATCAATTCTTGCTCTTATTATTAGTTTTTAGAATTTTTCTTTTTAACCAACTTCATGCATGTGATTAATACACATGCTTCAAAGGGAGATTTTGCCGTCGACTAAAATAAGGCGATCTTATACAAATTCTTGCTCAGTTTGTAAGAATTTGTGTATTTACAAAATAGTAAGAATTTAAATTATAATATAAGAATTTGTGTAGTTACACAAATTTTTACTTGAAGCAAAATTTACATAAATTCTTACCCAAATGGTAAGAATTTAGGTTATAATATAAGAATTTGTGTAGTTACACAAAATTTTATCCAGCTAGTAAGAATTTCGGTTCTACCGAAATTTTTACATGTCCTACATAAATTCTTACTATTTTGATAAGAATTTATGTGGTCCGCATTTTAGGTGGTTTTTTTCAAGACTTTCCCAGGCTTCAAAGGCTTGATGAAAGCTTTCGACTCTCTTAGTTCTTGACTTGGAATCTACGCACACATGTATTCTTAATTAAACATGGTAAAGCCCTTTCGGTTTTAAACATGGTTTGACTGATGGGGGTGTTTAGTTGCAAAAATAGTGGAGGTTGAGAAGTTTCTGTTTTGGATTTCATTCTTGCTTTTTCACATGATCCATAGAATATGGGACTTGTAGGTTTGACATATTAGGGTTACGAATTTAAGTCGAGTGTTAAAAAGAATTATGTATTTAAAATATGAGTTATTATTTTATGTACAGTAAAAAATGGGTAAAACTTTGATACACAGTCTGTGTAAAATTAATTTTACACAAGCAGTATATTTATACTATGAAAATCCAAATCCTAAATTTCTAGCCCTAACCCTAAAAAACTAAACCCTAAACCTTAAACCCTATATACTAAATTCTAAACACTAACATTGAATTCTAAACCCTACAACCTAAACTCATAAACCTTAAACCCTAAACTAAAAGCCTAACCCCTAAAACTAAAAGGCACGTGTAAATTAAAATTTATACGGCCTATGTATCAAAATCTTTTCAGTAAAAAAATACTCCATAAATATGTTTAATTTTTGTTTGTTGTTTCAATGGAACTATTTATATATTATTTAGGTTGCACCCATGGGCGGAGGGAGCTGGCCAATTGGGTGTCAAATGGCACCCTAAAATTTTTTTAATGTATATTTTATATAAAAATATATATAAAAAAGTGAATTGACACTATTTTAAAAAGATATTGACACAGGTTTAAAAAATAATTGAGATTTTTTAATAAAAATTGACACCAATCATTTGATTCCATCAATTTTTAATAAAATATAAGTTAACGCCAAAAATTTTACCACAAAATTTTTTTTCTAGCTCCGCCCCTGGTTGCGCCTCTTTTATCTAATAAAGCTCGTTGTTTAGCGAAAACGGTTTTTAAATTTACTTTAAAAAATAAAATATAAATCTTTAAATCATAACCCTTAAACTCTAAAACTTAAATTCTAACACTAAATTATAAACCCTAAAATATAAACTCATCTTAAGCCTTAAATTAAACCACAAATTTTCCACCGCCATAAAATTATTTTCTCTTAAAATATATTTGCTCATCTATTTAGGTTTTTTCATGCATCTTAAATAGGTATCAGACAGATTTTTTTTTTAAAAAAAAATAACTAAATTCATTAATGTCTCCTCTATATTTGCTTGAAGTTCCAATAAGATGACAAAGCGTTTTAACTATATCGAAGAATTACTTGCTTGAAAAATAAACTCAAATCAAGTAGCCAATTACAAGTTTTTTTTAAAATTTCTTTTAAGTTTTGTTCACTGTACATATAAAATTATATCATTTTGCAGAGAAGTAACATAGGGATTCTTGTGACTTGGTATAGCAAGAACTCACGTGAGTTTACACTCCGGGAAAGTACATATTCACATGCAAATGTAACAACGGAAAACGAAGTTTGTAAATCTATAAATTTAAATCATACCTGTTTTTGTTACATATGCATGTAAGAGAAAGCAAGTAGAAAAATTCATGTAATAAAAGATAAAGAATTTACAAAAACATAACATGAAAAACATAGACGAGATCAAAGTGTTATATATATATATGGTTAATATCCACTTGCACTATGTAAAACTCAACTAGTTTTACACTAATTCATAGTCATTAGATGAGAGAATGGATGGATGAGATTAACTCCTTACTTTTTTTTCCTAGTGATAATCTTCACATATCCTACTTGTAATCTCATTCATCCATTTCACTCATCTAATGGTCATGAATTAATGTAAAACTAGTTGAGTTTTACATAGTGTAACTAGATCCCATCCATATATATAGATTCAATTGTATAATGTACAACTTTTTACTTTTATACTAATTTAGAATATTAGGCGAGTGTAAATTGATAGTTGAGATTAAGAGTTGAAAATAATGAGATTTTTAAGAAAATAAAGTGTATAATCTCAACCATAAATTTACACTCATCCAATGGTCCAAAATGGAGAATGGTTTAGTCTCAACCATTAATTTACATTCATTCAATGATCTAAAATTAGTGCACTATTTTGTGGTTTTACATAGTGTAAGGGGTCCTAACCCTTTGCGTACACTATGTAAAACCTTTTAGTTTTACAATAATTTAGAACCACTGAATGGGTTTTAATTAATGATTGAGATTAAAGGTTGAAATTATGGAGATTTTTAAAGGAACAAATTTAATATCATATTAATTTATATTCATCCAATAGTCTCAAATTAATGTTTATCTTTGATATTGAATTGAACACTTTTTTTTATAATGGCCATTGAATTTTTATTAAAAAACTATAGAAATATCACAAATACAACGCATCCAGAAGTGAGAATAATGAGGGCTAATCCACCAAAATCTCTTGCAAACCCAAAAGTACAAAGCAAAGTGAATACTTCCATAGAGAATAGCATACCATCAAAATTCAAAAACCTCCATGAATCTCCTTGTCTCTATCCAATTGAGACACATAACGGGGTGAAGGAGTGGTGAGCGACCCAAACTATCTGGCAATCAACCATCATCCGAGTGGGGATCTAACTTTCTATGGCCACTGACAGAATCATAATCAGAAACTAGCGCTGTTAAAATTTCTGTGCGAGCACCAAAAGACCGCTAAGATATGTTGAAATCATGTCAAAACGATAGATGAAACGAAACCACAAAAATAAATTAAAGCATGCCACAAAGGTAGAAAAAAGCGTGCCACAAAGGCAGCGAATCTTATTAAAAAAACTAAAAAAATAAAAATATTAAACTCGGTGTTTGACAACAAAACTAAGACTGATAGCCGATCACCGGCTACAGAGATAAAAACAAAAGAAAGTTGCCGCGCTCTCTAATTTGCAGAGAAAAAAAAGGTTATTAGGTTATTTGAATTGAACACATTTAAATATAACATAATATGATAATTTATGATACTTGGTGTATTTATAACATCAAAGAAGAGTCATTTTCAAGAAGCAAAAGAATTCTTAGTTCTTTATTAATTGTGTATGTGTTTAGAATAAAAAGGTCGTTTTCATGAGTCTCCACTCTTTACAATTTTTAATATCTAATGCTTACAAATTGCTTTGCTGTTATAAAAACAGCACATAGCTCCTCTCCATGCAAACAAATTAGGCTTGCACTTTGACAGCTATAATTATTTGTCTTTTCTTTTAGTAATTCATTAATAAAATTATTTCCACTGTTTTCTTCTCCATTTTTATTTGAATATTCCAAAGTGTTTTTTCTTGTCATTTTTTTTCTAAAAAGATAAAATTGTGGCTAGCTAATATGACAACATTTGATGGTTCTTTTCGACAATGAACAGCATGAACAAAACTCGCAACTTTTGTCGGAAGTTGGGAATTTGAGACTGTAATAGCGTTTGCAATTTACACACAGAATAGAAAAGCAATCGTTTTTTTCTTTCTTTCTGAAAAGAATAGGAGAATTCAAGTCGGTTGGAGTGGTTCACGAGCAATGTTGAAGTGATTAGCAGCCCTCCCTATACGATATGTACCAAAAATGTTTTAGTGAGGAATGAGTCGTGCAAATTGTAGACCACTAATTATGAGAGGGAAAGAGAAAGAGAAAGAAAAGAGTGGAAATTAGGTCACGGGGGTGCGTTGTATCTTGATGGGCTAACTTGTATGTATCGAACATGATATTGTTTCAGTTTTCACTACACACACATAAAACAAATTCTTTACTGAAGAATATATGGAGCAAACCAGAAGTTGCCGGGGAAGGCCTTTGTCACTTCTTTCACATGTCAATGGAAGCCAGCGTCATCAGAAACATGCATGCATACATAGCCATAGCCATAGCCACAGCCACAGCCACAGCCACAGCCATAGGAAGAAACAACCAAAACCCATATTACCGAATGGCTTAGCCATGGCCGTTTATGTATTTCCACACTTCTTATGGCCAAACAAAGTAGGGGAGTTAGTACTGTATAGATTCTGTAGTTTTGGAAACGATACCAAAATACAAAAGGAAAACAATGTGTTCAAATAATCACAAGCAATGCAAATATAACAAAATACATTGAACCGCAATTAACATGATTAGCATGGCATGTTTACAAGTATCCTATTCTCATTAAAATTTTGACATGATCAACGGTTTGCATTATATCTGTACTTGCATGATAAATATGAAAACGAAAAATACACACACACATTTATATATGTAGACGAGTTACCTAAAGCGAAAATTAAAATATATGCCATCCACAAGTACAGCAACAGCAACAAATGTAGGTAATGCAGGGACTGTTCAAATAAAACTCGATCAAGTAAAAAAAAATGGAGAAACCTTTTTGTTGCAGGTTTGTAGAGAGAAAAATATAAAGCCTAAAAGAGCTAAAACCCTTGTAATCATTGATGATATAGAAACCTTGTACGTCTAAAAAGACTTTTTCTTTCGCCCACTTAGTGAGATGCGTTTTAGCTCTTGTGACCCTCTTTTAATTCCCCTGCAACATGAATATTGTACATTATAATGGCCTCTGAGATTCCAGAAGATGATGGCGGGGAAGTAAGTGTTCAAAAGACTTACCTTTGGTACATGTAAATGAAGAAGTAGAAAAGCGGCAGCAGCATCAGAGTCAAAATGGATAAAATAATGTAAAGTATACTTCTTCGCTTCTGCACACATATCGAATAGGATGCCGTAGTAAAAAATTTGCATGTAAAGAATGGAATACATAAGATTTCTATACAAAAAGCCAGAAAAAGAGACATAAATGCTATATTCATATAAGTTTTTTATGTAGAAGTATATACAAGCGGAGTTGGGCTTTATAGTTAGTTGTTCATTAACGTGTGTATGAGAAGCATGTGTAAGGAATACGAAAGTCAAACAATTTGAGTTCACAGCAAAGCCTACCTTTTTCCCTTTAGCAAAGGGCTTTGGACCTCCACTGCAAGTGTGGGCATCACAGAATTGTCGCAAGAAGAATTCTATTGATTCAGCAACATCAGGAAAGAAAGCAATGTTACGGGTTTGTAAAATATGTAACTGCAGAAAACAAATAGCAGTTATAGTGGGAAATACTAAATACCATGAAGACGGCCTGGCACAGGACCATTGCTGACTGGAAAACAGCTATCAGCAAGACTCTGCAGAAAGGTACCGCGATATGAAGTAAAGAACACCAGGATATATAATTAGCTTAATCAATCATTTAGAGGATACCTCACAAAGATGTTTATTCCTTGTAGCAGCTGAAGGATTACACTTAGTCTTGCGAGGTGAAGAATCCATGACAAGGTCACAATGTAATGCACCGCACAGATCAGCCAGACACCTACTGTGACTCTGAATTCAGCACAAGCAGGACAATATACAAGGAGTTACTTTTATTAAAACTTAAACAACGTAACGGAAACGAATCTATCCTATAATGGTCCACGTACTGCATTCAGCAAATCAAAATGTCTGTTGTCAAAATGCTTATCCAGATACTTCTCTTCATAGAAATTCTTTTTACAGTACCCACATCGCCATTCATTTATATCTACATGGTGCTTGTGCTGTTCCTGATCTCTGTACAAATCATTGTCTGGGTGAAGCCTACATTCGCTTGAAATTTTGTGTTGTTCTCGCTCCACAAAGGGCATCAGATACTGAATTAACATGAAAGGTTACTAACTTTTAGGGACAAATTCAAAGCAAAATATTTCAGATAATAGCATCGTAAAAGTCTGAACTCCACCCGCACAATACCTCTTGAATTACTTTCCATGCTGCTCTACTCCTTTCTCTTGAACAATGTACTACATGAGCATTCTCATCTTGCATAAAGGTTCTAAAATTCAAATCCGTGGTTCCGCAATCACATCAGTTATACATAAAGGGGGATAAAATATTATAAGAATCTCTAAAAAAATCAGTAGGCAACTAAGTCTCACAGTAGTAAATCCAGCCAGGTACTGAGCATAAAGAAATGCTACATTAGAAGGTCATTTTAGGTGATATGTTACTCAAAATTTATGAAAAAAAAGTGCAAAAATACACAAAAAATCCATGTAACCAAGATCAAAGCACAGAGAATTACGTTGCCGCTGAAGATTCTTCGTTACCCTGGACAAACAATAAACTCAAAGACTTCAAAATTGAGTGGCAAGAATGGCAAAATGCCACAAAAAGGTTACACTTGACAAAAAGAAACAAAATGATTAAAAATACAATATGCAATTCCAAAAAACCCAACCTTTTTAGTGAAACTAAAGTTAAAGATACAGACTTGTGATTACCCAAATCAAGAAATCGCCAAAAATTCAACTTTCGGTTAGTCAACCATACAATTTTCATCGGTTACATCAAATTAACAATCAGTTGGAGGCTTGGTTTGCATTGAAATAAGTAAATTTGATTAAGAAAAGGACTAAAATTACAAAGAAAAGATCTGATACCTGATTTCCTAGAATAGGGGAAGTAGAGGAAGAAACTGATGGGATTTGGAGACAAATTGATGAGCAAAGAAACAAGAAAACGGCCTGTTTTGACCACTTTCCCATTTCTAAAATTTCAATTTGGAATCGCTTGATTGAATTAAGAATAAAGATTCGTTATTTTGGCTTTGCAAATCTTGCAAAATTCCTTCGGTGGCGAGGAAGGTCTTTCCTAGAAAAAGCGTAATCGTCAATTTTTACCCGCCATCTACATCCAATTGGAAGGTGCCACGTAACATCAACAAAACCCTGTGTTATTAGTTATTTAGGAGTAAATACAATTTTTGGTATCTAAATTTAGATTGAAGGTTCAATTTGATAACTAGGATTTTTCTTTTTACATTGGTACCTTGTTTGAACCTAAAGATTCTTTTTTAAAATAGGTAATTAAACTTTATTTTTTAAGGGTAAACTTCACAAATGGTCACTAAAGTTTGGTTAATTATTCAATTTGATAATTAAATTGTTAATTATTTTAATGTTACCATTAAACTTTGTTAAGAATTTGGTATGCGGCAAAATAACCAAAGCGATAACGACATAGACCAAGACATGCACATGAGACAAGATTTAACGTGGTTCAGCATAGCCTATCTCCACGGGCGAGAAAAACGAACAATCTACTAATAATGTAGAGAACCTGAAGAGTACAAATACATGGTAACCCATGTAATCCCAAAACCCAGTGTACAAATCACATGATCCGGTGAAACCAAAACACTCTTCCCAACATCCCTACAATAAACATCTCTACAACGTAGGCACAATAGTTGTAGAGATCCTAAAAGTGGTTACATCTCTCCAGAGTAATTCCCCCCTCTCTCATTCTTTTGTTCTCTCATAATTCAAAAGGTTAAACCTAGTCTATATTTATAGATCCATATACTTGGTCACCGAGAAACCTTATTCAATAAGATCTCTACCTAAAATAGATATTTACACATTAAAGTAAATCCTAATTACCAAGTAATCTTCAACCACGAGAATTACAATAAAACCCAACTTAATTATCAATTAGAATATGAGTCAAAATATAACAAATCTCCTCATTGACACAAATTCTATTCGAGCATTGGCCTTTAAGTCTTCAACAGCTTCAATTTTTACATAAGCCAAATATCCGTTGAAGCACCGCCGCCAAATCTTCAACAACTCAAATTCTTACGTAGTATCTGTTGAATCACCGTTGAATTTTGAGAATTACTCCCCCTGCAACTGAAAGCTCGTTGCGGCAGTACTCCTCTGGGATGTCTCTAACATCGTATCTCAAAGTCCATAGCAAAAATTCATCTACAATCGCGCAACTCGAACCATAGCTCTGATACCATTTGTTAGGAATTTGGTATGCGGCAAAATAATCAAAGTGATAACGACATAGACCAGGACATGCACAGGAGACAAGATTTAATGTGGTTCAGCGTAGCCTACCTCCACGGACGAGAGAAACGAACAATCCACTAATAACGTAGAGAACTTGAAGAGTACAAATATATGATAATCCATGTAATCCCAAAACCTGGTGTACAAATCCCATGACCCGATGGAACCAAAACACTCTTCCCAACATCCCTACAATACACATCTTTCCAACGTAGGCCCAATAGTTGTAGAGATCCTAAAAGTTGTTACATTTCTTCAGAGTAATTCCCTCTCTCACATTCTCTTGTTCTCTCATAATTCAAAAGGTTAAACCTAGTCTATATTATAGACCCAAATACTTGGTCACCAAAAAACCTTATTCAATAAGATCTCTACTTAAAATAGATATTTATACATTAAAGTAAATCCTAATTACCAAGTAATCTTCAACCACTAGAATTACAATAAAACCCAACTTAATTACCAATTAGAATTTGAGTCAAAATATAACAAATCTGTTGAGAAACGTCGGTACACCCCATGGCGTAGCGAAAAAATTATCCGACGTATTCCGCTAGTAATCCATGTACGAAGAACGAATCCGGGGTAAAAATGGATGAAACGTTACCTTAAATAAATCTGAAAAATCGCAGGGAGTTAGGAGAATCAAATTCTTCTAGCACGATATCGAATCTGAGTCGTCCCAACAGCGTTCCGACCTCTACGCAGTCCACCCGAATGAAACAGACAATATTTTACTTCTCTAACTGTTAGAGAGATTTTTCGGAAAAGGCATATCTCGGCTGCTAGACCTTATGCCTTTATATAGCATTCAAAAATCCAATTCTAATTAAATTCGAATTCATTAAATATACAATATATTTAACCGAATATAATTAAAAATGTAGAATATGATTCTACTTTAATTAGGTTTCTTTAGATATATATATATATATATTTTAATAGTATTTAATAATTACAATAATTATCTAGTATTAAAATATATAAACAAGATTATCTATAATTATAATAATCTTAGTTTTTTACTTATTACGTGTACAATAAGTTTGTACACATGCTATCAAGTCAATATTTGTTCGTTTCAATCATAGGGTGTGACCCTTGTAGGTTCATGTAACGTTAGTAGTAGCATCTAGAACAATTCTAATATTACAAGCAATGAGTGACATCTAGCAATGTATCATTGCTACCTAAGTTATAAGAAGTCGTGGTTCAACATAACCTTTGTGATTAACTCTTTTCATGTATTACATCCTTTTGTCATCATATCTAGATCGGACACAAATCATGGAATAGTCACACTTGTATAGTCCATCTAATATTTCTTGATATCTTAAGTAGACTATTATAAACGAATAACTATGATATCTCATATCAATTTATTCGAGCATGGCCATGCATTTTCTAGTCCCACTCAATCAAGTGGCCTATGCTATTACTCTTATTATGTATGAGGGACAAATCCTATCTTGATCAACCATATTCCGCTACATAGATTGCAACATATCCAATATTAGTCTTTATAGTGTAGTCAGTTACGACACACGTTTGACCACATCAAAATATGTTACTCACAATGTTGAAATAATGATAATCTCAAGTCTGAGGATCATACATGTAGTTATCACTATGAGCAATGTTGTGACTGTCACATAATAATCCAAGAAACATGTTCATAGCGGGTCAGTCCAATATGTCGTTCTCTAACACATACTTATGTATTGATTTTGACATCTTCATGTCAATGACAACACTTTGTCATCAATCAACTACATATTAGTCTTAATATATTATTATTGTCCATGCCCACAATAATACTCGACTAAGGACATTAAAGAATAACTATATTATTCTAAGGACTTTATTATAATTCAGTTTATTTATAAATGCACAGAATAAGAGTAAAAAATAATAATGGCTTTATATTAGTAAACATGATAAAATAAGTATATCTTTTACAACTATCTCATGATTGATCTTTGGGCATACTCCAACAAAATCTCCCAATTGACACAAATTCATTTGAGCATTGACCTTCAAGTCTTCAACAGCTTTAATTTTTACGCAAGTCAAATATTTGTTGAAGCACTGCCGCCAAGTCTTCAACAACTCCAATTTTTACGTAGTATCCGTTGAAGCACCATTGAATTTTGAGAATTACTCCCCCTACAAATGAAACCTCGTTGCAGCAATACTCCTCTGGCATTCTCCAACATCGCACCGCATAGTCCGCAACAAAAATTCCTCCACAATCGCGCAGCTCGAACCATAGCTTTGATACCATTTGTTAAGAATTTGGTATGCGGAAAAATAACCAAAGCGATAACGACATAGACCAAGACATGCACATGGGACATGATTTAACGTGGTTCAACATAGCCTACCTCCACGGACGAGAGAAACGAACAATCCACTAATAACGTAGAGAACCTAAAGAGTACAAATACATGATAACCCATTTAATCCCAAAACTTGGTGTACAAATCCCATGACCCGGTGAAACCAAAACACTCTTCCCAACATCCCTACAATACACATCTCTACAACGTAGGCATAATAGTTGTAGAGATCCTAAAAGTGGTTACATCTCTCCAGAGTAATTCCCCCCTCTCATTCTCTTGTTCTCTCATAATTCAAAAGGTTAAACCTAGTCTATATTTATAGACCCAAATACTTAGTCACCAAGAAACCTTATTGAATAAGATCTCTACCTAAAATAGATATTTACACATTAAAGTAAATCCTAATTACCAAGTAATCTTCAACCTCTAGAATTACAATAAAACCCAACTTAATTACCAATTAGAATTTGAGTCAAAATATAACAAACTTTATGATTTGCTTCAATTCGACCTTTGAGCTCTTAATAGATGTTAATAAGATAACGTAACAGTTAACAAATTTTGTATAATGATACATTTAGTCCTTTACATTTTCATATTCAAATAAGTTTGTCTTAATTCAAAAATAATAATAAATTCAACCCTCAATATTTATATATTATTTTAATTTAACCCTATTTTTAATTAAAATAATTTAACCCTAAACCCTTAAATATAATAATTTGTTGCATTCGTTACTTCGTTTATTATTCGTGTCTCATGTTGGAACTGTCTACAAAGTTGTTTGGTTGCAGAGAAAAAACAAAGCAAAGTTGTTTGATTTCTGGTTGCGAGAAACGGAAACAACAATAATATCCGAAAAATAAAAAACCAACGGGGCCATTTTTTGCAAAAACAATGACAGAGCAAAGAACAAAAAGCAGAGGAGTAGGTGAAGTTCACGAAGGAACCCTTTATTTCTTTTGCTCAACTTTTGCTTTGATTTTGGGTTTCTAGAATTTTGAACTTTGATGTAATTAGTTTAATTTTGTAAATTTTTTCGGAAATATGTTAATATGTTAGTTGAAGCTGATAAAAATGAGGGTAAGGAAATTTGCTGTGGAACCATGTTGAACCCTGGTTCATTTGATGTTGCATTTTTAGCAGATGGAACTACGCTCTCAGCCTATGAAGCACAGGTACGGAACTTAAAGGCCGTCCCGCGTACTGGATACGTCCCCGGGACGGGTACAGATTCGGTACGGTTGGGGTACGTACCGGGGACGTCCCATATTTACGAGGTACGTCTGAAAATTATTTGGGTGCGTTGCGAAATTGAAGGGGACGTTTCGGGGACGGCGTTGGGAGTTCAGGCGCGTACCCAACCTATAATGGCGGTGGAAGACTCGAAAAACTGCTGAAGTTTTGATTGTGAGTTGCAGATAACATTGAAGAAGAATAAATCACGTGAAGCCCACGTGAAAGAGAAAAGAATGTTCTTTTATTTTAATTTATTTCTCTTGACTTTTGTGGGGCCTAAAAAATTTAATGACCTGAAATCACTTTCTTGCTTTAATAATTATCAACTCTTTATTAGTTTTTTTTTTTACTTTTAAACATTTTTATTAAAATTTTATTATTATTATTATTGTTATTATTATTATAAAATTATATTATTAATTTTGTGATTTAAACTCTTTATGTATCTTAACGATGTTGAATATTAGGTGTGTATTGTATTTGTAACTTGTTTTAACACTTCTTCACTCAAGCTTTAAATAGGGATGGGTAAATATTCATTTCAACCATGTCATCTTTTAATTTTATTATTTTAGTCCTTAATTTTCTCTTAATTTAGAATGTAAAGTTAAATTTTTATTCAATTTAGTCATTAAATTTTAGTAATCTTCTAATCTAAGTATTAGAAAGTAATTTAAAAATCATTAGAAGTGAATTTAAATAACTATAACTATAATTATTGTTTAATACAATTATAATTTTAATCCTTATTGTATTATAAATTTTATTGATTTTTTATTATATATATATTAAAATTTATTTTATATTTGTCGTACATTTACCGTACCCGTACCTATAATTTTAGAAATTGCCGTTTTCTGTCCCTGTACCCGTATCCGTATTTGTGCAACTTAGCTCTCAGCGATGAAATTCATACTCGATGGCCATGGGAAAATTGCTTATGCATTGGTGAGGCCTCTGGGTCACCATGCTCAACGCACTCGATCCGATGGGTATTGCTTTTCTAACTAGAGGTGATAATGAGCTTGACCAGCTCGTGAGCTACTCGGGCTCAGCTCGGTCAAAACTCGGCTCGAGTGAGCTCGACTCGGCTCAAGACCTTAACAAGTCAAGCCGACGCAAGCTCGACCGAAAAGCTCGTGAACAGGCTCGGTATAATTATATATATATATATGCTACATATACAGTAAAATTAATCTCTTTAGCAAAAGAAAAGCAATAAAATAAATTAGGAGAAAATCCACTAAAAATAAATTAACTAAAATAAATGAGGCACTCTTTTCCCCTTCCCCGATGTTGAATTTCGTTATAGTGTTGGTTATGAAAAAGATTTTTAACGAGGCCCTATATTTTATAAAAAAAATATAGCAAAATTGTCAATTTCGAGTCGAGCCGAGCCTGACGAGCTTCTACCCCGAGCCGACCTCTAGCCTAAAATTTCGAGCTCGCCGAGCCTCGAGCCCGAGCCGATCCCAATAACATTGTTTCCGAGCCGAGTCGAGCCTGGCTAGGCTCAAGCTCAGCTCGGCTCGTTATCACCCCTATTTTTAACAACGCTCTTAGTTGTTGTTGATGCTAGGGGTAAATTATTATATTTAAGGGTTTAGGGTTTAAGAGTTTAATGGTTTAGGGTTTATGGGTTCGAGGTTTTTAGTTTTTTGTTTATGGATTTGGAGTTTTAGATTTAGTGTTTTAAATTTAGGATTTCAAGTTTATGGCTTAGGGTTTAGGGTCAAATTATTTTTAATTAAAAATAGGGCCAATTTGAAATAATGTGTAAATATTGAGGGTTAAATTTTTTTAAAATTATGACTAAATTATTTGAATGTGCAAATGTGGAGGACTAAATGTGTTATTATATAAAATTTGTTAACTATCACGTCACTTTTTTAGCGTCCTTTAAGAGCTCAGTGACCAAACTGAAGCAAAACACAAAGTTTATTGGTAACATTAAAGCAATTTGATTACCAAATTGAATAATTAAGCAAAGTTTAGTGACCATTTGTGAACTTTATCTTTTTTTAAATTGATACTTGACCTGATTTTATTGTTCAAATTGATTCTTATGGTAAATGATTTGTTTGAATTATGAAGTTAAGTTTAAGTAGTAATTTGAAAAAAAAAAGTAAAGTGTAAACACCTAATTATACGAGAAGAATTTAAGTACCGAATTAAACCTCAAACTCATATTTAAATATTTTTAATCCTCTATTCAAAAAAATATATTTATCCTTTATTTATTATTATTAATTTTCAAAAAGAAACAATTGGAATTATTTCTTTAAAATTTGTACGTTGTTGTGAATATCTTTATTTATGGTGAATATCCATATATTAATTGAGACTTTAATGTACTTTATTATTAGGATTTAGTATCCATTATAATTAGGGTTTCCATCTTATGCCTATAAATATAAAGTTTGGAGAAAGCATTGTACACAACCCTATTCT
This sequence comes from Hibiscus mutabilis, assembly GCA_019671005.1. Classification (NCBI taxonomy): domain Eukaryota; kingdom Viridiplantae; phylum Streptophyta; class Magnoliopsida; order Malvales; family Malvaceae; genus Hibiscus; species Hibiscus mutabilis. Next base: position 17,145,602 of record CM033722.1, on the reverse strand, counting down.
TTATTCACAACACGTTATTAGCACGATCTCGCTCAATTTTCGTGGTTCTTGTCGGCATTTCCCGAAAAAGATTTTAACATGAATTGGTGAGTACATCTACGTATATTCAACTTATCTTAGAAAGTCTGGTATATTTTCTTATCTATATATTGATATAGTAGTTGGTTAATCACTCTTATATTAAGGTCAGTGTATATTGATATATTATTTGATTATTATTTTGTTATAATATTCATAGATATTTTGTTGCATCGAGTTTATATATAAACTCCAGGAACAAATATCGAGCCTTCAAAAAAACCTACAGGATGAACTTAGTTTGAAAATTATGATGATAGAATGGTCAACCGCTACATTAAGGAAAGTGAAGAAAGCGGTGGATTAGATATGCCATTTGACAATGATGTTTTTTGAGTTTCTCAAGCTATACGTACCTCAATAATTTTTTCCCATTTACTGTTGCTTTATATATATACAAACATATATTTGAGATTAATTATTATTATTATTTGTCTGAATTTAGCGTTTTAATTTTTAAGGTTCACAAAACACTATGATGAAAATGTGTGATTGTTTCATGGTTCGCCGAGGATAAACCAGGTTCTAGTACGATACTTTATTGGATTGAAAACCTCATTCAAAAGAAAAGGACTGAAGGCAAATTCATTACTTATAAGTTTTTTATTTGGCGTCTTGATTTTTAAGTTGGTTGATCAATTATTCTTTAATAGTATGTCTGTTATAAAGTCTATTTGCTTGAAAGCAATAATTCTCCTGTGTCCAAAAAATTGACTATAGACTTCTCCCAAGTTCAAGTTACAAAAAATCGTCTTGATCCAAGAATTCTTATGGGAGACATTCTCTAAAGTGAATGCAAGCATGATGTTTATTCCATGCGATTATTGGATTTGTGACATTCCCTGAAGTGAATGCAAACATGATAATTCACTATACAGTTAGTGAATAAAACTCAGCTATGTGAATGCTCCAAATTAAATTGAAAATTTGTGGTCAGAGTATCACCAATGAGAATATGTTAGAAAAACCTACTATACTTTTCACGCAAACAATGTTGTCCTGCAGACACAATATCGTGAAAAAAGGTTTTAAAGAACTACTGGCTCCGCTCCATTCTTTGAAGTGAATGCGATATTTTTATAGCGGAAAGAATAAATGCCACATTAGCAATTGTGGTCGCAATTGAAGACATGAACGTAGACATGAGCAAGATGATCATTTTAGGAATGCTTATAACCACCAGAAGTTGGTTTATAAAGATGACAATAATATATTAAGAAAGTGAAATTTTTATGCAATGGTACAAACCATTGATCTCGTACTTGTCATACACCGAAGCATTAAGGACCTTTATCCACAATCATGAATGATAAAGGAAAGAAAATATAAACAAATTTTGTTTACGAAAATGAGGAAAATAACTATGGCGTTGTTGGTCTAACTCAATTGGATATTGTTGATATCCTCATAACCCTTGAAGAGAATAATTCGCTATTTATTTTATTTCCTTATAATCTCTAAAAGGAATAATTAATCTTTTAATTTATTTTGTTTTATGTTAATTTGTTTTACGTATTATTTATTTATGTTTTTATATTATATATTTAAATATGTTAAAATATTTATTTATTATCCTTTAAAGAATATGATTATTTTCGGAATACAATATGCAATAAATTGTGAAGATTTATGCTTAGCAAACAGTGCAAGTACTCATACTATACTTAAGCATAAGAAATATTTTTCCCATTTAAATGCAAGGGAAATGTGAGTACTATATCTCAAAGTACTAAAAATATCAATGCTCCGGAAGAGCAATACATTCTTGAGACATTATCTTTGATAGATAATCGATTTGATATGTGCTATATTCAATATTTTTCATTTCTCGAAGTGAATGGAACAAAGCACATATTTAAAGGTGCATAATTATGCATACTATCCCATTTAAAAATGCAAGGAAATAATGCGAGAACTATATCCAAAAGTACTAATATCATAGAAGGCTCTAGAATAGCAAATATGTTACTGCAAAATGGAACTCAATTCCATATACGTTATACTCGCCAAAGTCGCAAAAAGACTAATTGAATTTTAAAGATATTCGCATAAATAAATATCATATTGAGACTATTAGTCAAGGGGATGCTGACTATCTCCATATTACAAGTATAACCCAAGGCAATAAGAAAATCTTGACAAAATTATATGCACTGTCATCCGGATTGTATTACACAAGAATTAGTATAAATTGAAGCTCATGTTATTGTGAACTAGAAGTTTACTGATAACTTTATTATTTGGCATGACCGGACATCCCGGTTCAATTATGATGCAAAAAATTATTGACACTTCATGTGGTCATTCATTGAAAAATTGATAGATTCTTCGAAGTAATGTTTTTCATGTGATGCTTACTCTCAAAGCAAACTAATTATTCGACCATCACCGGCTAAGATAGATTATGAATCTATTAATTTTTTAGAACAGATACATGGTGATATATGTGGGCCCATACACCCTTCTTATAGATCATCTAGATATTTTATGATTTTAATCAATGCATCGACTAGATGGTCATATGTATCCTTGTTATCAACCCGTAACTTGGCATTTGCGAGGTTACTTACTCAGTTGATAAAATTACGAACATATTTTTTTCAGATTACCCTATAGAGACAATCACTCTTGATAATGCTGGTGACATGCCATTTTACATACAACATCACTAATTCGCATCAAGCCAAAAAATTATCATAAGTTCTCCCTATTACAAATGGTTTTTAGTCAGGAACCAAATATTTCCCATCTTAGATATTTTGGTGTGCGTTATATATTCTAATTGCTCCACCACAACGCTCAAAGATGGGTCCTCAAAAGAGGTTTGTAATATATGTCGGATTTGAATTCCCCTTGATAATTAAATACCTCGAGCTTCTTATAGGCAATTTATTTATAGTTCGATTTACTAACTGTTATTTTAATGAGTCAGTTTTCCCAATATTAGGGGGGAATAATTAGTTGGGAAAAGAAATAAGTTGAAAATAAATTATCATTCTCTCATTTTGATTCACATACTCAACAAATGTGAAATAGAAGTTCAAAGGATAATTCATTGTAAATCAACTGTCAGATGCTTTTGCTGACCCTAAAAGAGTGACTAAGTCACATATACCAGCTATGAATGCTCCGATTGAAAATTGATGTCCTAGAAGGACAAACTCTAGTTTCTAATGAGTCTAACTCACGCCTGAAGCATGGTAGACAAGTAGGTTCCAATAATAAAAATCCTCAAAAAAAGAGATCTATATCTTATGATGTTCCGATCGAGAAATCAACAAATTATGAAAATCTCTAGAAGAGTTTACAAGGTCTCCAACAAAGATATTATACATGACTCAGGTACCTGATAATAACGAGATCTCAATAAATTATGTCATGTCTGGTAATAAGTGGAACCGAAATCAAATCAACGTCGATAACACATTTGCATGCAATATAACACTAGATATTTTAGATGATGATGTGGATCATGAGCCATTGTCAATTGGACAATGTAAACAAACAAATGATTGGCCAAAATGTTAAGAGACAATTGAGGCAGAACTAAAATCTATTTCAAAAGATAAGTATTCGGGCCTATAGTCCGTACACCGGAAGGTGTAAAACCCGTGGGATATAAATGAGTCTTTGTGAGAAATATAAATAAAAAGGGGAAATCTCGAGATATAAAGCTCATTTGGTTGTTAAAGGATTCTCACAAAGACCTAGAATCGATTATGAGGAAATATACTCATCAGTGGTGGATGCAACTACTTTTAGATTTTTTTATTAGTCTAGCAATAAAAGAAAGACTTAGTTTACCTAATGGATGTTGTTACAACCCATTTGTATGAGCTTCTTGATAATAACATTTACATGAAACTTTAAGAAGGATTTAGACTGTAGAAGCAGTTAATTCAAGTTCTTGAGAACATTATTCAATCAAATTGAACTTATCTATTTATGAATTAAACAATTTGGGCGCATATTGCATAATCGCCTCAGTGAATACTTATTAGAGAAAGGATATACAAACGATTCAATTTCCCTGATAATTTTTATTAAGAGGTTTAGCTCCAAATTTGTTATTGTTGTTCCATTGAGCACGAGGCAAAGCCGAAAAATAATTGTTATGCATCAGATCTTAGTTGGTCTAGAAGTATTATTTAAGTGCTACGAGACCATTGCCTTTAGATCTTTCAAAACTCGATGCCTCTTCAAATCATTTAAATAATTTATATGCACGAGGCAAAGCCGAAAAATGTGTTTGGCTAAACATATCCAGAAGTTATGTGAATTGCCTTCACAAGATAAGATGTAAGCTATCCTATGCGGAGATAATGCAAAATTTATAACTCAATCAAAAGGTGGATATCAAATGTGACAAAACGAAACATATTTCTTCAAAGTTTCATCCCTCATGATCTTCTGAATAATAGTATTTGATGAATCCTTTCAAACAGTAGTTTGAAAGATCTATTCATTAATGCATAGTTTACTTCAACATTTAAACATTATATTCAAGATTGAATTATGAAGATTCAAAGATCTTATGTGATATTTTCATGAGGGGAGTAAATACACGTTGCACCCTTTTTCCCTTAACAGAGGTTTTGTCCCAATCGGTTTTCCTGGTAAGAATTTTAATGAGGCAACATGTTATGCGTATCAAAGATGTGTGTACTCTTTTTCCTTCACTAAAAATTTTTCCCCCACAGGGTTTTTATCTTAGTAAGGTTTAAACGAGGCACATTATCTTCATGGATATCCAAGGGGGAGCGTTATGAATATCTTTATTTATGGTGGATATCCATATATTAAATGAGACTTAAATATACTTTATTATTAAGGTTTAATACCCATTGGAATTAAGGTTTCCATCTTATGCTATAAATATAAAGTTTGGAGAAAGTATTGTACACATAACGTTTGGAGAAAGCAATGTAACCTCCTCGACCCGGCCTAGTCGCAAGACCGAACCGAGTAAGCTACATTAGGTTTACCGAAGTAAACCAGGAAAATTAAACCTAAAACACGTCCATTTTTTTCTTTTATCTTGTCTAGATGCATTAATGCTTTCCTACATGATCATATTGTTCACATGTGAGCACTCATCTCAATCGGGCATCGTAACAATATCCAATTGACCTCAAACACGAATTAGGGACCAAAACATAATTTCTGCATAATTAAAGGACTTTTATAATTTTTAAGTTACCAACCTTTAATTAAATTCATTTCATGCTTAGATGTCAAAAATCAGCTTCAAACGATCATCCATGCTGAAATAATTGGCAAAACAAGATCAGAGACTAAAACGAAAGAATCCAGAACTGCCTTTCCAGGACATTAACAGAAATAACGATATCCGTATCGATACACTGAGACCCGTATCGATACGGTTGTGAAATCATCATTTCGATACGGTAAAACCCATACCGGTACGCCATTTCGAGTATAAAATATGTTTTAAAATCATTTCGCACCGTACCGACATGGCCCCTTGTCGGTACGAGGCTTCTTCTTCAAAAAGTAAAATTCCAATAACCAATTGGCGTATCGAAACGCCCCTACCTGTACAAAAATACCCTGGCCTTATTTGCCTAGCCGTACTAATACAGTTCCCAGCGTATCGGTACGCTTGGGCATGTAATGTCAAAATTAGCTGGTTTTTACACAATTTTAGATGCAATTGACCCCTAGCAACCTGCACACATGCTGATCAACACTTGAATATACACAAACTACCATTTATATCAAGATTAGGCTACCAAAACAACCTTATACTTCCAAAGGACCACTTTAGAATCATGCTTTCTAGACCACTTTGCCAAACATACCAAAATGCACATTTAGACCATTCTGAGCATAAGCAACATGCCAACACACTCAACATAGCATATTAAACCTGGTCAAACCAGCACAACATAGCAACCCACAAGGAAACTCTAGATGCATACCTAATCAACCATTCAACCTCAACTATAGGCAAGTAATAGCATCAAGCTAATCAACATATAACCATCATTAAAAACCAGCATAGAATCATTCTAAAGAACCACAACGCAACAAATTTACAACTCCCAAAAACCATGGCGAACCCATTGCCTTATTAACCAAAAACGTAAACTGAGTTCATACTCAAAAGTAGTTTATCTCTTGGATCCTTGCAAACCTTGCCTTTGCTGCATCATTAGGAAAAATAGAGGATAAACACACATGCTTAGTGAGGATGCTCATACAACAATGATGCATTAAAAACCATTTAAAAATCACATGCTTACAACCAAAGCATTTTTCCATGATTCCAACCGAATCAAAACATAACAACCTTTATATAACATCATATACAATCCATGTTTAAATCCCAAAGCATTTTAAAAAATCATGCTTAAATCCCAAAGCATTACAAACAAGGTTCAACACATGAACTTTCTCATATATTGGCATTTATAGTGACCCAGATAGATTACCTCTATCCTATACACATATCGGATACATGGATCTCTCATACCATGCCTAGCATAATCGTATGATATCCCAAACCTTGCTTTGTTAAACCACAAGATTTGACACCCTCACCTAGTTAAACAGCGAGATTACACCCTTGCCTAGTTAAACTGCAAGATTTCATCTTTGCCTAGTTAAACCGCAAGATCACCATCAATTTGGGTTGCCTAGTTAAACCGTATGCCCCAAATGAGGTTCCAACAGTCCAAGTGGCCTTGTTACACACCATTCCTCAAGGACCCATGGCCATAATCGATTTTGTTCATATTTTATAGTGCACTTTTAATCCTATGGCATGCCAACTATATCCGATTATTTTCTCACCCTGTCACATAGCCAATATATCATTTACAAACCATTTACAACCATTTACTCACTGTTTACAATGCATTAACAAAACATTACATTGCCGATGCAATAACACCATTCCCAACCGGAATGAAAATCAATGCTCAATAGAATTTAATGTACTTTCAAACCCCTGTGTATGTACTCAAAATCATGCATTACCAGTAAGTAAACCACACCATGTTTATCACCAAAGCATGCAAACAACATGCTCATATCTAAGCCGATATTCAAGAGCAAAATAAGGGAAACTTACTTTCGAGCTTAGGTAAGTGTATCACGCTTACCCTAAACTCCCAACAACCTTTACAAACCATAGGATAAATGCATTAAAATACATTCAAACCATTGCCTAACAGCAATCTCCCACAACTCCCAAGTTGCCCACTCGAAGACCATCCGAAGCATACCGAAATCATCATCGAACATTTTCAAAACTTAACCCAGCCATAAAACAATAATTGAACCCATCAACCATCATCTAATAACATCCAAAAACCCTTTCCTAACATCCTTTTACCTCCAGCATAGATTAAACTCGATTATCTCCACAATAACTCAAAACTAGCAACCTAAATAATTAGAGATTCAAGAGTTTCGGGATTATATTGATAAAAACAACTTATCAACATCAAAACACATCCAAAACATATATTAAATCAATCTCAAATACTGGAAATCAGATCCACTTCGGGAATTACCATGTTTCATCAATATTTCCAAAATAACTCAATTAAACATTGAAAAAACATTAAAATCACATTACAACTTATAAAGCAAGGATAAAATACTTGGGAATATCAATAAAGAACCATTTAACAGAGGAGATCACGGACCTTACCCTTGTTATGTGATTTCTCCCTCAATTGGCTTGTTTAAAGCTAAGAAAACATGAAATTTTAATGAGATTTTGCAAAACAAAGTTAAAGAATCAAGTTAAAATCAATAATCTGATTGAAATAATCCTTTACCTCTGGATTTTGATGAAATTTTGAGTGTTTGGAAGAAAAGAAGTTGAGAGAAAAGGTTTAGGAAAAAGTTGCGTGATTTTCTTTTAAAAGCCAATAACTAACTTTAGATATTTAATCCTCATTAACACCCTTTTAAAACACATGTTTAAAATGATTAAATTGAAGGGAGAAACCACCAGCAAACACTTGGTATATTAGCTCCTTAAGATTCTAAGGATTTGACCCTTTTGATTTTAGTCACTTTAAAACAGTTTTCAAAAATCGTATTTTGGTCACTAACCCAAAATGTCATATTTCCAAATCCCCTTTTCTAAAATTGATTCCACCAAAAATCAATATATATTAAAAGATTATTTTTAACTATTTTTCCATATTTTTATCTTATCAAAAAATATACAGTCCCGAATCTGACTCAAATCTCTAACCCGATCCACTGAATTGTCTAATAAACCTCAAATCCGCTAGGCCCAAAACCGGGGTGTTACATCTCTCTCCCACTTATGAAATTTCGTCCCTGAAATTACCTGGGGGGAAACAGATGCGGAAATTGCTCCTTCATATCCGTCTTGCTTTCCCAAGTAGCTTCCTCAACACCTCAGTGTCGCCACAAGACCTTCACGAGCTCTATCGTCTTACCACGTAGGACTTTCTTTCTGGTGTCGAGGATCTCTACGGGTTCCTCATCAAATGATAGATCTAGCCTCAACTCCACATCCTCTACTGGCATAACATGCGATGGATCTGAACGATATCTCCTCAACATCGAAACATGGAACACATTATGAATTTTCTCCAACTCGGGAGACAACCTCAACCGGTATGCCACAGGACCCATGCGCTCAATAACCTCGTATGGTCCAATAAACCTCAGACTAAGCTTACCCTTACGTCTGAATCTCATCACCTTTTTCCATGGTAACACTTTCAAGAATACGCGATCGCCCACAGCATATTCAACCTCCTTACGCTTTAAATCCACTTAAGATTTCTGCCAATCCGCTGCCGCTTTCAACCGGTACCATACAAGCTTAACCTTCTTATCTGTTTCTTTCAACACATCCGGTAGAGTAACATGCTTTTCCCCTATCTCAGCCCAACATAAGGGCGTACGACACCTCCAGCCATATAACGCCTCATAAGGTGCCATCTGTATACTCACCTGATATCTGTTTTTGTAAGCAAAATCAACTAAAGGCAAGTGCTTCTCCCAGGTTCCTTGGAACTCCATAATACAACATCTCAGCATATCCTCCAAAACCTGAATAACCCGCTCAGACTGCCCATCCGACTGAGGATGATACGTAGTACTAAAACTCAACCTCGAACCCAAGGCTTGGTGCAAACTCCTATAAAACCTTACCGTAAACCTCGGATCCCTATCTGAAACAATGGATTTTGGTACACCATGCAAGTGCACAATCTTCGCTATATACAAATCTGCCAACTTGTCCAAGGTGTACGTGGTATGCACTGGCAGAAAATGTGCACACTTTGTGAACCGGTCAACAATCAACTAAACAGATTCCTTCTTAGCTGGTGTCAACGGCAACCCTGTTACAAAATCCATGGTGATTCTCTCTTATTTTCAATACAGAATTTTTAACGATTGCAACAACTCGGATGGAAATTGATGTTCAGCCTTGACCCGCTGACATACCATGCACTTGGAAACAAACTCAGCCACATCCTTTTTCAACCCAACCAGTAGTATGCCTTCTTCAAATCACGATACATCTTAACACTACCAGAATGCATAGTAAAAGGGCTAGAGTGTACCTCTGCCAAGATAGTGTGCCTCAACTCCGGATCATCCGACACTACTATTCGACCCTTGAAACACAAAACTCCATCATCATCAAAATGAAATTATGTCGAATTACCATCCGCTATGTCCTTAACATGCTCAACCAACGAATCATCGTACGGTTGCCTAGCTTTAATCAACTATGATAACGTAGGCTTGACTTGCAATTCAGCCAACAAACCGCCCTTCCGTGTCACACTCAACCTTGCAAACATATCTCGAAGCTCAACCGCGACCTTACGACTTAGTGCATCTGCCACTACATTAGTTTTACCAGGATAATAATCAATTGTCAATTCATAATCCTTAAGCAACTCCAACCATCTATGTTGCCTAAGATTCAAATCTTTTTGGGACATCAAATACTTCAAGCTCTTGTGATCCGTAAAGATCACACACTTCTCACCATAGAGGTAATGTCGCCAAATTTTCAAAGCGAATACTACGGCTGCAAGATCCAAATCATGAGTTGGATAATTGCACTCATAAACTTTCAAATGTCTCGATGCAAAGGCCACAACCTTCCATCCTGCATCAGCACACAACCTAAGTCAACATACGACGCATCACTATAAACCACAAACTTCTTCCCAGATTCAGGTTGTATCAACACAGGAGCATGCGTCAGGACTTCCTTCAGCTTCTCAAAACTGTGCTGCTGCTTTTCTGTCCACACATAAGGAATATTCTTCTGTAACAACTTAGTTAACGGTACTGCAATACTCGAGAACCTCTCAACGAAACGGCGATACAACCTTTTTGTTGTAACCGTCTCGCCAAAAGAACTTGTGACTAACATGCCAACATCTAAGATCTCAACAGGAACATTTAGCAAAGATGCATGTTCATTCAAGATATATGAATGCGTAGACCCCGAATCAATTAAAGATAACAATGACTGCAAAGTAAAAGTACCTGCGGTCACATCCGTCTCATTACAACCCTCACTGTGAGCAAAGACCCGAGTCGGTCTACCACCTTCAGGTCTCACCGCTGTAGCATAAGCTATACCTTTACGACCATCCTCGCACCTCTAAAAATTACCCCTACCACGGCCTCGGCCCCTAGCAGGTGCAGCAACTTATGCTGGGGCATCTCTCACAGCCTGAGGACAATCACACTTCAAGTGATCAGATGAACCACAAATCCAACAAGCTTCAGCATTACCCAGCACATACCCGTGTGGCACCTACCGTATCGCTTACACTCTTGTGTAATACGAGCTCTATGAGCACCCTGGCCAACTCCACCATCACGTCTATGATCTGGCTTATGTCTCTTGTCCCTGAACTTCCTATTCTGCCTCCCAGAATAGCTAGAGTCTACCACTCTTTTACCTAAGTTCACACATGTAGCTTGAACTGGTGCACCCAAGGACTGCTCGATATCCTTGGCCCAATTGACCAACACATCGAAATTTGTGTAATCTGTAGCCAAGAGATACGTCTTGATGTCCTTAACAAGACCATAACGTAACCTATCACATCTATGTTGGTCATCTAGAACCAACTCCGGAGCATACTGACTTAGCTGGACAAACTTCACCTCGTATTCAACAACAGACATACCTCCCTGAGATAACAACATAAACTCACGCTTCTTCATAGCCAAATACTAGGTACCAAGATACTTCATCTTGAAAGCTCTTTAAAAGAACTCCCAAGTAACGTCCGCCTTAGGAATACCAGCAATTATGGTCACCCACCAATGATATGCATCCCCTGCAGCAGAGATACAGTGCAACCCAACTTGCGCTCCTCATTATATCCCATCTGATTTATGATACGAATCGTCTTTTCCTACCAACCTTCAGCTGCCTCATGGCCCAAACCTTGAAACTCCTCACCTCCCAAACTCCTCAAACGCTCCAAGGGTAAACCTTGATTTGCCAACACAGTAGGTGTCGGTGCCTGTACCTGCACTCCAGCAATCGCTGCTTGAAAAGCTCATGTTATTGCCTGAACTAACGGAGTCAAATCACCATACACGGGCACTTGGTGCACCTGGGGTACTTCACTCGCCCCAATATCAACTGGAGGAACCACTGGAGGAGGAGGAGGTAAAACATGAGGGAGATTCTCTTCTGTCTCGTTATTCTGCCAAACCTTGGCAGTATTAGCCATTGATCTTGTCTCACGTCAAGCCATGATAACAAAAGCATCAAAACACATTAGAGTTAGGCTAGCATCAGGCAAAGGATCCAAGTTAACTTTAAAACGCATTTAAAATCCTCGGTAATAGGCAATGTGTTCCCAAAACATACCCTAACATAACATTAAACAATCACCGAACATATACACAATCACCGTGTAGTTCAAACAATAGCAGCTAGTTGAACAACAACATCCCAACTTTTCGCAAACCTGGCTCTGATACCAACAAATGTAACCCTCTCGACCCGGCCTAGTCGTAAGACCGAACCGAGCAAGCTACATTAGGTTTACCGAAGTAAACCAGGAAGATTAAACCTAAAACACGTCCATTTTTTTTCTTTCATCTTGTCTAGATTCATTAATGCTTTCCTACATGATCATATTATTCACAGGTGAGCACTCATCTCAATCGGGCATCGTAACGATATCCAATTGACCCCAAATATGAATTAGGGACCAAAATGTAATTTTAGCTCAATTAAACAAATTTTCTAATTTTTAAGTTACCAACCTTTAATTAAATACATTTCATGCTTAGATGTCAAAAATCAGCTTCAAACGATCATCCATGCTCAAATAATTGGCAAAACAAGATTCAGGGACTAAAACAAAAGAAACCATAACTGTCTTTCCAGGACATTAAAAGAAATAACGATATCCGTATCGATATGCTGAGTCCCATATCAATACGATTTTGAAATCATCATTTCGATACGGCAAGACCCGTACCAGTATGCTACTTCGAGTATAAAATACATTTTAAAATTATTTTACACCGTACCGATACAGTCATTTGGTGTTTCGGTACGCGGCCTCTTCTTCAAAAAGTAAAATTCCATTAACCAATTGGCATATCAAAACGCCCCTACCTGTATCGAAACACCCTTGCCTTATTTTCCTAGCCGTACCGATATGATACCCCGCGTATCGGTACGCCTGTGCTTGTAATGTCAAAATTAGTTGGTTTTTACACAATTTTAGATGCAATTGACCCCTAGCAACTTGCATACATGCTGATCAACACTTGAATGTACATAAACTACCATTTATATCAAGATTAGGCAACCAAAACAATCTCATACTTCCAAAGGACCACTCTAGAGGCATACTTCCTAGACTACTTTGCCAAACATACCAAAATGCACATTTAAACCATTCTCAGCATAAGCAACATGCCAACACACTCAACATAGCATATTAAACCTGGTCAAACCAGCACAACATAGCAACCCACAAGGAAACTCTAGACGCATACCTAATCAACCATTCAACCTCAACTATAGGCAAGTAATAACATCAAGCTAATCAACATATAACCATCATCAAAAACCAGCATAGAATCATTCTAAAGAACCACAACGCAACAGATTTACAACTCTCAAAAACAATGGAGAACACATTGCCGTATTAACCAAAAACGTAAATCGAGTTCATACTCAAAAGTAGTTTATCTCTTGGATCCTTGCAAACCTTGCCTTTGCTGCCCCGAACTTTAATGCTCTGCATCATTAGGAAAAAGAGAGCGTAAGCACACATGCTTAGTGAGGATGCTCATACAACAATGATGTATTAAAAACCATTTAAAAACCACATGCTTGCTTTTCCAAAAACATGCTTACAACCAAAGCATTTTTCCATGATTCCAACTGAATCAAAACATAACAACATTTATATAACATCATATACAATCCATGCTTAAATCCCAAAGCATTTTAAACATACCATGCTTAAATTCCAAAGCATTACAAACAAGGTTTAACACATGAACTTTCTCATATATTGGAATTTATATTGACCCGGATAGACTACCTCTATCCTATACACATATCGAATTCACGGATCTCTCATACCATGCCTAGCTAAACCACATGATATACCAAACCTTACCTTGTTAAACCGCAAGATTTGACACCCTCGTCTAGTTAAACCGCGAGATTACACCCTTGCCTAGTTAAACTGCAAGATTTCACCATTGCCTAGTTAAACTGTAAGATCACCATCAATTTGGGTTGCCTAGTTAAACCGTATACCCCAAATGAGGTTCCAACAGTCCGAGTGACCTTGTTACACGCCATTCCTCAAGGACTCATGGCCACGATCAATTTTGTTCATATTTTATAGTGCACTTTTAATCCTATGGCATGCCAACTATATCTGATTGTTTTCTCACCTTGTCACATAGCCAATATATCATTTACAAACCATTTACTCACTATTTACAATGCATTAACAAAACATCACATTGCCGATGCAATAACACCATTTCCAACCGGAATGAAAATCAATGCTCAATAACATTTAATATACTTTCAAACCCCTGCGTATGTACTCAAAATCATGCATTACTAGTAAGTAAACCACACCATGTTTATCACCAAAACATGCAAAGAACATGCCCATATCTAAGACGATATTCAAGAGAAAAATAAGGGAAACTTACTTCCGAGCTTAGGTAAGTGTATCGCGCTTACCCTAAAATCCCAACAACCTTTACAAACCTTTGTAAATCATTTAAAACCAGTTTCCACTCACCGATACGCCTCTTCGCCTTTCTTACCAACGCCAAAACAAGCTACCGTCAAGCAATAAAACAACGTCAAGCTTCATCACCTTGATTATCCCTTATTTTAAACACATAGAACCAGAGGATAAATGCATTAAAATACATTCAAACCATTGCCTAACAGTAACTCCCACAACTCCCAAGTTGCCCACTCGAAGACCATCCGAAACATACCGAAATCATCATCAAACATTTTCAAAACTTAACCCAGCCATAAAACAACAATTCAACCCATCAACCATCATCTAATAACATCCAAAAACCCTTTCCTAACATCTTTTTACCTCCAGCAAAGATTAAACTCGATTATCTCCACAATAACTCAAAACTAAAAACCTAAATAATTAGAGGTTCAAGAGTTTTGGGATTCTATTGATAAAGGAAACTTATCAACATCAAAACAAATCCAAAACATATATTGAATCAATCTCAAATACTGGAAATCAGATCCACTTCGGGAATTACCATGTTTCATCAATATTTCCAAAATAACTCAATTAAACATTGGCAAAACGTTAAAATCACATTACAACTTATAAATCAAGGATCAAATACTTGGGAATATCAATAAATAACCATTTAATAGAGGAGATCACGGACCTTACCTCTGTTATGTGATTTCTCCCTCAATTGGCTTTTTTAAAGCTAAGAAAACATGAAATTTCAATGAGATTTTGCAAAACAAAGTTAAAGAATCAAGTTAAATCAATAATCTGAGAGAAAATAATCCCTCACCTCTGGATTTTGATGAAATTCTGAGTGTTTGGAAGGAAAGAAGTTGAGAGAAAAGGTTTAGAAAAAAGTTACGTGATTTTCTTTTAAAAGCTAATAACTAACTTTAGATATTTAATTCATATTAACACCCTTTTAAAAACACATGTTTAAAATGATTAAATTGAAGGAAGAAACCCCCAACAAACACTTGATAGATTAGCTCCTTAAGGATTCTAAGGATTTGACCCTTTTGATTTTAGTCACTTTAAAACAGTTTTCAAAAATTGCATTTTGGTCACTAACCCAAAATGTCATATTTCCAAATCCTTTTTCTAAAATTTATTCCACCAAAAATCAATATATATTAAAAGATGATTTTTAACTATTTTTCCATATTTTTATCTTACCGAAAAATATACAGTCACGAATCTGACTCGAATCTCTAACCCGGTCCACTGGATCGTCTAATACACCTCAAATCCGCTAGGACCAAAACCATGGTGTTACAAGCATTATACACAACCCTACATTGAGAATATAATACAAGTCTCTCTCTTTCTCTCATCTTTGCTCTTGTTCATCTCTCTTGTTCTTCTTTACTTTATTCACAACGTACATTTAGTTTAAAAATTATTTCTATTAATTTGAATATATTTTATTCGGAGGTTTATTTGGGGTATAACGAACGAGAAAAGAGAGTGTGTATACCATTGTCGCAAGTAGGGGTTTTCAAAAATATTCGATTCGATCCGATTCGATTATCTATTGATCTAATCTAAAAATTTGAATATTTGATCCAATTTTTATTTTCAGACCGAATACAATATTTTAAGTTTCGGATTATCCGAAAATCTGAAATATTCAGAAGTTTAAATATTCATAAATTTTTATCTTGTTATATTTAGTAATTTAATGCTTGTTATATCCGAAAATTCAAAAAATAAAACTTTTTATAGATGCTAATCTTGTTATATTTGACAATTTGTTGATTTTTATCTTCAAAATTCTAAAACTTTCACAGATACTACTGCTAAGTTTGAAAAATAATACTTAAATCAAATTATATATTTAGATAATGCTAAATTCGAAAAAAAAATACTTGAATCAAATTATATATTCAGCTAATTTGATATTCGAATATCCAATATGAGTATCCAAATATCCAATTTTTTCTAGATCAGATGCGGATCGCAATTTTACCAATCTGAAATTTTAGATATCTGATTATTTGGATCGAATCTGATATCCAAAAATAAACACCCTTTGTAACACCCTAAAAATCATTCTATGAGGAATAGAGTTCCAGTGATCAAAAAATCAATATCGGAAAGGTCCAAATAATGTATCAATCCTTCAAAAGCTAGGGACAAAGGGACTGTCATCCGAGAGCCTTGAGAGCTTCGAAAGCTAAGATGGATGTAGTCGAAGTCTCGGGACTAGCTAGGTGCCTTTCCCAATTTCATTATTATTGTTTATTTCATTTCTAATATTGTCTCAAGGTATTGTTGCACCGAAACCTCGTCGGAGGTACTATTGACAAGCTTGGGTAAGTTCAATACATTGATATGTTGGCTATTGCATCACAGTATAGTATAGATATCATTGAAATATTGATTAAGGTCATATTGATCATTGGATATCATTATTGTATCATGGATATTGATCATTATATAAATAACTTCGTGTATAAGGAATATTGCGTTGGACATCATTGATGGTCATGTTGGTAAGTACCAGTAAGTAATGCATCAAAATGTTGTCCCTAGAATCATTGTTATTGCCATTGACATCATTGAAGCATTGACATATAAAATCGTTGAATTATTAATATTGAATCATTGCTACCGAATCACTGTTACTGAAATATTGTTACCGAATTACTGCTATTGCTTATTGTCATTGAAGTATTGCTATTGAATATTGACATTGAACTATTGATATCGATTCATTGTTAATGAACTATTGCTATTGATTCATTGTTATAGAAATATTGTTACCGAATCATTGTACTGAATTGCTATTGAAATTATTGCTACCAGACTATTGTTATTGAACCTTGGATTCGAGTGGAATTGGATACAATTGGCATGCCATAGAATTCACGAGCTCATTGGTACCGGTGGACTACGGTCCTTGGGCTACGACCTTTATTGTGGTATGGCGGAGGTATGATGTGAATTGGTCATATTGGTGCGGCGGAGGGACTAGACCACTATTGATTTTGGTGCGATGTAGGAATTCGTGTATCCATACTCCTTACATCGATCCAAGGAAACCTATTGATATTGATTATTGTTAGTGTATTAATATTTTTATTGATCCATTGTTATGGAAATATTGTTACTGAATCATTGCTATTGAAATTATTACTACCGGACTATTGTTATTGAACATTGGATTTGAGTGGAATTGGATACAATTGGCACGCCATAGAATTCATGAGCTCATTGGTACGGGTGGACTATGGTCCTTGAGCTACGACTTTTATTGTGGTGTGGTGGAGGTATGACGTAAATTGGTCATATTGGTGCGGTGGAAGGACTAGACCACTATTGATTTTGGTACGGCGTAGGAATTTGTGTATCCATGCTCCTTACATCGATCCAAGGAAACCTATTGATATTGATTATTGTTAGTGCCTTAATATTGTTATTGCATTGATTATTGCCATTGCATTGATTGTCGTTATTGTATTGAATGTAGACATTGGGCATATTGCCATAGTATTGCCATTGTTGTTATTGAGGCATGGTATAAATGCATTTGTTTCCATTAATATCCTTTATGACTACCTCACTAGGCAAAGTATGCCTAATGCATTCATTTTCTATGCATTTCAGGTTAGCAAGGTCTTGAGTTGAAGATCGAGGTGTTGAAGGTTTTTGGCAAGTCACGAAGCTACTAAAGTAAAGTATGTTATTCCTACAAACTCTTAGAAGGGTAACATAATGGTTGTATAAGTCACTTTTGGTCCTTTGGATGCATGTATGCTTTGTGAGTTTTTGGTATGCTTCATTTGACTAAATGAGATTTTTTAAAAGTGGTAAAAATGGACTAAAAAGCATATTTGACCTAATTAGGGGAAAACAAGGTAAATGGATTCATTTGACCTTGAAATTTGACATGTTGACAGATTTAGGCTAAATAAACTTGTTGGTAAAGTTTCATTGAATTTGGACATAGATTGGTTGGGTAATTTACTAATAAACCAGATAAAAACTGGCATTACAAACCTTGCCGTACCGATACGGGTGATGGCGTATCGGTATAGGCTTGCATAATTGGAATTAGATTAAAGGTTGTACTGATACAACTCAAGCTATACCATTACCGAATTTTAAATTTGGAAATTACTGTATCGGTGCAGATACACCTTATCGAAACGCAATAATAATAAATAAATTATCAGCTACGTACGGGTACATTGAATTTAATCATTTTAACGGTCATGGTCAGGGTGTATCGATACGGTTGTACCCGTATCAGTATGGCTTTTCAAATCTATAAAATTCCTGGATCTTAATAAACATAGGTTATCGATACGATAGGTCTAGTATCGGTACGACCGCCCTTTATTATACAACTGTTTTACCTGGCTGCATAGAGGCGTATCGATACGATCCCATGGAGTATCGATACTCGTAGTTTTTAAACTGTTATAATAATTAAAATAAATTTTGGAATTTTGCAAATTGGTCACTAAAGCTTAGGAGCTTAAATTGAGCTGGTAAATGAGTTCTGATTAACATGAAAATTTATAGAAATATTGTTTATAGTTCAAGTTACATTGTGGTAGGCTTAATTTCTAATGTGAACTCTTAATTTATCAAAATTAAAATTTGGTCCCTATAACTTGTAAAAGTTCAAAATTAGTCTGAAATGGACGATAGTTGTATCGTATCGAATTATTGGGTTTAATGTATTGATCATTGTATCATATCAATCACTGATTCACCAATAATCAAATGAAACTCTGTATCAAATATCATTTTGTCACCAGTAGCATATTCTTACTCGGATTCCTACCAGACCGAAAAGGAGGTGTTACATTTGTGGTATCAGAGCTAGAGTTTAGTCGATTATAGGACTAAACTGAAGTTTATTGTTTTGTTATTATTATTGCATTATACCACCTAAGAGTTATTTATTGTATACTGTGACTTGCCAACTAACCCAATCTCTTTATTTATTATAGTATAGTAGTTTGTAAGCTAACTAAAGCTCATACAAGTGTTGAGCTAGACATTGATTCCTCGAATCATGGCGAGGAAACAGGGGGACCCTTCAATGTCTATGATTTAGTGGGTAAAAACCCTAAATATTTTAAACCGTCAATGTAGATTACTCAATTTAAAGAATTATTTGGAAAGAACAGCTAAAAGCTACTAACAATATTTGACCTCACCGAAGCCCGAGTAGGCCTTATAGCCCTCCGGGGCTGTAGCTTCAATATCTTAAACCTTTATAGACTAATACATCAGTTTTGGGTTTACACGCTTATTAACAAAGGAAGTATGCTCCATGCATCATTACAAGTATCATTGAATTTTGCTCCCATCTTGTTATGCATTGGCAAATCCTTAATATAGTTATCCCTTTTGAGGGTATGTATCGATCAAGCCATTAAATTACCATATGAACCTATTGCATTTAGAGATCTACGAAACCAATCATTTAGCTGATAGTGTCACCATAAGCCTTGTGTGCAAACTTTATCCCTTAATAATTTAAGGGATTCTATTTCTAGCTAATTTGTTAGCATTACTGATTCACGAATTTGATGTTATATTGGGTATGGGTCGGCTTAGTAAGCATCCAGCCTGGGTAGACTGTTGTAAGAAGAAGTTGTATCTCTGGTTCTTGGAAAATAAAGCATCACTTTGATGGGTTTGAGAGCTCCATTGTTATACGCTTTGTCTTTGGAGGCCGAGGGTGAACCTCAGTTACAAGACAACGACACTGTATGTGAATACCCTGACGTTTTCCCATACAAACTTTCAGGTTTACCTCCCACCTGTGAAGTAGAGTATGGCATCAAAGTGCAACCTGGAACAACCCTAGTTTCTATTGCACCCTATCGTATGGCACCAGTTGAGCTTAAAAAGCTGAAGGCTCAGATTCAAGAGTTATTAGATAAAGGTTTCATTCGACCGAGTTCTTCACCTTGGGGAGTTTCAGTCTTCTTTGTAAAGAAGAAAGACATTTTCATGAGACTGTACATTGATTACCAATAGTTGAATAAAGTGACCGTCAAGAATAAATATCCCTTGCCAAGAATTGATGACCTATTCGATCAACTTAAGGATGCCTCTATGTTTTCCAAGATTAATTTAAGGTCAGGGTAATCTCAGATGAAAGTTAAAGATTGTGATATACCCAAAACTACCTTCCATACAAGATACGACCACTACGAATTCTTGGTAATGCTCTTTGGGCTAACCAATGCACAGACAACTTTTATGGACCTAATGAATCGTGTTTTTAGACCCTATTTGGATAAGTTCTTAGTGATATTCATCGATGATATATTGATCTATTCTAAGAATGCTACTAAACACCATGACCACCTCCGTATTATGCTTCAAACTCTTCAGGAGAAGCAGTTGTACGCCGTTTTCCAAGTGCAAATTCTGGCTCTCTAAAGTTGCCTTCCTTGGGCATATTGTCTCAGCTTCGGGAATTCAGGTGGACCCAAAAAAAATCCAATCTATCCTAGATTGTAGGTTACTGAGAAATGTTAGAGAAGTTAAAAGCTTCCTTGGTCTAGCTGGCTACTATAGAAGATTCATTAAGGATTTTTCTATGATAGCAGCTTCTCTGACTAAGCTATTGAGAAAAAAACTTTGTTCAACGATACTAAAGATCAACAGAGAAGCTCCGACCAGTTAAAGCAAGTTTTAACCCATGCTCCAGTCTCAACCCAACCTAAGTCTGGAAATGACTACACAGTATACAGTGATATTTCGCATCTCGGGTTAGGATGTATTTTGATGCAAGAAGGTAAGGTCATTGCTTCTGCTTCAAGACAAATCAAGTCACATGAGATAAATTACTCTACCCGTTATTTAGAGTTGTCTGTAGTTGTCTTCGCATTGAAAATTTGGAGACATTATCTCTACGGAGAAAAATGTTACCTCTTTATAGATCATAAAAGCCTCAAATACATTCTGACTCAAAAAAAGTTGAATCTCTGACAGAGGAGATGGATGGAACTTTTCAAAGATTATGATCTTGTCATTGACTACCATCCGGGTAAGGCCAACATTGTAGCTGACACACTAAGCCGTAAGCCTTTACCTGCCCTTCGAGCCATTAATGCTCACTTCTATTTAAGGAAACAACATTGTCTTGTAGTTGAACTCCAGGTTCAGTCTACCATCGTATCGATAATTAAGACATTGCAGAGTCAAGATCCTGAGCTTTAAGCTATTGTGTCCAGATTATATGATGATGAGAATTTCGACTTCAGGGTTGATCCCGAAGGATTGCTGTATTTTCGTGACCTGGTCTGTGTACTTAATGATGAAACCCTACGTATCGATATTCTAAAAGAAGTTCATTCAAGTCCCTTCTATGTACTATCGGGTGCTGTAAAGATGTAAAAGGATCTTTGAAAATTGTATTGGTGTCCAAGCATGAAGCAAGCCATAATTAACTTTGTGTCTAAATACCTCACGTGCCAACTTGTTAAAGCTGAGCATCGTGCCCCCATCGAATTATTGCAACCTATTGATTTACCGCAAACGATGTGAGAAAGGATTACTGTGGATTTTGTTATTGGTCTGCCTCTAACTCCCGCAAGGCACAATGCTATCTGGGTCATTGTGGATTGTTTCACCAAGTTCGCACATTTCTTATCCGTCAGAACAGATTATGGATTTCCTAAATTCGCTGACTTGTATATCAAAGAATTTGTCCAACTCCACAGAGTGCCAAAGTCTATCATCTCCGATCGAGACCCTCGGTATGCATCTCGATTCTAGAGAACATTGCAAGGGAGGGCCCTGGGTACTAGAGTCAATCGTAGTACCGCTTTTCACCCTTTAAACTGACGGCCAGTCAGAAAGGGTAATTCAGATTTTGAAAGACATGTTGCGATCATGCATCATTGATTTCAAGGGATCTTGGGAGAAATCCCTACTACTTATCGAATTTGCCTAAAACAACAGTTACCAAGCTTCCATAAAAATGGCTCCGTATGAGGCATTGTATGGAAAACGATGCAGAACTTCTTTGTGTTAGTCTGAACTCGGTGAAGGCAAGATGTTGGGCCCTAACTTACTTCGAGAGACTAAAGAATGGTTACCATCATCTACAATCGTTTGAAAGTCTCCTTAGACCATCAAAAGTCTTATGTTGATCTTAGAAGAAAAGATACATAGTATGAGGTTGGTGAGAAAACCTTCCTTTAAGTTTCTTCATGGAAGAAGATTCTGAGGTTTGGTAAAAAAGGGGAAGTTGAGTCTCTGATTCATTAGCCCTTTTGAAATTATCGAGAGAGTTGGCCCTGTGGCATATCGTTTGGCACTACCTTCAGAATTGAGCAAAATCCATGATGTATTCCATGTTTCAATGCTTCAAAAATACCGCTCTGACCCTTTGCATATTATCGAGCCAGAATCTATACAGATCCAACCGGATTTGACCTGCGAGGAAAACTGGTTTAAATTCTTGCAAGAGAAGTTAAGAGACTCCGCAACAAATCTGTATTGTTAGTTAAGGTTCTCTAGAGGAGCCATACCATCGAAGAGGCTACCTGGGCATCGAAAGAGATAATAAAACAGCAGTTCCCTTATCCCTTCGATTTAGGTAAAAATTTGAGGAAGGGGGGTTGTAACACCCTAAAAACTGATCTAGTCAGAATATGGTTTCGGTGATCGAAAAATCTATATCGAAAAGGTTCAAATAATGTATCAATCATAATTGTGTAATCAATTATACTGTATTAGACTCTAATTGAGTGAATTTATAAACTTTGGATCTAATTGAACTCCTTGGAAACAATTTAGTGACTAAATTGAGAAAATTGAAAGTTTGGGGGCAAAAGTACACAGTTTGGAAAGTTGGGGGACTACTCTCATAATTTCCCCATTTTAGATGATGAGTCACCTCCTAGCTTGTGCTATTCATGTGAAAGTTATATTTTGTCGTAAAAGATGACAACCTATGAAGGCAATCAATAAAGCCTTAAAATGCTAAAAGTAGGAACATGTGAAGAGGGGAAATATATTGATTTAATATAGATTACCCTCCCTAAAGGGAAACCTCAATCGGCTTGTTATATGTATTAGGGGAAAGGTAACTTTGATATTCTAAACTCACTTTCCTTGCTCATAATAACCCACCGAGCCTATTTTGCTTTGATCTTCTTTTTTCCAAAGTTAAATCAAGCAAGCACCTCCATTGTCATCTTCTATATCAAGCTCAAGCAAGCACATCTCTTGGTTGCTTAAGCTTTCTTTGATTTCTCTACACCATTAGATAGCCTTTGATTCGGTAAGGTAAAAGCCCCAAACAATTTTGAAAATCCATGGATATTTAGAGTTTAATTCAAGATTAAAGTCTTGAAGACCATGGTTGAAAGCATGCTTTTAGAGCATGAATCCATAGAAAATTATTGGCAAATAGCTATTGTAAGCTTGAATGTTAATTTTAAGTTATAGTTTCGATTCTAACACTTCTCTAACGTTTTGCCTAGCTCAAGTGTTGGAAAAGAAAGGTCCATCATATCCTTCAAAAGCTAGGGACAAAGGGTTTGTCATCTGAGAGCCTTGAGAGCTTCAGAAGCTAAGATGAGTGTAGTCGAAGTCTCGGGACTAGCCAGGTGCCTTTCCTGATCTCATTATTATTGTCTATTGCATTGTTAATATTGTCTCAAGGTATTGTTGCATCGAAACCTTGTAGGAGGTACTATTGACAAGCTTGGGTAAGTTCAATGCATTGATATATTGGCTATTGCATCATGGTATAGCATAGATATCATTGAAATATTGATTAAGGCCATATTGATTATTGGAGATCATTATTGTATCATGTATATTAATCATTGCATATCTAACATCGTGTATAAGAAATATTGTGTTGGACATCATTAATGGTCATGTTGGTAAGTACCAGTAAGTATTGCATCGAAACGTCCGTAGAATCATTGTTATTGCCATTGACATCATTGAAGCATTGACATATAGAATCATTGAACTATTAATATTGAATCATTACTACCAAATCACTGTTACTGAAATATTATTACCGAATCAATGTTATTGCTTATTGCCATTGAAGTATTGCTATTGAATATTGACATTGAACTATTGATTTCGATTCATTGTTAATGAACTATTGCTATTGATTCATTGTTATGGAAATATTGTTACTGAATCATTGCTATTGAAATTATTGCTACCAGACTATTTTTATTGAACCTTGGATCCGAGTGGAATTGGATACAATTGGCATGCCATAGAATTCATGAGCTCATTGGTACCGGTGGACTACGGTCCTTGGGCTACGACCTTTATTGTGGTGCGGCGGAGGTATGGTGTGAATTGGTCATATTGGTGCGGCGGAGGGACTAGACCACTATTGATTTTGGTGCGACGTAGGAATTCGTATATCCATACTCCTTACATTGATCCAAGGAAACCTATTGATATTGATTATTGTTAGTGCATTAATATTGTTATTGCATTGGTTATTGCCATTGCATTAATTATTGTTATTGTATTGAATATAGACATTGGGCATATTGCCATAGTATTGTCATTGTTGTTATTGAGGCATGGTATAAATGCATTTGTTTCCATTAATATCATTTATGACTTCCTCACTAGGCAAAGTATGCCTAATGCATTCATTTTCTATGTATTTTAGGTTGGCAAGGTTTTGAGTTGGATATCGAGGTATTGAATGTTTTTGGCAATTCACGAAGCTGCTAAAGTAAAGTATTTTATTCCTACAAACTCCTAGAAGGGTGACATAATGGTTGTATAAGTCACTTTTGGTCCTTTGGATGCATGTATGATTTGTGAGTTTTTGGTATGCTTCATTTGACTAAATGAGATTTTTTAAAAGTGGTAAAAATGGACTAAAAAGCATATTTGGCCTAATTTGGGGAAAACAAGGTAAATGGATTCATTTGACCCTAAATTTGACATGCTGATAGGTTTAGGCTAAATAAACTTACTGATAAAGTTTCATTGAATTTGGACATGGTTTGGTTGGGTAATTTGCTAATAAACCAGATAAAAACTGGCATTACTGACCCTGTCGAACCGATACGGGTAATGGTGTATCGGTGAGGGCTTGCATAATTAGAATTGGATTAAAGGTCGTACCAATACGGCTTAAGCTGTACCGGTACAAGATTTTGAATCTAGAAAATTACTGGAGTTCGGTAATGATACGGTATCGATACACCTTATTGAAACACAATAATAATAAATAAATTGTCAGCTGCATATCGATACTCAGTATCGGTATGGGTGCAATGAATTTAACCATTTAACCGATCATGGTCAGTGCATATCGATACGGTTGTACCTATATCGGTACGACTTTTCGAATCTGTAAAATCCCTGGATCTTAATGAACATAGCATATCGATACGATAGGTCTCATATCGGTACGACCACCCTTTTTTATACAACTATTTCACTGGGATGCATAGAGGCTTATCGATACAATCCCATGGCGTATTGATACCCGTAGTGTTGGAACTGTTATAAGAATTAAAATAAATTTTGGAATTTTGCAAATTGGTCATTAAAGCTTATGAGCTTAAATTGGGCTAGTAAATGAGTTTTGATTAACTTGAAAATTTACAGACATACTATTTATTTTTCAAATTATATTGTGGTTGGCTTAATTTCTAATGTGGACTCTTAATTTATCAAAATTACAATTTGGTCCCTATAACTTATAAAAGTTCAAAATTAGTCTGAAATGGACGATGACAGTATCGTATCGAATTACTGGATTTAATGTATTGATCATTCTATCATATCAATCATTGATTAACCAATAATCAACTGAAACTTTGTATCAAATATCGTTTTGTCACTGGTAGCACATTCCGACTCAGATTCCTACCAAACCGAGAAGGGGTGTTATACCCCTGGTCACAAGGTAACCTTGGTTTCCGAAAACTAGATGTTTAAAACGAAGCTTTTCTCTTGAATTTGGCATTCCAATTGTTGACTCGAAAGAACGATCTTTGGGTACGCTTCCTTCGCACTAAGTATAAATGTTCTAATAGGGTTTTGCTTGTTCTTCAATCTCAAAATTGTTCATGTCTTTGGAAAGGGCTTGGTATTGTGTGGAGTGATGTGTAGAACAATATTAATTGGAGCATTGGGCATGGCCGTGATGTCGATTTTTGGAGAGACTCGTGGATCAAGGAGGTCGGTCCTTTGATTCACTATGTTGCGCCTAGTGCAGCGGTTAACTTGGGCGCTGTGTTCATAACGAGCATGGCCACATCGACTGGGGAATGGAAATGGGAGTGTTTCGAGCACCTAGTTCCACAACATGTGCTGCTTTACATTTCGGCAATAAAGGGACTGTTTTCTTCTTGCCGTACAATAGGATAGCTTGGAATTGGACATTGGATAGCCTATTTTTGGTTAAGTCTGCCTATGCCATCCGATCGTGACAAGTTGAGGGACCGACGAGTACTATATGGAAGATCGTTCATAAGTTTTTAGGCTTATAAAAAATCAAAGTGTTTATGTGGCTTATTTGTATTCACAAGCTGATGACCAATGAATAACGTGTTTGTCAGCATTTCTTCGCAAACAGTCGATGTCCAGTTTGTCAAACTGAGCCAGAAGATATTAACCATGTTCTGTGTAGATTTCCTTCGACCCCCTGTGTGACATGTGTTAATTAAATAGGATAAGTTACATGAATTCTTTGAGTTGGAGTTGAAAGACTGGATTGGGGTTAATCTCACGGATTGCCTGCGATTTCCCATTGATAAGTTTGATTGGGACCTTATGTTTGGTGCAGTGATATGGAATCTTTGGCTTCAACGTAACTTGATAGCCTTTAATAATAGCCTGGATAATTATGGTTCGGTGCTTCTTAGGAGCCGTTTGTTTCTGGATGCATCCCATTGGGCACTTATGGTTCGTACCCACAACATTTCGTATGCGGCGGCTATGGCTAATGAACCGGCTCAGTGGTCGCCTCTAGAGGAGGGATGGGTGAAGCTAAATACACATGGTGGAAGGAACTATATCGAAGGTCTCGCCTCTTGTAGGGGAGTGCTGAGGTATAGTCGCGGCAATTGGCTATTTGGATTCACTAAATTCATTGGTGTTTGTTCATTTATTAAGGCGAAGCTTTGGGGTGCTTATACTGGGTTGGTGTGTGCATGGGACTCTGGTCATCGACACATTATTCTTGAGCTAGACAATTTGGAAGCATTGAGGCTATTGCGGATTGGATCGGCTCGCCAGGGATGTAACTCTATATTGATGCACTTGAATTAATTGCAATAACGCTTATGGTTGTTCGATTACAACATGTTCTTCGGGATGACAATAAGGTAGCTGATGCCGTGGCTAAGTTCGCTTCCTCGACTACTTTGTACGTGGTTCATTTTGCCTCACCACTTAACATCATATCTAGTTTATTGCAAAAAGGATTTGTCTATGTAATTTGTCATTTGTTTAGTTCCTAAGGTTATCTCGCAGGTATTTTCTGTTTATTATCACGTGTACTCTTTTTCTCCAACTATGATTAGGATGATTTTTAAAACGACACGTGATAATAATTTTATGTATGATTGGTCATCTCTAAAATCATACACATTCTTCATCAAATTTTTTGACTATATTAATATTGATATTAATGGTAAGAATTTTAAGAATAATTTTTTATTGTAAGTTTAAAAATATAAAATATAATATAAAACTAAATCATTAAATATTTAGCTCTTATTATATTGGGTAAAATTTTAATGCAGACTGTGTAAAATTTATTTTACACAAGCATTCATATTAACACTATAAAATCAAATCCTCAATTTTTAACCTTAAAATTTAAAAAACTAACCCTAAACTCTAAATCTTAAACCTTAAAACCTAAACTTCTAAATTTTGAACCCTAAATTAAACTTCTAACCCCTAAAACTAAAAGACTTGTGTAAACTAATAAAATCAAAATTAAATTTTTTTCTCTAAATTTAATAGGAACAAATTTTTGAAAAGAAAAACTATAATAAAATTCTTGTTAGAAAAAAATATACATTGATTATCATGTAAATTATTGGCTAACAGGTCAATTTTGCCCCTATAGTAAACTAAAATCAGCAATGTTGCCTCTAATTTTTTTATTACAATTTTGCTTTCAAACCAAACTAATTTCAGCAACGTCACCCTTTGATTGTTATTGACTAACGGGACCATTAAGTTATGCATAGTATCACGTCACGTCGCTCGTTATTTCCAGCTGGCATGCCAAGTTGGACGTTGAACGGTCAAAGTTAATAACCCATGTCGAACTATTTTTTTCTCAAATCGAATTCCCGGTCTAAAATTCAGCCATAGAAGGACCCAAAACGAGCTTGGTTGAAGTAAGAGAAGAGCTCATGGTTTCCCTAAGTTGCAAAACCCTAAACCTTGTTCAAAAATAGCTCATTTCCTCAAAACCAAGGATTTAAATCTTGAAACGTTACCGAGATCGCGGCCGAGATATTGCGGTATTGCCGCCGTCCGAAACCGGTTTTGGTGAAATAACGGTGGGCCACGGAATCACACCGATCGCAGTTCTTCGCAGCCGCAATCACGGCAATAACGGCCGTTAAATGCGATAATGGGTCGTTATCTCCGTTTTTGTTTGATTTCATCCACTGAAAGCTCTGATTTGAAAAAGAGAGAAACAGAGGCAGCGACTCGATGAAGAAGACGAAAATGTAGAATATTTTTGGTGTGGGTAAATTACATGGCGTGACAT
Organism: Hibiscus mutabilis; assembly: GCA_019671005.1. Classification (NCBI taxonomy): domain Eukaryota; kingdom Viridiplantae; phylum Streptophyta; class Magnoliopsida; order Malvales; family Malvaceae; genus Hibiscus; species Hibiscus mutabilis. Next base: position 17,116,523 of record CM033722.1, on the reverse strand, counting down.
TGAACTTTTTAAAGTTCTCAGTTTGGCCATTTTATTTTTCATTCAATTTAGTCCTAATTTCAGTAGAAATTTTGTCCTTTTATTTTAATTCTATTTGATTTTGTCATTTTATCTTCTTTAAATCTATCCAATTCACATTCGAATTCAATCTTATTTTATTGTATTGCATATCAATTTTATTATCATGTTAAATTAGTATAATTAAATAATAATTTGAGTTGAAAAAATACATTAGATTTTTGTTTAATTTTATGTCATGACTCATGAATATACAAATTTCAGTTTATATTGAAATTGAAGCATGACACCTCATATTGAATATCCAGTTCACCTCGTATTGTATTGTTGATATTTACCTTATCATTTTTTAAAATTTAGGTATTGATCGGTATGACAAATATATATATATATATATATATTATTCTTGAGCTTGTCAGTGAAGAAGAATAGAAGATATGTTTGATAAAATTGTAAGGAAACTTCTTTCTCATAATTATATTATATATGTCCATTTTCATTTAGAAAACACTCTAAAAATCATTAAAATTGACTTTTTATAATTATAATTATAATTATAATTAGAATGTTTTACAATAAATTGTGTAAAATTTAAAAAATTCACGACCGCGACACCCGCAGTGACCGCAATAGCCTCCGTTTTGTCTGGAAATGCGATAACTGCGACACGATCGCGAACGAGATTTAAATCCCTTCTCAAAACCATTTTTGGTTCCCTCGAAACCCAACTCCCTAAGCTTCTTTCGCAACGTCTTGCGAATCTTGAACGGTTTTCTTTTGTACCCAAAGATATGCGTTTGAGTATCGATTTCCATGGGTGGAGATGCAGGGTAAGTAACTGGTCCATCTCAGGGCCGTTTCTGATATTTTAGTGGCCCTAGGGCGAACCTAAAAATTGGGCCCTAAATTATAAATTTAAATTGTGGTTGCGATCGTATATTTGGTTATGTTGCGTTTATCACAGTTGCAGACATAACGAATATTATTTCTATCACTGCGGGTATCGCAGTTGTGAAAGTTTTTAATAACATATGCTATTGTGGACATAACGGTCGCATGTATTGTGGTTTTGGATGGTGTCTCTACCGCTATATAACGATCTATGTTGCAGTTACATACCCTTGTTTAAATACATGCCTATAATATCAAGTATTGAAAAATAAATAAATTTTAAGAGTATGTCTATAATAAAAAATATTAAAATAAATAAATTTTAAGAGTATGCTCATGATAATAAATAGTGGGAAAAAATAAGTCTCCTAATAACGAGTATTAAAAAAATTAATTTTAATATTTGTTATTACGAGCATACTCTTAAAAATTAAATTATTTTTAATACTTATTATTGGAGGACCGATTTCCCCCCAATATTTATTAATATGAGCATACTCTTACAATTTAATTTTTTAATACTTGTTATTGAGGCCCTCAAAACTTATCCAACTATATATATATATATGTTTATCATTGAATTTTTTTTTCATTCACCCGTAAGAGCTAAGAACTATATTTTTAACTTTCTTGAGAGTGGGCACTGGGCAAGGTGGGGGCCCTGGGCGGACTCCCCTATTACCCTGGCCCAGGGACGGACTCCATCTGGGTTGACAAGATGAGGGTTTTGCATGAACCAACTTGGAAGAAAGTTGGAATCATCGAATCCATCTTGAATTTGACTTACCAGATTAAGCGAAACAGTGATTTAGTTCTCGGGTTAGCTCAAAAATGGTGTTGCGAAACCAAAAGTTTCATTTTGGGGGGGGTGAAGCCAGTGTTACGCTCGAAGATGTGATGATTCTTGGGGGGTTTTCTGCTCTGGGTTCCCCTGTTTTCGCCAGGCTAGAGATCGAAGAATCGAAGGAAGTTGACGAGAGTTTAAAGAGTGTGAGGATCGAAATCGTGAGAAGCAAAGCTAAAAAGGCCAGCCCTCGTTTGTGGATGCAGAGATTCATGGACAATGGTAGTAATTCGAGCACGAAGCCTTTCGAGCTACGTTTTCACCAGTGCGCACGAAACGATTAGGGAACATGTTTTCTGCATTGCAATTTATTTAGCTAGAGGGACAAGACTTTCTTTAGCACCTGCAGTGCTTGCTAGTATTTATAGAGACTTGTGTTTGTTGAAAGATGCAATCACTGCTTCAAAAAATGGGAAAATGAGGTGTTTAAGCTTACCCTTTGGTCGTCATTTTAGTTAGTACAGGTCTGGGAATAATTGGTTATTAATTTTGACCATTCAACATCCAGCTCGGCATGCCAGCGGAGAATAACAGGCAACATAGCGTGTTCTGTGCAGAACTGAACGGTATCCTTAGTCAATAATAATCAAGGGGTGACATTGTTGAAATTAGTTGAGTTTGAGGGCAAAACTGTAAGAAAAAAAATTAGGGATAACATTGATGATTTCGGTTTACTACAGGGGCAAAATTATCCTTTAGCCTAAATTATCAAATTAATGCTATGAAAATTTTACGGTGTATTGATTATTTTTTATTAAGGTCAAAACAATTAATTAAAAAGAAACATTAGTAGAAATCATTATCAATATGACATACATTTTTTAAAATGAATATTCTCAATCTATAGAGACGAGGTATATAATCTCATATCAGAAAGGAAAGAGAGGTCTTGGGATGTAAAAATGGTGACGATGTACATTATATCAGTCATATCTTTTAGAAAGAGGGTAATGGTCTCGTGACAAGTGGTATTAAGCAGTGGCGGAGATAACATTTTTATATAGCGGGGTCAATGTAGAGTATGAGGTACAAAGGATTCTTGTACCATTACAATAACTATTGTTGACCTCATACCTCAACAAATTAATTGGGGGCAATTCTAATATTTTTTATATAAAATTCTAAAAATTTTGTATTAGTCCTTTTAAAATATCATATACTAACAAATCAAGTGGGTTCAATTGACCCCTCAAATTATAATGTAGATCGCCCATGGTATTAAGGGACCCATTGACTGCCTGATTTTACGTCGAACGCCTAGGGATGAGGTAGGCAAGATGAACAACCGTGACAGTTGGCCCATCACGAGAGCAAATGACTCGTGACGAGGACGTCACGAGATTGAGTGGGGTAGAATGTTACATCTTAGAGAAATGAGAGACATTAATCCTATATTAGAAAAAAAAGTGGAGGACAATATGCTCTTACCAAAAAAAGAAAACAAAGGTAATATCCTAAGGATATTAATTCATTTCTTTGCTCAAATGTGTTGTGCTTGTTTGAAATTTATCTAATTCTTACTTTATCATTATGTTTTGGTGGTATTGTGAGTGTCAAGTACCGTTCTAATATCTTAGACTACATGTTAGGATATTTGTTTTGATATAATAATTGAAAATTAGTTTTGGACTAAATTAAAAAGATTTCAAAAATGATTTTAAGTCCAAACAACTTGAAAATATGTTTGAGGAATTTTCAAAAGGTTTTGGAATGTTTTAAAATGATTTTACGTAGCCAAACTCAAGTTTTCTGAAGGCCCGTACCGATACGGTCCCACCCGTATCGATACACTTTAGGGTTTTAGCTACACAATTTTTCCAAAACCGAAAACCCGTATCGGTATAGGCTTAGGCGTACCAATATAGATAGGGGTCGAACCAATACGCTTACAGGCGTACCGATCCTTGATTTTCAAATCCCCAACGGCTAGTTCAAAACCCATCAACGGCTATTTCCCTACAGCGTACCGAACCCCCGTACCGATACAGAATGTGGCATACCGATCCACCGTACCAATATGCTCCAAGGCGTATCGATACACTAAGGCTGCTGAGAGCATAACGGCTAGTTTTAGAAGAATGCGTACCTATACAACTACCCCGTATATCGATACATACATCTCTAGAACTGTATTTGTTGCGGAAAATAAAGTCTTCAACGGCTCCAATTCAATCCCAACGGTCTCCAACAGCTAGAAACTCAATTGGGAGTATAAAAAGCCTCAAGAAGCATTTGAAGAAGCTAATGATCAACATGTCAACATCTCTATGATTGAAATTAAGTCTTTTGCGCTTTAATTCCCATTCTTTGTATAGACTAAACTTGTGAGCCAAAATGTATGTATGCTCAAGTGTATTAGGATTTTGGGTGAGAGCAAGAGTGCAAAAACATACCTAAGAGAAGAGTTTATTGTTTACTTTTTTTCTCTTGTTTGAGAGGATTCCCAAAGCTTGGGTTGTAAGCTTTGGATGCTATGCTTGGTAATTGAGTCTAGGTTGTAAATGTTGCCTCATAAGCCTGTTAAAAGGGGAATAAATTCTTAGTGGGGAAGCTAAGGTAGTGAATATAAGCTTTGGTTAGAAAGTCGAACCACTCTAAATCATTGTATAATTCTTTCTATCTTTTTGCTTCCACCACCATCACCCAAGAAATCACTTCTCCACCGTTTGACGACATATTTTGGTTGATTCATCGAGCTCAACAATTGGTATCAGAGTGAGGCTCAATCGTGAAGGATTAACATCCTATTGAGGCATTCACGGCTAGCTCAATCAACCGGTTTCTATGGCGCAATCCATTGACAAGACACCCTTCTTCAATGGTGAACATTATGCCTATTGGAAGAATAGGATGATGTTTTTCATGAGAGGCAAAGACTACCGTCTTTGGGATATCATTCTCGATAGGCCGTTCGTGCCACAACGAAGCAAGGTGGAATGGAGTGTGGATGATCGCAAGAAGATGGAGCTTAATTGCAAGGCTTTGCACATTCTATGTTGTGCATTAGGCCCAGAAGAATATTGTAGCGATGTTTTTTTCTCGTTAAAAAAAGATGGTGTTTTATTTCTGTTTTAAAAATGATGATTCCGCGTGGGGTTTTATAAAACCCGTGTTTTATTTAAAAATGGAGTCGCCACCGGCAACTCAAGGTGGACCGGACACCGTAGAAAACCAGAGATTTTGAAATATCGGGTTCGGGAGTCAGTTACGGATGGGGAAGGATTAGCACCCCCACACCGCCCAAAATTGGTACTTTAATAATTACCGCTTTATTAATATTAGACTTTCCGAATTAAAGTGACGAATAAATTAAAATTTTGTTATATGTGCGAGTAGATTTTAAAGGCCCCGTTATTCGAGAGTAAACGCCCAACCACTATCACTACGCCTGATACTGGCCCCGTTTACGCTCGAATAAAAGGACACCGCATTGACAAAATATATGTTCGTTATGTAAACTTAAAAAACATGGCAAATATAAATAAATACACTACGATAAAAATATAAATAAATACTAACATAATAAAATGCTAATATAACATAAATAAAATACTAATCTAAAAATACATACATAACTATTAATTTAACACATAAATAAAAACAAATATAACCTAAATAAAATACTAATCTAAAACATACATACATAAATATTAATCTAACTTATTCACAAATATTAATTAACGTAATAACATAACAATATGTACAAACAACAATATATACATGAAATCTTATATATATATCTAACATAAAAACATAGAAAATATAAAAATTTATACGTAAAATATGGGTTGTAGAAAAAAAGATTATATATACATAATATATAAAACATGTTTCACATACAAAAAAAACATATACGTAATAAATACATATTAGAATACTATACATATATATACATAATAATAATATAATTTTAATATATAACATATACGAAATAGATTATTTTGCATATATAATAATAATAATAAACTAATATAACAAGGAATCTAAAATAACACATACTAAAATATATAACTCATACGTATACAGAAATATGGCAAAATAAATAAATAAATAAATATAAATATAGTATTATATAAACATATACTAAAAAAGAAACATAGTATATACTCTCATATATTACTTAACATATATAGGTAATACACAACTTAATGCACGTATATATAACGTAATGTACATAGATGCATACTAAAAACATATATGCATACGTACACATACACAAATAAAAGTCATAAACAACTACACATCATGATAAAAGTCAACACACATATTCACATGGGAGAAAATTAAAAAACAAATATTAAACAACCATCAAGAATTAATCTAAATATCCTAACAACATATAGAAAGATATGAATATAAAAAAAACATATAAAAACGTAATAACTAAAAATAAATACGAGATTACTACTAAAACATCATTAGATTAAAAAATGATTACACCATAAACATACATAAAAAGAATACCCAAAATAAAATGAGGGGTGAATGCCGGCTCTTCCCCCTATTTTTCCTCAATAGCCGAGAGCCCCTCTATATTTTTTTTTGCCTTGCCGAGAGCTCACCTTCAATTTCCCAATTTTTTGAAATGGCCGGTTCTTTCTTTCAATTTTGTTATGCCCACTGCCCTCTCCAATCTCTCCTTCAATTTGTGTCCAATTTTGCCGCCCTTCCCCCTCTCAATTTTCCCCATTTGTTTCAATTTGTAGTGTGTATTATAAGATGGGTGATGGGGAAATAAAATAATAAAAAAGGGTTGAGTGGAGTGTGAGAATGGGAAACATAGGTATGGGTGAGGCATGGGAAATAGCAGGGCATGGGCGGCATGCCCTTTTTTTTTGGTTTAATTAGGATAAGTGGTTCGAATATAATTTGGGGTCCGGACAAAAATGGGTATTACAGCTGCCCCTCTTTGCTCATTGTTGTGTAACAACAATAGAGCAAAGACTAAGAATAAACGTTTTTGTCCGGTCTGGCTGAACTTCTCCTCTTTTTGACGCATGTCTTCTTTCTTTGGTAGATCTTCTTTCTCTTTGGCGCATGTCTTTTTCTTGTCTTGACAGATCTACCTTGTCACTCTTGGGGAAGTAAAACCTTCAATATTGGGGGTTGTTTGTTGGGGAAGCAAAATGAGTCCCACTTGCTACATTATTGATAATAAGCTAATACCTAAAGAGAGTTCGACTCAGCTACAACACCGACGAAGAGACAGGGTCTACAAAATTCGATCCAGCTGCAACACTGACGAGGAGGCAGGACCGATAGGTGAAAGTTCTGATGTCTAATCCAGCTACAACTCTGACGAAGAGGCGAGATCAGAAAACTGACAATTTTTCTCTCTTTTTTTTTCTCTCTCTCTTTTTTTTTGTTTCTTTTTTTTCTCTGCTTTTGTTTCTTTTTTCATATTTTTTCTTTTTCTTTTTTCTTTTTTTTTCTCTCTTTTCTCTTTTTTCTTTTTTGATTTTTTCTTACAACATTGATAAAACTTAAAAGTTGGTGAATTTTGACCAAGCTACAACACCGACGAAGAGGCATGGTCTAAAGTTAGTAATGTTGATCCAGCTACAACACCGACGAAGCGGCAGGATCAAGAGTTAGTGAATTTGGTCTAGCTACAACACCGACGAAAAGGCAAGATCGGAAGTTAGTGAATTTGGTTCAGCTACAACACCGACGAGGAGGCAGAACCGAAAGTTAGATTTGACCAAGCTACAATACCGACGAAGAGGCAAGGTCTGAAGATTTGATCCAGCTACGACACCGACGAAGAGGCAGGATCGGATAGTTGTTCTTTTTTGTGATCAAGCTACGACTCTAACGAAGAGGCATGATCAAAAATTGGTTGAAAGCTCATTTTTCCATTTTTTTTCATTTTTTCCTTCTTTTTTCTTCTTCTTTTTTCATTTTTTTTTTGATTTTTCATTCTTTTTCTTGTTTTTTTTTTTTGAGATACAACATTGATACAACTAGAAAGTTAGTGAATTTTGACCAAGCTACAACACCGACGAGGAGGCATGGTCTAAAGTTAGTAATGTTGATCCAGCTACAACAAGACGAAAAAAAGCGAGGATCAAGAGTTAGTGAATTTGGTCTAGCTACAACATCGACGAAGAGGCAAGACCGAAAGTTAGTGCATTTGGTTCAGCTACAACACCGACGAAGAGGCAGAACCGAAAGTTAGATTTGACCAAGCTACAACACCGACGAAGAGGCAATGTCCGGGGATTTGATCCAGCTACGACACCGACGAAGAGGCAGGATCAGATAGTTTTCTTCTTCTTCTTTTTTCTTCATTTTTTGATTTTTCCTTCATTTTTTCTTTTTTCATTTCTTTTCTTCTTCTTTTCAATTTTTCTCTTTTTTTCTTTTTGATTTTTTTTTCTTTTTCCTTTTTTGTTTTTTTCTTTTTTCTTTTACTTTTACTTTTTTCTTTTTTTTTTTCTTTTTTTTGCTACAATTATAATAAAAGGTAAACTCCGAGTAAAATTTAGGTCTAGCTGCAACACTGTCGAAGAGGCAAGACCTGGATATGATTTGATCTGCTACACCACTGCCGGAGAGACTAGATCAGCAAAAAGTGAGATCCATTACACCACCGGCGGAGAGATAGGATCTGGATGGAAATTTTGATCTGCAACACCACCGACGGAGGCAAGATCTTCATTCAGTTGGCGTACCACCACCGACGAAGGCACGATTTACAAGATGTTGGGTGACTGCGCCACTGACAGCGAGATAATAATAATTTTTTTGGAAAAATTTTGCCCGACTTTTCTATCGACATAGGGCATGATCTAGAAAGAATTTTTGTTAGCATCCGTCACACCATTGTCGGAGGAATCAAATCATACAAAAGAAAAAACATTGGTCAGTAATTGTCAAAAATTTTGTCGCTGATACCTTTTATTTTGGGTGTTTCCATCTTCTTCGTGTTTGGCATCCTTCAAGACTAGGGTTGGCCTTCTTGTCATTGCCCCCATGTTGAGGGTACTCGGTCTTTTTCCTAGGCCTGTTAGGTACAAGCAAGATTGCATGAATGTATCTAATGCATGTGTCTACCCTAAATGCATGGTGACTTTGGTGTATGCACTTAATCTAAATGTATGACGTTTGCAAAAATGGTTTAATGCAAGATGAATTCAACTACATGCATGAATGTGGCATGATTTTTTCGATCCTCAAAGGGATGCCCCTGACTCCTCACTGGTCCCGTCAGGATCTTGGTTTTTTGTATGTACCCCAACCTTGTCTCGGGTTCAGCTTTTATCTGAGTTGATGCCCTAAAATTTTGTTCATTACATGACATCATCTGACACTGTTCTCTTAATATTTTTGATAGGGTGATGTATTTTGGATATTCAAGACTCAGATATGAACAAAAGATGTTTACATTGCTATTTGTAGTTTTGATCCCTTACAAAATACTCTCACCACTATTGTACTTAAGTCGGTGAGGTTGGTTTACAAAAGGTATTACTCTGAAAGTGATAAAAACTACAAGGGGACCTACTATGGTCAAGACAGTACAATACCTAACACGGTTCAGTTCAAAAAACCTTCAACACACCCTCAGTTGGCATCTTCATGCTTCGGTAAAGGGTCTTTGCTTGTAGTCGTTCTTGTTTAGTTGTCAAAGCTTACCACCCCAAGCTTAATGAATTTTTCCACCAACTTTTTGAAGCCGAAGCAGTTTTCAATGGTGTGGCCAACCTGCCCCGCATGATAATCGCATTTTACATTGGGATCATACCATTTTGGGAAGGGAGGTTGTACTGGATCTCGGTAAAAGGGTGCCACCATGTGGACATCATACAGCTGCTTGTACAATTCTCCATAAGAAATTGGTAGTGGAGTAAATTCTACGTTTTTAGTGTTCTTCCTCTGGCTAGAGCCTTGGCTTGAGGAACCGTGAGCACTTGGCATGGCCTGAGGTTGCACAACTGTGATAGGCTTAGAATAACTGGCATTATAAACTCCCGCAGAGTTTACTTCATGATTTTTCTTTGCATGGTAGGGCTTTTTCTGGGACGAACTACCTCCGTCATCAATTTTGCCAGTCTTGACGGCATTCTCAATGAGCTCCCCGGATAGCACGAGGTCAGAAAAATTGGTAGTCGCGTTGCCTATCAAGCGACCCAAGATCGGACCCTCCAAAGTTTGTACAAATGTGACCACGGTCTCCTTCTCACTTTGGCGGGGTTGGACTCGAATCGCTATATCCCTCCGGCGTTAGCGTCTTGCTGAAGCTTTCATTATGTTTTTGTTTCATCTGTTGTAATGTCCATCGGTCTGGCATCATGTCATTGACGTGTCGGTATTGCTCCAGAAAAGCTTTTGCCAAGTCTCTCCAGGATTTGATATGATGTCGGCTCAATTGATTATACCATCGGGCAGCAGATCCCGATAGACTGTCTTGAAAGCAGTGAATTAGTAGCTTGTCATCTCGGCCGTATCCTGTCATCTTCCGACAGAACATAGTGAGGTAAGCGCGAGGACAGTTTGTTCCGTCATACTTCTCAAACTCTGGGATCTTGAATTTAGGAGGTAAAACCAAATCTGGGACAAGACTGGGTTCATTGGCATCGAATCCACTAAAAGTATCTTCTACTCCCATAGCCTCTAGCTTCTCTTCGAGTCCCTTACATCGATCTTCGATTTCCTTTGAAGCTTCTACCTTCGGCCCCTCGGTCTCAAGCAGATGATCCATTTTAAAATAAAATTTTTAGCTTGATTGCCCCGATCTTAACCGATGTAGATGGATGATTTATAGGGATCAAGTACCGGCTGGTGTAAATGAGACTTTCTCCGTGAAATGATCACACAGGTTGAGTTTCGGCTGTATCTGGTTTGAACGGGCGTGAACCCGGAGGATACATAAGATCCTCGCCCCGGCAATGGGTCTAGGATTTGCAGTGGGATTTACAAGAGGCCTCTCCGGGCTCGGGAAGCTTCAATCCCAGCATTTATGCCATTTGGCCCAGCATGTCTTGTTGTGACTTTGCAAGTTGTTCCCATATATCTGTTGGACTTTCGCCAACTGTTCCTCAACCTGCTTGGCTATGTTTGCTTGCAATTCTTTTTGGTCTTGCTCGATTTTCTTCAATCTTTCATCGTTCGCCATCTTTGTTTTGTACCGGGTCCCGTATGGATGTTGAGTGGTGATCTTACGCTTTATCCAGTATCACTGTCATAGGGCATCCCTAGAGTCAGTTTTCTTATTTTGAAAATGAATGTATATGCATGCAAAATGTGTCCTAAATTGATGTAATGCATAATCAAGATTGTGATGATGTTGTGCAATGATGCAAGTGAAATCAATGCGATAAGAATAAAATGCAACGAGTTAGCACCAAATAAAACGATTAAATAAAACAAATGAAAAATAGAGTAATAAAAATTGCACATAAACAAGAAATAAGGCACCAGAGCCTAAATAGGGTGACCACTAATCGGGCAGAGTTTCACATGGCTCTAAAGGGTTGGCTCCTACGGCTCACTATATGCATTTTTTGTGCTAAGAGGTACCCGAATTGTCCTTGTTGTCCTCTACTAAGAGTAGCAAGGCCCCCGATCATCACCCATTATAGGCTCCTTTCAACCGGGTTCAATTCAGGGGGACCCATTCGCTTATACCCATACGAAAGAACAATATCCTCACGAAAGTATAAGGTACTCGAGCCCCGAAGGTACTTGCTAGGCCCATACGGGAGAACGATATTTCAACGAAAGCATTAGCGTTTTCCCCCACTTAAAAAACGGGTTTATATGCCATATTTTAAATGCGTTAAAATAAACGCGCCATTATAACCGAATGTTAGTTTAATAGTCACTTTAATCCAGAATTTCCAATATTAATAGAGCGGTAATTATTTGAAAAAGCTCGACTCTCTTATTTTTTGAAAAAACAAAACTTTCCCCAGCGGAGTCACCATCTGTAGCGATGTTTTTTCTCGCTAAAAAAGAGGTTTTTTATTTGTTTGGAAAATATTTTCTTCCGCGTGGGATTTTATAAAACCCGTGTTTTATTTAAAAATGGAGTCTCCACCAGCCACTCAAGGTGGACCGGACACCGTAGAAAACCAGAGATTTTGAAATATCGGGTCGGGGGTCAGTTACGGATGGGGAAGGATTAGCACCCCCACACCGCCCAAAATTGGTACTTTAATAATTACCGCTTTATTAATATTAGCCTTTACGGATTAAAGTGACGAATAAATTAAAATTTGGTTATATGTGCAAGTAGATTTTAAAGGCCCCGTTATTCGAGAGTAAACGCCCAACCACTATCACTACGCCTGATACTGGCCCCGTTTACGCTCGAATAAAAGGGCACCGCATTGACAAAATATATGTTCGTTATGTAAACTTAAAAAACATGGCAAATATAAATAAATACACTACGATAAAAATATAAATAAATACTAACATAATAAAATGCTAATATAACATAAATAAAATACTAATCTAAAAATACATACATAACTATTAATTTAACACATAAATAAAAACAAATATAACCTAAATAAAATACTAATCTAAAACATACATACATAAATATTAATCTAACTTATTCACAAATATTAATTAACGTAATAACATAACAATATGTACAAACAACAATATATACATGAAATCTTATATAAATATATATATATCTAACATAAAAACATAGAAAATATAAAAATTTATACGTAAAATATGGGTTGTAGAAAAAAAAAGATTATATATACATAATATATAAAACATGTTTCACATACAAAAAAAACATATACGTAATAAATACATATTAGAATACTATACGTATATATACATAATAATAATATAATTTTAATATATAACATATAGAAAATAGATTATTTTGCATATATAGTAATAATAAAAAACTAATATAACAAGGAATCTAAAATAACACATACTAAAATATATAACACATACGTATACAGAAATATGGCAAAATAAATAAATAAATAAATATAAATATAGTATTATATAAACATATACTAAAAAAGAAACATAGTATATACTCTCATATATTACTTAACATATATAGGTAATACACAACTTAATTCACGTATATATAACGTAATGTACATAGATGCATACTAAAAACATATATACATACGTACACATACACAAATAAAAGTCATAAACAACTACACATCATGATAAAAGTAAACACACATATTCACATAGGAGAAAATTAAAAAACAAATATTAAACAACCATCAAGAATTAATCTAAATATCCTAACAACATATAGAAAGATATGAACATAAAAAAACATATAAAAACGTAAAAACTAAAAATAAATATGAGATTACTACTAAAACATCATTAGATTAAAAAATGATTACACCATAAACATACATAAAAAGGATACCCAAAATAAAATGAGGGGTGAATGCCGGCTCTTCCCCATATTTTTCCTCAATAGCCGAGAGCCCCTCTATATTTTTTTTGCCTTGCCGAGAGCTCACCTTCAATTTTCCAATTTTTTGAAATGGCCGGTTCTTTCTTTCAATTTTGTTCTGCCCACTGCCCTCTCCAATCTCTCCTTCAATTTGTGTCCAATTTTGCCGCCCTTCCCCCTCTCAATTTTTCCCTATTTGTTTCAATTTGTAGTGTGTATTATAAGATAGGTGATGGGGAAATAAAATAATAAAAAAGGGTTGAGTGGAGTGTGAGAATGGGAAACATAGGTTTGGGTGAGGCATGGGAAATAGCAGGGCATGGGCGGCATGCCCTTTCTTTTTTTTTTGGTTTAATTAGGATAAGTGGTTCGAATATAATTTGGGGTCCGGACAAAAATGGGTATTACAAATATGCTAAGGTTTCATCTTCTGAAAGTGCCAAGGAGGTTTGGGACAAGCTTGAAGTGATCCATGAAGGTACAAATGAGGTGAAGTAGACAAAGATTGTTCTACTCAACCTCCACTATGAAAACTTAAAGATGAACCCGGAAGAAGACATCAAGAGTATGTTTGACCCTTTCTCCACAATCATCAACGAACTCAAAGGTCTTGGAGATGAGAATTTAGAATAAAACTCGTTCGGAAGTTGATTTACTCACTTCCCGAATCATGGGAAAGCAAGAAGATGGTTATCATTGAAGCCAAAAACTTAAAGGAGCTCAAGATTGATTAGCTAATTGGATCTCTTCTTACCCATGAGTTGATGTCCAAACCATTGAGAAAGGAGAAGAAGAAGAAGATCAAAGCATGAATCGAAGAAGAAGTCGGAGATCTAAACATAGTAGCTCTTAAATCCTCTATAAGCCATCAAGACGATTCAAGTGAGGATGAAGAGATGGCCTATCTCTTCAAGAAGTTTTCCCGGTTCATAAGGAGCGAAATGGAAGAATCCAAGCATGAATCGAAGAAGAAGTTGAAAGATCCCCCCAAGTACTCAGAATGCAAGAAGACGGAGTACACCAAATACGACTGCCCTCATTACAACAAAAAATGATCATCTTAAAAAAAGTATATATGGCAACATAGAGAGATGAAGACTCCACCGATGAAGATGAGGTAGCCCACCTATGCTTTATGGCCCTCTAAGAGGGAGAGGTAACTTCTAACTCATCTAGTTCAAATTCCTATACATTTGATGAGTTACAAGAAGTCTATGACGAATTGGTTTTTGAGTTCAAGGCTTCATTTTCAAAAAAAAAAGATAATTACAAAATTGAAAACCAAAAGTGATTTGCTTTTGAAAACCAATTTGGAATTTGAAGCAAAAATGAAGGATTTTGAGCTTAAAGTTTTGAATTTACAAAATTTGCTTCAAAAGATTGAAAAAGATCATCAAATTGAGGTGGATGATCTTAAGAAAGAAAAAGATTTGATTTCCAAGGAATTAGAAAAAATGGAAAATCAAACTTTTATCAAAGACAATCTAGTACCCCTTAGATTTTTGAATGGAAATACTTTAGAAGTATTTGGGTCCCAAAAGGACTAATTACTTCAAATAAAAAGGATGAAATTGAAAAATGGATTCCTAAGGGGACTAAAGTTTGTGCTACTAATGCATATGGATCCAAAGCAATTTGGATACCAAAAATCAAATGATTGTCTTTTTATAGGTGTGGTGGAGCTTCGATCGACAAGTGATAAATTAAGGGGGGGCTCTGTACACACAAGGGAAATCACTTGAATAAGGAAGGCTTCACATCCTACCTTTGGTTCAAGTGGTAAAATTAGTTGAATTTTAATTTGTTTTAATTTGACTTATTTATTTAATTCAACTAGTTTATCATATATTTGTTGGACTAACCTTTCATTTGATGCTTGGTAAGGGGGAGCCTATTTTAACAAGACCTATTTTTGTCAAATTTATTTTAAAATTCTCCATTGTTATGGAATTAAAAGTTTTCAAACTTTGATTTGAACCATTTTTGATATAACAAAAAGGGGGAGAATGTTTTGAAAATTTGAATTTTCAAGAGAACAAGGGGAGCTTTAATCATATTTATATTTTTAAAATCTTATTCAAAATTTATTATTACTAAGGGAGACCTAAAAAACAAATTTTCAAGTTGGTTTTATTATATCAAAAAGGGGGAGATTGTTAGGATATTCGTTTTGATATAATACTTGAAAAATAGTTTTGGACTAAATTGAAAAGATTTCAAAAATGATTTTAAGTCCAAACAACTTGAAAATATGTTTGAGGAATTTTCAAAAGGTTTTGGAATGTTTTAAAATGTTTTTAAGTAGCCAAACTTAATTTTTCTGAAGGCCCGTACTGATACGGTCCTACCCGTATCGATACACTTTAGGGTTTCAACTACAGGATTTTTCCAGAACCGAAAACCCGTACCGGTATAGGCTTAGGCGTACTGATACAGATAGGGGTCGTACCGATACGCTTACAGGCGTACCGATCCTTGATTTTCAAATCCCCAACAACTAGTTCAAAACCTCCAATGGCTATTTTTCTGCACGTACTGAACCCCCATATCGAACCCTCGTACCGATACGGAATATGGTGTACTGATCCACCCTACAGATACGCTCCAAGGCGTATAGATACGCTCCAAGGCGTATCGATACGCTAAGGCTGCTGAGAGCATAACGGCTAGTTTCTGAAGAACGCGTACTGATACGACTACCCCGTATATCGGTACGGACATCTCTAGAACTGCATTTGTTGCGGGAAATAAAGTCTCCAACGGCTCCAATTCAATCCTAACGGTCTCCAACAGCTAGAAACTCAATTGGGAGTATAAAAAGCCTCAAGAAGCATCTGAAGAAGCTAATGATCAACATGTCAACTTCTCTATGATTATAATTAAGTCTTTTGCGCTTTAATTCTCATTCTTTGTATAGACTAAACTTGTGAGCCAAAATGTATGTATGCTCAAGTGTATTAGGATTTTGGGTGAGAGCAAGAGTGCAAACACATAACTAAGAGAGAAATTTATTGTTTACTTTGTTTTCTCTTGTTTGAGAGGATTCCCAAAGCTTCGGTTGTAAGCTTTGGATGCTATGCTTGGTAATTGAGTCTAGGTTGTAAAGGTTGCCTCCTAAGCCTGTTAAAAGGGGAAGAAATTCATAGTGGATTTGTGAAATCCTTAGTGGGGAAGCTAAAGTAGTGGATGTAGGCTTTGGTTAGAAAGTCGAACCACTCTAAATCATTGTGTAATTCTTTCTATCTTTTTGCTTCCACCACCATCACTTAAGAAATCACTTCTCCACCACTTGGCGACATATTTCGGTTGATTCATCGAGCTCAACACTACACTTAAATATTATGACCAAATTTTAAAGATCACACTAGTCACCAGAGTGACCTAAATTAGATTACATAACAACACGTACCAGTAAAATAATTTTATAAAATACCAATTATGCATAGAACTAATTTAATATCGCATGTCACAGTTTTAAGGCAAAAAATAAAGAATCTTAATGTCGAACTTAATTTCTCACAACACAAATTATCTAGGAAAGGGAAATATAAAAAGGGTGAGCTAGAAAGCCTGATATGATCTAAAAGTGTGAAAATATAAGGTGAATATCAGACAGATTGACTAACAAAAATTTAACAGAATACACATGCTAACAGACTATGGGTATTTAGTAGAATATATGTTTAATAAATATAGAAATTTAGTAAAAAAATATATACAAAAAGAAAAACAGAATACACAGACAACATAAATACATGGCATGCTTATTTGGGCCAGCAGGCCTAGCTATCCAATTTAATAATTGCCTTGACAAATTTCTACTCTTGTTGAGTTTGAGAATCTGCTTTGAAACCATCATCATCGTCATCATAACAATCTTCATAATCAATCCGTAAATGATCTGACATCCATGTTGCAAAAAACCCTAAAAATTCAAACCCCATCAATGAATCTACAAGAAACCATCCTATAGTTTTGTGGCCAAACTTGTGATTACCCTTGGCATTATCTTTGGCCTTACAAGCCAGGTTCATGTGATGCTCTAGGAATCGTCCAATAAACTTGAAATGGTTAGTAGGTTTCATCACAACTGTTGGCTGGTAGGATGAACAGTACTCTTGGACGATGGAAGAAGGGTGATTTTAGCAGTGGTAGATGGTGATTCTGATGTGATGGTCAAGTATTTTGGTTTGGTTTGGTTGAAGAAGAGTGATCGTACCTTTATTCTCTGTTGCATGACTATTTATAATGGTTTGGACATGTATCGATAGAAAATTATTGTGAACATTGGTATTGATTGGACATCTTAGGAAGTGATGGTCTAGATTGGTTTGTCATTATGTGAGACCACGTGTGTCGATGCGTGGTCCGAGATAATATACTTTAACTTGCTAGGTTTTTATTACTGATGTGCCTTTGCTAATTATCGTCTGCAGGTTATATTCGGGAAGTCATAGGTAGCTATTTGCATGTCTAAAGGTTTGTATCCTGGGAAGTTTGCATAGTGACGGTTACCAGACACCTTGATGAACATTGAACAATCCCGCAGTTGGAGACAAGCTGAACTGTTGAACAAACCAAGGTTTAGGTCTTGGATTCCATGGGGATGAGAGGATGGTCCTAACCATAACTGTTTTGGATCAAAGGGACAAGTTTGGGAAGCAAAGAATTAATTTTGGTCATAGCTACGAGTGGACCAAGTTTATAACAACAACTGCAGTGATAACTGACGTAAACTAAACAAAGCAAGCAACTTTGTTAGATCATTTCACTAATTCTTTCAGATTTCCTGCGAGTTTTATTGGACACCAACAATTTGATTTTTGTTACATATTTTATCGACATTTTAACTGAAATAATTAACGGGGAGAATCATTTGGACTAACTAATATCGGGCTGACCCATCACCATTTACAACTCAGAACCATAAGGGAATTAACGAGGCCTCAACTCATAGCCCATTTGATGTTTCCCTTCCCTTCCCTTCCCTTCCTTCAATGGAGAAATCCTATAGCAAAAGCTCAACAAAACCCCTGCATTTTCTCGCTAAAAATCAATGGCCGCTTCTCTTTTAAACAAAGCCTTCAAACCCATAAAGCTTCCCAACTTCCTCTCATCTCTCCGCTCTCTTAATTTCACTTCTATCGCCACCAACCCCTCCGGCGGCCCATTTTCATCTTCCTTCACTTTCGACAACACCAGTAGCAATCAAGAGAAAGACAATAATAGCATATGCTTAAAGCCACCGAGTTCGGATGCCAGCGCCGAAAAGACGACGTCGGTGACGATGCCGATGTCGTTCATGACTGGATCAATAGTTGGGAAGAGATTCTATAAGAACGTTACTACGAGAGAGTCTGATGATGGT
Source organism: Hibiscus mutabilis (assembly GCA_019671005.1). Classification (NCBI taxonomy): domain Eukaryota; kingdom Viridiplantae; phylum Streptophyta; class Magnoliopsida; order Malvales; family Malvaceae; genus Hibiscus; species Hibiscus mutabilis. The sequence goes on along the minus strand of CM033722.1, from coordinate 17,097,995 downwards.
GTTGGATGGACGGTAATGCTCGATTATCGGACTCTTAAAACCCCTTCTAAACGGCCTCTCAAGTTGCCCACTTTGGCTCTTGCTAAGGCCATTGCTGCCGAATGGGAATATCAGGTACATCATTTTCTTTTACTCTAATTCTTCATCTTGTCTTATAAATTCTGGGTTTTTGCTACTTCAGTCTTTGTATCTGGTGTTTTTGGATATCTGTTAAAGTGGTAACTTTTGTCTGAATTGTTTATAGGTTAATTAATGTTACCTCAGAGAGTTGATAGGATGAATCTGAATCCAAAAGATTTAGTTTATGTGTTTTACTTCATTCATCATCTTAGGTCCAATTGAATTCTATAATAACTAACAAGATGATGATGATCTTTTTTAGCAAACAGATGGAATCAGACCCTTTACAATGCCATTGATGAAACTTGCTTGCACGGCACAGGAGAGAGTGCCACTCACACGTGCCAAGATCATCGAACATCTGATGAAGAAATTCCATCAAGATCTAGTATTCTGTCGTGCACCAGAGGATAATGCTTTGACGGCTGGTGTACACGGTTCGTAGGTTATTCGAGCTTTACTATACCGTATTGTGCTTTGATATTGAGTTGTCGGGCATAATGCTCGACGGAAAATGTATCACATTCTTATATGTTTGCTTCAGTCTGAAAACCAAAATGCAATAATATCCAACATTTTGGCCTTTATTGCAGCAAGGCAAGTTGAGAAAGTTGATCCTTTACTTGCTTGGTTAAATTCTGAATTTGGCTTCAAGCCTGTTGTGTACTCCAGCTTTTTTGGTGGGAAGCAAGGGGAAGGTCTCACAATGGCTGTTGAAAACCTTCTAAAGAAGACAGATAACTGTGAATTGGGAGCCATTGATGCCATTGCAGCTGCGGCACATTCATTGGTTATTTCTTTAGGAATTTTTTGTGGTAAATTGCAGATCGAGGAAGCAATTGAGTTGATTAGACTCGAGGAAGATTTGCAGGTTCTATTTCATTTTAGTAAATCTCTTATGCGAAACATGCATATATTATCAAGCTTGTAGATTGAGACATCTCTGGTGTATTTGTAGGTGGATAAATGGGGTTTAGTCGAAGGTGGCCATGATGTTGACATTGCTGACCTGAAGGTACAAATCGCATCAGCAACTGTGTTCCTTGGTCTTTCAAGGAAGTGCTCGTTATTTGATTGAGGTGTTTTCGAGGCTATGAAAGCTTTTTCCTACTCTAAATTTATATATCCTAATCTGATACTTAGTGTTGTAAGATTGATGAATAATTGAATACGAATCGACTTCAAGTGCCTTTCATCAACTTTGAACTTGTGGAAGATCCCCCTTGTATTATGTGCCTAATGCCTTGAAAACTCTAATCCATTCTTGTGAACAAGCGTTGCAGTAACTAATGTCTCTTCTTTGCAGCAATAGGTGCCACATTGGTGTCTTGTCTCTTAACGTCACAATTACAACGAGACTGTCGCTACCTGTTCGAACAAGATAACTGAAATATTAGAGCCTTATGGATAAATTAAAAACTGTTTTCAAGATTCATTCTCTTATGCATTGATGTTTGTGAGAAACAAGTTTCATGGGAAATTAAGAAGTAAGATCTAAGTAAATGGGATGATCCAGTGTAATTACACATCACCTGTAATGGTAACATACTTTGGTTGCTCAACGCCCTTGAGCTTCCATGGAAACTGAGAACCGACTGCTGGCTTGAACGAAATTAGAAATGATGAGAACTATAATCTATGTTGTCATCAACAACTCCACCATTGTAGAACATTCTTAGGTGGTGAACTCTCTTTGAAACCTATTTAGGCTGTTCAAGTCTTAGAGATGAATGACCGAACTCGTTACATCAGAATTTGTTATGCTCTGTACTATGATTGGTTGAAAGGTAGATAGATATTCAGAATTCCAAAACCTCTAGCAAAACCAGCATTATTTAGTTGAATATGAGTGAGTAAAACCTAGTAACCTGCCAATCTGAATGCTATTATATAGATTGAATGCAACAAATAAATAGGATCAATCGAACCCAAAATCAGCACTTGAATAACAAATTTAAGTACAATTGTGAGGGAGAATACAATTATTGGCATATCATTGACTCAGTGGGGAGAATAAAATTATTGGCATATCATTGACTCAAAGCAAATTGTTCATGGAGTCCTCTCAAAAACAATCCAGATTAACTGGTTTGAAATTCACATCTTATTTCTTAAGTTTGAAACTTCAACCGATAAGCTGAAGCTGCTTGATGTGTTGGATCTGCTTTCCTGGGTTCAGTCCCTTTGGACAGGCACGAGCACAGTTCAATATCGTATGGCAACGATATAGCTTATACTCATCATTTACGGCGTCCAATCTCTCCTTTGTGTATTCATCGCGACTGTCGCTTATCCATCTGCATATATAAGAGCATGGTTAACAAACTTTATATACTCAAGGGGTAATCAGTTTGCATTCTCTGGTCTACACCCTCTAAAGTGAGAAAACTAATAGTAAAGAACTATCAAATTCAGCAAGAGAAAGAACAGAGATCAATAGGCAAAAAACAACGATTGAAGGTCCCATTATAAGTTTAATGGCAAAGAACTATGTATACAGGCTGCAAGAATTAGTTGGATGAACAAAAACATCACATATGGCAGGAGCAATCGAATTATCTCACCAACAACCGAACGATTCTAATACTGTAATTCAGCTACTAGATGTTTAAGCAATGGCTTTCGCCATTTCAAAATCAAAATTCATTGAACATTTCAACTACTAGAGTTGAAGAATGATTAGAAAATTTTTAAAACAAGTAACCAGGATACTAAAGTGAATATCAAATACAACCCTTAAATCACAAACAAATAGTGTAACTAGCAAAAACTTAAAACACAGGTAACAATTTGTATAATCAAGAATCACTTCCGATGTTGAATTAACATATCAAAAACACATAGTATGCCACCAAGAAGAAAAACATCATTCATTTCCCAGTGTTACCAAACTCTTCATTTCCCTTAGAATAAGTATGGAAAGAAAGAAAAATTAAAAAATTTAGCTTTTTTCTCTTATAGAGGAGAGTCGGAGAACATAAAACAAGACGCACATTCCAAAGTATAACCCAAGAGAGTCCTAAAATCAATAAAAGCCTAAATACCAACTTCAACGAATCAAACACAGAACCCCCATTTCAAAAGGATTAATGTTTGTAAGAATCATTATCCAAATATAGCTAGCAACAAGTAAAGTAAAATAAAATAAAAATTCCTTCTTTTCAGTTGTCAACCAATAGATACCAAAATAATCCAAAAAAAAACCATCAACATCAAATTAAGAAATCAAAACCCTAAGCATTCACTTCCAGCGTTCTCTATTGCTCACTGGAGATAAAGGTAGCTCTTTTCCTACGAACCAACCAAATATATCGCAGACCCAATCCACAAAAACCATCAGCAACATCGACTTAACAAATGAAACCCAAAACTAAATGATGGTATTGATTACCTGTTAGCGTGGAGCAAAGCAGCAGGACCCAGATAAGATTCAGGATTCCACCAATAACTGGGACAGCTGGTGCTACAACAAGCACACAAAATACACTCATACATCCCATCCAGCTTAGCTCTGTCCTTTTTACTTTGTGGAATCTCTTTCCCCGCCGTCGGAGGCGGATTCTTCCTCTTCAACCACGGCTCAATACTCTTATACTGATTATAAAAGTTGGTCATATCCACCACCAGATCTTTAATCACAAACATATGCGGCAAAGGAGTTATGGTCGTCTCCGATGATCCTGAATCGATCTTCGTCAGACAAGCTAAGCCGTTGCAGCCGTCGATGTTCATCGCACAAGAGCCACAGATTCCTTCACGACAGGAGCGGCGGAAGGTGAGCGAAGGATCGATCTCGTTCTTGATCTTGATGAGGGCGTCGAGGACCATGGGCCCGCACTCTTTTAGGTCGATTTTGTAGTCTTGGAGCTGGGGTTTAGAAGGGTTATCTGGATTCCATCGGTAGATTTGGAAGGTCTTCATGTTGGTGGAGGCGGCGGCTTTTGGTTCCACCTTTTGAGCTTCTGCTTCGCCAGCGTACGGCCTGACCACCACCAGCCTCGACGCCGGAGCCACCGTTGATAAAGACACTTGAGACGTGACATTCATCGCCCGTCGAATCAAACTGGACGCCATGATTTTGGTAGAATATGAAAAAAATCCAGAAAAGAAAAACAGTGCAAGGAAATGAAGGACTGAGTATTTTCCATTTGTTAAGGGATCTATATTAAATAAAAGGGAAAACTACGTGTAATCACCCAAATCAGTACGACGCTTTCTTTTATCGTTTTTAAAAAATTAATTTTTTGTTAATTTATTTAGAAAAAAAATATGGAGTTGTCATCGATTATTTTAAAATAGATAGATCGGACACTAAAATAAAATTAAAGATTTAAAATTTGGGTTCATGAGTCGGTTACGAATTCGATTAAAATTTAAAATATGATTTTTAAGTGTCGAAAATATCGAGAGAACCGTATCCCTTTGTGTCCGGGACACGGCTTCTTACTTTCTTAGAAAAAATTTAAAAAATCACATCCTTATACGCCCAATATATGATTTATCGAGGTTTAAAAAATATTGATTTAAAATTTAAAATTTCTTTCTTTAAAAACATTTTTTTTGGTGATTTTAAAAAATATGTATGATGCAAAAATTACAATATGACACGTAAAAAAATATATACTTAAAACATATAATATTTATGTAAAACGTATTTAATACTTACATTAAAAAAACTATATATAAAGTTAGTAGCTTTTATATATATTTACAAGTATTTATTATATATATATATTGTAACCAAACAAAATGTTTTGATTCATTTTAAAATATATAAAACCTTATATATATATACATATATGTAAGATATAAAATATAAATATATATATATAAATATTATACATAAAATTATAAACAATAAAAAATTAAATATATATGTACATGTGTCTTATGTGATATTAATATATATATATATATATATAAAGTAAACTACTTGATATAATAGTATATTATATACACATAATAATAATAATAATAATGCTAAAATTTGTGAACCAAAATAAAAAAGCATGAACTAGTGATTAAAATGCATGATGTGATAATTTACATGGCATAAATGACAAATATTAGGGACTAAAATGAAACAAATGCTACATACATGAGCATGAATATAAATGACAATAAATAAGGGGCTGGAAATTAAATAAACACAAAACAGATGACCAAATTAGAATGAAAAGCAAATTGGAGTGCGAGAAATGAAGAAAAAAATAAGGGACAAAGAGAAAATGGGGAAGAAAGGGAAGGACCGAAAGCATAATTTGACCATGGACAAAAGTGAAAGTGGTAAAGTAAATAGGGGATCGGTTTGGTAATTTGCCCATAAACATAAAAATGCGGATTCTTCCCCTGGATCCGGGTCACCGCGGATTTGGCACGCCAAAACGGCGTCGTTTTAGGCAGCCAGTTTAAATCAAGGATAAGGGTATTTTTTATTCAAAAATAGTTTTAAAAAAAAACTAAAAACCCGACTTTATTACCCTTCTCCCTCACTCTCTTTTTCTCTCGACTGAAAGCCCTAACGGCGACCGTGCCCTTCTCATGCTCTCGTCGCCGTTGTTCGTTGCTCGTTGTTGTGTAACGGCAACAAAGCAAAGACTAAAAATGACCCATTTCATCCGATCTGGCTGGTTATTCCCTCTTGACGTATGTCTTCTTTCTTCAGTAGATATTCTTTCTCTTCGACGCAAGTCTTCTTTCTTGTCTTGGTTGATCCACCTAGTCACTCTTAGAGAAGTAAAATCTTCAAAATAGGGGGTTGTCTGTTGGGGAAGCAAAATGAGTTCAACTTGCTACATTATTGATGATGAGCTAATAGCTAAAGAGAATTTGACCCAGCTGCAACACTGACGAAGAGGCGAGGTCTACAAAACTCGATCCAACTGCAACGCTAACGAAGAGGCAGGATCCATAGATGAAAGTTCCAATGTCTGGTCCAGCTACAACTCTAACAAGAGGCAAGATCAAAAACTTGAAATCTTCTTCTCTTCTTTTTTTCTCTTTTTTCTTTCTTTTTCTTTTTCTTTTTTTAGATACAACATCGATAAAACTCAAAAGTTAGTAAATTTTGACCAAGCTACAACATCGACGAAGAGGCATGGTATAAAGTTAGTAATGTTGATCCAGCTACGACACCGACGAAGAGGCAAGATCAAGAGTTAGTGAATTTGGTTTAGCTACAACACCGTCAAAGAGGCAAGACCGAAAGTTATTAAATTTGGTTCAGCTACAACACCGACGAAGAGGCAGAACTGCAAGTTAAATTTGACTAAGCTACAACACCGACGAAGAGGCAAGGTCTGAGGATTTGATCCAGCTACAACTCTGACAAAGAGGCAGGATCGATGGATGAAAATTCTGATGTTTGATCCAGCTACAACTCTAACGAAGATGCAGGATCGAAGGATTGAAAGCTCATTTTGATTTTTTTTTCTTTTTAAATTTTTTTCTTTTTCTTTTTCTTTTTTTTTGTTTTTTTGAATTATTTCTTTCTTTCTTTTTTCTTTCTTTCTTTTTTAAGATACAACATTGATACAATTAGAAAGTTAGTAAATTTTGACCAAGCTACAACACCGACGAAGAGGCAAGGTCTAAAGTTAGTAATGTGGATCTAGCTACGACACCGACGAAGAGGCAGTATCAAGAGTTAGTGAATTTGGTCTAGCTACAACACCAACGAAGAGGCAAGACCAAAAGTTAGTAAATTAGGTTCAGCTACAACACAGACAGAGAGGCAAGGTCTGAAGATTTGATCCAGCTACGACTCTGACGAAGAGGCAGGATCGGAGTGTTGGTCTCTTTGCAATCAAGCTACGACTCTGATAAAGATGCATGATCAGAATTTGGAAAATTTGGTTCAACTACAACACTGACGAAGAGGCAGAACCGAAAGTCAATTAAGTTGGATCTATCCACACCATTAATTGAGGGATAAGATCGAATTTCAGCACTTGGACTTCACTCAACCATCAACGGAGAAGCAGAATCGGACGACAACAATATGAATCTTACTACGCCATCAACGGAAGAGCAGTACTGGATTTCAGCAACTTTGAATTAACCTTACCATCAATGGAAGGGCTAAATCGAATAACAGCAACTTGGATCTTACTACACCATCAACGGATGAGCAAGATCGACGAATGACAATAACTTGATTTCTCTTTTTTGATTTTTTTTAATTTCTTTCTTTCTTTCTTTTCTTTTTTTTACTTTCTAATTTTTTTTTGATTTTTTGATTTTTACTACAATTGTAATGAAAAAGGTAATTTCTGAGTAAAATTTTGGTCTAGCTGCAACACTGACGAAGAGGCAAGACTTGGAGAGAATTTGATCTGCCACGCTACGACGGAGAGACTAGATCAGCAAAATATGAGATCTACTACACCACCGACGGAGAGATAAGATCCGGATGGAAAATTTGATATGCAACACCACCAATGGAGGCAAGATCTACATTAAGTTGGCCTACCACCACTGGAGGAGGCATGGTTTGCAAGATGTTGAATTGTTGTGCCATTGACAGCGAGACAATGTTTGGAAAAATTTACTCTGTTTCTCTATCGACATAGGGTAAGATTTAGAATGAGTTATTTCTGTTGGCAAGAGTGAGGATATGAAAAATGTTGGTGTCCGCCACACCAATGTCAGAGAAATCGAATCCTACAAAGGAAAAAACATATGTCAGTAATTGTTCAAAAACTTGTAACTGATACCTTTTATTTAGATGTTTCAGTATTTTTTTGGCCTCCTCCAAGACTAAGGTTAGCCATCGTCGTTGCCCCCATAGCGAGGTTTTTCGGCCTCTTTTGTGGACCTATTTGTAAGAAAAAGTGCATGCATGAATTTTATGCCTATATATACGTGTCTATCCTAAATGCATGGTGACTTTGGTGTATGCTCTTAATCTAAATGTATGACGTATGAAAAAGCGATTCAATGCAAGATGAATACAACTAAATGCATGAATGTGATATGATTTCTCTGGTCCTCAAAGGGATGCCCCTGACTCCTCACTGGTCCTGTCATGATCTTGGTCTTTTACATGTGTCGGTGCCCCAACCTCGTTTTGGGTTCGATCACATTTATTTGAATCTTTCATCTGGGTGCATGCTCTAACATTTTGTTCGTTCTATGCCATTATCTAAAACTGCTCTTGTAGCGAATTTGAAACTTTGAGTGTGGATTATGTTGCCCCCTAAGTTGGGTTCATAAATTTGTTGTGTTGATTCACGATAGCTCATCCTTTTCGGATTATGCAGAGCGGTGTAGATAAAGATTAATATAGCTATCACAGGTTCGCTTTTGAACCTTGATAGAGAATGTCTCCAAATTAAGGCCTTGTCGGAGGCATGGTGTTTGTATAAATGTAGTAGACGTTTACGGACATACCCCAAGATCAAGCTCCTGTATAGGTTCTGTAAGGTGCTAGGTCGACCAACTTTGTTGTATCAAATGGGGTAACCTAGAGACTAATTTCAAAATTTCAAAATGTATGTATGTAAATGCGAAATGCAGTTCCTAGATGCGAAAATACTGATTCAAAAATGGTTCCCATGGGTTAATTTTTGAACTAAAGGGATTCATTTGCAACTTTGAATATTGACATGATATCTAGAGTACTAGATTTTCTCCCGATGATAATTTTTCAAATTAAGAACCAGTCGTGAATCAACATTTTATGCCGGTAAAATGCAAAAATTAAAATGCTATGATATGTCATGCAGTTAATGCAAATGAGTGAACTTAATGTAAAACAATCAGAAAAAATGGGTTAGAGGATCAAATGAATAAATCAAATGGTAAATTAAGGTAAAATTAAAACAGATAAAAAAGTTGTACATAGAAAAATGCATCAAAGGCTAAAAGGGTAACTGCTAAACATGCAGAGTTTCGCATGGCGCTAAAAGGTAGGCTCCTATGGCTCACTATATGCGGGTTTGGTTCTAAGGAAGAGTACTCAAATTGTTCTCGTTGTCCCTTACTAAAGGTAGCAAGGCCCCTAATCCTCACCCATTATAGGTTTCAAACGGAACAAGTTCAATTCATGAGGATACATCCCTTATGCCTATACAGAGATAACCCACACGAAAGCATAAGAAATATATCCCGAAAGCGATTCACCAACCTATACGGTGATAACCCACACAAAGGCGGTATCACACTTCCACTTAAAAGGACGGAGCTAGGGTAGAAAGCTCATGGAATGCAGTAAAAGTAAATCGGTAATATTTATGGAAAAATAAAATGCATGTCTTTAAAAAAAACATAATCATATTTCAAATTAAAATCGAATTCGCCAATTTTCAACTACCAAGACTAAAAGATAATCGAATCGTGGCTTGACTCTCTTTTTCAAAAAATATCCCCAGCGGAGTCGCCATCTGTAATCACCCAAATCCGTCTGACGCTCTCTTTTTTCGTTTTTAAAAAGTTATTTTCTTGTTTAATTTATCTGGAAAATGTCCGCCCGTTTGTGAAATTAAAAATGTAGAGTCGCCACCGATCATTTTAAAATAGGTAGACCGGACATCAAAATAAAACCAGAGATTCAAAATTCGGGTCTGGGAGTCGGTTACGGATGGGGAAGGATTAGCACCCTACACCGCCCAAAATTGGTACCTAGCCGATTATTTAATGTCTTGGTATTGGAAATTACGAATTCGATTAAAATTTAAAATACGATTCTTAAATACCGAAAATATCGAGAGAACCGCATCCCTTTGCGCCCGGGACACGGCTTCTCGCTTTCTTGGAAAAAATTTAAAAATATCACATCCCTATAAACCCGGGATATGATTTATCGAGGTTTAAAAAACATTGATTTAAAATTCAAAATTTATTTCTTTAAAAACATTTTTTGGTGGTTTTAAGAAACATGTATGATGCAAAATTACAATATGACACATAAATATATATATATATATATACTTAAAACATATAATATTTATGTAAAACGTATTTAATACTTACATTAAAAAAATCTATATATAAAGTTAGTAGCTTTTATATATATTTACAAGTATTGATTATTATATATATATATATATATATTGTAACCAAACAAAATGTTTTGTATCATTTTAAAATATATAATACATATATGTAAGATATAAATATATATATATATATAAATATTATACATAAAATTATAAACAATAAAAAATTAAATATATATGTACATGTGTCTTATGTGATATTAATATATATATAAAGTAAACTACTTGATATAATAGTATATTATGTACACATAATAATAATAATAATAATAATAATAATAATAATAATAATAATAATATGTGAACCAAAATAAAAAAAGCATGAACTAGTGATTAAAATGCATGATGTGATAATTTACATGGCATAAATGACAAATATTAGGGACTAAAATGAAACAAATGCTACATACTTGAGCATGAATATAAATGACAATAAATAAGGGGTTGAAAATTAAATAAACACAAAACAAATGACCAAATTAGAATGAAAAGCAAACTGGAGTGCGAGAAATGAAGAAAAAAATAAGGGACAAAGAGAAAAGCGGGAAAAAAGGGAAGGACCGAAAGCATAATTTGACCTTGGACAAAAGTGAAAGCGGTAAAGTAAATGGGGGACCAGTTTGGTAATTTGCCCATAAACATAAAAACGCGGATCGTTCCCCTGGATCCGGGTCACCACGGGTCGGGCACGCCAAAACGGCGTCGTTTTAGGCAGCCGTTTTAAATCAACGATAAGGGTATTTTTTATTCGAAATTAGTTTTGAAAAAAACTAGAAACCCTACTTTATTACCCTTCTCCCCACTCTCTTTTTCTCTCGACTAAAAGCCCTAACGGTGGTCGTGCCCCTCTCATGCTCTCGTCGCCGTTCATCGGCCGAATACCTCGCGACGGTGCTTCAGATGGCAACGACGGCGATCTATTTCAACCAAGCAGGTAAGATTCGAAATCACTTTACCCCCTTTGATTCAAATCGTGATTTAAGAAAAAAAGGCTTTGATTTTAAAACTGAAAAAAACTTTTTATTTCTCTTTGATTCGAAACTAAGAAAGAAAAAAACCTTGCTCTGAAATTTCGAGTGTTTTTATTTGATTTCTAAACTTTTACATATTTTTTCCTCCCCATTCTTTTACATTTGATTTCGGTTTTATAACCGATTTTTTACACATAAAAAATTAACTACTCATATATTTTATTGTGGCAGATCTGATGATGATTCGGACGGCCAGATTTTCAGGGTATGGGTTCGGGATTTGGGTAGGTTAGGGTGATGGCTATGGCAGAGGGTTAGGGTAGGTTTAGGTTTTAGGGTTGATTTTTGGTTTTTTATTTTTAGGGTTAGATTTAGGGTTTTGGGATTAGATTTATAGTTTGTTTAGGGATTTAATTCAGGATTTGGTGGTTACCGGAGTTGTGGCGGCGACTCGTTAGACGGCGGCGGCAGAAGGGCATGCGGCGGCGATGGCGACGGATGTGATTTTAGGGTTAGGGTTTTTTGGTTGGGTCGGGTCATGAGTTTAAATTTTGGGCTTGGATCCGGGTTTGGATTACCGGGTTGTAATTTGGGTTTGGTTTGAGTCTTTGGCCCAAGCCCGGATGAAAAAGGGTCATACACTACATATTTAGTACCTTGACTATGCCCGCATTATTGTTTTAGTACCCTAACTATTATTTTTGACAAAATGGTATATAATGTTACGTTTTTGTTATGTTTTGGTACCCGACCGTTAAAAACTAACGAAAATAGTGACGTTGCTTGGGTTAATAACAGTTTTAGTCCAAAAGCTTATATAATCTATCAATTTAGTCTAAAATTCTATCAATTTAAATATTATTTTATTTTTTGGATTAAAATTGTAAATTCCACATTTTTCTTCTTCCAATTAGGGGTAAGCAAAACTTGACTCGACTCAAAAAATTGATTTTTTTTCAATTTCGAGTTGTTCGAGTCGAGTTATTCGAGTCAATTCGAATAACTTGAAAAATTTCAATTCCGAGTCGAGTTCAAATTTTCAAATTTCGAGTTATTCGATTTTTTGAATAACTCGAAAATATCCCCTTTAATTTACATGGGCTAATTGCACATTTAACCCCTATAATTTTATTTTCAGTTTTATTTCAGTCGTGTCTTCTCTTTTTTTCTTTTTGCCTTTTAATTTTCTTTTCTTCACAATCTGATCACTTTCCAGATTCATTTTTTATTTTATTTAATGCAATTTTTATTTGTGTCTTTTATATTATGCTATTTATTTTATGTTTTTAATTTTCGTATTTAATTTATCGCTTTTAATTTTCTGCACTTTTAATTTCCCGCATTTAAATTTTTGCAATTTAATTTACGTATTTTATTTTGTTCGTCCCAATCCGCTTCTGAAATTTTAATTTATACATTTTATTTTCGTTAATCATGTCCTTTTCGGATATTTTATGCATTTATTTTCCCTAAACATTTTCAAAATGTATTCGAAACAAGAAAAAAACTGCCATAAAAAGATCTTATACCTCAAAATTTTAGTTATTACAACGGTGCATTTTAAATTTATCAAATATTTTCCTAAACCCTAAACTGGAAAATATATTTTGGGGTACTCTTTTCCTCCTTCAGCTATATTTGGTCTCGCCTTGGCCTTACCTAGATAAGAAGGAGGTTTTTAACGAGGCCTATAATTTAATGAAATGACTCGAACTTATATGTATGTAGATATTATTAGAGAAAATCGTTTGAATTTGAACCAAAAGATATTATAATATTACAAATATTTACAATTAAGATTTATACATAAACTCGAAAACTCGACTCGACTCGACTCAAACTCGCTAAACTCGACTTGAATCGAAAAAATTTCAAATTAAGTTCAAGTTGTAAAATTAGACTCGTCAACTCGAATAACTCAAAATTTTTTGACTCGATTCGACTCGCTCGAATGCTCACCCCTACTTCCAATCGAATGTAATTTGCAATTATGCCCCCCAAATTAAGATAATGTCTTAAATTGATGGATTTTGGACTAAATTGATCATTTATATAAGTGTTTTGGACTAAAACTATAATTATACCAAGCCATATCATCATCTCCGTTAGTTTTTAACGCTCGGGGTACCAAAATAGAACAAAAACGTAACGTTAAATGTCATTTGGATAAAAATAATAGTTAGAATATCAAAACAGTAACGCGAGCATAGCTGAGGTACTAAATATTTAGTTTTCCCTAAATAAAATTACGGAAATGGACTATAAATAAGGGTTAAATCCACCAAATACACCTAAATTATCATCTAGATTTTAAATTGGTCCTTAGATTTCAAAACATTCTAATTATCTTAAATCAATTCACTCATTTTGTTAGCTTAATTATAAATTTAATCCTCAAATGTTTGCTCAATTCTGAAAAAACTTAGTTTAAAGTACATGACCAAATTACATTATGTATATATTTAAGGTATGGACATCTTGGATTAGACGCGTCAAAAAATGATAAACCAATAAAATTTAAGTGAAATATTATTATTTTTAAATATATAACAAATCTAAATTATCCATAAAATAGATTTACTTATGAATTAGCGTGTTTTTAATGTGTTTTGCATTAGATTTGAGTTAGAATTTAACAATTAAATTGATGAGTAGGTTAATGATTTTATTGATAATGATACTTTAATAATTCAATTAGAATTCATGCCATAATTTGGGGACGGCTTACTAATTAGCCCACACAAGAAGTTGTTGTTCGATGAGAAGTTGGGTGCCCTTTGCTTTTGTAGGGCGGGTGGTGTGCTTAGACCTGACAAACTTGACTCGAGACTCGAGAATTGAACTGAAATCTGAAATTGATCCGAACACGATAATTTAAATTTGATATGAAACCCAAAATAAACCGAATTAAATGGACCTGAACTGAATGGAATCGAATCAATTTAACCCGAACCGAAAGAACACGAAATAAAGAAAATATATTAAAATAAATAATTATGAGATGTAAATTGCCGCACAACTCACCAAAAGGCCAAATATACATGCTATATAAAGTCATATATACGGTGAAAAAACCTAACTCGACCTGAAAACCCGACTAAAACTGATCGATCTCCTATTAACCCGATATTGACCAGACTTGAAATCAATCGACCTGAAAATAACCGAACCGAAAGTCAACCAAACTGAAAATCAATCGACCCGAAGTCCTGACCTGATACCCGAACTGAAATCGCAATAGACCCGAACTAAAACCGAACCGAACCTAAATAAAATGTAGTCAGAACCGAAATGGCCCAAACCAAAACTGAATTGAATAACCCATTTGCCACCTCTAGCCAAATATACATGCTATATAAAGTCATATATAAGGTGGAAAAACTTAACTCGGCTTGAAAATCTGACTAAAATTGATCGATCTCCTATTAACCTGATATTGACCCGACTCAAAATCAATCGACCTGAAAATAATCGAACTAAAAGTCAACCGAACTGAAAATCAACCGACCCAAAGTCCAGACCCGAAACGACCATAAACCCGAACTAAAACCGAATCAAACCGAATTTAAACCAATTATAGTTAGACCAAAATAACCCAAACTGAAATCGAATTGAATGACCCGTTTGCCACCTCTAAGTGTGCTCAGCCTTAACATTGCCCCTAATAAGAATTGGAAGTGTGGGGTCATGTTTGAGGATATTTGTTTGTTGGGGAGTGTGAGAATGCACCTTTAGGCTTTAAACCATAACGTAGTATTTGAGTTGAAGTATGGATTTATGTGGAATTTATGCATTTAGCCCCCTTTTTTATGGGCAAGCATCACTATTGGTCACTAAACTCAAATAAACATTATAAATATTTATTATTAGATTTGAACAAAAACTTAAATAATTTAACTTGAATCAAATTTTATAAATTTGACTCAATAAATTTTCAAATAAAATTTAAATTATTAAATAAAAATCGTCAATTCAATTTTTTTTTACTTAACTCGATTGAGTATTCTCCCTACTCTCGTACGTTTCTTCTTGAAAAAGTGGAACATCTCATATGTTGCAATGATGTCAGAAATGAGGTGGCCTAGAACAAAAACACTCTAGGCCTCATCAATGCAAAGATGGAGAATATTTTGAAATTGTAGAATGATTATCTTTGACACAATCTTGAAAGGAACATTGCACATGCTTATAGGTCAGAAATGTCCCATCAACTGAGGATCTTTTATTTTCGGAATAAGGACAAAGTGGTTGTGATTTACCGACTCCGTCGGACAATCACCCTTCAGAAGGTTGATACAATACTATGTCACGTCTTGGCCAACAATATGCTGAAAAAATTGGTAAAAAATGGCACCTAAACCATCCTCTCCAGCTGCCTTTAGAGGACTTGTCATTTTTAACGCTGCATACACTTTATCAGTTTCAAAATCTTTGCACAACATGTTATTTATATCCTATGAAATACAAGGCTCAATACCAGTTAAGACAACATCTGCATCATAAGGACCTTACAACTTGAACAGATGGGAGAAATAAGTCCGAGAAGATATTCCAAGTCCACTTCTGTTTCTCTACGGTTGCCACTATCATCATCCAGAAAATTAATCTTCTTACGGTGCTTTCTATGCCATGCACTACGGTGAAAAATGCAGTATTCCTATCACCATTTTAAGGCAATTCGTTCTTCCTCTCTGCTCCCAATACAGTTCTTCCTTGTCATATTCAATATTAAGAGCGACGTTGGAATCTACTATTTCACCCAAAACATCATCAGTAGGGTCAAGCTCAAATAAAGCGTCAAGTTTTTATTAGAAGAACTTGATAGATAATTTTTTTTGTTGAGATATTTGATTTTGATATAACTTAAAATAAAAATATTTTTGGACTTAAATTAATTTGCAAAAATATTTCAAAAGTTTATTAACTTAAAAAATATGTTTGAAAGGTTTTCAAATGATTTTTGATTTGTTTAAATATTTTTAAAATAACCCAAAAGTCAAAAACATGCTTTGTTTACTGATACACTCTTGAGTGTACCGATACCCAGAAGATCCCGTACCGGTATAGTTACCTGTGTACCGATATGGCCTTTTGTCCCCAAGTTTTGACAAATTCCAGTAGCCAAAATGGGTATAGTTATGCTTAGACCGTACCGATACGAAAGAGTCTATACCGATACCTAATGTAAAAATGCCCAACGACTCTTTATTTTGAGACAGGTACTGATACTCGAAGCCCGTGTACTGATATGCCCTGCACTAGACTACAATTAATGCTGGAATTAAAGTCCCCAACGGCTCTATACAACCTTCAACGGCTAGTAACAGTTGTCACGTGGCTAGATTTCCAACCAGCCCACCGTGCGGCCTTAGGCGATGTGACTCAAGACAAACGCCTAAGTAAGCCTTTTCAACCCTCTCGGAAGATCAAACTTCCCAAGCACCGACAAACGCAAAGCGTTCTACGCGGAATAGGATCAACAGAGATGAGTGAAGAAGAACTTCGAAAGAACGCTCAAGAACAAAGAAAGAACACTCAGAACACTCAAAGGATTTAGAGTAAATGCCTTTATTCCTTGGAAACTTGGATACATGAAATGAGGAGGGGAAGGCTTCTATTTATAATTGAGTTCCCCCTAATCCGACGGTCTATACAAATTTACATCGACGGCTAAGATCAAAGCCCACCAACTATAATGGTACAATCCTGGGAATATTTCCATCTATCTATGGTAACAAATCCTATGTATACAAGGCAAGTTTACATAGGTCAAAGTGGATGGATATGTCTTCTAGAATCTCCCACGGATCGGGCTAAGTCTGGTGGTCTCTTTGGGCCCAAGATCTCTATCTGAACCTCTTGGGAACCCTGGTGTGCACCCCGTGGTGCCAATGACTCGGGCCTCGGCTGACGGCCCGTGACAATCTCCCCCACCAAACTTGGCGACGCCCTCGTCGCGCCTCTCGAACAAAGTTGAGATCGATCCTGGAGCTTCATTCCACGTACCTTGGCTTGCTCCTAACTCGAATCTGGCTTGATTGTCCCCCCATAAGGACCGCTCTCCCCATAAAGAGCACCAGACTCTGACTCGGATGTCCCCCATAAGGACTGCTCGCCTTGGCTCGCACCGCCATGCAAAATTTCCCGTCCTAGGTACATCTTGATCGTAGGAACTCTTTCCTACCAGTTCTGACTTGCCCCGATCTGGACTCTCCCGATCCTTGTGCACAAACTTGGATGCCTTCACGTTGAACACCGAATGAACCTTCGAAACTCTAAATGGTTGCTTCGGCTCGCACCAAGTCTTGGCAACTCCATCTGATGGGTTAGGTTTTCTGCGCCCTACACCCAACAAATCCAGCAAATCAAACTGTAACACACTATCACCGTGTTCAAGACGTACCGCACTCCTTTTCCCGGCATTTACTCTACACATCAATCCTTCTTCCCTGAAGTTTGATGCCCCATTGCTCCACGACAATGCAAATCCCATTGACACTTCTCTCCCATTGAAGTTTGATGCCTCGGCCACCTCGCTCATGGATGGCTTCTCGACGACCTTCATGCCAACTGCCTTGGGCAACTCTCGCCCATCCAAGGTAGTGTCCCCTACTGTCGCCTCCAACTCGATGCCTCATTGGCTTGGAGCATCTTCGACAAGCTGAATGGCTGTCAGCTTCTTGGTTCCTCGCCTGCTGTCTAGGTACACAAGCACAACGCACCGTTGTCTCGGATCCAAGATGCATACGACATTGGCAAATGGAATGATGAGAGCTTCAATAAGGTCAAGGAAGTTTAGTCCCAAAATAAAATTAAAGTCATCTAACTCAATTACCTCGAAATTCTCCTTGGCCTTCCAATCCCCAATCTGCAACTCGATCTTTCGTATTGTCCCCACAACTGGAACTTCCCTTGAATTCACCGCCTTGATCTTACTGGTTGAGTCCACAACTTTAAGACCAAGCTTCTCGGCAGCCTTCTTGGACATGAACAGATCGCTTGCCCTGGTGTCCACCAAAGCACTCCTCGATCGTCCCGCCATGTTGATGTCTACAAACATCAACCCATTCTGCTTCTGGCTTTTCCTCGCCTTGACAGAATCTAATATCATCGAGCCAAGCTTCGCAGCCTCATCACCCTCAGGCTCGTCTTCCTTGGACTTCTTGACTCGATCAGGGCATTCTCGCGCTAAATGCGGCCCCTTACATCGGTAACACTTTTGATGTACTTTTTCCACCCTCGGCTTCCCCCCTTTGATGCTAGCGATTGCACCAACTCTACCGGGTTCTCCATCTGACTCATCGTCCTCCTGGACAATGGCATCGAGGCGGCTTCTCTTCTTGGGACAGTCTTTCACTACGTGTGGACCATCACAATGGTAGCACCTTATGGATCCTCGATCCTTCCGATCATCTGGTTTCGCATACCGGTCTGGCTTGGTCGATGGCCTCTCCTTGCCATCATCGCTGCTATCTCCGGACACATCCTCGTCTCTCCCACCAATACCCTTGCCATGGGGCTTGGAAGACTTGGACTCCATAGTCTTGTAAGCACTATAATCGGTCAAGGACTCCGCGATGGCTAGAGCTTTGGAAAGTTCATGCACATTCCTCCGCTCTAACTCGGTCCTGGCCCATGGCTTCAATCCATCCATAAACGTGAAAAGCACATCCTTCTCACACAAGCCGGGGATAAGGAGTTGTAGCTCATTAAACTCCTGGATGTAATCCACAATGGATCCATCGTGTCGAAGCCTCCTAAACTTGGTCCTGGCTTCTTTCTCCGTGTTACTCGGGCAAAGCTGCTACTTGAACTCCGCTTGGAACTCCTCCCATGTTCCAACGTCCGTGCCCCCACTATTCTCATCAAGGCACCTACGTCACCACCATAACAAAGTAACGTCAGTCAAGTAAACAACATCAGTATTTACCTTCTCGGCATCGTCTGTGATGCTCATTGCCCGGAAGTACCGCTCCATGCACCAAATGAAGTTCTCAACATCTTTCGCCGACCGGTTCCCCTTAAACTCTCTTGGCTTCAAAATGTCCTTCATCGGTCTAGGTTTCGTCATGGTTAACACACCGTTCCGCATGGTAGCCTGATAAACCATCACTTCCGCCTTCAGATCAAGCATTTCCACCCTCAATGCCTTCAGTATGGCTTCGAGAGCATCTCTCTTTCCCTCTGACTGATCACCCTGGTCATCCATCTCCTCGAGCTGTGTATCCACCACGTCGAGTCGCTCCGCAGAATCCTTCATAGATCCCTCAAGCCTGGTTACCCTCTCCTCGAGCGCCGACAACTTGTCCCTCGAGTTTGCTTGACTTCCTTTGTCCGCCTAGGTCTCCACACCCTTCTGGCTCGCAGCAACATTCTTTCCCTTCTTTGGTGCCATCTCAACTCGATGCTTCGTGCCTCGAACTAGCTCACGTCGCTCGAACAAGGCTCTAATACCAACTGTCACGTGGTTAGATTTCCAACCAGCCCACCGTGCTACCTTAGGCGATGTGACTCAAGACAAACGCCTAAGTAAGCCTTTTTAACCCTCTCGGAAGATCAAAATTCCCAAGCACCCACAAACGCAAAGCGTTCTACGCGGAATAGGATCAAAAGAGATGAGTGAAGAAGAACTTCGAAAGAACGCTCAAGAACAAAGAAAGAACACTCAGAACACTCAGAGGATTTAGAGTAAATGCCTTTATTCCTTGGAAACTTGGATACATGAAATGAGGAGGGGAATGCCTCTATTTATAGTTGAGTTCCCCCTAATCCGACGGTCTATACAAATTTACATCGACGGCTAAGATCAAAGCCCACCAACCACAATGGTACAATCCTGGAATATTCCCATCTATCTATAGTAACAAATCCTATGTATACAAGGCAAGTTTACATAGGTCAAAGTGGATGGATAAGTCTTCTAGAATCTCCCACGGATCGGGCTAAGTCTGGTGGTCTCTTTGGGCCCAAGATCTCTATCTGAACCTCTTGGGAACCCTGGTGTGCACCCCGTGGTGCCAATGACTCGGGCCTCGGCTGACGGCCCATGACACAGTTATGAAGCCATTAGAGGGTTTAAAAGACTTTTTCAAACAACTATAGAACAACAAGAAATATTATTGCCAACATTTATGTATAGAAAAAGTGCTTTTGAGCTTTATTGTCAATTTTCTTTGTAGAACACACTTGTGAGCTTAATTATTATATTTGCTCAAGTGTTAGATTTTGGATGAGTGCTTAAACTGCAAACATATTTGCCTAAAGAGGTTTTTGCTTGTTTGCTTATTCTTTTCTCTTTGTGAGAGATTTTAACAAAACTTTGGGGTACAAGTCTTGTGATGTAAGGGTTATCCCTTTGAGCCCGGACAAAAAAAGAAATTCAATAATGAATTTAGAAAAATGGCGTGTATGAATGTTTTGAAATGGCGACTAATCCTAGGCAGATCGCAGAAAAGGGAGGACGACGGCTATGGACCTTGTATATCGACAAACTTTTCAATCAAATCCATTGGAAAGGCTTGTAGCAGGTTTGCGATCGCCATAGCGTTGTGCCTGTTATTTTTATCCCTACAAAGACGACAAAGAAGGGATCAAGATTTGGTTTTGTGTGTATGGAATTGGAGAGGGATGCCCCCCGGGAGATCAGAGGCTTAATGGGGCATGGATTTATGGATCGAGAATTCATGTTTCGATGGCAAAGGGGGACATAAGAGAATCATACTGGCGGCGGAAGGAGATTCAATGCCACGATCAAACATAAAGGCCACTAGAGGAGAAAAAAATACAAAAAAGGGGAAGAATAAATCTACACCAGATCAGAAACGTGTGATTAGAGTGATGGAGGAACGAAACATGGACATCTTACGGTGTAGTGCAATTGGACGTTGTATCTGTGTGGCGTCTTTGGTGGAATTGGCGAGTATATTTTCTGCGGCAAAGCTATAGGGTTTCTCAATTTTGAGAATTGTTGGTCCATATATTCTATTCATGTTTATAGATGAGGAAACCCGAAAGAAAATCTTGGGATCTAGACTATTGCTGCAATGGTTTGACAATGTACATGAATGGTCGATAGATGTTAAGGTGGACAAAAGAAATGTTTGGTTGGCCATAAGTGGTATACCTATTCCAGCATAGTCTTAATCCATATTCAAAAATATCGCAGAGGTTTAGGGACTATTGGTGAGACTAGATTATGAAACCATTGAGCCCACATCATTTGAAAAAAGAAGGATTTTGATCAAAACTGATAATCTACACAGAATTGATAAAATTGTGGAACTTGTTGTGAATGGTTTGGTTTATCCCATTAGAGCTGAAGAGTTTGAAAGCCCTGCCCATAACGTCCAATGTGAGGAGAAGTTGACAGAGATGGTGAGAGTCTAAAAAATGAACAACAGAATGTCAGGAGCGAGGGTAACGATAGAACACTAACTGGTACGAGTGTTGGTAAATGATGCTTCAGGTGATGGTGTTTTAAGGGGAAATAAAGGTCTACAAGACTCAAACGAAACAATTGTACCAAATTCAATAGAAGAAGGGGTAAGGCTCAACCTAGCGAGTTTTTGGAGGTTATAAAACACCTAGAATGAGAGTGTTAGATAGTCAGGAGGAGCTGACAGCAGGCATCTCCGAGGAGGACATTGGCTTAGTTCCACAGAATGATGATGTGATTATGGGATACGATGTAATGCAGTGTGTGGTCGAGCATAGGCCGACAACCCATTAGCCCGAGCAACGATCTGGGCCAAAAGAGAGTAATGTGCTAACTACACCTAGGGAAAAAATAATTACATATAATGGGGTTGATCAGAAAGTAAGGGACATGCCTGAGTTAATGTTGAGTTTTCTACCGTACAATGAAAGAGAGGCTGCTGAAAGAGTTTTAACCAAAAAGGGTAGGGAAAGGCTGTGAAAGAACCAACCACAATCTCAGAGAATAGCAAACGAATCACTTTCGGATTTAGATTTTATTAGTAGAAAAAAGGCAATTCTGAAGGAAGCGAAGGAAACTATCGGCTTGGGTAAACTTGTGGGTGCAGTCATAATTGGCAACGAAGAAGAGATCGTGAAAAACATTGCAAATTTAATAGAAGCACACAAGGGTGGACAGTAGTGTCTTGGAACGATGCGAGTGTTATCGTGGAACATTCGGGGTCCAGGGACACGATCGAAGAAGAAAGCGATTTTTGATAGGTTACGACAATACCGAGGTGAGATGGCATGCATCCAAAAGACAAAATTAGAGGACATTTCTTCGGTGACAGTAAATACTATTTGGTTTTTGCAATGTCTTGATTATGTTTTTACCCCCTTGATTGGTCGATCGGGGGGATATTAATGGTGTGGAAAGCATCTTGTTTCAGGGCTGAGTTTAAGAAGGTGGATCAGAATCGTGTCGTTGTTATCGTTCAATGGGCGAGGGAAAAGTGGACGTGTGGTTTTATATGTGTTTATGCGCCATGCTTTATAGAGGAACAGAAGGATTTATGGGATCTAATACATACAAATATGCTAGAATATGATATCCCATGGTGCATATGCAGTGATTTTAACACGGTACGATCGTTGGAGGAAAGAAGAGGCTGTGTTGGGAGTATGATTGGAATGGAGAATTTTGTGAGCTTTATGAATGATGCGCACTTGATTGACCTCCCAATGCAAGGAAAAAAATTTACTTGGTTTGGTTCCAGAAACAAATGCAGCCGCCTCGACCATTTTATTGCTCAAGGGGAATGGATTGATCGATTTGGTCAATTGAAACAAATGAATTTACCATGGGGGCTGTCAGATCATACGCCATTACTATTAGTGGGAGATACTTCAGATTAAGGACCAAGACCCTTTTGGTTCCTAAACTGCTGGCTAGAGCAACATTCTCATGTCAAAGTAATAGAGGAGGCGTGGGGAAATATTGCTGAGCTTGATAGAGAGATGGCGATATCCGGTAAACTAAAGGCGATGAAAACTTTCCTTCGCCAATGGAATAAAGAGGAGTTTGGTAACATGGATCAACAAATTGATATAGTGACCAGGCAGATTGATGATATGGATTCGAGAGTGGCAATAATGATGGTGAAGGGGATAGTAACGAGACACGCCGGCAATTATTATCGGAGATGTGGAGGTTAAATCACCTTCGTGAATCAATTTGGTGGCAGAAGTCAAGGGCTTTGTGGCTTAAAAAGAGAATAGAAATACACGTTATTTTCACTGTGCGACAAAATTAAGAACAATGAGAAATAATATTGCGGGTTTGAATGTTCGTGGTCGTTGGATATCTCATCTGAAGAGCCTTAAGAAACAGTATTTTATGGAATTTCGCAAACACTTCTCGGTTGCTCCTTTTTCAGGGGTACTGGATGCTAGAGTTTTATTTCGGACCATTACGGATGTGCAAAACAATGTGTAGAGGCTATTTTTTAGAGAAAGAGGTAAAACAAGCCATGTGGAGTTGTGATGGAGCGAAAGTGCCAGGACACGATGGTTTTAGCTTTGCTTTCTTCCAGAAAGGATGGTAATTTTTAAAGGCGGATATGATGAAAATGATGGAAGAATTTCACCGTACTGGTTCTTAGTCGTGAGGTATTAATTCCACGTTTGTTGCTTTGATTCCGAAAAAAGATGAGTCGTTGGTGGTAGGGGACTATCAGCCGATATGCCTACTAAACTTGGTGTACAAAATCCTTGCTAAGGTTTTGGTGGCAAGACTTTAAAAGGTGATCAGTAATATAATAAGTGATTCACAATCACCTTTTATCCGTGGGAGACAAATAATGGATAGCATCCTTTTGACAAACGAGTTGATTCACTCGATCAAAAACCCAAACCTTAGTGAGGGAGGTATTATCCTGCAGTTAGATTTTGCGAAGGCGTATGATTGTATTCAGTGGAATTTCTTAGACCAAATTATGAGCAAAATGAATTTTGGTACCAAATGAAAAATGTGGATTGCCGAATGTATAAGTATGGTTCGCTTATCGATTTTGGTTAATAGTAGTACCACGAAGGAATTTCTAATAAAGCGTGGTCTGAGATAGGGTGATCGGATGTCGCCGCTCCTTCTTATGATTATGGCAGAAGTGTTACATCAGTTTTTATGTAAGGCTGAGGATTTAGATATTATTGGGGGTGTTCGCGTGGCGGAGGGGTTTCGAATTTCGCACTTGCAATTCGCAGATAACACAGTGCTCTTTGTGCAAGGTGAGGTGCGATATGCACAAAACTTGAAGAGGTTTCTAACTTGTTTTGAATATGGTTCGGGGCTTAAAATAAATTACTCAAAGTCCTGCTTTTACGCTATAGGGATAGGGATCGATGAGGTGAGGGTAATTGAGATGGCAGAGGTTCTTGGTTGTAGGCATGGTGATTTGCCTTTTTTTTTTTTTTTATCTTGGAATTCTAGTTAGGGTCAATCCGAATTGTGCAAGTATATGGGAGCTGGTGGTTCAACGCTTTTGTTAATGCCTTTCGAGTTAGAAAGGTAAATCGATATCTTTTGCAGCAATGTTAGTTATGGTGAATTCTGTGTTATCTGCTCTTCCACTTTATTATACGAGAATCTATAGGGCACCGAAAGGGATAGTTGCAAAGATCGATAAAATTCATAGAAACTTCCTCTGGGGTGGCTCAGCGGACAAAATAAAAATGAGTAGAGTTAATTGGACTACGGCTTGTCGCCCTCATCTGATGTGTGGTCTTGGTGTGGTGAATTTGCGTACTCGGAATATGTGTTTATCGGTGAAATAGTTTTGGCGATATGCAGAGAATAAGAAGTCTTTGTGGCAATCAATTATTGTTGCGAAATATGGGGAACAAATATTGCATTGGAGACCCAATATGGTTCGGTTAAATAGAATGTCCAAAGTTTGGCGCCAAATTGTCGAAAGCTATGAGGATGAGCAAGTTGGTCAGTTCATGGATGTAGGCTGCTTTACTTGGATTGTGGGTGATGGTTTGCATGTTCTTTTTTTTGTCATGATCGGTGGTGTCTGGATGAGCCTCTGAGCATTGTTTATCCACGTTTATTTTGCCTAACTTCGGATAAACTCCTAGTGGTGAATAAGATTAAAGAGATGGTGTATCATGATATTAGTGTATGGGCTGCGTTATTTTGTCGACAGCTTCGAGGCTTTGAACTGCATCAATTAGAGTAATTAAAAGCTCTTGTGTGTTCGCTGCCTATGCTTAATTCACGGGGCGATAGGCTGATTTGGAAGCCAAGCTCTTCTGGTGGCTTCTTTGTGAAGGACTTGATGTCTTTAATGACGTCCTTTGGTGTTGAGGATGTGGATTTCGCATATTTCATGATTTGGAAACTAGCTATCCCACCAAAGATACATAGTTTTTTGTGTTTTTTGCTACATAATAGGCTGCCGACAGGGTTTTTTTTCTTGATCATGGATTGTCGGTTATTGTTATTTCATTGCAATGTGCTTGGTATGATGTTAGAGAGGATAATATGAATCATGTCTTATATGAATGTCTGCGAATGTATCTATTATGGTCTCGTTTCTTATGCTGGTGGCGAGTGGAATTGGTTCGTCCAAAATCATTGTTGGAGTTTGTCGAGCAGTGTTTGCATAGCCAATTCTTAGGTATAGTGAGGCAGTGGTGGATCGTCTCGTGTGCTGTCGTCTTGTGGTCCGCGTGGTTGGGAAGAAATGAGTTTTTTAATAAAAAAATTTGGCCGTGGATGAATTACTATTTCTCATCAAGCTTAGATCATTTTATTGGGTGAAAGCCTCAAAGTGGTTTTCGGATCTGGTAGATTCATAATGGTGGAGCTATCCATTGGTAGTTTGTAACACCCCTTTCTCGTATCCTTCATTGAATACAAGTTAGAGATGTCACAAGACACTTGTACAATTATTCTTATTTCAAAATCGATAAAATTTTGTTTTTTTAAAATATAAATATTTACCATTTTCTAAAAAAATATTTATTCGCGTAAAACTTAAAACTAATATTTTTAAGTTAAATTCGAACCTAGATTTAAGCAGCAACAAGACAGTTCATTTCTAAATCATATGATTAATAAAACTTCTTAAAAACTGCCTAATTTACAAATCATTTAGATAGTAAATAAAATACGATTAAACTATCTCTTTTTTAACCACATACATATTAGAGCAGCCAAAACATTAATAAATATACATGCCAACTAGTAATATCAAAAGATAACATCAAAGATGTCATACTGTTACCGATTTTCAGCTCTCCAAAATATGATGATGTCCTGTGCTGCTCCTTACTCCTTGTGATCCTTAATATGTGACACCCTTAATAGTATTTAATACCCAACACTAGTATAGAGTGTCACCTGATTTCTTAACCACTATTCATAATAGTTATATGCTATAAAAATGACGATTTATTATTTTCCCCTTTTACGCGTAACAACAGTTACTAATTTTTGACAAATCAATTTAACTCCGATTCTAGGCAGCAACTTAGCAGTTTATTACTACAATCAATAAATAACATAACTGCCTAAAAACCGCCTATAATAGAAAATTCTTTCGACTATTCTAAAAATCCATTTTCTAATATTTACCCAATTTTCATTACTAGAAAATCTATTAAACCATCACCAAGAATAATAAAACTATTCATCAACCATTAACCACATATCTAGGTTAATTCAAAACGAGCTACTAATAACCTATACATGCCAACTAGCAACATCAAAACGCATTCAAGGGTGTCATGACCAATGCTGTTTATTTTTCTTCCTGATAATGATGCCTATTACTCCTTACTCCGATCTTTGTTCTTACCTACGCATGAAAATCATCATACGCTAAGTATACACTTAGTGAAGCAATTATAACAATTAATGCAATACAACTTGATTTAATCTCATGTCAAGATAATAATAACCGCGCGTTGTGATCATTATATACATATATTCTTATTTTCTTATGTTAATCATGTATTAACATAATGTAACCGGATATAAAATCCGACCAACATGCTTGCCATTTACTCCGAGAGTTCATATACTCTCTAAATTATTTACCATTAATCCAATAAATTATTATCCAAAGTAGTCTTGAGGACTTTGAGCACATGAGATAAAACTGCATCAAAGTGCTAATAAATATAAGGTTGTCCTCCTCTGCACATCACATTAGGATGTGCTAACCATTCTGCACATTAGGTTGTGCTAACCATATTGCACATTAGGTTGTGCTGACCACACTACACATTAGGTTGTGCTAACCATTCTGCACATTAGGTTGTGCTGACCACACTGCCCATTAGGTTGTGCTGACCATTCTCTAAGTGTTAAGTACTAACACTATAGGGCTATCCCGGATAATTATGCACTGAAGTGCTTCCCGCACATTTATAAGGCCGTGCTTACCATAATGCCCGCACATTTATAAGACTGTGCTTACCATACACTAACTGTACTTTTAACACTGTAATACCCGCACAAAATGCTAAACTGATATATTCTATAGCATTCCAACAGTACTCTACCCAGCAATAACTTATTTGGGCATATATTTTATACCCATATCTTTTAACTTCGAACTTCTGAAATTAACTTCCGTTTGTTGGAAACGAAACTAGATAACCATATCTTTACATTGGTATAAGATTCATCATCTACCATTTTTAATAAAATTTATGGCAGTTTATTAAACTTACTGCCATAGTTCGAATCCAACACAACTTCCACAATTAACTTTTTAAATATTCTAACATCCCCTTATTACTCTTCTTCTAGACATTTACCAATTGTTCACTATGGTTCTTAGTGACCATTTTGAACATTAAATAATTGTTCAAGCTCAATTTAGAGCAATTTCCATTACTATTAACTCATTTTGGAGTAATATCTATTTAATTCTTAAACTTTATAAAAGTGACATTTTGGTCACTACCCCACATTTGTACATTAAATTCATGTAGAAACTAACTATTTATTTAGTTCTAACCTTTCTAGAAATTTTCCTTTGACTTTTCAACTTTGACTAATTTAATCCTTCACTAAAATTTTTATTTCAAAATATTTCAAAATGGTCCACCACATTTCTTTTCTTGTCATTTTGAATTCTTTTAACTTACTATAATGCTTGAAACATCATTTCTATCAAATAATCATCAATTCAATTTCAATCCTTTATTTTTCTCAAATTGCCGAATTGATCTCTCTACTTCCAAAATTTTCCATTTTGGTCCCTAATCATCAATTCATGCTATTTTGATCATAATTCATCAATTCAAATGCTACAATAAATATTCAATAATTTCCCCTAATTTCTCCAACAGTTCGAATTAGTCACTAAAATTTCAACTTTGGGAAATTATTTAATCTAACATCATAATCAAGCTTACAACATCATATTCTATTCAATTCCATTCTCAATTTAATTCCCTAACCAAAATCCCCAAATTCTTAGGGTTAGGGTTTTTATAACTTCAAACAAGAAATTAATCTAAATTCAAGCTTGATTTCATGTCTATATCATCAATTCTACACAATACTACTCCAATTCCATCATATTCTATCAAAATAATAATCATCCTCATCCATGTACATGAACCAACTTGACCTTTATCATGCAAAAATACTATAAAAATGAAGAGAATCAAGCATAGATCACTTTACCTTAATTAATTTTGCTTGAAACTTGCCTTGATTCTTCAATTTTTGGCTTGAAAGTTTTGAAAGTTTTCTTTCCCCATTTCTTCTCTACTTTCGAACAGCCCATGGATGAGAAAAGGTGATATTTTTTTTCATCTCTCCTTTAATTAATCCACATGTCATAATTAAATGAATATTAAATTCATTTAATTAGTGAATTTACTAATTTACCCTTCTTATCCAATGGCCAAGATTTAATCTTATCAAAAATCAATGGCCAAGAACAAATCCATGTGTTTTTCACCTTTAAAAATTGCCCTCAAATTTTAAAAATATTTCAAAAATGCCATCCATGGAAAATGTCCAATTTGCCCTCCAACTAGACTTTATTTACTAACAAGACTTGAAATTTGCAATTCCTTTAAAATCTAACTAAATCTAGTTAGAATCCAACCAAATGTAATAAAATATTCATAAAATAATATTTTATTAATTTCCATAATTTCTTGGAACCGTCTTTAAAATTTTAGTTCGATCCGATATACCGATAATTACCGGGAAATTTTATCGGATACATTTCCTCTTCGAAATCTTATCTCCACAATCCATATCGAATATTATTGACTTAAGATAAACCCTTTTTATCAGTCAAAATATTGAATATGAGACCTTCCCATTAGGTCACCCATCCTTAAACTGCCCTGGTTTGAGCACACTTACAATTTCTTTCGAACCAAAAATTCTAATAATATAAGCCTCGTATGAAAAATTTGGGTAACATGGAAATGCCACTCTCGGGGGAAAACTATTCGTTTATAGGGTTAACTTACATAACTTTTGGAAATTACACTTTGGTTCCTAAACTTTTCCAAAGTTCACACTTTAACCCCTAAACTTTCAAAAATTACATTTTGTCCACTAGTCCAAAAATTGTGATATTTCAATTCCTCCCCCATTAAGAAAATTCGTCCTCGAATTTTCATTATGTACTTAGTTCACACATAATCTCAATGATCCATCTTTCTTTTTCACAAACGGGATTGGAGCTCCCTAAGGTGATATACTAGACCGTATAAAACGTCGGTCTAATAATTCTTGTAACTGAGTTTTCAACTCTCTAAGCTCTGTAGGAGCCATCCTGTAAAGTGCCATCGATATTGGTGATGTTCTAGGAAGCACATCAATATCGAATTCCACATTTCGATTGGGAGGTAATCTTGAAAATTCATCTCGAAATTTTCGTACCGTTGGTATATTTTCCAGATTTATTTTTGATTCTTGAGCACTTATCACATTGCTCATATTGTTTGGTCTTTCGCCCACAAATATCATTTCTAATCCATCTTGTTTCTTTAAGATTAACCTTTTTAAATCGGCATTCAACAATAGCATTATATACCGATAACCAATCTATTCTAAGAATAACTTGAAACTCTTGGAAGGGTAATTCCCACATAATCTGCTTTGGAGGGACTTGTGTAGTGATTGCATTCCACCACACGTACTAGTTTGCCCCATCAATAGATATACTATTCCCTCTAATTTTCCTTGTTCACCACAAGGAATTATGGTTAACATAATTTTGATATAATTCAACCAATTATCAGCAACCATTAAATCTTTATCAAGATATCATTACGAATTTTTGGTGCTTTCATTTCCCTTAATTCCTTCGGAACTAATACTAGTGCTTGCCAATTTATAATGGCATCCAACACCTAAAGAAATAAATCTTGATCTTGCACAGACATATTTCTTTGTCCCTGAGCTCATAGCTCTACATTCTACTGAACTTGAGGTGGATTCTGATTCACCCCATTACTTTCCTCTCTGAGCAGGCATATCACGCTCGATTGCCTGATGAGATTCCCGATGATCTGACATCGGTTAATGTCACAATCATCTAATATAAGTAAGGAGTAACATATTAAATAACATGCATCATCACATTTCTATACAAATATTAGTATTTTTGAAATCCTAGTGGCATGTATATAATTCCGACTCTCTACAAAAACTCAATTCATACCCAGAACTGGCTAAACCTATAGCTCTGATACCAATAAATTATACACCCTTACTAGTATTTAATACCCAACACTAGTATAGAGTGTCACCTAATTTCTTACCACTATTCATAATATTTATATGCTATAGAAATGACAATTTATCATTTTCCCTGTTACGCGTAACAACAGTTACTAATTTTTGACAAATCAATTTAACTCCGATTCTAGGCAGCAACTTAGCAGTTTATTACTACAATCAATAAATAACATAACTGCCTAAAAATCGCATGTAATAGAAAATTCTTTCGACTATTCTAAAAATCCATTTTCTAATATTTACCCGATTTTCATTACTAGAAAATCTATTAAACCATCACGAATATTAATAAAACTATCCATCAACCATTAACCACATATCTAGGTTAATTCAAAACGAGCTACTAATAACCTATACATGCCAACTAGCAACATCAAAATGCATTCAAGGATGTCATGACCAATGCTTTTTATTTTTCTTCCTGATAATGATGCCTGTTACTCCTTACTCCGATCTTTGTTCTTACCTACGCATGAAAATCATCATACGCTAAGTATATACTTAGTGAAGCAATTATAACAATTAATGCAATACAACCTGATTTAATCTCATGTCAAGATAATAATAACCGTGCGTTGTGATCATTATATACATATATTCTTATTTCCTTATGTTAATCATGTATTAACATAATATAACCGGATATAAAATCCTACCAACATGCTTGCCATTTACTTCGAGAGTTCATATACTCTCTAAATTATTTACCATTTATCCAATAAATTATTATCCAAAGTAGTCTTGAGGACTTTGAGCACACGAGATAAAACTGCATCAAAGTGCTAATAAATATAAGGTTGTCCTCCTCTGCACATCACATTAGGATGTGCTAACCATTATGTACATTAGGTTGTGCTAACCATACTGCACATTAGGATGTGCTAACCATTCTGCACATTAGGTTGTGCTAACCATACTGCACATTAGGTTGTGCTGACCACACTACACATTAGGTTGTGCTAACCATTCTGCACATTAGGTTTGTCTTTGACACTGCCCATTAGGTTGTGCTGACCATTCTCTAAGTGTTAAGTACTAACACTATAGGGCTATCCGGATAATTATGCATCAAGTGCTTCCCGCACATTTATAAGGTTGTGCTTATCATAATGCCCGCACATTTATAAAGTTGTGCTTACCATACACTAACTGTACTTTTAACACTGTAATACCCACACAAAATGCTAAACCGATATATTCTATAGCATTCCAACCATACTCTACCCAAAGAATAACTTATTTGGGCATATATTTTATACCCATATCTTTTAACTTCGAACTTCTGAAATTAACTTCCGTTTGTTGGAAACGAAACTAGATAACCATATCTTTACATTGGTATAAGATTCATCATCTACCATTTTTAATAAAATTTATGGCAGTTTATTAAACTTCTTGCCATAGTTGAATCCAACACAACTTCCACAATTAACTTTTTAAATATTCTAACATCCCCTTATTACTCTTCTTCTAGACATTTACCAATTGTTCACTATGGTTCTTAGTGACCATTTTGAACATTAAATAATTGTTCAAGCTCAATTTAGAGCAATTTCCATTACTATTAACTCATTTTGGAGTAATATCTATTTAATTCTTAAACTTTATAAAAGTGACATTTTGGTCACTACCCCACATTTGTACATTAAATTCATGTAGAAACTAACTATTGATTTAGTTCTAACCTTTCTAGAAATTTTCCTTTGACTTTTCAACTTTGACTAATTTAATCCTTCACTAAAATTTTTATTTCAAAATATTTCAAAATGGTCCACCACATTTCTTTTCTTGTCATTTTAATTCTTTTAACTTACTATCATGCTTGAAACATCATTTCTATCAAATAATCATCAATTCAATTTCAATCCTTTATTTTTATCAAATTGCCGAATTGATCTCTCTACTTCCAAAATTTTCCAATTTGGTCCCTAATCATCAATTCATGCTATTTTGATCATAATTCATCAATTCAAATGCTACAATAAATATTCAATAATTTCCCCTAATTTCTCCAACAGTTCGAATTAGTCACTAAAATTTCAACTTTGGGAAATTATTTAATCTAACATCATAATCAAGCTTACAACATCATATTCTATTCAATTCCATTCTCAATTTAATTCCCTAACAAAAATCCCCAAATTCTTAGGGTTAGGGTTTTTATAACTTCAAACAAGAAATTAATCTAAATTCAAGCTTGATTTCATGTCTATATCATCAATTCTGCACAATACTACTCCAATTCCATCATATTCTATCAAAATAATAATCATCCTCATCCATGTACATGAACCAACTTGACCTTTATCATGCAAAAATACTATAAAAATGAAGAGAATCAAGCATAGATCACTTTACCTTAATTAATTTTGCTTGAAACTTGCCTTGATTCTTCAATTTTTGGCTTGAAAGTTTTGAAAGTTTTCTTTCCCCATTTCTTCTCTACTTTCGAACAGCCCATGGATGAGAAAAGGTGATATTTTTTTTCATCTCTCCTTTAATTAATCCACATGTCATAATTAAATGAATATTAAATTCATTTAATTAGTGAATTTACTAATTTACCCTTCTTATCCAATGGCCAAGATTTAATCTTATCAAAAATCAATGGCCAAGAACAAATCCATGTGTTTTTCACCTTTAAAAATTGCCCTCAAATTTTAAAAATATTTCAAAAATGCCATCCATGGAAAATGTCCAATTTGCCCTCCAACTAGACTTTATTTACTAACAAGACTTGAAATTTGCAATTCCTTTAAAATCTAACTAAATCTAGTTAGAATCCAACCAAATGTAATAAAATATTCATAAAATAATATTTTATTAATTTCCATAATTTCTTGGAACCGTCTTTAAAATTTTAGTTCGATCCGATATACCGATAAATTACGGGAAATTTTATCGGAATACATTTCCTCTTCGAAATCTTATCTCCACAATCCATATCGAATATTATTGACTTAAGATAAACCCTTTTTATCAGTCAAAATATTGAATATGAGACCTTCCCATTAGGTCACCCATCCTTAAAACCGCCTGGTTTTGAGCACACTTACAATTTCTTTCAACCAAAAATTCTAATAATATAAGCCTCGTATGAAAAATTTGGGTAACATGGAAATGCCACTCTGGGAAAACTATTCGTTTATAGGGTTAACTTACATAACTTTTGGAAATTACACTTTGGTTCCTAAACTTTTCCAAAGTTCACACTTTAACCCCTAAACTTTCAAAAATTACATTTTGTCCACTAGTCCAAAAATTGTGATATTTCAATTCCTCCCCATTAAGAAAATTCGTCCTCGAATTTTCATTATGTACTTAGTTCACACATAATCTCAATGATCCATCTTTCTTTTTCACAAACGGGATTGGAGCTCCCTAAGGTGATATACTAGACCGTATAAAACGTCGGTCTAATAATTTTGTAACGAGTTTTCAACTCTCTAAGCTCTGTAGGAGCCATCCTGTAAAGTGCCATCGATATTGGTGATGTTCTAGGAAGCACATCAATATCGAATTCCACATTTCGATTGGGAGGTAATCTTGAAAATTCATCTCGAAATTTTCGTACCGTTGGTATATTTTCCAGATTTATTTTTGATTCTTGAGCACTTATCACATTGCTCATATTGTTTGGTCTTTCGCCCACAAATATCATTTCTAATCCATCTTGTTTCTTTAAGATTAACCTTTTTAAATCGGCATTCAACAATAGCATTATATACCGATAACCAATCTATTCTAAGAATAACTTGAAACTCTTGGAAGGGTAATTCCCACATAATCTGCTTTGGAGGGACTTGTGTAGTGATTGCATTCCACCACACGTACTAGTTTGCCCCATCAATAGATATACTATTCCCTCTAATTTTCCTTGTTCACCACAAGGAATTATGGTTAACATAATTTTGATATAATTCAACCAATTATCAGCAACCATTAAATCTTTATCAGTATCATTCTGAATTTTTGGTGCTTTCATTTCCCTTAATTCCTTCGGAACTAATACTAGTGCTTGCCAATTTATAATGGCATCCAACACCTAAAGAAATAAATCTTGATCTTGCACAGACATATTTCTTTGTCCCTGAGCTCATAGCTCTACATTCTACTGAACTTGAGGTGGATTCTGATTCACCCCATTACTTTCCTCTCTGAGCAGGCATATCACGCTCGATTGCCTGATGAGATTCCCGATGATCTGACATCGGTTAATGTCACAATCATCTAATATAAGTAAGGAGTAACATATTAAATAACATGCATCATCACATTTCTATACAAATATTAGTATTTTTGAAATCCTAGTGGCATGTATATAATTCCGACTCTCTACAAAAACTCAATTCATACCCAGAACTGGCTAAACCTATAGCTCTGATACCAATAAATTATACACCCTTACTAGTATTTAATACCCAACACTAGTATAGAGTGTCACCTAATTTCTTACCACTATTCATAATATTTATATGCTATAGAAATGACAATTTATCATTTTTTCACATTACGCGTAATAATGATTTATTTAATTTTTGACAAATCAATTTAACTCCGATTCTAGGCAGCAACTTAGCAGTTTATTACTACAATCAATAAATAACATAACTGCCTAAAAATCGCATGTAATAGAAAATTCTTTCGACTATTCTAAAAATCCATTTTCTAATATTTACCCGATTTTCATTACTAGAAAATCTATTAAACCATCACGAATATTAATAAAACTATCCATCAACCATTAACCACATATCTAGGTTAATTCAAAACGAGCTACTAATAACCTATACATGCCAACTAGCAACATCAAAATGCATTCAAGGATGTCATGACCAATGCTTTTTATTTTTCTTCCTGATAATGATGTCTGTTACTCCTTACTCCGATCTTTGTTCTTACCTACGCATGAAAATCATCATACGCTAAGTATATACTTAGTGAAGCAATTATAACAATTAATGCAATACAACCTGATTTAATCTCATGTCAAGATAATAATAACCGTGCGTTGTGATCATTATATACATATATTCTTATTTCCTTATGTTAATCATGTATTAACATAATATAACCGGATATAAAATCCTACCAACATGCTTGCCATTTACTTCGAGAGTTCATATACTCTCTAAATTATTTACCATTTATCCAATAAATTATTATCCAAAGTAGTCTTGAGGACTTTGAGCACACGAGATAAAACTGCATCAAAGTGCTAATAAATATAAGGTTGTCCTCCTCTGCACATCACATTAGGATGTGCTAACCATTATGTACATTAGGTTGTGCTAACCATACTGCACATTAGGTTGTGCTGACCATTCTGCACATTAGGTTGTGCTAACCATTCTGCACATTAGGTTGTGCTGACCACATTGCACATTAGGTTGTGCTAACCATTCTGCACATTAGGTTGTGCTGACTGCCCATTAGGTTGTGCTAACCATTCTCTAAGTGTTAAGTACTAACACTATAGGGCTATCCTGGATAATTATGCATCGAAGTGCTTTCCGCACATTTATAAGGTTGTGCTTATCATAATGCCCGCACATTTATAAGGTTGTGCTCACCATACACTAGCTGTACTTTTAACACTGTAATACCCACACAAAATGCTAAACCGATATATTCTATAGCATTCCAACCATACCCTGCCTAGCAATAACTTATTTGGGCATATATTTTATACCCATATCTTTTAACTTGGAACTTTTGAAATTAACTTCCGTTTTTTGGAAACGAAACTAGACAACCATATCTTTACATTGGTATAAGATTCATCATCTACCATTTTTAATAAAATTTATGGCAGTTTATTAAACTTACTGTCATAATTCGAATCCAACACAACTTCCATAATTAACTTTTTAAATATTCTAACATCCCCTTATTACTCTTCTTCTAGACATTTACCAATTGTTCACTATGGTTCTTAGTGACCATTTTGAACATTAAATAATTGTTCAAGCTCAATTTAGAGCAATTTCCATTACTATTAATTCATTTTGGACTAATATCTATTTAATTCTTAAACTTTATAAAAGTGACATTTTGGCCACTACCCCACATTTGTACATTAAATTCATGTACAAACTAACTATTGATTTAGTTATAACCTTTCTAGAAATTTTCCTTTGACTTTTCAACTTTGACTAATTTAATCCTTCACTAAAATTTTAATTTCAAAATATTTCAAAATGGTTCATCACATTTATTTTCTTGTCATTTTAATTCTTTTAACTTATTATCATGCTTGAAACATCATTTCTATCAAATAATCATTAATTCAATTTCAATCCTTTATTTTTATCAAATTGCCGAATTGATCTCTCTACTTCCAAAATTTTCCATTTTGGTCCTTAATCATCAATTCATGCTATTTTTATCATAATTCATCAATTCAAATGCTACAATAAATATTCAATAATTTCCCCTAATTTCTCCAACAATTCAAATTAGTCACTAAA
This sequence comes from Hibiscus mutabilis, assembly GCA_019671005.1. Taxonomy (NCBI): domain Eukaryota; kingdom Viridiplantae; phylum Streptophyta; class Magnoliopsida; order Malvales; family Malvaceae; genus Hibiscus; species Hibiscus mutabilis. The sequence goes on along the minus strand of CM033722.1, from coordinate 17,060,731 downwards.
ATTTCAACTTTGGGAAATTATTTAATCTAACATCATAATCAAGCTTACAACATCATATTCTATTCAACTCCATCCTCAATTTAATTCCCTAACCAAAATCCCGAAATTCTTAGGGTTAGGGTTTTTATAACTTCAAACAAGAAATTAATCTAAATTCAAGCTTGATTTCATGTCTATATCATCAATTCTGCACAATACTACTCCAATTCCATCATATTCTATCAAAATCATAATCATCCTCATCCATGAACATGAACCAACTTGACCTTTATCATGCAAAAATACTATAAAAATGAAGAGAATCAAGCATAGATCACTTTACCTTAATTAATTTTGCTTGAAACTTGCCTTGATTCTTCAATTTTTGGCTCGACAGTTTTGAAAGTTTTCTTTCCCCCTTTCTTCTCTAGTTTCGAACATCCCATGGACGAGAAAAGATGATATTTTTTCATCTCTCCTTTAATTAATCCACATGTCATAATTAAATGAATATTAAATTCATTTAATTAGTGAATTTACTAATTTACCCTTTTTATCCAATGGCCAAGATTTAATCTTATCAAAAATCAATGGCCAAGATCAAATCCATGTGTTTTTCACCTTTTAAAATTGCCCTCAAATTTTCAAAATATTTCAAAAATGCCATCCATGGAAAATGTCCAATTTGCCCTCCAACTAGACTTTATGTACTAACAAGACTTGAAATTTGACATTCCTTTAAAATCTAACTAAATCTAGTTAGAATCCAACCAAATGTAATAAAATATTCATAAAATAATATTTTATTATTTTCCATAATTTCTTGGAACCGTCTTTAAAATTTTAGTTCGATCAGATATACCGATAATTACCGAGAAATTTTATCGGATACATTTCCTCTTAGAAATCTTATCTCCACAATCCATATCGAATATTATTGACTTAAAATAAATCCTTTTTATCAATCAAAATATTGAATATGGGACCTTCCCATTAGGTCACCCATCCCTGAACTACTCTGGTTTAAGCACACTTAACAATTTCTTTCGATCCAAAAATTCTAATAATATAAGCCTCGTATGAAAAATCCGGGTAACATGGAAATGCCACTCTCGGGGGTAAACTATTCGTTTACGGGGTTAACTTACATAACTTTTGAAAATTACACTTTGGTCCCTAAACTTTTCCAAAGTTCACACTTTAACCCCTAAAACTTTCAAAATTTTCATTTTGGTCACTAGTCCAAAAATTGGGATATTTCAATTCCTCACTCATTAAGAAAATTCATCATCGAATTTTCATTATGTACTTAGTTCACACATAATCTCAATGATCCATCTTTCTTTTTCACAAACAAGATTGGAGCTCCCTAAGGTGATATACTAGACTGTATGAAACGTCGATCTAATAATTCTTGTAACTGAGTTTTCAACTCTCTAAGCTCTGCAGGAGCCATCCTGTAAAGTGCCATCGATATTGGTGTTGTTCTAGGAAGCACATCAATATCGAATTCCACCTTTCGAATGGGAGGTAATCTTGAAAATTCATCTAAAAATTTTCGTACTGTTGGTATATTTTCCAGATTTATTTTTGATTCTTGAGCACTTATCACATTGCTCATATTGTTTGGTCTTTTGCCCACAAATATCATTTCTAAGCCATCTTGTTTCTTCAAGATTAATCTTTTCAAATGGACATTCAACAATAGCATTATATACCGATAACCAATCCATTCTAAGAATAACTTGAAATTCTTGGAAGGGTAATTCCCACATAATCTGCTTTGGAGGGACTTGTGTAGTGATTGCATTCCACCACACGTACTAGTTTGCCCCATCAATAGATATACTATTCCCTCTAATTTTCCTTGTTCACCACAAGGAATTATGGTCAACATAATTTTGATATCATTCAACCAATTATCAGCAACCATTAAATCTTTATCAGTATCATTCTGAATTTTCGGTGCTTTTATTTCCCTTAAATCCTTTGGAACTAATACTAGCGCTTTCCAATTTAGAATGGCATCCAACACCCAAAGAAATAAATCTTGATCTTGCACAGACATATTTCTTTGTCCCTGAGCTCATAGCTCTACATTCTACAAAACTTGAGGTGGATTCTGATTCACCTCATTACTTTCCGCTCTGAGCAGGCATATCAAGCTAGATTGCCCGATGAGATTCCCAATGATCTGACATCGGTTAATGTCACAATCATCTAATATAAGTAAGGAGTAACATATTAAATAACAAGCATCATCACATTTCTATACAAATATCAGTATTTTTGAAATCCTAGTGGCATGTATATAATTCTGACTCTCTACAAAAACTCAATTCATACCTAGAACTGGCTAAATCTGTAGCTCTGATACCGATAAATTATACACCTTTACTAGTATTTAATACCCAACACTAGTATAGAGTGTCACCTGATTTCTTAACCACTATTCATAATAGTTATATGATATAGAAATGACGATTTATCATTTTCCCTTTTACGCATAACAACAGTTACTAATTTTTGACAAATCAATTTAACTCCGATTCTAGGCAGCAACTTAGCAGTTTATTACTACAATCAATAAATAACATAACTGTCTAAAAAATGCCTGTAATAGAAAATTCTTTCGACTATTCTAAAAATTCATTTTCTAATATTTACCCAATTTTCACTACTAGAAAATCTATTAAACCATCACCAAGATTAATAAAAACTATCCATCAACAATTAACCACATATCTAGGTTAATTCAAAACGAGCTACTAATAACCTATACATGCCAACTAGCAACATCAAAACGCATTCAAGGATGTCATGACCAATGCTGTTTATTTTTATTCCTGATGATGATGCCTGTTACTCCTTACTCCGATCTTTGTTCTTACCTACGCATGAAAATCATTATACGCTAAGTATATACTTAGTGAAGCAAATATAATAATTAATGCAATACAACTTGATTTAATCTCATGTCAAGATAATAATAATCGTGCGTTGTGATCATTATATACATATATTCTTATTTCCTTATGTTAATCATGTATTAACATAATATAACCGGATATAAAATCCTACCAACATGCTTGCCATTTACTCCGAGAGTTCATATACTCTCTAAATTATTTACCATTTTTCCAATAAATTATTATCCAAAGTAGTCTTGAGGACTTTGAGCACACGAGATAAAACTGCATCAAAGTGCTAATAAATATAAGGTTATCCTCCTCTGCACATCACATTAGGATGTTGTAACCATTCTGCACATTAGGTTGTGTTAACCATAATGCACATTAGGTTGTGCTGACCATACTGCACATTAGGTTGTGCTGACCATTCTGCACATTAGGTTGTGCTGACCACACTACACATTAGGTTGTGCTGACCATTCCGCACATTAGGTTGTGCCACCACACTGTACATTAGGTTGTGCTAACCATTCTGCACGTTAGGTTGTGCTGACCACACTGCACATTAGGTTGTGCTGGCCATTCTCAAAGTGTTAAGTACTAACACTATAGGGCTATCCCGGATAATTATGCACCGAAGTTCTTCCTGCACATTTATAAGGCTGTACTTACCATAATGCCCGCACATTTATAAGGCTGTGCTTATCATACACTAACTATACTTTTAACATTGTAATACCCGCACAAAATGCTAAACCGATATATTCTATAGCATTCCAACTGTACCTTGCCCAGCAATAACTTATTTGGGCATATATTTTATACCCATATCTTTTAACTTGGAACTTCTGAAATTAACTTCCGTTTGTTGGAAATGAAACTAGACAACCATATCTTTACATTGGTATATGATTCATCATCTACCATTTTTAATAAAATTTATGGCAGTTTATTAAACTTAGTGCCATAATTCGAATCCAACACAACTTCCATAATTAACTTTTTAAGTATTTTAAAACCCCCTTATTACTCTTCTTCTAGACATTTACCAATTGTTCACTATGATTCTTAGTGACCATTTTGAACATTAAATAATTGTTCAAGCTCAATTTAGAGCAATTTCCATTACTATTAACTCATTTTGGACTAATATCTATTTAATTCTTAAACTTTATAAAAGTGACATTTTGGTCACTACCCCACATTTGTACTTTAAATTCATGTACAAACTAACTATTTATTTAGTTCTAACCTTTCTAGAAATTTCCCTTTGACTTTTCAACTTTGATTAATTTAATACTTCACTAAAAATTTTATTCCAAAATATTTCAAAATGGTCCATCACATTTCTTTTCTTTTTATTTTAATTCAATTAACTTACTATCATGCTTGAAACATCATTTCTATCAAATAATCATCAATTCAATTTCAATCCATTATTTTTCTCAAATTGTCGAATTGATCTCTCTACTTCCAAAATTTTCCATTTTGGCCCCTAATCATCAATTCATGATATTTTGATCATAATTCACCAATTCAAATGCTACAATAAATATTCAATAGTTTCCCCTAATTTCTCCAACAATTCAAATTAGTCACTAAAATTTCCACTTTGGGAAATTATTTAATCTAACATCATAACCAAGCTTACAATATCATATCATATTCTATTCAATTCCATCCTCAATTTAATTCCCTAACCAAAATCCTGAAATTCTTAGGGTTAGGGTTTTTATAACTTCAAACAAGAAATTAATCTAAATTCAAGCTTGATTTCATGTCTATATCATCAATTCTACACAATACTACTCCAATTCCATCATATTATATCAAAATCTTAATCATCCTCATCCATGTACATGAACCAACTTGACCTTTATCACGCAAAAATACTATAAAAATGAAGAGAATCAAGCATAGATCACTTTACCTTAATTAATTTTGCTTGAAACTTGCCTTGTTTCTTCAATTTTTGGCTTGAAAGTTTTGAAAGTTATCATTCCCCTTTTTTTCTAGTTTCAAACAGGCCATGGATGATAAAAGATGATATTTTTTTTTCATATCTCCTTTAACTAATCCACATGTCATTATTAAATGAATATTAAATTCATTTAATTATTGAATTTACTAATTTACCCTTTTTATCCCATGGCCAAGATTTAATCTTATCAAAAATCAATGGCCAAGATCAAATCCATGTGTTTTTCATCTTTCAAAATTGCCCTCAAATTTTCAAAATATTTCAAAAATGCCATCCATGGCAAATGTCCAATTTGCCCTCCAACTAGACTTTATTTACTAACAAGACTTGAAATTTGCCATTCGTTTAAAATCTAACTAAATCTAGTTAGAATCCAACCAAATGTAATAAAATATTCATAAAATAGTATTTTATTAATTTTCCATAATTTCTTGGAACTGTCTTTAAAATTTCAGTTCGATCCGATATACCGATAATTACCGGGAAATTTTATCGGATACGTTTCCTCTTAGAAATCTTATCTCCACAATCCATATAGAATATTATTGAATTAAAATAAATAATTTTTTATCAGTCAAAATATTGAATATGAGACCTTCCCATTAGGTCACCCATCCCTAAACTGCTCTGGTTTGAGCACACATAACAATTTCTTTCGATCCAAAAGTTCTAATAATATAAGCCTCGTATGAAAATCCGGGTAACATGGAAATGCCACTCTCGGGGGTGAACTATTCATTTACAAGATTAACTTACATAACTTTTGGAAAATATACTTTGGTCCCTAAACTTTTCCAAAGTTCACACTTTAACCCCTAAACTTTCAAAAATTACATTTTGGTCACTAGTCAAAAAATTGGGAAATTACATAATATCTACGCGTGAAACAGTAACACGCTAAGTATATGCTTAGCGAGGCAATGTAAAATAATTAAAACATTTCTTTGCAAAGTAAAAATGGAAATAAATAGAGTGTAATATAACTATCAAAAAGGATTTGAAAATTATAAAGACTGACTTATCGAAACCATTCCACTTTTTCGTAACCTGTAAAAATCTCAATATTCATATATATATATATATATATACAATACAGTTTATATCAATACGATCCATTGTATTTTCAATTTCAATATAGCCCAATGTACTATGGATGATAATACATGGTATGTGAGTCAATGATGAGTATGCACATGTGCTGACATCAACCAATTTGTTGTGCCATAATAAAATAATATATCAAGGTATCGATATCAATGTATCAATGTATCAATGTAAACACTACCGTAACTTAACGGCATCAATAATAACGATAGGTCATAGTTGTAGAACACAACTCACTGTATCACCACCGTAACTTAACAGCAGTATTAACCGATAGGTCTTAGCTGTAAAACACAGCTCACTATATCATTACTGTAATTTGACAGTAATATTATATCGTTATACTCCACCTCTTTGGCATGCCAATATACCAAGACTCTCAATAATCATACAATGGGCTTTTTGCACAATTCACTATTATGAACCTTTCATTCATTTCGATAATATCAATAGATCAAAATCAATAATTTTAACATATAAAAATATGCATAGGGCAGTTCATACCCGAAATCAATCACAAAATCATTCAACACCATTTAACATAAATCAAATATTTTTCTTTCAACATTTGAGGTTGACTTATCACAAGTCTTCCTTGTATATAATTAAAATAAATAAGATTGCACTCACCTTTGCCTCACTAAAAAATGCATTATTACTTCCACCCTTACTCTTGAATTTTATCTTTATCATCAGCCTTGCTTGTATCCCGATTACGATCTACACAACATTTCAACAATACATACCATTCAAAGTACATGTTAGTATCATACTAACATTGACACATATTTGGAATAATATTTCCTAATAATTCTTTAACTTTCCAAAATATTCATTTTAGTCCTAAAGACTATTTTTAAACTTCTAACCAACATTTTCAAGTCCAAACATTACATTTCTCATTCTTTACACTTGAGGACCCAAACATTAAAAATTTACACTCTAGTCCTTGAATTTGCCGAAATTTCAAATTGGTCCCCAAAGTTAACATAACTTCAAAATCAACCTTCTAGTCACTTTAACTTAATTTTCCAACAAAATACACTTCAAAAACAAGCTTAACAACCAAACCCCTAAACTTCCCAAATTTACAACTTAATCCTCAACACTTTATAAACTTCCACATTAGTCCAAATAGCTTTCTAAAGCATACAAAACCATCCTTACACTATTTATAACCTTAGGAAAATTTTCCATAATTTTCCCAATATTTTCTACCATGGTCGAATACCAAAGGTCACTTTGACCAAAGTTTACATTTTGATTCAAGCATGAATTCAACCTCAAAACAACATATTCAAGCTTCTAACATCATTCTCACTTCAAATAAAAATTTTGCAAGAGTTGCCCCTAATTTTTCCATTTCCCCAAATTCAACCTACATCATAATTCATGTAATTTTCACTATTTGCAAGCTTGAAACAACATCACAACATCATATTTAATCAAAAGAATCCATAAAACATGAAAATCCAACTTGTTCTTTATAAACCCTAATCTCCAATCTCAACATATAAACATGGAAACTATGCAAAAATTATACCAAATGAAAAAGAATTCAATGGAGATTAATTCTCTATTTCATGTCTTAAACCAAAAACCAATCGAATCAAGCCAAAAATTGAATCAAAAACTTTCTTACCTTGGCTAGGATGTTTTCGAAATGAGGAAGAAGATGGGAGAAAATTTCTAGCTTTTTTCTATCATTAATTAACATGACAAATGGCATTTTAATTCTTTAAATCCAATATAAAAATCTCAATCAATAGTAAAATTACCATTTTAACCCTCAATTATAACCAATTAGGTGTTGACACATAACCTTATCACTTTTCCATAATCATCTTTAATTAAAAAGTAGGGGCAAAATGACTAAATGCCATTAATGAATCCAAGTATTCACAAAAATGCCATTTGTGCACTATTTCAAAATACTGTCTTCAATCGAATCTAAATCGATTAAAAACGATTCCAAAACAAAATGTCATGCTCTTCAAGTTCTCTTACAGCTCCCTTCAAAATTTCATCACATTCCGAGCTCATACGATTACCCGAATCACATTTAAAATTTAACTGTAATTTCCCAATAATAGAAACATCGAATCGAACCATTAATTTTATATTCGATTCACACCCTTATGTGAACTATTTAACTATAAAATAAAAATAATTATTGGGAAAATTAGCATGTTGGTCCTTGAACTTTTCTCAACTTTTTACTTTGGCCACCAAACTTTAACATTTTACATTTTAGTCACTGAACTAAAACCACCAACTTTTAATTCTTTGCAAAATAGTCACTAACCAAAAATTGGGGTATTACAATTCTCCCCCCTTAAGAAAATTTGTCCTCGAATTTTTAGAATGTACCTAATTTGAAAAGATGAGGAAATTGTTTTTTCCATATCTTTCCCTCTTTCCCACGTTGCTTCTTCCACTTTGTGGTTTCACAAAAGAACTTTAACAAAGGGGATTGTTTTGTTCCTCAGTTCTTTGACCCCACGTGCTAAAATTTTGATCGATTCCTCCTCATATGTCAAATCTGGTTGAATCTCTACTTCCTCTGGAGTAATGATGTGGGAAGGATCTGATCGAGACTTCTTGAGCATCGATACATGAAATACATTATGAATCTTATCCATTTCTGGAGGTAGAGCAAGTTGATAAGCCACCGGACCAACTCTCTTCACAATTACATACGGTCCAATTAATCTTGGACCCAGCTTTCCCCTTCATCCAAATCGTAATATCTTTTTCCAAGGTGATACTTTGAGAAACACTTTATCACCTACTTGAAATTCAATTTCTTTCCTCTTTGAATCTGCATATGACTTTTGTTGATCGGCGTCTATCTTGAGGTTATCTTGTATGATCTTTACTTTGTCTTCAGCTTCTCTAGTTAGATCAGGTCCCAATACGTCCCGATCTTTCAACTCGTACCAATTCAAAGGAGTCATGCACTTTCTTCCATATAAGGCTTTATAAGGTTCCATTTTGATACTTGTCTGATAGCTATTATTGTAAGAGAATTCCACTAACGACAAGTACTTCTCCCATGATCCTTTGAATTCAATCACACAAGCCCTCAATATATCCTCCAAAATCTTAATAGTTCGCTCTGATTGTCCATCTATTTGAGGATGAAAGGCTGTGCTAAAATTAAGTCGAGTACCCAAAGATTTATGTAAAGATTTCCAGAATCTGGAAGTAAATCTCAGATCTCTATCAGAGACAATAGAGACTGGTACTCCATGAAACCGAACGATCTCCTTAATATATAATTCAGCATACTTATCCATAGAGAAATCAGTTCGGACAGGAATGAAATGTGCTGACTTAGTCAATCTATCAACAATCACCCAAATTGAATCCTTTTTGTTTGGAGTCAAAGGTAGCCCTGATAAAAAATCCATGGTTACCCGTTCCCATTTCCATTGAGGAATGGAAATTGGTTGCAATAAACCAGAAGGCACCCGATGCTCTATTTTCACTTGTTGACATGTCAGGCATTTCGAAACAAACTCAGTTATAGTTCTTTTCATTCCCAGCCACCAATATCGACTCTTTAGATCTTGATACATCTTGTTTCCACCTGGATGCATAGTCAAAGGACTATAATGTGCTTCAAAGAGAAGTTTTTTCTTTAGTTTTTCATCCTCGGGAATAACAATTCTTCCTCGATAATACAATCATTCATCAGGTTTAACTTCAAAATCTTTGGTTTCACCTTTTTTAACTTGTTTGAATCTTGACAAACATTCCATATCTCTTTTCTGAAGCTCTTTTATCCGATCTACTAAAATAGGCCTTAAACTTAATTCAGCAATCAAAACACCATTTTCTTTCGAAGCTAGCCTCGCCTTTATAGCTCTCAGAGCAGCAAAGGTCTTTCTGCTGAGAGCATCAGCTGCCACGTTTGCTTTTCCTGGATGGTAGTCAATAACCACATCATAATCTTTTAAAAGCTCGATCCACATTCTCTGCCTCAAATTTAACTCTTTTTGAGTTAGTAGATACTTTAAACTTTTATGATCAGTGTAGATATAGCATCGTTCTTCGTATAGATAATGACACCGTATCTTTAAAGCAAAAACATCCTCTGCTAACTCTAAATCATGGGTGGGATAATTCCTCTCATGCGTCTTAAGCTGTCTGGATGCATAAGCCACCACCTTTCCTTCTTGCATGAGTACACATCCCAAGCCATTATGAGAAGCATCACTATACACTACAAAATCTTTACCCGATTCTGGCTGTACTAATATTGGAGCTTCAGTTAAAATTCTCTTCAATGCTTCAAAACTTTCCTGACACTTGTCTGTCCAAATAAATGACACATACTTCCTCAATAACTTGGTTAATGGGGAGGCAATCATTGATAAATTCTTTACAAATCTTCGATAATAACCAGCCAGTCCCAAGAAACTTCGAACCTCATAAATATGCTTAGGAGCTTTCCATTCCACTATGGCTTGTACTTTCTTGGGATCTACTCTTATTCCTTATGCAGAAACCACATGATCGAGAAAAGTAACTTTCGATAACCAAAACTCATATTTCGTTATCTTAGCGTATAGTTTCTTTTCTCGAAGGATCTGAAGAACAACACGAAGATGAGCATCGTGTTCCTCTTTTGTCTTTGAATAAACTAAAATATCATCAATAAATACCACCATAAATTGATCCAAATATGGCTGGAATATTCGATTCATCAAATCCATGAATGTTGCAGGAGCATTAGTCAATCCAAACGGCATCAATACAAACTCGTAGTGCCCATACCGAGTTCGGAAAGCTATCTTTGAAATATCTTCTTCCTTGATCTTCAACTGATGATATCCAGATCGAAGATCAATTTTAGAAAACACAGCTTCACCTTTTAATTGATCAAAAAGATCATCAATCCTCGAAAGGGGATACTTATTCTTCACTGTCACCTTATTTAACTGATGATAATCTATGAATAGTCGCATAGACCTGTCTTTCTTTTTCACAAATAACATTGGTGCACCCAAGGTGACACACTTGGCCTTATAAAACCCCGATCCAATAATTCTTGCAATTACGCCTTTAACTCTCAAAGCTCAGCTGACGTCATTCTATACGGGGCCATCGATATGGGTGCAGTACCAGCTAACACCTCTATTTTAAATTTTACTTCTCGATCATGGGGTAATCCCGGTAACTCATCAGAAAATACATCTGGATATTCTCGAACAGTAGGAATATCTTCCAACTTGATTCCAAAAGTTCGAGTATCCACCACATTAGCTAGAAAAGCTTGGCAACCTTCTAATAGCAGCTTCTTCGCAGAAACTGCTGATATCACATCAGATAAAGGATTCATCTTTTCTCCCACTACTATTATCTCCCCACCTTTCAAAATTTCCAAGATTAATCACTTCAAATGACAATCCACAATGACAAGATAGAAAGATAACCAATCCATGCCTAATATCACTTCAAATTCTTCGAAAGATAACTCTATTAGGTTTGCCGGAAACTCTGTTCCTTGCACCTTTATAAGAAAATTTCTACATATTTTACTTACTCTCGCGCTCCGACCCAATGGGTTTGTTGCCACAATATAACTAGAGATAGAATCTAATGGAATATCTCTCTCTTCAATCAACTTAGTGCTAATATACGAATGCGTAGAACCAGGATCAATCAAAACTAATACAGGCTTATCAAAAAGATAGAATGTACCTACAATAATTTATGAGTCATTCCGATCCTCATTAGTTCGTATATTATAAACTCGAGCTAGTGCGCGCCTTTTCGCTTGCGAAGCTGACTCAGATGGTCTTCCTGGTCCATCTCTTCCTCTGCCTCTCGGTGGCATCACAGCAGACCTTTCTATCTGTACAGGTTTCTCTCCAGACTTTTAAGGACAATCTCTCATAGTATGACCCATTTTTCCACAGTTAAAACATGCTCCAGTCACCAACCAACATGTACCTGAATGACGTTTACCACAAACATCACAAGACTGAGTTCTAAACTAGGATGATGAACCAACACCAGAATTAGCTGTCTGGGCCTGCTTATTTCCTCCAACATTGCCTCCTTTACGATCAGATCCAGATTTATTCTTATACCAAGAACCACATTTATTCCTTTTCGATGAGAAAGGAGCTGAAGATGTTCATGGTCTTTTATTAGATTGCGAAGTCTGCTCTGTGTGTCCTCTGAATAGACACATTCCATTGCTCTAGCAAGATTCACCACCTCTTGAAAGGTAGGCATGTTCAATGCTACCAACATTTCTTTTGGTCTCCTATTCAGGCCTTCAATAAAATAATCACATCGGTCCTTTTTAGTAGGGATCAACTCTGTTGCAAACCGGCTCAACTTGTTGTATTCACACTCATATTCATAGATAGTCCGGTTTCCCTGCTTCAAGTTGAGGAATTGTTGTTTCATCTCCCGGATGAACTGATCTCCAATATATTTATTCTTGAATTCCTCCAAGAAGAATTGCCAGGTCACTTGCTCAGAAGGAACGTGCATCGTGGCATTAGTCTATCAAAACCTAGCTTGACCTCGCAGTAATGAGACAACTCCATCCAATTTATCCGTCTCAGAACAATGGAATTCGTGAAGCATGATCTTTAAATCATTTAACCATATATCAACAGCCACTGGACCATCATCTGAATCTCTCTTAAATTCGGGTGCTCCCAAACTTTTTAATTCCTTAGCAATTGTCATACGGGGAGCAGGGGAAGCTGAAGATTGGAAATGTGCTAGAATCGCTTCCAATGACTGAAGAAAAGTCCCTTGGTCTTGCACAGGCATTCCTTGCTACGATGGTGCTCTTTCCTGATCCGGTTGAATTGGAGGGTTATTATTAACCACATTATTCTCACTTCCAACTTCTTTAGGAACCTTATGTTTCGAAGCCTATTTGGAACCTCCTGATTCAACCATCTATAATAACGTAATCACTACGTTAGTAAGGAGCAACATTCATCAATTATATAAACATTAGATCAATAATTTTGACATCATAGTGGCATGTATATACTTTTCAACAAAAACAACTTTTATTCCGGCAAAGAACTGACTAAACCTATAGCTCTGATACCAATAAATGTAACACCCTTTCTCGTATCCACCACTGAATACGAGTTAGAGATGTCACATGACACTTGTACAATTGTTCTTATTTCAAAATCGATAAAATTTTGTTTCTTTAAAATGTAAATAATTTACTATTTTCTAAAAGAATATTTATTTGCTTAAAATTTAAAACTAATATTTTTAAGTTAAATTCGAACCTAGATTTAAGCAGCAACTAGGCAGTTCATTTCTAAATCATATGACTAATAAAACTACTTAAAAACTGCCTAATTTACAAATCATTTAGATAGTAAATAAAATTCGATTAAACTATCTCTTTTCTAACCACATACATATTAGAGCAGCCAAAACATTAATAAATATACATGCCAACTAGTAATATCAAAAGATAACATCAAAGATGTCATACTGATACTGATTTTCGGCTCCCTAAAATATGATGATGTCCTCTACTGCTCCTTACTCCTTGTGATCCTTAATATCTACGCGTGAAACAATCACACGCTAAGTATATACTTAGCGAGGCAATGTAAAATAATTAAAACATTTCTTTGCAAAGTAAAAATGGAAATAAATAGAGTGTAATATAACTATAAAAAAGATTTGAAAATTATAAACACTGATTTATCAAAACCATTCCCCTTTTTCGTAACCTGTAAAAATCTCAATACTCAAATATATATACAATACAGGTTATATCAATACGATCCATTGTATTTTCAATTTCAATATAGCCCAATGTACTATGGATGAGAATACATGGTATGCGAGTCAATGATGAGTATGCACATTTGCCGACATCAACCAATTTGTTGTGCCATAATAAAAAATATATCAATGTATCGATATCAATGTATCAATGTCAATGTATCAATGTAAACACTACCGTAACTTAATGGCATCAATAATAACGATAGGTCATAGTTGTAGAACACAACTCACTGTATCACCACCGTAACTTAACAACAGTATTAACCGATAGGTCTTAGCTATAAAACACAGCTCACTGTATCATTACTGTAATTTGACAGTAATATTATATCGATATACTCCACCTCTTTGGCATGCCAATATACCAAGACTCTCAATAATCATACAACGGGCTTTTTGCACAATTCACTATTATGAACCTTTCATTCATTTCGATAATATCAATAGATCAAAATCAATAATTTTAACATATAAAAATATGCATAGGGTAGTTCATACCCGAAATCATTCACAAAACCATTTAATATAAATCAAATCCTTTTCTTTCAACATTTGAGGTTGACTTATCACAAGTATTCCTTGTATCATAATTAAAATAAATAAGATTGCACTAACCTTTGCCTCACTAAAAAGCTGTACTATTACTTCCAACCTTACTCTTGAATTTTATCTTTATCAGCAGCCTTGCTTGTATCCCGATTATGATCTACACAATATTTCAACAATACATACCATTCAAAGTACATGTTAGTATCATACTAACATTGATACTTATTAGGAATAATATTTTCTAATAATTCTTTAACTTTCCAAAATATTCATTTTAGTCCTAAGGACTCTTTTTAAACTTCTAACCAACATTTTCAAGTCCAAACATTACATTTCTTATTCTTTACACTTGAGGACCCAAACTTTAAAAATTTACAAACTAGTCCTTGAATTTGCCAAAATTTTCAGATTGGTCCCTAAAGTTAACATAACTTCAAAATCAACATTCTGGTCACTTTAACTTAATTTTCCAACAAAATACACTTCAAAAACAAGCATAACAACCAAACCCCTAAACTTCCCAAATTTACAACTTAATCCTTTGCACTTTATAAACTTCCACATGAGTCCAAATAACTTTCTAAAGCTTACAAAATCATCCTTACACTATTTATAACCTTGGGAAAATTTTCCACAATTTTCCCAATATTTTCTACCATAGCCAATACTAAAGGTCACTTTGACCAAACTTTACATTTTGATTCAAGCATGAAGTCAACCTCAAAACAACATATTCAAGCTTCTAACATCATTCTCACTTCAAATAAAAATTTTGCAAGGGTTTCCCCTAATTTTTCCATTTTCCCAAATTCAACCTACATCACAATTCATGGAATTTTCACTATTTGCAAGCTTGAAACAACATCATATTTAATCAAAAGAATCCATAAAACATGAAAATCCAACTTGTTCTTCATAAACCCTAATCTCCAATTTCAACATATAAGCATGGAAACTATGCAAAAATTATACCAAATGAAAGAGAATTCAATGGAGATTAATTCTCTATTTCATGTCTTAAACCAAAAACCAATCGAATCAAGCCAAAAATTGAATCAAAAACTTTCTTACCTTGGCTTGGATGTTTTCGAAATGAGGAAGAAGATGGTAGGAAATTTCTAGCTTTTTCTATCATTAATTAACATGACAAATAGCATTTTAATTCTTTAAATCCAATATAAAAATCTCCATCAATAGTAAAATTACCATTTTACCCCTCAATTATAACCAATTAGGTGTTGACACCTAACCTTATCACTTTTCCATAATCATCTTTAATTAAAAAGTAAGGGCAAAATGACTAAAATGCCATTAATGATCCAAGTATTCACAAAAATGCCATTTGTGCACTATTTCAAAATACTATCTTCAATCGAATCTAAATCGATTAAAAATGATTCCAAAACAAATTTTCATGCTCTACAAGTCCTCTTACAACTCCCTTCAAAATTTCATCACATTCCGAGCTCATACGATTACCCGAATCACATTTAAACTTTAACTGTAATTTCCCAATAATAGAAACATCGAATCGAACCAACAATTTTATATTCAATTCAAAACCTTATGTGAACTATTTAACTATAAAATAAAAATAATAATTGGGAAAATTACCATGTTGGTCCTTGAGCTTTTCTCAACTTTTCACTTTGGTCACCAAACTTTAACATTTTACATTTTAGTCACTAAACTAAAACCACCAACTTTTAATTCTTTGTAAAATAGTCACTAACCAAAAATTGGGGTATTACATTGTTGCTCCATCTACCACGAATCACCATTCCCATGTAGGAATTAAGTAGAAGCCTGTTTTGATCGATGTGTTAAAATTTAACGTAGATGGTTCAACGAAAGGTAAACCAGGTCTAACGGAGTGTGGAGGTATTTTGCGAGATTCATCTGGTCAAGTACTAGCTCTCTTTTCTGGACCATTGGGGGTTCTTGAATCCAATGAAGCTAAATTGCATGCTATTTGTGTTGCCGTGGAGCTTCTTGCTAATTCCAAGTGGTGTAATCATTATGTGGTGATTGAGTCTGATTTCGTTGTTGTTGTAGCTTGGGTGTTGCATAATGAGAGGAAGCTTTTGCGTTCTTGGCAGTAATTAAATCGTATTGATGATGCTTGTAGTAAGATTCCTTGCTTTGTTTCCACAATGAGCCATATGAGGCAAATAGTTTCGCAGATGCACTTGCTAAGGGTAGGGTGAGGCGTGTATCATGGTTGTAGGTTCTCCACTGATCTGGTTTAGCTTGGTCCTTGGGTGTCATTGTGATCTCTCTTTTGGTGTTCATTTCGTTTGTTTATATAACCGTGCTTGTACTATTTCCTTCCCTTTAGGCTTAGGGAGGTTTTTAATGAGGCACATGGTTATAGTTGTAAGGTTATTCTCATTTGAATAAAATTACCTTGTTGATAACAAAAAGAATTTGGTAAAATCCTTAGTTTGGATAGCTAAGGCAGTGGAGGTAGACTTTGGTTAGAAAGTCAAACCACTATAAATCATCGTGTCAATTTTTATTACTTAGCTTTTCATCCACCAAAGCAAAATTCAAATTCACCCCCTCTTAGTACATTTGATTGATTGTTTGAGCTCTCAACAATTGGTATCAAAGCTTTATCTCTAAGCCGGATTAACATCCTAAAGTTGATTCTTGAAGTGCTTAACCTTTCTACATCAACCGAAGATTATGGCGCAATCCATCGATAAGCCTCCTTACTTCAACAGTGCCAATTACTCCTATTGAAAGAATATGATGGTGATTTTTTTATCAAAGCTAATGACTATCATCTTTGGGATGTAGTTTTTGATGGCCCGTTTGTTCTGCAAAGAAGCAAGGCGGAATAAAATGCGGAAGATCGGAAGAAGATGCAACTCAACGATAAAGCTATGCATATCTTGTTTTGTGCACTTGGACCAGATAAGTATGCAAAGACATCTTCTTTCTCGAGTGCCAAGGAGATTTGGGATAAGCTTGAAGTCACTCATGATGGAACCAATGGAGTAAAGGAGAACAAGATTGGTCTTCTCAACCTTGAGTATGAGAACTTCAAGATGGATCCAAAAGAAGACATCAAAGCTATGTTCGATTGATTCTCCACCATTGTGAATGGACTTAAAGGATTCAGAGAGATGATCTCGAAGGACAAGCTTGTAAGGAAGTTGATTTACTCACTTCCCGATTTAGGGACTCCAAAAGGTCGTCATTATAGAAGTAAAGAACTTGAAGACACTCAAGCTTGACGAGCTAATGGGATATTTGCTAACCCATAAAATGATGATGTCAAAAGAAAAAAAAGAAAGAAAATCAAGTAATTAAAGACTTGAATGTTGCTCTTAAATCCTCCATAAGCTAACAAGAAGATTCAAGTGGAGAGGATAGTGAAGAAGAGGAGATGGCCAAGCTCTTCAAGAAGTTCACCCGATTCATAAAGCAAGAAAAGAAAGAATCAAGACATGAATCGATAATAAAGATAAGGGATCCCATCAAATGCTTCGAGTGTAAGAAGTCGGGGCACACCAAGTATGATTGCCCTAGTTCAGAAAGAAAGGATCAAGTAATAAGAAGAAGACATTTGTGGCTACATGGAGTGATGAAGAGGACTCCACCAATGATGAGGTAGCCAAATTTTGTCTCATGGCCATCGAAGAATATTCAAGGGAAACTTCTAATTCATCTACTTCAACTTCATATACTTTTGATGAGTTACAAGATGCCTAAGTCAATTTGGTTTTAGAGTTTAAAAATCACATTTTGAAAAACAAGAAATTGGTTTCAAATTTAAAAGTTCAAAATGATTTGATTTCTAAAACCAAAGATGAACTTGAAACAAAGCTCAAGGATTTTGAGCAAAAGAATTTTGATTTACAAAAATTGATTCAAAAAGTTCATGAAGATCATCGAAGAGATTTAGATGATCTTAGAAAGAAAAAAAGATTTGATTTACAAAAAATTTGAAAAGAAAAATGGAGATTACTCCAAAACCAATTTTGTAAAATCAAAATTTGATGTTAGACAATCTAGTTCCCCTAGATTTTTTAAAGGCAAACTGGTTAAGGACATTTGGGTTCCAAAAGGACTCATTTCTTCAAACAAAAAGGGAGACATTGAAAAATGGATTCCAAAGGGGATGGAAAATTTTGGGACCAATGCCGTTGGATCCAAAGCAATTTGGATACCAAAAATTACTTGATTGTCTATTTTAAGGTGTGCTTGAGCATTAATGATCAAAGTCAATTTTTTGGAAGCTCTTGACACACGAGGGAGAAAGACACTTGAAGAAGGAGAGACTTAACATCCTACCTTGGTTCAAGTGATAAATTTTAAGTTTCATGCAATTTGCTTGACCATGCCTATACTGTTTGATTTTGATAATGATCTAAGCATGTTTGTATGACTTCTGTTGTGCCTAATTGCAAATATAGTTAAGGGGAGTCTCAATTGCATGAGTTACATATTTTCGGCCTAGTATGCTTATATCTATGTTTTTTGTCTTAAACTTGTAATGTTTGGTTGAATCTTGGGGAAACCATGCTTTATATGTTTAAATGTTGTATTTTGAGAAGCATGTTGTTAATTTATGGCAAAAATGATCAAAAAGTGTATCTAGGACTTAATAGAGCCTTTGTATGAACTTAAGATTAAGTTGTAAGGCTTTTGGGTTGTTTTTGCTGCATTTTCACCATTTTGTGCCTTTAGTACTGGTACCGCCCATACCATACTGATACGGCCTTCAACCAAGTATCGATACAGCCTTCAACCGTACTGGTACGCATATTCAAAAAGGGATTGTTTTGATCCTTTTTGCCATGCTTTGTGTGCATAATGATATATCTTGCAAATGACATGTTTATTTAATTTCATGTTGCTTAATTTTATTTATTTGAAATTCAATTTTATTTCTCTTGAATGATTAGACTAATCATTTTTGTTGCTTGATTACGGGGGAGTCATTTTTAAAAATTCTTCTATGTAATTTTTTGTTCTCATTCTCCATTATTATTTTACACCAAAAATTGGTATTTTCTATCAACCAGTACTAAATTTTCAACGACTGGTAGCAACCTTTCAACAATTGGTGTTTTTAACTTAAATAAATGTGATTTCAAACTTAGTTTTGAAACTATTTTTGATATAACAAAAAGGGAGATAGATAGGTTTGAAAATTAAATTTCAAAAAGAAAAAGGGGAGCTTTAAATATTTTCTAAAAATATGTTTTTTTAAAATTATTTTTCTAAGGGAGAGAAATGTTAAAAACAAATTTTCAAGTGGTTTCGTTATATCAAAAGTGGAGGAGATTGTTGAGATATTTGATTTTGATATAAATTAAAATAAAAAAAAATTTTGGACTTAAACTAATTTGCAAAAATATTTCAAAAGTCTATTAACTTGAAAAATATGTTTGAAAGGTTTTCAAAGGTTTTTTTGACTTGTTTAAATGTTTTCAAAATAGCCCTAAAGTCTAAAACAGGCTATGTGTACTGATACAGTCTTGAGTGTACTGATACCTAGAAGAGCTTGTACGGGTACGGTTGCCTGTGTACTGATACGCCCCTTTGTCCCCAAGTTTTGACAAATTTCAGTAGCCAAAATGGGTATCGCTACAGCTTAGACTGTACTGATACAGAAGGGTTTGTATCGATACGCATGTATCGTGTACCAATTCCTAGTGTAAAAATGGCTAACTATTTTTTTCTATTTTGAGGCAGGTATCGATACCCAAAGCTCGTGTACGATATGCCCTGCACCAGACTATAATTAATGCTGGAATTGAAGTCCCCAACGGCTCTAAACAACACAACGACTGGTTACGATCATGAATCCATTAGAGGATTTAAAAGGCCTCTTCAAGCAGCCATGGAACAACAAGAAACATCTTTGCCAACATTCATGTATAGAGAAAGTGTTTTTGAGCTTTAATTGTCAATTTTCTTTGCAAAACACGTTTGTGAGCTTAATTGTTATATTTGTTCAAGTGTTAGGTTTTGGGTGAGTGCTGAAATTGCAAACATATTTGCCTAGAGGGTTTTTCCTTGTTTGCTTATTTCTTTTCTCTTTGTGAGAGAGTTTAACAAGACTTTGGGGTATAAGTCTTGTGTTCCTAGAAAAATGAAAGAAATTTAATAGTGAATTTGGGAAAATCATTACTGTGGATAACTAAGGTAGTGGAGGTAGATTTTGGTTAGAAAGTCGAACCATTATAAATTATTGTCTTAATTTGTATTACTTATCTTTTCGTCCACCAAAGAAAAAATCCAATTCACCCACCTCTTGGTACATTCGGTTGATTGTTCGAGCTCTTAACAGTGGGGGATTGTGTTTGGCCTGGAAACCTGATTGTATTGTGTCTCTTCGATCATACTCGGATAGGCATATTGATTCTATAATTTATGATTCTGGCGGGTGTCAATAGAGATGTACCTGATTCTATGGTGCCCCAGAAGAACATATTCGAAGGGAATCATGGACTTTATTGCGAAGCCTTGATGACCAATCGAAGCTACCTTGGTTGGTTATCGATGATTTTAATGAAATCTTTCTTCTCCTTTGAGAAATAGGGGGACTGCTACGTAGTGAGAGGCAAATGGTTGGGTTTTGAAGTGTTTTGGAAGACTACCACTTATCGGATCTTCGTTATAACGGTTGTTGGTATACCTAGGAGAAGTGGACTTTCGAAATGACCAATATACAAGAAAGATTGGATAAAGGTGTGGACAATGAAAAAAGGAGGGATATGTTTCCACACTTCACATTATCGCATCTAACCATTCTTTTTTTGGACCATTGCTCTCTGTTGGTGTGAACAGATTCGCTTGTCTTAAACTCTCATCGTCGACATTTTAAATTCGAGTTTGTCTGGCTCATGGAGGAATCTTATAATAGGAAGTCCAACACCTTTGGGCCTTTTCATCAAGTAATGTCCCTGACATACTCTGTACAGTTGTAATTGATCTTGATAAATGGTTCAATTAGATTCGTAGAGAGAAAAATGTTGAGAGCTCGAACGATCAACCGAATGTACCAAGAAGGGGTTGAATTGGATTTTTGCTATGGTAGATGAAAAGCTACATAATAAAAATTGACACGATGATTTATAGTGGTTCGAATTCTAACCAAAGTTTACCTTCACTACCTTAGCTATCCACACTAAGGATTTTTCCAAATTCACTATTAAATTTCTTTCCTTTTTCCAGGCTCAAGGAGATAACCCTTACAAAACAAGACTTATACCCCAAAGTCTAGTTAAACTCTCTCACAAAGAGAAAAGAATTAAGCAAATAAGGAAAAACCTCTCTAGGCAAATATTTTTGCAATTTAAGCACTCACCCAAAACCTAACACTTGAGCAAATATAACAATTAAGCTCACAAGTGTGTTCTACAAAGAAAATTGACAATTAAATATCAAAAGTACTTTCTTTATACATGAATGTTGGCAATGATGTTTCTTGTTGTTCCATTGCTGTTTGAAAAGGTCTTTTAATGCTTGTTACTAGCCATTGGGGGATGTTTAGAACCATTGAGGACTTCAATTCTAGCATTAATTGTAGTCTGGTGCAGGGCGTATTGATACACGGGCTTCAGGTATCGGTAACTACCTCAAAAATAGAAAAAGTCGCTAGGCATTTTTACACTGGGTATCTGTACATGATACATGCCTATTGATACAGACCCTTCCATATCGGTACGGTCTAAGCCGTATCGATACCCATTTTGGCTACTGGAATTTGTCAAAACTTGGGGACAAAGGGGAATATTGGTAAATGGGCAACCGTACTGTACGAGCTCTTCTAGGTATCGGTACACTCAAGAGTGTATTGGTACACAGAGCCTATTTTTGACTTTTGGGCTATTTTGAAAATATTTAAAAAAGTCAAAAACCTTTTAAAAAAATTTTAAACATATTTTTCAAGTTAATGGACTTTTGAAATATTTTTGCAAATTAGTTTAAGTCCAAAAATATTTTTCATTTTAAGTTATATCAAAATCAAATATCTCAACACCCACTGCAACCTCGAGAGTTAACTTTAATACCATTATCGAAACCACACCGTCGATGAACCTTCTTCATCTTATCAGGTTATAATTTAGTTTCAATTAAAAAACAACATATGGATCTGCATCCCTTAGTTAGTGCCAAAGACACTTAACTGTCTGGGGATTACTGCGAACATTCTAATTGAGAAATTTCATTTTGAACCAACTAACCTACTAAACCAGAACTGCTCATAAATGGAGAAAGATTTAATCGAGTTCTGAAGGACAATAACTATGGAAGCATGTAGTTTGATACGATATCTTTTGGACCCATAAAAACTCTAATAGGGTAACCTCTATTCTTGATAAACCATTCTCAAAAAGCTTATCTGCCTCACACAATAAAACCAAGAAAAACACAACGAAAGGAAAAACCAACTGACTCCAAATTGTACTACTCCCAAATAGAAGAACAAATCCTAAAAAAACATACAAGAAACCAAAAAGACAAGGAAATTGAACCACCAAACTCATTAACCTTCATCTGACTTATCAAAGAGCAACTTGTCAAGAACCTTGAAGAAGAGGAAAACATTCTCGTTGGAAAATTATGGAAATTTGGAAACTTTGAGACATATTTTCAATGGGTAAAGTAGAGATTTGAATCATGAAATTATGGTTTCATATTCTACTTCATGAGACATTTACAACGGTATCTCATATGCTCAAAATGGTTGAGTGATAAATAAGAAAACGATGCTCGAAGTAGGCTAATTGTAAATTGTGCTAAGAATAAAAGGAAAAGCTTATATCCCATATTAATGGGGTAAAAAACGTGGGATATGTTAGGTTGAACAATCAAAGGAAATGGCCAGAGGGGGTGAATTGGAAATTAAAAATTTGGTGGAAGCTAATTGCAAAAGCAATAAAAATGAGACAAGAGATTTATAGTGGATGAACCTTTTCAATAAGGTTTACATCCACTACCTTAGCTATCCACACTAAGGATTTTTACAAATTCACTAAATTTGTCTCTTTTTTTGGCTAAAGGAGATAACCTCATAGCCTAGACTTATACCCCAAAGTCTAGTGATCCTTTTTCCCTAAAGGATGAATACAAATAAGCAAACTCAAAAAAACCTCACAAGATAGTTTGTTTGCAAAAGAAAAGTTCACAAAAACCCCTACACTTGAATAAAAGAATTACAATGAAAAACACTCAAGTGGGTTTACAAGATTTTGACAAATTGAGCTCAAAGATGTTGGATATGTGCTTGAATGTTTTTGAATTGTTGTCTTATTGTTGAAGAAGCTTTGGAGACTTGATTTTATACCCCCCACATTGATTTCTAGCTGTTTGGGTAGTTGGGATATTGAATAGAGCAGTTAGGAAACATTTTTTCTACAATAAATACTGTTTGGCAACACTAGTATCGGTACCTACCAAAAGAAGAAAGAGTCATTGCAACAAAAGGGTCCCGGTACGCGGGTAATCATATCGGTACGAAGTGAAGATTTAACAAAGGGTATTGGTATAGGCCGTACCGTACCGGTACTCATTTTGCTCGCTGGAATCCTTGGAAAATTTGGTTAAAACTTCGTATTGGTACGCGTATAGTTGTACCGGTACGCATATTACAATGTTTAAAAATTGGTTCCAAGTAACTGACAAGTCTAACAGTAAAAAAACCCAATTTAAAAATATTAAAACCCTGTACCAGTACGCCAAAGGCTATACCGGTACTCGTAGCACAATTTGGTCACATTTTCAAAAATTTTAGGTTCAAATACTTGTATATTTTGTGAGTAAACTTAAGTAACTTAAAAATTTATTTCTTTTATAATTTAGTCCTTGTTATATCAAAATCAAATATAAATTTAACAATCTCTCCCTTTTTGATATAGCAAAACCAAAATAAATTTTTAGTTCACTCCCATTTTCTTTAAGATTAAAAGGTTATTTGCTTTTGAAAAACCTTTAAAATTTTTATATCCCACTTCTCCCCTTTTTATCAAAATCAATAAGGTAATAAACAAATATAAAACAATATAATCCAAAATAACTCTAAAGATAATATAAAAACATAATATTATAAATTCTAAGCATAGGTATCCAAGACATAAAATATCCAACAAAATTAAAAACATAAACCAAAGCAAATAGACATAGGAAATATCAAATAAAACAAAGGTTCATAAATTCAAATCCTAATAGATATGATATGGTATGAGATAAGATAAAAAGCCTAAGAGTCATCCTCATCATCTTCGTCCTTGTCTTCATCTTCCTCTTCATCATCGTTATCTCCAAGAGCATGACCACGCCATTTTTGAAGAAAAGCGGTAAGAGTTAAGTCTATAGAAGCCACACGATCTCAACGGTAGTCAATCTAGCATCTATGGAGTCAAACCTTGCATCTATGGCCGCAAACTTCCCATCAAGGTAGGTAAAGAGAGCATCAAAGGAAGGTAGAGAAACCAGAGCAACGAGAACATTCTCAACTGGATCAACATCAACATGACCAGAAGGATTTTCATTGTGAACCCATTCACCATTGAAAAGGTAAACTTTGCTTTCCGAAAGGGACTTCACATTAATAGGATCGGTAATAGGAACCCTTCGGTCATAAGAGCAATCGATGTCGAGTTTGTGGAAGATGAAGCTAAGGATGGTTCCATAGGAGAAAGTCTTCAAGAGGGTGGTATGACGGTTGTTGACGATATGGACCATCTTGACAAAGATGATTTGTGCTAGGTTAGAGCATTTTCTCTCACGAAAGAAATGAATCCAAAATTCACCCACCATGCGAATAGTGGACCACTTACCACCGGATAGACAAAACCACCAAGTGATGAGAAGATGAAAGAAACGTTCATGGGCTTCAAGAACGGACACAGAGCCACTATAGGTTGAAGGGAAAGAGTTTCCATCATCAATACCCAAATTTTCTAGAACCAAATGATTGATCAATTTTTGAGAAGCAAGAGTAATGGTTTTTCCCATAAGATAAGATTCAATGGCAATAGTTTCAGTTTTCTCTTGATTTAAAAATACATTGGGAATTAGAGTAAAAAATACATACTAGGTTTTTATAAACAATGCCGAGGATGTTTAGAAAATTCATGAACTTCCATTCCCTCATTAAATCAAGATATTTAAAACCAAATTCACCGGAGAATATATATAAGTAATCAACAATTCACTCACGACGGATTTTAAAGTTTTGAAATTGTTTGAAATATTCCATAGCATCGGGATAAGCCGGTTCATTAAAACAATGGACAAAAAGTTGGGCAAGGTTAGGCTTGGTACCATTGTTACTGGGATTTGAAGAACTAGCAATAAACTCTTCTCTAGGGCATTTTCTAGGAGGCATGGTAAAGAATTTTGATAAAACCTACAAAATTCAAACAACAAAAACATATGTATGCAAAAACATCAAATTCAATCCAATAATCAAACTAGGGTAGAAATATATATTGTATAGTTTAAAAACATATATAAATATAAACAAAATTTTTGATAAATTTTAAACTTGAAAAATGTAAAATAAAATATACGAGTATAAAAATATATTCGTATAAAAAAAAATTCAGTTTTTGAAAAGTTTTTGTAAAAACTTTGAAATAATGAATTTATACATCCTAAATATACAAAATTTAAACCTAAAAACTATACAAGTATAAAGAAATTCAAAATAGTATAACAATAGGGTTTTTACCATGAATGATGGATGAATAGATGAATGAGGAGATGGTTTGCACAAAGCTTGATGATCAAGGCTTGGGTTTGATGTTTAAAGAAAAAGCCCCTAAAAGATTTGAAGAGTTTTGATGAAAAAAACTAGAGATTTAGAGGGCTTTTATAGATGAAACATGGCTAGGGTTTTTAGGAAAAAGTTGGTGTTTGATTCAAATAAGGAAAGCCCCTATTTATGACTCCAGCGTGCACACGTACTGGTACGACTAAAGCGTGTACCAGAATAGTGTGTACCAATACGATTTAACACCGTATCGGTCCTCGTCCCATACTGGTATAGACTTGTCTATATTGAAATGTTGCCCCTGAAAACCCATATCGGTACAGCTACCCACGTACCAATACCCTTTGACTAAAATTAACAATTTTGGCTACAAATGACCCAAAAATTCAATTTTACTCGAATCGACATGCATGATTATGATATGAGAGCAACATATATGGGCAAAAACAAATGTATATGATAAGTGTTCAAAAGTACTATTTTTCTTACCCTTTTTACTCATATTATTGTTAGACTTAGGCTCATATTAGTTGCATAGTTAGCCATTCATGCATTAATCCATGTTTCCTTCAATCGTTGAGCTTGATTGCATAACTTGGTGATTTTTGTGGAAATAGATGCTGCTTTGGTGTGTTTTTGTGTGTATGTGCAGGATCACTTGCCAAAGCAATGCCGAGCTAGTTGCCAGGGCAATGCATGAAGGATATGCCGAGCTAGTTGCCAGGGCAGTGCATGAAGGAGACGCCGAGCCAGTTGCCATGGCATTTGTCGACAAAGACCAAAAGCAATATGGATGTCGAAATTCATGATTTTACAAGCCCAAGATGACATGGAGCAAGGTCCAAGCCCAAAGGAATTTGATTGCCATGCAGAGATTAAAGAAGAATTAAATTCCAAGTGGATAGGAGAAGTTCTAATAGGAATAAAATTATAATAAAGAATTATATTCTTTAAAGATAATTTAATTCCAACTCAAACTCCTCCTCAAAGAAGGACTTTGGCCTAGCCCTATAAATAGCAAGGAGATTTCGACAATCCATAGAGGGAAAAATAGAGAAATTTCGACAGGAGAGCAAGAGGGAAATTTCGGCAAGTCCAAGTAGGGCAAGAGGAGAGAATTTTCGACAAGCATCAAGGGCAAGGAGGATTTCGACAAGCCTCTTCCTTCATCTTTGTTCGATTGGGTTCATGCTAGGGATTAATTATCTTGTGTTTCTTTGGAACCTAGCCATGAACTAAATTTACTTGGCTATGGTTATTGTGTTTTGTGGTTGTGAGAAACTATTGGTTTTTGTTTAGGTAATAAGAGTTTGCACTTTTCTATTTCAAGGTTTATTCATTCTTGATTCTTATTATTGTTTGCGAGTGAATTGGGAGAGGATCTCGTGATTTCATCCATTTATCTAATATCGGGAGAGTTAGATTCAAGAAACGAATGAATATGATCTTTATTCAATCCAATGATGGTGAAGATTAATCCGGCTTAGGAATAAGTTAAGGATTTCAATGGCTAAGAGGAGCGCAAGATTGGTTGTTGTTCACCCTTGATTCACGCAGGGATGTATTATCAAGGCATGCACAAATAGCTAGAGTTTCGACTTAGGGATAAGAAGAAACCATTGAAGAACGCTCCGCCGAACCTTGAAGTTGCTGCCCAGTCGCCCAAGTAGTTGCCCAAGCAACCATCAATTAGTTGCTACGGCAACCCCGTCGTGCAAGTTGCCACGGCAACTGAGTTGCCCGTGCACTCTTTTACCAAGACAATCCAATCGGCTATCACACCTCAACTCACGATAACCTAGCCTATCTCTCTCAATTGAATTCATCTTTTATTTTATTTTATTGCTTTCTAGATTAGTAATTAGTTAAACTTCGATAATCCTTTACTTGTGTTTTTACTTTTTACAGTGCAAGAGACTAGATTCTTGAAGTGGCACCAATCCCTGTGGAGACGATATCTTTTATACTATAACTTGCGACGTGTATACTTGCACAATTGCGTAGCACTTATTACGCGCAACAAGTTTTTGGCGCCGTTGCCGGGGATCGAACCCGGGTCACCCGCGTGACAGGCGGGAATACTGGTAAAAGTTGATAAATTTATTTTTCCCGCTGACTTTATTGTTTTAGATTGTGAAGCAGATGAGCATGCGCCTATCATTCTCGGAAGACCATTCCTAGCGACAGGGAGAACTTTGATTGATGTTGAAAAAGGAGAACTCACAATGAGGGTGAATGACCAGCAGGTAAAACTAAATGTGTTCCAAACACTAAGGCATGCAGATGATCCAGAAGAATGCCAACTACTTCATGCCACGGCAGAGTTTAACTTCGATGAAGAATTTAGTTGCCTCAGCAACTACATTGCCGAACACGAGGAACATGAGGAGTATGAAGAGCCGGTCGATGAGGAACAACCAGAAGAGGCAAATTGGCTAGTCAATCGACCAGGTACATACTTTGAACCACTGGACTACTCAGGTAAGGAAGGTAAGATCAAAAAAACCTCTATCGAAAATCCACCAATTCTTGAGTTGAAACAATTGCCGAGCAATCAAATATGTATACTTAGGGACCGATAATACATTACCTGTAATTATTTCTTCTAAGTTACAGCCTGAGCAGGAAAAGAAGCTGATCAACATGTTGAAGCTACATAAAAAGGCAATAGGGTGGACAATTGCCGACTTGAAGGGAATTAGCCCGGCGGTGTGCATGCACAAGATCTTGTTGGAAGATGATCACAAACCTTCAATTGAGGCCCAGAGGAGACTGAATCATGCCATGAAAGGGGTTGTAATGAAAGAAATCATCAAGTGGCTTGACGCCGGCATTATATACCCTATCTCCGATAGTACGTGGGTAAGTCCGTACAATGTGTGAAAAAAAAAGGGAGGTATAACAGTGGTAAGCAATGAAAATAATGAACTTATCCCAACCAGATGTGACCGGTTGGAGGGTTTGTATGGACTATCGAAAGCTAAACAAAGCCACTAGGAAAGATCACTTCCCATTACCCTTTATTGATCAAATGCTTGACCGTCTTGCGGGTAAACCCTTTACTTGTTTTCTTGATGGTTATTCAGGTTACAATCAGATTGCCATAGCACTGTAAGATCAAGAAAAGACAACCTTCACATGCCCCTACGGTACTTATGCCTCCGAAGGATGCCGTTCGGATTATGTAACGCCCGCAACCTTCCAAAGATGTATGATGGCGCTCTTTTCAGACATGGTCGAAGACTTCCTTGAGATCTTCATGGATGATTTTTCGGTTTTTGGTAATGACTTTGACGGCTGTCTCGGCAATTTAGAGAGGGTGTTGGCAAGATGCGAAGAAACAGATTTAGTCCTCAATTGGGAGAAATGCCACTTTATGGTAGATGAAGGAATAGTGCTCGGCCACAAGATTTCATCCAAGGGAATTGAAGTAGACAAAGCCAAGGTGGACGTGATCGAGAGATTACCCCCACCAAATTCGGTTAAAGGAATTCGAAGTTTTCTCGGACATGCAGGTTTTTACAGGAGGTTCATTCATAACTTTTCTAAAATCACTAAACCTTTGTGTAATCTGCTTGAACAGGATAAAGTCTTCGATTTTGATGATTCTTGCACTCAAGCATTTGAAACCCTAAAGAAAAAGCTTGCCTCGCAGACCCATTGTTGTTCCACAGATTGACGCTACCTTTTGAGCTCATGTGTGATGCAAGTGATTTCGCGGTAGGAGCAGTTCTAGGCCAACGCAGGTAAGACCTTCCATGTGACATACTACGCTAGTAAAACTCTTAACGATGCTCAAGTGAATTACACAACAACGGAGAAAGAGTTACTAGCTGTAGTTTTCGCATTTGACAAGTTCCGATCCTATTTAATTGGTACAAAGGTAATTGTTCATACGGACCATTCGGCAATCAAATACTTATTTGCTAAAAAGGATGCTAAACCTCGTTTGATTCGTTGGATATTACTTTTACAAGAATTTGATATTGAAATTAAGGACAGTGAAAGGAACAGAAAATCAAGTGGCGATCACTTATCACGTTTGGAACGCAATAGGGAAGAGGACGCGGATCTAGAGATATGCGATGCATTCCCGGATGAACAAATTCTAATCGCCTCGGCAACCCTTGACGCCTCGACAGCCCATGACGCCCGGCAACCATGGAAGCACACGCCTCGGCAACTCTTGACGCCGCAGCAGCAGTCTTTGACGAGCACGCCTCAGCAATTTTGGGAGCAGACACTACGGCAAAGACATGCCCGGCAATACCCGGTGCACGCAGATTTAGTTAACTTCCTTGTTTGTGGTATTTTTCCGTATGGCATTACTCACCAAGGGAAGAAGCGGTTCCGTCATAATGCTAAGCATTACTTTTGGGACGAGCCTCTTTTGTTTAAACAATGTGCAGATCAGGTTATACGTCGATGTGTCCCAAGAAGAAGAGCAATGAATGTACTCCGCAATGCCATTCTTCAACCTATGGAGGACATTTTGGAGGAACTCGTATCGCGCCAAAGTCTTGCAATCCGGTTTGTATTGGCCAACATTGTACAAAGATGCCCAAGACTTTTACAAGCAATGTGATCGTTGCGGAGAGGACGGGCAATATCTCTAGGCGACATGAGATGCCACTCCGAACATCATCGAGGTGGAACTGCTGTTCGATGTATGGGGATCGATTTTATGGGACCTTTCCCATCTTCATTCGCAACCTCTACATCTTACTCGCCGTCGACTATGTGTCTAAATGGGTAGAGGCAGCTGCAGTTCCCAACGATGATTCCAAGACCGTGCAACGATTCTGCAGAAAAACATATTTACACGGTTTGGGATGCCGAGAGCAATTATCAGCGACGGGGGCAAGCATTTTGACAACAGACTAATTGCCAAGATGTTGCAACGCTCGCATATCACACAAGATCGCCACGGCATATCACCCACAAACCAACGGGCAAGCAGAAATTTCAACCGGGAGTTGAAGGGAATACTCGAGAAAGTTGTAAATCCCTCAAGGAAGGATTGGTCATTAAGACTAGATGACGACTTTGGGCATATCGCACCGCATTCAAAACACCATTAGGTATGTCCCCTTCCGGCTTGTCTATGGTAAAACATGTCATCTACCGGTGGAAATCGAGCACAAGGCGTCTTTGGGCAATCAAGACCGTGAATATGGATTGGGAAAGTGCGACAAAAGCGCTTGATGGATCTCAATGAGATAGAAGAATTTCGTGCACTCGCCTATAACAATGCACAAATCTACAAGGAGAAAACAAAGCGATGGCACGACAAGAAACTATTGCCACGGCAATTCACGCCAGGCAACTAGTTCTCCTATTCAATTCTCGGCTAAAACTTTTCCCGGAAAGCTGAAATCAAGATGGTCGGGACCATTCAAGTCGTCAAACCATTCTCCCACGGTCTTTGTGATAATCAAGTCCATCTCGACAACCATGAATTCAAAGTTAATGGACAAAGATTGAAGCACTACAATGGTGCCCATGTGGAACGTAACAAGGAAGTGGTCAATCTAGGAGATGCATGAGCATGCTCTCCCTTTTGATATTTTTATTTTTATTTATTTTTATTTTTGTTTTTGTCGATTATTTAATTATTTATTTTTCATTTTTTTTTCGATTTTTTTATTATTTTGCCGATTATTAGTAGTTTTAGGATAGATTTTTTTATTCAAGTCTAAGAATCCTATTACACATCTTTATTTATTTTCTTTATTAGTTTATCTTTAATTTTAATCCTTATTTGATTTGTTTTTGAATTGTAGGAAAGGAAGTTCAAGATAAAGAAGGAATTCTAAACCAAGTAGGAAAACATCTTCAACAAGGAAACTAATGGGTTGAATCTAAGGCTTATATAAAGCCTCCAATTCATCCTAACCAAAACCCTTGTCGACAACTCCTACAAAACCCTAAACCCTTTTTCGTTTTACCATAAACCCTAACCCCACCCACCTATCGATTCTATACAACCCATCACCCTTAACCTATTCCTACTTTCTATCTTGCAACTTTTTAGTTTCTTTTCTTTTCTTTGTTTTTACTCACAACCAAGATCATACATGGCATCCAAGATTAAACTGTTAGTTCATCCAAGTTCCTCCAAAGAACCAAGATACAAGAAGTTTGCTACACCGGCGGTTCAAGAAAGATTTCAATCCAAGTTTGAAAGCCGGAAGATTCATGAAGAACAAGGCTTTGAATACTCCAGATCTCAAGATTTCGGCCTTGAACCATTCATCTTCAAAAGGATTGCACATCAAAAGTGGCAAATCTTTTGCCATCAACCGGAACCGGGTAACATCTCATGGGTAAGAGAATTCTATGCTCACTCACCTAACCCGGATAATCCTTATGTTTTTGTTCGTGACAAGGCCATACTTATAAGTCCCGAAAGCATCAACACCTTTTACGGACTTTACATTGAGAAGGACGAGCATCAAGCCTTCGTTGACCAAATCAATCCAAAGCAACTCGACAAGGTGCTTCAAGAACTCACTCAACCAGGAACTCATTGGAACGACGGTAAATACAAGGGCACGGTAAATCGCCTTCGGCTAAAACCCGAGGCAAAACTATGGAATAAGTTTGTTAAAACTTCTTTAATGCCCTCCACACACAATACTACCGTTGACATACCACGTCTTTTGCTCATACATTCTATTTTGCATAATCGCATCATTAACATTGGAAAAATTATTTGCGATGAGATTTTTGTATGCAGCTCAAAAGATAAGGGTTATCTTTTCTTCCCTTGCTTAATTTCCAATCTTTGCAAGGAGATGCATGTCCCGAGTGAGTCCACCGATGAAAAAGCCCTACCCAAGTCTGGTTGGAATCAAGCACTAATCCGGAAGCTAATGGGAGAGGCACCGGGAGATTCTTCAAGGCCCCCAATTGTCACGGCAACTCCTGCCGCCGCGGCAATCCCTAATGCCCAAGCACCTAACGCCCGTGGCAACTCTCGCCATTAATCCCGGGACACATTGAAGCACTTTTGCACCCATTGGAAAGCCGCCTAAGGCAAATTGAAGATCGGCAACTAATGTTCATGCGGTACATGAAGGAGCACAACAATGCCATCACCCAAGTCATCCTAGAAAAGTACCCGGACAACCGTGTGCCGTTATTTCCCGCCGATATCCTTGCCACGGCAACCAAGGAAGCTGACGCCACGGCAACCAAATCGACAATGCCCGGCAACCACCGAAAAAGCCAAAGGTAAAGCACCTATACCTGAATCAACTCCTACGGAATCATTTTCTAATTTTTCAGATTCGGACGAGTCCTCCATTGAACCAATAAAGACCGCACCAATTGAATCCTCCAAACGAAAAGCCATTGACATTGATGAAGAGGATGATGAGGACAACCCCGTACGAGGATCGATTCCACCACCGGCAACAAGAAAACAACCATCGCGTTCAAGCAAGAAAGTCAAGACGCCAACTAGAAGGAAACTAATCATCTACGATGACGAACTCTCGGAGTAAGTCCTCGTATGCATTTTATTTTTATATTTATTTTTCGTTATTTTTATGCATGCATTGAGGACAATGCCTCACTCGAGTTTGGGGGGGATTGTTATTAGTAATTACCATGTTTAGTTACATTAATCTTAAGCATTACATTTAGGATACATAAATTGCTTGCCATGCCTTTAATTGGAACAAGAATTGCTTAGATTTGATGAATATTCGATGATGACTTTGCCAATGCACTTAATTGATAGAATTTTTATTCTAGGATAACCATGAAAAACTTAGAATTGTACTATGATGCTAAATTTGATGAAACACTGTTGTGGTTTGATTGATTTAAGGAGTTCTAGTAAACTTAGGTTGATAATTAACTAATTGGGGATTAGAATAAAATTGGATGAATGCTAGAGGTGCCCGAAATTGGCTCTAGCATATGCTAAAAAAATTGATCACTAGAGGTGCCCAAACTGGCTCTAGGAGGCGTTAAAATTTTTTTCGGTTAACTACAGGTGCCCAAACCGGCTCTAGTCGATTAAATTAACTTAAGAAAACTAAAAATAAAACACTAGAGGTGCCCGAAATTGGCTCTAGTTAAAACATGTTAAAAAGAACCCAATGAAGTAATTTGAAAACCTATTGTTTGCATAGAATCCGAAAAATCAACTTGCACACAACTCCGCACACACTCACAAGCATTATAGTTTGATTCCGAGTAATTCATCAGTTTTTTGAAAAATAAAAAGCCAATCATACTTTGTGCCCCTGTTCAGAGAATTGAAATCAAGTTCAAAGCTAAGTTTGTGAAAATTTGAAGTCTTGGCAGGTAATTATGAGTTTGCATTGCTTGAGGACAAGCAATAGTTCGAGTTTGGGGGTGTGATAAGTGTTCAAAAGTACTATTTTTCTTACCCTTTTTACTCATATTATTGTTAGACTTAGGCTCATATTAGTTGCATAGTTAGCCATTCATGCATTAATCCATGTTTCCTTCAATCGTTGAGCTTGATTACATAACTTGGTGATTTTTGTGGAAATAGATGCTGCTTTGGTGTGTTTTTGTGTGTATGTGCAGGATCACTTGCCAAAGCAATGCCGAGCTAGTTGCCGTGGCAATGCATGAAGGATATGCCGAGCTAGTTGCCGTGGCAGTGCATGAAGGAGACGCTGAGCCAGTTGCCATGGCATTTGTCGACAAAGACCAAAAGCAATATGGATGTCGAAATTCATGATTTTACAAGCCCAAGATGACATGGAGCAAGGTCCAAGCCCAAAGGAATTTGATTGCCATGCAGAGATTAAAGAAGAATTAAATTCCAAGTGGATAGGAGAAGTTCTAATAGGAATAAAATTATAATAAAGAATTATATTCTTTAAAGATAATTTAATTCCAACTCAAACTCCTCCTCAAAGAAGGACTTTGGCCTAGCCCTATAAATAGCAAGGAGATTTCGACAATCCATAGAGGGAAAAATAGAGAAATTTCGACGGGAGAGCAAGAGGGAAATTTCGGCAAGTCCAAGTAGGGCAAGAGGAGAGAATTTTCGACAAGCATCAAGGGCAAGGAGGATTTCGACAAGCCTCTTCCTTCATCTTTGTTCGATTGGGTTCATGCTAGGGATTAATTATCTTGTGTTTCTTTGGAACCTAGCCATGAACTAAATTTACTTGGCTATGGTTATTGTGTTTTGTGGTTGTGAGAAACTATTGGTTTTTGTTTAGGTAATAAGAGTTTGCACTTTTCTATTTCAAGGTTTATTCATTCTTGATTCTTATTATTGTTTTATGAGTGAATTGGGAGAGGATCTCGTGATTTCATCCATTTATCTAATATCGGGAGAGTTAGATTCAAGAAACGAATGAATATGATCTTTATTCAATCCAATGATGGTGAAGATTAATCCGGCTTAGGAATAAGTTAAGGATTTCAACGGCTAAGAGGAGCGCAAGATTGGTTGTTGTTCACCCTTGATTCACGCAGGGATGTATTATCAAGGCATGCACAAATAGCTAGAGTTTCGACTTAGGGATAAGAAGAAACCATTGAAGAACGCTCCGCCGAACCTTGAAGTTGCTGCCCAGTCGCCCAAGTAGTTGCCCAACTAGTCGCCCAAGCAACCATCAATTAGTTGCTACGGCAACCCCGTCGTGCAAGTTGCCACGGCAACTGAGTTGCCCGTGCACTCTTTTACCAAGACAATCCAATCGGCTATCACACCTCAACTCACGATAACCTAGCCTATCTCTCTCAATTGAATTCATCTTTTATTTTATTTTATTGCTTTCTAGATTAGTAATTAGTTAAACTTCGATAATCCTTTACTTGTGTTTTTACTTTTTACAGTGCAAGAGACTAGATTCTTGAAGTGGCACCAATCCCTGTGGAGACGATATCTTTTATACTATAACTTGCGACGTGTATACTTGCACAATTGCGTAGCACTTATTACGCGCAACAGTATACTCCCCCTAACAAAATGAATCGATGCATTTAAGGAGAAGATCACACAACCATGAGAATCATACAAATTCAAGCAATTTTAATATAAAAAAGGCTCCAAGGTTCAAGAAAGGCTAGTGAGAACAAACTCTCTCCTAAGAGTCCAAAAACGCTTACTATCTAAAGGTTTGGTAAAGATATCTGCTACTTGATGCAAGGTATCTACAAACTCTAGAACTACATCTTCTTTTAAAACATAATCTATAATGAAATGATGTCTTATTTATATATGCTTGATTTTAGAATGTTGAATGGGATTTTTAGTGAGATAAATAGCACTAGTATTGTCACACTTTATATGAATGATACCTACATCAATTCCACAATCTAAGAGTTGTTGCTTCATCCAAAGGACTTGAGCACAACAATTATAGGCCGAAATGTATTCCACCTTGGTGGTAAATAGTTTAGCGCTATTTTGCTTCTTAGAAAACCATGAGATTAACATGTTACCTAGGAATTGACAAGTACCAAAGGTACTCTTTCTATCGATCTTACAACCTCCATAATCCGCATCCGAATAAGCATGCAAACTAAAGTATAAGTCTCTAGGATACCAAATACCTAAACAAGGTGTATCTCTAAGGTATCTAAAGATTCTCTTGACGGCTTGTAAATGTGATTCTCTAAGACTAGCTTGAAATCTAGCACACAAGCAAACACTAAACATGATATCTGGTCTACTTGTGGTAAGATAAAGCAAATATCCTATCATAGATCAATAAAGCTTAAGATCAACACATTTACCTCCTTCATCTTTGTCAAGCTTTGTAGAAGAGTTCATTGGAGTGGCTTGAGGCTTCACATTCTCTAAGCCAAAGTTCTTGAGCATATCCTTGATGTACTTTGCTTGATTGGTGAAGATGTCGTCCTTCCTTTGTTTGATTTGGATTCCCAAGAAGAATGAGAGCTCCCTCATCATGCATATTTCAATTAACTTAACAAAATCTTCGCAAAGAGATTTACTAGTAGAACAAAAAAAATAATATCATCAATATAAATTTGAACTACTAAAATATCGTTGCCTTTTCTTTTTATAAAAAGTGTAGTATAAACCTTCACTTTGTCAAAACCTTTTTCAACTAGAAAATTTGACAATTTTTCATACCAAGCTCTAGGAGCTTGTTTCAAACTATATAAAGCTTTTGAAAGTTGAAAAACATGGTTTGGATATTTTGGATCTTCAAAACTAGGTGGATGTTCTACATACACTTCTTCATTTATAAAACCATTTAGAAAAATACTTTTAACATCCGTTTGAAAAAGCTTGAATTCATGATAACATGCAAATGCAAGAAATATCCTAATAGCTTCCATTCTAGCTACGGGTGCATAGGTTTCATCAAAATCAATTCATTCTTCTTGAGTGTAACCTTGTGCAACAAGTCTAGCCTTGTTTCTCACTATGTTACCACTCTCATCTAGTTTATTTCTAAAAATCCATTTATTACCTATAGTAGATTTATTACTAGGCCTATCAACTAATGTCTAAACTTGACTCCTCTCAAATTGATTTAACTCTTCTTGCATAGCCAATATCCAATAATCATCATTTAATGCTTCTTTGATATTTTTAGGCTCTATGCATGAGATAAATGCAACAAAATTACAACTATTTCTAAGAGAGGATCTAGTGGTTACCCATTTGGATGGATCACCCAAAATCTCACCACCTTTAACATAGTTGAACTCCCTTGGGTATGTGACATCTCTTTCCTCTAGAGACATTTCCTTCAAGGCTTCTAGAGGTGGATCTTGTGGTTCTTCTTTCGGTGGAACTTCATCTACCTTTGATGATTGTCCTCTACCATCATTGGCATCTAAAGTTTCTACATCATCATCACAAGAATCCTTCCTCAGAAGGAGGTTATCATTGAAAACAACATGTGTAGACCCGTCAACCACTAAAGTTCCTTTGTTAAATACACGATAGGCTTTAGAGTTTAATGAGTAACCTAGAAAAATAGCTTCATCACTTTTTGCATCAAACTTGCCTAAATTGTCTTTTCCATTTTTTAAAATAAAACATATACATCCAAAAAGATGAAAATAGCTAATGTTAGGCTTTTATTTTTGAAAAGATCATAAGGTGTTTTCTTTAAAAGTGGCGTAATCATTACTTGGTTGACAATATAACAAACGGTATTTGTGACTTCTGCTAAAAAATACTTAGGCAAATTATTTTCACAATGCATGTTTCTAGCCATTTCTTCTAAAGTTCTATTTTTCCTCTCAACAACCCCATTTTGTTAGGGTGTGTGCGAGGAGCCGAAAAATTATGGCTAATTTCATTTGAGTTCCAAAACTCTTCTAAACCAAGATTTTGAAATTCAGTTTCATGGTCACTCCTATCATGAGAAATGGAGTAACCAACATCATTTTTGTTTGCTTTTGAAAATGTGATGAATTTTCTAAATCCTCATCTTTGGTACTTAAAAATAGAACCCAAGTAAATCTAGAGTAATCATCAACAACAACAAATGCATATTGTTTTCCACCCAAGCTCATAGTTGGCCAAAAAGATCTACATGGATCAATTGTAAAATTCTACTTGTTGATACATCATTAATGGATTTAAAAGAAACTCTTTTATGTTTGCCTTAAGCACATGCATCATAAATTTTGTCAAGAGAAAACTTGATTTTAGGTAAACCTTTTACTATATCATTTGAAATTAATTTTTTACAAAATATTCATGCTAGCATGTCCTAGTTTTCTATGCCACAACAAAGAATCATGCTCATCTTTTGCAACAAAGCATGCATTTGAAATATGAATGCCATCTAGATGCACCATGTATATATTTCTCATTCTATGACCAATAAGCACAATTTTATTAGATGTACTGTTAATGATTTTGCAACCATTTAAATCAAACATGAAATTGAAACCTTTATCACACAGTTGGCTTATGCTTAAGACCGTTGACATATAAAACATTCTCAATAAGTATGGAAGAGTGATTACCAATGAAACCAATTCCTTCAATGCGACCTTTGGAGTTGTCACTGAAAGTCATTACTCCTCCACTCTTTGGTTTTAGCTCCAAGAATCGACTCTTGTCACCGGTCATGTGTCTTGAGCATCCACTATCAAGGTACCATGAATTTGCACTTGATGTTTGGGACTTGTAGCAATGCTCCCCTACAAGCATAGAATCAAGTATTAATTTTTGGTACCCAAATTCTTTTGGGTCCATGAGTATTAGCTCTCAAAATCTTGGTTCCCTAAGAAATCCAAGAAGCAATAGCCTCAATGTTGTTAGAAGTTACAAGTTCCTTAAGAACCCAAACACTTATAACTCTCTTACCATTAGAGGGCCTTTGGAAACCTCTATGTTTGTATCCATTAAACTTTCTTCTTACATGGTTGGGTTTTGAATGATTTCTTTTTTCAAAACGAGGTGTCCCAACCTTGTTTAAACAAGCTTTAAGATCACCCACTTCCTTTTGGTAATCATCATGGGCTCTTGAAAGTAAGTTATGTGAGTCTTGATTTTTCTTTTCAAAATCCTTTTGTTTTGCTTGCATATCTTCAACTTTCCTTTCAAGTTTC
Source organism: Hibiscus mutabilis (assembly GCA_019671005.1). Taxonomy (NCBI): domain Eukaryota; kingdom Viridiplantae; phylum Streptophyta; class Magnoliopsida; order Malvales; family Malvaceae; genus Hibiscus; species Hibiscus mutabilis. The sequence goes on along the minus strand of CM033722.1, from coordinate 17,021,121 downwards.
ACATTGGTTTTGGATAAAGAATCATTTTGGTTTTTCAAATCTGAAATGGTTTTCTTGTTTTTCAAATTTGATTCTTTATACTTCAAAACCAACTCATCGTAAACATTTTACAATTCATCATAAGCTTCTTGAAGCTCATCAATAGTAAAATAAAAAGTAGATGAATTTGAGGTTACCTTAGGATCCTCCTCGATTGCCATGAGACATAGGTTAGCTACCTCTTGCTCCTCCTCATCGGATGAGTCTTCATCGCTCCAAGTAGCTACATGTGCCTTGAGCTTTTTCTTATTCCTAAAGCTTTTCCTTTTAAATTGGGGACAATCAAACTTGACGTGTCTCAACTTTTTGCACTCATAGAAAATGATTTCTTCATTCTCATTTTCCTTTGGCTTGTTCTTGAAACCCTTTCTTCGTTGAAACTTTCTTCCATGGTTGGATTTCATGAACCTTGTGAATATTTTTGCTAGCATAGTCATTTCTTCATCTTCTTCTTCACTAGAATCCCTCTCTTCTTATGAAGCTTTGAGAGCAATTCTAATCTTCTTCTTTTCCTCTTGTTTTTTTCCTTTCTTCATAAGCTCATGAGTGAGAAGTGACCCCATGAGAGAATCAAGCTTCAAGGTCTTGAGATCCTTGGCTTCGATGATGCTAGTCTTCTTCGAATCCCATGATTTGGGAAGAGAATATATAAGCTTTCGAATAAGCTTTTCTTCTGGAATGACTTCTCTATATCCTTTGAGTTCGTTGACGATGACAGAGAATCGATCGAACATCTTAGTGATGTCATCATCCGGTTTCATTTTGAAGTTCTCATAGCTAAGATTGAGGAGTCCAATCTTGGTCTTCTTCACTTTATTTGTACCCTCATGAGTAACTTTTAGCTTTTCATATATCTCTTTGGAACTTGAGCAAGAAGACATCTTGGTATACTTATCCAGTCCAAGGGCACAAAATAATATTTGCATGGCATTATCGTTGAGTTGCAACTTTCTTTGATTATTATCGGTCCATTCACGTCTTTCCTTGGGAACTTACCGGTCTCCTTCTCTCTTCATTATAATTGTTGGTTCGTCCACCACTATATCCCAAAAGAGGTAGTCATTAGATTTGATGAAGAACCTCATTTTATTCTTCCAATAAGGGTAGTTTACCTCGATTGAAATATGGAGGCTTGAAGATAGATTGAGATTCCTCATAGTAATTGCCGAAAGTAGAGGCCATGGTTTGACTTGTGGATTGATTCAACAACCTTTGGATCTAATCAAGAGAATGTGAAGCCTTCAAATGAATGTAGCTCTGATACCAATTGTAGGGTTGAACAATCAATGGAAATGGCCAAGAGGGGGTGAATTGGTAATTAAAAATTAAGTGGAAGCTAATTGCAGAAGCAATAAACATGAGACATGAGATATATAGTGGTTCAAACTTCTCAATAAGTTTTACATCCCCTACCTTATCTATTCACAATAAGGATTTGCACAAATTAACTAAATTTATCTTTTTTTCAGCTAAAGGAGATAACCTCACATCCTAGACTTATACCCCCAAAGTCTAGTGATCCCTTCTTCCCTAAAGGATTAATACAAATAAGCAAACTCATAAAAACCTCACAAGCTAGTTTGTTGGCACAAGAAAAGTTCACTAAAACCCCTCACACTTGAATAAAAGAATTACAATGAAGAACACTTAAATGGGTTTACATGATTTTGACAAATTGAGCTAAAAATGTTAGATATCTGCTTGAATGCTTTAGAATTATTATCTTATTGTTGAAGAAGCTTTGGAGACTTGATTTTATGCCCCTCGTTGATTTCTAGCCATTTGGGTAGTTGGGATATTGAATAGAGCCATTGGGCTGCATTTTTCTCGCAATAAATGCAGTTTGGCAACACTGGCTATCAGTACACGAAGACTCATATTGGTATCTACTGAAAGAAGAAAGAGCCATTGCAACAAAGGGGTACCGATATGCTGGCAAGCGTATCGGTACGAATTGAAGATTTAACAAAGGGTATTGGTACAAGCCGTCTTGTACTGGTACTTATTTTGCTCACTAGAATCCTTGGAACATTTGGTTAAAACATCACATCGGTACGCATATAACTGTACCGGTATGCATATTACAATGTTTTAAAATTGGTTCCAAGTAACTAACAAGTCTAACGGTCAAAAACCCAATTTAAAAATATTAAAACCCCGTAGAGGTACGCTAAAGGTCGTACCGTTACTCGTAGCGCAATTCGGTTACAGTTTTAAAAATTTGTACCAGTATGCGTATAACCGTACCGATACTCGTAAGCCATTAAGTATAAATTAACTTCCAGTAACAAAAACCCATAGCGGCATGCCATGGGCCGTATCGGTACTTAGTTACAAAATTGAGTAGTTGAGTACCAAAACACTTAGAAAATGTTTGGGGATTCAAAAGTTTACTTAGAAAATATTTTAGGTTCAAATAGTTGTCAATTTTGTGAGTAAACTTAAGTACCTTAAAAAATTATTTCTTTTATAATTTAGTCCTTGTTATATCAAAATCAAATATAAGTTTAACAAGATATGTTTATACACAAGACCTAACTTGATGGTTATTGAATGACTTATGATGATATGATGTGGGAGACATGAATGTCCAAACTGGTCGGGCCCTCTAGGGCTAACGAATATTATCGCCTTTAAATTCATGAATTTTATTTCCAATAAAACTCATATGTGAAAACACTGTAAATACCTTGTAAACCTACTAGGTTTAACACACACATATAGAACCGATTCAATTTAGCTAAATGAGAGAATTTAGTTAATTAAATTAATTTTGAGTGATTTAAAATATGGATTAAAACTTTATTTGGTATAATTTGAGAGTTTTGGATTAAATTGGAAATTTATTTGTTTCTTATATTAAATAAGGGATTTTAATTTGATGGTTTTAATGTGACAAAATAATGAGACGTGTGTTTTTAAATGACTAAATTGATAGGAATACATGCTAAGAATCTTTAAGAACCTATTATGTCATGTGGTCTTTATATGGGATTTTTAATTGTGTTTTAAAATAAAAATGGTTTAAGTATATCCTAAATCATTTTTATTTTCCATTGATTTCAATCTTAAAATCTTATTTCTTTTTTAAATCCATTTCTTCAATTGATGGAAGATTAGGTCAATTTTGGTGGGCATCCCTTCAAATCTAGGTCCACCAATTTCAAGGTATAATAATGATTCATATTGAAATTCCATATGTTATGTATTCCTAATATTTGATTTAATTTCCATTTACTTGATTGGTTTGGGAAAATATAATGAAAATGAGTTTGGAATGATTTCTTATGAAATATTTGTAACCCCCTCGACCCGGCCTAGACACCCGACTGAACCGAGAGAACTACATTAGGTTTGCCAAAGAAAACCGGAGATAGATTACAAAAACGGTCCATTTTTTTCTTTTTATCTTGTCTAGATGTGTATTAGTAATCCTAAGTGTACATACTTGCAGCGGGTGAGTTTACAAAGGAATCGGACCACAGAAAGACAACCAATTGCAAAACATACCTTTTAGGAAATAAAAATACAAATCTAATAAACTTAAGGACCAAAACTAAATTAAGGTTACCAATCCTCAGTTAGTCCAATTACATGCTTACATGACAAATTTCAGGCCAATACGATCATCCAAGCTCACACAATTTCATTATCAAAACTCAGAGACCAAAATGAAAGAAACAGAAACTTCCAAATACTCTATATAACAGAATTAACTGTAGTCATACCAGTATGCGTACAGGTGTTTCGGTACGCCTTAAAAATTTCCAAAACTCATATTCCAATGGCTAAAACTCGTACCGAAACACTTGCTCGAGTATCGAAATGCCTAGGCAAAATGCTTGAGACCGTACCAGAACACTTGCTCGAGTATCGAAATGCTATGCCTGTAAAGGCTTACCCGTATCGAAACACCATCCCGCGTATCAAAACGCTATGCCTGAGATGGGCTAGCCGTAGTGGTATGGGGACACCTATTTCGATACGCCTGGACCTGTAAAGTCCCAAATTGCTGTCTAAACACAGTTTGATGATAACCATAGCATTCCAACATGCTCCAAACACTCAAACAACATTACTAGGGCATAACCCTAACCAAAAAATCTCAGAATCAACATCATTACATGGCATTCAAACACTCAAGATTTTCTATAGGCATGCTTTCTAATATCATTTTGCCACATAACCAAAACTCCCATTTGACACTTTAAAGGCATACACAACATGCTTACACATCTAAAGCATCATAACAAACATGCTTGAATCATCAAAACATGACAACCATTCATAGACAACTAGATGCATACCTAAGCACCCATCTAGCATCAACATAAGCAAAGATCCTCAACAAGCCTAACAACAACAAAACAACCATAAAATCCAGCACTTCACATGTTTAAAAACCATGGGAAAACATGATTACAGGTCCCAAAAACATGGAAAACACATTGCTTTATTAACCAAAAACATAAACCAAGTTCATACTCAAGTAGTCTTGCACTTGGATCACTTCAAACCTTGCCTTTGTTGCCCCCAAACCTTAATGCTCTGCATCATTAGGAAAAAGAGGGCGTGAGCACACATGCTTAGTGAGGATGCTCTTAAAACAATGATGCATTTAAAATCCTTTGAAAACTAAACACTTGTTTTCAAACCATGCTTACGTCCAAAGCATTTTCGTTGATTCCAATCAAAACATGCATAGCGACCATATGCAACAACGTTTACAAATCACAGATTAAATCCCAAAGCATTAAGTCATCTCATGCTTAAATCCCAAAGCATTAAATTACAAAGCCATGCTTAAATCCCAAAGCATTATAAAGTAGGTTCAACTCATGAACTTGCATATATTGGCAATTATAGTGACCCGGGATAGACGACCACTACCTTGATTAGCTGACCGCTAACCTTTAGGTAACCTACTGTTAACCTTACAATTCAGATACACGGACCTCTCATGATAATCGACTACTACCATAACCCATACCATTCTGACCGCATGATATAACAACCTTACCGACCGCAAGATCAACATCAACAAGGGGAACCGACCACTCAACCCAAGTGATAACATCATAGTCTGAATAGCCGACCGCTTACCTCAAGGACCCTTAACCATGATCGATTTTTAACATATTATAGTGAACTTCATCCTATGGCATGCCAACTATATCCGAATATTTTCTCATCATGTCGCATAGCCAATATATCACGTACTCACTATTTTACAATGCATTATACAAAATCACCATATATGCAAATCATATTGCCAAACCAATAACACCATTCCTGAACGGAATGAAAACCAATGCTCACTAGAACTTCATATACTTTTAAACCACTGTATATGTACTCAAAATCATGCATTTACAGTAAGTAAAAACAAACCATGTTTACGACCAAAACATGAATTACACATGCTCATATCCGAACCTATATTAAAAAGCAAAAGAGGGAAACTTACTTCCGAGCTTAGGTAAGTGTTTCAAGCTTATCCTAAACTCCCAATAACCCTTATTAAACCTTTTAAAGGAGTTTAAACCACTTTCCACTCACCGATACACCTTGCCTTGCTCGCCAACGCGAATCGAGCTCCCGGCAAGCAACAATCAATGTCAAGCTTCGTCGCCTTGATTATTCCCTTTTTTAACCACATAAAACCAGAGGGAAAAAGTATCATTATGCATTCAAACCATTGCCAACAAGCAATTACCCGCAACTCACAAGTTGCCCACTCATAAACCATCCGAAACTTATCGGAAACATCCTCAAACACTTTCAAAACTTAACCCAACCATAATATAACGATTCGACACATCAAACCTCATCAATTCACATCTAAAAACTCTTTCCCAACATCATTTTACTTCCAGCCATAATTAAACTCCATTAACCTCACAAAACCCTGAACTAACAACATTAAACATTAGAGATTCAACTTTTTTTTGGGATTACAATGTTAAAACCAAGTTATTAACTCAATTAAACATCATAATCTTGATCTAATTTGATCATAAACCCAGCAAAACAGATCCAATTCGAAATATGTCAATTTCATCAATCCAAACACAATTAAACCAATTTATTCTTAATTAAACTATCAAAACATATTAGAAAAGAATTGTAAAGAGTCAACAACTTGGGAATTTTAGAAAAGAACCTTTCATTAGAGGAGAAGAACGAACCTTACCTCTAATGGATGTTTTCTCCCTTAATTGGATGATTTACTTGAGAAAATAAAGTTAAAAAATAAGGTTTTGGTAAACTAACAACAATAATTAATTTGGAAAAAAAAGATTTAAGAAAAGAAAGATTTACCTGGAGATTTATAAGAAAAATTGATGTTTGGTTGGAGAGATTGTGAGAGAAAATATTTAAGAGAAAGTTAGTTACTTTGTAATACCCCAAAATTTGCTATGTTAAATTAGGATCATTTAGTACTAAGATAAGGACTTAAAAGCTTAGTTAGTGACTAAAATGACAAAAATGCAAAAGTTAGGATTTTCTCAATTATGGACTGTAGAAAAGAAGTTTCAGAGGTTTTAAGGTGTCATGTGATAGAGAACGAGTAAAATAGAATACTCACAAAATTTGGTTAAAATCTAAGAAAAATTGGAATGGGAATTCAAGGTTAAAGTTTAGTGACCAAAATGATAAGTTTTAAAACTTGGGGTGATGGAAGTGAAAATATGGAAAGTTGAAGGACCAAAGTTGTAATTTCCCAAAAGTTAGGTGCTTTACTTTATAAATAGATCGAGCACCTATAGGTGTGGATCGAATGAGGAATTACCAGTTTGATTTGATATTTCGATTATTGGGAAAATCGTAGTCAAAGTTTAAGTAGAATTTAGATATCCAGATCGAACTGAAAATTATGAAATTTTACCATATGATAGAAAAAGGTTATAAAAGTTATTTCCAAGTGTTGAAGAATTTATCAGTAATTATTTTATCCTGTACATGGATTAAATAGATCATGGAGAAAAATCTAATATAGATTATGGGAATAAAAATGTAGCACAAGATATCGAATTTAGATCGAACTGCAAAGTTAAGCGTGCTCAAGGCAAAGAATGGGTGACCTTTTGGGAAAGTCTCATGTCAGTAATTAAGACTGATAAAAAGAAATCAACTCGAGTTAATATTATTCGTATGGATATCAGATAAAGTATTATTAAGAGAAATTTATCCGATAAAGATTTCATATAAATTATCAGTATATTAGACCGAGTCAAAATTTCAAGATTTTAATTTTTACAAAATTATGGAATATTTTGTATGTCAAAAATATTTATTTATGTAGATCAGAATTATGAGAATTTCATATTTTTACCCTATAGTTTGGAAAATGGAAAATCGTAGTAAGTGATTATCGGGTAATCAGATCGAATTGGAATTTTAAAGGCAGTTCCATAGGCCATGGAAAATTCATAAAATATTATTTTATAAATATTTTAATGTTTCTAGTTAGAATCTAACTAGACTTGGTTCCAATTTTACAAAATGGCAATTTTGAAAATAGAAACTTAGTTGGAGGATTATTTGGACTTAAGGAATTAAATGAATTTAATATTCATTTAATTATACATGTGGCTTAATAAGATAAAAGATGAACAAAAACTAGTTCATCATCTATCTCTCCATTTCGAAACCTACAAGAAGAAAGGAGAAAATATACACAAAAATTTCCAAGGCAATTTTGAAGGCTTTAAAGTTAGAATCAAGGTATGTTGTTTTGAGAAAAAATGATCTATGCTTCATGCTCTTTATTTTGATAGTAATTTTGCATGGTAATATCAAGAATTGTTCATGTTATTGATGAGAGAGAAATTAGGGTTTCAAGTTCTATGTTGAAATTAAAGTTTGATTTAAGCAAATTAAGTGTTGTGAAGTTGAAATCAAGCTTAAATTTGGATTAATTTCATGTTTGAAGATATTAACCCTAACCCTAGAATTTGGGGTTTTATTTAGGGTTTTGAAATTAAGGATGAATATGTAAGATTTATGATTCTATAAGCTTGATTTTGATATTAGAATGGAAAATTCTCAACTAATTTCTTAAGTGACTATTTTGGGCATGTTTAGTCCATTAGGGAAAATATTGTGAAAATTATGTTAATGATGGATTTGAAGAGATTATGAATTTAGAAGCTTAATTACGACATTAGGACTAAAATAAAGTCCTTGAAAAGTTTAGACACCCAATTTGCCATATAGGAAGAATTTGGGGTTTTAAGTGTAAATTCTTGGAAATGAATAATATATGTTGGAAAAATTAATTTGAGCATGTTAGAATGTTGTTTTGATGAAAAGTGAGCCTAGGGAAGTTAAGGGACCAATTTGGCAAGCTTCAAAGTTAAGGGACCGAATTTGAATTTTAATAAATTTGAGCGTATCTATGTAATTAATGATGTTAGAGATGTGAAATTGATGTTAGAATGCTAAACCGATGTCGAATCGAATTAGTGACCATTTTGACAATTTTTCAAAATCAAGTGACCAAATAGGAAATGAATTATTGGATGGGGATTAAATATGATTTTTAGTTAAAATAATAGAATTAAGGTAGTAATTTTGATTTGAGGACTAAATTGCAAAGTTAAGAAGTTTGAATCCTTACCTTTGCAATTTAGTGACTATTTTGGCAAAGAAAGAAAATTAGAGGGAATTATTTTGAATAATTATTTGATGAAGAAGATGATGAATTGGTGGTTTGAAGTAAGTGATGGGACTAAATTGACAAGTAGAAAAATAAGAAGAAGTTAGTATAAAGTAGAAGTTAATTATGGAAAGCTATGCAGAAGATTGAATTTTGGCAGTGACTTCGAAAATTCACCATAAATTGTACAAAAATGTTTAGATGATAAATTTTATATCGATATAAAGATTTGTTCTTTTAGTTTTGTTTCCAATAAACAGAAACTGATTTCGAGTTTCGAGTCAAAAGATATGAATTTTTAAGTGATGAAAGGTCAGAAAACAAAGCACCAGTCTGTTCGAATTCCAGCATTGTAATTGACTTTGAAAATTAGCCATAAATCGTACAAGTTGAATTTGGGCTATTAATTTATATGGTTGAAAATCTTATTGAATCTAGTTTCTTTCAGAATAAACGAAATCGAATTAGTTGTAGATTATTTTATAGGAATATTTCTTTGAAAGTAGTGCAATCTGCCAGAAAATGAGAATTTATACATTTTGTATCTAAGGTTAATTAGTAAGCTTGAAAAGGGTTAATGGAAGTTATAAATGGTCATTAAGGACCAAAATGAGTTTTGAACAGTATAAGGAAGGAAAGAGGATTTTGTATATTCGAATGATTAGATTTGATAGCATGTTTGAGAAATTGTTAGATTTGAATCTAACAAATGTTGTTTTACATTCATGTGATTAATCAAGTTTGGATCCGAAGCAAAAGAAGGTTTGAGGTACTATGAAAGAAAGGATCGAATAGAGCTTAGTGAAGCAAGCTAATAAATGGCCCAGGTGAGTGCATTTTTACTTTCTTATTATATATGTAATATGAGTGATTTCATTATATATATATATATATATATGCAATATCGATAAATAGGACGACTTGAGATGAATCGACCTTGATATAAATGAAAATGTATGTTGATCAAAGTTATGTAAATGGCATGAAGTATTAAGTGGCATATGTGATACATGGATATGGAATAATGATTTATCTAAGTTAAATCAGATTTCAGATTTTGGGTATGAAATGCCCAATATCAAATTATGGTTGATAGTATTGATGAATTGAATATTGAGGATGAAATATGGGATGTGAATTGCCCTATTATATGAACAATGATGATTGATCTATAAGGAAATAAATTGCCCAAGTACTAGTGTGAAGTCTTTGGTATAATTGGATATCCAAAAAAGAGTCTTAGCAGCTGCGCCATAGCACTACGGTGCGAGATAGACTCTTCGGGGTTGAGATAGACTCTACGGAGTCGAGTTCAAACACTACGGTGTTACATAGCACAAAAAGTATGAGTATGAGGAGCAAAGGGCGTCCTCGAGTACTACTCACCAGCAGACTCTATGGCATTATAGACACTACGATGTCGAGATAACTCGTATACCATAGGTTCACCTGAGAATTATTGGTATAGTTGGATATCCATAGAGTCCTAGCAGCTGCGTCATAGCACTACGGTGCGAGATAGACTCTTCGGGGTCGAGATATACTTTATGGAGTCGAGTTTAAACACTACGGTGTTACATAGCACAAAATGTGCGAGTATGAGGAGCAAAGAGCGTCCTCGAGTACGTACTCATCTCATTCGCTTCGGCGATACAGATGCTAAGGCGTCGTAGACACTACGGTGTCATGATGATTCGCGTACCATGGCATCACATGATTTTTGTACATTTGGCTATGATAAAGGAAATGATATGCAAATGATTGCATGATGAAAGTATGATTATGATAAAAGAAATGATATGCAAATGATTGCAAAACGAAAGTATGGCTATGATAAAGGAAATGATATGCAAATGATTGCATGATGAAAATATGGCTATAATAAAGGATAGGACATGCAAATGATTGCATTATAAAAGTATGACTATGTTAAAGGATATGATATGCAAATGATTGCATGATGAAAGTATGGCTATATTAAAGAATATGATATGAAAATGATTACGTGATAAAAGTATGACTACTTGAGATCATGAACCATTGATATTAAGATTTTATGACAAATTTGATAGATGATATGAATCATATTGAAAGCATGTTTATGTTGAAGAAATTTTTATGCATGTGAGCACTTGATGAACATAGAACAATAATGACATGACTCTTAAGATAGTCATGATACATGACTAATTATGCATTACAGGTGGCTTGATTTTATACCTTGGCTATAATACTTGAAATACAATTATGCAAGTAGTTAAGCTAAAAAGCTTAATGTACACAAGATTGGTAAGACATATCAAATCTTGTGATTTGAATATTATATTGGTCAAATGAACTATATAAGTAAGGCAGTTCTATATATGATAAAATGATATCAACTGCAATTGAAAATCATTTGCCATCTTACAAAGCTGTGTTATTATAATTATTGTTTATATTATTATAATTATGTTTTACTAAGTTATAATTAACGTGTGTTTTGTATCACACGTAGGTACTTCGGATTAAATAGCAAAAGAGGAGCTGCACATTGTTGGATCAAGTTAGCATGTACTAACACTAAGTATCACCACATCCTAGTCTAGTGGGGCATGTATAGATATTAAATAAGTAGTTATTCCGTATGATCTAGCATCAGAACTAAGTTTTGAGAAATTAAAAATATTAGAAAAGATGCTTTAAATGAATTTAAACTTAGTTGATTGTTTATCGTGCAGTGATTATGAAACCTAAGAAAAGGCCAACCACTGAACTACTTTTATGAGATTAAAAAAAATTAAGTCTGAAAATCAGTGTAAACTAGTTAGTAACATCTTTAATGTGTATTCAAATATCGAATATATGTTGAGGGTGTTACATACATAACTTTTGTTTAAAAGATTTAATAACCAAGTTAACTCTCCCCAACCTATTTATATTTTACAAAACACTTTAAAAATAGCCAATTAAGGGATAAAGTCTGATACTAGACTTTTTGGGCAATTAGCTCCTTAAAGATTCAAAGTTTTGACTCTTTACAAAACAGTCACTAAAAATAGTTTTCATTTTGGTCACTAGTCCAAAATATCAGATTTTAACAACTCGTTTCCCAAAATTGATTTCACCACAATCATTAATATATTTAATAATAATTTTAGAATATTTTTCTATAATTTTATCACCTTCAAAAATATTTAATTCGATTTAATCCTAAAACTGACTTGAATCTCTAATACCGGTCCACGGACCTTCGAATCAACCCCTAAAACATCTAGGCCCAAAATTGGGGCATTATAACTCTCCCCGACTTAATAAATTTCGTACTCAAAATTTACTTGGAGGAAACAAATGCAGAAATTGCTCCAACATGTCCGCCTTGTTTTTCCAAGTGGTTTCCTTGACACCACGGTGTCGCCACAAGACCTTCACAAGCTCAATCGTCTTGCCACGAAGAACTTTGCTTCTAGAATCAAGGATGTCCACCGGTTCTTCATCATAAGATAAATTCGGCCTCAACTCAATATGCTCCACTGGCATAACATGCGAGGGATTCGATCGATACCTCCACAACATAGATACATGGAGGCAACCTCAACCGATAAGCCACAGGGCCAACACGCTCAACAACCTCGTATGGTCCAATAAACCTTAGACTAAGCTTACCCCTACGTCCGAACCGCATCACCTTCTTCTATGGTGACACTTTCAAGAACACACGATCAACCACCGCAAATTCAACCCACCTACGCTTCAAATCTGTGTAAGATATCTGCCGATCCGCAGCCGCTTTCAAGCGATCACACAAAAGCTTTACTTTTTCATCCGTGTCTTTCAACACATTCGGCAAGGAAACATGCTTTTCCCCTACCTCAGCCCAACACAAAGTCGTACGACACCTCTGGCCATACAATGCCTCATACGGTGCCATTTGTATACTCGCTTGGTAACTGTTGTTATACTCAAACTCAACAGAAGGTAAATTATTCTCCCAGGATCCTTGGAACTCAATAATGTAACATCTCAAAATATCCTCCAAAACCTGGATAACCCGTTTGGGCTGACCATCTGTCTGAGGATGATACGTGGTGCTGAAATTCAATCTCGTACCCAAAGCCCAATGCAAACTCTCCGAAAACCTTGCTATAAACCTCAGATCTCTATCCGGAACAATAGACTTAGGCACCCCGTGCAAACAACTAATCTCAGCGACATACAAATCTGCTAACTTGTCCAAGGTATACGTCGTATGCACTGGAAGAAAATGTGCACACTTCGTAAACCGTTCCACAATCGTCCATATGGAATCCTTTTTAGCCGGTCTCTAAACACTGACACAAAATCTATGGTGATTCTCTGCCATTTCTATTCCGAAATTCTCAATGGTTGCAACAACCTGGATGGAAACTGATGTTCAGCCTTGACCCACTAACACACCATGTAACACCCCCTTCCCCGATCCGTACACCGGATATGAGTTGGAAATGCTATGACTTCTTGATTCAAAGATCAGGGTAATTTAAAATTTTCAGAAAACTTCCCCGATGGTCACCCATCCTAAAATTTTTCTACCCCAAGCACGCTTAACTTTACTTAAAATCGACATAAATTATTTATTCAAGTTCTAATCATGAATCAATTATCTTAAAACTCATAACAACTTTAAAGGCCAATCTCAACTCGAATAAGTTTAGCAAGCATACATGCCACTATAAAAATCAACCTCAATTAGGATGTCATTACTATGATTACCTGTTGAGCTTTCCTATATTGATGCAATGCTTTTCTCCCTCTCATCTTGATTTACCTACGTGTGTACAATCAAACACACGCTAAGTACGAACTTAGTGAGGCAATAAAGGAAATTAATAACAATAATTTAAACTTTATTCAAGTTCATGGCTATGTTTATATAGCATGATATATGTCAATGTCATAAGATTTTCATGTATACCCGATTATCATAATATGCCTTATATGCATCATGATCACTATATAAATATTACCATCATACCAATCATGTATCAACATAATATAAACCGGATATAAATTTCTTACCGATATACTTGCCATTTTCCCTGAGTGTTCATATAAATATGTCCCGAGAGTTCATATACTCTCAAACTTGTTTACCATTTATCATCCCATTATTTACAGCCCGACTATCAATGATTTCCCAGCTTCCCAATTTCATAGCCCAAATATAACCTTGAGGACCCTAGGTGCGCGAGTCAAATATGCACCGAAGTGCTAACCCACACGTTTATAAGGTTATGCTAACCATTATCCCGCACGTTTATAAGGCCGTACTAACCATTATCCCGCACGTGTATAAGCTCGTGCTAACCATTATCCTGCACGTTTATAAGGTCGTGCTAACCATTATCCTGCACGTTTATAAGGCCGTGTTTACCATACACTAAGTGTAATTTTAACACTATAGTGTTACCCCGAATTCCCGATTATGCAGCGTGCTGCTGGAGTCTATGGCATGCCAACTATACCCTGTCCCTTAATGACTCATTTGGGCAAAATTCCTGAATTTATTCCATCCATGGCAATGTATATCAATATAATTTAATATTGGACAATTCATACCCGAAATAACATTCATAGCATACCATCATCAATAACTAGTGATCAATGCATTTGTTTTCAACCCTTGACATATTTAAAATATGTCAAATATATGATCAATGACATAAATATCATGCAACATATAAATCATGTAGACTTATCGCAAATCTTACCAATGATGTATAAAACAACCATGTATCATGTTATGTATGCATTGCACTCACCTGGGCCATTTATTAGCACGCCTCACTAAATTTTACTCGATCCTTTCCTTTATAGAACCTCAAACTTTCTTTGATTCGGCCTTGACTTCATTATTCACATGAATGAGATAAAATATTTGTTAGATTCAAATCTAACAATACCTTAACCATGCGCTCTAATATAATCATTCGAATATAAAATTTTCAAATATTTTTCCTTTCTTCCTTGTATTTTTCACAAACTCATTATGGTCCCTAGTGACCAATTTGAACTTCTAATAATTCTTCCGAGCTTGCTAACTCACATTTAAATACCAAATGTTTCAAATTTTATTTTCTGACAGCTTGTGCTACCTTTAAAGATTTACTTATACTGGGCAGAATACATACCGGATCTTAATTTCCTTTATACTGGAAAAACTAGATTTGATAACGGTTCTAAAGGTATAAGCCACATAAATTAATAAAATCCAAAAAAATTATGAAAATTCTTCAAACTCCCGTCACAGACAGAAATTGCTTTGTAAATTTTCTGACCTTCATTCGATTAAAAATTCATATCTTTTGACTCGGAACTCGAAATCAGTTTCCGTTTATTGGATACGAAACTAGACAAACACATCTTTACAACGGTATGAAATTCATCATCTAACCATTTTTGTAAAATTTATGGTGAATTTTCAAAGTCACTGCCAAAATTCAATCTTCATCATAGCCTTCCATAATCAACTTTTAATTTATACAAACTTCTTATTTTCTACTTATCAATTTAGTACCATCACTTGTTTCAAAACATCAATTTATCATCTTCTTCATCAAATAATTATTCAAATAATTTCGTCTAATTTTCTTTCTTTGCCCAAAATAGTTACTAAAATGCAAAGGTAAAGATTTTAACTTCTTAACTTTGCAATTAAGTCCTCAAATCAACACTACTACCTTAATTCTCTTATTTTAACCAAAAATCAGATTTAATCCCCATCCAAGAATTCATTGCCTATTTGGTCACTTGATTTTGACAATTTGTCAAAATGGTCCCTAATTCAATTCAACATTGGTTTAGCATTCTAACATCAATTTCACATCTCCAACATCATTAATAACACAAATACACTCCAAATTCTAAAAATTCAGATTTGGTCCTTCAACTTTTCAAGTTTTTGAAATGGTCCCTACACAATTTAACTTAGGGTTTTGCTTCCAAACAACAATTCAAGCTTACTAGATCATTATTTCAACATCACAAACCCTAAATTAAACTTAAATCCATAAACCCTAATCATCTTCATAATAATCAAAACATGTAAAACTTAAATCCCAACTCAATATCATGATTTTAACATCATTCTAGCTTGATTTCAACTTGAATTCAATCATGGAATCGTAGAATCTCAAAAGCCCCAATTTGATCCATAAACCCTAATTTCTTTCTCATGTAAATTCTCATCAATCAAGCATGGATTCAATGAATTATTGATATCAAAAGATAGAGCTTGAAGAGTAGAACAACTTTGTAGTTGAAGAGATTACCTGAAAATCGAGTTTCGGTGCTTGAATCGAGCTTGAAATTTTTTTTCTCTTTCTTTCCCTAGCCCTCACGTTTTTGGCTGGAAAAGAATGTTCATCTTTTCACCATTATTTTACACATATATCTATTAAATGAATTTAATATTCATTTAATAGTGAAATTACAATTTTGCCATTTTTATCCAATGGTTGAGATTGATTTTATCATCAATCAAGGGCCAAGATTTAATCTTCCATTTTCTCTTTCCAATATTCCCTTATAACTTTTTAAATATTTCAAAAATTCCATTGAGGCCAAATGACCAATTTGCCCTCCAACTAGTTTTTATTTACTAGTTTGCAATTCTTGTAAAAGTTCAACTAAATCTAGTTGGAATCCAACCAAATACAATAAAATATTCATAAAATAATATTTTATGAATTTTTCCATGTCTTTTGAATTAGTCTCCAAAATTTCCATTTGATCTAATATACCGATAAATAATCCTTTACTCAGAAATAAACTGTAGGATTCATCTTGAATCAAACTAAAAATATTTCCAACACTTGGAAATGACTTTTATAACCTTTCTCTATCATATGGAAAAATTTCATAATTTTCTAGTTCGATCCGGGTAATCTAAAATTTTCAGAAAACTTCCCGATGGTCACCCATCCTAAAATTTCTCTTGCCCAAGCACGCTTAACTTTACTTAAAATCGACAAAAATTATTTATTCAAGTTCTAATCATGAATCAATTATCTTAAAACCCATAACAACTTTGAAGGCCAATCTCAACTCGAATAAGTTTAGCAAGCATATATGCCACAATAAAAATTAACCTTAATTAGGATGGGATTACTGTGATTACCTGTTGAGCTTTCCTATATTGATGCAATGTTTTTTCCCTCTCATCTTGATTTACCTACGTGTGTACAATCAAACACACGCTAAGTACGAACTTAGTGAGACAATAAAGGAAATTAATAACAATAATTTAAACTTTATTCAAGTTCATGGCTATGTTTATATAGCATGATATATGTCAATGTCATAAGATTTTCATGGATGCCCGGTTATCATAATATGCCTTATATACATCATGATCACTATATAAATATTACCATCATACCAAGCATGTATCAACATAATATAAACCGGATATAAATTTCTTACCGATATACTTGCCATTTGCCCTGAGTGTTCATATAAATATGTCCCGAGAGTTTATATACTCTAACCTGTTTACCATTTATTATACCTTTATTTATAGCCCGATTATCAATGATTTCCTAGTTTCCCAATTTCATAGCCCAAATATAACCTTGAGGACCCTGGGTACGCGAGTCAAATATGCACCGAAGTGCTAACCCGCACGTTTATAAGGCCATGCTAACCATTATCCCGCAAGTTTATAAGGTCGTGCTAACCATTATCCCGCACGTTTATAAGGTCGTGCTAACCATTATCCTGCACATTTATAAGGTCGTGCTAACCATTATCCTGCACGTTTATAAGGTCGTGCTAACCATTATCCTGCATGTTTATAAGGTCGTGCTTACCATACACTAAGTGTACTTTTAACACTATAGTTTTATCCCGAATTCCTGATTATGCAGCGTGCTGCTGGACTCTGTGGCATGCCAACTATACCCTGTCCCTCAATGACTCATTTGGGCAAAATTCCCAAATTTATTCCATCCATGGCAATGTATATCAATATATTTTAATATTGGGCAGTTCATACCCGAAATAACATTCATAGCATACCATCATCAATAACTAATGATCAATGCATTTGTTTTCAACCCTTGACATATTTAAAATATGTCAAATATATGATCAATGACATAAATATCATGCCAACATATAAATCATGTAGACTTATCGCAAGTCTTACCAATGATGTATAAAACAACCATGCATCATGATATGTATGCATTGCACTCACCTGGGCCATTTATTACCACGCCTCACTAAATTCTACTCGATCCTTTCCTTTATAGAACCTCGAACTTTCTTTGATTCGGCCTTGACTTCATTATTCACATGTATAAGATAAAATATTTGTTGGATCGGTCTAATATAATCATTCGAATATAAAATTTTCAATTATTTTTCCTTTCTTCCTTGTATTTTTCACAAACTCATTATGGTCCCTAGTGACCAATTTGAACTTTTAATAATTCTACCGAGCTTGCTAACTCACATTTAAATACCAAATGTTTCAAATTCTATTTTCTGATAGCTTATGCTACCTATAAAGATTTACTTATACTGGGCAGAATACATACTGGATCTTAATTTCCTTTATACTGGAAAAACTAGATTCGATAACGGCTCTAACGGTATAAGCCACATAAATTAATAAAATCTACAAAAAATATGAAAATTCTTCAAACTTCCCTCACAGACAGAAACTGCTCTGTAAATTTTCTGACCTTCATTCGATTAAAAATTCATATCTTTTGACTCGTAACTCGAAATCAGTTTCTGTTTGTTCGATACGAAACTAGACAAACACATCTTTACAACGGTATAAAATTCTCATCTAACCATTTTGTAGAATTTATGGTGAATTTTCAAAGTCATTGCCAAAATTCAATCTTCATCATAGCCTTCCATAATCAACTTCTAATTTATACTAACTTCTTCTTATTTTTCTACTTATCAATTTAGTCCCATCACTTATTTCAAAACATCAATTTATCATCTTCTTCATCAAATAACTATTCAAATAATCCCCTCTAATTTTCTTTCTTTGCCCAAAATAGTCACTAAAATGCAAAGGTAAAGATTTTAACTTCTTAACTTTGCAATTTAGTCCTCAAATCAACACTACTACCTTAATTCTATTATTTTAACCAAAAATCAGATTTAATCCCCATCCAAGAATTCATTGCCTATTTGGTCACTTGATTTTGACAATTTGTCAAAATGGTCCCTAATTCAATTCAACATCGGTTTAGCATTCTAACATCAATTTCACATCTCCAACATCATTAATAACACAAATACACTCCAAATTCTAAAGATTCAGATTTGGTCCTTCAACATTTCAAGTTGCTGAAATGGTCCATACACAATTTAACTTAGGGTTTTTCTTCCAAACAACAATTCAAGCTTACTAGATCATTATTTCAACATCACAAACCCTAAATTAAACTTAAATCCATAAACACTAATCATCTTCATAATAATCAAAACATGTAAAACTTAAATCCCAACTCAATATCATGATTTTAACATCATACTAGCTTGATTTCAATTTGAATTCAATCATGGAATCATAGAATCTCAAAAGCCCCTATTTGATCCATAAACCCTAATTTCTTTCTCATGTAAATTCTCATCAATCAAGCATGGATTCCATGAATTATTGATATCAAAAGATAGAGCTTGAAGAGTAGAATAACTTTGTAGTTGAAGAGATTACCTGAAAATCGAGTTTCGGGGCTTGAATCGAGCTTGGAAAATTTTTCTCTTTCTTCCCCTAGCCCTCACGTTTTTGGCTAGAAAAGAATGTTCATCTTTTCACCATTATTTTACACATATATCTATTAAATGAATATTAAATTCATTTAATAGTGAAATTACAATTTTACCCTTTTTATCCAATGGTTGAGATTGATTTTATCATCAATGAAGGGCCAAGATATAATCTTCTGTTTTCTCTTTCCAAAATTGCCCTTATAAATTTTTAAATATTTCAAAAATGCCATTGGGGCCAAATGACCAATTTGCCCTCCAACTAGTTTTTATTTACTAGTTTGCCATTCTTGTAAAAATTCAACTAAATCTAGTTGGAATCCAGCCAAATTCAATAAAATATTCATAAAATAATTTTATGAACTTTCCATGTCTTTTGAATTAGTCTCCAAAATTTCCATTCGATCCAATATACCGATAAATAATCCTTTACTCAGAAATAAACTATAGGATTCATATTGAGTCAAACTAAAAATATTTCCAACACTTGGAAACGACTTTTATAACCTTTCTCTATCATATGGAAAAATTTCATAATTTTCCAGTTCGATCTGGGTATCCGAATTTCACTTAAACTTTAACTGTGATTTTTCCAATAATCGAAATATCAGATCGAACCAATAATTCCGCATTTGATTCACACCCTTAGGTGATCTGTTTATTTAAGAAATAAAAACCCTTAACTTTTGGGAAATTACAACTTTAGTCCCCAAACATTTCCAAAGTTTATACTTTAGCCATAAAATTTCCAAAATTTACATTTTGGTCACTACCTCTTTAAACTTCAATTCCCATTCCAATTTTCCTTGGAATTCAACCAAACTTTAAGAATACCTTATTCAATTTACTATCTATCACATGAGGCCTTTAAACCTTAGAAATTTCCTTTCCAAAACCCATAATTAAAGAAATCCCAACTTTCGTATTTTTGTCATTTTAGTCACTAAGTTAGCTTTTAAGCTATTATCTTAGTACTAAATGACCCTTAATCAACTTAGTAAATTTTGGGGTATTACACACCATGCACTTAGAAACAAACTCAGCCACATCATTTTTCAAACCAACCCAATAGTAGGCTTCTTTCAATCCACCATACATCTTAACACTACCGGGATGCAGAGCAAAAGGACTAGAATATGCCTCCGCCAGAATAGTGTGCCTCAACTCCAGATCATCCAGCACCACTAATCAACCCTTGAAACACAACACTCCATTATCATCAAAATAAAAATTCATCGGATTACTATCCGATATGTCCTTAACATGCTCAACCAAGGAATCATCAAACGATTGCTTAGCTTTAATCGTTTGTGACAACGTAGGCTTAACTTGCAACCCAGCCAACAATCTGCCTTCCCGCGTCACACTCAACCTCGTAAACATAGCTCTAAGTTCAACCTCAACTTTACGAATTAATGCATCCGCAACTACATTGGCTTTTCCAGGATGATACTCGATCGTCAAGTCGTAATCCTTAAGAAACTCCAACCATCTACGTCGCCTAAGGTTCAAATCCTTTTGAGACATCAACTACTGCAAACTCTTATGGTCCGTAAAAACAACACACTTCTTACCGTAAAGATAATGTCTCCAAATTTTTAGGGCAAACATCACAACTGCAAGCTTCAAATCATGAGTCAGATAATTGCGCTCATGAACCTTCAGCTGTCTCGATGCATAGGCCACAACCTTACCATCTTGCATCAGCACACAACCTAAACCAACGTAAGATGCATCACTATAAACCACAAACTCTTTCCCGATTTAGGTTGAATCAACACAGGAGCATGTGTTAAAACTTCCTTCAACTTCTCGAAACTATGTTGTTGCTTCTCCGTCCATACATAAGGAACATTCTTTTGCAACAAAATCATCAATGGTGCCGCAATACTAGAAAACCCATCAACAAAGCGACGGTAATAACCAGCCAGCCCAAGAAAACTACGAACTTCTGACACTGACTTAGGTTGCTTCCAATTGAGAATAGCCTCAATTTTCTGTGGATCAACACGAATACCCTCCGCGGAAACCACATGACCAAGGAACATCACTTCCTTAAGACAAAACTCACACTTGCTCAGTTTGTCATACAACTGGTTATCCTTCAAAACTTGTAACACAATCCGCAAATGCCGATCATGATCTTCCTCGATACGAGAGTACACTAGAATATCATCTATAAACACTACCACGAATTGATCAAGATATTCATGGAACACCCTATTCATCATATCCATGAACGCAACCGGGAAATTTGTCAAACCAAAAGGCATGACCAAGAACTCATAATGCCCGTACCTCGTACGAAATGCGGTTTTATGTACATCCTCATCCTTAACCTTCAAATGATAATACCCCGATCTTAAATCAATCTTAGAGAACATCGCTTCCCCGCAAAACTGATCAAATAGATTATCAATCCTCGGTAAAAGATATTTGTTCTTCACCGTTAGCTTATTTAACTGCCGGTAATCAATGTACATAAGCATTGTACCATCTTTCTTTTTCACAAATAGAACTGAAGCACACCAAGAAGAAACACTCGGCCGGATGAAACCATGATCCAACAACTCCTAAAGCTGTGACTTCAACTCCTTCGGTACCATCCTATAAGGAGCAATGGACATTGGTGCCAAACCCGCGAATGTCTCAATATCGAATTCTACCTCCCTATCTGGCGGTAAACCCGATAGCTCCTTAGGGAAAATTTTGGAAAAACATTGATAGTTTGAATGTCCTCTACCAGAACACCCTTAACTTCAAGATTCATCACAATAGCCAAATAAGCTTGGCAACCTCCTCTCATCAACCTTTACGCTTGAGTAGCCTAGACCACATTGGACAAGAATTTTACACTTTCACTTATCACCAATACTTCATAATCATCGGCTAACCTCAAAGAAATCCTTTTGGATTCACAATCCACAACCACCTTGTGCTCGCTCAACCAATCCATACCCAAAATAACATCAAAACCATAGAATGTCAACTCCATCAGATCTGCGGCAAACTCATGACCTTGTACAACCAAAGGACACTTCTTATACAACCTTCTAGTAGTAACCGTCTCACCAAAGGAACTAGTTACAAACATGCCAACATTCAGGATCTCAACAGGAACATTTAACAAAGATGCATGTTCACTCAAGATATAAGAATGATGACCCCGAATCAACCAAAGATAATAATGACAAGGATTACAAAGTAAAGGTACCTGCGATCACATCCGTGTCATTGCGACCCTCACGATGAGCATAGATCCAAGCTAGTTCACCATTCTTCGGTCGCACTGTATCAGCATGAGCTACAACTCTCTGATCATCCTTATACCTCTAAAAATTACCCTTGCCACGGCCTCGGCCCCTAGCAGGTGCAGCAATATGAACCGATAAATCCCTCACACCATGAGGATAATTACGCTTCACGTGATCAGGAGATCCACATATCCAACAGCTCAAGGTATTTCCCCAATATACACCCGTGTGACGTCTACCGCAACGCTCACACTCAGCTACAATACGAACTCCTGGGTTACCCTAACCAACACCGTCACCACACCTATGATTCGACCTATGTCTCTTGTCCTGAAACCTCCTATTCTGCCTCTTAGAATAGCTAAAATCGGCCACTCTCTTACCCAAGCTCACACTAGCAGCCTGAACTAAAGTACCCAATGATTGCTCAATATCATTGGCACGATTGACCAATACATCCAAATCCGTGTAATCTACGGCCAGGAGATAAGTCTTGATAACATTCACAAGACCATAGCAGAACCTATCACACCTTTGTTGATCATCTGGAACCAACTCTAGGGCATACAGACTTAGGCAAAAGAACTTTACCTCATACTCGGCAACAGACATGCTACCTTACGACAGCAACATAAACTCGTGCTTCTTTGCATCAAAATACTGGTAGTAAGATACTTTCTCTTGAAAGCTCTTCGAAAGAACTCCCAAGTCACATCTGCCTCGGGACACCCACAACTGTGGTCACCTACCAATGATAAGCATCACCCTACAATATTGACACAGTGCAACCCAACTTGCACTCATCATTACAACCCATCTGGTTTAGGATACGGATTGTCTTTTCTAGCCATCCCTCGGCTGCCTTAGGACTCAAACCTTGAAATTTTTCGCCTCCCAAACTACGAAGACGCTCTAAGGGTAAACCTTGATTAACCACCACAGTAGGTGCCGGTACTTGCATTTGCACTCTAGCCATCGCTGCTTGAAACGCTCCCATCATCGCTTGGATTAACAGAGTCAGATCATTAAAAACTGGCATAAGAGGAGCCTGGGGTACACCACCCGCCCCAACATCAACAGGAGGAACCAACGAAGGAGGATGAGGTAAAACATCAGGGGGATTCTCTTCCACATCATTATTCTACCCAACTCTGGCATTATTATCCATCGAACACATCTCACGTCGAGCCATGCTAACAAAAGCATCAAAACACATTAAAGTTAGGCTAGCATTAGGCAAAGGATCCAAGGCAACCTTATAAAACCCTTTTGAAACCTCAGTAATAGGCAATGTGTTCCCATTTCATAAAACAACATGATATTAAACAATCACCGTACATATACACTATCATCGTGCATAACAAACATCACCAAATAATCAACCAAAAATATCCCAACCTTTTATAACCTGGCTCTGATACCAACAAATGTAACCCCCTGACCCGACCTAGACGCTCGACCGAACCTAGAGAACTACATTAGGTTTGTCGAAGCAAATCGAAGATAGATTATGAAAACTGGTTCATTTTTTTCTTTTTATCTTGTCTAGATGCGTATTATTAATCCTAAGTGTACATACTTGCAGCTGGTGAGTTTACAAATGAATCAGACCACGGAAAGGTAACTAATTGCAAAACATACCTTTTAGGGACTAAAATACAAATATAATAAACTTAAGGACCAAAGCTGAAATTAAGGTTACCAATCCTCAATTAGTCCAATTACATGCTTACATGACAAATTCAGGTCAATACGATCATCCAAGCTCACAAAATTGCACTCTCAAAACTCAGGGACCAAAATGAAAGAAATAAAAACTTTCAAATATTCCATATAACAGAATTAACTGCATCCGTGCCGGTATGAGTACAGGTGTTTCGGTACGCCTTAACAATTTCCAAAACTCAGATTCTAGTGGCTAAAACTCGTATCGAAACACTTGTTCGCGTATCGAAACGCCTAACCAAAATGCTTGAGACCATACCAAAACACTTGCTCGAGTATCGAAACGCTATGCCTGTAAAGGCTTACCTATATTAAAACACCCTCGCGTGTATTGAAATGCTATGCATGAGATGGGCTAGCTGTACTGATACGGGGACACCTGTTTCGATACGCCTGGACCTATAAAGTCCCAAATTGCTATCTAAACACACTTTGATGATAACCATAACACTCCAACATGCTCCAAACACTCAAACAACATTACTAGGGTACAGCCCTAACCAAAAATCTCAGAATCAACATCATTACATGGCATTCAAACACTCAAGATTTTCTATAGGCATGCTTCCTAATATCATTTTGCCACATAAACAAAACTCCCATTTGACACTTTAAAGGCATACACAACATACTTACACATCTAAAGCATCATAAGAAACATGCTTGAATCATCAAAACATGACAACCATTCCAAGACAACTAGATGCATACCTAAGCACCCACCTAACATCAACATAAGCAAAAATCCTCAACAAGCCTAACAACAACAAACATACCATAAAATCCAGCACTTCACATGCTTAAAAACCATGGGAAAACAAGATTAAAAGTCCCAAAAACATGGCGAACACATTGCCTTATTAACCGGAAACATAAACTGAGTTCATACTCAAGTATTCTTGCACTTGGATCAATTCAAACCTTGCCTTTGCTGCCCCCAAGCCTTAGTGCTATGCATCATTAGGAAAAAGAGAGCGTAAGCACACATGCTTAGTGAGGATGCTCTTAAAACAATGATGCATTTAAAATCCTTTAAAAACTAAACACTTGTTTTCAAACCATGCTTACGTCCAAAGCATTTTCGTTGATTCCAATCAAAACATGCATATCGATCATATGCAACAACATTTACAAATCACATGCTTAAATACCAAAGCATTAAGTCATCTCATGCTTAAATACCAAAGCATTAAATTACAAAACCATGATTAAATCCCAAAGCATTGTAAAATATGTTCAACTCATGAACTTGCATATATTAGCAATTATAGTGACCCCGGATAGACGACCACTATCCTTGATTAGCCGACCGCTAAACTTTAGGTAACCGACCGTTAACCTTACAATTCAGATACACGGACATCTCATGATAATCGACCACTACCATAACCCATACCATGTCGATCGCATGATATAACAACCTTGTCGATCGTAAGATCAACATCAACAAGGGGAACTGACCACTCAACCCAAGTGATAACATCATAGTCCGAGTAGCCGACCGCTTACCTCAAGAACCCTTAACCACGATCGATTTTTAGCATATTATAGTGCACTTCATCCTATTGCATGCAAACTATATCTGAATATTTTCTCATCATGTCACATAGCCAATATATCATTTACAAAACCATTTACCCATTGTTTTACAATGCATTATACAAAATCACCACATATGCAAGTCACATTGCCAAAACAATAACACCATTCCCGACCGGAATGAAAACCAATGCTCACTAGCACTTCATATACTTTTAAACCACTGCATATATACTCAAAATCATGCATTTACAGTAAGTAAAAACAAACCATGTTTACGACCAAAACATGAATTACACATGCTCATATCCGAACCGATATTAAAGAGCAAAAGAAGGAAACTTACTTCCGAGCTTAGGTAAGTGTTTCAAGCTTATCCTAAACTCCCAACAACCCTTATTAAACCTTTTAAAGGCTTTTAAACCAATTTCCACTCACCGATACACCTCGCCTTGCTCACCAACGCGAATCGAGCTCCCGACAAGCAACAATCAACGTCAAGCTTTGTCGCCTTTATTATCCCCTGTTTTAACCACATAAAACCAGAGGGAAATGCATCATTATTAATTCAAACCATTGCCAACACGCAATTACCCGCACCTCACAAGTTGCCTACTCACAAACCATCCGAAACTTATCGAAAACATCTTCAAACACTTTCAAAACTCAACCGAGCCATAATATAACGATTCAATACATCAAACGCCATCAATTCACATCTAAAAACTCTTTCCCAATATCCTTTTACTTCCAGCAATAATTAAGCTCCATTAACCTCACAAAAACCCTAAACTAACAACCTTAAACATTAGAGATTCAATTTGTTTCGGGATTACAATGTTAAAACCAAGTTATTAACTTAATTAAACATCAAAATCTTGATCTAATCTGATCATAAACCCAGCAAAACATATCCAGATCGAAATATGTCAATTTCATCAATCCAAACACAATTAAACCAATTTTTCCTTAATTAAACTATCAAAACACATTAGAAAACAATTGTAAAGAGTCAACACTTGGGAATTTCAGTAAAGAACCTTTCATTAGAGAATAAACTGTGTGTTACACAGGGCTAAATTTGTTCGGATAATTTTACTCAATAAGGTACTGCCCTTATTTGTCCTTCACTTAACGCAAAGGTAAAAATCCCTACAATTTTTTATTCAATTTTTGTTTTGTTTTTTTATTATTATTTTATTTATTCAATTTTATTTTATTTTTAAATCTTTTACTTCAATAAAAATTTCTGATTATTTGTTTCAGTTTCGGATTAATATTGTTTTTGGTCTAACAAACTCCTCAGCGGGAGACTCAATGTCGTGAAAGGATCCTTTCTTCGTTTCGAGGCTATCACTTTCGCTAGGGCTGGGAGAAAAAGAACCTGAAGAAATCTTTGGAGATCTCGAAGGAGATGACTTGGGAGATCCTCCATCGAATTTTGTTGGTGACGAAGTGGGGTAGCTAGCTGATGGTGATAGTGATTTGGTGAAAGATGACTTTGAAGGTGATTTATCCTTGGATGGGGCTGGTGCAGGTGATTAATTATCAGCAAATGCCCTTACAATAGCCATAAATACAAGTGCTACAACAATAAGTTCATGACGAGCCATCCTTTTCTTTCAGTTCTTGATTGTTTCTTTTATATGTGTTAAGTTTTCCTAATATATATTTATAAGAATGAAATTCGAATGGTTTATATTGTTTTGTTTACAATGGCAACTGAATTTAATTAAAAATCATGAAAGATATCATAAATACAATGCATCTAGAAGGGAGAATAACAGGGACTAGTCCACCAAAATCTCATACAAAACCCAAAAGTGCAAAGAAATGTAAATACTTTCATAGAGATTAGCATACCGTCAAAATTCAAAAGTCTTCATGAATCTCCTTTTCTTTATCCAAACGAGACGCATTACGAAAGAAGTGGTGAGCGAGCCAAACTATCAGGCAGATTGTTCCGCTACCCAGGATTGATTACGTCGACAAACAACCATCAACTGAGTGGGGATCTATCTTTCTATGACCAACGACAGAATCATAATCAGAAACTAGTGATGTGAAGATCTCTGTAAGAGCATCAAACAACCACTAAGATATGCTAAAATCATGTCAAAACAACAGATGAAACGAAATCACAAAAACAAAAAAAACATGCCACAAAGGTAGAGGAAAAAATGTGTCACAAAGACAGAGATTCTTATTGAAAATATAAAAAAAAATAAAAAAAATAATAGATCTAGTGGTCGACAACCATTACTAAGACTGATTGCTGACCACCCACTAAAGAAACAAAAGAAAGGAGGCTGCGACGCTAGAAATGGCGATGAGAAAAAAAATAAGTTTTATATTGATTTTTCTATGAGTGAATATTGCAATTAAGTATACTAGTTTCAACTACATGTGAATATTATCAAATTATAATATGATAAATTAATTTAATAGTTTTGAAAATTACAATTAAAATATTTTTATTCTAGTATATCAATATTTTTTTTGAAAAATTAAATTTAAAAAATAATTAAGTTTAACAAATATTTAATGCATAATATCAATAGGTTATAATTATATAATCTTTTTATATTTTCATTTACACATCAATTATTTAAAAATAAATATTACAATATTTAATGAAAGTAATTAGTTAATTTGATGAAGTGAATTTACAAATATACAATTGATCGTTAACTATAAGTTAATACTTTAAAATTATAATGTTGCTAATATTTATAAATATATATTTGTACTTATTTAATAAAGTTATTGTAACACTGTGAACCCTATTTGAAACATCTGACCGATCAAAATGTGTTACATTAGGTTACCCAAACGATTTTTGACTTTACTTTTTAACTTTTTCCATTTGTAAAGTTGTTGAAAGACCAGCTAAACGTTAAATCTTGAATAATGTTTTCATTAGATACGATAAAATAATTCGTTATACTTATGATCAAACATGATACGTTCTAATGGGTGTCATATGTCAAACATATTTTAAAGGGTAAATCAACTCAAAGTCACTTTTTTCTTTCCATCTTATTTTTGTTACCAATTTTGAAAAGCTTATTTTTCAGTCACTTATATTATCAATTTATTATATTTTGGCCCTTTTAGGATGGTTGACGATTTTAAAATAATTAAATAAGAATTAAATAATTTCAGGTAACTTTAAGAATTGAAGAGATATCTATCTATTTTTTTCATGACTTAGTTCACTAAATCTACGTCACACAACCAAATGTCTATTAATCCTAGGTGAAGGGGATTTTCTCTTAATTCAATAGAGCAGCGCCTACTGAAATCAAGTAAATCAATGATTGGGTTCGTGTACGGCGGTGAGTAATTTTGTTCGTGCGGGTAAATGTTGTAATCTTTTTTATTGCTTTTGATTTGGTGCATCCTAGCTGTTCGCCATATTGCCTGTGTGAAATATACGTAATATAAGGGTTGAAAAACTTAACAAGTAGTATGGGAGATCACCGCCGTCGACCCATTACTCTTTCGGTTAAGAACTTGGCTGATCGGTTGCACTGGAAAGGTTTGTGGCATGCCTTTGGCAACCATGGTACCGTGGTGGATGCTTTTATTCCGGTGAAGAGTTTGATTTTGGGGGTCTGTTTTGGGTTTGTACGTGTTATTATGAGGGAGGATGCTTGTCAGATGATTGCGAGGCAGGATTGATTTTGCCTTTGGGGTTTAGTGATTTCGGTATCATTTGCAAGGAATGGGGGACGAACATCATATTGGAAAAAGAAACATATTCAGATGGTGCCTCCTTTAGGGGTGGATCCTGTTAAATCGCCTGTGGTAACAAGTCATCCTTTGCCTCAAGAAATTTTAGGGGTTGTGAATGATGTGAATGTTTTGGTGCTGTGTCAGAGTGCAATTGGTTTGTGTGATCGGTTTTTTAAGTCTGATGACCTGGTCTCGGAATTGAATCTAGCAAGATTAAAAGGCCTCACTCTGATGAGGGTTTCGGGGTCATCATATCTTTTGATTTTCGAATCAGTGGTTAAGAGGATAGAGATTTTGAGTGGCTCGACAGATGTGTTAAGGAAAAGGTTTATTTCAGTCGAGGAGTGGTCTGATAATGTTGGATTCGCTAGTAGGAGAGTTGGACTTTCAGTGCAGGGTGTGCCAATGCACGTGTGGTCTCTGGAATCTTTTCAAACCATGGCTAATTTATGGGACTTGTTAATTGATTTGGATGAAAATATATGTGATCCTAAGTCTTTTGAACGTGCAATTATTCAGATTCTTACCACTGATTTGCGAAAAATTGATGAAGTGATATCGCTTCGAGTAGGAGGCAAGGTGTTTGATATCAGAGTTAATGAAATAGAGTTGGTGGTCTTGCGGAATTTGCACTGCATTTGTGATAGTGAAGTGGAGTTATGTGATGATTCTAGGATTGAGGGTATGTAATTACAGGATGGGGTGAATGAGTTGAGTGAAGAGGAGGGGATGGGGGTCAACTTGGCACCATCGATAGAGAACCAGAAGATAGGAAATGAACTAGAATATATGTTGAATAGTGATAGTAATGTGATGTACAATAAGGTAATTGAGGTCGATAGAAAGGGGGAGAACGCGATATCTATAGAGGATAATCAAGAGAAACAATTTATTGAATTTATGGAGGTTACCGACATTAATACATCTTTGATTAATGAGCTGGCTCGGCCTTGTCCTGGTTTGGGAGAGGTCGCATTGGAGGGTCCTGTGATTTGGTGGATGAATACATTGTGGGAGGAATATTCTAATCCAATTGAACAACCTCTAGATGATATAAGGGGTGCGAATATAGATATGGTGGCGAGTCTGAATTGGGAGGATCTTTGACAGGTGAACTTTATCTCGAGAATGTGATGATCGATTCAAATGTGATTTCGAATGAGGAAGCATGACGAGAATTAATTTTGGCTAATCCCCTTTGGTGTATGTCACTCAGATTGTTGTACATACCGACATTGAAATGCAACTTGAGGTTAATAAACTGAGTCCGTGTTGAATACACCTGAGCATGGTGTGATGTGAAACTTGCGAAAGGTGAAAGACATCATTCTTAGTGGGTTGGATCTGAAGGAACGTCGTAGTTTCTTACATATAGAAGAGCGAAGGTTGCCTCAGAATGAATGAAGAAGAGAGATCATGGTCAGTCAAAGTCTCAAAAGAATAAGGTGTTTGCGGATTTGGTTTGTTGAGTGTAGGACATTTTATTTGTAGGCTCTTGACTTTTTTTGAGGTGGTTCAGCGAAATACGTGTGTGGTGATTTTGTGTTTCCTTTTATAGTGTGTTGCAAGGAGACTTTCATTTTAATCTTTAGTGGTGGTTTTAGCTGCAGAAGTAAGTTATGGTTGATAGTGGCATTCTGCGTAACGGTGGTGTGGAATTTAGGCGAGAACAAGTTTTTCTATTGCGGTTTGCGCGAATTGGGACATGATTTTGCTGTTTGCTTGGCATGATTTTTTACGTGAGTTGTGTGTTGGGTGTGGTTCTATTTAGCAACCCTTGGCTTCTATATGGTCCTTATGGGTGGTGACTATTCTGTGCAGCAAATGCCCTTACAATAGCCATAAATACAAGTGTTACAACAATAAGGTTCACGGTGAACCATCTTTTTATTTCGGTTCTTGATTGTTTCTTTTATATGTGTTAACTTTTCCTTGTAAATCCAGTGGTATATTTATGCAAAAGATGTGTTTTTCTATTGGAAAAATTGAAACTTTAACATCCAACAAATTATGGTTTTGCTTTGTTGTTTCGAGGATTGCTTTACTTCGATTTGTCATAAAGCGTTGAGAGATGAATTTCTAATCTTGTAGTTAATGTACGTACATACTAGTATTCCCCTAATAACGTAAATTTAATAAAATATATAAGACTTATAACAACACCTAATTTTAGATTGATAAGAATGAAACTCGAAAGGTTTATACTGATTTTTCTATGAGTGAACATTGCAATTAAGTATACTAGTTTCAACTACATGTGCATATTATCAAATTATAATAGTTTAAACTATTTTTTTATCAGCAGAGTATGATTTTATTGATAGATAGAACCGTACAAGAAGTACTACCAAGTGCCTATTTAAAAACTCCTAATCCTAGTTGGAAGAAAAGAGTATATATGGTAGTATAGCTTGAAATGAAAACAATACCAAAGGAACATAAAAGCAAGAAAAAACACCATCAAAATGCATCTGAAAAGCACAACATGTGCACTAAATGCACACTCGCTTACGGGCTGAAGCAGAAACTTCGTTGGACCATTTCTATTTTCCTTGATTTCTCTCACCCTCATATCCAATATCCAATTTTCGTCTCATGATTTATTAACTTGCCAAAATAGGGGTCCATCATAACATTTGCATTTTACTTCACCCACGTTTTCCTTAATATCATAAATTTACTTCCATATTTGTCGCAGTCAATCCCCATTAATTCTCAAGAAGGCTCTCCACATGAATTCTCAAGATAATATTCCAAAATAATGTTATCCACATCTTTACTACAATGCATATTAAAAAAATCCCCACAGCTTCCTTTCCTAAATAATTTGAAATGCCATCATTATGGTAAGAATAAATCCCCGCATTAACTCCAATCCCTTGATTTTGACTAACCTTCCTTAAACTTCTCATGGGAACTTGAATATTCTAAAAGATTATGGTTATTTCTTACCTTAATTAACTCACCGTTTGACTCCTTTCCCATCTTATTTGAATGCACCGGTAGACTCACTTACTCTTCCGATTCACTCTCCATGTCATTCTCGACATCTCACCTTGGATTCAACTAACTTGTTCGTGTGAGCACTATTGGCCCTTTGTCCGGGACTCGATAAGACGAACAATGTCTTGCACGATTTGATCCTCGTTTCCCACAGTGTTTGCAGCCACCAATCTGCCCAATTCGATAGTTTCCTTTGCTTCCCTCAACATTGCTTTCTTCCGAGTGATGAAATCAGAATCAGAAAGGGAGCCATTTGCTACATCTTGCTCTTTTGAACCTGTCTTGCGTGGCCTGCCTCTTTCTTTCTTATTTAGTTTGTGTTCAGCTTCTTCACGTGTTTTAGAGGAAAGAACACTCAGCACTATCTCATGTATGCTTCGCACTTTACGCTCATGACCATTGTAAAATACATATTCACATTCTCAACAGCCCGGTTGACTAGTTGCTCATCGTTACGAATCGCACGAGGAGGGGTAGTACAAATTGTGGAATAAAAAATCAGCTTGTGATTGCGATGTTGGTAGAATAACTGCAAATTGAGGGCTTTAGTACTGACTGGTAACAAAACAAAAAGAACCAGAAAATAAAATTGAATCGTGTTGTGGTGAACACCACTGCCTTAGAAACAGATTCGCCCCAACCGGTGTAGTTGCTGCTACAGGCAGATTGTCCCCCGAGGTTAACACGGACTCTTTGAAGTTTGTACACCCAAACCTCAAAGTGGAAAACGGTGGAATTGCTCTTCTTGATCAGGAAATGATTTGAACTCAAGAAACCAAAGAGAATTGTGAAGGAAATGTTTGTTTTTCGGATGATCAAAATGAGCTGAGAAAGCTCCTATTTATAGGTGAAAATATAGGATTATAATCGTAAATTCATTTTAAGGATAAGATAGCTTTATCCCTATATTTAAAGTATTTAAAACACGTTTTTAAATCTGTTTTAAAATAGTTGTAACAGCTGCTCCAGTGATGAACGAATCTGGACGTGAAGCAGTCTAGGTTCAACACGTTTTAAACACATTAAAAAATGATCGAGCAGCTTGTAAAATGGGTCAAACGTAATTAGCAGTCCATGTTTATCCACAGCTGGTAAACCTTATCAAAAACCTGCTAATTATCCGTTTATAATCCCATAAAACAATGCTATAATTATTCTCTTAATAAATGTATTAACGTTTAGAATTTCAAACCATTCAAAACATATTATAAATACAGTGTTCTCAGAGAGAATAATTTTTCCAATGTTTAGCATTTTTTAAAAATAATTCTTTTGAAATTTCTATAATAAGATAGAACGCGCGCGGACGTGTTTTCGACACGTGTTAACACGAACCGAGCCGGACGGCGGCGGCGGCACGCATGCAGGGGCCTAGTCCATCACTCTTCAACAAAGAAGGCAAACAAGGTTCCTTTATAAACCAAGCCCACTATGTTTTCCCATCCAATGTGGGATGAGCATTCTCCAACAATCCCCCACAAATGCGAAAGAATTTTTTAAAAACATAGCGATAAAAATTTTAAGTTTTAAAAGCACAAGAAGAACAATAGCGAGATTAGTTGCTTAAGCACTAGTGAACGTATCTGGAACTAGTACATAGTGATATGAGCAATTCTTCTCTTAGATAAGTGAACGAATCTAGAACTTTCTAATATATGGATAAACTCATAACACACAACTAACCCCTTCATCCACGGAAATCCTTGATGTGTCAGAAAATATACAAATGCATATAAACATAAATAGGTATAGCCATCTGACCTCACGATTCTAGTAAGTGTATTAGAAAAGCAACCCAATGTTTTCCATAGAATGTGGTTAATCCTTCTCACTTACGTAGGTTACTTCCCACATAAACCACTCAAAAAAGAGCTATGAAATAATTAAGAGCTTTTCCTTCAAACTCATCCTCTCAAATAATAGGTGAATTCTTCAAGTTCATTTATAAAATGAACCACCCAAACTCTGTGATAAGAATTCATTAAGAATAAAAACTCAACATCTTTAATCGGTGAATTCAATAAGCTCTTCTCAATAGAACAACCCAAGTTCTTGGGATTGAATTCATTAAGACTTAAAAAATTATCCTTTCTAGCGGCAAGTTCGTCTAGTTTTTCGCGATAGGACTACCCACTCAACACTAGGCTATGAACTTATTAAGAGTAGTTATTCAACCAAAGTCAGTAAATTCATTAGGTCTTTCTCACTAAGACCACCCAAAACCTAGGCTATGAATTTATTAAGAGCAATAAAACTCAACCTGTGTATGTACATTATTCGTCATAGGGATAGGTAGCAATAAATGTAAACTATGAGTACTCTTCATGGTTTTGTTTGACCACATTGAACTTAGATAACTAAGTTAGGTATTCACCATGAATTCCTCAACCAATGGGCTTTAGACCCATCCCCCTCGACGAATCTAGGACCAATTTTCGACTTAACCCTTTGGTAAGCTGATCAGCTAGGTTCTTTTTCGACTTTACATACTCTAAAGAGAGTACTCCATTCCTTATTAAGTTTCTCACGGATTCATGTCTTATGTGAATGTGTCTCTTCTTACCATTGTAAGCTTGGTTCTTTGCCACACATATTGCTACTTGTGAATTACACAACAAGGACACAAGAGGAGTCAGTTTTCCCCACAAATGAATTTCTGCTAACAAATTTCTAGAGCAATAAACTCTGAATCCATGGTAGAGCATGCGATGCAAGTCAGATTAGCAGAATTCCATAAAATCACTGCACGACGTAAGGTAAAGACATACCTACTCATGGAGCTTACTTTATCATTATCAGTAACCCAATTGGCGTCACAATATCCTGCTAAAATATAAGGAAAGCCAACAAACTTGAGTTACCAATCAATAGTTGTAACGACTCGGGTTTTGGCAACCCGAGCATCGGGCTAACCTGAGGTACGGGCCTCGCGTTTGGGTCTTATTGTTGGGCCTTAAACCTTGGTGGGCTTGGTTTTGATTTTGGGCTTGAGTTATGGGGTTTTTTAGATGGGCACCATGGTAAAAACATAATTGAAGGAAAGATGAGAGGGTTAAGTAATAGGGTCTGCAGATTTTTGTAAGGCTTGAGGTCATTTTGTCTCCAAAAAGCTTCTCCTATTCTCTTCATCTTCTCTTCAATGAGGTTAGAAGAAAAACACCATCCTTGCTAGTTTTGAGTTGAAATCCTGGATTGGTGTAGAAGGGAAAGTTGTTAGGCATCCAATGATCTACAATCCAAGGTAAGTTTTGCTTGCAATGGTGGAAGAAGGGGTTTTAGTGTGAAAACAAGAATGGTGTTTTTAATTCCATTTCTTGTTGTTGAACCATCCTTTGAGCTTCTTTTAATCTCTTAACAAGGTTGTAACTCGTTTACAACATCTCCTTATAGTTAAAGAGGTTGGAGAACATTCAAAGGCCCAAAGAAAGAAGAAAGCTTGGGTGAAGGTTGGGGTTCCTTTTAGCTTGTAATTCGAGGTTAGTATGCTTGTAACTTCTGTGTGTTCATGTGCATCATCATTTTGGTATGTATTGCTTGGTATATGACGTTTTGATAATTTAGAGCTTGGATGTTCATCAATGGTAAATCCTATAATTGTTGACGTTTAAGGGTAAAATGGCTAGAAACTCACCCAATGACTCCCCATAATTGGTAGGAACACTTTAGGACTTAACCAGGGAGGCTAAGGGAGGGATTAGTTTAATCTCAAGCTTCAAGTTTCAAAATTGGGGCTCGAGTACCGGTACGAGGTGGTTGCGTATCGGTTATCCTTCGTATCTTAAGGAACGAACTGTGACAGGAGTACCGGTACGCCTCTCCGTGTATTGGTACCCCTCATTAGATCAGAATTCCAGTAACGCTTTGGAGTACCAGTACACTAGGGGCGTATCGGTACCCACTATTGCATTGTCTGAAAAGGCTTTGCATACCGGTACACTAGGTAGGCGTATCGGTACGGGTAAGGATCAGTACAGGGTAATTCTAGTACCTATATAGAGTACCGGTACGATACGGAGCATATCAGTACTGGAAAGGGAAAATTCTTTCAAATTTAAATCGAGTATCGATACTCGCGAGTGAGTACCGATACCTAGATAGAAGTACTAATACTCACTTCGGAGTATCGATACTCGCTGGGCAATTTGCCCAAGTTTTTACACTTTAAGTTCGGGGGTTCTATAATTTGCTGCTAAGGTTCTAATGGGTCCCTTATGCTATAAAATGACTGTAAAATCGAGAATGAGTGTTTTTTCTTGCTTATTTGGATTAAATTTCTATTTGAGTATTGAAATGAAAGTAAATTGCTTGGTAAGCGAGTCTTTAGGGATCCTTGGTGGATCAGTTGTGGTTGTGCCAGGTAAGGGCACTTGTTTGGTTATGAGTCCTTGTTTGATGGGATTCGGATACCCACTGAGTGAGTGTTGCAACACATGAAGGCCATCTGACGTGAGATTTTAGGTAATGATACTTGCTCGATGTGAGATTTCGAGCCTCGCTCGATGCGAGATTTCAAGCGAAGACTCGATGCGAGATTCTGAATATACCGCTCGATATGAGATTTCAAGCAGCTCGTTGTGAGATTTCGAGCATAGGTGGGTTTCCCAGTATCGGGTGACATTGGGCCTCACTCTTGGTTGGTTTATTTATTTGTTGATGTTGTTGAGGTGTTGGTTGTTTTATAGCATGTGTTTAGGCAGTTATGGTAGCGACATTGCTTATATCTTATCTTGGCATCATATTTCATAGCATGCTCTTAATTATGATTCACCTGAAGTATGGTCTAGTGGTTGTGTATCTACTGAGCTTTGTTAGCTTAGCGTTCTTTGTTTTCGTTTGTAGGTTGATAGAGAGTTCGAGTGTAGAGGAACATCATCGAAGTAAGGATCCAGTATTGGCCTTTTGGTAGAGTACAAGTACTTAGATGTAGTGGCTATGTATTCGTATAACGCTGTGTATTTGTAACTCTATTTGATTTAACTTGTATTGGTCAAATGTTTTATTATTGTATTTGGAGCTCTTTTAACTATTTTGAATATTTAAGTAATTGTGGATTTAAATGCTTTGGTTATGACATGTTTGGATTTACGAGTTTGATTTTATTGACCTTTAAAAGTAAATTTTTTTATGGGAGTGGTATTAGGCTTGGTTTCCAATTGTAGCATCCGGGCCGCGCATGATACATTTAGTGGTATCGGAGACTAGGTTTAGTTAGTTCTAGGCAGTCCCCGGGGAGTCTAGTGTGGTAAATAGGTGTCTAACGAATACATGCCCATAAGTCAAAGCCGTACTTGAATTAAGCTAGAAATTCGATGGTGTATTCATGTTGTTTAATTATGCATAGTTAAACCATGCCATGGAGAGCTAGGAACATGGAAGAAAGCTTGGGTTCTCGGGGTGGGAGCTCCGATGAAGACTACGTGTCAGATGTGGAGGAGTCCGATGGGGGAGCTAGGCATGGAACCAACTATTTCTCCTACTTGCACCAAGCCCTAGATAGGATTGTGAGAGCGATTCTGAGGCATTCATCTACCCCTCGGAAGGTATCGGTTGAGAGGGTGCGTAGGCAGGGTGCCACAGATTTTCTTGGGTCGGGATAAGACAACTCGGTGAAGGCAGATCAATGGCTTCAAGACACCCATTGGATTATGAGGAAGATGAGGTTGTGGTATGAAGATAAATTATCTTGTGTGCTATTTTTGCTCAAGGGAATCACGAGAGAATGGTGGGAAACCGTAGAGCTGGAATGGTACCCTAGCCGACCTTCTTGGGACAACTTTCTTGACGAGTTCGAGAAGAAGTATGTGGGTGAGGCTCATGTTGACAGGTTGAGAGACTAGTTTACTCACCTCGTGCAAGGGAACTGCACCGTCTTTGAGTATGAACAAGAGTTTCTGCAGCTGAGCAGGTATGCGCCGGAGCTTGTGGCCACCGAGAAAATGAGGTGCAAGAGATTCATAAAAGGGTTAAGAAATGAGATATAAACCTACTTGGCAGCTGCCCTACCCAAAGTATTTTCTGAGTTAACTGCTAGTGCAAAGTCTCTTGAGCAAGTACAAGGAGCTACCAAGTCAATGATGCAAGTTGAGAAGCTTTAGGAAGACGATGAAGGCCCTATCCAGAAAGTGTCCTCATTTGGGACGAAGCAACGTCTACTCACGGCATTCTTGGTAAGTTTATTTAGCTCTTTAGGGGGAAGTGGTCTGGTGTCGGGTCTCCACCATCCCCCTCGTCTGGGCTAGCGACCAAGCTTCCTTGGTGTAAGCGACCTACTCCTAGACACGTGTGGGGCCTAGGTTTGCGGGCAGTGGGGCCTAGTGGTTGGTGCACCGTCTTCCCGGGAGAAATACCTAGGGACGGTTTGGGGCCATAGGGCCCCATATCGCGCTCGTGGCTGAAGTACGAGGTTGGAGTGCAGCTATCGCTAGGCCCTGCGAGATTCGAAACTCTAAAGCCTTAGCGCATTGTGACCCTGAGAAGGCTAAACCGAGGTAACTCCTTGGACAATGAGGCATGAGAAAGGCTGGCTTGTCTGGGTAACACCCATTTCAAGTGCCGCACGGCTGGCCAACCGAGCAAATGGGGCCTATCCGTGACACGTGGTATCAGAGCGAGAATACGATGGACAATGTACTCATGTGAAGGTGGCGTTTGGCTATGGCTTTTGATACAGTGGTGCGTATTTGTTAACCAAACGCCATAGTGCTCATGTACCAACTGGACACTTTGATGCTTTATTTAGTGGTTGTGGTGCGTTGTGACGCCAGACGGATGTGCAGCAAAAATGAGAGTTGGACTATTTGTGGATCAGTTGGTCTCACGCCAAGCGCTTCCACAGGTGGAGTAGGCAGGGTGGATCATCATGACAGGCAAAAAAAGAGACTATTTTTTTTCTGTGCACAGAGGTGCTGGATTGCGGATTCTACGCCAAGCGCTCCGGTAAATGGAGTAGGCAGGGTAGAATGATAGTAAACCAAGCGCTCTTTGGACTGGAGTAGGCAGGGTAGGGGGACTACGCCAAGCGTTCCCATGTGGGGAGCAGGCAGGGTGGTCTAATCCCACACCAAGCGCTTCTCTTCAAGAAGTAAGCAGGATGGTGCAATGTCACGCCAAGCGCATCCATTAGTGGAGTAGACAGGGTGGTCTAGTTTCACGCCGAGCGCCCTGTGAGGGTAGGCAGGGTGACTTCTTATGCTGATTGATCAAG
This sequence comes from Hibiscus mutabilis, assembly GCA_019671005.1. Classification (NCBI taxonomy): domain Eukaryota; kingdom Viridiplantae; phylum Streptophyta; class Magnoliopsida; order Malvales; family Malvaceae; genus Hibiscus; species Hibiscus mutabilis. The sequence continues at coordinate 16,981,202 of CM033722.1, read as the reverse complement.
ACCTAGTCAAGGCGCAAAGATGTCTAATGGTGGGTTTGGCAAGGTAGTGCCGATGTGTTACATTAGCGCGGTGGCGCGTGTGAATTAGGGCACAATGGTGCTCATTTGTTCGTTACAGGCGTAACATTGTTGTTGGCTTATCGAAATGGCGATTGAGTTGAGGCACAAAGAAGCGCAAGAACTTTTGTGGACGAGATTGATCTTTGCATAATAGTGCATGTCCGTGATTTGGGACACCGGCTATATTTTTTTGGTTGCTTTAAAGGCTCGTTGAAGGTTGTCTATGGGACATGATGAGGTGTGTATTCCTCAGAGCATGGGGGCACGAATTTTAGCAATATGGGGATGCTTACGCATCACTCGAGAGAAGAGTCATTCCCTATGGTGGCTATCGGTAATAGTGATGCTTATACATTGCCTTGTGTCGGTAACCCTTCCTTATTGATGTTTGTTTTTTTGTCCTGTTAGTACAAGGGCGTGTGCAGCCCGAAGCATAAAATGTGCTCATTTTTTTTGTTAATCTAACATATTGGTGCTTGTCGTTTCCAGGGTAATGGGATAAATTCTTGATTGATGGAAGTTAATGGCAATATTGTTTATCCTGGCACTATGGTGCTTGATTGTTGCCTAACTATTTTTTTCCAGGTGAAAAGAGGAGTGGGTATAGATGGTTGTAGAGTGATACAACGGATAGTCATGGGTTCGTAGACTAACCCTAAAGGAAAGAGTTGGAGACAACTTGAAACCGTTCCACAATTGCTTTGTGTTCGGGGACTTAATGCGGCGGAGTCGTGTTTTTAAAGGTGGTGGATTCGCCCATTGATAAAATCAAAGGGGTATGATAAAACTTGTTTGTTGTGGGAGTACTTTGGTACAGTGTGATCGTCTAAGGGTGCAGGACAAGACTCTTAGGACCTCGAACTATTTAATGAAGTGGTCAAAGGATCACGACGATCGCTGTATGCCGGATGGAGTGGCCCCTCTCGAAACAAAATGGAGTAAAAGGGAGTGGTATGCTTCATCTTGTTGTTGTGGACTCTTGTAGCGGTGGACACATCATGGGTTCTCGGGGAAAAGTTACATTGTCAGATAAAATCAAGGAGCCTAAGGGGAATGCTTCCCATAGCTAATAATTTGTCCGTAAATGGCAATTTTTCTCAAGACACATTGGGTCTTAAGGTAAAAAGGAATGTGTTACGGTGTGGTAGTTTGGACCAGATTCTTTGGCAATAAATTACAAATATGAGATGACAAAGGGTAAGGCAAAGTGCTATTTGTAAAGCTACCCGTTTGGGTGAGAAACACAAGGGGGTACAAATTGGTAATGTGGGTGCATCTGAGGAAAGTTCTCCTTAGGAGTTCCTTCACAAGCAGAGCCAAAGAGTAAGCGTGGGATAGACAAGCTCGATGGGTATGTGGTGATGATTCAAGTACAATTCAGATCTCACCCAAGTATTACAAGTTCCCCAATTTGGGCAGTGGAGATATGGGTTACTACCGACAAGCTAGTTGGTGGGGCGAGCTAGTAAAGCCAAGGCTTAGGTCAAAGTTGATGTATGGACCAAGAGACCAAAAGCAAAACCTGGTTACCACGGATATGTTAGTGTTACCCAAAAATAGAAATGTGGTGGTCAAGGAAGTTATAACGCACTTCCCAGAGTTTGGCAATACAGAGCGTGAATTGCAGTGGGAGTCGTACTGGAAAGTCCCATTGAACTTGTAAGGTACATTTCATTTTATTGTTATGTAATTGGACTAACCAATTTCGTGGTCAGTTTTCTCTTTGTGTGTGTTCTGAAGGCAGGTGTTCCTATCAATTCCTTGAGGGATGTGGGGGCAACCGATTAGAGAACCATGAAGGTTTGGCATATGTCAAAAAAAAGGCCCTGGTCGTAAGTAACAAGGATAAATGTTAGCTTCATGTAACAAAGGACACGGTACAAATATCACACCTATTTGTAAAAGTTGATGTCTGTGCAGGCACAATGATTCTGGGTGTGTCGACAAGAATGGTGACAAACGCAAAAACGTGGAACGAGTATTGCCCAGAGAGAGAACACACCCAGGTGCTGGGGCGTCAACACAAGGTGGTGGGTCGGTAGACCCTAGTCGGTTTAAGGAACTTCAGGCCGTAATGGCTGCCATGAGAGCTATGACATCAAATGATCGGCTTTGAGCAATAAAGGAAATGCAGCAAGAGTTGACCCAGACTATCAAAGATTTTGGTAATGCTCAAAAGAAGCTAAGGGATTTAGCGGATACAAGTTCTATTCGAGATTATGTAAGAGAATAAAGAGGTCTTGATCCTACATGAGAATACTCTACTGACTAGATGGTCATGGGCATATGAGGAAGAGTTTGGTTCCTGCGAAAACCTAAGTTACACGTAGAGGGCACAAGTGAGACATCATTTTGAAGTCCACAACACGAGACTAATGTTGATATGATGGTTGTGGGGTGCTAATACAGGTTCCTTTGTGGGTGTGATAATAAGATGAACTTTTCTAGTAAGTGGATAATGGGGAAGACATGTGGGGAACTAACTTACCCATGAAGTATAGGCCATGTGTGTCAAGAGATCAAATGCGTACTTTTGTGCTTATCAACAGTTCTGTCTGTTACAAAGGGAGTGAAGGAGAAACGAAATAAAGGGGGCAACTTGATTGGCTATTACAAGGGCCATAGGAGACCATTAAGAAGTTCTAGCGAGGACATATGACCATCTATTTTGGCTACTGGAACAAGGGCAAGGTTGTTCGAGAGAATATTGGTGGGCATTCATTTGGTAAATGGTGTAGGTATAATTGAGTAAGAAGAAAACCTCACGAGTGGATGATATTAGCTTGTCGTAGAGACTGCATTCTCAAATAGTCAGAACACCTGAGGTATACATACAAAGGCATACCATGATTGGTGGTAGCATAAGGCAATGTGTGCCAACCAGGTAATCATACGAGACTTGTGTGGATATGTTTTCATTGATAAAATTGCTTGTATATCTTATAAAACATGATGTATTGCGGAGAACAAAAGGCAAGTACAATGCGATATGGTGTTGGCAACTAGAGATAATCTATGCATTATTGAGCAACCAGGTGCAACGCGAGCATGTGCTGGCAAAACTTGGGTTAATGTTGATGACAAATGTATGGTGACGCATTCAATACTTTGGAGGTCTAGGTATGAGATGAGGCAAAGTTGGCGAAGATGCTTAACGTCGAGGAGCAAGCCATTGAGTGACGAGTCATAACACGTCTGCTCATGGCCAGGTATGTTACTTTTGTATTTGTGTAGGTTAATGGGCAGATCGTGGAGCACAGAGAAACTACAAGGCACTTGTTCGAGTGGATCGATGGTTTGTTACTTGTATTTTTCCCGAGCTACAATCAGAGTAAAAGTGAGGGAGCATGAATCTAAAACTCAACATGATAGAAGTAGAACTGGGTCATAATGAGTTTGTGGTCAGTCTAGATGGTTACGGATGTACAACATAGTCAAAAGGGGATAGAAAGAACCCAGGATCGAGGCTTGAATTAGTTGCTTGAAGGATCAAATGGCGGGACAAGAAAAACATACCAAATCGAGCACGAATCGAAGATGTGCTGCCACAAGGGTTCGTATCGGCTCAACAGGTGAAGAAGAACTAGTGTCAATATCAATGAGAACCATCCCTCCCTGGACTACATCGGTAGAGGAAGTGGGGGAGAATGACAGAACCATCCCTTCTTGGACTACATCGACGAAACCATCGATAGAGGAAGTGGGGGAGAATGTCAGAACCATCCCTTCTGGGGCTACATCAATGAGGCCATCGATAGAGTAAGTGGGGGAGAGAATGTCAAGGCCATCCCTTATTATATTACGACCCTACCTTGACAAGCCCGTTCATGACCGAGCAATGGTGGACCGAGTGATGATATGAGCAGTCCCTAAGGAGCTACCAAGTCAAGGATGCAAGTTGAGAAGCTTTAGGAAGACGATGAAGGCCCTATCCAGAAAGTGTCCTCATTTGGGACGAAGCAACGTCTACTCACGGCATTCCTGGTAAGTTTATTTAGCTCTTTAGGGGGAAGTGGTCTGGTGTCGGGTCTCCACTATCCCCCTCGCCTGGGCTAGCGACCGAGCTTTCTTGGTGTAAGCGACCTACTCCTAGGCCCATGTGGGGCCTAGGTGTGCGGGCAGTGTGGCCTAGTGGTTGGCGCACTGTCTCCCCAGGAGAAATACCTAGGGACGGTTTGGGGCTATAGGGCCCCATATCGCGCTCGTGGCTGAAGTACGAGGTTGGAGTGCAGCTATCGCTAGGCCCTGCGGGATTCGAAACTCTAAAGCCTTAGCGCATTGTGACCCTAAGAAGGCTAGAACGAGGTAACTCCTTGGATAATGAGGCATGAGAAAGGCTGGCTTGTCTGGGTAACACCCATTTCAAGTGCCGCACGGCTGGCCAATCGAGCAAAAAGGGCCTGTCCGTGATACCCGGCACGGCACCTGTGTCCGTTTCACCTTATCGGATGGAACCAACAGAAATGAGCAAATTGAATAAGGAAATTCAGGAATTGCTAGAGAGATGTTTCATCTGACCAAATGTCTCTCTTTGGGGTGCTCCAGTTTTGTTTGTTAAGAAGAAGGACAGGTCAATGAGAATGTGCATTGACTATGGCAGTTAAATAAGGTAACGGTGAAGAATCGCTATCCTCTTCCCAGAATTGATGATTTGTTTGACCAGTCGCAGGGTGCCTGGTTTTCTCGAAGATAGATTTGAGATCGGGGTACTATCAGTTGAAAGTGGTAGAAGAAGATGTCTAGAAGACCACTCTCAAGACGCGGTATGGACACTATGATTTCTTGGTGATGCCTTTCGGGCTCACTAAAGCTCCAGCAGCATTCATGGATCTGCTTAATAGAATCTTCCAGCCTTATTTGGATCAATTTATGGTGGTGTTCATTGATGATATTTTGGTTTATTCGCGATAAGTTGAAGGGCACGACTACCACCTACGAGTAGTTCTTTAGACTTTGAGAGACATGCGTGTCTATGCAAAGTTCAGTAAATGTGAGTTTTGGCTATCGGAAGTGGCATTTTTGTGCCACATCGTGGAAGCGTACAATATCCGCGTGGACCCTCAAAAGATTCAAGCCATAGTGGAGTAAAAACCACATAGAAATATCTCGAAAGCCTGTAGCTTTCTTGGACTGGCGGGATACTATCAACGGTTTGTCAAGGGTTTTTCAATCTTAGCTGTCATGTTGACCAAGTTGTTTTAGAAGTGAGTGTCGTTTGTATGGAATGAGAAGAGACAACAGTATTTTGATCATATAAAGTCTTACCTTATCGAGGCTCCGATTTTGATGTTGCCCGAGCCGGGAAAAGATTATGTTGTGTTTAGCGATGCATCCTTGAATGGGCTTGGTTGTATTTTTATGCAAGGGGGTAAGGTGGTTTCCTACGCTTTGAGGCAACTTAAACCTCATGAACAAAATTACCCTACCCATGATTTGGAGCTGGCCGTAGCAATCTTTGCGTTAAAGATTTGGAGACACTATCTCTACGGAGAGAAGTGTTACATCTATACAGATTACAAGAGTTTAAAGTATCTTCTCACCCAGAAAGAGTTAAATTTGAGGCAGCGTCGTTGGATTGAGCTGCTAAAGGATTATGACTGTGTTATTGAGTATCATCCGGGCAAAGCAAACGTAGTAGCGGATGCCTAGAGTCATAAGTCGATGTCTGATTTGAGAGCCATGGTTGCCCTCTTGAGTATCATCTGAGCTCAGGGTTGAACCTACGTTAGTACAAGAGATAAGGAGGGCTCAGGTTCTGGATGAAGATTTAGTGGCCTAAATTGAAGCAGTTCAGAGAGGCGAGGCTTCGAATTTCAAAGTACGAGACGGTGGGTACTTGTACTTCAAGGGTAGGTTGTGTGTTTTGGCTTTAGAAGATTTTTGGGACTGCATCTTAAAGAAGGCACACCGTTGTCCCTTCACTGTACATCTGGGAAGCAATACGATGTACAAGATCTTTGAACTTATTATTGGTAGTCATGTATGAAGAGGGATATTTTCGAGTTCGTGATAAGATGCTTAGCTTGCCAACAAGTGAAGGCGTAACACCAAGCTCCATCAGGGTTGCTTCAGTGGGTTCAGATTCCACAATGGAAGTGGGATCGACTCACCATGGATTTTGTTACAGGTTTGCCGATGACTCAAAGGAAGTATGATGTGATATGGGTAATAGTAGATCGCCTAACCAAGTCTGCTTATTTCTTGCCTGTGCGCATAGATTTTCACCCTGGAGTAGTTAGCTCAAATGTACATTAAGGAGATAGTGAGGTTGCATGGAGTGCATCTTCGATCATATCGGATAGGGATCTGCGGTTCACGACAAGGTTGTAGAAGAAGATTCATAGTGCCTTAGACACCAAGCTACATTTTAGTACGACTTTTCATCCTTAGACCGATGGTCAGTCTGAGCGGGTTATTCAGATCCTTAAAGACATGCTTCAATGTTGTGTCGTAGATTTCAAAGGAAGTTGGGAGGAACAGCTACCGCTAGTAGAGTTCGCATACAACAACAATTATCAACCAAGCATCAAAATGGCCTCTTTTGAAACCTTGTACGGGCGTAGGTGTAGAACACCCTTGTGTTGGACCGAGCTTAATGAGAGGAGGATTGTACGGTTTGATTTGGTTAAACAAACCGAAGAGAATGTTCGCATCATCAAGGAAAGACTGCAAGCGGCCTTTGATCGACAAAAGGCCTACGCGAATAAGAAGCGCAAGCATATCGAGTATGAGATTGACGAAAAAGTGTTCTTAAAGGTATTACCTTGGAAAATGATAATTTATTTTGGATGAAAGAGTAAGTTGAGTCCGCGTTATATTGGATAATACGAGGTGATTGAGAGGGTTGGGCCTATAGCATAGCGGCTAGCCTTGTCTCCGAAGTTAGCACGTATCCACAATGTTTTCTATGTATCTATGCTGAGGCGTTATCGTTCAGATCCTTTGTATGTTTTATTGCTTGAGGAGGTGAAGGTCGACATGGATTTGACATATGAAGAAGAGCCGGTAAGAGTGCTTGATAAGGGAGTCAAAGAGCTTCGTAACAGTGTATACCCCTCGTGAAAATGTTATGGAGGAACCATGGAATTGAAGAGGTAACATGAGAGGATAAGGCTGAGATGAGAGAACTCTACTCGTATCTGTTTCCACCAAGTAAATTTTGAGGATGAAATTTTCTTTAAGGAGGGGAGAGTTGTAACAACCCGAGTTTTGGGAACCCGAGCGTTGGGCTAACTCGAGGTACAAGCCTTACGTTTGGGTCTTGTTGTTGGGCCTTAAACCTTGGTGGGCTTGGTTTTGATTTTGGGCTTGAGTTATGGTGATTTTGAGAGGGGCACAATGGTAAAAACATAATTGAAGGAAATATGAGAGGGGTGAAGCAATGGGGGTTGCAGAATTTTGTAAGGCTTGAGGTCATTTTCTCTCCAAAAAGCTTCTCACATTCTCTTCATCTTCTCTTCAATGTGGTTAGAAGAAAAACACCATATTTTCTAGTTTTGAGTTGAAATCCCGGATTGGTGTAGAATGGAAAGTTGTTAGGCATCCAAGAAACTACAATCCAAGGTATGTTTTGCTTGCAATGGTGGAAAAAAGGGTTTTAGTGTGAGAACGAGAATGGTGTTTTTAATTCTATTTCTTGTTGTTGAACCGTCCTTTGAGCTTCTTTTAATCTCTTAACAATGTTGTAACCCATTTACAACATCTCCTTGTAGTTAAAGAGGTTGGAGAACATTCAAAGGCCCAAGGAAAGAAGAAGGCTTGAGGTGGAGGTTGGGTTTTTTTTAGCTTGTAATTCAAACTCTAGAGTCTCCTTGACATGACTACTAGAAGAAGCATGAATGTGACTTTCTCATTGTGTTTCAACATTTAATCTAGGTTTTTTAAGAGGAAATAAGTCATTAAAAAATACTGCATCCATAGATTCACAAATTGAGAAGTCACTTAAAGACATAAACCTGTATGCGGCACTATTCGTAGCATACCCTATAAACACAACATCAACAGTTTTAGGACCAATAGTGGTTTTTTTAAAGTCAGGCAAACCTACTTTTGCGAGACACCCCCACACTTTCAGGTATTGCAAATTTGGTGTATAATCTTTCCACAATTCGTATGGAGTACACTCTAATTTCTTATGAGGCACTCGGTTCAATATATGATTGGCCGAGAGAATAGCTTCCCCCCACATGTTATCAGATAACCCATAACTTTTTTTTCCTCTCATCAATGCCATTCTGTTGAGGAAATAAAGAGCAGAGGTTTCATGTATTATGTCATTCTTCTCGCACACCTCTTTAAGAAAATTAGATCCATATTCACCACCCCTATCAGATTTAACACGCTTAATTCTCCTATCAAGCTGATTCTCAACTTCTGTCTTATAAATAAGAATGAAGTTCCCAGCTTCGTCTTTAATTATAAGGAGATAAACTTTTGTATATCTAGAATAATCATCTACAAAGATGATGTAGTAGTATTTTCCTTCCTTACTTTCACAGTTTCTAAAGTCTGCTAGATCAGTATGTATAAGTTCTAGAAGTTTAGATCTACGTTTAAAGACTGTTTTAAAAGTAGGTTTGGTATGCTTAGCTTCTACACAAATTTTAAATTTGTTAAAGCTATTATCTTATAAATTGAGTATTAACTTCATTTTTATGAGTTTTTTAAGTGATTGAAAGTTCACATGTCCTAATCTAGCATGCCACATATCAAGAGTCTCAACAATATAAGCAGAAGTAGTGGCTTCATTATTCTCATTAAACTGGGTTTCGATTACAAATAAACCATTTTGTAAAAAAGCTTTCCCTACATAATCTCTGTTTCGGGAAAGTATTAGTTTATCTGCTTCGAAAACTAGGTTGACGCCTGCCTTATTCAATAATCCACCACTAATTAAATTTCTTCTTAAGGCGGGAACATACAAGACATTGCTTAAAACTAAAGTTTTACCCGAGGTCATTTTGAGAAAAACTTTCCATTTTCCAAGCACGTCTGAGCTGCTGGAGTTTCCCATGTAAACTTGCTCTCCCTCGTCTACAGTTTCGAACTTAGTGAACAACTCCTTTTTGGCGCAGAAATGTCTTGAAGCGCTAGTGTCTACGACCCACTCAGTGTTGTTCTCCACCAGATTCACTTCTGAAACCACCGCTACAATAACATCATTGGCATTCTCTGCAACATTGAGTTGTGGTTGATTATTGTGATCAGACTGTTGTTGACACTAGTAGGCTTTATGACCAGGCTGCCCACATACATAGCAATTGACCACTTTGCCCTGGCTTTGTCTTTTCCTGGCTTCTTGAAGTTGGTAGCCTTATTGGGTTTGGTTTTCTTTTTCTGATTTGCCCTTTTGTTTGGTTTGGATTTAGAACCTGAGGCACCACCAGAGTCAACCAAGTTAGCTTTTAAAGAATATTGACTAGAGTTGGAAACCTTATCTTTTAACCGGTTTGCCTCTTCTATCTTCATATGGGCCACCAACTCCATGATCATCATGTCTTTCTTTTAATGTTTGAGAGAATTGTGGTAGTCAGACCAGGATTTGGGCAACTTCTCGATCAGGACATTGGCTTGCAACACTTCACACATTTTTATTCATTCAGAAAGGATGTTAGACACCAGCTTTTCGTAGTCGTGCACTTGCTCCATGATCGGCTTTTCGTCCGTCATCTGGAATTTCAACCATACGCTGACCACATATTTTTTAGTTCTAGCATCGTCGGCTCCGTACTTTGTTTTGAGAGTATCCCAAATCAGTTTGGCACTCTTTTCTTTGTGGAATATATCAAAGAATTTGTTTGACATGTGACTTAGCAAGTGACCTCGTACCGTCATATTGTCTTTCTGAAATTTGTCGTTGGACACTTGAGTTGCTGCGAGATCTTCATTGGTAATGATTGCGTCTACAGCATCAAAGATTGGTTGTGAGGGTTGTGGATTGACCAACACGTAATCTAGGTCTAATTATTCTAAGAAAATCATGATTCTTTGGGACTATCTCCGGTAATTAAATTCGTCCAGTGCATCAAGCTTGGATAGGTCTAGAACTAATTTGCTCGATTGGATCGACATTTGCAGTAAGTAATCTGTTTCTAAATTGTTGGTAGAATAACTGCAAATTGAGGGCGTTAGCACTGATTGGGAACAAAACAAAAGGAACCAAAAAAATAAAATTGAACCGTGTCGTGGTGAACATTGCTGCCTTAGAAACAAATTTGCCCCAATAGGTTAAGTTGCTGCTACAAGCGAATTGTCCCCCGAGGTTAGCACGGACTCTTTGAAGTTTGTACACCCAAACCTCAAAGTGGAAAACAGTGGAGTTTCTCTTCTTGATCAGGAAATAATTTGAACTCAAGAAACAAAAGAGAAATGTGAAGGAGCTGTTTGTTTTTCGGATGATCAAAATGAGCTGAGAAAGCTCCTATTTATAGGTGAAAATATAGGGTTAAAATCATAAATTCATTTTAAGGATAAAATAGCTTTGTCTCTGTATTTAAAGCATTTAAAACACGTTTTTAAATATGCTTTAAAATAGCTATAACAGCTGCTCCAGTGATGAACGAATCTGGACGTGAAACAGTCCAGGTTTAACATGTTTTAGACACGTTAAAAAATGAATGGGCAGCTTGTAAAATGGGTCAAACGTAATTAGCAGTCCATGTTTATCCACAGCTGGTAAACCTTTTCAAAAACCTGCTAATTATCCGTTTATAATCCCATAAAACAATGTTGTAATTATTCTCTTAATAAATGTATTAACGTTTAGAATTTCAAACCATTCAAAACGTATTATAAATACAATGTTCTCAGAGAGAATAATTTTTCCAGTGTTCAGCATCTTTTAAAAATAATTCTTCTGAATTTTCTATAAAAAAATAGAACGCTCGTAGTTAACACGAACCGAACCGAGCCAACCGAATGGCGACGGCGGCGGCGGCACACGCGTGCGGGGGCCTAGTCTATCAATCTTTAACAAAGAAGGCCAACAAGGTTCATTTATAAACCAAGCCCACTATGTTTTCCACCTAATGTGGAATGAGCATTCTCCGACATGCGAATCCTCCACAATTTGGGAAATTATCCCAATTTGTTGATCCGCCAACCAGCTATCCCGATTTGCAGTAGATTCCTCCGCACGCAGATCCTATGCGGCCTCAATTTTAGGATTTTTAGTAGATTCCACCACACGCAGATCCTCTCGACGATTTACTTCCAAAAATGGGGGCTCAATTTTGAGATTTGGCAAAAGATTTTCCACGGTTCAGGGACACAAGTCGCGTGAGATTGTGTAGCTGTAACACCCTTGGTCGAAATTGCAATGTCCCACATAGGAAAGAAGTTATTCTGAATAGGCAAATGGGACTCTTGGTGGTCAATGCTCGTTCGAGTTTGTCGATACCTCTAAAACTTCATGTTCCATGTGTCGAATAACCGCCTCTACTTCCTGGACTCGAATTGGAAAAATACGACCATCTACCTCCAAGTCCAAAATTTCATCAATGTTTTCTAGTTGACAATTGTCTACAACGCTCAAAAGACCGTGGACTTTGTGTATTTTCCTCTAGACGAACCAATGTACCCCATAACTTCGCAATATTTTCAAGCGACGAACGTGACCAAGCATGAACCGAAACCCCACTAACTGATAACCACACTCTTCTAGAATCCATTTCAACGAAAGGAGACCAAATTTCAGTTCTAGAGAGCCATCTCCCTAAACGATTCGATTGTATTAATTCCTGAAGCGATTCCTCCGAGTCACACATGATCAAGAACACCTTCCCTGCCAAACGCATTAAAGAGCAACCTTTTAAACCACTCTTATGAAATTCAGTCGCTAGTTCTACCACCTGTTTCGGTTGATCCGACAAGCCTACAACACATCTCTTGAGGATTTCATCGTAGTCTTGATCGACAACACCCACAGTTGTTTTTCAAGTTGCTTTTTGATCCATTGCAGGCGCATTTCCTAACCCATTTGGTGTGGATTTACCATTCTTTTACCGCCAAAAAGAGGATCTTGTCTCTTTCAATTCAAGCGAGACTTTAATCTTGGATCCGCCAAAAACAAATTTAATAGTTTTGTAAAATTACAATTAAAATATTTTTATTCTATTATATTAATATTTTTAAAAAAAATATAATTAACATTAAAAAAATTAATACATAATATCAATAGATTATAATTATACAATCTTTCTATATTTTCATTTACACATCAATTATTTAAATATAAATATTACAAAATTTAATAATAAATAAATAATTCGATGAAGTGAATTTACAAATATACAATTGATCGTTAACTATACGTTAATATTTTAAAATATTGCTGATAATTATAAATATATATTTGTACTTATTTAATAAAATTATTGTAAAACTGTGATCCCTATTTAAAACATCCGACCAATCAGAATGTGTTACATTGGGTTACCAAATAATTCTTGACTTTGCTTTTTAACTTTTTTCCATTTGTAAAGTTGTTGAAAGACCTCGTAAACGTTAAATCTTGAATAATATTTTCATTAAGCGAACGGATAAATACGATAAAATAATTCGTTATACTACCTTTGGGGTTGAATAAATGATCGTGTCAAACATGGAATAACCCTTGAGGCCGTAGCAAAAAATTTAACCCTGCTACTTTTGACGTGGTACATAGTGTTTCAAAATCTACATTTGGAATGTGTAATTATGAGATAGACTATAAGTTTTTTCGAAATAAAAATTTGGTCAATAATATTAATTTTCTAACTATTAAGAGTTTACAATTTACTAACTAAAATCTCTGTCATAATCGTAAAAAAAATTATAATCAATCGATAAGCTTATTTTTAAAACTATTTAAGTATTTCTAAATGTATAATAATTTTGAATTTCGAGTATATATTGATAAGGATTAATTCATCATTTGGTTTTAAAACTATACCCATTTCCTCACTTTGATCCTTTTACTTATTATCGAAGGTGTAACATGATGGGTTCTAATGGGTGCCATATGTTAAACATATTTTAAAGGGTAAATCAAACCAAAGTCACTTTTTTCGTACTATCTTATTGTTTTACCAATTTTGAAAAGCTTATTTTTCGGGCACTTATATTATCGATTTTTAATATTTTGGCCATTGAGATAAAAACCTTATTAATCAATTAATCAAACTCATCAACTTAAATAATAATTACGAAAACAATCCATTAACCTACTATATAATGGATTTAATCGGTCCTTCAAAGAATACATATTTAAGCTTAGAAAAATCTATTAAAACGCCGTAACAAAAATGAAAGAATAATACATATAGTTAAAAGAATAGTGTAGCTGACGTGCTTGCGAAACATGAAGTGGATCGTGTTACTTAGCTACGGATGGGTGTGTGAATTGCGGTTGCAGTGGGGGGGCTGCTTGTGTTTGTTTTTCATTGTGTTGCAGTGAGCTCCTTTTATATGGTTGGTGGGCGTGTGACCTTCTATGTAGTGTTCGTTATGTGTGGATTATCATGAGTATTCTTTTTATCCATTTAGGTTTAGGGAATTTTTAACGAGGCTTCCCTGCTATAATATGGTTTTTAACATCAATAAATCATACATGTTTCGATCAAAGAAATATAGTTAAAAGAATAATACGAGGTAACTAAAATTAATTGTTGGACCCAAAATTTTATTAACTTTTATTTTAAGGTTGAAGGCTACAACGAATATTAGTTTAAGTTTTCTATATTTGGTACTAGAGACATCCATTTCAAAGACCTCAATGAACATTTACATGCGAAACTTATAATAGGAAGAATCCAACAATAGCTCCAACACTGACAATGCAAGTAGTTTTTATAGTAACACCATTCGAGTGTATTGGAGCTAGACTGTCGAAATTAGGGGAAGGGGCATCAACAACTTTGTCATCAGTGGTTGTTGAAGGAGGGGATGACAACTCCTCAGTGGAAGACCCGATGTTGTGAAAGGATCCTTTCTTCGTTTCGAGGCTATCACTTCCGCTAGGGCTGGGATAAAAAGAACCTGAAGAAATCTTAGGAGATCCCGAAGGAGATGACTTGGGAGATCCTCCATCGAATTTTGATGGTGACGAAATAGGGCTTCTAGATGATGGTGACAGTGATTTGGTGGAAGATGACTTTGAAGGTGAATTATCCTTGGATGGGGCTGGTGCAGGTGATGAATTATCAGCAAATGCTCTTACAATAGCCATAAATACAAGTGCTACAACAATAAGTTCAAGGCGAGCCATCTTTTTCTTTCGGTTCTTGATTGTTTCTTTTATATGTGTTAACATTTTCCTTGTAAACATTTTCTTTTATATGACGTCGTCATATATAGGGATGTGCATTTTCGGATACGGATAATATTCGATCCGAAATTTTCGGATAGACAAAATAGTAATCTGTATATGATCCGAAAAACTAGATATCTAAAAAATCGGTTATCCGAAATTTCGGATCGAATATCTGAATCCGAAAATATAAATTAAATAAAAAAATTAGATTTGAACTTTACAATTTTCCCACACATTTTTAGATTAAAAATTCACATATTTCTAGATTTCACAAAACTATTATATATATTACACACAATTTTATAAGTATAGGACGTCGCATGTTCAAAATTCGTTCTTAAATAAAAGGTTCAAAATAATAATTAAAAACAAAATAAAAGATTTTGATAAAAAAAAATAAGCATCTTTATGATGCGAAGCTGGTAAACCTAACCTCAAAAATCACAATCCCATTTTTTTCACAATACTATTATATATTACACACAATTTTAGGCAAGCAGTGAATAGAGCGAGGTGTGAGCAAGACGACGAGCAGTGAATGGAGGCTGGAGGTCTGAAGGATGAGATTTGGGAGAAATTATTGTGAGAGACAGAGTTAGGGCTAAAAAAACTAGTGGGCTAAGATTTTAGACTTTGAAAAACTGGAATTGGTGGACTAGAATATAAAATTTACAAGGAATCACTTTTCATTCAGACGGGCTTTACCAATAACCATTTAAACTAGGGCTTAAAGGCCCAATTTTTTTGGGTTTTTGGATAATGCGAAATCAAACTTAGGCCGATCCGTATCCGATTCGATTATTCGATTTTTTATCGAATATCTGATCTGAATTTTCTAAAAATTAAAAAACAAATCGAATGTCAATATTTTCGAATCGTATCATCAGACAAATAGACCGAGTTATTCGAATCGAATTTTTTTACACACCCCTAGTCATATACATCATTCCAAATCAAACAATCACACTTCCAAAGTTTGGAGCAATTGCGGACGTGGATATTAATTGCATCACCTTCCAAATATTAATTGCATCCTTTTAGGAGATAAGTCGGAACGCAATCTTCATAATAAATGCTTCATTCTGTATATGTAACCGACGAAAAGACCTCTTTGTGAGAGTTGGTGGCAAAGCTCCTCCCAACCTACTAAACATAGTATTAAATTACGGTTGTAGTCTATATCGTAATTACGGATGTTGCAGACGTTACGTAACGCATAACGGCTGATGCGGTTGTGATTTGTTTCTAAAAATTCACAACTTTTTTAAAATATTATATATATATCAATTTCAAATGATTGATATAAAACTTTAAAATTTCAATCTCATAAATTTTATCTTAATTTTGTCTATAACTTAAAAAAATGAAATATTCAACTCTAACGATTAAAAGGTATTAATATAGGAGATCTACTAATTGACTTAGTAGGTAAAGATGCTCATATTGTCTTATTTTGCATGTGTTTGTGTCCTAGTATGAGAATGTAATACTTTTCTATTTAATAAAATGTATTGATACAAGTTTAGACACCGTAAATTACTAAATTCCGTTTAGAAAAAATTTAAAAAGAAAAATATTAGTACATACTAGCGTTTAATAGTTAAATTAGCTTTTATACAAGATGTGCGTGCATTGTCAAATGACTACTTTGTAATCACCTTTAAACTATTAAAAAAATTTCCAAAAAACTTTTCTTTCTCTAACAATTGAAAGTAAACAAGCAAGCCTCGAAAACAAAAAACCAAACCTATATTATGTTCTTATAAGATGTTAATGGTTTAATTTCTTCCACAAGAAATGCATGAAATTCGGTAACCAAATGATTCATTTCCATGGCGTTGGTCAAATCGTTCTTTTGTTTAGGATCTATTTAAATCATATGCCATTGATTCTTTCAACTCATTCATTAGCATTCTATATCATAGAGAAACTGCTACAATCTTTTGAATCACTCCTCTTTACGTAGATATATGTATAACAGGATAACACAGGAAAGTTAACACGTATATAACAAACTATCAAGAGGAAAAAGAGAAAGATGGGCCACCATCTCATTGTTTTTGCATTTGTTTTCGTCGCTGTTGTTGGGGCATTTGCTGGCAGTTCATCACCTTCGTCATCCCCTTCTAAGGGTTCTTCATCTTCGAAATCCCCTGCATCCTCCCCCAAGTCACCGTTATCGTCCTCGAGCAGTCCCTCTCCGTCATCGTCGAAATCAGGCGGAGGTTCACCCAAGTCATCTTCTCCGGAATCCCCTAAAAGTTCTTCAAGCTCACCTTCTCCCAGCCCTAGCAAAAGTGCAAGCAGCCCCAGGTCGAAGAAAGGATCCGATTCGGACTCTGAGTCTCCTGCAGAGAACTCTTCCCCTCCTTCACCACCCGCCGAAGACCAAGTTTCTGACTCACCTGCTCCTAGCACCAAAAAGAAGAGCTCTAAATCTGACAGCGATAGCCCTAGTCCTGAAAGTCCCGCTTCAGAATCAGCCCCAGCACCTTCACCCTCTAATGCCGTCGCTATCAAAGTCACCAGCGTTGTCGGTGTCGCAGCTGTTTCCGGATTCTTCCTCTTCTAAGCTTCACAAGCTTATGTTCATGGAGGGCCTTGAGATTCTAGTTTCTAGTTACATGTAGTACCAAAAGACAAATGTCATATTTATATGCTAACTAATTAAAGCACTGCTCTTGAGGCCTGAAATAAAAGTTGGTTTGTGTTCTCGAAATCATTTTTATAACAAGATTTAGTTTTTCATCTTTGTTTGTTACGGGATCCGTCTATGCTTAAACATCAATTATTTGAAACGATTGGTTGTCGCGTTTTAAATCCGTTATTAACAAAACTCTGGATATGGTTTGATCGATACTAGGACAAGAACCCGGGAATGAGTCAGTATTTGGGGTTAGTGGCAAAACATAAATGTTTAAAAGTAAAAGACAAATTTAAAAATAAATTAATTTTTAAAACAATTTATATAGAAAGACCAAATTAAAAAAATAAAATTTTTCGGAAATAAAAAGAAGCAATTATAGCTTCGTCCCTGGCAAGAACTATTAATTAGGTTAACGAGGCCGATGGCTTAATTAAGAGCTGAGATTAGAGAGAGAATTAGATGCCTATAGACTATAGCTACAGCCTACAAATTATCAACGTGTTAGATAATGTTGATGATTGTAAGCAGGTGATGTACTGGATGTAAGTTGGTGGTCTTTATGTTTGCCTGTGTAGTGTTCTTTTATCTCAGCAAAAACAAAAAATAGTAACTATGATTAGAAAAATGGGTGCAGTAGTAATTCAAATATTATAGAATATCGTAATAAAATATATAATAATAAATTAAAAATAAAACTTAAAATTAGATATAGTTAAAAATCAGAAGGGATTTTGTTGAGGCTTGTATGAACACTTTCCTTTAAGACAAATTCGTCCTCTTCTCAATGCTAGAGTTATATTGGACGTCTATCTCTTAAAATAGAACAACAAACATTCACAATAGTAGCATACCTGTAATGAATAATCGAACACAACCTTGCCTTCCTCTATCAACGGTAACCAAAAAACTTTTTTTTTCATGCATGTATTTTTGGATATTGTAAATAATGTTTTCGTTGTTTTGTAAGTTGTTGAGGTGTGAAAAATGTTTTGGAAATCTCTCCTTTATATAGAAGGGAAAAATTAAACCGTTCGATGAAAAAATTAAACATGTTGATGAAAATATTTGTTGAAAAGTTAATAGATATGATTGAATGGATGTAACTTTAAATCAAAAAATAATAAATCTATTCACCAAGTGACATGACTTATTATTAACATATTTATTCACCAAGTATTATGACTTAGCATTAATATTTTTTTTGCTCAGCAATAAATAAATTTTATTAAGAGCAAAAGCTTGAGATGTGTGTCTCGTTAAAACCCTTCCTAATTTAGATAGAAAATTTAGATGGAAGGAAAAGAGTACAACACATTCAACCAACAGAAAACAAAGGATCTCAATACAAGCAGAATTATCGAACTACAAGGCCTCGACCTCAACCGTTTAAGCTCGAATACAAGACATACTAGCATGTTCTTCGCAATTGAAGAATAAGACTCAAAACCATCGCAAATTAAGACAAGAAAACATCCATAACATGCATGACAAACGACACAAAAAACGTCCCAACCAATTAACATAACGGGACTTGCAAAATTGACCGATAAAAGGCTCCATTTCTCACCACCACGCTTTGAATAGAACTTGCCTCTTCATCCCGTCCTTAGCTAGCCAGTCTGCCATCTCATTACCCAATCTCGATACATGTGTAAACTAGAGTAGACCTACAGATTTGGCCAACTTATCAATCTCCATGAACAACGACCACCATTTTCAAGGACGAGTCATCGGGACGGAAATCCACTTTAAAACAATCAACGTATCTGATTCCAACACGAGTAGCTTTACCAACCCACCCAGCCTCCACAAAGACCTCCAAAGCAGTTTTCAATGCCACCACTTCGGCAAAATCAGAACCAAATCCATGAACAGGAAAATAAGGCCCTCAGTGTACCATCCCCTAAACGTAGAACCCCTCCGCAACCAGCGCAATCTTCTTTAGCGGCTCCATCAACATTAAACTTAACGGAATCTGTTGTTGGTGGGACCCAAACCACACCTTCCAAAGGTCTCTCCACAAAATAACGTCTCGGGCTGTTCCACCACTCCTCGCAATTATAGCTCACTGCATCATTTGAGGCTTTCAACCATACTAATATCCTTAGCTTCACAAAAGAGAACAAATCTGTAGCGGAAATTTCCTTGTCATTGAACACCAAATCATTCCGAGCTAACCAAATGCTCCACAGTGTTCCCGCGATTGATATTAACCAGACACCTCTCAGCTTTCCAGTGAAATAACCGAAAAGGAAAAATTAAAGAGGCCCGAAACATCCAAAGGCTCGCCCCAACTAGCCTCCCACCACAAGCAGAAAAGTCTCTACAATTCCTCAATGAGTTTGCATTCCACAAAGACATGATTTGAATCTTCAAGAGCCGAACCACACCAACAGCATAAGCATTCCTCGTCTAACAAACTAACACCCCGATCCTTTAGAAACATCTTGGTTCGGATTCTATCGATTTTGAGCATCCACAAAAAATTCTTCACCTTAGGGGCACTTTCATCTTCCAAAGAAGACCGAAATTAAAGTCCGGATCTTCGACTTCTGCATTCACAATCAGATTCGATAATTTCTTCACCGAGAACTGCCCTACCTTGACGTGGATCCAGACAATTCTATCTTGCACACCCGACACAATCTTCACCCCATTAACTAGAGTCACCAAATCGGCAACCATCACTCTCTCGCTCTCCAGCAAAGGTCTGGAAAACAAAGAATCCCAATTCACTTCGCGAAATCCTTCATTAACTATCACCTCAGCAACGAGAACCCCTTTGTTACTTGCTAATCTAAAGAGCCTAGTGAACTTGCTTCTCAAGGGCTCATCCCCACACCATCTGTCCACCCAAAAAAGAACCGACCTTCCATTCCCCACAAGACATCTAAATGACTCAATCTTCATCTACCTGCTAACCTCCTCCTTATCCCCAATTATTAACAATGCCATGCCACACAATAGACATTTTTTTTGTGTTTGATACCTTTATCAATTCACCGGAAGGTGGGGGACCATATTTTGAGCTAATCATCTTTCTCCACAGGGCTTGTTTCTCTATTGCGAAACGCCAACCCCACTTAGCCAGTAGCGCAATGTTTTTAGCTTTCAAATTTAAAACACTTGCACCACCTTTTTGCTTTGGCAAACACTCCAGCAAACTCTTGCCATTTTTGCTTTACCATTAGAGAACCCCCATAGGAAACCACCCGTTCTTATCTTCTCAATTTTCTAGATAACAGATTTTGGGACTTCGAACAGCGACATAAAGTATAATGGTAAAGCTAACAGAACCGAATTAATTAATATAACTTTCCCAGCGAAAGATAAATTACTACTCTTTCACCCTGACAGCTTAACCTGAAATCTTTCAACAATCGGCTCCCATGTCGCCACTCTTCTCGGATCCGCTCCCAATAGAATGCCCAAGTAAGAGAACGGTAGTTTTCCCATCTTGCACGCAACACATACCGCCAACCACTGAACCAAATCATCTTCTACTCTAACCCACACCTATCATCAATATTATTCAACCAATATATATTATTTTTCCAACAACTATTACTCGATTTTTTTATTAAACGATTTTAAAAAACTAGCTATTACAAACGCAAGTTCGATTATTTTTAAACGATTTTATATACGTTAGTAAATGATATTTAATACATAAAAAGTATTCATTCTAATTAATTTCATGCAAATGATTCTATTAGTATGAATTTTCATCCAAAATTATTAATATTTCTTTAGGCTAAGCAATAAGTTATTATTAATAATAAAACTACAATAGTGGTGAAATAAATAGAACGAGACTTAAGCCCGAAACAAGATTAAACTCCTCACCGATAACACAACATGCTTGGAAAAACCTCAATTAGAAAAACACACCAAATGTAAGCCTTAAAATTAAATTAATCATCTATTTTTCATTGTTATCAATCAACACATTAAAGAAAATAATATGTTATTATTAAAATTCCATGCTTCTCTTTGCAGGTCCTGGTTGTGTTCATTATCCTGGCTTATTGAGTTTTTATTTTTGTTCATTTTTACTGCCTGTATAGCGGTTGTCTATGCTGGTTGAGGAGCTTTATATTCTTGTTTTGTGGTTAGTCTATGCTGCTGTTTCTTTGGTTTCCAAATACTGCATGGGTACCTGATGAGGTTGAGCTCTGGATGGTCGAGTTTTTTTGCCATGACGTTTGTTCTATGATTTTATTGAGTTAGAGACCGATGTGTCTTCTTTGTGGTCCCAATATTGGTTTCCGCCCATGGTGCTGCGAACCTTTTTTGTTGTTGTTGTTTTGGCTCCTTGCATTTTTGATCATGTAACATGTCTTGTTAATTTTTGCTTTTCTTACCATGATTAAACAACTTGATTGCAAAAAATATTAGGGTAAAGTACACCATTATTTTGATCTATTGATCACATTGTATGCAACCTCATCTTCAAGCTACTTAAAGGTTAATAAGTAAAAGGGAGATAAAAAAAACATTGAGGTTAATTATTGACCAAGAGTATAGCATTTTAGTTTACTTCTGAAAGTAGTATCCAAAAGTTGTTACACAAATTTCCTAGAATATGCAAGCAAAATTGATGCACCCCATGTTTAAGTTCAAACATTAATTTACTTTGCCATTAGAGACAGAGTTAGGATCAAGCGTAAACATTAGGAGGGGAAGAGTCTATTAAACCTTTAAATATAAAAATCGAGAGGGACAAAATCTTGTTTGATTAGTATTTAAACTAATAAGGACTTAAAATACTATTATACCTAAAATCATGAGAGGCAACCCATACATCCTTTCTTCCTTGTTCGCCATCATATTCAGTGTTGTTTTGATAGATGCCTTTGTGTTGGGTGACTCCAATGAAAGTTTTAAAATTTTGGTGACCAAAATGAAAGCGTTTTAAAAGTTCGGTGACCATTTATATAGTTTACCCTTGAAGAAAAGGAAAACTAACGGGCCCCGTCAGCATTTTCTAATGGAAGTTAACGAAAGGAGCCAAAATGAAAGCAAAATAAAAGTTGGGTGTCCCCAATAAAAATTTAAAAAGTTCAGTGACCAAAATGAAAGTGCCCTAAAAGTTCGGTGACCATTGATGTACTTTACCCAAAATATTATGCAGTATGAAATCTACTCAAATTATTATTTTTTTACTTTGAACCGGAGTCTAACAGAATTCGGGTCTCAAACTCTAAAAATATCCACTTTAACATGAATTTTGGAAGTGCAATGAGTCCAATACAAATCTAAATTCCGACAAAAAATTCAAACACAATGAGAAACCAATTCTCCACCTTAACGAACAAGTTCTCCATCTCTTCCATGAAATCACTTCGACTATTACTCAACAATGGATGCCAACCAAGTCCAAGGTATGCGCCAGCTTGGATGTACAAATAGACTCGGTCTTCATATTATCATTAGTGTCAAATTTTCCCTCAATTGTATCATGACGAGCAATACATCAAGGTAATTTCACTTGATGATTTCGATTTTATATGCTAACTAGTTATATCTTTAGCCACCCATAACATTTTAGCCGGTTAGAGTACAGTAGAAGTCCCTCTACATTATTTAAAAGTTCATTTTAGTCCATCTATTATATAAATGAATATTTTAGCCCTTGTACTATGCTTTAAAGTTCGTTTTAGTCCCCCTACTATAAAAAGGAACATTTTAATCCCCGTACTATGCTTTAAAGTTCATTTTAGTACTTGTACTATGCTTGTATTTGTAATATTATTGTAAGTGAAGACAATGGGGTTTGAAGTTAGAATATGAATTAATTTTGCATTTAGAGTTCATAAGTGTTTAAAAATTCATGTAAAAATTCACAAAAATGTTTTGAGAGATTAGTTTGCTCTAGTTTAAAATTGAGAGGGACCAAAAGATTGTTAAACCAAAATATTTAAGCCAACTATCAACAACTTTAGTGTTTTGGATCAAAATGTTAACTTTTCAGACTTATAACTAAAATATATATTTTTTACAATAGAGGGACTAAAATGAACTTTTAGATATAATACAAGAACTAAAATATTCATTTTTATAATAGAAGGACTAAAATGAACTTTTACGTATAGTAGAGTAACTTCTACTATACTTTAACCCATTTTAGTCTAATTAAATCTTTTTGGATCTCTAGTTTCTTTTCCGTCTATTCTTGACAATCGAACATATTAAAGAAACAATGCTATCATTAGTATTATTATTCCTTGTCGGAACCCGAATTATACCCAAATTAAAAACCCTAAATTTTTAATTCTTAATTTCTAAAACCTTAACATTTGAGGGATTTTGATTTTCCAAAACTCAATTGTTAAAGGACTAGAATGAAAATATGTGGAGGTTTAGCGATTGATTCTACAATTTTTTCTACTCCTTACAAGCCATCCACCCACAACCCAATCATATAAGCCAACTAGGGGTAAGCGTTCGATCGAGTCAAAAAATTTCGAGTTATTCGAGTTGACGCGTCATATTTTATAACTTAAACTTTATTTGAAATTTTTTCGATTTTAGTCGAGTTTAAGAAATTTGAGTCGAGTCGAGTTTTTGAGTTCCTATAAAAAATTTAATTGTAATTATTTATCATGTTATAGTACGATTTGATTCTAATTTAAATCACTTTCTCTAATCATACAAGATATGCATATATATATATATATATATATTTCTTCATATTTTTCATATGTTGCAATATTTCTTCATATTTTTATATATCGGTATATATATAATAAAAAATTGAGGGACTCGTCTCGAACGTAAAAATAAATCTATTAATTACTAAAAATTTTGAGTTATTCGAGTTTCTATTTTACAACTCAAACTTTATTTGAAATTTTTTCGAGTCGAGTTTATGAAATTTCGAGTCGAGTCGAGTTAAGACGAGTCGAGTATTTTCGCCTCGAGTCGAGTATTTTCGCCTCGAGTCGAGTATTTTCGCCTCGAGTCGAGTTATTCGGTTTTTTCGAGTCAAGTTTTGCTCACCCCTAAAGCCAACCATTCACCCACGTTTCGTGCCCAAGTTGTTTATCCCTTAAACCTTGGTTGGTTTAGTGTAAACTCTCCGTATATGGGTGGTTTTTCTCATGCGACCCTTCATCCCCCCCCCCTTGTTTCCCTCTTAGCCGCCTCTCCTTTCACAAATTCTCTCTCCTCTTTCTCTCAACTTGCTTCCCTCATCTTTATTGACGAAGCCAGTCTTAACTGAGCCGTTGATAACTCTCCAAAAGAAATTATATTTATATATCATTTGGCGTAAATTTAGCTAAAATTTTAGCACTTTCCCTTGTGTTTTGCTTATAATTCTATTAGTTTTGCATTTCATGCATGTGTTTTTAGTTAATAAGTGTTTTGAGGGATTTTTTGTTTTTTTGCTATGCCAAATGAATTTTATTTTTAATAATAAGTGCCCTGAAGGGATAAAAATTAAAGAACGTCGATCAAAAGATAGACATTCTCAAGAGCATGAACAACCAAAATCAAAACTCGCCTAAAAACCAAAACCACCAAAAGTGTTAAGTTACACTTTATATGCGATAAAATGATATTGTACCACTTTAAGTAAAAATAGAATGGTAAGCGGCGGTGATTGTTTGTAATCATAGTAAGCGACGGCGGTTGTTTCTACAAGATAGTGGCGGTGATTGTTTCCATAAGGATTCCACAAGCGACGATGTTTTGTTTACAAGTGTCACGGACCAAACTTTTCGGATCGAAACATTGGCGCGAGCATCAAATAAGGAGGTTTTGCGCAATGCAACAGGCTTGCCAAATGTGGCCCAGCACTCGGAGAATGTCGTGGACCATACCTTTGGGACCAAGGCATTGGCGCAAGAATCAGCCAAAGAAGGTTTGCGCGGTGTAACAGGCTTGCCAAGACCATTAGACTTGGCCCATCACTTGGAGAAAGGCATGGACCAAACCTTTGGAACCGAGGCGTTAGCGCAAGAATCAGCCAAAGAGGGTTTGCGCGGTGGAACAGGCTTGCCAAGACCATCACACTTGGTCCGGCACTTGGAGAATGCTAGAAAGCCCGCAAGCCCACAGGACTTAGCCAAATCCATGGAGGATTCAGGAGGGTAATTCGGTCAAAGCATCATCTATTTATTTGAAATATAATTTGTAGATAATGTTTGTGATAATTAGAGATTTGAAATTGAGATTTGATTAGATAAGATAAGATCAATCTCGACCGTCGATGTAATTTAAACTGAGCTGTTGGATGTAGGGGAGTTCAACTATAAATAGAGGCTCCCTCCTCACTTGTAAACCACTTCACATTAGACCACTTCACTTTGAGTAATACAAGAAGCATTTACTCTAAAAACTCTTTGAGTGTTCTTCATTATTCTTGAGTGTTCTTCGTTGTTCTAGCTGTCAATCTCTTTCTGTTGTTCTTTGATTAGCTTTCGCTTAGAACGATATTTCGTTCGAGGGCTTCGGGAAGTGTTTGATCTTCCGGAGCGAGAATCCTGGCTGAGTTAGATGTTTGTCGAGAGAGCTTCACCTAAGACCGTGACAAGGTACTTCAGGGTGACTTAGCCAACGTTTCGACCGAGAAAGCGACTAAGGCTCACACGATTCGTCTGGAAAAGGTCTAGCCCCGCGACACAAGTGGTGTCCGTGACAAGATCCATCGAAACCTGGAGGGCTTGTCGAAGCCGTTGTCGAGCAGGAGTACTCACAAGGCTGGTTGAAGGCTGACTTAGGCGTAGGAATCGACTGATTTGCGTCGAAGGCCGCACGGATCCGCTAGAGTCAAAATCTAGCCCCGCGACACAAGGTGAGTGATATTCTTATTCTGAGCGATTAGTGCTTAAACATTTTTTAGGTTTTTTTTTTCAAAACAAAAATTGGGGAGGGAGAACGCAAGGGTGAAAAATATGGCGAGATTTGTTGGAAAAATATGATAAAGTAGAAACTTTGAGGCATATTTTTTATGGGTAAAGGTGAAAATTCGAATAATGAAATTACGACTTCATATTCTACTTCATGAGACTAGTGACGGATCTAGAAATTCAAAAATGAGGGTCTAAAATAATTTCTTTTCTAAAATGGGTATGCAGATTTTCAATTTTATCTCTTTATTACATTAATTTAATTTTTTAAGGAAAAAACTTGAAAAATTAACACTAGATAAAAAAAATTTCCCCCAAAATGGGAGTGCAATTGCTCCCCTCCAAGCCTCTATACATCCGCTACTGCATGAGACATTTACAACGATATTTCATACGCTCAAAACGGGTGAGTGGTGAATGAGAAATTGATGCTCAAAGTAGGCTAATTGTGAATTGAGTTAAGTGAAAAAGGAAAAGCTTATATCCCATATTGATGGGTTACCAAGCATGCGATATGTTTATATACAAGACTAGGGGTGATAATGAGCCAGACTGGCTCGCAAGCTACTCGGGCTCGGCTAGGTCAACGCTCGACTCAAGACCTTAACAAGTCGACCCGAGCCAGCCCAAGATCGGCTCGAAAAGCTTGTGAACAGGCTCAGGATAATTATATATATATATATATACACACACACACACTACATATGCACTAAAATAAAAAAAAACTATAGCAAAATTATCCATTTCGAGCCGAGCTTGACGAGTTTCGAGCCCGAGCCTAATAGTATTGTTTTCGAGCCAAGCTCGAGCCTAAAATTTTGAGCTCGACGAGCCTCGAGCCCTAGTCAAGCCCAGTAGTATTGTTTCTGAGCCGAGCCTAGCCAGGCTCCAGCTCAACTCGTTATCACCCCTATACAAGACCCTACTTGGTGGTTAGAATAACTTAAGCTGATATGATATAGGTGACGTGAATGTCCATATCGGACAAGCCCTTTGTGAGTTTACAAATATTTTAACCCGTTACGAGATAATTTTTCTTAAATATAGCATTTTTAATATCTCAAATAAAAGGATAAATAATTAGAGATTATCCTTAGATTTGGATATTATTTTTAAAATATTCTGGAATTAAAATGTTAAATCCTGAGGAAATTGTGTTTTCACATACCTCAACGAATATGTTCAATTGAATTACGGTCTCCTTTCAAATATTTTATTTTATTTGGTTTTTAATCTATTGTCCATTTTCCTTATACTTGGCAACAAGGAAACATGGGCAACAAGGAAATATTGCGAGCAGATTAAGTTTGGCAGTAGCGGGAGAGATGATTCGAATGCATGATTTTATTCGTTTTTATTCAATTTTCTATTTTTTAACTTCAGATTTATTTGTAGTTAATTTTATTATGTTCGATCTAATAATATTATAAGTATTTATTTTTATTCTTTTATTATTCTCGGAATACTAACGCCCATCTTCTAATAAGATTTAGGGCGAGAGAGTCAGGCGATTTAGCTATTGATGACGGGCGGAGGCGCTATGTTACCCATTTCGTGAACAATCTTCCAGAACGGCTTCGTTGGTAGGGGCTCTAGAAAGCGTTTGCTAATCATGGTGATGTTGTTCATGTTTTTATTCCTCAGAAGATGGCAGTCGACAGTTGTCGATTTGGGTTTGTGCAATGGCAACTAAGACTGATGCGTGGTGGGTTATTGAAATGTTGCATGGCTTTCGACTATTTGGTGAGGTTCTTAGGGTTACTTTGGCAATTCATAAGGTGCGGTCATCCTATTGGAAGATGAAGCAGCCACGTAAAGAAGTCCATGGTGATGGCAGAGATCCCATTGGAGACGACCATGGAGAGGGTGCGGCATTGCGTAAGTGCTGCCCTGGGATTGTTGATGAAAGTAAATTTAGGGTTGTTGACTCTTGTATCATGGGTTGGTGTCGGCGTCCAGTCAAGCTTAGAGAATTGACTTTAGATTTATTTTGGGAAGGGGTTTAGAGATGCACTCTTATGTATATTGTTGGTTCGGCTTTATAACTTATGTTTGACGGTGATGAATCAAGGCGTGAGGCATTACATTCTAGTTTTGTGCAAGTTGAGGTGTAGTCAAAAGATGCTCAGATTTCAAGTCGCCCAGTTTGGCTATCGGTTTTCAGTGCCCCAATCCATGCGTGGTTAAAGGAAACGTTTATAAACTTCGCTTCGCTGTTGGGCTCGTTTGTTAGTTTAGGTGAGAATTTCCTGGAACCATCATTGATTGAAACCTTTTTTTGTATATTTTGACAGAGAGTCTCGATCAGATTGACGAGGTGGTTGATTTGGTGTTGGATGATAGTAAATTTCACGCTCGTATCATGTAGGCAAGACTTGATTTGCAAGTTTTCGGGGTGTGGTCATGAAGTGGATGATGATAAGTGAAGTGTTTGTAGTAGTTTGAGTGATTCTTCTTATCAAGGTGATGTGGTAACTATTGTAAGGGGACGAATGGATGCGACATCGGTATCTTTACAAACAAATAATTTATGGGAAAAGTTCTATCAGGTGGAGATGCGAGCGATAGAGGTGTTAGAGCCTAGTGGGATGGTTTACGATGAAAATGTAGGTATGGTGTTTCAGTTGAAGAATGGATGTTGAGATTGCTTCGGCAATTAAGGGGTCAACAAGGTTGAGTGAGTGGTGGAGGATCAACGGGTTGGGGATGTGTTGCGCAATTGCGTTGAGTTGGAGACATCAGGGTTGGCTTTAAAGTTGAGAGATTCGAGTAGTGTAGTTCCAGATGGACCGGTTGTGCCGGGGATATCATCGGTGGGCTTCCCGTTGATTGATACTGGTAATGAGGGGATTTCAGAGGTGACTCAGAGGATTACAACAGTTGAGATAGCACATCTTAAAGGAGCTCTTAGAAAGGTTCGGGCCAAGTTTGATCCTGCTTTGAGTTTCTTAATCCCTGAAAAGCGAATTGTCGGTGCATAACATATTAAGAAGAAAGGTCTTGGTCGAATAAGGTCGCAGAAAAGTAAGATGTTTGCTGGTTTGGTTTGCAGAGGTGGGGGAATTTAGTTCTCAGGCTTGGTATGGCTTTGTTTGGCTTGCGTGTGGTATTGTTGAAGTGGGTGCCTCAGCTATTGTTGGGTTTGTTTACAGCTTGTGCGATGGAGTGAGGCGTTGCTCTCTTGTTTTGGTTTTCTCTGCATGTTTTGTTATGAGGAGTTGGTTGGGATCGAGTGTTGTGTATTGGGCGTGATGATCTTTTGGTGCTTTGGCATTGGTCGTGACCTAGGGTGTTTTGTCGTAGGATTGATTCATTTTTAAGTATTATTATTTTATTACACTATTTTCCTCCTTCCGGAGAAAGTTTTTAAGGAGGCATAAAATGAATAATTTTAGGCGTGCAGTTTTGTACTGCTTCTTTGTATGATTTTTGGGTGTTTTGTCAATATCTTTTAATAAAATAATATTTGCTGAAAAAAAAAAAACACTAAAACTTAACTGCATTAGAAGCCGACCCCAAACCAATTCCTCAGACTCACCAATTATTTACTCAACAAAAATAAATCTTCAATTACACCATACGAAGAGTCATACACTCGAGCCAATACAATCACCCTATCTCAAACTCGAAAGTCAATCCAATGTCGTATGCACCAACTCAACACTGATGATCATCGACCCAAACCAGTCATGAAGACCATAAAAGATGAAACCCTCCAATCCGTGACCACCAAATACACTTGGAGAAAACAAAAACTCTCAAACCAATCCCTCTGCCTGCTAGGGACGAACCATCGAACCTTAACAATGCACAACACTCACTCAGACTAAATTTGAAAAGCATCTTGACAAACTACACAAAGGCCAAAACTTCATAACAATCGCCATAACGCCAAATCTGGTCTTCTAATTAACGAGGAAAAAAAATAAAAACTCCAATGAAATCCTAAACAAACCACCATGGTCGATAACAATGTACATATCTCCTTAACCAATTTAAGGTCACAACATCCCTTAATCAAACCCAACTCCAATCCTTCACCTTTATCAGTTGTTCATTGAGCCAAGCGTATTCCTCCAAACTTAGTATGAATCATACAAATTCAATTGAGGCCAACATCACCATACATGGAGACCAAAAGAATTGAAAGCCAATCCAAATGATAGTAATTACTCATCCAAAACTCAATTGCTGCTCAAAAAGCGACTCTCCATGGCACTCTTAGGAAAAGAAAGAAACCAAAACACCCTACTTGAACATAGTCCTCCCAAGGCAACAACGACCCTCGATCATCAAATAGAACCACTTATGAAAGCCCGAACAACCAAGCTAGCTGTGATATAATCTTTGTTTTGGCCCTCTAGATTCACCAACTCCTTGACAACGTTATCCTCATTCCCAATGATCTCGACCCCAAGACTTTTTTCAGGCTCTAGAGTTCTCATTGCCGATCTTGTAAGGACTTTTTTCCTGGCAATATCAGAATCCGAAGGTGATCGGCTGATGAATTCTATCAAAGCATCCTCTTTCCTGGATTTCTTACTTTTTTTGATGGCCCAATCTCTCTTTTCTTCTCCTTCTTCGAAAGTGCTTCATCTTGTAGATCGAAAAGTGAGGCATTTTTCTTTCTAGGTCGAGAATCTTGAAACTCGGGAACAAGATCATACTTCCAAACTCTTCAACATTAACTTCAGAAGCAGTAGCATTACAAATGCTATTATCAATATTCGCCAAATCAACACTCCTGGCACAGGAGATACCATTATTAACAAAAGGAATCATCTCACAGTCCTCTTTTTTGCCGT
The DNA here is from genome assembly GCA_019671005.1 of Hibiscus mutabilis. Lineage (NCBI taxonomy): Eukaryota > Viridiplantae > Streptophyta > Magnoliopsida > Malvales > Malvaceae > Hibiscus > Hibiscus mutabilis. The sequence goes on along the minus strand of CM033722.1, from coordinate 16,950,545 downwards.
CTACAATCTGTCTACCCCTAACAAAGGTCGATTGTGAGTGTAACACCCCTAAATTTTTTTAATAAATACTTAAGACTAAGGGTGAAAAAGGATAGCAAAAGTAAACCCAAGCCTTAGCCTTTAAGTTAAAGCCATATCTAGGAATGTATTACCCCATCTTATTTTTAAGCTATAATAATCGCCCCGTTCGAATAAGAAATGAGAATTTGAAGCATCCACGTACCAAATGAATTCCTCAATTAGATCTGTATACCAAAAGTCAGAGAGATATTAATCTAGATTTCTCTAGACTTTTCATCTACCCCAACCCAACCCTTCCGTCCGATCTCCCTCTCCACTGGTCCGTCGCCTTTGCCGTCACCGCCGATGCTGTCGTGATTGCCGCCTCACCCCGACCTCAACCATAGTCACCACTCGAAGTGGAGCTCTGCCATTCACCGCGAAAATTGGTTTGAACGCCTGTCAAAAAGCCAATGGCATATCTTTGTTTTTTGGTGATTTCGTCGCCATCTGTCGTCCATGTATCGCACCGCCACCGTTCGTGTGTTTGGCGTCGTCCCGTGACCAAAACTCGACCCTTCACTCCCCGAGAAAAAGTTATGTTCGTTGTGGGTTTCGCCTTGAAGCTTCTGTCAAGGAAGCTTTTGAACTTCTGATATGTTTCTGGTCAATCTCGATTGTTTTTCGCCGTCCTAAGCATCAGTAAGCCCCGAAAACCCTTTTATTTCATTTTCGCGTCGGTTCTGTTGTTTTAGTGGTATTTTTTGGCCTGATAAGTCACGCGTGTCGGGCACGCACCGTCAAGGGCAATTTCTGACCACCCTAGTCAGTGCACTTCGAACCAAACTGGCCTGACTGGTTTTTGGACCTGGTCTGGCACCTAAACTGAGCCGGTCTGACCCTTTGAACCAGTCCATCGAACTGACTGGCTAAATAACCAACAAGGCCTAGTGTTTTAGTTAGTGGGCCAGCCTGCATATAGGCCTAATAGCTTATGGCCTTAAACCTAAACTGGTCTGAGCCTAGACCCGAACCCGTCCGACTCGAGTCTAACCCAATTCGAACCCGTCCGATCTGAGCCGAATCAGGTTGACCTTTGATTGTTGGTTGTTGATTTTGACAAAAAAGTTAATTTTTTTTGAAAAATCATATTTTGGGTTTTTTGACGTCTTAAGTCTGAATTTGAAGTATGTTTCGTGAAATTCTGGCCCGAAAGCCTCTGAATCTGACCTTGAACTCGAGCATGCATATATATATATATATATAATTACTTAGTTTAAAAGCAAAATAATTGAATTAAGGATTTGACTTGGATTGTTATCTCGTAAAGGTACTTGAGACTTGACCGTTCGTTTGCTCAACCCAGGACCTCTCAATTCGCCCATCCGCGCGAGCCTGTGATTACCCGTAAGGTCTTTTGAACTTTTACGATACCTTATTAGAATTTCACTCCCGTAATAACCATATTCTGTTGTACCTTAGGTTCGAGCACTAATTTAAAGTGTATAGAGATGGATGCTTAGTAGACCTTCTTGACCGACCCTTTTTGTGAGGTATCTTCCTGGTGTGCTATATCAATGTTATGGTTTAATGCTTTAACTGAACATGTGAACATTAATATTTTTTTTTATTTGAAAACATGGATAATTTTATCTGATTTTAATACCTATCTATTTTAAAGCTTGATAATGTTATCTGATTGGAAGCATGCCTACTTTATCTACTTGAAAGTATGCCCTATGTCTAATTTGAATTTATAATCTATAGTTCATGTTTTACTAGTACAAAATACATGTATGCCTCTTGATTTCTGATGATGCTACTTATTGTCCTATACTAATTTACTTGGGGTATACTATTTGGGATATGATTTAAAGTATTTGTAGGTACATCCCTGATCCAACTGGTAAATCTTTCTAGACCTAAGGCATCCCCTTAGGTAGGCTCTTACACCTAATTGTCCTAGGGTAAGTCCTTCTAGACATAAAGTATCCCCTTAGGTAGGCTCTTACGTCCAAAGGGCCTAGGGTAAGTCCTTCTAGATGTAGTTTGGGGAACTGCATATCGGTGTTCAATTGGAGGGTAGCTAGATGTTAAATAAGAACTATTGTTGTTCATAAAACATGTTTTACAGAAATGATTTATACATGTCTGAACTATTTAAATGTATTATTTTACGATTATTGGAACACACTAAGCTCTCTAGCTCACTCCCCCAATCTTTCCCCTTTTAGATACTTTTGAATAGGCTTCTCGTACTTGGCACCTGGAGGATCGACACATTCAGTACACCTCTTTTGTTGTAATGTTTCTATCTTCAAAAATGTATTTATTAGGGTGACATGAGCATATATTTTGATATTGTGTATTGCACTATTTTGTCTGATGGGGCATTGTTTAGTAACCAAATTATGATATGGTTTAAAATTGATTATCTTGTATTATATAGATTCTTTATAATTATTAGATTTTTTGGACTTTAATCTTTAAATATTTTCATGAGAAATTTCGGGTATGGGTTATGACCTCCTAGAATTAGACTTAACGCATAGACGATGTCTAGGGGTTACATAGTCACTTATAAGAATCTCATTTGCATTTTGTAACAACTTCGCTAACAATTTTGCCAATATCTTATAGATCGAGTTCAGAAGGCAAATGGGATGAAAGTCACCCCCATCAGATTATCTCTCTTAGGCAACAACACAACAAATGTGGAGTTGACACCTTTTGGCAATCGGCTCCACTCAAAAAATGAGTTAATAAAACTCATCACATCCGACTTCACAAAAGACCACCCTTTCTTATAGGATTTAAATGTGAACCCATTCAGACCCAATGCCTTCGATCCATCACTCCCCAAAATTGCCTCATCCACCTCTTCTTTAATGAACGATACCTCCATACTTGCGGACTGCCTATCATCTAACCTTTTAAATCACTCAGTAGCATCTGAGGACCCCGAATCTTGCTGCCTAGCGAAGTGTTTCTTGAACTCTCGATAGAAAAAAAAGCTTATAATGCTCTAGATTGGATTCCTATCTACCATTTATATGCAGCCCACTGATATAGTTATGTAGTGCTCGAATTTTCGCCATATGATGAAAAAATTTGGTGTTACGATCGCCCTCCTTCATCCATGTCACTCTCGATTTTTGACATCACACCAATTTTCAATAACGGCATAATTTCCACAGTTTAAACTACAACTGTCTCCTCTCCACCACCTCTGCATCTGTCCTTATACCCCATTACCCACACGATCATCTAATACATCAATATGTTTCATCATTGTCTCTATCCTCTTATCAATATTACCAAATGAGGATTTATTCCAGTCTCTCCAAAAGAGTTTCAACCTTCTAAGTTTCTACAATAAACTCGTGTCACCACTATCCGTAGACAAGTGACCCTACTCTTGTTCCATTACTTTTACATGCCCGACATTGTCAGTCCACATGTTTAAAATTCTGAAAGGTCTCGGTAACCGGCACTATCGAAGCATGATTGGACATGACCTTTGGCAAATTACTTAGTACCAATCTCACTAACCACGAATCTGACACCAAGAACCTTTCGATTCGACTACACCTATTGACCGGACCGAACCACGTGAATTGTTTTCCTCGCAATGGTATATCAATTAAGGCAACCTTCTTAATAAAAGCATTGAATTCATTCACTCCCCGCATCACACTAGAACCACCAAGTCGTTCTCACCTTTTTGTCACCATATTAAAATTGCCTCCCAAACACCATGGAATCTCAACCAACAATTAGATTGTACAACTCCTGCCATAACACACATTGTTCCTCCACTATACATGGCGCATAGATGCCAACAATGCCACAAGCTCAATCGTCCATTAACCAAATGCCTTCCAGCATCACAAAACGCGAACCAACTATTGACGAATGCAATTGAAACCTTGATTTATCCCAAATCACTAGAACCCTACCTGACATTCCAACCGAAAACACAAACACATAACCAAATTTGTCCGAGACTAAATTTGCCTAACAATACTACCCGAAACCACTTCTAATTTGTCTCCTGTAAAAGAACCATCTCGCAACATTTGTTGTCGTACTAAAATCTGGGCCGCTTTACATTTTTCGCCGATCTCAATCCTCTAAAATTCTATGACAACAACCTCATCCTTTGTTGTTACTTCCTCTTCTCTCGCACCTCAATCAGCCGTGCTATATCTTTGATAATCTTCTCCTCGTTACCCACAATTTCAACCCCGTTAAGTTCCCCTAAATTTACTATCGTATTGTTTCCCTCAATATAGCACGCTTATGACTTATAAAATCGGAGTTCGAGAGTGAACCCTTTACTACCTGTGGCGATCGTGGAGGATTTTTTTTAGGACGACATCTCATAATTGGGGACTTGATGAAGAGCTTCAACCAAAGGTATGTTGATGTATAGTTGCTTCAACACTTCTATAAATCTCTTGTAGTGTTGGTTGAGCTTATTGTTTTTGAATCTTTGAGGGAATGAAGGCCTAGGTCTTATAGTAGTTTTTGGCTAGCTTTGAGGCAGCACAACTTGCTTCTTTGATTTTTCTTGACTACCTTGATCCTTCTCATATCCTTTGACATCTGCCTTTTCTGGCATATTGTCAACCTCTGGTTCCTTTATTACAGTGCTAGATGTGTTCACATTATCATGTTCTTTCTCCAAATCTTCAGCTTTATTGTGCTCACATTTTTCTTCCTACTCTTCTTCAAATGTATGGTCATTGTCCCCACTTTGTCTAGCACTACTCAATGTGATCGCTTTCTAGTGTTCATTCATATGGTTATTCCCTTTAATTTTAACAACTTCAGTGTTACCAGGCAGTGAACATTGCTTTCTTGAAAAGGTTACTTTTACCATTTGGCCCATTTGATTTTCTAATGCTCTAAGAGAAGACATTTGTCTTTGAAACATTGAATCATATCTTTGAGTGTCGGTCTCATTCCTCTCCAAAAATTAGGCGAACTTTCTTTCCAAATTAGAAGAGTTATTAGTATTGGCAGCATTAGATGATTGACCTTGATCTATATTGGTATTGAGTTCCTAAAGGTTGTTGTGGCTACATGTATGGTTGATTTTGATGTGGGTATATCCTTTTGTTGTTGTTATTGGTATTGATTAGATGTGCCTGCATTTTCTTGCCTTTGGTTGGTATTGGAGTTAGAAGCATTGTTGTTACTCCAAGACAAGTTCGGATGATTTCTCCAACTTGGGTTGTATGTGTTCCTAAATACGCAAACATTATTGAGATTGTATTGCCTCACATAACAAACTGCTTTAGGATTTTGGGTACTGTAAAACCTATGTTTGATTTTGATATAATAAATTGTTTAAGGACTAAATTGTAAAAGAAAATAAATTTTTAAGTATTCTAAAATCTCACAAATTGACAAGGAAAATTTTCTTTAAGTCCAAAAATTAAACTCAAAATTTTTCTAAGTGTTTTCAAGCCAAACTATACATCTTTCACCCAGACGTATCGATACACCCCTTGGTGTTTCGATACAGAAATTGATTACTGGAATTTGGTTTTGCAAAGCGTACCGATACGGCTTAACCCGTTTCGATACGGCATTCATATAACTTTGAAAAATTAGGCTTTGCGTTTTGATACGATCTTGACCGTTTCGAAACGGCCTTCATCTGGTCAAACGTTTTAAGCTTTGCGTTTCGATACGGACTTGTCCGTTTTGATACGATATGAAATCTGGGTTTAGGATATTTTAAATTGTACCGATACGGTATCATCCGTTTTGATACGGTTTGTCAAGATCTTCGAGATCTTTGCATTAAATATTTTTGACCGTTGTCTTGTCAGTTATTGGAATCAATGAACTTTTAATTTTTAATTACCCTTACCGATACGCCCCTAGGCGTACCGATGCAATTTTCCATCTCGGATTCCAGTAATAAAAAACTGTACCGATACGACTTTGTCGTTCCGATACGCCCTCCTACCTATCGATACGCCCTCCTGCGTATCGATACGCCTATACACAACGACTATATTTTTCTTGTAACAGGTACCGATACGGCCCTTCGTGTACCAATACGGATAGTTGACAAATAACATTTATTACGGGAAAAAAGCCCTTCAACAGCTATATTCAATACTCTAACCACCCAAACAGCTAGAAATCAATAAGAGGGTATAAATACAAGACTCCAATGTTGCTGTAACAACTATTGAACATTCATTGAACAACATTCAAGCAATCAAGCAAAATCCAACCCTTTGAGCTTTTAGAGTCAAACCCTTGTACCCAACTTGTGTATTTCATTGTAATCTTTTATTTTAAATTTGGGGTTGAGTGTTCTTGTAATTTGGGCAAATATTCACCTTGTGAGGACATTATCCATTTGCCATTTTTATTTCTTGTAAAAGAGTGATCCTTGATCAAGCTTTGGGTAGAAAGCTTTGATCGATTGTAACAGTTGCCTCCTTAGCCTAGAAAAAGGGAAGAATTCTATAGTGAATTGGTTGAAATCCTTAGTAGGAAGCTACGGTAATGGACGTAGACCCTGTTAGAAGGTTGAACCACTATAAATCCTTGTGTCCCATTTTCTATTACTTTCCATTCGCTTTCAAAAATTTTAAATTGCCAATTCACTCCCTCTTGGCTACCATCTCAATTGATTGATCATCCTAACAATTGGTATCAGAGCCACACTCAACCGAAGGTCTAACAACCGTTGAGGTGATCCTAGAAGGTGATTCAATTAATAGAAGTCAAAGTCATGACATCCACCTCTGGCAACAACTTGTACGAGTCTCATTCCATCACCAAACCTCCATACTTCAATGGGGATAACTATCCCTATTGGAAAAATTGTATGAGGTTCTTCATCAGATCACATGACTACCTCCTTTGGGATGTAGTGGAAGATGAACCGACAATATCGATGAAGAGAGAAGGTGGTCGGCTAGTACCAAAGTCCAAGCACGAGATGATCGATGAAAATCAGAAGAAGCTTTAAATCAATGATAAAGCAATGCACATGCTATTTTGCTCTCTTGGACCGGATGAGTACTCAAAGATGTCATCTTGCTCAAGTGCTAAAGAAATTTGGGATAAGCTCGAGATTACATACGAAGGCACTAATAAATTTAAGGAGACCAAGATTGGGCTTCTTAATTTAAGCTATGAAAATTTTAAAATAGAGCCGGATGAAGACATCTCCAAAATGTTTGAACGATTTTCCGTCATTGTCAATGGCCTCAAGGGTTTAGGAGAAATCATTCCAGAGGAGAAGTTAGTTCAGAAACTAATCTACTCACTTCCTGAGCCTTGGAATGGTAAAAAATATCTATCATAGAAGCAAAAATTCTCAAGACGCTAAAGCTCAATGCTCTCATGGGGTCTATTCTCACCCATGAGATAATGAAGAAAAGAAGAGATAAAAAAAAGAAGAAGAAAGAAATAAAGGTTGTAAAGAAAGAAGTAGATAAGAAGAAAATGAGAATCGCTCTCAAAGCATCTTATGATGAGAGTGATTCTAGCGAGGATAAAGACAAAGAGTTGGCTATGATAGACAAACGATTCACTCGACTCATGAGATCCAACCGAAGAATGAAGTTCAATCGAAGAATGGATCTCAAGAACAAGATCAAGGAAGAAGAAAATGATCTTATTGTATGCTACGAATGTAAGAAGCCGTAAAACATCAAGATCGATTGTCCCCAACTCAAGAAGAAAGGCTTCGAGAAGAAAAAAACACAAGGCCCATGTAGCCACTTGGAGCGATGAAGAGTCTTCAAGTGATGAGGAGCACGAAGTTGTAAATCTTTGTCTCATGGCCTTTGAGGATGATCCTAAGGTAACCTCTAACTCATTAAATGAGCTTACCTATGATGAATTATTTGATGACTATAATGAGTTACAAGAGGCTTATGACGAATTGGTTGAAAAATATAAGGAATATATTTTGAAAAATAAGAAAACTATCATTGATTTGAAAAACCAAAACGATTCCTTATTTAAAACCAATTCGGAACTTGAAAAGAAGGTTAGTGATCTACAAGATAATCAAAAGTATTTTGAACAAGAAAATATTGATTTAAATAACCTTCTTTTCGAGTTAAAAGATCACCACCTCAAGGAGGTAAATGATCTCAAAGCTTCCTTAAACAATGTTTGGAAATTAAGTTTTGAAAAAGGACAATCTTCAAAACCCAACAATGTTAAAAGGAACTTTAATAGATACAGACATGGAGGGCATTCAAGACCTTTTTATGGTAAGAAAATTAGAAGCATTTGGATTCCTAAGAATGTTGTAGCTTCTAACAATGCAAATGAGATTGCTTCTTGGATTCCTAAGGGAACTAAGATTTTGAGAACTAATGCTCATGAACCCAAAAAGATTTGGGTACAAAAAATCAAAGTTTGATTCTATATTTGTAGGGGGAGCATTGCTACAAGGCCAAGACGTGGTTCCTTGATAGTGGATGCTCAAGACATATGACCGGAGACAAGAGTAGATTCTTGGAACTAGAGCTAAAGAGAAAAGGATTAGTGACATTTGGTGACAACTCCAAAGGTCAAATTGAAAGAATGGGTTCTATTTGTAATCACTCTTCCATACTTATTGAAAATATTTTATATGTCAATGGTCTTAAACATAACTTATTAAGCATAAGCCAACTTTGTGATAAAAGTTTCGTAGTGATTTTTGATATACACGGTTGTAAAATTATAAATGTCGAAACCCACACAATTGTGCTTTTAGGTCATCGCATAGGAAACATATATATGGTGCATTTAGATGACATTCATATCGTTAATGCATGCTTTGTTGCTAATGATGAACATGATTCATGGTTATGACATAGAAAACTAGGGCATGCAAGCATGCGTGTTTTGGAAAATTTGGTTTCAAAAGATCTAGTAAGAGGTTTGCCTAAAATAAAGTTTTCAAATCATAAAATTTGTGATTCTTGTGCAAAAGGCAAACATAAAAGAATTTCTTTTAAACCTATTAATGATGTTTCAACTAGTAGAGTTTTACAATTGATCTATATGGATCTCTTTGGTCCTATTAGAACAACTAGCTTAGGTGGAAAATCATATGCATTTGTTTTAGTTGATGATTACTCTAGATACACTTGGGTTCTATTCTTAAGTACCAAAGATGAGGCTTTAGAAAAATTCATCATATTTTCAAAAATTACTCAAAATTATCTTGGTCAAACTATTTCTCATATCTGAAGTGACCATGGTACTGAATTTCAAAATCTAGGTTTTGAGGATTTTTGTAACTCAAATGGTACAAGCCACAATTTTTCAGCTCTTAGAACAGCTCAACAAAACGAGGTTGTTGAAAGGAAAAATCGAACTTTAGAGGAAATGGCTAGAACCATGTTTTGTGAAAACAATTTGCCAAAATATTTTTGGATGGAAGCCACTAATACGGCTTGCTACATTATAAATAAAGTAATGATTAGACATATTTTAAAGAAAACTCCTTATGAGATTTTAAAATCCAAAAAGCCTAACATTAGCTATTTTCATCCATTTGGCTGTAAATGTTTTGTTTTGAACAATAAAAAAGATAATTTAGGCAAATTTAATGCTAAAAGTGATGAAGCTATTTTTTAGGATATTCTTCAAACTCTAAAGCCTATCATGTATTTAATAAAAGAACTTTAGTTGTTGAAGATTCAATACATGTGGTTTTCAATGATAACCTTCTTCCGAGGAAGGATTATTGTGATAATGATGATATATGGATTTTTGAAGCCAATAACGGTGGACAATCATCAAAGGTGAGTGAAGTTCCAACCAAAGAAGAGGAAACACAAGATCCACCTCTAGAAGCCTTGAAGGACATAAATCTAGAGGAAAAGGAAGTGAGCTACCCAAGAGAGTTCAACTATGTCAAAGGTGGTGAGATTTTGGGTGATCCATCCAAAGGGGTAACCACTAGACTTTCTCTTAAGAATGCATGTAATGTAGCATTTATCTCATGCATATAGCCTAAAAATATCAAAAAAGCATTAAACGGTGATTATTAGATAATGGCTATGCACGAGGAATTAAACCAATTTGAGAGAAGTCAAGTTTGGACATTAGTTGATAGGCTTAGTAATAAATCTACTATAGGAACTAAATAGGTTTATAGAAACAAACTAGATGAGAGTGGTAACATAGTGAGAAACAAGGCTAGACTTGTTGCTCAAGGTTACACTCAAGAAGAGGAAATCGATTTTGATGAAACCTATGCACTCGTAGCTAGAATAGAAGCTATTAGGATGCTTCTTGCATTTGCATGTTATAATGAATTCAAGCTTTTTCAAATGGATGTTAAAAGTGCATTTTTAAATGGTTTTATAAATGAAGTGTATGTAGAACAACCACCCGGTTTTGAAGATCCAAAATACCCAAACCATATTTTTAAACTTTTAAAAGCTTTATATTGTTTGAAACAAGTTCCTAGAGCTTAGTATGAAAAATTGTCGAGTTTTTTAGTTGAAAAAGGTTTTGAAAAAGGGAAGGTGGATACTACACTTTTCATAAAAAGAAATGACAAAGACATATTAGTAGTTCAAATTTATGTTGATGATATTATTTTCGGTTCTACTAATGAATTTCTTTGTCAAGAGTTTGCTAAGTTGATGCAAGGTGAATTTGAGATGAGCATGATGGGGGAGCTTTCATACTTTTTGGGGCTCCAAATTAAACAAAGGAAGGATGACATCTTCATTAATCAAGCTAAGTATATCAAGGACATGCTCAAGAAGTTTGGCTTGGAGAACACAAAGCCTCAAGCCACACCAATGAGTTTTTCTACAAGGCTTGATAAGGATGAATGAGGTAAGTGTGTGAATTTAAAGCTTTATAGATCAATGATAGGATCTTTGCTTTATCTTACCGCAAGTAGACCAGATATCTTGTTTAGTGTTTGCTTGTATGCTAGATTTTAAGCTAGTCCTAGAGAATCCCACCTTATAGTCGTTAAGAAGATCTTTAGATACCTTAGAGATACACCTTGTTTAGGTCTTTGGTATCCTAGAGACTCTTACTTTAGTTTACATGCCTTCTCGGATGCGGATTATGGGGGTTTTAAAATAGATAGAAAAAGTACCTCCAACACATGTCAATTCCTAGGTAATATGCTCATATCTTAGTTTTCTAAGAAGCAAAATAGTGTAGCATTATCTACCATCGAAGCCGAATATATATCCTTAGAAAGTTGTTGTGCTCAAGTCCTTTGTATGAAGTAACAACTCTTAGATTATGGAATTGATGTAGGTACCATCCCTGTTAGGTGTGACAATACTAGTGCCATTTGTCCCACTAAGAATCCCATCCAACACTCTAGAACCAAACACATAGAAATAAGACATCATTTCGTTAGGGATCATGCCTTGAAAAATGATGTAGTTATAGAATATGTAGACACCTCAAATCAATTAGCGGATATCTTCACCAAACCACTAGACAAAGAGCATTTTTGGTCTCTTAGGAGAGAGTTAGGTTTAACCAGCCTTCCTTGACCCTTAGAGCCTTTTTTGGTCTTAAAAACATGCTTGAATTTATTTGATTACATTGCTTTTGTGATTTTGCTCCTATATACATATATGATTGTTGCTAGGGGGTATGCATCTATTTTTGTTCATACATGATGATCTCATATCATTTTCATGCATTTAGATTCGATTCAAATTGAATTTTTGAGCAACCTGCAGCCAAAAATGTCATTTTTGGCACAGGCGTATCGATACGGCGTTTCTTGTATTGATACGGGTTATTGATATGTGTTTTGGTACGGATTTACATGTATAGGTACGAGTAGCGGTTCGAAACACCCTGATAAGTGTTTCGATACTGCGTTTCGGTACGCCACGTGGCGTATCGGTACGCGCAGCCGCTGGGCAGTTATTCGGGCATTAAAAGAGGTTTCCAAATTTAATTCAAACACATATTCTTTTTCAAAAACCCTAGATTCAAAAATTTTCTATAAAAACCTCCCAATCCCTTACAATTTTTCACACATCTCTTCAAATTCTTTGAGGGCTTTTGATTTTTACATCAAACCCAAGAAAACATCATCAAGTTTGTGCATCAACATCTCTTCATTCATCTTTAATCCCAACTTCAAGGTATAAACCCTAACCTTTTTTCTTTTAATTTTCGTACATATTTTTATACTGATTTTGTATTATAATCATAGATTTAGAATATACATAGTATAGTTTTCAAAGTTTTTTGTAAAATCTTTTTCAAATTTGAAAATTTTTTATTCGAATATAAAATTATATCGTATAATTTTTAACACTGTTTTTAAAGTTTTCTTTTACCAAAAATTATTTTTATACTTGTATATGTTTTTAAACTATATTGTATAGATTTTTAACAATACATTGATTATTGGATTAATTTTTGGATCGAATGTGTTGATTTATGCATCATCGTTTTTGGTTTGATTTTATTTTCAGATTATGGCCCCAAAGAAACGTGCAAGAAAAGAAATTGCCTCAAATTCCAATCCTCCTAGTCAAAATCCCGACCATAATGGTAATCGACCCAATCTTACCTATATTTATCAAAATTGTTTTAATGAACCGTAATTTCCACTTGCCATGGATCGTTTTAAAAAGTATCAAAGTTATAAAATTCGCCGAGAGCGTGTTACTTCCATCCCTTTTCTATCATCCGAAAGATTTCAATTTAAATATCTTAATTTGATGGAAGAATGGAAATTTATGCCTTTTTTGAGTATTCCTGGGATATTATACCAAAACCTTGTTTTGATTTTTTATTCCAATGCTAGGTGTATTTTCAATTAAAATCGATCATTGGTTATTGCAATTGAATCTTATTTAATGGGTAAGAAATTTCCCATTGATTCAACCGCTTTAGCAAACTATTTGGGTTTTGAGGATACGAGAATTGATGATGAGGATTCTTTGGGACATACTCTTGGAGGCTCCGTGACCGTACTCGATGCCTATGACCGTATTCAACACTTCATGATCACTTGGTGGTTCCGTCCATCCGGTGGGAAGTTCTCCACGATCTGACAAGTCGATGACTTTTGAATCCGTTGCTTCCGTGAGGGTAAACGCTCCAACCCTGCTCAAATTATGTTCGCAGAAATTGTCTTTCTGGTCCAACATCGTCATACCTCTATGGTTACATCTTTCACATACGGCACCGTATTGTGCTACATCTTTCACAAGATGGGTATTGATTGCTTCTATGACTTTACAGAACCCCTCACCGATCCTATTGATGAACGTTCTCTCTATCACGCAAAGTTTACATACTACAATAGCGAATGGGTTCAGAACACCGATCTTTCGGGAGGTATTCAACTCGAACCGATGGCAGCTCCTCAAGAGGCTCCCATTCTACAAGATTCGGTGGCTCAACCAAATCTTGATACTCTTATGGCTTATCTTAATGGGAAATTCACCAACTTGAGCACCAACATTGCTTCTTTGCAAACAACCATGGATTCCGGGTTTGCCGAGATTGACACATGCTTCATATCCTTGGAAGAAAGAGTGACGGCTATTGAAAATCACAAAACTCCATTGATATCACTCTTACCGCGTTTCATGGTGAATGACGTCAATCCCTTGGAACTCAAGCCAACAATAATGATGAGGATGTAGATGACGAAGATGAAGACGATGGAGACGATGGATCCTTAGGAATATTATATATCATATCATATTAGGACTAGTTTATGCACCTTTGTTTTTATGTTTTTATGAACTCCTATGATTTATCATTGCTTTGTTATTTGAATTATTTTTAGGTTTTAAGTTGGATTGGATTTGATTATGCTTGAACTTATGCTTTATATTTAAATGATTATGTTGCTTAATTAATTGCTTGGAGTAATTTGATTATCTTTAGTTTATATCCATTGATTTTGATCTAACAAAAAGGGGGAGAAGTTTAGCCAAAATTGTCCAAAATTTTCAAACTTTTCCAGCCCTAAATTAAGGGGGAATAATTTTCAAAGTTTTCTAAAGATACTTAAAAAATTTCACTTTAGTTTTGTTATATCAAAAAGGGGAGATTGTAAAACCTATGTTTGACTTTGCTATAACAAATTGTTTAAGGACTAAATTGTAAAAGAAAATAAATTTTTAAGTATTCTAAAATCTCACAAATTAACAAGGAAAATTTTCTTTAAGTCCAAAACTTAAACTCAAAATTTTTCTAAGTGTTTTTAAGCCAAACTATACATTTTCGCCCAGGCGTATCGATACACCCCTTGGTGTTTCGATACGGAAATTGGTTACTGGAATTTGGTTTTGCAAAGCGTACCGATACGGCTTAGCCCTTTTCGATACGACATTCATATAAATTTAAAAAATTAGGCCTTGCGTTTCTATATGGCCTTCATCTGGGCAAACGTTTTAAGCTTTGCGTTTCGATACGGCCTTGTCCGTTTCGATAGAATATGAAATCTGAGTTTAGGACATTTTAAATCGTACCAATACGTTCTCATCCGTTTTGATACGGTTTGTCAAGATCTTTGAGATCTTTGCATTAAATATTTTCGACCCTTGCCTTGTCAGTTATTGAAATCAACAAATCTAACAGACTAGATGTGATTCGTTCACCTGCGGATGCTACTTGGCTTCCAGCACTGTCGGGTGTACTGAAAATAAATTTTGATGGCGCGTTTGATTTGGTAGATTGGGTTTTTTCGTACGTTCTTCAAGTTATTATGCTGTTGGAGGTGCTCTTTTTGTGGATTTTGCGCTTGATGGTTTTATATCTGAAGCCTTGGCATGCTTATCAGCTCTATGATTAACCTGAGCAAGCGGCTCTCTCCCAAGTTCTATTAGCAGGTGACTCATGTTCAGTAATCAATCGAGCTTCTTCAACAAGGCTATTTTCTCCTTTGGTGGGATACTCATGTCCCAAATTTGTGAATTAACGAACCAGTTTGCGCTCTGTTCTGTTCAGCATATGCAACGTGATGGTAATGACACTGCTCATCAGTTTGCGAGGCTGCATATATGGATTGACTTTATTCACCACATACTTTTGTTGCGTGTCTGGTTTTTGCAACATCTTCATGATGTTTGCGTGTCTGGTTTTGTTAACAGATTCTTTTGTGTTGATAAGACCATGTGGATGGATAAAACTAGGATTAAATTTTAGGGTTCAAATATAAATAGTAAAACAAAGGTGACATAAGGTTTAATTGTGAAGACATCAATTTAAAGATTAAACATTAAATTGTTTAAAAAAAATAAATTTAAAGATTAGGTTCTAAATCTAATTGATCTAATCTCGAAATTTAAAAGATCTAAAATGTATTTTAAAGAAACAGCAGACAAGGTTTATTTTGTCTAATTTTAGAATTGACTGTGAATTAAAAAATATTTACACCCGAAAAATAGTGTCAATATCTAATTTACCTAATTTTAGAACCAAATAAAACAAAAAAAAATTACACCCAAAATATCTAGATGTCAAAACTTGATTTATCTAGTTTCAAAGCTATAATAGCATGATTCTTGTATGATATTTTATGCTGGTTTATGAGTTATAACATAACATTCCTATACGTAAAGAAGCAGTAAGTTCATCTGTTCATTGTATTAAGCATTGAGGCTTTAAATAAACAATAGAGAACAGAAAACAGGTTTGTATCCAAAAACCAACATTTTATTGGAATCTAGTAACATTGATAACATAATAAATAGCGAAACATAGGTTGTTTAGCAACAACTCCATAATCCAGTTGTACGAAACATTGTCGGTTTTCGAATTACACACAATTTAAGCCTATAAATAGCAGTTTACAAATTTGGTTTTTTTGGTCGGCAAATATGATTTCCATGAACCTAAGTTGAGGAAAAGAGTACAGCACAACTTGGATAAGGAAAAAGAGTAACAACCTGATACAGTTCTAACCAGCTGATACACCTACGGCCAAGTAAACCTTCAAAACATACAAAGCTGAAAACATTCCCAGATTACTACTACAATGCAGAAAGCACTTACAAAAACACTACACCTGACAGCTGTTGCTACACAATTGCTCAATGTGCCGCTGATCATTCAACAGAAACAGTAGACTCTGATCAAATAAACTTACCACCATGCCTTGAATAAGGAATCACTTTTCACACCAGATTTTGCAAGGTAGTCCGCTATTGCGTTTCTTTCTCTCTGAACATACGATCATAGCACCGAAACTATTAAGCGCAAAAGACGGTCTATCTCTTCAAAAGTTGCCCACCATCTCCACGGACGAAACAAAAAGTTATTAATTCAATTTAAAACCACCTGGAAGTTGGAATCAACTATAAGTGTTGTCTTTCCGACCCAAATTGCTTCAATGAAGACTTCTAGAGCTATTTTAATTGCCATCAATTCAGCCAAATCAGATCATTGATTAGGGACAGGCCCTGAAAACATGGCTCTAACTTCACCAGAAGCCAAGCGAAGCTCTCCCCCACAGCCTGCTGCAGCGCTAATAGTTGCTCCATCGACGTTAACCGTACCTTCGTTTGATGGGATACAAACAGAGTTCAAGCTGTTTGCTGCATTGATTGCATTCGAAGCACGTGAAAGCGTTTTCCCCCCAGTCCTCGTCCTTGTGGAGATGATCATCTTTCACTGTCTTGCACCATAAAAAGCATGCATCTTAGAATAGAACCCTAGACCCCCAACGCGTTGTTTTACCTTAGATTTCGTGCCAGCCATAGGCTCCACAGAGCTGCAGCAATGACGATATTTCACCAAAGCAGACCAGCGAACAATGTAAAAAAATACGAATAAATTCTCCACACCATTAGGGCTAGACCAAGAAATCTGCCACAACCTGCAGAATAATCCCAAAAACAAGAAACAAAACGAAAATTCCCAAATAGGTAGATGGCATCCTCCCCTATCTATTCACACCAAGAACAAGAACATTGTTGTACATCAATATTTATCCTCCCCCAACCTTCATCATTTACCACCACAAAAACAAAATTATCATCTACCCACATCCTTCTCACTTTATCAGTTTTAACAGATTCCATTTTTTATTCTTGCAGAAATAACATTTATACTTTATTCATTCGAATGAAACGCCTTACCTCCGAGCCTTTTACCTCAGACCCAGGATAATACTCTCATGGATAGAAGAGTTAAAAATCGTTTATTGTACCTTATTCAACGTATCTGCTACCTCCAGGGCTGCGATCTCGTGAATCACTTCATTTTCATCCCCAATAAATTTAACACCTAGGTCTTTCTTTCCCTTGTCCCAATGTCCTATCTTGCCTGAAGATCTGAATCTGAAAGTGATTTGCCTTCCAACTCTGACTCCTGAGGGTTCTTCTTCCCCTTTTTGTTCCTTTCACGTGCCTTCTCAATTTTCTTTCTTTCTCCTTCAGTTACAGCTTTGTTCTGGAATTCTTGAAGCGATGCGTACCTCCTGGATCTCACCGATTTGGATTTTTAATTGAATTCCAAGATATCAAAATGGTGCTCCTCTTCCTATTGATAACCAGTTTCACTGTCTGCTATCTCAACTCTGTCTTCAACGTTTACCTCCACATCTGGACTGGGTTTGTTTGCACACCCTCAATGTCTAAGGGTGTAGCCTCCAAAACGTTATTTGTTTCTTGGCCCAAATTTGGATCCTTACATTGCTAAGCCCATTGCACTAACATCCTCCAAGGCCCTAGAAGAAACGGGTAACCCATTGGGATTTACAAAATCCATAACACCTCCTCTAGGAATAAGTGGTTCTTGCTCCGAAATGTTTTCATTCACCTCCAAATCCATCTTTTTTTGCGGGCTAATTGGCCCAACATCATTTACTATATTATTTGCCACCACTTCAACCCAACTTGATTGCACTTGGTGGATTGAATTTACTAGAACGTCTAGGTCTGCAGCATATTTACCTTCCCCACGCTGAATATCTTGAGCAGCCACCTCTTTTTCCCAGTCATCATTAGGAACATTCCCTTTAATATCCACCTCGCCAATATGTCTCACATTTTCAACGTTAACATGGGAGCAATTATCATCAAAGTCATTTCCAAAACATTTCTCATTAAATGCATTGTCAATTTGTCACCCTCTCCACCAAAGCTTTGGTTCGAACTCAGAGAAACCTCGCTTATTCCTTCTGACGAAGATTCTGACTGATTTTCCGGCACTTGGACCTCCTTCGCTCCTCCTTTGTTGTTGTTCATCGAACCCCGATCAGACCCGACAGGGCTATCCGAAAAGCCAATCTCCTTGGCTCTAATACAATGTATCCTTTTACCAACTTCAATCTCCACTACCTCATCGATCTACTCTACCTGGTTAGTTGTCATCAATATCGTCACCTTCTTACAATCAAGCAGATGTCTCATATTTTCATCGAATGCCTCAACCGTTCCCCACAACTCTGCAACTCTCTTAAGTGTTATCCCATTCCAAAAATGAAGAGGAACCCCTGTTAGCTCGATCCAAGTCGCCTTTTCCGGGCGACAAAAGGACTCCGACCACGGAACGACCACCCTAAATATTTCTTTCAAATAAGACCAGTCCAGGTCCTCAAGCATCAAAAACAGGTCATCATCTTCAAATGATAATAGGAAAGTTTTGTTGGAAAAATGTGAGAAAATGGTACTTTGAGCCATATTACGAAAGGGTAAAAGTGGAGATTCGAATAATAATTCTGATGGGGCTTATTCTATTTCATGAGCCCTTTACAACGGTATCTCATATGCTTAAATTGGTTAAGTAATGAATGAGAAATTGATGCTCAAAGTATGGTAGTTGTGAATTGAGTGAGGAAGTAAAAACCCCATTTATCCCACATTAGTAGGATAAATAACATGAGAAGTGTTTATATACACTTACCCTCTTAATAGTAATTGAATAACTTGAATTGAAATCATGTCACGTGCGCAAGCACACAAGTGGTACGGATTGAAGCTCGTTATTTAACCCATTTGGGTTGGGGTGCACTTGCACAATGTATAGGCGACGCGAATGTTTGGACTCATTGGGCTTTATGCAGACCTATGGATATTTTATATAACCACTTCGAATAATTTTTTTCTTACAAAATAAAATATCTTTTTGAATATTCTGAATACAAAGGGAGAATTGGGAAATTTGAATATTAAAAGATATTGGATTCAATTCACGAAAATATATCCGTTTAAAATGGCAGTATTGACTATTTCTGAATTAAATTGGATTTTGGCCATTAATACGGAATATTTCGTTTTTCATATTTTTCCTCCATTATTCCCTTATAAATACCGAGCCTATCTCAATTTTAATATCATCTCAAAACTTTCTCTTCTACAAAGAATCTCTGGTATTTTCGGTGATAGACAAAGGCAAAGTTTTTTCGTGATCTCTATAGTCGTGCTACTATTGAAGGTCATCTTGTTGTTGTATCATGGGAGATTGACGACCAATGAACTCAAGCACCAAGAGAGTGGTCGAAATCTGTCTTAAGAAAACTGTGTTTGTAATACCTCAAAATTTTGGTTAGTAACCAAAAAGTAAAACTTGAAAAGTTTGTGACCAAAATGAAAAATTCGAAAAGTTTGGTGCCAAAGTATAAATTTCAAAAAGTTTAGGGACTAAGTTGTAATTTTTAAAAGTTTTGTAATTTAGTCCCGTAATTGAATAGTTCACCCTCAAGAGTGGCATTTTTGTGTTGCCCGGATTTTTGATACGGAGTTTGTATTAAGAGCTATAAAGCTTTAAAGTTCGGGAAAATCCGAATAATCGGATTTAATCGAATAAATGAGATATCTTTTATAAGATATTTTAAGAGATATTTTATTAAAATAAGGCTAGGGTAAAAGGGTCATTTTCATGTCTTATTTTAATGGAAATTAATATGGACCATTGGATTAAAGATTACTTTTCCATGTTTAATCTTAGCCATTAGATGAAAAATGCAATATGGTAATTTTTGAAGATGTCAAGGGCTAAGTTGGTAATCACTAACTCATTGGATTAATTTTGGCCATTGGATGAATAAGATGGACATGTGGCAAGATATGAAACCTTGGATGTAAAGGGCAAATTAGTCATTTTAGCATAAAAGGGATTTTTTATTTAAAATCTCATAAATAAAGGACAAATGGCCAAAATATAATTAAAGGAAATTTCAAGACTTCTTCATCATCTTCTTCAAGTTCGAACACCCCTCTAAGTAAGAAGAAAATTTTTTGATTTTTGATTTTCAAGCTTATATACTTGGATTTTGGATGAACGCATGAAATAAGAAATTGATCTCCATAAAATTCTCTATCTTTTGGTACCATTTGTTCATGCTTTCCTTGCTTGAAACTCTAGTCTTGTGAATTTGATGGATGAAGGGGATGTTGATTTAGGATGAATTAAGGTTAATTTTTGATGAATATGATGTTGTGGAATCATATTAAAGCTTGTATAATGATTGAAATTTCATGGAAGTGGTTAAATCCTAAATTGTTTAAAGTTAGGGTTTTGGTAGAAAAGTTGAATTTGGATTGATTTTGATATGGGAATGATTGTAAAAGCTTTTAAATGAGGTTCATGTGTTAATTGGACCAAATTGGAAACTTGAAAAATTATAGGGGTGAATTCGGCAAATTGTAAGAATTAGGGGAAAATTATGGAAAATTTTCCATAAATTTCCATAAATTTAGAAATGTTGAAATTATGATTTTACAAGCTTTAAAATGTCATTTGGACCATTTTAGAAGTTTGTAAAATCATAGGGACCAATTCAAAAATCTTGAAAAGATTGGGGACCAATTCGGTAAATTAGAAGAATTTAAGGACTAAAATGAAAAATTACTTTCATGGAAGCGTTATGCTGGAATAAATGTTAGAATGAGTTATAAATTATTCTTTGAGTAAATGTTGGAAGAAATACAAAGTATTGAGGATCAAATGACTTATGTCATGAAACTAATATTTGGAAAATATTAGAGTGTTTATAGGAAAATTATTCCTATATTGTTTATGTGATAGTCAGATACTAACCTATAATTTGGAAAATATTAGAGTGTTTATAGGAAAATTATTCCTATATTGTTTATGTAATAGTCAGATACTAACCTATAATTTGGAATGTACTTATGGTAATTTTTTTAATACACTTGTAGACTGTGAACAAAATCGAGATCGAATTAGAAATTGAGGAAAGGAACGAGACCAAAGTTGAACTTAGTGAGGCTAGTCAGATATTGACAAAGTATAAAGTGTCAAGGTGAGTTCATTTTCATGCATAGATAATATTATGATTATCATTTGGAAGACTTTTGATAAGTCTATCTTATTAATAATTGCTTGATAGTTATATCATGAACTTATATTTGACATGTTGAGAATTGTCAAAGGTAGAACTATGATGCATTTGATCACTAGATATATCAGGTATGTATGTTTATGGTATTTCAGGTATGAACTGACTTAGCTTTAAATCATGATAATTATATCGCCATGGATGAATTGAATATGGAATTGGAAAGTATGCCCAAGTAAGTTACTGAGGTATAGAGTATAGTTGGCATGCCATAGAGTCCAGCGGTTTAGCACTTCGGTACGGTTTATTAACACTTAGGTGTGGTTCTTTAGCACTTATGAGCAGTCGCTTAGCACTTAGGTGCTGTGTATTAGCACTTTGGTACAGTTTTGACTCGTGTACTAAAGTCCTCAAACTATGTTGGGCAATAATTTTATTTGATAATAAATGGTAAATAATTTAAAGAGCAGATAAACTCTCGGATAATGACAAGGATATTAATAGGATTTATGAATCCGGATTATATTATGTTAATATTTGATTACTATAAGGAAAATAAATGAATAGTGATCAAATTGCATGTTTATTTTATTATTGTTATAATTCAAGCAATGTTGATTTATGTTAAATAATTATAATACCTCACTAAGTATATTCTTAGCGTGTGATGGTTTTCACGCGTAGGTAGTAATCCTGGACAAGAGTAAGGAGTATCGGCATCATCATCCAGAGGGATAATAGTCATATCGGTAATTTTCATTTTTGATGTATTTTGATTATCTCTAGTTGGCATGTATAAAATAATAGTAGCTCGCTTTAACTAGTCTAGATATGGTTTGTAACATTAATATCTAGATAAGTGGTTACTTTATAATGTGTATTATATTAGTTTAAAGAAATTACTAGTAATGAAAATCGGGTAAAGTTATAAATTTGATTTTTAGAGTAATCAAGATCATTTTTTAATTTAGACAGTTTTCTTAATTAAAATGTGTAGTTATAAACTGCCAAATTGCTGCTTGAAAATGGAGGCTATTTGACGGGTTAAAATTTAGTAAATGGTTTTACGTGATAAACTGAAAATTTTGAAAATTGTTGATTTTGATTAAATTGAGTAGTATAAAATACGGTTAAATATTAGGTAACATTCCTTACTGGTATGAAAGAAATAAATACTGGTAAAGGTGTTACAACGTTCGTGCAGGCCTCAACATGTTTCCTACTAATTTATTCGAAACTGATTTAATTTACCATTAAATTATATTTTTGAATTTCTTTTATTCTAAATAATATTTATTTGTTTGTTTTGGATTAACAGCTTTTTCTAACTCTGCAAGTTTTACCTCCCAGCCTCTGCACTTTAATATCTTCCATAGCCCAACTCTGCAATCTTGATCTTACACTACTTGTGCTACACACCGTCGCCAATTCACTCACAAGGCATCTTTTCATCTTCCAAAGGTCCTCCTCCTCAACATGACCAACTATCCTCATTTTTTTAATTTAACGCCCATAGTACTTGATTCCCCTACTACTCTACATTGTGTCTTTGTCGAAGCCATTTTCACAGTCTCCGCTTCCAAATTCGAGTCGGTCTTTTTGTCATCTCCTTGATTAGCTCTTGTCCCTTTTCTAACCGGTAACTCCATCCTTGCTACTACCATCGATAATCTGAAGCCATACAGCATAAACCCATTCAATCTCTGAATAGCTCTCATTGCATCTTTTCTGTTGCCAAGTCTCACGAATCCAAATCTCTTCCCTCCTCTATTCAACCTTCTAGCAATGAAGGCATTCAAAACTTCTCCATACCTTGCAAATACATGCCACAATCCTTTCCAGTGGAATGCCTTTGGAATGTTTTCCACAAACAATGTTACTGGCCGTGACTTTTGATCTCCCCTTTTTCTGCCACAATCCATTCAAACTAATCTTACCAAAATTTGTTTTGTTTGCTTTTTATATTAAGAACCCATTGAATTGTCTCGGTGGAGAAGAGAACGTTTTTTTTGCTAGGCAAATTTTTTATTAATATTAAACTTTAATTGTATGCCTCATTAAAAACATCCATAATCATAAATGAACGGAAGGGTACATACAATCATAGAGAAGAAACAATGATACAGACACACAGCAAACATCGCACAAAACAAAAACCCCATTCACTAATCCCACACCTCAAATCACATAAACCAAATAGCTCCCTTACTCGAGTTGGGTTGGGTTTGGATCAACGCTGGGTTGAATCTAACTCGGACTCGATTCGAGTTCAGGTCAAGTCAATACCATGTTCGAATCAAAACAATTTGGGTTTGAGCTGGTTAATTATTGGGTTAATTCAGGCTTATATGGACTTCAGGTTGTGTCTTAGTAGGGTTCGGATAGACTTTAGGTTGAGTCATTTGTGGTATCGAATTAAGTTTAGGTAGGGTCAAGCCAATTTCGAATGAGATTCATTTTGGGTAATATCGGTTTTGGGTGAAGTTTTGATCATTTTTGTAACATCTCAAAATTGAGTTAGGAGATTCGAGAGTATGGACTGGGTCGATTTAGTATAAAAAGGAAATTTTGGTTAATTAATTAATTTTGGGTATATTAAAAAGAGGGTAAAAATGAATTTGGTACAATTCGGTAATTTTGGATAAATTGGATTTATTTAATTAGTATATTAATAATAGATTTTATGTTCGAATGACTTTAATTAAGTCAAATTATTTGATATGTGTTTTTAGTGATTGAATTGAAATGAATATAAGCTATGATTCTTTTTTATAAAAGTATGATTTTATTCAATGAAAATCATACATGGGGTGTTATCACAAGTCTCATTAAAAACCTCCCTAAACATAAATGAAGGAAAAGAGTACAAGCGATAACACAAGGAAACTAAACTAAAAAGGCAAATAAACCAAACTGTGTCGAAACAAAATTAACTAATCAAAACAAACACCTACACCTCCGTACTCGGGGACTCCTTAATCAAGAGGTGAAGCACTGACACCGGCAGGAAAGCAAACAATACTGTCTCAAAACTACTGAAATTGGTTATTCGAGCACAAGCATCCGCAACCTGATTACCATCACGTCGAACATGTTTAACCTGAATCACCCATTGTCGCTTCCAAAGATCCATCAAGTGTCCTCGCAAGCCATGCAACCCGGTATACTCTTGAAGAAGGATACGAATAGCCTCGAGACATCTAATTCCAGGATAATATTGTGAAAATCCATTTCCCAAGAGAAGACAAGACCAACATATGCACCCTATACTTCCGCCTCACCTACCGAGCATATCCCAATGAACTTGGTGAACCTAAATCTTCAACTCCCCATGCTATTGCAAGCAATGCCCCCACATGATGTATAACCATCTACTTTGCGTCGGGAACCATCGAAATTGAGTTTTATCCAAGCATCCAATGGTGTACACCAATGCATAGGACCGCAACCAACCACCGAGACACTACTGCCATCCAGTCGTCTCTCTTTATGGGTATATAGCGATAATTCCACTAGCTTTTTTCTCCTTCCCATTACCCCTCCCTCATCCTCAATAGGGCTATCAAAGACCAATGCATTCTGAGCTAGCCACAAGTTCCACAAAATGGTCCTGAACAAAATGTCCCAATTACCATAATTTTTTAAAAATTGTTTGCAATCCAAAAGGTTCGTCGCAATCCATGTATGCAACTCCAAGCTCAAAAATTATTCAAGTTTATTTGGAGGAATCACCTCCTTCCATACTGATAAAGTAGGAGGACACTGACGAAGAATATGGTCGATGCTCTCGACTGCTTCCTTGCACACAACACAATTGTTATCACCGGCAATATTACGATGAATGCGCTCCTCATTCGTCATCACTCGATGGCAAACCAGCCACAAGAAGAGTTTAACCCACGATAAGCCTTTAAATATGTGAATCAAGCTCCACACATTCAAACCTGAGACAGTAGTCACCCTCCCTCGCAACCTATATGTTGATCAAATGGTAAAGTCCAAGTCTCGCGTCCCTTGCCAGCCTATAAGGTCTGGGCACGACACAAGCGTCAGACCCTTAGTAGCATCCACTGGTAAGAGAATGTCTTGCGGCAATAGTTGTTCAAACAATCCCCACTACCAATCCTTGGTGTTATTAGCCATGCTTGCGATAGAAACCGATTAATCGAAGAAATCATATTGGGATAGACATAATTTATCAAGGGTCCTATTTCATTTAGCCAATTATCCCTCCAAAAATCTACATCCGTACCATAACTAATAGTCCATATGATATTGTTGCGCACATTATTCCAAATAATACTAAGTCCCTACCAAAGCTGCAAACAATTCGTGTGTCGTAAACTCACCGGAATTCTTTTAGTGCATTTGTACTTAGCACGAATAAAACGAACCCAAAAAGCATCCTTACGTACCAATAAATTGAAAGCCAACTTAATAAGAAAAGCCTCATTCTGCGTAGACATCTTGCAAAACCCCAATCATCCCTCATGGATCGGGCCACAAATAGTTTCCCAATTAACTAGGTGACATCTACCTCTTGCCGTTGTAATACCCCAAACAAAGCGACGTATTAGACGCTCTAACTCTATACATGTGCACTTCGGGAGAACCGTAGTTTGCATGACATATAAAGGGATAACCGCTAATATAGATTTTTCCAAGGTTATCTGTCCAGCCAAGGATAGACATTTTGCCTTCCAGCCACTCAACTTCTGTTGTACCATTTATACCAAATACTGATATGAAGCAGAAGTTACCCGACGATGTAACAACGGGACACCCAAATACTTTCTAAGGTCATCAACTTCCTTGAAGCCAAAGCCATTACTAATGTTTTGCCTCACCTCATTAGTAACATTCTTCGAAAAGAAAATAGTAGTTTTAGCCGCACTTACTTTATGGCCCGAGGCATGACAAAAATCCTCTAACACAGAACGGACAACCACCATCTGCTCAAGTGAAGCTTCCACAAAAAGTATTATATCATCTATAAAAAACAGATGAGAAATCACAGGACCATGTACTGTCACCTTAAAAGGTTTCCATATCTTCCGGTCTATGGACGATTGTATCCCTTGAGCAAGTTGCTCCATACAGAGCACAAAGAGATACAGAGATAATGGACTACCTTGCGGAATACCTCGTGATGGTTTAAAAGCCTCGGTCATAGATCTATTCTAAAGAATCTGAGTCGACATTGTGGACACACATTGCATTATCGAGGAATGCATAGCATCTGGAATTCCAATGTTAGAAAGAGTATCGTCAATGAAGTCCTATTCCAATCTATCATATGCTTTCTCCAAGTCTACTTTTAACGACATCCACCCTCGTTAACCAGATTTCTTACAAATTGAGTGGATCACCTCCTATGAGATAACAATATTATCTGTAATAGCACGCCTAGGAACAAAACTGTGAGAAAGGGGCCATGGTGGCCGGAGAAGATGAACGCCAGTGAACAATGAACAATAAAATATGAAAAGCTACAGTTTAACGATAGAACAAAAATAATATTTTCAACAGAGAACAATGTGTTTCTCTGTATTTTCTCTTATTTTTCTTAATCAAATGTGTATAAGGTGGGCTTTTAAATGGACAATTATAGAGTTTTAGTATAGCTAAAACTATACTTTTATCTCTAATTTAAATAATATTTTATCTCTAATTTAAAGAAGACAAATAAGACTTTATTTCTAATTTAAAGAAGACTTCTAGTAAATCTAAACTACTAGTTACTGACTTAGAAATAAACTCTAATTACACATTAAATTAAACTCTAACCCTTCTTGTCAACTTACACTCCCACTTAAGCTCTAACACTTCTTGGATAACTTACACTCCCCCTCAAGCCGGTGAGCAAGTTTAGTAGAGCACCAGCTTGGATCTTGGATGTGATGCCCTACTCATATTTCTTTGCTATTTTTTAGGGAAAAATCTCCCCTTTTTGGGACCCAATGAGTTGAACAGCTAGGACATACTCATGCTATTCTTTGAACGACCATTGTTGAAAATTTTCAAACGATGTTGCTGGTTTCTGCATCCTTCTTGAGATGTCTACTAATTTTACTGTTATTGGTTTTTGCACTCTCCTTAGATGTCTTCCAGCTTTCCTCTGTCGGTGATGATCTTTTTCAGGTTTTTGCATCTTCTGAGATGTCTTTCATCTTTTTCTGTCATTCACGGACTAAGTAGCTGCTTCCATTCAACAATGATCACAGGAATCTATACTCCCCTCAAGCTGGTAGTTGCACAAACTAGAATTCCAGCTTGGATCTTGATGTAGAATCCCTTAAAAAATATTATCTAGTTTTTAAGGCTAAACTAGAACCTCTTCTCCTATCTTTTATAATTGATGGCTGAGATAGAACCAGATAGTTTTTAAGGCTAAACTATAACATTTCCCTATATTTTACAATGGATGGCTAAGATAGAACCAAATAGTTTTTAAGGCTAAACTATAACCTTTTCATATTTCTTTTTGATTGGCTAAGATAGAACCATTAAATAGAGAACAAAATAATAAAATTAAACGAGTAGAAATTTCACCATAGATGTAAGATTCCAACGAGAGAGAAGCCAAGGAACGAGCGTGGCCTAATAACAACAGCGGAAAAAATGATATGCATCTAAAAAAATCAGATCGTCAATTTGATTCAGATTAGAGATGACAATAGTGGTGACGACATCATGATCGTTGTTGGCTCATGATACCATGTGAGAAAGGGGCCATGGTGGCCGGAGAAGATTTGTAAAACAGTCACAAACAGTCACAAACAGTGTCTCCCACAATACCCTAATTTTTATAAAAAAAGTCCCGCATTTAGCCTATCAATGCCCGGAGCTTTGGATAGCCCTATGTCAAATATAGCACGCCGAACGTCATCCCTAGTAACCGATAACCCCAGGTTGTTCAAGGAATCACGCGGCACTGAAGGAAAACGTATCTTTTCCATTAAACGTGGTCGCGTAGCTTCATCACTAGTAAATAGTTGGCGATAAAAGGACAGAGTCATCTGTGTAAGTTTCTTATCTTCGTTACACCAAGAACCATCCGCACATTTAAGAGTCGAGATTCGATTAGCTTTTCTACAAGCCAAGATTGATGCGTGAAAATATCGAGTATTCTGATCCGCATACAAAATCCAATTAGCGCAAGCTTTTTGTTTCCAAAAGCTCTCATCTTGCGCCAACACATCATCGAGTTTTGATTTTAATTTCTCTAAAAATGCAACTAAGTAATTCGAATGCCTTACTAAGAGTGCTTTGTCAATGCCCCGGATCTGCACACGAAGTCTTTTCTTCCTAAAGCCAATATGACCAAAGACTTCCGTGTTCCACTCCCCAATGCCATATCTAAATTTAGAGATTTTATCCTCAAGATTTTCTGCACCATTCCACACATTCTCAAGAAATTTCTGGAAATTTGGATGGAACTGTCAAGCATTTATAAAATAGAACAACCTATTAACCCCGAATTTCTTATCCTTGGCCATCGAGACAAGGTCGATGGTCTAACCCGAGCCTGTCAAGATGTATGACAAATGCTTCTACAAACGAGAGACACCATTGCACATCCACAAGATATCGATCCAGCCGTTGATGTAAATTACTCCGATTCGAAATTAACGAAGGTCCACGAAATCCAATATCCTTAAGCCCAAGATTTCCAATAAAGTTCACAAATGGTCGGCTTCCCACTTCATTCTACACAACATCCCCAACGCATTCATCGGCATATAATAGGACATTAAAATCGCCCCCAAAATCCAGGGGACATCCTCTCCAGGATTGATACTTTCAAGTTGACTCTACAAGAACTTATGCTTAGCACTAGAAGGACTAGCATAGACAACTGTAAGTTGAAATTAGAATATACCAGTCGCATTAAGAACTCTACAATTAATAAGCTGGTTCGAAATCTGAACCACATCTACCTCCACCACATCATTTCAAAGTAACCATAATCCACCACTAAAGCCATACGATTTCACCCGAAAAGAGTTAGGGAAACTAAGCTTTGCAATGACTCTATCCGCACCACGGCCACTAATCCGAGGTTCAAATAAGCCGCCAAACATAGATTATGTTCTCGAACAAAATCTTTGAAATGACTCATGAATGTCATGCTGGCCGCGCCCTAACAATTCCACAATATGAACTTAATTATTATAAATAAATAACTATAAAAACTAAACTTACTGATCATCGACAAGCTCCCTAGCTTCTTGTCTGAATCCTTCCATCATCGCCTCGGATTGAATATCAGCTATATACTTTACATCGTCATCCTTCGACTGCGCCATGAATGACGCATGATCCAAATCACCATCGTGCATGTATTAAGGATCTCCTCTAGGGGGCGCAGCATCGCCCAATTGGACTGTTAAATGTCAAACCAATTCAGCCTGGGTCATCTTTGATGTGATACGATGAGATTGACTCTTCCGAGCCTTCAATCCTCTACTAGCGCTATCACCCAAGCCCTTACTTGGCACTCCATTGCCCCGTTAAACTTTAGACCTTGGAGTAGCAACCCGATGGTCCTTACCCTTAACAATAGTCACCGCTTGGTGAGACCCTGATGTAATGGTTGACATGTGAGGCACGGTTTGTGCCCCACGTCCACGCACCAAAGGGACTACATCTACCACTTTACTTGCTTTCTTAGCTGCTTATCCGGGTTAGACGCCAAATAGGCTTCGGTGCACTTAAACTCACGTGGTACCTCACGTCTTTTTTGATTGGCTTGAGTAGGCTCTTGCACATTCTCAACAACTTCGGTCTTATCCCCTACCTGTTCTGTAACTGCTTCTGGTCCCCCAGCCGCACACTCCAAAACCTCTAAAGAGGAAAACTAGGATCCTAAAGCACTATTAGTAGCTTTTTTTTTTTGACACAAACGCCGCTTAGTATCCACTACCTCCACGACCCAAATAAGTTGGATTTCGAGACCCCCACATCCTTTTGCGCACTATGATCAGCACTGGTACCTGTATTCTCTTTAGAAACCTCAGGGTTCGTTCTACCCACAGTACAAGAATCTTTTGTATGTTCGTACACTCTACATGTGTAACATACCTGTTGTAGGCCCTCATACTCCAATTTCGGAATAGATCTATCTATACGAATACAAGATAGTAAAGGTTTATTTAAATCGATGAGGACAACAAGTCTAGCAAATTTGCTCATCCACCTGTATCTGTATTGTAATTAATCCGTATCACTCTTCCAATCAGTGCTATAATATGCCAAAACAAGGTTTTGTGTAATATATATATGGTAAACCAGGCAAGCGAACCCACACAATCACCTGCGTCGAGTGCTTTTCTGTAGTAGTGAAAGACCTACTCCAATGTTGTACAGTTAAATAACTCCTATAAATAGTCCAAGGACCTTGAGTAAGGACTTTCGTGTAGTCTCGTTCATCAGAGAAACAAACGACAAAATAATTATTATCTAGATCAATAATTTGTATTTGCCCCACCAGTTTTTATAAAGAATTAGTATGATTCACCAAAGCATTATACCCAATCATTCGACCTAACAGTCGTACAATGATAGCATTGTGCATATTTCTATTAACCTGATCATGAACCTGATTAGAAAACTGTACAGATGGAATGATGCTTTCGCGGTTCATGATAATATCCTCGGCCATGATCACAACTTCGTCTTCAATAAAGCCAGCAGTTTTACCCGAACCCGCCACATTTTACTTTTTTTTGGCAATCTTACTAGCATGTTTCTTCCTTATTACCCGAAATAGCCAAGTCCCCTTCAGCGACCACAATATCCGCTTCCATGGTAGCCTCATTATCCTGCAATTCACCAACTAACTCACATTTACCTTTTTTAGATGACCGGTTTGCGTCCAACAATATCGGCGATGCTGGTCTCTTTCTCGCCGAGACCGCAGGGATGGATGAGACAGACTTTGGTGGCTGGCCACGGGGGTTTTCATATGGGGAAGGGCCTAGAGCCACGTTAGGGTTTCCTTTCGTAGAGAGCATTAGGGTTAACTCAGGTTCAAAGTAAATTTCTTCTTCTTCTAACTTACTAATCAAAGATTTCATTTACAAGCTATGATTCTTTAAGAAGATATTATGCCAATTGGGATTATATTAATATTGATTTGAGTTTTAACTAATATTAATTGGATTTAAAAGAATCATTTCAACAAAAATCATTTGACTGTTAACTTCTTTTCAATTGAAGAACGAGTTCTTCATTTTCTCTTAAAATATATTTCTCTTGATTTTCAAAATATCTAGATTTTACATAGATTTCCTAAAAAAACTAAATCATTTTCTTCCTAAATCATTTCCTATTCCATTGATTTCTATTTTCTAAAATCTATCTCATTGAAATCCTATTTTCTACATTCTTGGGAAGTTATTTCAATTTTTTGGAATCATCTCCAAATCCAACTTTCTATCAAAAGCAAGGTATGATGAGATTTCTTATTGATATTCCACATGCTATGTATTCCTAAATATTTATTTTAATGATCTTTTATGGATTTAAGAGTGAATTGATGGTGAAATTGAGTTTTGGATGAATAATGATGAAATCTTGATTTGCAATTGAAAACTAATTGATTTTGGTTGGTTATGATGTTTTTTATGGGTTAGATATAATTTAAACTCAATTTTGTGAAATTAATCCTAGAATTAAATTAATTGATAAAATTAGCATATGTGTTCTTGAAGATTTGAGTTAATTGATGGTGATATGGATTCCTAAATATTAGCTACTATTTTAGGAAGCTTTTAGATGATATTTACTATTGATAATGATGACGATTAAGGATTATAAGCCGAGTCGAAGTTTGGATGTGATTATACAATGGTTGGATGGATTTTCGGTATTTTTTGGAAGCGAGCGATCAATTTAGTAATTGAATGCTGGAGCATTTGTGTTGATTTTGATGTGGAAATATGTTGTGGATTAAGTTGTAGAGCAATTGGAGTTGGTTTGGGAGGCTTCGCATTGATTTCGGCATTTGAGGACAACTACCGGCAAAACTTCGGGCTCCGACAATAAAATTAAAGCGAGTTGGTGAGTGGAAATGCATTTTGGCTTTCAAACAAGGTTTGAATTAACATTTTTAGGAGTTTGGTTTAAGCCTAACAAGCTTATTCAAGCTCGGGAGTAACTTTCCAAACTTTGTTTAAATTGCCTTGAGCAATGCTATCCGTGTAAGTTTTATTTGTTATACGCGTATGAAAATCAATTAGTAAATGTGAATTATTTGATTATATTGGCTTGTGAAAATGAGAAACTAAGATCGGATATGATTGGCATGCCATAGGATAAGAGTCTTCTATTTGTTTTCCAAAGTTTGTGATGGACTTATAGTCTAATCAATCGTCTTATTTGTATACATTTTGCAAGGTCAGGTGACTATAGTCATTAATTCTCAAGTTCGGGTGACTATAGTCATTGATTCGCAAGGTCAGATGACTACATTCATTTGTTGAATGTGAATCATAAGGTCAAGTGACTAGTGGCTATGGGTTGTATAGTTTGTTTTGATGGGTGTGGGGACCTAAGCCCACATTTTGAATGTTCGATCCGTGTATCCGATGATTTTGAATATAGATGAAGTCACAATTAAATATGTCAATATAATACACTTATATGTTTGTGTTGGATTTGATTATATGAGTTTTGAAATATTTTAAACAAACATATTAATTCTAAAAAATTTGCATATTTGGAAGAGTAAATATCATCTATGTTTTAATTTTTAAAGTGCATTGATGAATTATTTATGGAGTTCACTCACTAAGCATATTTTACTTATGCTCTATATTTATCTTTGCAGAGGATTAAGCATTTTTCGAGGCTGCATTTAAGGCAAGGATCCTATCTTTGTTACATATGTTTGGATTTCTTCTCACAACTTTGTAATAAGGCAATATGGGCCGATTTTCTTTTGGAATTTTTGTTTGAGGGTTGTAATTTTCTTTTTTTCATGTGTTCGTATATTTTGATTTGCCAATTAAATGCTGGTTGAATTTACAAATTCATGTTGATGAGTTTTATTATGTGAAACCGGGTTTAAATGGTTTTGGATTGGGTTATGTTTTTTGTTGGAAGGTTGTTTCATGTTATGGCTGAGTTACAATACTAGTAAAATGCCTATGCTACTTTTTTAGAAAGACTTTTAGCCTTATATGCATGCTTTGGCCATTTTGGTCCTTAATGGTATGGAGTTGTGCAGTATTAGAAAGCATGTCTCTAGACTTCTTGTTTATCTATCATGGAAGTTGAAATTAGCTATATGAATGCTTGATCAAATGTGTTTTATGTTGGTAATACACTAGGAGCATGATTCGGTTGTTTGGGGTCATTTTTGAGTGATTTAAACCAATATTACATATTCGAATTTACAATATTGTCCATGGTGTACTGGTACGGGTTTATAGCGTATCGGTACTCTCCTCTAAGAATAAAAGGAAAGAAGATTTCTATTCCCTGACCATTTGGGAGGTGATTTAATTTATCTAGCCAATTATGTATTTTTTTATTTTACATTATTTTCGATCAATATCAAATAAGTTGTAACAAGGAAGACAACAATCACCAACGCATGTTTTCTTCTTGGGAAGTAGGTATAACAAGAGCTTTCAAAAAGTCCCAAAAAATCTTCTGTTTTTTGGATAATTTGTTTGTATTATTACTCAAAAGAAGCAAAAGTTGTTACAAAATTACAAGACAATTTAGACTAAAACACCCTTACAAAGGCACCCAATCAGTACATGGTTTCTCCATATACAAAAATGCCCCACGCACCGCAACGATGCATGTTTACACAATCAAACCTATCTATTTTCCGAGAAATTATTAGATGGACATGATTCACCACGTCATTCGTAGTTTTAGTTAATGAGGTCCATCCATTTCATTTTAACTTCTAAATAACTATCCACTTTTTATTTATAGACATATAAGAAAGAGGTAAAGACTCACCATGAAAAAAAAACTGAGATGGATGGATATTATTGGCTGGGACCACGGATGACATGGTGAGCCGAGTCCATCTAATAATTTTTTTTCTATTTTCCAACCTTTTATCTTGATATTAACAGTTTCCTTAATTAAACTCAATAGCGCTTCTTCATTCCTTGTTTTTCTTTGAAAAACCCTCTAATTCCACTCTTCGCATATGAATTAAATGCAGACACTCCATGCAAGCTTGATGATACTAGTAATCAAGGATTTTCCTTTCAGCTTTGTGGACTCCCATACTAGCTCTCGTTCCCAATCCCCAACAGTCCTTTGCAAGTTGCACATTCTAAGAATGCCCACCCATAATCCTCCTAGAGAAGGAGCATTAAAAAAAGGTGTGAATGAGATTCTTCAACAGGATTACAAATAACACATTGACGGTCAGCATTGATTCTCATCGTCGGCAACCTATCCTTAGTTGCAAGACTACCGAGTATTTCCATCCATGCAATGACAGCATGTTTAGGCACATCAAGCGAAAACTATACCAATTTAAGCCAAGAGACCTGAGGTCTTTTTACCGTGGTTTTAAACAGATCATAGCCGTAGAAACTTTCCTAAATAAGAGAGCAACAAGAAACAGAAGCTCATACTCCAGCTCATAGCATTCATGCATTTCACAATTGTTGCCTGTAAAGAGTGATAAGCAAGTGTGCAAGTATACACCTCAAATGAGTAATAAAGTGATAAGTAAGATCGTCCCCACAGAAATTAGTTGGAAAATTAGTTCAAGTAATTGTAATCAAAGGTAACTAAATAATAATGGGTGAAGTGATGAGAACATAAAGTAAATGTTAAACAAAAGTAAAGCAAAAGTAAAAAATTACTGTAAAATGCCAAGGCAAAGTAAATATCACTGAAACCAACAGGGGTTGGTCCAAATGGTAAACAGCTTAATATCGCTTAAGCATGTCTCGAGATCGAGACCTTGTGTATGCAGAAAATCACTGCTGGAAGACTCACCCACCAAAATTAGGTGTGCGACGCAGGTCGGTTCAGATTAGTAAGGGTAAAGCCATGAGGAACCAAGAGTACAACA
Source organism: Hibiscus mutabilis (assembly GCA_019671005.1). Taxonomy (NCBI): domain Eukaryota; kingdom Viridiplantae; phylum Streptophyta; class Magnoliopsida; order Malvales; family Malvaceae; genus Hibiscus; species Hibiscus mutabilis. The sequence continues at coordinate 16,915,233 of CM033722.1, read as the reverse complement.
AAAAGAACGTAAATATCACTGAAATCAAATAAACTGAGAAATTGATGAGTAAATATGTTGGGTTCACTAAGGAAATTGGTATCTAAATTCTATGGAATGCCACAGAAATTGATGCTATTGAAATATTCGACAGGGTATACTAAACTATCATTCTACTATGTCTAGCAGAGAACCTAATGATAACATGGCATAACAATACATGTATGTGTAAACCTGAAAAATGCCACCGCCGATTAATTGCATCCCTTTTTAGTCATATGAAACCTTCACTTATGTCTAAGTGAGTTATGTTTAACAACCCGTCAATTGAAAAGCCATTACCCATTTTGTTTTATTCTTAACTCTTTCGATATTAAGGAAACAAGAAGACAAAATTCTAATTTGCAGAAGTTTATAAAAAAATAGATAAAGAAATCAATAGGTAAAAAAATTAACAACAAAATAGTTAAGCATCCATATAATAAAAGATAACCAAATTCAAAATAAACCCAAGCCAAATAATTTAACTCATGGCTAGCCTAAAAACATCCATGTTTAAATATTCAAAAACCATTCTTAAAAATAAGAAGACAACGGAATTGAATAAGGAATTAAAACTTGAAAGATCTAAAGACTCCCTTGCTCGTCTCTATTAGAACCAAACTATAACTAAATATGAAATCTAACCCAGGATCTATCATGTCAAATCATCAAGAATAATGTAACACCTTCGACCCGGATGTCACACTGAGCGTCAAGCCCAACCCAAAATTATAAAGTTCTTAACTTGGTTTAGCCCAAATAAAATGCTTTCCAAAAACATTTAAAGCCCATGATTCAAAATAAATATATAAACGATTAAAACGTTACAAAGGAGCTCCAATTAATAAAACATTTAAATAATTGACTTGATTAATACAAATTCAAAATAAAGATTACAGACTCATACATGTAAGGTTCTATGAATATACAGCCCACTAAATACAAGTATTATACTCTGACAACACCGCTTGCTGGAATCCCGTACAGACAGTGCTCATCGGTCCTACGATCAACCTACGCACGAAAACAACAATTTTGAGCACTGAGCTTACAAAGCTCAGTGGTACACATCTACTTTACTATACTTCATGCTAATCATAAACATAAGCATGCAAGCTAGTACGAGCAATAAGAAGAGATAAATAAACATGTGGCGCTACCACTAGCCGCCTAAACGCATGTTAACATCATAGCAATCATCAAACAAGGCACACAAGGCCCAACCAAGCCCGAGATCTCAACATATCACCAAGGAAAAAATAGCATCAACAATAACAACACAACTCTAGAATGAGGCCGGGTCACAAAGCATCGGTACATATACTTCGGGTGAGGCCAGGTCACGTAGCATCGGATCATACACCCTGGGTGAGGCTGGGTCACATAGCATCAAAAACATACACCCTTGCTTGGAATCATCCCTCGAGCATCTACTCTCTGGGTGAGGCCTAGGTCACATAGCATCGGAACATACACCCATACTCAGAATCATCCCTCGAGCATCTTTGAATGAGGCCCAGGTCACATAGCATCGGTAACCTTCATTCGGTATCTCAACCATGGTGTTGCAACACTATTTCACTGGGTATCCAAATAGTATCAATAGAAAAGATTTAACCCATCAAATGCCTACCCGACATACAAGTAACGCGGTCCCAAAGATCTCATATTGTTGCTAATCGTCAACATATCATTTATTATACATTACCAAGTTGTTAATACATTATGGAGAAGTGCATATTTAATCTCATTTATCAAGGCACAGTTCAATTATTAATATTCTGTATTACCCTTATCTTATACCGGCATTTCAGACTATCTAATTCATCGATATCGATACTCGAATATGATTATCGATACGGTACCCCTGGTTAACGATACTCACATGCGTACCACTACCAATTAGTTTATTGGAAATTCCCAAATTCTATAAGTACAGGTACAGTCCTACCCGTACCGATATGGCCCTAATCGCTTACCGATACAACCAAAGCTTGTACCAATACCCAACTCACATGTTCGTACAATTCCTTTAAATTACGGTGTTATAACACCTATTAGGTTCCTAAACCTTATAAAAGGCATCAAAGTGCGTTGCTAGCGTATTTAATTAATTATTACCACTTACCTACTTTTTACCCATTTAGTCGAATATTTAACAGTCTTGTCTCTAACCACTAATTAAACGAACATATTAATTTAATCAGGTAACATACAAGGCATCATCATATATCAATCATACAATCAGATAATCATACGAATATTCAGACAATCCTATACAGTCTCTAAAGCTCATAACAGACTCAAACATTCTCAAGCTCATCAAGCATCTCGATAATTATCAAGCCTCTAACTAACAGTATCAACGCATGCTTATTACTCATCTCATAATTTGCAACCACTAACATGCAAGGCAATTACATTTATGACGCTCATGAAGCATTTAGGAGTTTGAGGTATACTAACCTTAAGCCGATATCGCTAAAATCCTCATTCGAACTTCCTGAACAATCCACATGATCTGATATCCAAACCTGAATAATTATCGTATACCAATTAATACCATCAGTATCAATTAGCCACATACTTTAATGGATTCAAAAGGTTAAACGCTTAAAAATAGCTTACTGGATTCAAATTTGGCAAAACGGACTGTGCGAATAGATCCGAAACGTCGAGAAACCCCCGGGTAGAGTCCTCTAGAAAAAGTCAACATCTTGGTCAATGTCGGTCAACTCCTTGGTCAAGTTGGCCGATTCGGTGCGACGCGGTGCACCATAACTAGCGTGAACTCGTGTAGCCGAGCCCAAGTGAAACCGGGTGCAGGATCTAGTGTGGCACAGTGCAATGTAGCTGTGTGCACCCGCCTGCTGCTATGCAGGCCCACTCTCGTCGGCGGCGCATGGTGGCGCGTGAAAGGCCCTCTAGTGGCCGGATAGGGGCGACAAACTTCAGCCCCACTATTTTTTGGCTGCTGGTTCCGATGGTGGCCTCTGCTTTTGGCGGTGACGGCTGGAAACTGTCGAAATAGCTTTTTCTAATTTTTTTGCTCACTCCGACAAATGGCAGCTAAGACGGTGATGCAACGACCATGGTCGGTCTCCTCTCGGCGAGCCAGAGCTGATGGCGACGGCGATGTCAGCTACGAGTGGCTGGTTGACGATGTGGATGGGTTAAAAACTCCCTTTTTATTTTTTTTCTTTTTCTTCTTTTTTCTCTCTCCAAAAATATCTCTTTTCATCTTTTCTCTCTCCACCAAATCATCATCCACCCTTTTATTCAAAATAATCTATTTTTCTCTTTTTTCCTTTTATTTTATCAAATAAATAATAAAACACCCATCACAAAGCCCATATCCAAATTTCCTTAATTGGGCCCCCAACATAAAAGCCCAATACCCGAGTCCAAGACCCGATTCGCTAACCAAAAGTTCTGCTTTTCCTACCTTAAAAAATTCATCCTCGAAATTTGTATCCATAAACCAAAAGAAGACGCCGAAACCATTATAACCCCTTTGACGTTCTCAAGGATTTCTCGTTGCACTACTCTAATCTCTAAAAGCACTTGTTAAGCATGACCCTTGTTTTCTAGTGGTTCAAACATATCTTCAACTGATTTTTCCCATTTAATGATTCCATCATCGCATGGTTCATTACAGACAACAAGCAAAACCCAACGGTACCCTAACAAACCCGTGATCAAAGAAACTCAACTTACACTGTAGAACCCAAAGATTACTGCACGAAGAACTCTTCCACAACCACATGCAATCTAAAAAAAACTAAGGTTAAACAGCCATTACAGCCAAAATGAACAATTTCTCTTGTAGTGACTCCTTGAAGGAGTCTCTAACCCTGACGACCTCGTAAATTTAAAACATTACTTGCTCGGTGCAAGACTTCATAAAAGGAACAATGTCTCCATTCACCCCAAGTGCTTACCTTAAACTTGCATGATAACTCTTATTGGTAACTAAAGCTTATCTCATTAACTAGGTTCATGCAAGAATCTTACACTCTCAACTATAACGTGTCCGAAACACGTCATATGTACCATTAGATCTATCATCACATAGAAATCCCACCAAGGGATAAGGTTCCATCACAAACCTCGAATCTCGTGTCAAAAGATAACATGTACACATCGTAGTGTCGTACAACCCAACCACAAACAATATAAGCAAATTTTTAATCTGGATCTCACCTTTGTCAAAAATATCAAACGATACCTACCAAGGATTGTATTATTACTCAAAAAAATCCCATAAAAACTGTGCACTCATAATTCTCTACAAGTTCTACGGTCATCATTTCAATTTCTGATGAGGAATATCGAAGCATCACCACAACTCTGAGAAATTCAATGTTCAACTCCCAACTGATGGTAAGTCAAACACTCATCACAATCTCAGCATAGGACTCCACACTGTTTCCTAAACATGTGTTGAAAGCTTGGTACCAATTGTCGCTCTCAAAATTCACCATATACTGACCACTGTACTATAAAGGGAGAATCTTTTACCTTGATAAATCCTTTTCTCTAAGGCACTTACAACAAGATCTTGAAGTCAATCAGAAACCACTAGAACCAAATCCAATCACAACACTGTGTTCCTTTAATCAGAATCAGAAGCTAATTCCTATGACTTCTAAAACGAATCAATTTTTAATTCAAAACTTAATTGACAAACACACAGGTACCAGTACTAACCACCGGTGCCAACACCAGATAATTTGAGTATCGTTACTTTATAGAGCTAGCGTCAGTGCTCCTTTATATGACCATCACTTACGATATTTGATCGACCCACATAGTTAGCATGATACTTTAACCTGAACTAACTTCGTATAATCCATCTCTTGTCAAGATCACATACGTAGGTGGGGGTCGAACTCGCAATCAACAACCCTTAATTAATTTGACTCGCGTCATTGTCCAAAACTCAAACTCATTAAAGATCGAGCACCTAAAGTTTTACACTATTGGGGTGAACACAACATTCCCACTTTAACATAAAAATACAGCCCTGACGATACGACAAAACATCTTAGACGATCTCGAAATCTTATTCAACTTTAATCGAGTCAACATCACTATCACAGCGTAGCAGTTCCACGTAGCTTGGATCTCCACTAATGTTTCTCAGTTGCCTTAAGAAAATTGTGATACAAAACAAAAGCATTTACGAAGTCTTCAACCATTGATTCCTTATTGATTACACGGTAACCAACCTTCCTCTCACGCACAAGGTCCTTAAGGCAATTATCTTATCAACGTTCATATTTCCATATTCCTTGTACCTTCGCACGTGTCACGCAAAGCATCAACTTACATTTAAGAGACAACACGGTGGCCCCTACCTTATCATTGCTGAAAAACCTCAAACGTCACTGTAGACATCCAACATTACCACGAAACACCCAAAAGAGGGGAATCCTCATTCCAAAATTCATTTTGAAACTCTAAGTTTTTATTACTTCAACCACAACCATCTTATTCTCGAACCAATCTCAGAAAGCTCACAGATACCTTGAAATTGGTTAAACGAGTCATCTACCTCAAGAAACATGTATTGATCTTCTTTTATAACCTGACTACTATTTACGGTTAAATTATCACTTCAACGAACCAACTTCTTACTAACAAGAAAGCTCACTTCTCTATTAGGTGAAACATTCACACAAAAGGAACCTCCTTCAAGCTACACCTTCGCAACTCAATCTCAGACTTTCTCTACTAGGTCGGTGTCCTTTGACAACGAGATGGACATTGACGTCTAACACGGTCTCACCTTAACTTCCACCCATGTTCTTGATAGGGTGAAGTCTGACAACTCCTTCAAGAAGCACAAACAAACAATCTGACAATCCAAAAGCTCTTGAGCATTGAACTACACACCTTGGCATTCGATGAACGGTCAACATGTCTCATAGCCCCACTGTACATCCTCAAAACAACCACTATAGAGATTACGGTGGAAAAGGGTATCGGTCCAACATTCTCCTTACCAAATAATGGGTCCTCTCGAGGTCTCAAAGCCTTGAGTCTATTCCCAACAATACCGGCTAGCATCGGCTTGATTAACTAAAACAATTCCCACAGTGCCACAACTTCTAAGAAGGTAGCTTTCTTTCAAACCTGTAGAACATCGAACTTTGGCTACACTCTAACGAACTAGTGGATTCTAAATCCACTATCTCTGATAAACGCCTTCACAAAGGGCAATGACACTTTTTATCCATCATTGAACCCTCCCTTTTAAGCAAATAAAATGGTACACCATCCAATGTGCATCCACTGACCAATTCAGGAACAAATCATCCATACTCGTGTCACAACCGTTATTCACGTATATAACGAAGAAGATTCCTTGCCACAGACTCTCATAATGCATCCGAAGGCTCTAAAATAATTTACACCATGCGATAAGAACATCATTTACGTTGCAGGAGGAGAACACACCCTCGACTCCGACATCATTTAACTAACTTGCATCTCAACAATATGAGGTGACTTCGCCCTCGGAATCACTCCTCTAGGTGGCTTAAAACTTATATCGGTCCTCTCAGCCACAAACGTAACTATCTTAATGTTGCAACGTTCGACGCACCATCAAGATTCCAGTTTTAATAAGTACGAACTCAATTTAAGGGCTTGTATTCACTAGACACCTCACTATAAAACCTATACCACCCTTGGGTTTCATAGAACCGGCTAAACCTAAGCTCTGATACTACTAAATGTAATACATTCGACCCGAATATCACACTGGGCCTCAAGCCCAACCCAAAATCATAAAGTTTTTAACTTGGTTTAGCCCAAATCAAATGCTTTCCAAAAATATTTAAAGCTCACGATTCAAAATAAATATATAAACGATTAAAATGTTACAAATGAGCTCCAATTAATAAAATATTTAAATATTTAACTTGATTAATACAAATTCAAAATAAAGATTACAGGCTCATACACGTAAGGTTCTATGAATACACAACCCACTAAATACAAGTATCATACTCCGACAACAACGCTTGCTGAAATCTCGTACAAACAGTGCTTATCGGTCTCGTGATCAACCTAAGCATGAAAACAACAATTCCGAGCGCTGAGCTTACAAAGCTTAGTGGTACACATCTACTCTACTATACTTCATGCTAATCATAAACATAAGCATGCAAGCTAGTACAAGCAATAAGAAGAGATAAATAAATATGTGGCGCTACCACTAGCCGTCTAAACGCATGCTAACATCATAGCAATCATCAAACATGGCACACAAGGCCCAACCAATCCCGAGATCTCAACAGATTACCAAGGCAAAAAAACATAAACAAAATAATATAACTCTAGAGTGAGGCCGTGTCACAAAGCATCAGTACATACACTCTGGGTGAGGTCAGGTCACGTAGCATTGGATCATACACCCTGGGTGAGGCCGGGTCACATAGCATCAAAAACATACACCCTTGCTCGGAATCATCCCTCGTGCATCTACTCTTTGGGTGAGGCACATGTCACATAGCATCAGAACATACACCCATACTCAAAATCATCCCTCGAGCATCTTTGAATGAGGCTTGGGTCACATAGCATCGGTAACCTCCATTCGGTATCTCAACCATGGTGTTGCAACACTATTTCACTGGGTATCCGGATATCATCATTCGGTATCTACTCTTTGGACGATTAGCAACGCGATCCCAAAGATCTCATATTGTTGCTAATCGTCAACATATCATTTATTATACATTACCAAGTTATTAATACATTATGGAGAAGTGCATATTTAATCTCATTTATCAAGGCACAGTTCAATTATTAATATTCTGTATTACCCTTATCTTAGACCGACATTTCAGACTATCCAATTTAGCGATATCAGTACTCGAATATGAGTATCGATACGATATCCCTGGTTAATGGTACTTACACGCGTACCGATACCAATTAGTTTACTAGAAATTCCCAAATTCCATAAGTACTGGTACGGTCCACCCGTACCGATATGGCCCTAATCGCTTAACGGTACAACCAAAGCTCGTACCAGTACCCAACTTACAAGTTCGTACAATTTCGTTAAATTACGGTTAAGTTTCTAAAGCTTATGAAAGGCATCAAAGTGCGTTGCTAGCGTATTTAATTAATTATTACCACTTATCGGCTTTTTACCCATTTAATCAAATATTTAACAGTCTTGTCTCGAATCAATATTCAAACGAACATATTAATTTATTCAGCTAACGCATAAGGCATCATCATATATCAATCATACAATCAGATAATCATACGGATATTCAGACAATCTTATACAGTCTTTAAAGCTCATAACAGACTCAAACATTCTCAAGCTCATCAAGCATCTCGATAATTATCAAGCCTCTAACTAACAGTATCAACACATGCTTATTACTCATCTCCTAATTTGCAACCACTAACATGTAAGGCAATTACACTTATGATGCTCATGGAGCATTTTGGAGTTTGAGGTGTACTAACCTTAAGCTGATATCGCTAGAATCCTCATTCAAACTTCATAAACAATCCACATGATCCGATATCCAAACCCGAATAATCCTCGTATACCAATTAATACCATCAGTATCAATTAACCACATACTTTAATGGATTTGGAAGGTCAAACGCGTAAAAATAGCTTATCGGGTTCGAATTTGGCAAAACGGACTGTGCCAATGGATATGAAACATTGAGAAACCCCCAAGTAGGGTCCTACAGAAAAAGTTAATAGCCCAGTCAATGCCGATCAACTCTCTGGTCAATCTGGCCTATCCGGTGCGACGCGGTGTACCATAACTAGCGTGCACCCGCGTAGCTTGATTTGGTGTGGCTGAGCCTACATGAAACCGGGTGTGAGATCCAGTGTAGCGTTGTGCACTGTGGTTGTGTGCACCCATTTGCTGCTGCGCACGCCCACTCTCGCCAGCGGCGCGTGGTGGCGCATGGGAGGCCCTCCGATGGTCAAACGGCAGCGTGCTCTAGACCCACTATTTTTAGCCACTGGTTTCGATTGTGGCCTCTGTTTTTGGCGGTGACGGCTGGAAACTGTCGAACTAGCTTCTCCCAGTTTTTTTTTGCTCACTCCGGCGAACGGTGGCTCGGACGGTGACGCGATAACCATGGTCGGACTTCTCTAGACGAGCCAGAGCTACTGGAAGCGGCAGTGTCGGCTACGGGCGCCTAGTCGGTGACGTAGATGGGTTAAAAACTCCCCCTTTCACTTTTTTTTCTTTTTCCTCCTTTTTCTCTCTATCTCCCCAAAAATATCTTTTTCAGCTTTTCTCTCTCCATCAAATCATCATCCACCTTTTTATTCAAAATAATCTATTTTTCTTTTCTCTCTTTTTTTCCTTTTATTTTACCAAATAAATAATAAAACGCCCACCACAAAGCTCATATCCAAATTTCTTTAATTGAGCCCCCAACATAAAAGCCCAATACCCTGGTCCAAGACCCGATTCGCTAACCAAAAGTTCGGGTCGTTACATATAAAATACTAAATGCATAAGCGTACCTGAATTTATTGATGGACTGAAAATCTTGTATCCTTTGATAGAGATCGCCTAGAAGGTGGTTGTGATCTTCCAAGAAGATAGATTAGCTATTGCTGTAAAAACTCTTCAACAGGGACAAGAGTAATACAAGTTAACATATTTCTTGGAGACCACTACCTCTTTATATAGTTGATTTAATAAATCAACTATTAAGTATTTATAGCTCTGCCCCTTATTAAATTATAAATATATCTTATGGTATCTATATTTTTATTTCCATTACACTTTAATACTCATGACACGACTAACATAATTGGTCACTTAATTTGTGTTATACTTTATAATAACATCATACATTTTACATATATACCAATAATTGTAAATTTTAATTCAACAGTATCCTTAAAAATCGAAAGCTTTCTACACCTAACCCGAGCTTTTGTTGAGAGCTTGGGCTGCAAAATTGCTTCATTTTTCTCTAACAATGGTGGCCGCCAAGAAGAGAATAAAAATCCTATTTTCACCTTGATGTTCCACGCTTTTTAATGATACCCATTAAATGTTTAGCTTGCAGTAGCCCATTAAATGTCAACCTAGAAAAATAAGGGAATATACACACTTCACATACTCTAATAAAAGAGGGGGCACATTATACTGCTCCAACTGTCATCATCTTTGTCCTTTTCTGCCACAAATTGTCATGATAATTGGTTGGTCAGTTCTCACATGTTTGCCTCCACAATTTTCACTTGTTAGCCAACTCCTAAAATCTGTACATCATCACCAAAATTATTTTTTCTCACAAAGTATAACATATATTGATATTTTCATTAAGCACAAGAATAAGCTCCAAAACACTACTAATACAACTAAATGAGCTTAATTTTAAGATAATAATCAGATCTAGAGACATGAAATATAACTTTTTTAACAAATTAATAAACTCCAAATTTAAACTATTACTTGTCCTTAAGCAATGCAATGCAATCTACTTACCCTACAAACACTAGTTTGCCATGGAAAAGACGCGATAGAACATGCATTGCAAATTTTCGGTCCTTGGGGCATTGATATATATCATGCATGTGTGTGGAACTAATTGTATCCAATCAATTAATTCTTCTAACATTTTCGCTTGTTACTCATATTGCCCTTACTGTTAATAGTTGTTAAAAAAAACTTTCAGACAATAGGGTGTGCCATTTCAGCCCCTCTTTAATCAGGTCAAGCCCACCTGATTTGAATGAAATGGTAAATGACATGTCAAATCTCTTAAGTTTTTGTGTTTAGTCTAATCACTAAAAAATCTATTTATGCCTAAAATTAACCACTAGTTGTTTCTAAATACGGCCTCCGGGCACATTGCACATTCCCTTTTATAAAAAAAATTATGCTGAACCATCAATATTTGTACATAATGTAGGCATTTCATTTTTCTCATATATGACAAATGAAATCAAAATTTTCAAATTGAAGTCCCTGGATATAGTTGAATTTGAGAATACATCTATTTTCTTGGATAATTCATTTTTTTTAGAATTGAATTCTTTTGTAAGTATTAAATCTTTGGTCAAATTTTCTTACTCGTAAGGAACAAACCTCTCCGGTTGTGGTAGAACTCAACCATATTTGTTGGGATTCATCTCGGTTGTTTAGATCCAAATCGAACATTTAACGATATTAATATATAATCGCTTTAATCAATTTTTGTTGTATTATATATAAAAAGTTAGAAAGTAAAAACTTCGTATAATGAGTTTTTGATCACGTTAGTCAAATGAAAATAAGATTTGAAACTTATATTTTATTATTATATAGTTAATTTTTATTCCAAAATTGTCTAGCTTGAACATTCTAATCAACAAGGAAATACAAACATAGATTAAGTTCAATGGCTTATTAGTTTAAGAAAAGTAATAAAGAGAGAGATAGAACTATGAGCGGCGCCAAAATCCTCATCACAATTTGATGGAGGAGCAGCTTCCGCCTGAGGAGACTGAGCCTAGGGTCCTTTGGCGCCGGCCTCTGGGTTTGTGCCTGGGCTAGGGCTTGTGGTGGCACTGGCAGGTGCAGTCGAAGTGCCAGAAGGTATTGACGCCCAGGGACCGTCTGGAGAGTTTTCTGCAGGTGGTGAATCAACAATTAATCCCCCAACAACAGTCATGAAAAGAAAAGCAAATATTATAACATGGCGAGCCATCTTTGCTTGGTATACTAAAAAAGGAAACGGGAGATTCAAAAGAAATACACTAGTTTCTCTAAGATAGCAATGTTGATGAATGATCGGAAAGAAACAAGAGGGCATGAGGTTTAAATAGAATAATTCCATTTCCACCAATGCAAGGGAAACAAACACATTGTTTGACCGAGTTTCATGTTTGTTTTACACCTCAAAACTTGAACAAGTCATTGGTTTGTTTTGTTGGTTTCGGAACCTTATTTTACTTCTGTTATTATTGAAGCCATAAAATGTCGCTGAATATTTTTAAGTCAAAATAGCTTTAAACTTATGAGCATTCAAATTTGACCGGTTAGCCAAATTGCTCATCTGTGTTCCCTCATATTGAAGCCATAAAACATAAATTAGCTTTAAACTTATAAGATTTGTTAAGTTGACTCCTTAATTGTTTTTAGGTAAGGTGATTTTATAGCAATTTGTAAAGTTCATGAATCAATTATATGTAAAAAGGTTCAACAACAAATTTGACCATGTTTGTGATGCCTATGGTTCAATTTGACCCCAAAAGAATGTAGAGGTCTATTTTTACCAAACTTATCAAATTCAAACGTCAATCTTACCGGATTTGTCAAGTCTAAGGGTCATTTTGTATTCTATATCAACATTATATTACAACTTAAATGAAAAATAAAGATGTATGCCATCAAGTCAGTATTAATCCTTCTACAGCATATCACCCAAAAATTGGTGGGCTTACCGAGAGATTGAACAAATGTTTGGAGACATACTTAAGATGTATGCCAGGGGAGAGGCCAAGAGAGTGGAGAAACTGGTTACACCTTGCAGTATAATACCTCTTTTCATACTGCCATTCAAACTATACCATATCAGGCTTTATACGGGCAGAACCTTCTAGTGTATGTATCTTATGTGGTAGGAGAGTCCAGAGTTGCATATGTGGATAGAAGCTTACAACATAGATAAGTTTCTATCATGATGATGAAGTTTTATTTGAAGAGGGCGCAAGAAAGAATGAAGCAGCAATCAGATAAGAGAAGAAGAAATTGTGAATTTGCTATTGCTGATTGGGTCTATCTTAAGTTACAATCTTACAGGCAGCAGTCAGTGAAGCATAGGAGTTGTTAAAAATTGGATCCCAAGTGGTTTGGTCCTTTCCTTATTGTTGCAAGAGTGAGAAGAGTGGCTTATGAATTATAACTTCCTAGAGACTCTCGGGTGCACTGTATTTCATGTTTCCCAGCTGAAAAAACACATTGGAGCAGACCCCTGTCAAAATGAGTTGCCCATTATTGGACCTAATGGATGGATCAACAAAGAGCCTTTAAGAATTCTGGACAGGAGAATAGGGAAGAGAGTAAATCGTGTTGTGACAGTGGACCAACTCTTTTTCAGAAGATGTGACATGGGAGTTACTTTATCACTTCAAGCTGCAGTTTCCTGATTTCAATTCTTGAGGTCAAGGATTTTTCCAAGGAGTGGCATTGTCAACATTCCAGCTGGAAGTAGTTGTTTATCGCTTTCAGTAACATACTTTTAATTAGTTTAATATGTTTTAATGATGGGATGCGTTTTGGATGCTTGTATAGGGTTTTAACGTTGTCGTTTCGACAATTAGGGCTATATGAGTTGAATATTATCTCTTTTGCGGTTTTTATCGAATGAATGAGAAACCTATCTTCTCCTTAAAAATTTCTGCTTCTGTGTCTCCCTTTATTCTATCTAATTCTTTACCTCCTGATTATTCTCTTCTTCTTGGTTTGTGAGTTTACAGTTTTTCTTTAATTTTATGGTTGTTGTTGTGGGTAGGGTGGTTATGCAGTTATCGTTGCCTGAACAACAGCCATCAGAAACCCTTAGGAACCCTACATGTTATATGTGCAGATGAAGTTGAGCCGACCTGTTTTATGGCTGACCCGAATAGTTAGCGGCCCAAACCGAATTTGTAAATATGGTATGTTGGGTCGTGCTTGTAGCCTTTCCGACCCAATCCAATACCCTAGTCATGCTAGCTCGGTAAGCTAAGTTCAAGCTTAGGTTGTTCGGCCCGTGACCCATGCACCTGAATCGTTGACCGTTGATTTTACTATTGAATTTTTTAGTTGACTTTTAATTTTCAATTTTTTTTATGTATATTTGAACCTAATATACCGTTAATTACACAATTATGTATTTTATGACTTTTGAATGTCTTTTACCAGCTACAGAATATTCATTGAACCGGTTGTTTGAAATCGATAATAAAGATTGGATTGTGCAAGTTATTAAATGATTGGAATTGAGATTAAGTTGGGAATTCCTAATTAAAAGAGACATTATTAAAAGGCTTAGTAATTAAAATTACACTGAACTGACTGTTAATTAGTTTGAGATTGATCGATTTGAATTGATATCAAAACTTGTACTCAATTGTTCGTTATTATTTTCTGTAGGTTTTGACTCTGTTGGACTCAGTACCACAACTGATTGTGGTAAGAGGATTGATCAGTAGATTGCACGGTTTGGCTTATATTGATACTAGGTGTGCGTCTTTTTACCGTGCTATATGATTCTGTGCACTATACATGAATTCTTTAGCTATTACAGTTATATGTACAAGTGGACTATGCTTGCCTGAACAACTAAGTAACCGATAACGAAATATTGTTTTACTGTCTGTTTGTTTATTATTATGTGATATTGTACAATTTATATGTATGAACCGAACTATGGTAGTATAAATATACCATTGATATATGTGACTTGATTGTTAATATGATCGATTTATCCTTATGATATGCATGCTGGATAGCCCGATATATGTGATTGACTAGTTAATGTGAACGAACTATGGTATCACCCTTTCGTCTCGAATATACAAGGAAAATCAAAAACCATTCGTCAAGTTAAATGGATTTTGCCCAAATATAAATCAACATATCGGTGTTCCATTAGTATATGACCCCTCAAAGGAAAGGATATATGTCTACTTAATCATGGATAAACCGAGGAATGTTTGAGGCTATAGATTGCTGCAATTTTTTCACTTCAATCTATTTTCTTGTATACACTTAAACCGAATTAGTTTTCTTTTATTGGATTGAATTAAAATAGGTATATTTTTTTTGGAAAATACTTTGATACACAAGTTTGTTTACACAAGCCTTTTAATTTTAGGGTTTAGTGTTTTAGGTTAGGGTTTAGGAGTTTAGTGTGTAGGGTGTAGAATTTAAGGTTCATGGTTAGAATTTAGAGTTTAGGGTTTAAGGTTTTAGGGTGCTAGGATTTTGGATTTAGGTTTTAAATTTTATTGAAGGGTTTTGTAAAAAAAAATTACACAGCTTGTATATCGAAATATAACACATATTTTTTATTATTACAATAGTGCTAGTTCGAAGGGTTCAATTATTAAAGATATAGGGTCAGTTTGACATTATTTTACTTAAAATAGCTTTTGCAATAGAAGTTCGAAATTTTGAAATTAAGTAGTTTGGGCACCCTATCTAATTCTAATTGTCCATAGACTTAGCACATGAATGCTTTTTTGTTGAAATAATGAATGTATTGACTATTGAGAATAATTTCAATTGACCTAGTGGATCATATAATGATGGCTAATGATCGTTTCGTTGAGAAATAAAATATAAATTACCCATTACAAAGGAGAAAGATATACTTGGAAAACTTAAATTGAGGCGTTACAACTACTAGAACTGTAGTTTATGAAAATTCAAAAAAAAAATAATCTTATTAAAGGAAGAAAAAGAATTATCTATGGAGAAGCTTTAATACGCAATATTCAGTTGAATTATTCGGAGTAATCACCATCGTCATCATCGTCATCCGGTGAAGGAGCTGGCGCATCATCATCAGTAGAGTTAGCAGCGGGTCCTTCGCTGTCCTCAGGCCCCTCGCTTGGTCCCTCGGTATCAGGGGCACCAGCAGGGGAGTCATCAGACGGAAATGGGGAACCGGCAGCAGACTTACGGTCTGACCCGCCGGATGAAGCCGGAGACGAAGAAGGGGTTGGTGAAGGTGACGCATCAGAAGAAATTGCCCCAATGATAGCTATGAAAACAAGAGCAACAATAACAGAAACACGCTTTGCCATCTCTCTTCTTTTAATCGTTTTTTTGTGTGTGTTTTTTCTTTTCTTACTATATTTTATTCAAATATATAAAAAAGAAGCGTTCAAAATAGAAGCGGTAGTTGTATTAAAAAAAATAGCAGTAGTTTCACGATGAAAATGAATGATTTAAGAAAAGAGAGAGAAGCAGAGGATCTAAATAAATGGCGACAAAGAAATGATTTGGGCAATGTATAGGTAATGAACAATTTGATTGACCGAGTTTATTTGCTTTATTTGTGGAAGAAATCATGGATTTGATTGTTGCTTTGAGAGGCTTATTTTAATTTTTACTAGCTTTAAATTGGTATCATGTTGGGGGATGGAAATTGTATGCCCTTTAAAAATTGGGTTTAAGATTTTGAGAATTAGAGATATGATATATTTTTAGGGTGTATAGTTTAGGGTTTATGATGTAAAATTTAAAGTTAGGGTTTATAATTTAATTTATAATATTAATTTTAATTTCTGAGTGAATAAATCTAAATTATTTCTTAAACTAAATTCTTTTAAAGAAGTCAATTTATGATTGATTAAAATATTTTTTTATTATTTCAATTTATCTCAATCTGCTATCATTTACATAAAAATGAGATTTTTAAACTATGATTGCTTTTATAATTTTCCTCGAGTCATCATCTCAACCAGTCAACGACTACGTTCAATTATACCTCCACCATCTTCAATAGGCCTATCGAAATCCACAACATTCCTTGTAACACCCTTAACGTATACTCGTAGACCGAATATACATTAAAGATGCTATGAAATCTTTTAAAAAAATCTTGATTTACATTTTTTAAACATTTTTAGCAATTGTTAAAACAAGAGTACAATTCAGGGTAAATACTAGGTTAGTTGCATAGGCTTTTTCTTGATTTTAAAATTATTGTGCAATAATCGATAAATAAAATTTGAAACTGATTAAACATGTTCTACTAACAAATAAATAATTACATGCCCGCTAGAGATCATCATTAACTAGAATGACTTACTGATGTTTTGTAGATTGTAGCTCGATCGGCATGCTTGACTTCTCTTCAATTATTCCAACTTAACCTACGTGTGGAATAAACACACGCTA
Organism: Hibiscus mutabilis; assembly: GCA_019671005.1. Classification (NCBI taxonomy): domain Eukaryota; kingdom Viridiplantae; phylum Streptophyta; class Magnoliopsida; order Malvales; family Malvaceae; genus Hibiscus; species Hibiscus mutabilis. Next base: position 16,898,317 of record CM033722.1, on the reverse strand, counting down.
AGTACGAATTTAGTGAGACAATTAAACTTATTTATTTAAACATGAAATGATATAATACAGTATACCATATAAAAGTGCATTTCATATTTCTCTATAACATGGCAAGTATATCACAATGTACATATGTCATGTATCATAACTATCATATAAATCATGTTATTACTGCATAATATATTCTCTATCATGGTCATGTTTTCATTAGGCTATCATTATCAAGTAAATCATATACATGACATATTTCATACACATGGCATAATTCACATGCATGACATGATATATATATGACATAATTCACATACATGACATACTTCATATACATAGCATAATTCATAGGTATATGGCATGAATATACATGGCAGAATCCATATACGTGTCATAATTCATATACTTGGCATGATTCTTATATGTGACATCATTCATACACATGACTTAATTCATATACATAACATGATACGTGTACATGACATAATTCATATACGTAACATAATTTGTATACATGTCATGATTCATATACATAACTTGATTCTTTTACCTGATATGATTCATATACGTGATTTAAATCATATACATAGCATGTTCCGTATTCATGGCATGGTTCCTATATATGACATATTTCATATTCATGGCATGGTTCATATTCTTGACATGATTCATATACATAACATGATTCGTTTACATGACATGATTAATTTACGTGACATGATTCTTTTATCATTGCCCAAAGTACGCTATATGAGATCGAGGAACACGAGTCATCTTGAAATAATACCGTAGTGTATAACGTGAACGTGAAGATGAGTATGTACTCGGGGACGCTCTTTGCTCCCCATAAACATAAAGCACCTTGAAAGTGCACTCGGGCACAGTAGGCGTATATCCCCAGGGTGCGGCACCTCGGTAGTGCACTCGGACACAGTGGGCGTAGATCCCCAGGGTGCGTCTGATACAATCATTTTGTCACAATTTCTGTTTAAAAACATGAACATAAGGGTACAGCTGCTAAAGACTCTATGGCATTCCAACTATATCGTGGACTCTCATACATGATACTTGGGCATTTCTTTCATTACTAATCAATTATCATTAATCATATAGATAGGAAATTCATATTCATATTTCATCGTAATTGTTCATAGTAATCATAAATCATCATAATTAATCATATAAATATACATTTTATGTTTCATGCTTCATTATAAATGTTCATGGAAAACATAGATCATCATATAAATAAACATTTCATATCTCATATTTTAACATAATTGATCATGGCAAACATGAATTAACATATATATAGATAATGCAATGTCATTTTAATATTATTATTATCCATATTTCATGTATGCATAATGCATCATCATTTATGCAAACAATCATCCGTACCTGGTATTCCATCAATCTTGCCATGTCGAGCAATATATCATATCACGTATTATAGAGAAATGCAATGCCAATTTCAACATAATGCAAACATATAGAAATGCACTCACCTGGGCCATTTATTAACTTGCCTCACTAAGCACTATTCGACCTTTTCCTTTATATAACCTCAAACTTTCTTTTGATTTGAATCCAACTTCATTTATCACATGAATATAAATAAACATTTGTTAGATTCACTTCTAACAATATTTCAATTAAGCTATTTAATCGTCAACATAAAAATTTTCCATAAATTTCTTTCCTTCCTTATACTATTCACAAACTCATTTTTGGTCCCTAATGACCATTTTGAACTTCAAATAATTCTTCTAAACTTGATACCAACATTAGATACAAAATATCTTAATTTTCATTTTTGGGCAGCTTTGTACAACCTTCAAAGAATTATTTCTATAAAATAATATAAAACTCGGAATTCAATTCCGTTTGTTCTGAAAGAAACTAGATTCAATAATATTTTTACCCATATAAATTAATAGCCCAAATTCAACTTGTACGATTTATGGCGAATTTTCAAAGTCAATTTCCAGTGCTGATTTTGGAACAAACTGTCATACTATTTTCTGACCTTTCACCACTTAAAAATTCATATATTTTTACTCGATACTCTATATCAGTTTCCGTTTGTTGGAGGAGAAACTAGACAAACAAATCTTTACATCGGTATAAAATTCACCATCTAACCATTTTTGTAGAATTTATGGTGAATTTTCAAACTTACTGCCAAATCCAGTTTTCCTACACAACTTCCATAAATAACTTCAAACTTTATACTAATTTCTCCTTACTTTGATATTTGTCAATTTGGCCCCCTTACTTGATTAAAAACACTAATGTATCACTTTCTTCATCAAATAATTATTCAAAAATAATTCCCTCAAATTTTTCGTTCTTTCCGAAATAGTCACTAAAAATACAAAGATAATGATTCAAGCTTCTTAACTTTGCAAATTAGTCCTCAAATCAACATTACTACTTGAATTCTATTATTTCAAATAAAATCATATTTAGTCCTTCTCTAAAACCTTATTTCCGAATTGGTCACTTAACTTTGACAATTTGTCAAAATGGTCACTAACTCAATTTAACATCGGTTTTGCATTCTAACTTCAATTTCATCTCTCTAACATCATTAATAACATAAATTCACATCAATTTCATGAAATTGAGATCTGGTCCCTTAAATTTAAAACTTGCCAAAATGGTCCTTAAACTTTTAACTTAGGGTTTTGCATCCAATCATCAATCCAAACTTACTAAATCATTAATTCAACATCACAAACCCTAAATTAGACTTGAATACATAAACCCTAATCTTCTCCACAATAACCTAAATGTGTAGGGTTTAAATCCTAACTCAATAACATGATTTTAACATCATACAAACTTGATTTCAACTTAAATTCAATCATAGAATCATAAAATCTCAAAACCCCCAATTTTGTCCATAAACCCTAATTTATTCTCATACAAAATTCTCATCAATCAAGCATGGTTTCCACAAATTATTTACACCAAAAGATAGAGCTTGATGAGTAGAACAACTTTGTAGTTTGAAAGATTACCTAGAAATCGAGTTTCGGGGCTTGAATCGAACTTGGAAAAATTTTCTCTATTTTTCTTTCTTTCTCCCCCTCATATTTCGAAATTTTAATATGAAGAATGGTCTTCATCTTTTTATTTTCATCCAATTTGGCCACTTGTCTTGTATAAATGAATTTTAAATTCATTTAAATAGTGAAATTACTAAAATGCCCTTTTCATCCAATGGCCAAGATTTAATCTCATCAAAACTCAATGGCCAAGATCAAATCCATGTGTAATTGGCCTTTCAAAATTGCCCTTAAAGTTTCAAAATATTTCAAAAATACCATCCATTGCAAATGTCCAATTTGCCCTCCAACTAGTCTTTATTTACAACAAGTCTTGAAAATTGTCATTCCATTAAAATTGAACCAAATTGGTACCAATCCAACCGGCCATGTCCCAAAATATCTTAGATTTTTATTTATGGCATTTATTCGATCCAAATATTCGAATTTCACTCAATATGATTTCCAAAATTTCTTCTTACGAACTTTAAAGCATTATAACCATTAATATAAGCTTCGTAAGAAAAATCCGGGTAGCACGGAAGTGTCACTCTTGGGGGTGAACTATTCATTTACAGGGTTAATTTACATAACTTTTGGAAATTACACTTTGGTCCCTAAACTTTTCCAAAGTTTATACTTTGGCCACAAAACTTTTAAAATTTTCATTTTGGTCACTGAACTTCAATTCCTATTTCAATTTTCCTCAGATTTTTACCAATCTTTGAAAGTACCCAATTCAGCTCATTATCTATCACATGATACTTTTAAACCTTAAAAATTTCCTTTCATAAAGACTTAGACTGAGTTTTCTTAACTTAGTCTATTATTCTGATAATTATTGAAAATCTTCATAGCATAAGGTTTCTCGTAAAAATCATTTATTTGAAATCCATACAAATATTTTCTAGTTTTACTGAGTCTAAACTATCGATCAGAAATAATTTTATGGGACCTTCCCAAAGGTCACCCATCTTTGTATTTCCCTGGCCTAAGCACGCTTAACAATTTCATTCGATCCAAATTCGGTACCTTTTTCTGCATCTTAATTCTTAAAATCGATATCAAGGTACCTATTTTGATCTGATTCACTCTTATATTGAATAAAATTACTTGTTGGGAAAATTTACACTTTAGTCCCTAAACTTTTTCAAAGTTTATACTTTTAACCCCAAAACTTTCAAAATTTATATTTTGGCCGCTGGCCAAAATTTGGGGTATTACAATTCCTCCCCCTTAAAAAAATTCGTCCTCGAATTTTCAATGCATACCTGTTCCAAACATTAACAGATATTACTTCCTTATTTCTTCTCAGCCTCCCAAATGGCTTCTTCGACTTTGAGATCTTTCCTTAGAACTTCAATCAATGAGATTTTCTTATTCCTTAATTCTATAAACCAATATTTCTACTAACTCCTATTCATGTATCAAATCTAGTTGTATCTCAATTTATTTAGGAGTGATGACATGTAAATAATTCAGTCAATGCCTCCAAAACATAAGTACATATACTATAGACTTTTGCTCACTTCTAGAGATAAGACCCATTAATATACTATTAGTCCAACTCTTTCACGATTCCTTGAGGTATAACAGTTCGAAACTAAGTTTTCCCTTTTCAACCTATAAAATCATCCTTTCTCAAACTGATACTTTCCCTCCCTTTTTTTCTTCGTTTAACTTTAACTGATAACATCTTGACCAAAGATCAATATTCTTTTTACATCTGACTTCTACATTTTATATAGATTGCCAATTTATCTTAAAATTGGTCTTAAAATTCTCAGATTTCTGGCTTTGTTTTCTGTTTTTCTAACAGACAGTTCTTAGATTTTTCTTATAATTCATGTGCTATACTTCAAATCAGATTTCTAGCAGTCATACTAAAATTCTCCATTCAGAATCATTTCCTTGACATATTGGCTTAACCCACTGATCTCACACTATTCCTTATAAACAATGTGAGTACCTTATCAAAGTTCAGAAATCAGTGAAATAATTTCCTTATGAACTAATCACCAAATCCAATCTCTAGCACCTTTCTAGGAAGTTTTCCAAATAACTCCCTCTACATTAACATCACTTCTTATATCCTTTCATCGTTAATACATCTCAAATCTTTCATAATAGTTTTATCATCCTTCATTTTCAAATAAATAATCATACTTCTCTTTTGCTCTGACATTTAAGGCCACCAACAACTTAAACATTTAAACAACCAATGCTTTATTATATATACAAATATTGGAGATTAAAACCTCTTAGGTACTTCTTCTTCTGATATCTAAAACATGATTTCTTGTTTCTATACTTAAGCTTCCTACTGCACCAGTAGCTCAATCCAGGTAGAAATCGAAAAAAGTTCATACTTAATTTCATTATTACCGCTACGAGTATCTTTATAACCCATGTAATCTGAGACTCTTGTTCTTATCTAGAAACATTTCTAAGGAAATTTCAATTAGTCGGAACAATCCTCAACTAAACACACTTCCTTTGACTTCATTAAGGAACTAATTCCTTTTTAAAATTTAAACATTTCTTCTTATAATCATTTCTACCTTGTGCACAGATAACCAATTTATCTCAATTACACTTCAGATTCCCGAGATGATACCTTCATAATACCTTCTAGTATTTGATCACTTAGATCATTAGAAAACCCTGTTTCCAACAATCCACATTATTTTAATGCTTGTCATGCTCATTATCTTATTTTACTGATTGTCTTTATGGAAACCTTTCTGAAAAGATATCTTAACTTATCCATTACACTTCAGCCCTATCTTTGTTGACTTCTCTGAATACTCTTTGGTTACAAGTTCAATATACTTTATCGATAATAGACTTCCAATCTTGTTCAGTATATACTCAAAATATCACTTTCATCATACTTTTATTCCATATTTCTTGTCTTCCAAATCTTTTAAACCTTATAGTTGACATCTAGTAACACTGATGTCTCCTTAAAGAAATAATCTTTCTTGTACAATTTACCTTTAGTTCGATTCTATAAGTAAGAAATTCTTTTCTTACTTAAGTTGTATATGACTAAAAGACTTTTCAAGTTTTCTAACGTTTGAAGAGTCTGCACTGTAATTCTTTCCATACATGCTTTGACTATCCTTGCAATGTAGTTTAATACTTCCAGTACTCTGACTGATTCAGGCCTAACATCTTCCTTTTGAATTTTAGTTATAGTCTCTTAACAGATCAATTCTTTCCTAGCTTCTTTTTTTCTTTTATTAATCTTCTCATTAGTATCATTACTTAACTCCCTTTTTATGTACTAACAGTACATACATCTTATAATAAGATACTTTTGAATTATTTCCATCATAACTTCAATCTTTAACTTATCTTAAGTAAACTGCCAAATTACAACTGTAGCACTATTGACATTTTTATCTTTAAACGTATATATTTCTGAAGTAAAGATACTTCTTCTTCTTACTCCATCGTATCCGAGTATCTTATAATTACTGTATCATCTCTTTACTATGCAGATAACTTATTCTAAACAAAACTAACTTCCAGGCTTATTTTACTGTATCATATCCACTATGGCTCATTTCTTGACCTTTAAGATTCGTCAACAGATGAAATCCATTATCGTTTTACTTTCCTTATTCTAGTATCATTTCACCTTATACTAATGAGGAGCAGCATCAAGTCATACAATCAGCACATCAGTAATATGACATCCTAGGGGCATGTATTTACTGATAAAACTCATATCATACTCGATTTAGCATCCAGAACCGGCTAAACCTTTGCTCTGATACCAATAAATGTAACACCCTTAATGTATGCTCGTAGACCGAATATACATTAAAGATGCTACGAAATCTTTTAAAGAAATCTTGACTTACATTTTTTAAACATTTTTAGCAATTGTTAAAACAACGGTACAATTCAGGGTGAATATTAGGTTAGTTGCCTAGACTTTTTCTTGATTTTAAAATCATTGTGCAATAATCGATAAATAAAATTTGAATCTGATTAAACATGTTCTACTAACAAATAAATAATTACATGCCAGCTAGATATCATCATAAACTAGAATGGCTTACTGATGTTTTGTAGATTGTAGCTCGATCGACATGCTCGACTTCTTTTCAATTATTCCAACTTAACCTACGTATGGAATAAACACACGCTAAGTATGAACTTAGTAAGCCAATTAAACTTATTTATTTAAACATGAAATGATATAATACAGTATGCCATATAAAAGTGCATTTCATATTTCTCTATAACATGGCAAGTATATCACAATGTACATATGTCATGTATCATAACTATCATATAAATCATGTTATTACTGCATAATATACTCTTTATCATGGTCATGTTTTCATTAGGCTATCATTATCAAGTAAATCATATACATGGCATATTTCATACACGTGGCATATTTTATACACATGGCATAATTCACATGCATGACATGATATATATATATATATGACATAATTCACATACATGACATACTTCATATACATGGCATAATTCATAGGTATATGGCATGAATATACATGGCAAAATCCATATACGAGTCATAATTCATATACGTGGCATGATTCTTATACGTGACATCATTCATATACATGACTTAATTCATATACATAACATGATACGTGTACATGACATAATTCATAAACGTAACATAATTTGTATACATGTCATGATTCATATATGTCACATGATTCATATACATAACTTGATTCATTTACCTGACATAATTCTTATACGTGATTTAATTCATATACATGGCATGTTCCGTATTCATGGCATGGTTCATATACCTGACATATTTCATATACATGGCATGGTTCATATTCTTGACATGATTCATATACGTAACATGATTCATTTACATGACATGATTCATTTACGTGACATGATTCTTTTATCATTGCCCAAAGTACGCTATATGAGATCGAGGTACACGAGTCATCTTGAAATGACACCGTAGTCTCTAACGTGAACGTGAAGATTAGTACGTACTCGGGGACGATCTTTGCTCCCTATAAATAAAAAGTACCTCGACAGTGCACTCGGGTACAGTGGGCGTAGATCCCCAGGGTGCGGCACCTCGGCAGTGCACTCAGGCACAATGGGCGTAGATCCCCAGGGTATGTGTGACACAATCATTTTGTCACAATTTTTGTTTAATAACATGAACATAAGGGCGCAACTGCTAAAGACTCTATGATATGCCAACTATACCGTGGACTCTCATACATAATACTTGGGCATTTCTTTTACTACTAATCAATTATCATTAATCATATAGATAGGAAGTTCATATTCATATTTCATCGTAATTGTTCATAGTAATCATAAATCATCATAATTAATCATATAAATATACATTTTATGTTTCATGCTTCATTATAAATGTTCATGGTAAACATAGATCATCATATAAATAAACATTTCATATCTCATATTTAACATAATTGATCATGGCAAACATGAATTAACATATATATAGTTAATGCAATGTCATTTTAATCTTATTATTATCCATATTTCTTGTATGCATAATGCATCATCATTTATGCAGACAATCATTCGTACATGGTATTCCATCAATCTTGCCATGTCGAGCAATATATCATATCACGTATTATAGAGAAATGCAATGCCAATTTCAACATAATGCAAACATATAGAAATGCACTCATCTGGACCATTTATTAACTTGCATCATTAAGATCTATTCAACCTTTTCCTTTATAGAACCTCAAACCTTCATTTGAGTTGAATCCAACTTCATTTATAACATGAATATAAATAAACATTTGTTAGATTCACTTCTAACAATATTTCAATTAAGCTATTTAATCAGTCAACATAAAAATTTTCCATAAATTTCTTTCCTTCGTTATACTATTCACAAAATCATTTTTGGTCCCCTAATGACCATTTTGAACATCAAATAATTCTTTTGAACTTGATACCAACATTAGATACAAAATATCTCAATTTTCATTTTCGGGCAGCTTTGTACAACCTTCAAAGAATTATTTCTATAAAATAATCTAAAACTCAGAAATCAATTCCGTTTGTTCTGAAAGAAATTAGATTCAATGAGATTTTTACCCATATAAATTAAAAGCTCAAATTAAACTTGTACGATTTATGGCGAATTTTCAAAGTCAATTTCCAGTGCTGATTTTAGAACAGACTGTCATACTATTTTCTGACCTTTCACCACTTAAAATTTAATATATTTTTACTCGGAACTTGAAATCAGTTTCCGTTTGTTGGAGGAGAAACTAGGCGAACAAATCTTTACATTGTATAAAATGCACCATCTAACTATTTTTGTAGAATTTATGGTGAATTTTCAAACTTATTGTCAAATCTAGTTTTCCTACACAACTTCCATAAATAACTTTAAACTTTATACTAATTTCTCCTTACTTTGCTATTTGTCAATTTGGTCCCCTTACTTGATTCAAACCACTAATGTATCACTTTATTCATCAAATAATTATTCAAAAATAATTCCCTCAAATTTTTCGTTCTTTCCGATAGTCACTAAAAATGCAAAGGTAATGATTCAAGCTTCTTAACTTTGCAAATTAGTCCTCAAATCAACATTACTACTTGAATTCTATTATTTCAACTAAAATCAGATTTAGTCATTCTCTAAAACCTCATTTCCGAATTGGTCACTTAACTTTGACAATTTGTCAAAATGGTCACTAACTCGATTTAACATCGGTTTTGCATTCTAACTTCAATTTAATCTCTCTAACATCATTAATAACATAAATTCACATCAATTTCATGAATTTTAGATCTGGTCCCTCAACTTTAAAACTTGCCAAAATGGTCCTTAAACTTTTAACTTAGGGTTTTGCATCCAATCATCAATTCAAACTTACTAAATCATTAATTCAACATCACAAACCCTAAATTAGACTTGAATCCATAAACCCTAATCTTCTCCACAATAACCTAAATGTGTAGGGATTAAATCCTAACTCAATAACATGATTTTAACATCATACAAACTTGATTTCAACTTAAATTCAATCATAAAATCATAAAATCTCAAAACCCCAATTCAGGGTGAATATTAGGTTAGTTGCCTAGGCTTTTTCTTGATTTTAAAATCATTGTGCAATAATCGATAAATAAAATTTGAAACTGATTAAACATGTTCTACTAACAAATAAATAATTACATGCCCGCTAGAGAATCGTCATAAACTAGAATAACTTACTGATGTTTTGTAGATTGTAGCTCGATCGGCATGCTCTACTTCTCTTCAATTATTCCAACTTAACCTACGCGTGGAATAAACACACGCTAAGTATGAACTTAGTGAGCCAATTAAACTTATTTATTTAAACATGAAATGATAAAATACAGTATGCCATATAAAAGTGCATTTAATATTTCTCTATAACATGGCAAGTATATCACAATGTACATATGTCATGTATCATAACTATCATATAAATCATGTTATTACTGCATAATGTACTCTTTATCATGGTCATGTTTTCATTAGGCTATCATTATCAAGTAAATCATATACATGGCATAGTTCACATACATGGCATATTTCATACACATGGCATAATTCACATGCATGACATGATATATATATATATGGCATAATTCACATACATGAAATACTTCATATACATGGTATAATTCATAGGTATATGGCATGAATATACATGGCAGAATCCATATACGTGTCATAATTCATATACGTGGCATGATTCTTATACGTGACATCATTCATATACATGACTTAATTCATATACATAACACGATACGTGTACATGGCATAATTCATAAACGTAACATAATTTCTATACATGTCATGATTCATATATATGACATGATTCATATACATAACTTGATTCATTTACCTGACATGATTCTTATACGTGATTTAATTCATATACATGGCATGTTCCGTATTCATGGCATGGTACATATACATGACATATTTCATATACATGGCATGGTTCATATTCTTGACATGATTCATATACGTAACATGATTCATTTACATGACATGATTCATTTACGTGGCATGATTCTTTTATCATTGCCCAAAGTACGTTATATGAGATCGAGGTACACGAGTCATCTTGAAATGACACCGTAGTGTCTAACGTGAACGTGAAGATTAGTACGTACTCGGGGATGCTCTTTGCTCCCCATAAATATAAAGAACCTCGACAGTGCACTCGGGCACAGTAGGCGTAGATCCCTAGGGTGCGACACCTCGGCAAAGGCACTCGGGCACAATGGGCGTAGATCCCGGGTGTGTGTGACACAATCATTTTGTCACAATTTTTGTTTAATAACATGAACATATAAGGGCAATTGCTAAAGACTCTTTGACATGCCAACTATACCATGGACTCTCATACATAATACTTGGGCATTTTCTTTCACTACTAATCAATTATCATTAATCATATAGATAGGAAGTTCATATTCATATTTCATCGTAATTGTTCATAGTAATCATAAATCATCATAATTAATCATATAAATATACATTTTATGTTTCATGCTTCATTATAAATGTTCATGGTAAACATAAATCATCATATAAATAAACATTTCATATCTCATATTTAACATAATTGATCATGGCAAACATGATTAACATATGTATAGTTAATGCAATGTCATTTTAATATTATTATTATCCATATTTCATGTATGCATAATGCATCATCATTTATGCAAACAATCATTCGTACCTGGTATTCCATCAATCTTGCCATGTCGAGCAATATATCATATCACGTATTATAGAGAAATGCAATGCCAATTTCAACATAATACAAACATATAGAAATGCACTCATCTGGACCATTTATTAACTTGCATCACTAAGATCTATTCAACCTTTTCCTTTATAGAACCTTAAAACTTCTTTTGATTTGAATCCAACTTCATTTATAACATGAATATAAATAAAATTTGTTAGATTCACTTCTAACAATATTTCAATTAAGCTATTTAATCAGTCAACATAAAAAATTTCCATAAATTTCTTTCCTTCCTTATACTAATCACAAAATAATTTTTGGTCCCCTAATGACCATTTTGAACATCAAATAATTCTTTTGAACTTGATACCAACATTAGATACAAAACATCTCAATTTTCATTTTCGGGCAGCTTTGTACAACCTTAAAAGAATTATTTCTATAAAATAATCTAAAACTCGAAATCAATTCCGTTTGTTCTGAAAGAAATTATATTCAATGAAATTTTTACCCATATAAATTAAAAGCTCAAATTAAACTTGTACAATTTATGGCGAATTTTCAAAGTCAATTTCAGTCTTGATTTTGGAATAGATGTCATACTATTTTCTGACATTTCACCACTTAAAATTTAATATATTTTTACTCGGAACTTGAAATCAGTTTCCGTTTGTTGGAGGAGAAACTAGGCGAACAAATCTTTACATTGTATAAAATGCACCATCTAACCATTTTTGTAGAATTTATGGTGAATTTTCAAACTTATTGTCAAATCTAGTTTTCCTACACAACTTCCATAAATAACTTTAAACTTTATACTAATTTCTCCTTACTTTGCTATTTGTCAATTTGGTCCCCTTACTTGATTCAAACCACTAATGTATCACTTTATTCATCAAATAATTATTCAAAAATAATTCCCTCAAATTTTTCGTTCTTTCCGATAGTCACTAAAAATGCAAAGGTAATGATTCAAGCTTCTTAACTTTTCAAATTAGTCCTCAAATCAACATTACTACTTGAATTCTATTATTTCAACTAAAATCAGATTTAGTCATTCTCTAAAACCTCATTTTCGAATTGGTCACTTAACTTTGACAATTTTTCAAAATGGTCACTAACTCGATTTAACATCGGTTTTGCATTCTAACTTCAATTTAATCTCTCTAACATCATTAATAACATAAATTCACATCAATTTCATGAATTTTAGATCTGGTCCCTCAACTTTAAAACTTGCCAAAATGGTCCTTAAACTTTTAACTTAGGGTTTTGCATCCAATCATCAATTCAAACTTACTAAATCATTAATTCAACATCACAAACCCTAAATTAGACTTGAATCCATAAACCCTAATCTTCTCCACAATAACCTAAATGTGTAGGGATTAAATCCTAACTCAATAACATGATTTTAACATCATACAAACTTGATTTCAACTTAAATTCAATCATAAAATCATAAAATCTCAAAACCCCAATTCAGGTGAATATTAGGTTAGTTGCCTAGGCTTTTTCTTGATTTTAAAATCATTGTGCAATAATCGATAAATAAAATTTGAAACTGATTAAACATGTTCTACTAACAAATAAATAATTACATGCCCGCTAGAGAATCGTCATAAACTAGAATAACTTATCGATGTTTTGTAGATTGTAGCTCGATCGGCATGCTCTACTTCTCTTCAATTATTCCAACTTAACCTACGCGTGGAATAAACACACGCTAAGTATGAACTTAGTGAGCCAATTAAACTTATTTATTTAAACATGAAATGATAAAATACAATTATGCCATATAAAAGTGCATTTAATATTTCTCTATAACATGGCAAGTATATCACAATGTACATATGTCATGTATCATAACTATCATATAAATCATGTTATTCTTTGCATAATGTACTCTTTATCATGGTCATGTTTTCATTAGGCTATCATTATCAAGTAAATCATATACATGGCATAGTTCACATACATGGCATATTTCATACACATGGCATAATTCACATGCATGACATGATATATATATATATGGCATAATTCACATACATGAAATACTTCATATACATGGTATAATTCATAGGTATATGGCATGAATATACATGGCAGAATCCATATACGTGTCATAATTCATATACGTGGCATGATTCTTATACGTGACATCATTCATATACATGACTTAATTCATATACATAACACGATACGTGTACATGGCATAATTCATAAACGTAACATAATTTCTATACATGTCATGATTCATATATATGACATGATTCATATACATAACTTGATTCATTTACCTGACATGATTCTTATACGTGATTTAATTCATATACATGGCATGTTCCGTATTCATGGCATGGTACATATACATGACATATTTCATATACATGGCATGGTTCATATTCTTGACATGATTCATATACGTAACATGATTCGTTTACATGACATGATTCATTTACGTGGCATGATTCTTTTATCATTGCCCAAAGTACGTTATATGAGATCGAGGTACACGAGTCATCTTGAAATGACACCGTAGTGTCTAACGTGAACGTGAAGATTAGTACGTACTCGGGGATGCTCTTTGCTCCCCATAAATATAAAGAACCTCGACAGTGCACTCGGGCACAGTAGGCGTAGATCCCTAGGGTGCGACACCTCGGCAGTGCACTCAGGCACAGTGGGCGTAGATCCCCAGGGTGTGTGTGACACAATCATTTTGTCACAATTTTTGTTTAATAACATGAACATAAGGGCGCAACTGCTAAAGACTCTTTGACATGCCAACTATACCATGGACTCTCATACATAATACTTGGGCATTTCTTTCACTACTAATCAATTATCATTAATCATATAGATAGGAAGTTCATATTCATATTTCATCGTAATTGTTCATAGTAATCATAAATCATCATAATTAATCATATAAATATACATTTTATGTTTCATGCTTCATTATAAATGTTCATGGTAAACATAAATCATCATATAAATAAACATTTCATATCTCATATTTAACATAATTGATCATGGCAAACATGATTAACATATGTATAGTTAATGCAATGTCATTTTAATATTATTATTATCCATATTTCATGTATGCATAATGCATCATCATTTATGCAAACAATCATTCGTACCTGGTATTCCATCAATCTTGCCATGTCGAGCAATATATCATATCACGTATTATAGAGAAATGCAATGCCAATTTCAACATAATACAAACATATAGAAATGCACTCATCTGGACCATTTATTAACTTGCATCACTAAGCTCTATTCGACCTTTTCCTTTATAGAACCTTAAAACTTCTTTTGATTTGAATCCAACTTCATTTCTAACATGAATATAAATAAAAATTTGTTAGATTCACTTCTAACAATATTTCAATTAAGCTATTTAATCAGTCAACATAAAAAATTTCCATAAATTTCTTTCCTTCCTTATACTAATCACAAAATAATTTTTGGTCCCCTAATGACCATTTTGAACATCAAATAATTCTTTTGAACTTGATACCAACATTAGATACAAAACATCTCAATTTTCATTTTCGGGCAGCTTTGTACAACCTTAAAAGAATTATTTCTATAAAATAATCTAAAACTCAGAATTCAATTCCGTTTGTTCTGAAAGAAATTATATTCAATGAAATTTTTACCCATATAAATTAATAGCCCAAATTCAACTTGCACAATTTATGGCGAATTTTCAAAGTCAATTTCCAGTGCTGATTTTGGAATAGACTGTCATACTATTTTCTGACATTTCACCACTTAAAATTTCATATATTTTTACTCGGAACTTGAAATCAGTTTCCGTTTGTTGGAGGAGAAACTAGGCGAACAAATCTTTACATCGTATAAAATGCACCATCTAACCATTTTTGTAGAATTTATGGTGAATTTTCAAACTTATTGTCAAATCTAGTTTTCCTACACAACTTCCATAAATAACTTTAAACTTTATACTAATTTCTCCTTACTTTGCTATTTGTCAATTTGGTCCCCTTACTTGATTCAAACCACTAATGTATCACTTTATTCATCAAATAATTATTCAAAAATAATTCCCTCAAATTTTTCGTTCTTTCCGATAGTCACTAAAAATGCAAAGGTAATGATTCAAGCTTCTTAACTTTTCAAATTAGTCCTCAAATCAACATTACTACTTGAATTCTATTATTTCAACTAAAATCAGATTTAGTCATTCTCTAAAACCTCATTTTCGAATTGGTCACTTAACTTTGACAATTTTTCAAAATGGTCACTAACTCGATTTAACATCGGTTTTGCATTCTAACTTCAATTTAATCTCTCTAACATCATTAATAACATAAATTCACATCAATTTCATGAAATTCAGATCTGGTCCCTCGACTTTAAAACTTGCCGAAATGGTCCTTAAACTTTTAACTTAGGGTTTTGCATCCAATCATCAATTCAAACTTACTAAATCATTAATTCAACATCACAACCCCTAAATTAGACTTGAATCCATAAAACCTAATCTTCTCCACAATAACCTAAATGTGTAGGGATTAAATCCTAACTCAATAGCTTGATTTTAACATCATACAAACTTGATTTCAACTTAAATTCAATCATAGAATCATAAAATCTCAAAACCCCCAATTTAGTCCACAAACCCTAATTTCTTCTCATACAAAATTCTCATCAATCAAGAATGTTTTCCGCAAATTATTTACACCAAAAGATAGAGCTTGATGAGTAGAATAACTTTGTAGTTCGAAAAATTACCTGAAAATCGAGTTTCGGGGCTTAAATCGAACTTGGAAATTTTTTCTCTATTTTTCTTTCTTTCTCCCCCTCGTATTTCGAAATTTTAAGATGAATAATTATCTTCATCTTTTTATTTTCATGCAACTTGGCCACTTGTCTTGTATAAATGAATTTTAAATTCATTTAAATAGTAAATTACTAAAATGCCCTTTTTCATCCAATGGCCAAGATTTAATCTCATCAAAGCTCAATGGCCATGATCAAATCCATGTGTAATTGGTCTTTCAAAATTTCCCTTAAAGTTTCAAAATATTTCAAAATACCATCCATGGCAAATGTCCAATTTGCCCTCCAACTAGTCTTTATTTACAACAAGTCTTGAAAATTGCCATTCCATTAAAATCTAACCAAATTGGTTCCAATCCAACTGGCCATGTCCCAAAATATCTTAGATTTTTATTTATGGCATTTATTCAATCCAAATATTCGAATTTCACTCAATATGATTTCTAAAATTTCTTCTTACGAACTTTAAAGCATTATAACCATTAATATAAGCTTCGTAAGAAAAATTCGGGTAGCACAAAAGTGTCACTCTTGGGGGTGAACTATTCATTTACAGGGTTAACTTACATAACTTTTGAAAATTATACTTTGGCCCCTAAACTTTTCCAAAGTTTATACTTTAGCCACAAAACTTTTAAAATTTTCATTTTGGTCACTGAACTTCAATTCCTATTTCAATTTTCCTCAGATTTTTACCAATCTTTGAAAGTACCCAATTCAGCTCACTATCTATCACATGATACTTTTAAACCTTAAAAATTTCCTTTCATAAAGACTTAGACTGAGTTTTCTTAACTTAGTCTATTATTCCGATAATTATTGAAAATCTTCATAGCATAAGGTTTCTCGTAAAAATCCTTTATTTGAAATTCATACGAATATTTTCTACTTTTACTGAGTCCAAACTATCGATCATAAACACTTTTATGGGACCTTCCCAAAGGTCACCCATCTTTGTATTTCTCTGGCCTGAGCACGCTTAAAAATTTCATTCGATCCAAATTCGGTACCTTTTTCTGCATCTTAATTCTTAAAAACGATATCAGGTACCTATTTTGATCCGATTCGCTCTTATACTGAATAAAATTACTTGTTGTGGAAATTTACACTTTAGTTCCCAATTTTTTTTTAAAGTTTATACTTTTAACCCCAAAACTTTCAAAATTTATATTTTGGTCACTGGCCAAAATTTGTGGTATTACATTCCTTACTAACCACGTGTTCCAGAGAATAGCCGCAAACGTCAAATCCCATTGAACTGGCTCTTTAGCAAAGTTGGATGAACCTGTCAAGTTCATCACGGTCCAGGCAGTCGCATCCCTTGCCAAGAATGTCGAGATCATGCTAGGATTAATTAGATCATGCCACACAACAGTCATGAACGGACAAGAGAGAAGAACATGGTAAATATCTCCGTTCCCAAAACTACACTTAGGATAGCTTCTATCCAATGAAATGTGACGTCGAACTCTTTTAGCATTAGTCATAATTTTCATACGACACACAAGCCACAAGAAAGTTTTAATAAGTGGTAATCCTCGAAACTTATGAATTACTTGCCAAGTCCTAGCCGATGGTAGAGACACGTCTCCCCTCCGAAACATATACGAAGACTTTATTGAGAATAAACGATCTGAAGTACCTGGCCAGCCAATTATATCCGGCAGCAGTATAGGGCAAGGTCCCTTCACAGCTGCAATTCGCAAGAGCACCTCCCTCGACAAAATAATTTTAAACTATTCCTAAAGCCTTCCCCGGTCAGAATACACATTACAACCACCGAGACATCAACGAGTGTATTAACGATACTAGGCGCAACATAGTTTTTCAAGGGGCCAATTTTCTGGATCCAACTGTCATTCCAAAACTTTAACATTTCCCCAGAACCAATGGACCAAACAATATTGCTTCTAACATCATTCCAAACCACACTCAAACCCTTCCACAGCCGAGAACAATTCGAATTACGCTACGTCTCCGAAATACTTAACCACATTTATATTTAGCCCGAATAAAATGCACCCAAAGAGCATCTTTTCGCACTAGTAAATTAAAAGTTACTTTCATCAAGAATGCCTCATTCAAGGTAGTAAGTTTTTGACAACCCAAACCACCACAACTCACCTGTTTACAAATCTCATCCCATTTAACAAGATGAACCCTATCGCTTCCCGAAGTAATTCCCCAAATAAATTGCCGAAATAACCTCTCTAAATCCAAACAAGTTTTTTTCGAGAGCACAGTTGTCTGCATCGTATACGTTAGAGTTGCGGCGAGCACAGATTTAACCAACGTGATACGGCCAGCGAAAGACAAGCACCTTGTTTTCCATCCACTTAACATTCGCTGCACCATCTGAACCAGATACTGATATGATGCTGACGTCACTCTTCGATGTAACAAAGGGATACCCAAATAACGAAAAATATCATTCATCTTATAAAATCCAAAGCCATCGCTAATAATATTTTGCAACTCTGGGGAAACGTTCTTCAAAAAATACATTGTCGTCTTCGCAATACTCATCTTATGGCTTGACACTTGATAAAATTTAGATAACACATTTCGAATCACAGAGAGCTGATCAACCGATGCCTCGGTAACAAAAGCATATCATCAGCAAGATAAACATATACGAAATAGTCAGACCACGATAAGAGACTCGGAATGGTTTCTATTATCCCTCAAAAATAGAATTCTGAATTGCATGTGCCAAACACTCCATGCACAATAAAAACAGGTATGTCGATAATGAATCCCCTTCCTGAATACCCTCAAAAGGCTGGAAGACCTCTGTCATAGAACCATTCCATTGGATCTGAGTGGAAACCGTAGAAACACACTACATTATCAGACTACGAGTTTTATCCAGAATGCCAATATTCGACAAAGTATCCTCTATAAAATTCCACTGAAGTAGGTTATAAGCTTTTTCAAGATCAATTTTAATCGCCATCCACCCCTTTTCCCCATCTTCTTCTGCATAGTGCGAATTACCTCCCAAGTTATGACAATGTTGTCAATAATCGACCGACCGAAACGAAACTAGTTTAGTTATTAGAAACCCAAGACGGCATATAAGGTTTGAGCCGACTAACCAGAACCATTAACTTCGGCAAAAGATGATCGGTCTAAATTGACTCATAGACTTCTGTATAGCAATCTTCGGCAAAAGCACCATTAACTTACGGTTAATATTCTCAGAAACCACACCAGTTGTAAAAACATGTTGAATGAAACCACACAACGACTCCCCAAAAGTGTCTCAGTTATTCTGAAAAAAATAGCATTCAATCCATCCACTCTTGGTGCTTTGAAAGCTCCCATGTTGAAAATAACCCTTTATATTTCCTCAATTGACACCCAACGGTCCAAAGCCTCAAGCACGTGAGCGGCTAGTGGCATGAGTAAGCCACGCCTATAGTGCACCTGATTATTTGCCGCACTAGAAAAGAAAAGTGTACGATAAAAATTTAACGCTATCATAATCAACTCACCAGCATTCGTACACCACAATCCATCATCACGCTTAAGAGCTGAGATAGTGTTCACTTGACGCTGCACAAGCACACACATGAAAAAACCTAGTATTCTGATCACCATGCATCACCCATTCTGAACAAGCTTTCTGTCTCCACAAACTTTCCTCTTGCGCCAACAAATCTTCTAACTCGTCCTTCAATTTAACAGCCAAACCGACATGAGAATTAAAATGCTGAACCAGTAAGGCCCTCCCAATACCATGCAACCTCGCCCTAATCTGCTTCATTCGAGAACAGATGTGGCGGAACACCTCTTTGTTCCACATGCTAGCCTCTGATTGGAACTTAGCAATCTTACAACCTAATGGGGAGTTTTCATGCCAAATCGACTCTAGGAAATCATAAAATTGGGGATGAGATTGTCACGCATTGATAATCCGGACTGGCATGTTACCAGGTGCTCTCCCCTCTTCCTTAAGACAAAACAACAATGGTCGGTGGTCGGACCCAAGCTGCTCTAGATAAGCAACATACGATTCAGAAAATACAATGCTCCAACTCTCATTAGCAACACATATGTCCATCAGTTGATGAAGATCATCCCGCGTCCAAGTAAATAGTGGAACACGAAAACCCAGATCTGACAATCCCGTACAAAAAAAGAAGTCAGCAAATAAACGAATGCAGTAAGCATGTTGAGAAACACCTCCCGTAAGTTCATCTGTAGATAAAAGAACATTAAAATTGCCACTTATAACCCAAAAAACAGACTCACCTGGATCTAAACTCTCAAGCCGATGCCAAAGATGCTTGCGCCTCGAACTATTAGGACTTGCATAAATCGTAGTAAATTGGAACTTAATGTTACCGCTAACATCATACACCATGCCATTAACATTTTGGTTCAAAATCTGTGTAACTACAACCACGACTGAATCATGACAGAGAAGCCACACAATACCACTAAACCCATGCGCCTCAAACCTAAACGAGTTAGCAAACCCAGTCGTGAGATAACTCTATCAGTAGTCAACCCACTGATCCGAGGCTCAAAACGTGCCACAATACATGACCAATATTCTCGAACAAAAGACTTGAAATACCGTCTAAACATCGGGCTTGTTGTACCCTGACAATTCCAAAACATAATCTTCATCATTAATAATAAGATAAAAAAAAAAAAAAATGAGCCTTACTGCTCAGCGGCAAAACCACTACCCTGCCGAAATGCCCCCTCCTCCATAGCATTTGGGAGCGAGTCTGAAAGGTAAAAGCCATCTTCATTCGGTGATTGATCCGTATCAATGCATAAATGTTGTACATCATGATTTCTTAACAAACCCAGAGCATTGATCTGGTCTGATATATGTCGAACCAACTCGTCTGTTGTTATTTTTGACATAACCCTCTACTTTTGTTGGGACTGAATATTCAACCCATGCCAAACCAGATCCAATCTTCCCTTAGACTGAGTACTCCTACCTCGTATACCCTTTGTATTTGCACGACCCGTCCCATGCTCATCAATCGTAATGACCTTGTGACTCCCTGACTTGGCAGCCTTCATATTGCTCCTAACTCGAATCTTTTGTCCATCAACCATCAGAACCACCTCCACGGGTTGAGTGGTCTTTTTTTTGTTTTTCTTCTCAGGGTTCGACGCCATATACAAAACATTCTGAGTGAACTCTTTCGTTACCCCTTTCGATGAACCTGCCCTAAGCACACTCGGTACCTCCCTAGAAGCAACACCTTGCACTGCAAATGGTGCTGTAGCCACCTCACGAACTTCCTCTTCCTCCACACCCTCCTCTAATAAAGCAAACTGAGATTCTGATTGACCACCCAAATTTTCCTTGTATGATTGTCCCTAATCCCCTACTCTACAACGTCTCTTATCCACAACCATCCATGCCCTAAAAAGATTAGACTCAGAAGGTTCCACTATAGATGAACCCTCATTTTTTGTAAGAGCTCCAACACCTACACCAGCTCTATCAGAGGCGGCAGCTGTACCACAAGATTCTTTGGCGTGTCCATACACCCCACACGAATAGCACACTTGATCCAATCCCTCATACTTAAGTTTTTGGATAAAACCATCTATTCTAATACATGACAATAACGTTTTATTAAGGTATACTAACACAGCTAGCTGAGCAAATTTCCCCTCCCACAAGCATTAGTATTATAATCAATTCTAATCACCCTTCCTATGAAGGAAGAAATGTGCCTGAATAACGCCTTAGTATAATAGCAATAGCGCAATCTCGGCAGACAAATCCATATAATCACCTGTGATGGATGCTTTTCAGACGTTGAGAATGCGTGACTCCAAGGCTGAACCGTTAGATAGCTTTTGTAGATAGTCTAAGGTCTTTCCGTAAGAACCTTTGTATAATCACCTTCATTAGAAAACCTAACTACAAAGTAGTTACTGTCAAGGTCAGTGACCTGAAGTTCCCCAATAGGCTTCCATAATGCATGAGCACAGTTCACTAGCGCGTTATAACCAATCGATCGCCCAAGCAACCGTATAATGATAGTGTTCCTCATATTTCTATCGACTTGGTCGTGCACCCGATCCGAGAACCTAATAGAAGGGATAGCAGCAGCTCTATCCATGATAATATCCTCAGACAATATAACCACATCCTTATCAATATGACCCACATTCCGAACTTTACCCTCCGCCGGAGACTTTGCGTCTGCAACCACGATAGCATATGTAGTATTCTTCTGTCCAGCCATGCCTTGTGCATCGACGGCCGTGCTCTCCATTGTTCCCATATTTCCATGCTCACCCCAACCATCATCCACAGAAATATCATTTTTTCCATGTTAGACTCCATTTGTTCCCTATCGGAATTAACGCACCGCCCCTTCTTCATGGACCTCTGACCCTCTATCTGTGAAGGAAAAGCCGAACGCTTCCTCGTCAGCTCAACAGGAACAATAGGAACAACCAGGATTTTCGTAGACTTTAGGTTTTAACGATACGTTAGGGTTTTTGACATGAGAGAGTATCACGTTAGGGTTAAATTCTTCTTTTAATTATTTTCTTTATTTAGTCTTTTAATTCAACTCAAACACAAAATCCGCCTTTTACTTGTTTATTTATTTTCTATTAAGCTTAATCTCTTATCATTATCTGTGGATTCGACCTTACTTAATGTTAGTAGGTATTTATTTTTTACGGCTTCGACAATCACTATCAATTAACCCCTAATGCCTTAAGTTTGATGAATGCTGTTCTGAATGAGGGCCGTGTTTGGAAAAATGCTTGGTTACTGCCAGCTGTAGGTTGGGTGAAAATAAATATCGATGGTGCAATGAGGATCGGTGATGGGTTTGCTGTTGGTGTTATCTGATCGAATCATGGGGAGTGGTTGTTTGTTTATTCTCGTAATATAGGTAAATGCTCGATATTGAATGCTGAGTTTTGGGCTATATATGATATGCTCTGACATGCATGGAGACTTGGTTACTGTCGAATTGAGTTGGAATTAGACTCGATTGAGGATGTGCGTTACTTATCTAACATAGAGTCCTGTGGAATACATAACGCTTTGGTTATTGTGATTACAATACTGCTTCTAAGGGACTGGGTGATGGCTATTTGAATTATTGGTCAGAAATCTAATACAGTGGTAGACTATTTGATTACGCTAACTAGAAGGCATCCGATGCAAGAGATGGTGTTTGATTCTCCACCTGCTTCAGCGCTGAAACTATTTCAATAAGACTTGCAATGTAGTGTGTTTAATGCTTAATGTATCTTGATTGTCCAGTTTAAGGAAAAAATATTTCTTTTGCAAAAATTTCTCTAGCGCTGTACCATAGCTTAAAACTGGTCATTACCATTCATGTGTTTTTGAATCGAATTGAACTTTAAACAAATTTTTGCATTCAAGAAATGATACGTTTTACTTGCTCATAAGAGTGGTTCTACGAAGAGGTCTACTTGTCCTCGGCTAAGTTCTACTAGATTCGTGATCTTTTTAATGGTAAATGCTATGGGAATACCTTTCCCACTAACCGATATAAAAGCCAACCGATCATGAGTAAGGATGTAAAATTGGGTACTCGAATGAATTTCATGTCGAATAACATTTGATTTAAGTTATGTCGGGTCAAGTCAATGGTTCGACTCAAGTCGGTTAGACTCAGATATGGGTCAATGCCAATTGATCACAATTTAGTCTTTGTTGGGTTCAGGTTGGGTCAATACCATGTTCGGATCAAAACGGTTTGGGTTCAAGCAATTATATATTGGGTTAAATTGGGTTCTAATGGACTTTGGGTTAGGTCATTTAGAGTATTAGGTTAAGTTCAAGTTGGATCATGGCAGTTTTGGACAA
Source organism: Hibiscus mutabilis (assembly GCA_019671005.1). NCBI lineage: Eukaryota > Viridiplantae > Streptophyta > Magnoliopsida > Malvales > Malvaceae > Hibiscus > Hibiscus mutabilis. The sequence continues at coordinate 16,873,850 of CM033722.1, read as the reverse complement.
AATTTGGGTCGAGTATAATCAATTTCAGGTGAACTTCAAGTCAAGTCTTAACCAGGTACAGACGAACTTCAGCTCGGGTCATTTCGGGTATCATATTAAGTTTAAGTTATTCCGGATATCAGGTTAAGTTAAGTTATTCTATTGCAATTTGCAATATATGTATTGTTTTATGCTTTCACTTATCATATATAGGGTTTAGGAAATTAAGGTTTAAGATTTAGAGTATATGAAAAACATTAAATTTTTTTGAGAAATTAGATTTTGGATTGAGGGAGTAATTTCCCTCACAATCCCCAATGTCCAAATGTTCTTTTTACCTCATATGAAAACAACTAAAGAAAAAATCCTAAATTTGCTAAAACCTAATTGAACCAATTAGGAGCCTTAGGCGTTATTGTTAAACGTTCTATTTTCGCACTAACATTGAGTTTTCTCTGTAACCGCCCAGAGCATCAAGATTCGTCCACTGTGTACATAGCGCTGAGTTGCCTAAGTTCATAATTTGTGGTGATTTTATTCACATGTAATTTAACACTTATTATTATGTATAATAAGTTTAGAAATTTTTGATAGTTTCAGTTTTAATTTTGATACTTTCATAATTTGTAATTTGTAAATTTGTAATCTTACTTTAACAATAAGTAATATTTTTTCTTTTAATAATAATTACACGAACAATAATAACAGTTAACAAGTAAAGAAGAACAAATATATGTTTTTATCAGGAAGTGGAATTTTACTGATAAAACATGGAAATCCTATGTAATTCCAACAAAACAACATTACATACATGTAATGCAAAATAGAAGCATAAAACTAAAGTAGTGAAAAGCAAAAGCTTAATAGCTAAACTATAACCCACCTTGAGCAAGCAGCATAATAGAGGACTCAACAAACCATGATCCCACACATTTGTAGCAGAATCGCGATACAAAGAACAAAATCAGAACCACAACTATGCAGAGAACAATATGTATTAGTCTCCACACAAAAACATAACACAGCTCACCCTGCATGTATCACCCGAAAATAAGTCGTTTAGTCTACAACCCCTTTCGCTAGGGCATCAGCCATTCTATTAGCCTCCCGATACACATGGCAAAAATACACGCATTGTAAGCACCTACATATATCATCAATTTGCTGGAAGAAATCCCAAAAATGCCATGGCCGCTTGGAGAAGTTAGTGCACCAAGAGACCACAATGCTCCAGTGTTACTCTATAATCAAAGTATATGAAGATGAAGCCCACACCTAGTCCACAAATAAAGCAGGAGCATAACACACAACTCTCAACTCTGCCTCATTCGAGTCCATAACTCCTAGAGGACCCGAAAACATAGCCAAAATTTTCTCATCACAATCTCGCATCACCACTCCGTATCTCGCCAGACCAGGTTAGAACAAATTATATTTATTTTTTAAATAACAATAAATTAATAACAACAACATTTATAGTTTTAATAATAATGATGATGATTATAATATATTTTAGGGTATAAAGTTTTGGGTGTATGGTTTAGAGTATATGGTTTGGAAATTGAAGTTATAGGGTTTAGTGTACATGAAAAAATTGGAAAATTGAATTTGGGATTGAGTGAGTAATTTTCCTCCAAAATAATTAAGAGTTTTAGGGTTAAATTAAATAGAAAAGGCACAACTTACTTTACTCAATTCCTGGTCAAGTCAATTAACACGTGGAGTAAGGCTTGGGAAGCTCGGAGAAGCTACGCCAAAGCTCACAGAGCAATGAGAGAGCCTTAGTATGTTTCATTTCTCTTCTGCGTAGCTTTTACTTTTCTGAAATGAATTCAAACTCTTGTTGGATGGTTTTTATTTGCTCAGACATGAGCTAAATACATTGTAGTTGGGTTTCTTGTTGAATACTTTGTTTAATCTTTGTTGAATGTCATAGCATTTATTTTGAGTCTCTATTCTGTTCATCAATCTTATTACTTGGTCTTGTAAGAGCTTGTGAGAGTAGCCATTGACTTTAATTTGTGGCTTAATATCGAGATAGTTAAGCTAAACCAGTGAACAATAGAGCTTGAGATAGAAACTTGGGTTCTATCCTTGCTTAGACATAAGATTAGGGTTTCAACGATTAAAATGGGGAGTTTAAAATGGATAATAGCTTTGCTAGGGTTAACGCAGTCATGTATCGCCGTAGCATTCTGTTACCACCTTCTAGCTAGACATTATTTAGGAGTTCATTCTAATGTCATGTCGAATAGATAAGTAGAACTTCTTTGTTATGATATTCTAGTATTGGTTAAGCATAGCATTTGACAGTAAGCCTAACTACCAATTCACCTTAATAATATTTTGTGGGTTTGCAACTGTTTGTTTATCCTTCAATCTTTTGCTTCAATTTATCTTTTTGCTACAACATTACTTTACAGTTTGTGTTCATTCATCTCATTACCATCATCTTATTCTTGTTTTCCTTTAGTGCAACTTCTTTGAGTATAATCATTCCAATCCCTGTCAGGATGATATTCTCATCATTATATTGCTTGTGCAACTGGTATACTTGCTCTATTTGCGCATATTATTCAATCGCTCATCAGGAACGCTTACGGAATTTGGCTTTGATGCCATTTGTTACAGGGCTAGAGTCTGACTAGCGGAACCGCGCGCCTTAGTCCACAATCTTTAGTCGAAGAATAAATCAACCTTCAAAATCTCAGCAAAAGTACTTAGAATGAGCGAAATCTTATAGCAAGGAAAACAATAGAAAGAACAACAAAGAAAATATGGAGAATAAAAGAATTCTCTATTACTCAAGAAGAGATTTAAATGATTTTTGAAGAATGAAATGGGTGAGGGTGAGCCACTATTTATAGGCGAACCCTCTTACATCTAACGGTCAAGAATGACTCGATGCTAGGGCTAAGGATTGTCCCTTGATTCCCATTCTCTCACTATGAAAACACTATCCATATATTACAAAGATGCCTAAAGAGTTGGGGAAGAATCACTTCCTAATCATATCTATTCTATCATGATTGTTGCTCTTATGTTGGCAAGGATACTTTCCATAAGTGTTTTGGTCAACAAGATGAGCTTCATCCAAGGTGTGGACTCTCTTGGGAGGATGGACATTAGATAGGCACAACAGCTTGGCCAAAACCTCATGGGCAACATAGTGGGTACTAGTTTGGGCTCCATGGTCTTGGGTAACTTGGAAAGTGCTTATTTGGGCTGCCTAGTGTGTGAAGAGGGTGCTAACTCGGGCCCCTCGATCTGGTGCAGCACGAAGGGTGCTCATTTGGGCCCCCTTCTGTGCTTAGACGGAGCTGACTTGTGCCCCTCGATCTATGGCAGCTCGTGGTGTGCGTTCGCTCAGTCATGGGTCGGTGGTCTATGACACCTTGCTAAGCCGTGGTTTGTTTGGCCTTTTCGGATGTGGGCAGTTGGACTAAGGGAAATTAGTGTTTGTACTAGTTTTTCGTTCTTTATCCTTCATGTTTTTGTCTTATTTTTAATGCAATTTTTATATTTAATAAAAAAAAACCTCATCAAGCGGTCTCAGTGAAAAAGGGGATGTTGATATCCCTAGGTAACTCGATTGAGTAGCTTTGTTTGCACGGTGTGTTTCCTACTAAAAGGCTAAGATCAATGAATATATACTATTTTTTGGACGAGAATGAATATATACTATCAAGGGTGAAGCTATGCAGGAGCTAGGTGTTGTGGCCCCCAATTTTTTTATTAAAAATTATAATGAGAATTTTATGTATTTAAATCTCAATTTTCAATTCATTTGAACTTTATCACCTTTTTAATGATTAATTATATTTTGTCCATTATCTTGCAGGCTCTGTCACTATATATTATCTTGTAATCAAATTAGAGTTCAAAAAATCTTACAAGTTATAATTTTATTAATATAAATGAGTATTTATTTATTTATTTTACGTTCCTAAAATTAAAAACTATATCAAAGGACGTTGAGCGTTTACGTTGTAAATGGGTATAGGTTTCAGATGACAACAAGTTGGTTATTATAATTGCAGAAAGTATTAAAAAGACATTGGTGGAATGAATTACTTAGCCCTGTAATCACCACCATCATCTTCATCTGGTGAAGGAGCACCATCCTCACCTGGTGAAGAAGCTTCTCCCTCAGGATCCTCACCTGCGTCGGGGCCCTCAACGGCGTCGGGTCCTTTAGCCCTCGAACCCTTGCCGAGGCTGTGGCTCGGGGCATTAGCAGCAGATTCAGAACCTGATGGGGCTTTTGCTGATTCGTTTGCCCATGCCCCAACAACAGCCATCAAAATCAGAGCAACAATGATAAGGTGGCGGGGGATTTGTCTTTGCTTTTGGTTTTGCTTTCTTACTTTATCGAATCCAATTCAGTAGTTTCTGTAAGAAAATGTTTATAGGAAGCAAGAACGAGGGTGGTCAAGAAAGATATGAAAGAAGCAAAAGGCATGGGGTTTAAATAGGGAATGACTTAACTATTGTTAGGGAAATAAACAATTTTTCTGACCAAGTTTCTTGCTTTATTTGTGGTACAAACTCACAACTTGAACCAATCGATTTTTTTCATTTTTATTATGAGAACCTTATTTTTGACGAAAATTCTCTAACAATAAAAAATTAAATTTTAAATTTTAAATTTTAAATTTTAAATTTTAAATTTTAAATTTTATGGTACATACTTAATACTCTAAACTTTAAGCTTAAATTCTAACCCTAAATCTAAATTTATAGTATTGATATAAATAGAGGCACCCAAAGGCCGAAGATTTATACTCTTTTTTACTTCTATATATTTATTAGAACAATTTATTTTAAGAAAAAAGATTTCTTTTAGGATGTCAAACTTGTAGAAAGATTCAAATACTAAAGAAAAAAAAGTTTAAACGCACCATTAGTCCCTAAAGAATATCGTTTATATCGAGTTGTTTATTAAACTTTTTTTTGGAGATGTTTTGCGCTCTGAAGCTTATTTTCGTTATATGTCTTACTCCAGCTGTTAAAAAAGTCTCTGGCAAGCCAGATTGTGCCACATGGCACATAGGACTACCTCACTTTAACTAAAAAGAGCTAATGGCATATTAAGTCCCCAAATTTATTTTTTATTCAATTCAATCCCTAAAAATATTATTTAATCCAAAATTGATTCTATTTATTTCTATTTTATATTTTAGTCTAATGTTATAATTATTACCAATAATATTAGTTTATTTAAATGTAATATTAAATAAAAACAAAAAATAAAATAATTCAAATTAAAAAGTATATATAATAAAAGTATTATATTAAATTTAATATTACATTTTGTTGCAATTTGGCAGCTCTCTTTTTTTGTTGTCCTTCTAGGTTTCAGGGTTTTGTCCTGACTAATCTGAAATATCTCAAAATCAGACTAGAAGAATTATAAACTTGTGACACTTGAGGGCTTAATTGATTTGATAAGAATGGAACATGACAACTCAACTGACAGAGTTAGGAATTTTGTGACTGAAGTGAACACGACGAAATTTGGGAGGTTGTTTTGTGAACCTTGGGAAATGCAAAGCATGCCTTTCTATTTCCCCATTTCTCAAGTTATAAAACCCAAGTTTTACAGCCCTGATAGAGATTTTGCCATTCTTTTCTAGTTATCAACAGTTTTCACGTTCTTCCACTCACGCCATATTTTCCTTTTACCGTTCTTTTTACTTGTCATCCTCGCTACCGTCTTCTGCCTTGTCTGTCGTAACCACTGCATCATATCCCCTCATCTTCGTCATTTCTTGAGACTGTTTCTTTGTCAAATTACTTTGACTTTCTTCTCCTCCATTTTTTTCCCTTTAAGTTCATGCTCTGAGTCGAATTTCTGTCCCATGTTTGGGGTGCTCCATCACGAGTTCCTTTATATTAGCAGGGCCGTCCTTGGGCCAGGGCAATAGGGGCACCCGCCCAGGCCCCACCCAAGAAAATTAAAATATAATTCTTAGTTTTTATGTGTGAATAAAAAAATTCAGTAATGAACATATATATAGCTGGATAAGTTTCGAGGGTCCCAATAACAAGTATTAAAAAAATTAAATCCTAAGAGTATGCTCATTTTAATAAATATTAGGGGAAATTTGGGCCCCAAATAATAAGTAATAAAAATAATTTAATTTTTAAGAGTATGCTCGTAATAACAAATATTAAAATAAATTTTTTTAATACTTGTTATTAGGGGACTTATTTTTTCCCACTATTTATTATCATGAGCATACTCTTAAAATTTATTTTTTTTAATATTTGTTATTATAGATGTACTCTTATTTTTTTTCAATACTTGATATTATAGACATGTATTTAAATAAGGGTATGTAACCGCAACAAAGATCGTTATATAGCGGTAGCGACACCATCCAAAACCACAATACCTGCAACCGTTATGTCCACAATAGCATATGTTATTAAAAATTTTCACAACTGCGATACCTGCAGTGATAGAAATAACATTCGTTATATCTGCAATCGTGATAAACGCAACATGACCAAATATATGATCGTTCTAATTTAAGGTCTAATTTTTAAGTTCGCCCTAGAGCCACTAAAATCTTAGAAACGGCCCTGTATATTAGCTGCACCTTTGCACACTTGGATCGTCAACGGTTCTCTAGTGATTCTTGGTGATCGTACATGTTTTAGACATGTCTCCCAAAACCAAAACCCATTTGCGCCGCCTGGTTCAAGAACCCCAACATCTTGCCATCCTCTGACACACACGTTGTCTCGAGCCTTGGTTGCAGCAAATCACCATGTATTCATTATGCACTCATTGAGATTGGTGTAACAACCCGATTTACGAGTCAACAAAAGGATGTTGAACAGGGTCATGGACCTTCGTGTTGGTTTGGGTTTTTGGACTCATTGGGTCAAGTTTGGGTCCTAGTGGATAAGATTTGAGTTACATAGGCTTGGGTAGTGACCAAATTGTGACAAGGGTAAAAGTAGAGGGTTTTATGTTGCAATTTCACCCTTTTTCAAAATAAAGTTTGATCTTCCTTAATTTCTCCTTGTCTTCACGTGTATATGTTGGGAAAAAAGTGGGTTTGTGATAACACCCATTTTTTCATCTTTTCTTCTTCCCAAGGTCATCAAAGCTTAAAAATTCAACCTTTCTTCATCATTCCTTCCATCTAAGATTTGAAATTCAAGTATGTTAATCACCATTCCAAGAGCTTCATGAAAGTGGTCCTCTTTTTTCAAAAAGTGAGTTCTCCATTTATGGGTTTTTGAAAGGGTTTGAGCTTTTGGGGCTTTTCTATGTTTTTAAGGTTATTAATTTGTAGAAAAACCTTCTCCTCTCTTTTGGTTTAAGTTTTGATTCGTTTTCTTAGTTATGAGGTATAACGAAGATGTCTTGGAGTTCTTCCAAGCTTGAGTTGAGAGAGAAGTTGAAGAGTCTTTGTTGGAGAGCTTAAATCAGAGATTTGTTGCTAAGGTCATTACATCTATGACTCCTACTCTTCTTGAAGTTCATAAAGTGATTGTTTTGCTTGATTTTATGGTGTAAGATTGCTAGTTTTGGCTTAAGATAGCTTATAGCCTTCTTAATGGTGAAATCTAGATTAATCAATAATAAGGTATAAAAATGGTAACAAACCACCCTAATTAACTCCTATAAGACGTAGGATCGAGTTGAGGGGTTAAGATTTAGTTTTGGGGGATTCAAAAGTGATTTCTCGAGCCTTGGAAGCCATTTTTAGGCTTCAATATCTGTACTCGGGAAGCCAATATCTATAACCCATGTTCCATTAAAAATTCCAGTAGCGAAAATGGTATCAATACCAAAGGGGTATCGATACCAAAAGGGTATCGATACCCACTGGGTAATCTGCCCGTAAATGTTGAAATTGAGTTCGAGGGGTAGATAATTCGAGGTTTATGGTCCAAGGGTCTTCTAAAGTGGTAAAAATGAATTATAAAATTGAGAAATCGAGATTTAACCCTCTTGGATTAGTATATCATGTAATAACTTGGTAAGTGATGAATCGAGATAACTATGATGGTTAATGTTATGCATTGGGGCATTTGTTTGATGGCTTGGCTTGGTGTCACTTACCTCTTGGTGAGGTGTATGAATGTTCAGGGAGCATGCATTATTTTATGATTGAGAAAAAAGAATCTAGATGTACTAGAGTCAGTACTACGGTACTTATATAAGGGGATACGTACTTTGGACTGTATGAACAAGTACACCCGACGTACCTACGGACTGAGTGATTTGGGTGTGGTTAGAAACCTATCTATGGCTATAGTGATTCGAATAAGGTAATTAAATCGATAGGTTGTGTGAGCTCGAGTAACTTGATAGGTTGAGTGACCTCAAGTAAGGATTAGTTGTGGTTAATGTGATCCAAGTATTTCTAGGACGTATCCGTGGATATGGTGATTTGAATATGGTCTATTTAACCTAACGGCTGTGTGAACACAGGTAACCCGACGGTTGTGTGAACACGGATAACCCGAAGGTTGTGTGAGCACGGGTAAAGTAGGGCTTCATCGGCCATTATGTGGATGATGTATGGATGTATTTATGTATGTTGTGTAGATGCTATAGATGATAACTTATGTACCCGATGGCTGAGTAATCAAGGTATAGTATGAACTAACTCGATGGGATGAGTGAGCTCGAGTAACTCGATGGGCTATATGACCTCGAGTATGGCAAAGCTTTGTGGAAACATGTAAGACTTGTTGTAGACTTAATGATGCCTTGAGATATGTGATCTAAGAACTCTAGCTAGTGTAGGCTAGATGATAACTCATAGATAGGAAAGCCTTATCTATGCTCTATAAACTGTATTTATCTTACATGCTTATTTTACGATAATCACGAATTATGGTAGAGTAGAAATGTACCATTGAGCTTTGTAAGCTAAGCGTTCAAAATCGTTGTTTCTGTTCGCAGGTTAGTAGGTTGTTCGTTGCTGAGGAGCACATCAAGAAGGGATTTCCCAGCACCGTCTTGCTTTAGAGTACAGTGCTTTGTATTTAGTTTTGGGGTTATGTATTCATGAAACCATATAAGTTATTGAGTCTGTAAACTTTATTGAAATGTTATTTTGATTTACGGTGTTTTAAACTTGAAGCTTCTGTTTTGTAAATTTATTTATAACGCTTATTAAACTATATGGATTTGTGGATATTTAATGTTTTAAAATGATGGCTAAACTTAAGGTTTTAAATTAGAATTTCGATGAGTTAATTTTTGGGTGACCCAAATGTAGTACTTCAGATCTGGATAGTGATCAGGTGTTACATTGGGACCCACATTCATGAATCCAAAATTAGTTGTTGGCTTAATGGTAGATTGCATATCATCATGAGCGTAAGATCTCTCATCTGATTCACGCCTAACTCGAAACCTTTAATTATTATTATGATTAATTATTTGGGTAATATTCAGGTAGTGATCCTCTAACTTTATATATTATTGAAGGATCAAATCGTATCGTATTCAGTATAACGTCAGAACGTGGTAAAGGCAGTGCACAATAGTTCGATCAGTTTCAAGTCATCTCTAAGTGTGTGTCTCGTTTGTGCTAAACTATTTAGTGCTATAAATTTCTGAATTATGTAATTGATATTACTGTTATTACTATGCATTTATTATGAATTCATAGTGTGCAATTACTAAGGCAACGTGCTCTCATTTTTACATGCTTATTGTTGTATGATTATATGTAAATAGTATGTCTGCATTATTTTGTGTAAATGTCTAAATCTAATGAACTTGATTGAATAGTATTTTGACCGAATAATTTATATTCTGAATAGTCTATTTTTTTAATAATCTGTATTTCTGAATAATCTGTATGTATGTATTGTCACTTTTCTGAACAATATGCATCATATGTGAATACAAATGTTTGTTTTGTCTGTCTAAATAAAATGAACTTTGGACTAATTTGTATATGTTTTGTAATCTGAAAGTTTAGTACATCTGTTCTGTAATCTAAAAGGCTGATACTAGGGGTGCGCTAATTCAGATATCAGATCTTATCCGATCTGAAAATTTGGATTTCCGAAATTTTAGATACCTAAAATCGCGATTTGTATCTGATCCGAAAAAATCCGATAACCGAATTTTTAGATATCTAAATTTTTGGATCTGGTATTCAGATATCCGATACGAACATGCCACTTAATTTGCCTAATTCCCAAGCTGTGGTTCCACCATCATCATAAGCAATTACAAAGAGCCCTTCTCTGGCTGGGTCGAATGAACCAAGTATTTACTTCATTTACCTACAACAATATGATGCATCAACTAATTGTACTTATTTCTATTTACAATAGAACCGTCGATAGCCTAGCAGTTGGTTAAGCTAAAAGGATTTTGACATTCTTCATCATGATTTTGGAGTCAATAACAGATGTGGTGAGTTCAGTGGTTATCCTCCATTTTAAAGACCAAATCACTGCCTCTATTTAAAATCTACTTATTGTCACAGCCCAACAGCCCATAACCGAGATGGGCACACACCTTAGGGCCCAAGCAAGCACCGAGCATGCTACCGAGCACCATGGGGCCAAGTCCAGCACCAACCAAGCACACTAGGGGGCGAGTCCAGCACACTACAAGCAGCCCAAGAGGTTCTGTCCAAGCTCTTGGGCTTGTCCGAGTCCAATCCGCTCAAGTCTGCCCACATCTTGGAGAATGCTGAATCATTTGACCGAGCTATTCATGGAAAGAGACAAAGCCAACACAATCCCCTAATTCATGGAGATTCTTCTCCCACCATACAAGGAAAGCATCTATGGAAATCTTTTGAGATCTCATCTATTAAGGAAGGTGATTAGGATATCATTTCCTTTCCTTAGATAGATAGAATAGACTAATCTTGGCCATCGATGTAATTCATTTGTAACCGTCGGATCTAAGGGTGTTCGCCTATAAATAGAGGCTCACCCAACCTTGTTATTCATTTAATTCACTATTGAGTAATAGAGAAAGGCATATTCCCTCGTCTTCTCTTATTCCTTCTTGCCTTGCCCTCGTTATTCACCAAGTGCTTTGCTTGGTTTTCAGGCTGACCTAGCCGCTAACCAGAGATTCGTGACTAGGGCCACACATACCAGCTAAGGGAAGTCTAGCCCTTGACAAGTGGTATCCGAGCCATTTTTTCATACACAACCAAGTAAAAGATGGTAGGCAACAATGGATCTGACACCGAGTATAAAGGCCATTGTGCTACACGACAAATAGACAAAGCCAAAAGGGCTAGTTCCAAGGACCGACTCACAACATTTGAGGACAAGGTCACCCGTCTTAAGAATGCCACGAACGAGACACGAGAGAGGCTGGACGTGGTTGATAGCCGAGTAGAGGATTTAGACGTGAGGGGTGACACGCTCAAGGAGGAGTTCCAAGGAACGATCAACGAGACCGTGGAGCATGTTGATCAACAAGACGGTTCCCTCAAAGACGAAATGATTGCACTTAAAAAAGATTGTGGAAGAACTTGTTCATCAAGCTGAGGTAACAGCTTAACAAGTCAATGTAACGGCACTCCATAAGGAGATCGAAGAGCTCAAGAGAGAGCTACGTGTGTAGAAGGCAGCAGTGACTAGTGGCATGATCAACAATGCTCCAAAAATTTGAGTTGAGGTCCCAAAAACAAAAGAGTTTAAGGGGACAAGAAATGCCCAGGATGTCGAGAACTTCATGTGGGGATTGGAACAGTACTTTAAAGCTGTGGGTATCAAGGAGGATACCGAAAAGGTAAATACTGCGTCAATTTATTTAACTGACGTTGCTCTTTTTTGGTGGCATCGTAGGTGCACTGATGAGAAGAGAGGTGGCATCTGAACTTAGAATGAGTTCTAAGCTGAGTTGAAAGCGCAGTTTTACCCCGAGTATGCGGAGGATGAAGCCCAATCCAAATTGAGACAACTTAAACATACGCACAGTATTCAAGACTATGTGCGGGAGTTCATCGAGCTACAACTTCAAATTCTTAAGATGAGCGGCAAGTTTGCGCTCTTTGCGTTCCTAGATGGCTTAAAGCCTTGGGCCAAGATTGAAGTGCAGCAGAGAGGAGTAACAGAGATCTCCAAGGCGATAGCTGCCGCTGAGTCATTACCCGAGCACCAAAGGACAGAGTTACCCAAGTCCAAGCCAAAGTACAACGATAATGGTTAGGGAGATCGAGAAAGATCGAATAGAGTTTGAATTGAGAAGTCTTCGAGTGGCGAGAAAAGGCTATCGAACAACAGATCCAACAAGTTTACTAGGTCGAGGGAAAATCACAGACCAGCGCAGTGTTTCCATTGTGATAGACCTTATTATATAAAAGACTGCCCAAAGAAAGCCAATAGAGACAATAGAAAAGAAGAGTTTATAAATCTTGGATAGATCGTGAGTTCTCTTCAGGTCAAGAGTGGCCGCAAAATCAAGGGACTCATGTTTGTGGATATTACAGTCGCTGGAAAAAAATTGAGTGCGTTAGTCGACACAGGTGCATCTGAGTTATTTGCATCCGAGCAAACCGCCAAGAGACTTAACCTTTTATGTGGAGAAGGCAAGTGGGTGGATTAAAACAGTCAAATCCAAGGAAGAACCAATTGCTGGGATCGCAAAAAAGTAGATCTTCAACTTAGAGGTTGGACAGGTAAAGAGTCCTTAAAGGTAATCCCTCTTAACGATTATGAATTTGTTATTGGTTTATCTTTTTTGGACAAGATTAATGCACTTCTTCTGTCATTTACCAATTGTATGTGTATTCTTGATCCAAGATATCAATGTGTTGTGTCCGTGAGTCGAGAGGCAGGTGTGGAAGCCAATGTGCTATCTGTGATCCAGTTCCACAAGGGAGTGCTCAAAGAGAAAGCGTCCTACCTTACGGTGCTCAATGATGATGAAGCTATCGACACCATGGAGATCCTCGAAGCCGTAGGGTGAGTCATTGAAGAGTTCAAGGACACAATACTTTTCGAGTTGCCAAAAGTATTACTACCAAAGCGAGAGATAGACCACAAGATCGAGTTATACCCGAATGTTGAGCCACCAGCTAAGGCTCTATATCGAATGGCTCCACCTGAGTTAGAGAGGCTGCAAAGGCAGTTAAAATAGCTCTTGGATCTGGGCTACATCAGGCCATCCAAGGCACCTTATGGTGCACCGATGCTATTCTAAAATAAACATGATGGTAGTTTACGAATGTGCATCAACTACGAGCTTTGAACAAGCTTACCGTAAAGAACAAGTACCACATTCTATTGATCAGCTTGGGAGCGCGAGGTGGTTTACCAAGCTAGATCTCCGCTCAGCATATTACCAAGTGTGGATTACCGAAGAAGAGGAGCACAAAATAGCTTATGTAACGAGGTATGGGTTATATGAGTTCCTCGTCATGCCCTTCGGCCTCACCGACGCCTCTGCCATGTTTTTTACCCTAATGAACAAGGTATTACACCTTTTCTTGATCAATTTGTGGTTTATATCTTGATGATATAGTCATTTATAGTGCAACTTTCGAAGAGCATATAAGGCACTTAAGAAAAGTTTTACAGGTTCTCTGAGACAATGAGTTGTACATCAAGAAAGAGAAGTGTGCCTTTGCCCAACAATAAGTTCCGTTCTTGGGCCACATCATCGAAGGGGGCAAGATCTGGAAGAACAAGAGTAAGATCCAGGCTATGGATGAGTGAGAGCCACCAACCAAGATCAATGAGCTACGCTCTTTTATTAGGTTTGCTAACTACTACCGAAGGTTTATCAAAGACTACTCCAACATTGCCATGTCCTTGACTGAGTTGCTGAAGAAAGACAGGGAGTGGGACTGGAGTTCGAGTTGTAAAAAAGCCTTTGAGAGGCTGAAACAAGCCATGGTAAGTGAGCCGGTGTTGTTACTGCCAGACCATACCAAGGCATTTGAGATCTACAATAATGCCTCTGATTTTGCAATCGAATGAGTGCTCATGCAAGAGGGGCATCCAGTTACTTTCGAGAGTCAAAAGTTAAATAAGACCAAGAGGCGTTACACCGTCTAAAAGAATGAGATGACCGGCGTAGTTCATTGCTTGCGCACATGGAGACTTTATGTATTAGGGTCAAGGTTTGTCATCTTTATTGATAATAGTGCTATAAATTATTTCTTAACCCAAAAGAAACTGTCTCCTAAGCAGGCTAGATGGCAAGAATTTCTAGCCAAGTTTGACTTTTTCATAGAGCACAAACTAGGAAAAGGCAACACTGTGGTCGACGTACTAAGCTGAAAGTTCACATTTGCCGTCATCAGCCAACCCGAGGGGGAGTTTCTATAGAGCATCAAAAAAGGGTTGTCCCACGACCATACTACCAAGATACTGATCGAGTATGCCAATGAGGGCAAATCCTGATGATTTTGGATCGAGGAAGATTTGCTATACACAAGAGGGCACTGTCTCTACATTCTCACTTTAACAACCTATGCAAACAACTCTTGAAGGAGTGCCATGATTCAAAATAAGTGGGTCATCCAGGAATGCATCGCACATTGGCGTTGCTAACAGAGCAGTATTATTGGTCACACATGGCTGACGATGTCAAAGCCTATGCCAAGATGTATCTTGTGTGCCAACAAGACAAGGTGGACGCTAAAAAGTTGATAGGTTTGTTACAACCATTACCCATCCCCGAGAGACCATGGGAGAGTATTTCCCTTGATTTTATTATTGGTTTGCCTAACGTCGATATTTTTTGAGCATCATGGTTGTGGTTGACAGGGTTTTGAAGTATGCTACCTTCGTACCTGCCAGCATGGTCTGCCTCAGTCGAGGAGACTGTATGTCTTTTCTTCAAACGTGTGGTAAAGTTTTAGGGAATTCTAGAGAAGACCGTGAGCGACAGAGACACTACTTCACTGGCATATTTTGGACCGAACTTTTCAAGTTGATGGGATCCAACTTGAATTCCTCAACCAGCTTTCACCCGCAGGTGAACGAGCAAACTGAGAGAGTGAATGCGCTATAAGAAATCTACTTGAGGAACTATGTGAGTGGCACGCAACGGGACTGGCCAAAGTTATTAGATGTGGCCCAATTTTTGTACAACTTGCAATGGAGTGAGGTAACCAACCGAAGCCCATTCGAGTTAGTGAACAGACAACCACTCACACCCAACGTTATTATGACCAAGTACGAGGGGCCAAATTTAGCAGCCTTTAACTTCACAAAGACTTGGCAAGAACAACGCGACTTAGCCCAAGCCTGCCTATACAAGGCCAAGAAGATGACCAAGAAGTGGGCGGATCAAAAATGCAGAGACATAGAGTTTTAAGTAGAAGATTTAGTTCTTGCAAAGCTGAACCTAAGACTTCTTAATTCTTCTATCCATAGGGCACTTGTGAGGAGATATGAGGTGCCATATCAAATCTTGAAGTGTGTAGGCAATGTGGCCTACAAGTTGGAATTGTCGCCTAAGCTATGAGCTCATCTCGTGTTTCACATTAGCATGCCCAAGCCGTACTATGAGGATACCGATGATCCAGAGTAGAGTAGATCTAGCCGAGCACCAGTAGGAGTGAAGGTCTCATACGAGAAAGAGGTACAAGCCATCCTGATAAACCGAGTAATTCGACGACCAGGCCACAGGCAAAGGCACGAATACTTTATGCTTTGGAAGAGACTTCCCAAAACCGAGGGTAGTTGTGAATTTGCTAAAGACCTGTGGTAATTTGAAGACAAGATATCTGAATTTCACCAACAGCAAGCGACGAGGGTGTCTCTAAATTCAGTGAGGGAGAATGTCACAGCCCAATAGCCCATAACAGAGATGGACACATACCTTAGGGCCTAAGCAAGCACTGAGCATGCTATCGAGCACTATAGGGCCAAGTCCAGCACCAGCCATGCACACCAAAGGGCCGAGTCTAATGCCAGCACCAACCAAGTACACCAGGGGGCCGAGTCCAGCACATTACAAGCAGTCCAAGAGGTTTTGTCCAAATTCTTGGGCCTGTCCGAGTCCAATCTACCCAAGTCTACCCACATCTTGAAAAATGCTGAATCTTTTGATCGAGCTATTCATGGGAAGATACAAAGCCAACACAATCCCTTAATTCATAAAGATTCTTCTCCCATCACACAAGGAAAATATACATGACAATCCTTTGAGATCTCATCTATTAAGGAAGGTGATTAGGATATCATTTTCTTTTCTTAGATAGATAGAATAGGCTAATCCTGGCTGTCGATGTAATTTATTTGTAACCATCGGATTTAGGTGTTCACCTATAAATAGAGGCTTACCCCAACCTTGTTATTCATTCAATTCAGTATTAAGTAATAGAGAAACGCATATTCTCTTACCTTATTCTTTCTTGTCTTACCCTTATTATTCACCAAGTGATTTGTTTGGTTTTCAGGCTGACCTAGCCGCTCACCGAGAAATTCTCAGCTAGGGTCGCACGGATCAGCTAGGGGAATTCTAGCCCCGTGACAATAAACATTTGCATGTTCACTTAAGTTATTAAACTTCCATTGAGTGTTAATTTGCAGATATTGGCAGACGTGGTGGTGAACGCCATAATAGTAACGACGATGGCTCACGCATCACATCAACCACCCAAGTTCATATATCATAGCTCCGAACCCCATCAAATACTTTCATCTCCAAGACTATGGCTTCCGTTACTTCACCAACAAACCATGGATCAACAAAAACGGAAAGCTTGTCATTGTCAGTAAAGTTCAAGCTTTCAGTAGGATGAAAGCTTCTACAGATGCATGACTTTTCGTTACTGGCTAGGGCACAGATAGCTTTCGTTACTGGGCTAGGGCTTAGGGCTAAAAGACCCATTGTTTTTGGATTTTTGGATAATCTAAAATCAAGATTTGTCTGATCCGTATCCTATTCGATTATCTATTTTTTTTATCGAATATCCGACTTGAACTATCTAAAAAAAATTCAGATCAGGTATCTGAATATTCATATCGGATATTTTTTCACACCCCTGGCTGATACATCTGTTCTGTAATCTGAAAGTTTGGTACATATGTTTTGTTCTGAAAGTCTGCCATCTTTGTTATGTTCTAAAAGTCTGGCATCTTTATATGTTCTAAAAGTCAGTCTGTATAGCACTCTGCACCTTGCATGGTGATTGAAATATTAAGGAGGAAGTATTATCTAAAATTGCGTTACGACGCTTATATATATGTTTTTGCAATTAAATACTATCTGTTGGTGTGTAGGGTTGAATTCGAGTTTTGGGTTAACTTGTTGATGATGTGTAGCGGATAGATGGGTAGTTAGGGGCTTACTAGCCCGAGTCTGCATTTGTTCTATCTGGTCTGAGTTTACATCTGTTCTGTCGAGTCTGAGTCTACATATTTTATGTTTGGTTTGATTCTGCATATGCTATGTTTGGTTTGATTCTCCATTTGATTTGAACTAGGTTTTTTAACATTATATGATCTTTGATTGAATTTTTATTTATGTATGCTCTCTGGTTATTTTTTTTTTGCACTTAGATACTGCACTGGGATTTGTAGCTCATTCATTGTTTACTGTTTATATTTTAGATTGACTTATACTCTAGGTTTGGATTCGGCATCAGTTGAAGAGTCTCGACTTTTTGAATGGTTATTACTTTTCAAGTACTGTTATTTTCTATAAATTATTTATTTGAAATGTGGATTTGAACTAATTTTTTATTTAATGTAAAATGGATTGTTAATCTGACAATTTCTGACATCTGATTTGATGTTTTTGTTAGGTGACATTTTAGATTCGGTCCTAAAATTTTGGTCGGGTTTGGGTGTTACATAATCCAGATCAAACCGCATCGTGCACCTGGTTTTGGTGGGTGAGTCTTCCAGGTCTTTGATATTTAATTTACAAGCATTTTCATATTTTATTTTATTTTTATTTAATATTATAATGGTCTTTATTTATTTTCTTTAATTAAATATTTTTTATTGAATATTAAATATAATATAATACTTTTATTATATATAATTTTTAATTTTTTTTTATTTCATATTACATTTAAATAAACTAATGTTATCAATAATGTTTATAACATTGGACTAAAATATAAAAATTAGAAATAAAAAGGGTCGCTTTTGGATTAAATACAATTGTTAGGGATAAATTGAATAAAAACAAAAGTTGAGATACTTAAAATGTCATTAGCCCATTTTCCTTAAAGCGAGGCAGTCATATGTGTCATGAAGCACATATAACTAGCCAAAGATTTTTTTTTAACGACTGGGGTAAGACATGTAACGGAAATAAACTCAGATATGAAGAATTCAGCATGGAAAGAGTTCAAGAACTTGAAATGTGGAATTCTTAAATATAACCTTTATAAAATAGGTCAAATGTAAAATTGTGAATGCAAAACTAGTGGAATGTCAATCAAGAATTTGGATGATGATCTTGAAAAATCACATGAACAAATTGAGAGAGAGAGAAATGAGAAAATTTAGTGTTTGGAAAAGAAATTGAGAGAAAAGTTTGTTAGGAAAATGATTTGAATAGAAAATTTGGAGAATTGAATTGAAGGGAAAAAATTTTAAGAACAGCAAGCAGGGTACTACTTTAAAACAATGGATTTGGGAGGTAAAATTACCTTATGTTAAAATCGACTCTTAAAATATTCATATTTTGCATTCATCTTAATTTGATCCTTTTTCTCTTTACAAAATAGTCACTAAAGTATCCAATTAAAAGCAATTAGCTTAATTAAAGCCATAATTATTAAATTGACATTTTTATAAAACTCTAGGTTTACTATTAAAAATACTTTAACTTCCCGAAATAATTAATTTAAGAAAATAATATTTTTAGAAAATTCCAGAATAATCCAAATCGGCTAAATAATAACCAAGACGTACCGTTTCTTCACTAATCTTACTCGAAACTCTTAACTCGTATTTTGGGATATTGCAAATGCCGTCTTGCATTATTGGAAAGAATTAATACATTTGGGGAAATGTCTAAAAGAGTATATAAAATTGGTGCACCTCACGTACAATGCGATCATTGTTGTAGGATGAGACAATCTCGAATTGCACAACTACATTACATTAAGCAAACTCAGTAGCTTATCATAAGATTTATACAATTTTTTCATAGCGCTACATGTCACACGCCATGTTTTCATGTATGAAATGGTGTAGCCATGCATATTGAGCTTTGACGGCAGCTACCAACACCCATATCGTAACCCTAGGGGTTTCCATGACCAAAGGCAGGATGGTATTTCTGGAAATTCGAGCATGTACATTGTAACCACGTCGATGTAGGTCATATGAAATGGAAGTTCGTAGGTTGCTAGGCTTAAGCTGCTTCCCACATGTAACCTAACATGACATGTTGTGTTGGGTAGGTATTCATCGTTCGAGCCACCATCTTTCTCTATCATGTCTGCAAACTTCCCATTAAAGATGACGGGATCTCTGACAATGGCTTAAACAACGACATGTCTTGGCTCAAGTCAAAAGCAGATATTGATGTATGTCTACCCATGGATGACCTCTATCCTTTCCTCATAGTAATGATGTGAACCAACTCAGAGTACCTTCCTCAACATTGTCCTCAAGAGCATATGATATATATGTGAATGGAGTAAATGACGTCAAGAAGTTGTAATTCAACGAAGATATTATTATTGTTGGACCAATTCTAACTTCTTTTATTGTCGTGTCCATCAACTCCTTCAGTGCTATGAAGGAGAGAGTGAAATAGTGTTTTGGTTCAAAAACAATGTCAATATCAGTTTCACATGATAAACAATTGTAGAATATCTTTTTGTCATCTTCAATAGCTTGTTTGCTTAAAAAAATTTGAAAGGGAAAAAATGACTATGAAATACTAACATTTATATGATACTTTTTGATAAAATTGAAAAGAATTTGAGTCACAACTATAATACAGGACTATAAATTACAAGTAGATCTTTAAACAAATAAACTATGGCCATGAATTAATGGGAAAAAAATTCAACAAACAAAAAGTTAAAGGTCTCTACCAGTATTAAGAGCGTATATAATGTATATTTAGGGTGCATTTGGTTCTAAAGAATATAGATTGTTTTTGTTTTTATTTACTTGGAAACTATAAAACATTGAAAAAAACGTGTTTGATTGTAAAATTAGAAAATTATGTTTAGAAAATGAAAACAAAAATAAGTGAAATTTTGAAATTTTAAAAAATATGTTTTCATTATTATCCTTTGAAAGTGATTTAGAAAAGTGGAAAAAGGTGAAAATAAGATTTTTTTTTTTAAATTTTAACTTTATTTAACTCAGGTTCGAATCCTTCTAATGACAATTTTTAAACTTTGGTTTATTTAATCATTTTTCATTATAATACTATTTTTATAATAATTATATTTTAATTTAATTATTTAATAAGTAACTCTTTGTTTAATTTTATTTTGAAAAACTAAATATCAAACACATTTTTCACTATTTTCATTTTTAAAATTAAATTTCCATTTCTATTAGGCTTAATGCACATTTTAGCCCCTAATGTTTACTTGTTTTCTAACTTAGTATCTAATATTTTTTTTGTCACAAATGTCCCTAAAGTTTAAGACGTTACCCAAATTAACCTAAAATCCTACATCGTTTATAAAAAAATGTGACCAATAATATTGTGCTACGTCAACATCCCTATTTATTTTTTATTTTTTTAAATAAAATTTGAAAATAATATTAAAAATAAAAGAAAATGTTCCACAATTATATTGTAAAAGAAATTAAAACCCTCCTACCTTTCATTTAAGGGTAAACTACATCGGTGACCACTAAACTATAGGGTCAATCCTATTTTGACCACCAAATTATAAATTTTACCTATCAAACCACTCAACTATTTAAATGATCATAATCAATTAAGTTATTGAACGTTAAAATCTAACGTGGCAGTTAACGAAAATTTGTATAATTACACATAGTCATGGTAACAAGTGACATATGGGATTCGAACCCACACCAACAACATGGAAAGCAAGCACGTAGACCACTGGGTTATTATTAGGGGTGAGCGTTCGATCGAGATGAGTCAAAAAATTTTGAGTTATTCGAGTTGATGCGTTATATTTTACAACTCAAGCTTTATTTGAATTTTTTTATTCGAGTTGAGTTTTCGAGTTCCTATACAAATTTAATTGTAATTATTTATTATGTTATAATAGAACTTGATTCCAATTTAAATCTCTCTCTCTCTCTCTCTATATATATATATATATTAGGAAAAATTAAGGGACTGGACTCGAACTTAAAAATCAATCGACTAATTACTAAAAATTCTGAGTTATTCGATTTCCATTTTACAACTCAAACTTTATTTGATTTTTTTTCGAATCGAGTTGAGTCAAGAAGAGTCGAGTTGTTTTTTAAAATATTCAGTTTTTTCGAGTCGAGTTTTGCTCACCCCTAACTATTACTTCATTTTTGTTAAAGCTCGGTAACATTGTTTATTTAAGGTATTATTGAATCAAAAATTTCTGTCTCAAAAGTTTTTTCAATTACAATGAAGGATGAGAGTACAAAGTGGTAAATCTGTAAAAATGTCTGCCCTTGTTAATTGTTAGTTGTGATTGTGAAGCATCCAATGCCTTTTCATCCCTCTTACTCTTCCCCAACAACACTTGATTGTTTACTAATTTCTACTCCACTCCTTAATCCTTCCCTCCCTTTAATTTCTTGTCAATTTTTCTGTTCCTGTTTTCGAGTTACAATGGTGATGGATTTTTCTCGGAATTCATTACCATTTTCTCTTGAGATGATTTCATTTCTCTTCCTCTCAACTTCCTCAACATTCTCCCATGGAATTTATTTACCAAGTTGGGAAACAGGTAAACATTATGGGCTAAAAAGTGTATTACGTTAAAAGGTATTTTCTAAATTTTAGAAAAATTGAAAACGAAAATTATTTTTTGAAAATAAAATTGAAAAACAAAAATAGAAAGATATTTTCTAGAACCAAACGAAATATTTTGTGCCACAGTATTATCAAAAGATATAGACAGACCTCAAACACAATAAGAATTTAATCAAGAAGAACGAAACCAAAATTAGTTCATCACAACACGAAATATCAAACACTTGCATGCAATTTCCTTTTCTCTCTGTTAAATGAAAGTGGTATCATTACCCTGTTCGTATCCTATCCAACAGATCGACACTTTTCCGAGCTCTTTCCAACTGATGATCAATACTTTTTCGGTACTTCTCATGGCAATCCACACTCCTACGAGACCTTTCCAATTGATCAAAAGAGATTCTTAGTTTTTCTAGCTTATCCAAATTATTAGATTGGTTTTTCAACTTCTCAGGCCTGTCAGTGCTCTTCCTCGGTTTCTCTATTCGATCGGTACTCTTCCTTGAAACCTCAAAAGCATCTGTACTTCTTCGAGACTGCTTGAATTGGTCTGTACTCCTCCTAGAGCTGTACCATTGAGACGGAGATTTCTCAACAGTTGAGATGAACTTCTTGAGATGTCTGATATACTCAGGGTACTGCTCTAAATCACAGTGGTTCCCTCCTTTAACCCATAGTGGTTCATACTTCTCTTTGCATAGCTCCCAGAGTTGCTTTCCGTGGGAGCAATCGACAACTTCATCCGAAGTTCCCTGCACATTGATATAAAAAACTGAATTCAAAGGCTATAATTGAGGGTATAGGAAATCATTTTTTCCCAATGTTCTATATGGTTGTCGTTTACCGGTTCAATAAATGTCCGACTCATAGATATGTCCCTCCAAATATATGAAAAAAGTTAAAAGAAAATTGAACATACCAATATTGGATTAATGTACTCTTACACTGAAATTAGAATAATATAGGTCAAATATTTGTATGCGTATGCACTATGAAAGTAGAACTATATCGAGGAAAATCAACAAGCGAAACCATATATGGCAGAGACAAGCAGATAAATAATGCAATATCAACACAGGACCTGATTTTCAAACCAAAAATCAAGTATAATACTACAGATTAGCCACCAATGGAGTCCATATAGGCTATTTCTTTTCAACTCAAAATACTGCTCAACAATCCACCCCAAATATGGATAATCTGCTCTAACAGTAGCCAATTTTATTTTAGTCCTCATGAAAAGGTAAGTAAATTAGAAGAGATTATTATCTTTTCTTCTTTCTAGGTATCAAAACAAGAGTGTCCGGGGTCTTCATTGTTTCCCGTAGGTATTTGTTGATATCTGAAGAATGAACTAATAACAAAATACTAGTAATTCATAGATAAACACTGATTCCATCATGATCCTCTTAAATCTTAATTTAAGCCTCAGTTGATTTAGTTGCAAGAACTCTTAATTCTATGGACTCCAATTAATTTACTTTATTTGGATTGCTATCCTCCACAACTAGCAATTATTTACCCACTGCCAAGACAGCTATCTGTTTGTTTGTACTTGAGACACTTCATGGGCCAAAGTTCAATGCAGATCTATATTTTGTCAGACTTAAACCAAAGATAAGATATGACAGTATGCGAATTAAAACTGAAGACCTAGAAAATTCATTGACGCCCCATATTTTTGTTCGGACTTGCAGACTGAAAGTTTTGATCGTTATCCAATCAAAGTGGTTTTGGGAAAATTTGGGTAAGAAGATAAGTTATCATAACATATCTAGAAAATGTAGGAAAGTAAAAAGGCTAAAATTTAACTTCAAGATATCATAAGAAGAAGAAAAAGTCAAGTATTGCATAAGTATCTCATCTCTCAATAATGGTGGTTTACTTACAAGTTTCAACCTAAAAAAGGTTCAAAGGAAAAAGAGAGTTCATTAAATTCCATCGTAACTATGAAGAATTCAATTTAAAAAGATAAATAACCATACAAATAACGTAATGGCTCCAACATAAGGGGATATGTGTGCATGTGTATATATGAAATTTATACCATATGAATCAATAGACCATCAGGATTAGATATACTTACATGGATGATAAGAACAGGACAATTGACAAGTGGAATTTTATCAATATTCTGCAAACAAACAACCAAGAAAGAATGCTTTATATTTGCATACTCACATAAATAAATGCTTATTAGCAGAGATAAATTGGGCAAGCAAACTTATAAAAGCTTTGTGTTACCTTATAAATGTCAAACCAATATGTACGCTTTACAGAATACATGACTCTTAAACCAGAAAGTATGGGACTGTGCAAAACAACAGCCCTTAACCGAGGCAGTCTAGCTGCTAGATCCAAAGTGGGGCCACTACCAACAGATTGACCATAGAGGATGATATCTTCCTGTTTCGTACCATAGCTCTCTTCAAGACATTTATATGCAGCTTCAATATCTACATATGTGTTATGCTCACTTGGCTGTAAAAAAAAAACGAGAGGCTTTAAACAATCCTATCATCTTCAAAATAACAACCATATCATTCACAGAGAGATAACATGATTCTTATCCTTTCCTTTTAAAACAATATGGTTGTTGTATATACCTTTCCAGAAGATTGCCCGTATCCAGAATAGTCATAGCTGCACAATACCACATAAAATCTATAAGAAAACTGCAGTTTCTTTTAAGGAGTTGCTAAGTTTCTTCAATGGATAAGAAATGAATCAAGGTCATTCCAAGACATCAACCATAGTTCCTAGAGTCAAGAACAAACAAATCCATCACTTCTCTCTTTGGAATGGGGATAAATTCTCGCACCAGACAGTAGAACATTTTACTGCTAAATGAAAGCATTAGTTGCTAGCCAGTAAAGACCAATTAATCAGGTTTAAACTGGCACATCTTGGTTATCCAGATTATTATCCCCTAAAGTAACTGTATTCGACACATTCGGATACGGTTGTAGCGGTATGATCAAAAGCAGAGAAAAAATGAACATACTGTGGTAACATAGTGGCAATCTAATGGTAATCAACTATCAAGTATCAAGAAGAACAAGACCAACAGCAAAATAAGCTATATAATCCGTTCAATTCTCATCTAAGCTTGATAAAAGCAAATCTATTTGTTTTCCCACACTCAGAACTCATAAACTGAATTCCATATTTACTATCAAGCAGCAGCATCTTACAGAAGAACATCACTCAACTCCTTCCCAATTAAATCACATTGTTAAAAGAACCAAGTAACCAATAAAAGTTGCATTTCCATTTCCAGTTAATTTCACCAACCGAAGCTCCTCTTACATGGAAATCTCCACACAGAAATTTCCCCAGTCAATTTCTAGTAAATTTAATGAATTTAAGAACTAAATAGAAACCCAGGCGCCAAGAACCAACAAAAACAATAAGGAAACAACAAAAAGTCTAACCCAGAAGCCCATAAAACACAAATGAAAACACACACACCAAATAAGAAACAAGTGTTGCAAACTTTTACACAAGAAGAATCGGCAAAAAGAAGCAGCAGAAAACAGAGTATACCCCATTAGATTGACCCTCAAGTGTATGCTCAATTCAACGAAAAGCTCATACATCTGACCCAGATCGGCAGCGTTACCATGAGAGTAAAGCAAAGTAGAAGTAGCCATAGGATGCCTGATGTAAATAGCTACAATCTCGGTGCCACGCCGAGTTGGGAGCTTAAGAATCTCAACATTTTCTCTATGAGGGAAAGGAGTTAGAAGCAAAAGACCGGTTAATTCATCGGTTACAACCTTGTATGAAGGTGGGTTTGGTGGGGAAAAAGCAAACTTCGCCGCCATTGAAGACGTTACTCCTCCCATCTCTCTGCTTTTTTAGCTTTGTTAATTCTCTTCAGGAGTCTGAATTCATACAGATAAACATACCCTTCTTCCTTTATTTTGCTTCTAGTTATTGTTTCTCTAGAAGAAGATCAAACTTTTCTTCAAAGTGAAAGGGAGGGGAGAATTTCTTCTTTGGAGTCCTTAAAGCCTTGGAAAGTGAAGCGAGGGACATCATCATAAATAATGATTAACTGAAAATAATATGAAAATTTATTTTAAAATTTAGAGTAAAGTTTATCGGCAAAATTCGGATGATAATTCAATTAAAAAAATTGAAATATAACGTACCTTGACTTATATTTTGGAATTTAAGCTATTTTAAACAGTGCATATGTACATGGCCTTGTTAGGGGCTATCCCTAAGCCAGGGCAATAAGGGTGTCCGTCCAGGTTCACGCCCAAAAAAATTAAAAGTATAGTTCTTACCTTTTACGTGTGGATGAAAATAAAAACTAAGTGATTAATATATATATATATATATATAACTGGATAAGTTTGAGGCTCACAATAACAAATATTAAAAAAATTAGTCGTAAGAGTATGCTCATATTATTGGGGGAAATCGGGCCCCTAATAATAAGTATTAAAAATAATTTAATTTTTAAGAGTATGTTAGTATTAACAAATATTAAAATTAAATTTTTTTAATACTTGTTATTAGGGGACATATTTTCCCACTATTTATTATTATGAGCATACTTTTAAAATTTATTTTTTTCACTACTTGTTATTATAGACGTACTCTTAAAATTTATTTTTTTGAGTACTTGATATTATAGGCATGTATTTATATAGGGGTATGTAACTGCAACAGAGATCGTTATGTAGCGGTAGAGACACCATCCAAAACCACAATACCTGCAACCGTTATGTCCACAATAGCATATGTTATTAAAAATTTTCACAACTGCAATACCCGTAGTGATAGAAATAACATTCGTTATGTCTGCAACCGTGATAAACGCAACATGACCGAATATGCGATCGCAGCCGTAATTTAAATCCCAATTTTTAGGTTCGCCCTAGGGCCACTAAAATCTCAAGAACGGCCCTGGGCGTTGTTACTGTGAGCATGTTTTATTCAGCTCAGTAGCCACAACTCCTTAGATGATTAAAGCTGGAAACTTGTAGGACGTCACCTAGAGGTGGCGTTGTGCCTGTGCCATGCCATACATGGCTAAGCTGCGCAGGGCAGCTTTACTTGGATGATTAAAGATGGAAAATTGCAGGACGCCACCTCTAGGTGGCGTTATCCATGTGCCATGCATGCACTAGCTTTCACGTGAAAGCTGTTCCGTTCAGTCAGTTTTTTTAAATATTATATATATATATATATATATATATATATATGATGAAGAGAAGGGGATTGCATACGAATTGGGAGAAAAAAATTAAGAGAGTTCGAGTAATAATTTTGTTAAAAATATATTCGAAGACGGTGAAGGTTATTGAAGTATATTTGTTTGTAAATCTTCTCGATTTCTCAAAAGTAAGTAATTTGTTTTTTAATTAATCTATTTTTTAAAATTAGAGGGATTTGTAGATTTTTTTGTGTGATTGATGATATATTTGAATGATAATTACTTTTTATTGTTGAAGGATTTAGAGTACATTTACACGATTTCTCGTCTAATCCTATAAATTTTTCATTTTTGAAGATGTATTCGTATAGATGAAATTTTTTGAAGTTAATACATTTTTTGGTTGTACATATATTTGAATGATATTTGTTTTGCAGATTTGTTTAAAAATGGAATCTAGAAGAGTTTTATTGTATCGTGACCATGAGCACATTTCGTCTCATATTCATGAAGACCAAGTAAGTAATTTAAATTTATTATGTCATGTGTAAATTGAAATAGTTTACTATAATAAATTAATTATAGGGCGTGGAGCTTACCATTCATCGTCGAGGAATGAAGATCAAGAAACCTTCCGACCGCATAATTTATTACTTACAGCTCGCTGATTTTTATAATGCTTCATTTCTCTGTGGATTTAAGATTGTCCCCGGTTTGATTACTGGATTGATAGAACGGTGGAGACCAGAGACTCACACATTTCATTTTCCATTTGACGAATACATAATAACTCTAGAAGATGTAGCTATATAGCTTGGTGTCCCAATAAATGGGAATCTGTTTGTTGGACAAAACAACTATAATGTACTTGAGTTTTGCAGGCAGTACCTCGAAAAAATTCCTCCTGAGGCATGTGTGAACGGTCTACGTGTGAGAATTTCATGGTTGCAAAATACATTTATTGTAACAGAGGGATCTACTCGCCAAGAACTTGTGTATACAGCTCGAGTATATATACTGCAAATCATTAGTGGGATATTGATGCCAAATACATCTAGTAATCTGGTTCACACATAATATCTGCTAATGTTGGCTAATTTAAACACAGCTGGGCAATATAGCTGGGGATATGCAATATTGGCATTCTTGTACCATAAAATGTACAAGGCCGCAATTATGATTGGTGAGAAAAAGACCTCAGATATGGGAGAATGTCAAATCTTATTGTAGTCGTGTGCGTGGTACAGGCTATCATATCTAACGCCCATTGTAGAAGTGCCCGTACCCATGCAGCTTTTGCTTACTGGAAGGTAATATTGTGATTACAGTTGTCATATGTATATATTTTATTGATCTAATATTATTCTACAATGAATTAGAAATATAAGTTCAATATCTTTGCATATGGAGACATAAGTTGAGGAATGCGTGGGTGGTGCACAACAATGTGAAAGACATAAGACTAAAGATCCAAACAATAGGAAAAAATCATGTTATTTTTTTTTAAATAATTTTTTGAGTTTGTATTTTTAAAGTAATATGTTTGTGTATGTATGTGTATTAATATTTGTGTTTTACAGTTTATTTGGCTGTCGTACGTGAATCCAACAATCAAGGCTTGTATACCAAAAAGTGTGCTTGAATGTAAAACATTCTGGGTGCAGTTGTGCCTTTAATTCATTTTTCTATTATTGAATATCATTGTGGTGATAAAGTGTTGCGGCAGTTCAACTTTCATCAACCTATTCCTAGAGCTCCACTTGATAGTGAACATATACATACTGCTTCTAAAGGTAGATTTGATGAGAATTAGGCTGTGAAACAAGCCAATTTCATTTTGCGGTGGGAGGAAAGATATATGCGGTGGGCTAAAGATTTGAGTCCAATTGAAGCTAGTGATTTTGAATTTAATACATAGTACTATTCGTGATTTTCGAAAAATGGAAAACCATTCTTAGTATCTGTCGAAGCTGCAAATAAATGGCTTGAAGATCTGCGATGCTCAAAACACATAATAATTACCTGCGCCTAAAATCTCTCTCCGGATCTCATTGTTTCCAAAACTAGTCTTCGCATTTGCCACAATATGTTGTACACAATACACTGGATATGCATGCGGAAGAACCCATAAACTTTTCGGTCTGTTAATTACTGATAAGAGCACAATCCCTCTATCAGAAATTATACAAATCACATCTTCTTTTACTATATGGTTACGTAAATGCGTTAAAAAGAATTCCCATCCATTAACGTATTCCTTTTCAACTATGACAAAGGCAATTGGGAATATATTACTATCTTTATCTTGTGCAATAGCCACAAGTAATATATGAATGTACTTCCCATACAATCAGGTACCATCAACTTGAATCATACATTTGCAGAATATGAACCCCTCAATGCACGCCTTGAATGCCCAGAATAATTTACTGAATATCCTTTTACCGGGAATTAGTTCGTCTCGTAAGGTGCACGCCGACATTATTTCGTACTCTACAATGGTTCCTATGATAAATATTTGCATTGCTCGTAGAAGAGCTGATAGCTCATTATACGATTTATCCCAATCTCCATACACCTACGTCATCACCTTTTGCTTTTCCATCCATGCCTTGTAGTAATATGGAATACATCCAAGCTGATTTCAGATGGATGCTACTAACACTGCAATCGAAATCCTTGGTTCCTTTTCAACCAATAACCTAGTGTAAGCACATATTAGATCGGAGTCTAAATTAATGTGGTCCTGTTATAATGATATATTTGAACAAGTGTGTTGCTCAATAAACTATGTCACCTCCCACATCTGACTCATCGCTTGTATGAAATTCTTACCCACCAAGGACATTTGCTCTTCCAATTAATACACCTTACGCTATAGGTTTGCATATTAGACTCAACAACACATGATCTCATATGGCATTTGATGCAATACTCCTTAACTGCCAGCTGGCATATTTTTTTGTTTCGAATTGAGCATTCAGTACTAATTCCACATAGTTGGAAGATGATGAAGAGTCAAATACGCGAGCTTCATGTTTCGGATCTCGTATTGAGTATAGTCCACCCCATACATGTGTGTTGGAGGTTCATAAGTTGGATAAATGGGTTCTGGTTGCTAGGTCTGTGGTTCAACATAACCCCAAACAGGCTGCTCATATCCCAAACCAAGCCTAGCAACAGTGCGGTCCAAACATCATCTTCAACCTCTAGAAAGTCACATCAGTCATAACAGCCTCAACATCATCAGCATCGAGTAAATGCACGCCATCATCTTCTGCAATAGGCACAATATTTTCTTCATCCTCACTAAAATCATCAAGCGATTCGCCCCAATGACCAACTATGTTTTCATTGTCACAATATATTGATGAGCTCATTCCATCTACATATTAAAAAAAGTCATATCACTGCTAGCATTGGACAAATTTTCTTATAAAATTTGTAAATACAAAAACTACATATATGTATCAACAACATTAACTATTAAAAAATAATAAACTAATTAAAATTTAAAAAAATAACCAAAAATGTATTAACTTCAAATTTTTTTCTCTATATGAATATATCTTCAAAAAATACAAAAACTTACCAGATTAAACGAGAAACTGTGTAAATATACTCTAAATCCTTCAACAATAAAAAGTAATTATCATTTGAATGTATCTTGAATCACACACAAAAAATCTACAAACCCCTCTAATTTTAAAAAATAATAGATTAATTAAAAATCAAATTACTTACTTTTGAGAAATCAAGAAGATTTACAAACAAATATACTTCAATAACCTTTACCGTCTTTGAATATATTTTTAACAAAATTATTACTCGATTATAACTCGAACTCTCTTAATTTTTTCTCCCAATTCGTATACAATCCCTTTCTCCTCATCCTATATATATACAACATTTGAAAAAAAAATGACTGAACGGACTAGCTATCACGTGAAAGCTGGTGCTTGCATGGCACATGGACAACGCCACCTAGAGGTGGCGTCCTGCAAATTTCCAGCTTTAATCATCCAAGTAAAGTTGCCTTGCGCAGCGTAGCCATGCATGGCATGGCACAAGCACAACGCCACCTCTAGGTGGCGACCTACAAGTTTCGAGCTTTAATCATCCAAGAAGCTGCAGCTACTAAGCCGATTAAGGTGTGCCCACAATGACAACGCCATGCTCACATGGCGTCCTGCATGTGCACTGTTCAAAATGCCCTATATTCCAAAATATGGGTCAGGGTACCCTATATTTCAAATTTTTTTGGATTGGATTATCATCCAAATTTTGCCAAGTTTATCGATCATGAATAAACTATTGGGTAAACTACACTTGGTTATTCAATTATTAGAAATGTTACATTTGAATCATTTAACTATTAAAAAATAATAATTGGATTATTCAATTAATATTCTAGTTATAATTATGTTACTTTTCCGTTTAAATACAAACAAATTTTAAAATATTGTCATCAAGAAATACATCAGAGGTCACTCAATTATTAGTGAAGTTACAAATATGTCACTCAATTATTAAAACTTACAATTAAGTCACTCAATTAAAATTTGGTTACAATCGGGCCACTCTTCCATTAAAATTCAAACGAATATTTAACATTGTATGGTATAATGGCAGTTTTAGTCTTGAAAACTTTTATACTGTATCAATTTAGTCCTAATTTAATAAATTTATCCCTTCATAATTTAAAAATATATATCAATTAATATTTGTGTTGATTAATTTAACAGAAGATTAAAATTAAGCAGTTAAAGCATAGTAGAAGTCCTTCCACTATGCTTAAAATTTATTTTAGTCCATCTACTATAAAAATGAACATTTTAGTTCCTAAACTATAGCTAAAAGTTCATTTTAGCCCCTCTATTATAAAAAGAAAATTTTTTCCTTGTACATTTGAAAAGTTAACATTTTGGTCCCTATATATTTGAAAAGTTAACATTGTGATCCCTGTATAACCCCCTCGACCCGGTCTAGACGCCCAACTGAATTAAGAAGGCTGCATTAGGTTTGCCGTAGCAAACTGAAGAGATACAACCAAACCCGGTCCATTTTTTTCTTTTTATCCTTTCTAGATTCCAATTATTAACCCTACATGTTCATACAAACATTAGGTGCAACCCCAAATCAATCGGGCATCAATTTGACATCCAAATGATCATATTTGCAAATTAGGGACCAAATCGCAAATACAGAAAATTTCTGGATTAAAACTTATTTTCAAGTTACCAATCTTTAATTAGTCGTATTTCAAACCATCATCTCAAATTTCATCTCAATTTGATCATTCATGCTCATACAATCTCATGGACAAGTTCCGGGGACTAAAATGCAATGAAAGCAAAACTGCCAAACTAAATTACAGAAAATGACCTCGGGTATCGGTACGTGAGTCACCGTACCAATATGAATAGAAATGTATCGTACCGATACGCCAAGGCAGGTATCGATACGCCGTATCGAACTTACCTAACTTTTGAATTTTTTTTAACATACGTACCGGTACGCTTACATAGGTATCAGAACACGGGTTTGGATTGAAAAAGTGAAATTCCAGAGGCTAGAACGTGTACCAATACACCATTGCCTGTATCGATACGCCAAGGAAAAAATGCCCGGCTGTACTGATACGCCCTAGCGCGTACCGATTCCCCAGACCAAAAAATGTCCAACCGTACCGATACGGTCCCCCGCGTATCGGTACGCCTGGACCTGTAATGTCACAAACTGCAGGTTTCTCATTCTAAAAGCATTCTCAAACCATTCTAACATAGCATAACATAACCCTAGCATACCAAGCATACCACAATCATTCAGGCTTCACAAATTCAACATCGCAATATGACATCGTCCAACAAAAAGATTCTATAGGCATGCTTCCTAATTTCCATCCAAGCAACATGCCAAAATGGTAAACCAGTATCAAAACAAACTTTAAAGGCCATTTACAACCCAAAAGCAACTAAATAAACTTGCTCAAACAGGGAGTTCCACAAAACATCTCCCAAAACACAATAGGTACCCCATTGCCCTTATTCATTATAGTCTAAACCAAGACATACTTTGGAAACAAGTATTGCCAAGATCCCCTTGCTTCTTGCTGCCTTCCAAGACCTCAATTATCTGCATTGATGAAAAACAAGAGCGTAAGCACATAAGGCTTAGTGAGGAATGCTCCAAACAACCACCATCAATGCATTTAAAACCATTTATTTAACATCATCCTTTAAAAAAAACATCATCATCATGCCCCTTTTGAAAACATGCACTTTATATCATTAAAACCAGCATAATAAACCATATGCTACATGTATCATTAATCATCAGCAAATCCCATTGCTAACCCTCCACTTATGCTTTCACATGCATTATTACCAAATGCAAAGCTTAAGGAGAAACATGTATAAATCACATTATACAACATAAAACATTTCAATGATACATTAACAATTATATTGGCTTACAAGTGATCAGTATCAAGTGCATTAACAAAAGTGTTCATCGGATACACAGATTCAACAAGTGTTAAACCAACACTTCAATCCATCTCAACCAGAATAGCGATACAATCACGGTACAATAACAACCATGTACACTTTCAACCCATAGGGAAACCCATCCCTCTCATCGGTTAGATGCTTAACCTCACTAACGGGAGTATGAGGTACCGTTAAACCCCTCTACTGTTAGGGTACTTTGATGGAGTATTCAGTACACAATATAAACCCCCCAACATCCAATGCGACTTATTTTACAGTGCACTCAATCCTATGGCCGGCCAACTATATCCGATAACAATTTTAAAACCACATCACTTGCCAATATAATTAACCATTTAACATTTACCTCACTGTTTTAAACAAGCATTAACCAAAACACCTTTCCAAACCAACAACCATGCTTTAAACCACAAGTATAAACCACATACTTACAAGGATCACTTACCATGTGCATCCTTCAACATTTCTTGCTTAAAACCAGTGTATCAAATACTTTAAAACATGCTTAAACAGTAGGTAACATGTAAATTAAAGCAAGTGCATAAAACCATTTCAAACTAGCACGACTGAGAGAAATATTCACTTTATACTTACTTCTGAGTCTAGGTAAGCGTTTCAAGCTCTACCATAACTCCCAAAACTCTGTTTCCAAAACATCAAAACGCTTTAAACCACGTTTTCACTCACCGATACGCAAAACCTCGATTCAACGACGCGAAATAAAGTATTCGAAGCCTCCAACACTTCTCCAATTACTTATGGATCAACCTCCCATGTTTTTACCACAAAACAATAGATGATTAATGCATCATAATGCATTCTAAACACAGCAAACACAATCCTCCTCGGATTTCCGCAACACCCTCACAATTAACCCTCCACAACAACAGAAATCAAGACCAAAGCACTTCGATTCACAACCCAGCCAACATCTATCAACCTAGCATCATTTTCAACACCAAAACACATCTAAAAGTAGATGCAAGACAACCTACCACCTCCAGCAGCCTAACAACCATAATTTCAACACAATACCTCAAAACTAACAACCTAAACAAATAAAGACTCTTATGTTTCGGGATTCTATTGATAAAAATCACTTATCAACATTGTTAAACATCCAAAATATGAGTCAAATTACCATTACATACTGGAAATCAGATTCAATTTGCGAATCAACACGTTTTCCCCAAAGATCTCATTAAATCATTAGAAAAGCATCAAAATCATATTAGAAATGCAAAATCAAGGATCAAATGCTTGGGAATTTCAACAAAGAACCATACAATAAAGGAGATCTCGGACCTTACCCCTATTGTGAAGTTTCTCCCTCAATTGATTTGTGAAAAACTAAGAAATCGCAAGATTAATGTGAGATTTTGTATAAACAATCTTTGTAAAACAATTTGGAATATTAAAATCAAGTTAGAAACCACCTCACCTCTAGAAATTTGATGAAATCTGAGTGTTTGGCTGAGGAGAGAATATAGAGAAAAGGTTGAGAGAAAAATGACGTAATTTTTATTTAAATAAGATAACCACCTTTTTAACAAAATCCATTTTAATTATTAATTAAAGCACATGTTTAAATTAATTAAATTAAGGGAGAAACCTTCATAAACAAATTGGTAAAATAGCTCCTTAAAGATTCTAAGTATTTGACCCTTTTCATTTCAGTCACTAGAAAATCACAGTTTTCAAAACTTTCATTTTGGTCACAAACCAAAATGATTTTAAACATTTTTCCAACACCGAAAATATACGATCCTGAAACCGACTCGAGAAATTTTGTCCACTAAACCGGCTAATAACCCACTAAACTGCTGAGCCTTAAAACTAGGGCGTTACAACTCTCCCCCACTTAAGAAATTTTGTCCACGAAATTTACCTGGAGGAAACAGGTGCGAAAACTGCTTCACCAAATATGACTTGCATTCCCACATGGGTGCCTCAACCCCACGGTGCTTCCACAACACCTTAACCAGCTCGACTGTTTTGCCACGAAGCACCTTACTGTTAGTATCAAGAATCTCTACTGGTTCCTCATCATAAGATAGGTATGGTCTCAACTCGATCTCTTCCACCAGCATGACATGCGATAGATTCGACCTATACCTCCGCAATACTGAAACGTGGAACACATCATGAATCTTTCCCAACTCTGGAGGTAACCTCAAACGGTACGCGATAGGACCCACACGCTCGACGACCTCGTATGGTCCAATGAACCTCGGGTTAAGCTTCCTTTTCCGCCCGAAACGCAATACCTTTTTCCAGGGCAACACTTTTAAAAACACTTTATCACCCACAGCGTACTCTATATCTCTACGCTTCAAATCCGCATAGGATTTCTGGCGATCTACAACCGCTTTTAAGCACTCACATATCAACTTTACCTCTTCGGTTGTGTCTTTCAAGACATTGGGCATAAACATAAACTTTTCCCCCGCTTCTACCCAACACATGGACGTACGACACTTCCTGCCATACAACGCCTCATAAGGGGCCATTTGTATGCTAGCATGATAACTATTATTGTAAGCAAACTCCACCAGCGACAACTACTTCTCCCAAGTTCCTTGGTACTCAATAACACAACACCTTAGCATATCCTCGAGAACCTGAATCACGCATTCTGACTGGCCATCCGACTGAGGGTGGTATGAGGTACTAAAACTCAACCGGGTTCCCAAAGCACGATGTAAACTCACCCAAAACCTTGCGGTGAACCGCGGATCTCTACCCGAAGCTATAGATTTGGGTACCCCATGCAAACACACTATCTCAGAGATGTACAACTCAGCCAACCGATCCAAGGTATAAAAATATGCACTCGCACAAAATGTGCATACTTCGTAACCGATCTACGATCACCTAGATGGAATCTTTTTTGGTCGGCGTTAAAGGCAGCCCAGAAACAAAATCTATGGTGATTCTTTCCCACTTCCATTCTGGTATCTTCAACGGTTGTAACAACCCGAAAGGAAACTGATGCTCAGCCTTTACCCGCTGACAAACCATGCACCGAGCTACAAAATCAGCCACATCCCTCTTCAATCCAACCCAATAGTACTCCTCCTTCAACCCTCAATACATCTTAGTACTACCAGGATGCATAGCAAAAGGACTAGCGTGTGCCTTAGTCAAAATAGTACGCATCAACTCTTCGTCCTCGGGCACCACTTTTCGACCTTTGAAACACAACACCCCATCATTGTTGAAATGAAAATCTGTAGGATTTCCATCTCTGATATCTTCCATATGAGATACCAAACTCCCATCACACGGTTGCTTCTCCTTAATCTTCTACGACAAAGACAGCTTCACTTGCAACTCAGCCAACAAATCTCCGTCATTCGTCACACTCAATCGAGCAAACATGGCTCTCAACTCCACAGCCGTTTTCCTACTCAAAGCATCCGCTACAACATTGGCTTTCCCTAGATGATACTCAATGGTCAGATAATAATCCTTAAGCAACTCCAACCATCTACGTTGCCTAAGATTCAGCTCCTTCTGCGACATCAGATATTTCAAGCTCTTATGATCCGTGTAAACCACACATTTCTCACCATATAGATAATGCCTCTAGATCTTCAAGGCAAAAACTACCGCTGCAAGCTCAAGATCGTGAGTAGGATAGTTACGTTCATGCACCTTCAACTGCCTAGATGCATACGCCACTACCTTACCCTCCTGCATCAACACGCAACCAAGCCCGACATACCACGCATCACTATAAACAACGTACTCCTTCCCCGATTTTGGTTGAACCAAAACTGGAGCTCGCGTCAAGGCTTCCTTCAACCTTTCGAAAGCTCGCTGCCTACCCTCCGTTCACTCAAACTTAACATTCTTCTATAGCAACTTTGTTAACGGGGCTGCCACATTGGAGAACCATTCCACAAACCTCCGGTAATAACCCGCCAAACCGAGGAAACTCCTAACTTCCGTCATAGACTTGGGCTCCTTCCAACCCATTACAGCCTCAACCTTATGCGGATCGACACGAATTC
This sequence comes from Hibiscus mutabilis, assembly GCA_019671005.1. Lineage (NCBI taxonomy): Eukaryota > Viridiplantae > Streptophyta > Magnoliopsida > Malvales > Malvaceae > Hibiscus > Hibiscus mutabilis. Next base: position 16,836,332 of record CM033722.1, on the reverse strand, counting down.
CTTCGGCCGACACAACATGCCCAAGAAACACAACTTTCTTAAGCCAAAACGCACATTTGCTTAGCGTAGCATACAACTGATTCTCCATCAGTTTCTGAAGCACAATCCGTAAATAGATATCATGATCCTCCTCGGTACAATAGTACACAAGGATATCATCGATAAACACCACTGTTGCGTGTGATAAGTGCTACGCAAATGTGCAAATATACACGTCGCAAGTTATAGTATAAAAGATATCGTCTCCACAGGGATTGGTGCCACTTCAAGGATCTAATCTCTTGCACTGTAAAAAGTAAAAACACAAGTAAAGGATTATCGGAGTTTAACTAATGACTAATCTAGAAAGCAATAAAGTAAAAGAAAATATGAGTTCAAATGAGAGAGAGATAGGCCAGGTTATCGTGAGTTGAGGTGTGATAGCCGATTGGATTGTTTTGGTAAAAGAGTGCACGGACAACTCAGTTGCCGTGGCAACTTGCACGACGGGGTTGCCTTGGCAACTAATTGATGGTTGCCTGGGCGACTGGGCAGCAACTTCAAGGTTCGGCGGAGCGTTATTCAATGGTTTCTTCTTATCCCTAAGTCGAAACTCTAGCTACTTGTGCATGCCTTGATAATACATCCCTGCGTGAATCAAGGGTGAACAACAACCAATCTTGCGCTCCTCTTAGCCGTTGAAATCCTTAACTTATTCCTAAGCCGGATTAATCTTCACCATCATTGGATTGAATGAAGATCATATTCATTCGTTTCTTGAATCTAACTCTCCCGATATTAGATAAATTGATGAAATCACGAGATCCTCTCCCAATTCACTCGCAAGCAATAATAAGAACCAAGAATGAATAAACCTTGAAATAGAAAAGTGCAAACTCTTATTACCTAAACAAAAACCAATAGTTTCTCACAACCACAAAACACAATAACCATAGCCAAGTAAATTTAGTTCATGGCTAGGTTCCAAAGAAACACAAGATAAACAATCCCTAGCATGAACCCAATCGAACAAAGATGAAGGAAGAGGCTTGTCGAAATCCTCCTTGCCCTTGATGCTTGTCAAAAATTCTCTCCTCTTGCCCTACTTGGACTTGTCGAAATTTCCCTCTTGCTCTCCCTATCCATCTTGTCGAAATCTCCTTGATATTTATAGGGCTAGGCCAAAGTCCTTCTTTGAGGAGGAGTTTGAGTTGGAATTAAATTATCTTTAAAGAATATAATTCTTTATTATAATTGTATTCCTATTAGAACTTCTCCTATCTTCTTGGAATTTAATTCTTCTTTAATCTCTGCATGGCAATCAAATTCCTTTGGGCTTGGGCCTTGCTCCATGTCATCTTGGGCTTGTAAAATCATGAATTTCGACATCCCTATTGCATTTAGTTTTTTGTCGACAAATGCCATGGCAACTGGCTCGGCGTCTCCTTCATGCATTGCCCTGGCAACTAGCTCGGCATTGCTTTGGCAAGTGATCCTACAAATACACACACAAAACACACCAAAGCAGCATATATTTCCACAAAAATCACCAAGTTATGCAATCAAGCTCATCGATTGAAGGAAACATGGATTAATGCATGAATGGCTAACTATGCAACTAATATGAGCCTAAGTCTAACAATAATATGAGTAAAAAGGGTAAGAAAAATAGTAATTTTGAACACTTATCACACCCCCAAACTCGAACTATTGCTTGTCCTCAAGCAATGCAAACTCATAATTACCTGCCAAGACTTCAAATTTTCACAAACTTAGCTTTGAACTTGATTTCAATTCTCTGAACCGGGGCACAAAGTATGATTGGCTTTTCATTTTTCAGAAAACTGAGGAGTTACTCGGAATCAAACTATAATGCTTGTGAGTGTGTGCGGAGTTGTGTGCAAGTTGATTTTTCGGATTCTATGCAAACAATAGGTTTTCAAATTACTTCATTGGGTTCTTTTTAACATGTTTTAACTAGAGCCAGTTTCGGGCACCTCTAGTGTTTCATTTTTAGTTTTCTTAAGTTAATTTAATCGACTAGAGCCGGTTTCGGGCACCTATAGTTAAAAAAAAATTTAACGCCTCCTAGAGCCAGTTTCGGGCACCTCTAGTGATCAATTTTTTTAGCATATGCTAGAGCCAATTTCGGGCACCTCTAGCATTCATCCAATTTTTATTCTAATCCCCCAATTAGTTAATTATCAACCTAAGTTTACTAGAACTCCTTAAATCAATCAAACCACAACAGTGTTTCATCAAATTTAGCATCATAGTAAAATTCTAAGTTTTTCCATGGTTATCCTAGAATAAAAATTCTATCAATTAAGTGCATTGGCAAAGTCATCATCGAATATTCATCAAATCTAAGCAATTCTTGTTCCAATTTAAAGGCATGGCAAGCAATTTATGTATCCTAAATGTAATACTTAAGTGTAACTAAACATGGTAATTACTAATAACAACCCCCCCAAACTCGAGTGAGGCATTGTCCTCAATGCATGCATAAAAATAACGAAAAATAAAAATAAAAATGCATACGAGGACTTACTCCGAGAGTTCGTCATCGTAGATGGTTAGTTTCCTTCTAGCTGGCGTCTTGATTTTCTTGCTTGAACGCGATGGTTATTTTCTTGTTGCCGGGATGTCTTTAGCTTTGGTTGCCGTGGCATCTTCAGGGTTGGTTGCCGTGGCATCAGCCAGCAGCACGATGTAGGTTGCCGCGGCATCTTCTTCATTAGTTCTTTGGGGCAAGGATCTTGGTGATAAATTTCCTTAGCATAGTAGTTGTGAGTCTTGTTTGAAAAAGAAAACAAAAAAAACTGAAAACTAAAGATAATGAAGAAAAATAAAATATCTCCTAAAAATAAAAATGAAAAGAAAAAGAAAAAGAAAAAGAAAAAGAAAATCTTTGAAAGGAGAGCATGCTCATTCATCTCCTAAGTTGACCACTTCCTTGTTACGTTCCACATGGGCACCATTGTAGTGCTTCAATCTTTGTCCATTAACTTTGAATTCATGGTTGTCAGAGATGGACTTGATTATCACAGCACCATGGGAGAATGATTTGACGACTTCAAATGGTCCCGACCATCTTGATTTCAGCTTTCCGGGAAAAGTTTTTTAGCGAGAATTGAATAGGAGAACTAGTTGCCCTGGCGTGAATTATCGTGGCAATAGTTTCTTGTCGTGCCATCGCTTTGTTTTCTCCTTGTAGATTCGTGCATTGTTATAGGCGAGTGCATGAAATTCTTCTATCTCATTGAGATCCATCAAACGCTTTTGTCCGGCACTTTCCCAATCCATATTCACGGTCTTGATTGCCCCAAGACGCCTTGTGCTCGATTTCCACCGGTGGATGACATGTTTTACCATAGACAAGTCGGAAGGGGACATACCTAAGGGTGTTTTGAATGCGGTGCGATATGCCCAAAGTCGTCATCTAGTCTTAATGACCAATCCTTCCTTGAGGATTTACTACTTTTTCTCGAGTATTCCCTTCAACTCCCGGTTGGAAATTTACGCTTGCCCGTTGGTTTGTGGGTGATATGCCGTTGCGATCTTGTGCGATATGCCAAGCGTTGCAACATCTTGGCAATTAGTCTGTTGTCAAAATGCTTGCCCCCGTCGCTGATAATTGCTCTCGGCATCCCAAACCGTGTAAATATGTTTTTCTGCAGGAATCGTTGCACGGTCTTGGAATCGTCGTTGGGAACTGCGCAGCTGCCTCTACCCATTTAGACATATAGTCGACGGACGAGTAAGATGTAGAGGTTGCCGAATGAAGATGGGAAAGGTCCCATATAAAATCAATCCCCATACATCGAAGCAGTTCCACCTCGATGATGTTCGGAGTGGCATCTCATGTCGTCTAGAGATATTGCCCGTCCCTCCGCAACGATCACATTGCTTGTAAAAGTCCTGGGCATCTTTGTACAATGTTGGCCAATACAAACCGGATTGCAAGACTTTGGCCGCGGTACGAGTTCCTCCAAAATGTCCTCCATAGGGTGAAGAATTGCATTGCCGAAGTACATTCTGTTGCTCTTCTTCAAGGACACATCGGCGTATAACCTGATCTGCACATTGTTTAAACAAAAGAGGCTCGTCCCAAAAGTAATGCTTAGCATCATGGCGAAACCGCTTCTTCCCTTGGTGAGTAATGCCATACGGAAAAATACCACAAACAAGGAAATTGACTAAATCTGCGTACCAGGGTATTGTCGAGGCATGTGCTGCCATTGTGACTGCTCCCAAAATTGCCGAGGCGTGTGCGCCAAAGGCTGCTGCGGCATCGAGAGTTGCCGAGTTGTGTGCATCCATGGTTGCCGAGGCGTCATGGGTTGCCGAGGCATCTAGGGTTGCTGAGGCGTCAAGGGTTGCCGAGGCATCTAGGGTTGCTGAGGCGTCAAGGGTTGCCGAGGCGTTGAGGGTTGCCGAGGCAATTAGAATTTGTTCATCCGGGAATGCATCGCATATCTCTAGATCCGCGTCCTCCTCCCTATTGCGTTCCAAACATGATAAGTGATTGGCCACTTGATTTTCTATTCCTTTCCTGTCCTTAATTTCAATATCAAATTCTTGTAAAAGTAATATCCAACGAATCAAACGAGGTTTAGCATCCTTTTTAGCAAATAAGTATTTGATTGCCGAATGGTCCGTATGAACAATTACCTTTGTACCAATTAAATAGGATCGGAACTTGTCAAATACGAAAACTACAGCTAGTAACTCTTTCTCCGTTGTTGTGTAATTCACTTGAGCACCATTAAGAGTTTTACTAGCGTAGTATATCACATGAAAGGTCTTACCTGTGCGTTGGCCTAGGACTGCTCCTACCGCGAAATCACTTGCATCACACATGAGCTCAAAAGGTAGCGTCCAATATGGTGGAACGACAATGGGTGCCGAGGCAAGCTTTTTCTTTAGGGTTTGGAATGCTTGAGTGCAAGAATCATCAAAATCGAAGACTTTATCCTGTTCAAGCAGATTACACAAAGGTTTAGTGATTTTAGAAAAATTATGAATGAACCTCCTGTAAAAACCTGCATGTCCGAGAAAACTTCGAATTCCTTTAACCGAATTTGGTGGGGGTAATCTCTCGATCACGTCCACCTTGGCTTTGTCTACTTCAATTCCCTTGGATGAAATCTTGTGGCCGAGCACTATTCCTTCATCTACCATAAAGTGGCATTTCTCCCAATTGAGGACTAAGTCCGTTTCTTCGGATCTTGCTAACACCCTCTCTAAATTGTCGAGACAGCCGTCGAAGTCATTACCAAAAACTGAAAAATCATCCATGAAGATCTCAAGGAAGTCTTCGACCATGTCTGAAAAGAGCGCCATCATGCATCTTTGGAAGGTTGCCGGGGCGTTACACAATCCGAACGGCATCCTTCGGAAGGCATAAGTACCGTATGGGCATGTGAAGGTTGTCTTTTCTTGATCTTCTGGTGCTATGGCAATCTAATTGTAACCTGAATAACCATCAAGAAAACAATAAAAGGGTTTACCTGCAAGACGGTCAAGCATTTGATCAATAAAGGGTAATGGGAAGTGATCTTTCCTAGTGGCTTTGTTTAGCTTTCTATAGTCCATACAAACCCTCCAGCCGGTCACGATCTGGTTGGTATAAGTTCATTATTTTCATTGCTTACCTTTGTTATACCTCCCTTTTTTCGGCACACATTGTACCGGACTTACCCATGTACTATCGGAGATAGGGTATATAATGCCGGCGTCAAGCCACTTGATGATTTCTTTCATTACAACCCCTTTCATGGCATGATTCAGTCTCCTCTGGGCCTCAATTGAAGGTTTGTGATCATCTTCCAACAAGATCTTGTGCATGCACACATTTGGGCTAATTCCTTTCAAGTCACAATTGTCCACCCTATTTTTTGTGTAGCTTCAACATGTTGATCAGCTTCTTCTTTTTCCTTCAGGCTATAACTTAGAAGAAATAATTACAGGTAATGTATTATCGGTCCCTAAGTATACATATTTCAGTTGCTCTGGCAATTGTTTCAACTCAAGAATCGGTGGATTTTCGATAGAGGGTTTTTCGAGCTTACCTTCCTTACCTGAGTAGTCCAGTGGTTCAAAGTATGTACCTGGTCGGTTGACTAGCCAATTTGCCTCTTCTTGTTGTTCCTCATCGACCGGTTCTTCATACTCCTCATGTTCCTCTTGGTCGGCAATGTAGTTGCCGAGGCAACTAAATTCCTCATCGAAGTTAAACTCTGTCGTGGCATGAAGTAGTTGGCATTCTTTTGGATCATCGGCATGCCTTAGTGTTTGGAACACATTTAGTTTGACCTGCTGGTCATTCACCCTCATTGTGAGTTCTCCCTTTTCAACGTCGATCAAGGTTCTCCCTGTCGCTAGGAATGGTCTTCCGAGAATGATAGGTGAATGCTCATCTGCTTCACAATCCAAAACAATAAAGTCAGCGGGAAAAATAAATTTATCGACTTTTACCAATATGTCCTCAATTTTTCCCTCTGGATGCACATAGGATCTGTCGGCTAGCTGCAGCATGACTGTTGTAGGTCTTGCCTTCCCGATTCCTAGTTTTTGGAAAACCGATTTAGGCATCAAGTTTATGCTCGCCCCTAGGTCGCATAGTGCTTTCCCGACATAGTGATTTCCAATAGAACAGGGTATTGTGAAACTTTCGGGATCCTTCAACTTAGGTGGCATACGATTGTGCAACATTGCCATGCATCCCTCTGTCGCAGCAACTGTTTCAAACTCTCCTAGCCTTGTTCTTTTGGACACAATGTCTTTAAGGAACTTGGCATAGTTGGGCATTTGTTCAATTGCTTCCACCAGTGGCAAGTTGATGTGGACTTGCTTTAGGATATCTAGAAACTTCTTGAATTGGTATTCTTGCTTTTTTCGCTTCAACCTTTGTGGGAATGGTGGTGGAAGTTGGATATCTTCGATCCTTTCATTGGTTTGAAACCTGATTGACGGCATTGCCGGGACATCTGGAGTTGCCGATGCGTTATCATCTGGGGTTGCCGAGGCATGCTTATCACAAGAAGTCGAGGCGTCATCGGTTGCCGAGGCATGTTTATTGCCGGTTGCCGCAGCAATTCCTGGTTCAGCATCTGAGGCTTTGCTGCTAGGTTCGTCTTGATCTTTTTGTGGAGTTTTGTTTGACGAGCGGGTTTGAACCTCTCTAAGTTGTTGGCCACTTCTGGTGGTGATTGTCTTACATTGCTCATGGCCAGTTCCTCTTGCGACTTCAGTATCGCTAGGTAAACCTCCTTGTGGTCTAGTGTTGATTTTGAGCAAACTGTCCGACTTGATTTTCCAATGATTTGATTGCCGCCTCTTGGTTTTGCAATCTCATCTCGGTCCTGTTAATAAAAGCATCAGTTCATTTTATGAAATTACTATTCTCAGCCATATAAGATTCAGTTTTCATCATAAAAGCATTTAGAGAATTTTCCAAAGAACTAGATGTCGCTTCGGTTGTTTGCGGCGGCATTTGTCGTGGCATATTCTCTTTGGAATCCCGATGCTTGTGCATTCTGATTGTTCTGGGTTAGAGCATTGTTGGGATTACTCCATGAAAAATTCGGGTGCTTCTTCCAAGCTGGTTTGTATGTATTTGACATCATGTTATTGTTCCGATTGTAATTCCCCACATAGAAGCTAGATTCCGGATTCTGCATACATTCAAAAGAATTATGGTTATCGCCACATAACTCACAAAAAGAATCCATTACCTTGACTTCATGTGTGTTGTTTGGTTTTTGCATGTTCTGGACCATCTTGGTTAAAGCGGCCAATTGTGCCGAAATTGAATCTGATGATCCTAGTTCATGTATTGTGGCTTGGCGTCTAACTCCTCATCTTCTAGTAGATGGGAATTGATAGTCATTCTTGGCCAGCCTGTTTAAAATTTGCATTGCTTCTTCCGGCGACTTATCTAGGAGTATGCCGTTTGCCGAGGCATCTAGCATCATCCTTGTTGGTGTATTCACGGCGTTGTAAAACATTGTTACTTGAGTCCACACTGGGAATCCGTGTAGAGGGCATTTGTGTAGAAGTTCTCTATATCGCTCCCAAGCCTCGTACATGGATTCATCATCCACTGCCGAAAAGAAGTAATGTCGTTATGAAGCTTATCAGTCAAATTTGTAGGATTAAATCTAGCAAGGAAATCACGACAAAGATCAGTCCAAGATGCTATGGATCCGGCAGGAATGCTATTCAGCCATGCTTTCGCCCTATCCCTCAGTGAATAGGGGAATAATCTTAATCGTAGGACATCAGGGGTGACTCCGTGTATCTTGAACGAGTTGCAAATCTCGAGGAAAGATTTCAGATGTTGTCGTGCGTCTTCAGTTGCTGAGTCGCCAAATTGACCAATTGTGTTGATCATATTAAACATTACCGGTTTCAACTCAAAGTGGTCGGCTTCAATTTCAGGTGCGACAACTCCTGGGTTAAGTCCATCAAGATCTTCTTCAAGATAGTCTCGAATAGTTCTGTTTCGTGCAAGAATCACTCCTCCTCCTACTCGAACATCTTGATTCATATTGCCGTCTTGATTTGCCATTGCTTCTCTTATCCTTCGTCTTAGTCTTTGTAAGGTTCGTTCGATTTATGGATCAAAGGGATATTCTGGTGAAGTCGGTCTCGCCCTGGTCATATACCAATGCAAAACCAAAGATTGTTACCCCTTTGAATTTTAAACAAGAAAAATAAAAAGAAAGTGCAAGAAAGTAAAAACAAAGTCGCTATTGCCAATCCCCGGCAACGGCGCCAAAAACTTGTTGCGTGTGATAAGTGCTACGCAAATGTGCAAGTATACACGTCGCAAGTTATAGTATAAAATATATCGTCTCCACAGGGATTGGTGCCACTTCAAGGATCTAATCTCTTGCACTGTAAAAAGTAAAAACACAAGTAAAGGATTATCGGAGTTTAACTAATGACTAATCTAGAAAGCAATAAAGTAAAAGAAAAGATGAGTTCAAATGAGAGAGAGATAGGCCAGGTTATCGTGAGTTGAGGTGTGATAGCCGATTGGATCGTTTTGGTAAAAGAGTGCACGGGCAACTCAGTTGCCGTGGCAACTTGCACGACGGGGTTGCCTTGGCAACTAATTGATGGTTGCCTGGGCGACTAGTTGGGCGACTGGGCAGCAACTTCAAGGTTCGGCAGAGCGTTCTTCAATGGTTTCTTCTTATCCCTAAGTCGAAACTCTAGCTACTTGTGCATGCCTTGATAATACATCCCTGCGTGAATCAAGGGTGAACAACAACCAATCTTGCGCTCCTCTTAGCCGTTGAAATCCTTAACTTATTCCTAAGCCGGATTAATCTTCACCATCATTGGATTGAATGAAGATCATATTCATTCGTTTCTTGAATCTAACTCTCCCGATATTAGATAAATTGATGAAATCACGAGATCCTCTCCCAATTCACTCGCAAGCAATAATAAGAACCAAGAATGAATAAACCTTGAAATAGAAAAGTGCAAACTCTTATTACCTAAACAAAAACCAATAGTTTCTCACAACCACAAAACACAATAACCATAGCCAAGTAAATTTAGTTCATGGCTAGGTTCCAAAGAAACACAAGATAAACAATCCCTAGCACGAACCCAATCGAACAAAGATGAAGGAAGAGGCTTGTCGAAATCCTCCTTGCCCTTGATGCTTGTCGAAAATTCTCTCCAATTACCCTACTTGGACTTGTCGAAATTTCCCTCTTGCTCTCCCTATCCATCTTGTCGAAATCTCCTTGATATTTATAGGGCTAGGCCAAAGTCCTTCTTTGAGGAGGAGTTTGAGTTGGAATTAAATTATCTTTAAAGAATATAATTCTTTATTATAATTTTATTCCTATTAGAACTTCTCCTATCTTCTTGGAATTTAATTCTTCTTTAATCTCTGCATGGCAATCAAATTCCTTTGGGCTTGGGCCTTGCTCCATGTCATCTTGGGCTTGTAAAATCATGAATTTCGACATCCCTATTGTATTTAGTTTTTTGTCGACAAATGCCATGGCAACTGGCTCGGCGTCTCCTTCATGCATTGCCCTGGCAACTAGCTCGGCATTGCTTTGGCAAGTGATCCTGCACATACACACACAAAAATACACCAAAGCAGCATCTATTTCCACAAAAATCACCAAGTTATGTAATCAAGCTCATCGATTGAAGGAAACATGGATTAATGCATGAATGGCTAACTATGCAACTAATATGAGCCTAAGTCTAACAATAATATGAGTAAAAAGGGTAAGAAAAATAGTACTTTTGAACACTTATCAACCACTACAAACTGATCCAAAAACTCATGAAACACACGGTTTATCATGTCCATAAAAGCAGCCGGAGCATTGGTCAAACCAAAAGGCATCACAAGAAATTCGTAATGCCAGCTGTTTTGGGCACATCCACCTCCTTCACCTTTAACTGATAGTACCCCGACCTCAGATCTATCTGGGAAAACACTGAAGCTCTCCTGAACCGATGAAATAGATCATCAATCCGCAATAAGGGATACATGTTCTTTATTGTCAACTTATTTAGCTATCAGTAATCTATACACATCCGCAACGTACCATCTTTCTTCTTAACAAACAACACTGATGCTCCCCACGGTGAAATACTGGGTCTAATAAAGCCCCGATCCAATAACTCATGTAACTGTGTCTTCAAATCCTTCAATTCCTTCGGAGCCATGTGGTACGGAGTAATCGATACTGGTACCGTGCCTGCAAAAACCTCGATGCCAAACTCTACCTCACAGTCAGGTGGCAACCCCGATAATTCCTCTGGAAAAACACCCGAAAACTCACATACGGTGTGAACATCATGCACTTTCAACTTCTTTGATCCAGGATTCATAACATAAGCCAAATAAGCCTGACATCCCGAATCAAACATTCGTCTTACCTCCAAAGCTGAAACAACACTAGATAAAAACTTGGCATTCTCGCCAACAACCACCACCTCATAATCATCCGACATCCTCAAAGATATTCGCTTGGTCTCAAATTTCACCACAGCCCGATGTTCGGTCTACCAAACCATACCCAAGATCACATCAAAATCATAGAATGGTAGATCCATTAAGTCTACGGCAAACACATGTCCTTGAACCATCAGCGGACACCTACGATACAACCTCCTAACCACGACCGTCACTCTAAGAGAACTAGTCACTCTAACTCCCACATTAAGAATTTCAACAGATATATCAAGCAACTCATCATGCTCACTCAAAATGTATGAATGAGTAGATCCAGAATCAACCAACAAATACAACAATAGAGACTAAAGGGTAAAAGTACCTGCAATCACATCGGAGTCATTGCGACCCTCACAGTGCGCATACACCCTAGCCAGCCCACCTCCCTCAGGCTAGATAGCAATAGTATGAGCCACAGTCCTCTGTCCCCTATCTCGAAGTTGAAACGGTCCGCGGCCACGACTACGACCCCACTACAAAACAACAATAGGTGCAGCACCATGCCCATCTCGAGCCAACAAGGGACAATCACGCCTCTGGTGGTCACCCGACCCACAACTCCAACAGCATTAGCCACCACAAGCGCATGTGCCTAACCCTCCCTGGCCAACCGTGGGCAATCTTGCCTCAAATGGTCTTGGGATCCGCAAACCCAACAAGTGCTATACAAGGCTCTGACCTGGCACCCTAGCCCTAGACTCCATGCCCCACAACACCTCCACCTTGCCTCGGCTCTAGACGAAACCTCTTGTCACGGTGTCTCTTGGCCTAACCACCGCTATAACCTGAATCAGTAGCTTTCTTACCCGAGCTCAAACCTCGTGATCCAGAAGCTAAGCTTAAATTCTACTCCACATCCTTGGCTCGCGAAACCAACACATCAAAATTGGTATAACCAGCAGCAAGCATGCATGTCTTAACATCCTGCACAAGCCCATAACAAAAATGATCACATCGAGTACGCTTGTCAAAAACCTACTCAGGTGCATACTGACTCAACCTCACGAACTGCACCTCATATTCTGCAACAGACATACTGCCATGCACCAGAGCCATGAACTCTCGCTTCTTCTCGTCTTGATATCAGACTCCCAAAAATTTCTTCCAAAAAAACCTCACAGAAAAACTCCTAAGTCACATATTCGGTCGCCATACCCGATATAGTGGTAGTCCACCACGTATAGGCATCACCCTGCAACAAAAAAATAGCACAACCCAACTTACGGGCATCGGTGCACCCTATCTGGCCCAATATCCTCTCATTACTGGCCAACCAACCCTCAGACTACAACCCTCGAAACTCAACTCTGTCCAAACTACGAAGAAGCTCAAGCGGCAAACCTTTCCCATCAACCGGTGGTGTTGGTACACGAATACCCAAAACTGCTGCCTGAAACGCACCGGTCATGGCCTGTATCAATGGTGCCATATCACCCATCCCTGGCCCAACCTGCGGTACTTGCTCCACTTTCTTAGGTGGATTAGGTGGGGGCGGTGGCAACCCTCCAGGAGGTACAACTTCTCCTTCATCATCTTGCCCAGCGGCAGCAACAATCGCACTAGATCGTAACTCTCTCCTCGGTCCCATCGTGCTAAAATATATCTAAGGCATGATAATCATTTCAAAACAAAACAGTCAGGCCAGCCTCAAGCAAGGATTCCAAGACTTTCATTTCAAAAATCAAAACTTTCTAAACTATAATAATAAGGCAATGGGTACCCCAAAACATCCCTAACATAGCATACGACCACCAACATTCATATATCAATCACCGTGTGTAACAATCAGCGTACATATAATAATCATCGTACAAATCAAACATGGCAACAACAGAGCAACCTCCCAAACGAACCAAACCTATCTCTAATACCACCAAATGTAACCCCATCGACCCGGTCTAGACGCCCAACCGAATCAAGAAGGCTATATTAGGTTTGTCGTAGCAAACCGAAGAGATACAACCAAACCCAGTCCATTTTTTTTCTTTTTATTCTTTCTAGATGCCAATTACTAACCCTACATGTTCATACAAACATTAGGTGCAACCCCAACTCAATCGGGCATCAATTTGACATCCAATTGATCACATTTGCAAATTAGGGACCAAATCACAAATACAATATTTTTTTGGATTAAAACTCATTTTTAAGTTACCAATCTTTAATTAGTCAGATTTCAAACTTAAATCTCAAATTTCATCTCAATTTGATCATTCATGCTCATACAATCTCATAGACAAGTTTCGGGGACTAAAATGCAATGAAAGCAAAACTGCCAAGCTAAATTACAGGTATCAATACACCATAACGATATGCATAGAACTGTCCCGTACCGATACGCCAAGGCAGGTATCAATACACCATAACGAACATACCTAACTTTTGATTTTTTAACAAACGTACCGGTACGTTTACATGGGTATCGGTACATGGATTTGGATTGAAAAGGTGAAATTTTAGAGGCTAGAATGTGTACCGATACACCATTTCCCGTATCGATACGCCAAGCCAAAAATGCCCTGGCATACCGATATGCCCTAGCGTGTACCTAGACCAGAAAATATCCAACCGTACTGATATGGTCCCCCACGTACCGGTACGACTGGACCTGTAATGTCACAAACTGTAGGTTTCTCATTCTAAAAGCATTCTCAAACCATTCTAACATACTCATAACATAACCCTAGCATACCAAGCATACCACAATCATTCAGGCTTCACAAATTCAACATCGCAATATGACATCGTCCAACAAAGAGATTCTATAGGCATGCTTCCTAATTTCCATCCAAGCAACATGTCAAAATGGTAAACCAGCATCAAAACAAACTTTAAAGGTCATTTACAACCCAAAATCAACTAAATAAACATGCTCAAACAGGGAGTTCCACAAAACATCCCCCAAAACACAATAGGTACCTCATTGCCCTTATTCATTATAGTCTAAACCAAGACATACTTTGGAAACAAGTCTTGCCAATATCCCCTTGCTTCTTGTTGCTTTCCAAGACCTCAATTATCTGCATTGATGGACAACAAGAGCGTAAGCACACAAGGCTTAGTGAGGAATGCTCCAAACAACCATCATCAATGCATTTAAAACCATTTTTTTAACATCATCATCATGCCCCTTTTGAAAACATGAACTTTACATCATTAAAACCAGCATAATAAACCATATGCTACATGTATCATTAATCAACAGCAAATCACATTGCTAACCCTCCACTTAAGCCTTCCCGTGCATTACTACCAAATGCAAAGCTTAAGGAGAAACATGTATAAATCACATTATACAGCATAAAACATTTCAATGATACATTAACAATTATATTGGCTTACAAGTGATCAGTATCAAGTCCATTAACAAAAGTGTTCATCGGATACACAGATTCAACAAGTGTTAACCCAACACTTCAATCCATCTCAACCGGAATAGCGATACAATCACAATCGCGGTACAATAACAACCATGTACAATAACAACCAGGTACACTTTCAACCCATAGGGAAACCCATCCCTCTCATCGGTTAGATGCTAAACCCCATTAACAGGAGTATGAGGTACCGTTAAACCCCTATACTATTAGGGTACTTGGATGGAGTATTTAGTACACAATATAAACCCCTCAACATCCAAGGCAACTTATTTTACAATGCACTCAATCCTATGGCCGGCCAACTATATCCAATAACAATTTTAAAACCACATCACTTGCCAATATAATTAACCATTTAACATTTACCTCACTGTTTTAAACAAGCATTAAAGAAAACACTTTTCCAAAGCAACAACCATGGTATAAACCATATACTTACATGGATCACTTACCATGTGCATCCTTCAGCATTTCATGCTTAAAACCAGTGTATCAAATACTTTAAAACATACTTAAACAGTAGTAACATGTAAATTAAAACAAGTGCATAAAACCATTTCAAACTAGCACGACCGAGAGAGATATCCACTTTATACTTACTTCCAAGTCTAAGTAAGTGCTTCAAGCTCTACCATAACTCCCAAAACTATTTTTCCAAAACATCAAAACGCTTTAAACCACATTTTCACTCACCGATACACGAAACCTCAATTCGCTGATGCGAAATCAAGTATCTAAAACCTCCAACGCTTCTCCAATTACTTCTTGTGATGTTGATTAATGATCTAGTAAGCTTGATTTGTTGTTTGAAAGCAAAACCCTAAGTTAAATACATAAGGACCATTTCAGCAAGCTTTAAAATTAAGGGACCATATCAGATTTTTATGAATTTGATGTGTATCTATATTATTAATGATGTTAGAGACATGAAAATGAAGTTAGAATGCTAAACCGATGATTAATCGCATTAGTGACCATTTTGACAATTTGTCAAACTTGAATGGTCTATTCAGCAAAGAGGATATGTAGAAGGAGTAAATCTAATTTTTTTGTTAAAATGATGGAATTAATGTAGTAATGTTGATTTGAGGACTAATTTGCAAAGTTAAGAAGCTTGAATCTTTATATTGGAAATTTGATGACCATTTTGACAAATCAAGAGAAATTAGAGGAGTAAAAGTTTAAGCTTATTTTAATGAAGGGTGTAAAGAGAACATATGAATACAAGCTTTATTCTAGCCATTTGAAGTAAAGTTGATGTAAATTAGAAGTTATTCATGGAAAGTTGTGTTGGAATTTGAATTATCGTAGTAAGTTTTAAAATTCGCCATAAATTCTACAAAAATGGTTAGATGATGAATTTTATACCGTTATAAAGATTTGTTAGTCTAGTTTCGTTTCCAACAAACAGAAACTGATTTCGAGTTTCGAGTTTCGAGTTAAAAGATATGAATTTTTAATCGAATAAAGGTCAAAAAAATTACAGAGCAGTTTCTGCTTGGATAGCTCGATGGCATGAATGTAAGGAATTTTCATAATTTTTTTAGATTTTATTAATTTATGTGACTTATACCTTTAGAGCTGTTATTGAATCTAGTTTCTGTGGTAGAAAGGAAATTAAGATCTAGTATGTATTCTGCTTGTACAAGTAAATCTTTGAAGGTAGCACAAGCCGTCAAAAAAGGAATTTGAAACATTTTGTATTTAAATATTAGTTAGCAAGCTCGGAAGAGTTAATGGAAGTTCAAATTGGTCACTAAAGACCATAATGAGTTTTTGAATAGTACAAGGAATAAAGGAAAATATTTAGAAATTTTATATTTGAATGATTAAATTAGACAACATATTTAAGGTATTGTTAGATTTGAATCTAACAAAGATTTTATTTTATTCATGTGATTAATGAAGTCAAGTCTAAATAAAAGAAGGTTTTAGGTAATATGAAAGAAAGGATCGAACTAGGACTTAGTGAGGCATTGTGTTAAGTGGCCAAGGAGAGTGCCTTAATTATTACTTAATTATGCATGGGATAAAGGGAGGCTTGCAATAAGCCAACCTTATTTATGAATGCATGATATGATATATGTTGAAGTTATGTTCTACTATTTAAATGTGGTAAGTAATATGGTGAGCAATGTGGGGACAATGTTCCTAACATATGACTAAAGAATTATTTATGATATGTTATGTTCATAAAAAATTAAGAATAAGTGATGTGTTTGATACATGATCACTGACTGGAAAATTTTTCTTAATAAATAAGCTAATATGGCTTGAATAACATATTTTTTAAGTATGAGAACTTATCTGCGAAATGTTATGATAGTCACTATAACTGATATGTTATTTGAATATGGTAAGAGCAAGTAATATGTATAATACATTGTCAATGCTTTGATAGATATCTTTGTTATAGTATACCTGATATTATCTGGGTTATGAACTGCCATCATGATTATTGATGACATCTAATATGATCACTTCTGATCATGATATACATATATATGTATGCCCAAGTTTTACAAAGTGGGAGTCCTTGGTATAGTTGGCATGCCATAGAGTCTTAGCAGCTGCATCATCATGTTCTGATATCTGTCTATTTTGTGACAACTACGGTGTCACATCCACCTTGGGGATCTAAGCCCATGGTGCTAAGTGAACTAAAGAGGTGCTTATATGGGGAGCAAAGAGCGTCCTTGATTATATGATTTGCAAAGAACGTCCTCAAGTGAGTACTCATCTGTTTGTTTCGTTTAGCACTATGGTGTCATATTTCAGATGACTCGCGTACCTAAGGTCTCATAAAGTATACTTTGGGCAAATTTAAAAGATTAATAAAAGTACAGGTAATCGAGCTAGTGAGCTTGGCAAATTTCTTTATGTGCTAAGTTTTCTGCAAAGTTTTGGTACTAAGTACGAGAAATAACATGTTCTCCGCACTCTTTGTATATCTCTGTATTTTCTGTAAGATCAGTATTTTCTCGATTATGTTAAGCTCAGTAATATCTATATTTATTTTTTTGATATGTTAGGCAAAGAATTAGAATTATGATAAAGTTTTCCATGAAATGCCATAGAAACTGTTTATACTATGCTATGAGAAGCATGTTGAAGTATGTCAAGTAAACATGATGAACTTAATACAAGTAATTTATCAGTTATACTTAGATAAGCTAGATATAAAAATAAGTCTTGAATTTTGTTCATGCTAGTTATTTGATAACCTTATATGCTTTGCCTCACTAAGTGAATACTTAGCGTGTGTTGTTTCACACGTAGGTTATTGGAAACTTACCGGAAGAGGAGTCAAGCATGTTGATCAAGCTGCAATCTGCCAAACATCAGTAAGACATTCTAATTTGTGATATTCTCTAGTGGGCATGTATCAATTTATTCGTTAGTTGTTTTAAAGGTATAAGTTTGATTAATAGTCAAATAAATATGAATTATTCGTATGGTTAAAGAATTACCGGTGATGATATTTAATCGGGTAACATTTTATTTATCATTTATAGCGTAACGATTTTAAATTCAAGAAAGGGCCTAGGCAGTGTACCTAGTTTTCACCCTGAGTTACATACTTATTTTAATAGCTGACTAACATGTTTTATAAACCAATTCAGGGTCAAAACTAGCAATCTGCAAATAGGCTATGAATACCTCGAAAGTCGAGAAAGGGTTATTTTATAAATTAATTTTATGTCAGATGTTTAAAAAAATTTACAAGTCTAGAACTCTGTTAAATAATATTGTGACATCCTCAATGTGTATTCGTACTACGAGTATACATTAAGGGTGTTACAATTACAATTACAAGTCAAAACAAAAAATGTTTAGAATGTTTAATTGAAAAGGTGTACATTGAATTTTCTTAAAATTTTTAGAGTTGGAGTGAGACTAAGGGTTTAATTAAAAACATGATACAAAATTCTTAAAAATAAAATTTGACTAAAACTTTTGAAAAATAAAAATTATGAAAAAAATATTATAAAAATTTATATTTTTTTTGTTTATTTCATTTAAAAAATTATCCAGTCATAGTTGGACATGTGCCATATACTAACGGAAAGGGCCAACATCATCAAAGATTGTTCTTATTTACTCACTTTCAAAATGTACATTGAATAAATTAATCACCTTTTTTCAAGAGATATCAATTTGCTCAATTTCAAAATTGACATGGACTTAAAGAGTGTTTAAACTAAAACATTTAAGCCACTAACTATAACCTTAAAATTTTGGACCAAAATATTCAGTTTTCAAATGCACAACGATTAAAATGACTTTTTATAGAAGAAGGGCTAAAATAAACTTTTAGGTATAGTAAAAGGATTAAAACATTTCTTTTTATAGTTGAGGGACTAAAATGAACTTTTAATATAGTACAAGGACTTCTACCATACTTTAACCAAATTAATCACATAATTGAATCATATATAAAAAATATTAGATATTAATGTAATTTTTTTTATCAATGCAAGTATGATTATATTCATGAATAAATCATACAAGATATTATCGAGGGTCTTGCTAAAAATATCCCTGAACCTAATTGGAAGAAAATAGTACCCACGATAATAAAGAAAAGTCCATAACACGAATAAAGAACAAAAACTACACCCAATAAGCGAATCACCAAACAAAGAAAATAAACACCCATGAGCCTCCTCAGACCCCAACACATCTCATTAAACGCATTACTCAAAACATGCTAAGCAACGAACCATTATGTTTCCATGCAACTCTAATACCAACCCTACCTCTCCACAAAACCAGCTGCCCAACTATCATCGCACGGAGCACATACGCACACCAAACCACCACACCATGCCTCATTGACCCAATTACCCCAAATCATCACTCAATTAACATCAACAATAGAAGATTCCACTTGAAATAGAGCTTTCTCCCAAACCACTAACACACTCCTTGATCAACCAACGGCTGGTGCAATCAACCAATCTAAGTCATTCGAATGCTATAACATACGAATGCTATAACATAAGAGCAATCACCTCCAAAAATATCCTCCAATTTATTTCTTGAAAAAATCACCTCACTCTGATGTTGTCGCAACAATTTAAAAACTACTCTTTTTATCGCCAACAATCCCAAACCTATCACGTTCCACCGTATCACCTTCTTATCCCCAAACTACTCTTCATGACCCCATTTACCCAATATCCTCGCAATATCCTTGACTATAGCCTCTTCATTACCAATTGTCAACGTCCCCAATAACTTACCTAGTTAAACCGTAGCTCGGGCCTCCCTTAGTAATGCCTACTGTCGATCAACACACTCAGACTCACCACTCGGCTTTTTCACAGGTTTTTCCATGATTTTTTTCCTACCAACGCCAAATTGTTTCTTTTTGGACTCACGATCTGCTAGCAATACCCAATCCAATATCTTTTATAATTGCCAAAATTAGGAGGACATACCTCAACTATAGGCTCTACATGAACCACATATCTCACTTCTTTCAACTCAATTTCATCAGCCTCTAACGACACAAATTCAAAGTCCACTGGACAGTCCACCAATGTCAAATCATTCAACATTTTTTTATCTATCTACGACTTGAGCATAGTTCACTCTCGGCACCATACCCACATCTTCATATGTCACTCAATCTTCTGAACTTGTCGGAGCGTCAACAACCCAGTTATCTAAATGTTGTTGCTCATTCCATACTGCATTCGAATGACACACTAGAGACGCCCCCATATTGACATTTTCCTCACTCAAAAGCCCATGCTTGTCCTGGTCTACACCGTCATCACAATTATGCTCCACTAGATCCCCTTTAATATCTCTAGACTTCGAATCATCATCCTCACAATCATCCTCAGACCGGCAAGATAATTCACAATTAGATCAAAGTTGTGACTCCACCAATGGCTCAAATTCTACCACACGAACCTAAAACGATAATCCCTCTGATTCTAACTAAAGTACCTCTCCAATAATCTCTATTTGATCCGTTTCAATCAGAATGTGTCCCCTTTAAAAGGAATTTGGTTTCAAATTTGACGTGTCACGTCTAATCAATATACCCCACCTTGAAGCTATATTAACAAATGTCCCACGTAACCACACGTGCATTAGCAAACCGCTAATCGACAACCAAATCCAACGATTCCCCCTATCAATATGTAACGCATCCGCACGGTTTGCCATACGGATAAATCCAAAGGGCACTCAATCTCTCGTTCGCTTTAACAGAATAAACACATCCAGGACCTCCCCATGACGATTAAAAGACTGCCATAAACCTTGCTAGTGTAATCGGTCGGAGATGTTCTTGACAAATAGAGTCCACACGCTTGGACGATTGCCCCCACCACTCATAGAGCCTATCGCATATGAAGAATTGAAACTGATCCACTCAGACATTTTCACAAACACCTTGGCCGCGCGATGTAATTTTTTTCAAAAAAAATATTTTTCGCGCTTATCTGAATCTTAGCCGTCTGTCACTTGTACGTTGGGGTGAGGTTGATGAATGGTTGTCCTTTCCTTTCCCAATGCATATGGTTAGATGCAATGGAAGATTTAATGTCAAAAGGAATGAGCAACTCGAAGAACTGGGTTTTTTTCGGTGATTATTTTCTTCTATTAATGTAATGAAAATATATTTGACAACGCTTCGTGCATGCTTATGTTTCATTATGTAAAAACAACTTATGTGACATGTTTTAAATATGAATAACAAATTTGTAAATTTTCATAATAATAAAACTATTTAACAATTAGCAACTTTGTAAATAAAAACAAAATTCTAAAATTATTACAGAATTTATACAACTTTTTAATGAAAATACACAGACTTGCAGAAAATTAAGGAATCTGATTTATAATAAAAATTCAGTAACTTACGTGATAACAGTAACTAAAACTTGAATTTTTATAGAAAATTATGTGGTAAAAATAACTAAAACCTAAAGGTTTTCATAAATAATTTTAAATAGATTTCGACGAGTTTAATTTTAATATAGATATTAATTACATATCTAACTTTAAAAATTAATTATAAATATCTTTATATTTATAAATTTGTATATCAAATTAATTAATAATTTCAAATGAAGTACTCTATTATTAACGTGGGTATACAAGTATTTGGGAGAACAAAATGACTAAATTGATATATTTTTTAAATATGAATGGTTAAATTTATTGAATTATTTCAAATTTGGACTAAATTGATAGAATATATAAGTTTCTAGGACTAAAATTATCACTATACCAAGCCTTGTTAGATATTTATTTCAATTTTAACTGAAGAGTGGTCCAATTGTAACCAAATTTTAATTAAGTGACTTGTTTGTAACTTCACTAATAATTGAGTAACATGTTTATTACATGAAGATAATATTTTAACGTCCGTTTGTATTTAAGCGGGAGAATGACCCAATTGTAACTAGAATATAAATATCTTTGTATCCCTAAAGTTTTGTAATTTTACACTATTAAATTTCTAATATAAATTACTAAAAAAACACATTCCTAATATAAAATCATATATTCGACCTTGATTTTAGTCGGTGCAGAAAAAGGTCTATAGCTTTAGAATCTACTAATCAGAGTTAGATGACCAGGCAGGTGAAATTAGAAATTTTATTAATAAACTATCGAAATCACATGGGCTCAAAATCTTTTTATTTCCCCCTGCTTAAATGTAGGGCATAATTGTGTATCTACAGAAAAATAATAATAATTCACATCTTTCTTTACATTGCTTCAATCCCTATATGTGTTGAAACCAGCCCTAAATGGCTAGCACGTGAAAGCCTCAATGATCAACAACTTTGCTTAATTAGCAAAAAATATAGTGACCTCAACGGCTCAACCCTTGTAAAAAAACCATGCACCTTATATCTTTTGAATCTGGGTTTGAATTGGTAAATTATTCTAGCCAATATAATTCAAGTTCATGTTCATAACGATCCAGGTAAGGAAATCTTTTCAATTGATTTGAGATCTCCCATGCAGAAATGCTAGTTTGGTCAAAACACAAAACATATCGTGTTGGATTTCTGGTCTAGAAATGCTGCAAGTAGGGCCAATGTTGTGTGAGAGGACTAAGCTTAGAACCAAAGGTCATCAGAAAGGAAAACCCTAATCTTGTTGGGGAGACAATGACTTGCTAACAACTAATATATACAACCACAGGGAAAAATGAGAGATTGGACTAATGAAAGGAATAAAGGGGTGTTTTTGTCATTTTGGTGTCCATAATATTAAGCAAAACGAAAACAGAAGCAGTGGGTCAAGGGGTCTCTCAATTCATCTTTAACTCCATCTTCTTGTTCTTGTAATGGGATGATGAACACATGCATGTGGTGGATAAGTTTGAAACGGAGAACAAAACCATGGGTCGAGTTCGATTTTGAGTTCGAATTCAACTATAACATTTTTTTCGAAAACCAAATCATTGTTAATAAAATTTCAGTCTCATATGTGGAAAAAAAGATGGGAAGAGAGATCAATAATTTAAGGGAATGTGATGCTGACTGGCGCTAAGCAAGTTAACATTGGAGTGATTTAAATTGGACATTCATAGAAGATGTTGCCCCCTTAATTAAGAACAGTGGGCCATTGGAAGGCAGAAAAACAGGAAAGCACAAATATATACATACACACAGGAAGTCACAACAATCAAGCATTCCAACATTAGGTTTTGTCAATCTATTGTAGTTTTATGCATTTAGACAACACTCTCTTGTTGCTCCTGCTTTTCATTTTTCTCCAAGTAGCATTGTTTGCTACACGTTCAAACATGAGTACGAAAATATGAACCTCAAAAGATCTTCTACAGAGCAATAAGGCTCTTGGAACCTGGAACTAGGAATCTTATTATATGTTACAATAATATTATAGTTAGTTTCAATTGGCTCACTTCATGACAAGGGGTTATTAAACTTGAAACCAAGAAAAAGGTACATTTTTCTAAATAAATGAAGAAATCAGAATGAAAAGCAACTCAAATGACAAAGAATCCTGGTTAAATAAAGTTTTTTGTTTATAATATTGTAACCTTGACAATAACATGGAAATCGAACAAGATTTTTTTATTTTTAGCTATTATAGGTTGCCAACTTTGGCCACATAGTGGCCATTGGCAATACATTTCAAACACAAAACCTTAAGATGCTAGGTGATATTTTAGTAGATTTTATTTATTTATTTTGAGTCCCGTAGGAACATTATTTTGTTGAAATAGTAGTGGGAAAAACAGTGGATGCCTGATCCCTGCTTAGAATAGTGAGCTTGGAATGCCTTGCTCATCATGGCAGCAGAGGAAAGTGTTGTATTTCTCCATAATGCGAAGGCACTCCGGGCACCTTATGCTCTCGGGGATTCTTATGGTAGTCGGGAACTCGAACCGGCAGCACGGGTGAGCAACATTATGTAGCTTGTCATGATACTCCTTGAATGACATGTCAAAACCTTTTTCAGCCACATTCACCTTCCATTCATCATAACCGCCCAAAGTAGGTAAAATTGTGGTGGAATGGCCATTCACCACTATATTAGATCCTTGACTAAGCACTGCCCATCCACCATCTCTGTCATAGCTAAGCAGCTTCTTGATTTGTTGCATCATTGGGTCTTGGTCATCAGCCCTGCCTAACTGAATCTTCGAAAATAGCATGCTCTCTAGCCGAGTCCAGAAGAACCATACCATGGCTTGGTCTTCCCAAGCATAGCTAAGCTTCTCTGCATTGATAACTGCCGCTACCTTCTTCACTTGCTCCCTTTTGTTGCTTTTCCCCACATAGACCATCTCTAGAGGAATGCGAGAAGCAGAGGCAACACTCCGTGCTTGAGATGTAAACCTTCTCACCCAATCGGTATTGTCCCCTCCATACAAGAAAATGTATTTACCTTCTTTAATCTGAGCAAATTCAAGTTCAAAATCTCTCATTAGATGCATGAACTTGTAATAAAAGTAAACATTTATGTAACAAAAATTCTATGGTGAAGTTTTAATCTAAAAATATACCCAATTGAGGATCAATGGGTCAATTCCATCAACAAGTAGATCAAGCCTCCATGTCTCCTCCCTCCAAAGAGCTTCCTCTCTCATGCTAGTGAAAGGGAAGGCAGTGCTGCCCCAAATCCACATCATGTGGATTGCATTAGGGGAAACCACCTTCCCTTGAGGGTCAAGTACCACAAGGATTGGCTTGGTCCTGAAATGCCAAACCTCCTTGATGAACCTGATGACTGGCTTCTCTATGAGCAAAGGGTCCTTCACTGAGTACCATGGCATGGTGCTTAGTAGGTTCTCAAATTTGGTTCGAGTTTCTTCGGGCAAAGGGATGATGGAACGGTCAACGATTGGGATCCAAACAACTTCATACTGACTCTCGAGCCTCGTTGCATGGATCCTGGACTCATTATAGATTTGCTCAAGAATTGCAAGCTCGTCATTAGCGAATTCGAGGGTTGAAATAAGCAAGAGCACACTTTTCCTTCTTAGCACGTCCAGGCTAACCTGTGCAATGTCACAACCAAAATATCAGAGATATATCCTACAATAGATGCAATCTATAAAGATTAACAAAGAAACTGTTATAATTTGGTAAGAAAGTAATACTTCTCTCTTTGTAGAACCATCAAGAAGTGGAAGCTTATCATCCTTGGCATAAATCAAGGCCTTGAGAACTCTCATGTTGTCAATGTGCAACACGTTCGGGTCAAACAGATTCAGAAGCATCTGATAAGTCTCAACATCTCTCCTTTCGTCTGCAATTAACAATCATCAAATCATCCGTACGTATTTTTAATCCCTTTATTGTGCTAGATAATATTTGATAGGGTAATTGTCAACCTATATATTGGTAGCAGAAGTTCATCTGCTTTGTTAGATGTTCATGTATGTTCCTGAGTTTGTGAGCCAAGGTGGACAGCTCCCACGACTCTGTTGTTGATATTCCAAATCTGAAATTGATGTCAACTGTTAATCCATCTATATTTTACGTTCCGTACTCGAAACATCGTACATAATATAAAGAAAACATACTCATGGCCCATGCTAGTAAGGCTAGAAATTTGAGTTGCACAAGCCACCATGCTCCTAACGGTCCAGTATACAGCAGTTGGGATAAGGTTCAAGGCAGCGGTCAATGCTGGTACATCCGAAGATATGTACATTGAAGGCAGCTCTTTGAACTGAACAACACATCTAGTCACGTCCATCATTGTACGAATCAAATTCTTGAGAGCATCAAACCTTGGTTTCAGAGGAGCTGTGTGCTCCAGCAGAGTTGGTAGTTGCTTCAAGAGTGCCATTGACTTTGCAAGTTGGTTTGTGGAGTAAATCTGAGCAAGAAGCCAGAATTCTCCATAGTTCAAGGCAAAGGCTGATAAGGATAGCACTAGCTTAGCATCCCATGCATAGCTTGACAGCAAGTTGAATATTGCAGTTGTTGTTGCGTGTACATCCGAACCTCCCAAAGCTTTGTATGATAGCTGGCATTTAAAAATGGCTATAACATCAGACATTTTAACATATATGAATAACAAACATGCCAAGATTGTACTAATTAATAGAGGCATTTTTCTTGTAATAAAATTGCAGAACCTCGCATGCTATTCGGTCAATAGTAAATGTAAGAGCTTCAAGCATAGCTATATGATTTGCTTGTTGGGCCCTCTCTTCCAATTCAGCTTGAGATAGAATACCCTGCAGTAAACTTAAGGAGGTATGAGCATTTTACACCATTGATTTAAAATGATAGATGCAATACATGCTATACCTTAACAAGGAAATCAACATGCTGGGTGGCGCGATTGAGGATGTCCTCAACCAGATAGAGAAGAGGTCTAACATCAAATTCTCGACCATCAGGAGCATGAGTTGCCAAAATTTGATTCATCATCACATTGTCATCCGACATGCTTAACATGCTCCCACGGTCACCCCGAATAAGTGCACGAGAATCACTAGGACTCATCGTGAGTGCAAGAGCAGTACCGGGTTTGTTGATAGATGCATGACCAGCTCCAGGAATGCCCACCTGTTGCTGACCAACACCAGGATACCCCAAGTGTTGCTGACCAACACCTTGATTGCCCATGTGTTTCTGACCAGCACCATGATTGTCAATGTGCTGCTGACCGACACCAGGAACGCCCATGAGTTGCTGACCGACACCAGGAACGCCCATGAGTTGCTGACCAACACCAGGAACGCCCATGTGTTGCTGACCGTCACCAGGAACGCCCATGAGTTGCTGACCGACACCAGGAACGCCCAT
This sequence comes from Hibiscus mutabilis, assembly GCA_019671005.1. NCBI lineage: Eukaryota > Viridiplantae > Streptophyta > Magnoliopsida > Malvales > Malvaceae > Hibiscus > Hibiscus mutabilis. The sequence goes on along the minus strand of CM033722.1, from coordinate 16,809,696 downwards.
GAGTTGCTGACCGACACCAGGAACGCCCATGTGTTGCTGACCAACAGCAGGAACGCCCATGTGTTGCTGACCAACACCAGGGTTATTCAGGAATGGCTGCTGAGTAGCACCACGATTGCCAAGGAGTGCCTGAGCAGCAGCACCGGGATTATTAACGAGTGCTTGAGCAGCACCAGGGTTATGGAGGAGTGTTTGAGCAGCAGCCGTGGGATTGCTCATGGGTCCAGTCATTGGTGCCTGAAGAGACCCCAGGGTGGTCTTCTTCTGCTGATCCATTGGTTGCATTACAGAAAAACAAAGGCAATATTAAAAACTTGAAGGTTTTTGGTTGCACAACAGAAGAGAAGATGGCTTGTGTCTTAGTTCCCATCAAACAAGCCTATATATAGTCATTGCAAAAGGTATAAAGCTCAATTGAATCAACTTCTTTGCTTCATTTCCAATCAAATTCCTGGATTGTTAACAAGAAGCCTTCACTTTAACAAGCCCTCCTTGGCTCCTCCTGTCCCACCTCTTCTTACTTTATTCATTTTGGCTGGGACTTCATTGCAGTGTTTAACCTGCTGAACTGATTATAATGAAATCCAATCAAGAAAAAACAACAGCCCTCGCTATTGACTAACCTTGTTATGAAATGAGTTTGATAACAATTTACAACATGAACAGCTAGCTTTGCTCAGTTTTTAGCTTATTATGCACGTCTAAAGTTAAACAAATGGATTATACTATATATAAATATAATGTCCCATGATAGGGAAAATACAGTATCAAGCTTTATACAAGCTTGACCATCAATGCAAATGAAACTAAAAACACGTTGATAGACCAGTGCTGTGCTTTGGTTCCTTGATTCTGTTTTTACGTGTGCCTATGACTCAGAATTTATCCTCATGTATTCAACAAAGAGTGACTGAGAAAAAAGTAAGAGATTTGATTCTTTGCTTTTTCTAAGGTTAATTATAACTTGAATACAGATTTGATTCTTTGGAAAATTGTCTGGAAATGGAATTTAAGTACATGGTTTTAGTTTCCTTTCTACTACTGTGTCATGACCAATTAAGTAGGCTTAAAACAGCTTCATCTTTACCTTTTTTTATTAATGTAACTGATGTTCCATTTCTATATCTTAAAATATTCGACATAGATACTTCAAAAACAATAGAGTTTTTGAATAATACAATCTATATACTTGAATTCCGAAGTACAAAAATTTAACCAAAACAATGTTAAGGATTTTGTGAAACAAATGAGGATTCAGTTTGGGGTTGTATGTTCTTTTTCCTGTTTTTGAAGGGACACTGGTGTTTTGTCTACTCTATTTCCCTATGAAAAATATAATATTAACATGTTTTCTCTTATATATTATTTTATCATAAAGTTATATTGAACCCTTTTCAATTTCTACATTTAGAATTGGAAATTCCCAGGGTGAAAAGTTAAGTATATAAATCATATAATTGTCAAATTCAATATTCAAAATCTTTATCAGTTTCATAATATTTTAACTCAAATCTTTATCAGTTTCATAATATTTTAACTGGTATTGGTAGAGAAACTATGAATGTAGGAATCATGGACAATTATGATCTCCTACTTTGAATGAATGTGGTGGTTTTAAAACAGCAAACTGAGGATAAAACTGGGTTTATGCCAAAAAGAATGGAAAAGAAAACTGACAAAAGGTATAGATAGAATAGAAGGATGTAATTTTTATGCTTGCTTCATTTTTGAAGCAAGCATAATTTATAGAGAAAGCATACCAATGATTATGAATATGAAATTCCCTTACTTGATAAAAAACCATTTACCCTTGGGATCTCATTACCAAAACTTTACAATAATAAAAACAAAATAATCCCCTAAACTATTTGGAAATCCCTAATTGATAGCTCTAAATTCCTCATAGAAGATTGTGTAAAAATTTCAAACTAATACTATTTTATTTCATTATTTTACCTCAAGTTGATACATAGATCTTTATTATGAAAAATTGTTCAACACATATTGTGTACTACACAATCCTTTCTGTTTTAGAGGCTAGAGATTTCATTTAGGATTTAGATTGTAGAATTTAGAGTTTATGGTTTATGTTTTTCGGGGTTATATTTTAATTTTTAAAGAATGAATTTGCAAAATTGTGTAATTTTTTTTTTACATATTTGTAACAAAAAAGTTATCGTCTATTAATTTGTAGATGTTTAGTTTGTAGTTGGTTAGTGTGGTTGTGAGTTGGTAGATGTTTTTGTCCATCATTTTTCGGATATTTTATAATTATTATCGTGTGTACTACTCAATATGAGTAAGATTGAGAGTTTGTATATAAACTCTTTCACAAGCTAGTATCCTACCAATTAGTGAAAACTTCTTTGCATTACAAAATAATACCAACATCATTACCTTAATGTTATCCGATAATCCGATTCTGCAATGATACGACAAGCACCTATCTTACCGGCACACTTCAATCCTTCATAGATATCCCATAATTAAACTTCGGTCGTTAAACATACCCTGATAAACTGTGAAAAAACCCGATAGCCATCTCACACTTTCAACTCTAGTCACACCACCACATGACGCCAATCCGGACACCATCCGTAGGCCAACGGTTTCTTACAGTAGGCCAACCATAAGCATGTCTTGATATGTTGCAGCCCCTGATACTTTGCAATCATAGTCCAAACCTTCTCATGATCTGTGTTGCACTGTCCACTTGAAGCTCATAAGTGGACTTAACTGAAAATTCTATGTTAATACACCACCTCCACTCAGGCGAGTTATTAATTTGTGTTGAAATAGGGGTCTTGACTACTGCAATCTAAAGTAAACTTGATATCAACTATAGGTGCTAAAAATAATCCCATTTCCACTCTACATTCGGATCTACCATGGAAGCAAGAGACGTTGGATCCATTGGCAGATTACTGGGTTCTAATCGAACATTTATCAACCGACCTACCTTACCAACCCGAGGATCATTCCAGAAATGAACTTCTTTCCCACTTCCTATGTTTCACATCATACTTGAGCGTACATCATTTCAAACTACACTAAAGACCTTTCCAAAGTCACAGACAATTGCGCCTTGCCAAAGACTAGGGGATACCTTCGAATCCATTTATATTTTACATGAAGGAATTTGACCCAAAGTTGGTCCTTCTTGGTAAGGAGATTGAAAACAATCTTCATTAAAAATAAACTCCATTCTGGTGCTCGAGTGATTTAATCACAAGACCGTCATTAGAAGTTGACTTACAAACTTCTTCCCTCTTGACAAGGTTAATTCCTCCTTTCTCCCCAAACAAATATTCTAATTAGTCTTTCAATTTTCTTACCTACCCTTTTAGGAGCATAGTGGTTTGAATGGTGTAAGAAGGGATGGCGGAGAGAACAACCTTAGCAAAGGTAATCCTACTTGTCAAGGAGATATACTTTGCCTTTCAGCCTGACAATCTATCTTTGATCTTTTGAATTAAGTATGCAGTGGCAAATCTAGACAAATAATAACGACTGAGCCAATATAAATAGAAATTCATCTAACATAACTCATATTTATAGTTGCAAAATTTTAAAATTTCATTCTCCAATAATTAAAAAAATATTATCTATATATTTATTTAAATAAAATTGAAGTATTTTCTTATAATTTTAAATTTGTACCTATAACTTAGTTAATTTTTCAAAAATATAAGTCATAAAAATGTAAATTTAAATTTGTTTTTTAATATTAGTTTCTCTTACAAGTTTCAACAAAAATAATTGAGAATTTTAATACATTTTTATTCTTTTGAGTTATCGTATTCTAAAGACATTGAAAATGAGTTATATACTTTTACCAAAAAATATTTTTAAATTTTAATTTTAATTTTGATTTTGATCTTAATTTTATTTTGTTTTTTGTATTCTATGATCATTATATACTAGAATAAAACCCAGCTATGTTTAAAGAATTCAAATTTTAAAAAAATATTTAATTAATTAGTATAATGAATATGTTTAAATTATGTTTATTAAAAAATAATTATATATTATTTATAAAATATAATGAAATTATAAAAAAGACATTTTTTACCTTTAATTTTATTTGGATTTTATTTTTTGAGCTAATTCAAGGTTTAAAAACTAAACCAAGAATTTTATATTGAACCATTGAACATGAACTGGTCCATGATTTAGGTAGGCCTAGTTTATGCAAGTATGGGTAAGAAGCTTTAATGACTCGTTTATGCAACAACAGTACACCTAATTATTTCCCCAAGTCTTCAACTTCAGTGAAATCGAAGGTACTACTTATATGCCGCCGCATATGTGTTGGAACGTTCTTCGATAAGTGAATATTTTTTTTGCTCGGCAAAATGTTTTATTACAAGAAATTCGAAACGAGCCTGAACTTGAGTTGTGTGCTTCGTTAAAAATCTCTCTATACTTAATGAAGAAAAAGAGTACAACACAACCATGAAATACCAAGGGACGAAGATCAACAAACAACTTCACATGGACTAAGCCCCCACAACAATTCACTTTGCAAAGCATAAATGCACAGCATATTGAACTTAAAAACATCGCCAAAGAGAACAAAAACAACAGTCACGACACAAAGCCTAAAACACAACAGCAACCTGCCAATCTAATGCGCTACAACAAACAACCAGATACACCAAGCCTCGCGACGTCTAAAAAAGACAAGACAAATCGTGATGCCTACCACCAAGCCTTAAAAAGAGTTTGTCGACGTGAACCATCCTTCGCAAGGCAATCTGCCATGACATTTCAATTTCTAGAAACGTGTATGAATTGAACCTTTTTGATATTCTTAACCAGGCAATCTATTTCCAAGAAAATTTGCCACCAATTCCAAGGTCGAAGCAAAGCATTTTGTCAACGCCACATTTGAGTCAGATTCCACAATTAGATTAACCTTACCAGTCCACTTTGCCTCAATAAAAATCCCCAGGGCTGATTTAATGGCAAAAACTTTGGCAAAGTCCGCTTTGAATCCCACCACAGGTCCTGAAAATAGCGCTCTAATCACACCCTCCTCGGTACGCATCACGCCACCACACAACCTGCTTCACCACTATTCGCTATGCCAGCCACGTTGAACTTCACAGAACCGACATTGGGAGGATACCAAACGAACCTGGTTTGATCTTGTCTCTTAGGTCTTTTTTGGTTGCTGTGGGCAAACCAAAGTTGCAAATTAAGGTTTTGCAAAAGTTGAAAAATCTAGCTTTTGGCAAACTAAAGTTTCGGGGGCTAAAATGATGGGCAAACCAAGGTTTGGAGACCAATTTTTTTAGCGTTTTTTATTACTTTTAAAATTTTTGGGTAAAAAAGCTAATTTGACCCTTCAAACACAACAAAAAACAACACCTTATTCTCCACCGAAGCGCTTCTTGGATTATCCCACCATTCTTCCATATTTAACACCATATTACTAGTTGCCTTTACAAAAAAGAGTGCTCGCAATTTTGTATAGAACATGAGAAATCAGTTTATCATTAAAAATCCTGTCGTTTCTAGCCAACCATAAGCTCCAAATTGCTGCCCCCACCGAAACCAACCATAGGCTCTTCAGTGGAACACTAAAACAAAAATTAAGCTAGATATATCTGTATAAGAGTTCCAATAACAACCCCATCATTGGCAGAATTGACTCCAGAAGCGCATAGCAAAGTCACATCCCATAAAAATATACTCCACATCGGCTACAAGCCCATTTAAAATCCTCCATTTTAATGCCTCTCTTTATAAGAAAAACATTTGTCGGAATTCTATTTATTTTCAGCATCCAATGGAAATTCTTAACTTTCTGCGGAAAGATTTGCACAAAGTGCAATCACCACACCACAAATCCTCCCAAAAAACAACTGATTTCCCATCCGTGACTTGCCATCTAAAGGCTTCATCATTCATCCAATACTTAACATCTGCTCTCATCCAGTTATTCATTATGCCTCGCCAAACCAGAGACATCTTCTTCGAATCATTTAAATTCAACCTCCAGCTCCTTGGAATGCCACCATACTTTGAGCATATGACTCTCCTCCATAATGCTATTTTATCCAATGCGTATCACGATTCACCACCCCCAATTAGCCAATAATGCTCGATTCTTGGCACGTAAGTCAACAACTCCAGCTCCACCCTTGATACGAGAGGAGCAAATTCGATTCCAGTTAACATGAGCCATCTTCATCTTCCCATTATTAGACGACCCCCACAAAAAGCTTCTTTTAATACTTTCGATTTTTGTTAAAACTGTTTTCGAGATCTCGAATAGGGACATATAATACAAGAGTAGAGACGAAAGAACTGCATTTATTAGAACTACCCTTCCAGCAAAGGATAAGTCCTTGCTTTTCCAGCCAACTAATTTTAACCGAAATCTATCAACCACCGGCTCCCATGTCTTCACTCTTCTAGGATCGACACCAAGCGGAATACCCAAATACAAAAAGGTAAGCTGCCAACTTTACACCCAAATTTTTTTGAGCCAATCGATTTACAAAATTTAGATATAAATGACAAAAAGATGTAATACATGAAAAGAGTTAATAACGAAAATGTTAGGTCAAATCATGACTTCTTGTAACTTGTGTGACAACAACACATTGTTAGATGTCACTCATTGTTTGTAATGTTAGAATTATTCTAATATTTACTACTAACGTTATAAGAATTTACAAGGTCACACTTACGTTTAAAATGTGCAGATATTAAACGAATTATATATGTGTTAATTTTTTTACACAAATTTAATTAAATTAATACATATATAATTTAATTATTAAAAAATAATTATTATAATTATAACTCTTTTAATATATAAATAATATAATTTAATTTAAATTAATATAATAAAATTATAATTAAAGTTGAGGGACGACAGTGTACAAGTTGGCAATTTGGCGTGGCTATGCGTTGGGTTTTCCGAACTGACTTTGTGCAGGATTATTTAGGAGTTTGGATTTGATTTGATTTGATCTTCTACTGTAGGCCTACTTTGTCGGGGCTCATGTTCCTTGAGTTAGGATCTTAGAAGTTGCTCTGGTTTTGACATTAGGAGATTAATTTAGGAGATTGTGATTAGGTTTTGATTGGTTGTGTATCTTTATATAAGGATTTTTTTTATCCTTTTAATCCACTGCATGTGGAATTTTATTATTAATAAAAAATATTTTTTAAAAAATTCTAATTAAAATTAAATTGGGATTACATATATTAAAATATATAATAAAATTCTAAGATCATATATATTAATATAAATATTAAAATCCTAATTAAGTTGAATTGAGATTATATATATATATTAAAATTCTAATCAAAAGTTGATTTGAGATTATATATATTATTGAAATTCTAATCAAAGTTGATTTGAGATTACATATTTAGTATATATATATATTAAAATCCTAATTAAGTTAAATTAGGATTATATGTATTAATATATATATTAAAATCTTAATATGAGTTAAATTATGATTACAAAAGCTATATAAAGGTATGAGAGGTCTAGTAGTCATTAATGTTTTTTTCTTTACAAAACCATCTTGTAGCGACAATTTTGAAAACAAGTTTCCCAATTTTTCTTGCAAAATTGGTTTAACGGGAATACTTGGAAAAATTTTTATAGAATCGTCATCAGTCACTTGAATAAGATAGACCGAACACACCGAAAGGAAACTAGAGAAAAACAGGTTTGAAAGTCGGTTATGAGAGGGGAATGATTCACGCCCCTACCAAGCCCGAAAATTGGTACCTAAAGAGTTTGTATTGTTTTTATAAAGAAAAATGAAAATTCGATCTAATTTAATTAATAATCCATAAAAATGCATGCTTTCATGGTCATACGACTTAAATATAAAAATCTCGTAATCTATGGTGCCCAAAGAAGATGACGCTCGAAAACCCAAGACGACTCTTCTAATAGGATACCTATATTTCGAGAACTAACTAATGCAACAACATAAATATACATGAACACATATAAATGATAACAAGGTAAGAATAAAATAAATAAATAAATACATAACTCCAAACAACAAGAGCAATAAGAACTAACAAGAAGATGAAAAACCACTACCCAACAATTATATGAGAAACAAACTGCTTTGTAGATAATATAAAACCGTGATATCATTATGTGAATATGTATGCTACGGAAAAGGATATAAAAAGATACAAGAGCATACTACACATAAGACTATATTGCCATGAGAACCACATATATGTATACATATTTCATATATGGGTTAGGATCCATTTATATTGTGTAAAACTCAATTACTTTTACACTTTTTTTGGACTGTGGATGATGATAATAAATGACTAAGATTATTTTCTTATCTTTTTTTTTTCTAAGTGATAATCTTCAAATTTTTTACTGTTAATCTCATACATCCATTTACATTTATCCAACGATCCAAAAAAGTGTAAAACTTTCAAGTTTTACATAATGTAGGAGGAATATATTTCTTTCTTTATATATATATATATATATATATATATATATATATATATATATAACATGTACTATATAAAGGGATGTAATCAAGACCATAAAAACGTATAAACATATAATGGACAGAAATAAAAATAGAAACTACATATCAATACCAAATTAAATGCAAAGAATATGGAAAGCATAACCATTCATGGGTCAAAATACAACACTTAATTATATAAAAAGACATTTAATGGCTAAAAAAGGAAATAAACAAAGGCTTAAATGGCTTAAAAAAGAAATAAGGGAAAGCCTTGAACGGCATTTAAGAAGAAATAATATGAAAAGACAATAAAAGGGGGAAACAAATTAAAAAAGGAAGAGGGAAATAGCATTTAATGGCGTTAAAAAGGAAATATTTAGTAAAAAGAAAATAAATTTTGAAAGCCGGATTAAAGAAACCAAAATATTGAACGGAAGATGGTAACTAAATCGAAAAGCATTGAAAACAAGGAGGATTGCGGACTAAACATGCGATAAAACCATTTTTAAAACAGGTATAAAAGCTAAAATAACAAATAAAAACTCATTTTTTCTCTCCCTAAAAAAATCAAAAGAACCCATGAAATCCTCTGTCCTGTTCTTTAGAGTTCCTGAGAACTCAAGAATGTCGTTGTAGTTTTTCAGAAATCGACGGCCTTCGAACGTCTCGACCATCGTTGGTCGTCATCGGTCGTCGCTTACCAGCGCCGATGAAGCTCAAAAATGACCTTAAACGCTCCTTTTATCTTTTCAAACTCAAACCCAACCTTTGATTTTCGAGGAAAACGAACAAAAGACCCTCTTTTCCACGGAAACAGATCCGTCAACCTTTTTTTCTTTTAAAAATAAACTCTATTTTTAGATCTAAAAGCCCCTTTTTGAAACCTCTTTAAGAAAATTCCTTTAAAAGATCACCATTCATTGGCGATGAAGCCTCGGACAACCGTAACTTAGAAGGTCAAACGGCGTCAAGTAAAATCAAACCCTAAACTCCACCTATTGTGTTATTCGAAACTGGAAAAACGAGATAAAATACCTTAAAGAAAGACCCTTTTTTTCTCTGAAATTTGTTATATTTTTTGTATTGATTTTTTTGAATCCCCTTACAATGTTGGTTACAAATGGCTTTATAGCCTAATTTCGATTACATTTTTTAAAAAAATGAAAAAATAGAAAATCCCCTATTTGTGGATGTAAAGTGCTCGATTTAGAGGAATCAAGCTTTGAGTTTGGTCATGCTTCTCCCTGAATTTTGTGGGGTTTGTTGGCCAAGTTGGTGAGTGTAGGAATGTAGATCATGATGGCGGCTAGGGATTAGTATGGCAGAAGAGTGGTTGAAGATATGGGGTTATTTTGAGGTTTTGGGTTAAGGTTAATTTAGGGTTGGATTAGGTTTTGTATAGGGTTGGCTGACGGCAGCGCAATAGCAGATGCGATTGTTTGGACCAGAAACGGCGACGGCGGCTAAGGCTTGATGGTTGTGGTTGCGGTTGAAGTTGACGAAGGTGGCCAACGGTTGTAATTTTAGGGTTAGGGTTAGGTTATCAAAACTAGGTTTAGATATTGGGATGTTGATTTGCATTTGGGCCTGGTGGGTTTGAATGTAATTGGATTCATGGGTAATGGGTTGGATTGGGTGTAAATGGGTAATGGTAATGTAATGTATATTTGGGATTTAATGGGAGTAAGTTTTTTATGTTTTTAATTGGTTTTATTTTACCCGGATAGAAATGAGTGATTACAACTGCCCCTCTTTTCTTATTGGTGTAAAACATGAATAGAGCAAAGACTAAAAGATAGCCATTTTCGCTCGATCAAGCTGAAACTCCACTTTCTTAGCACAACTCCTTTTAGATCTAGCTAGTCTTTCTTTCGTTTTTTTTTTAAAAAAAATAGAGCTCGTCTGTTGATCTGCGACTCCACCGACGAAGAGACATAATCTGGTCGATTCATCTACTTCATCTTTTTTTCGAAAATATAGGATCTACAAGTGTAAAAGGACATTATGTCAAAATAAGTTTCAACTTATTTTATTTAAAACTGTAAAATTAAAATGTTTAATTCAAGGTTAGATTTGATTAATCTACTCCACCGATCTTGGAGAAGAAAATCAGTAAATTGGGGTGACCCACTCCACCACTGTCGGGGAGACGAGATCTGAAGATGAGTTTGACCCGCCACGCCATCGACATTGAGACAAGATCTGGAAGTTGGTTTTGATCGAGCTACAACACTGACAAAGATGCATGATTTGAGAGTTAATTTTGATCAAGCTACAACACAGACGAATAAGCATGATATTAAGGAAAAGGCTAATCCGCTACACCACTGACAGAGAGGTAAGATCTTAATATAAGGTTGATATGCTACACCACTGACAGAGAGGCAAGATCTGAAGATAAGGGCTGTTGATTTGCTACACCAGTGACGGAGAGGCGAGATCTAAAAATAAGGGTTGATCAAGCTACAACACTGACGAAGAGGCATAATCTGAATATAAAGGTTGATCCGCTACATCACTGATAGATAGGCAAGATCTAAAATAAGAGTAAACATTAGTTAGTAATTGTTCTTTCAAAGTTTTAAATTTTGTCGTTGTTATCCTCTATCTTGAAGTTTCAACTCCTTCGTTGGCTCGGCTTCCTCCATGACTTAAGGTTTGCCATTTTGTTATTGTCATCCATGATTGAGGCTTTTTATCTTGAACTTGTTTTCATGTGTGAGTAAAGTAAATGCACTTAACATGGATGAACCTAACTTTATGATTAATGTATGCACAAACCTAAATGCATGATGGTTTCATTAATGTAACATGCAATTCATTTCAAAGGGGTGCCTCGTGACTTCTACTGGTCATATCGATTACTTGGTCTTATTTTCTTTCTGAGTTTTGTCTTGTAGACTGATTAGATGATTCTTGCCATCATGTATGCAATGATGCCCTAACCTCTCATGGGTTCTACCATCTTCTTCTAAAATGTCACCTCTCTAGGCGAAGGCTGACTTTTAAGTGCTTTCTTTAGTCAAAATAGTCTTTTCTTGTGCAATCGAAGGGCAAATTTGCTTTTAGTCCTTGCACTTTTGAACTTCTTTGTGAAGTAATAGAGAAATCTTTTGTTTCATTACAAATTTTAGTCTACATGTTCTCATTTCAATGTGAGATGCTTATTAGGAAAAACTTGATTTTTCTTTTCAGATTACAAATATATCAAGCTAGATTAGATGCCTCGAATATCAAGTGTAGGAGCGACACCAAAATGACTTACCGATGATTGCCCCAAGCATATCCTGTGTCTAAGGGACCTCAAAAGTTGAGTTGATATCTAAAAATGTGAAATACTTTTCCGAGTTACTTTGGTCTTTTACCAATTTAGAGCCACCTTTTGTGGGTTTCACCTCTAAAGTTATTATTTCTTTGTCTCATTTCTTTCTTTTTAGGGAATTCAACTCATCACATTCCTTTGGCTCAAAATAAATGATTGAGTAAACAACAAAACCCTGAGCTACTCGGCATTGTCATAATTTTAAAATATTACCATCATTCATGAAGTAAAGGTTCTCGATTTAGATGGTGCATTGCTACCTTATTTGTTCTTTTGCTACAATAGAGTTCCCCAAAGTTTCCACACCCTTATCTGAATAATCCTTTTTTACTAGGCTTCAGACATTGGAGTGAATTTTTGGTATGTTTTTTTATTTTTTTATCTCATTAGTTGGTTGACTTTGTCAAGATTTGAAAAATTCATAAAGCCAAGATGTATAGTATGTGGAGCATAGCTACCTTATTAGGTACCCAATCTTAAGGCTACAATAAAGTTCCCCTAAGATTTCTTTTACCATGTTCATTCATTTTTTCATTTTTTGCGGAAGATTATTGTCGTTCTCTCTAATGGATTAATTTTCCCCTATGTGAGGTCCTTAATAATTGACCAAATTAAGCCAAAATGTAAGTCACATATTTATGATTTTTGCAGCTTTCGATTTTCACTAGACACGGGCTACTCAAAATCAATCTCTAAATTAAAATCAATATCCCTCGTGCAATTGATATATGGGGACCCAATAGACAGATATATACATAGATTGAAGAGATAATTGAGACACAAAATATGATGCATATTTTCATTAAAACTTTAAACATATAGTCTTAGGCCTTTACAAAAGATTACCATCATCTCTGGGCTTAAGCATGTGGTATTTGATTCATATACATTACTTTGAAAGAAATTTAAAAAACAAGGGGAAACCTACTGAAATCAAAGTAGTTTAGCATCTAAACTGACAAGCAAGGGCGAGTTTTTGACAGATTTTTCCCTTTGGCATCATTTTTGGTGACATTAAGCTTATGCTCAGATTCTCCATAGCTTCTTCAATTACCGGCTCTTTGGCACCATTCTTATCCACCTTCTTGATCTTACATCCAAACACTATCTCAAGCTGCTGGATCAGATAGACGAACCCTCCTCACACGAAGGTTTCATCTAGAGGAGGAAATGTCATTGGTTCTAACTTCTCTTGGCTCTTATTTATCTCTTCATCCTTAGGCTCGTAGCCTAACTGAAGTAGTCATTCTTGACAATAGTGTTTGCCCTAAATTCAAACGATGGGGACTTTTCTTTGATGCACTGGTCTCCTTCGGGAGGTATAGATTCCAAAGCTGCAATAGTCATTGGATTAGACACGAACACGAACCCGATGGCAGATTTTTGAACTGTTTATTCTTTTGATTCCTTATCTTTCTCAAAGAATTTAATTTCTTTATTGTCCATTAGGCCTTGAACTGTAACTTTGAAAATACAACAGTCTTGGATAGCATGTCCATCTTCGACATGGAACTCACAATACATACCAATGTGCCCTTTAGGTATCATTACTCTTCAGCTGATCTAGCCCGCATTGTATAGTTTATTCCAAACCCAACTGAAGGGTGACTTAACTCTTGATACATCAGTCTTAATTGTCTGATTGTTCTCCTCAGATATTGCATTCACCCCACATGTGTGATTCGGTAGGGAGTCTGCGGTCGTAGTTAGCCCAATAGGGTTGTCACAACCTATAATCCCAATATTGATAAGCTTTTCCACGGCCTTTTAGAAGCCTATACAGTTCTCAATCGAGTTACCCACTTGTTCACCATGGTATACATATTTTGTATTGAAATCATACCATTTTGGGAATGGAGGTTGTAATGGTGCTTGTTAGAAGGGTGCCACCACATGAATATCGAATAACTGTTTGTATAGTTCTCCATACGAGATTGGAATTGGAGTGAACTTAATCTTTTTAGTATTTTTTTTACCAAAATCTTGGTTTGGGGAGCTTTGGGCATTTGATGCAGTTTTAGGTTGTACAACCATCACTGATTTAGAGTAACTGACACTATAAATACCCAAAGAGTTCACCTCATTGTCTTTCTTTCCATATGACAACTTCTTGTGGGATGAACTTACTCCACTTTCAATCTTGCCATTCTTGACGGTATTCTCGATGAGCTTACCAAATAGAACTATATCGCCAAAATTGGTAGTTGCATTACCCATAAGAGGATCCAAGATTGGGCCCTCCAATGTTTGGATAAATATGACCAACATATCTTTCTCACCTAGTGAGGATTGAACTTGAGCACCTACGTCTCTCCAACGTTGTACGTACTGCCTAAAGCTTTTATTAGATTTTTGATTTATGTGTTGTAACATCCAACGGTCTGACACCATATCACTGACATGCCGGTATTGTTCAATAAAAGCTTTGGCCAAGTCCTTCCATGACTTTATCTAATGTTGACTCAATCGATTATACTATCTGGTAGCAGATCTCGATAAAATATCTTAAAAACAATAGATCAATAACTTGTCATCTCTACCGTATCCCGTTATTCTTCAACAAAACATGGTAAGGTGAGAACAAGGTCAATTTGTCCTATCATTTTTGTTGAAATTCAAGACTTTAAACTTAAGGGATAGCACCAAGTCTGGGACAATGCTAAGTTCATTAGCATTAAACCCACTAAAGGTTTCCACTACCTCCGTTGCTTCCATCTTTTCTTTGAGTAGCTTGCAACAGTCCTCGATCTTTTTTGAAGTCTACATTCTTGGTTTCTCGATCTCAATCAACCGATCCATTTCTGAGATAAAATTTTTAGCTTGATTTCTCCCGGGCTTAACTTCCGATGTAGTGGGTAAATTTATAGAGAAAGAGGTGTCGACCTGATGAAGTAGTGACTTCCCTCGAGAAAGTATTACCTGAGGGTCAGGTTGAACCTTAGCATGAGTAAGAGTAAACCCCGGAGGATATGTAGGAAATTCATTTCCATCAGTGAAATTTTTTGTAGGATTTACAACATATGCCTCTCTTGGCTTGGGAAGCTTATATCCTAGCATTTGCGCTATTTGGCCTAGTATGTCTTGTCGAGATTTCTCAAACTGTTCCCTCGTGCCTTGTTGGGCCTTGGCTAACCGATCCTCCAACTTTTTAGCCAAATATTCTTGCATGTCTTTTTGAGTTTACTCAATTTTTTCCAATCTATCTTCGTTCACAATTTTGGTTTTTTTATTAGGTTCCGTAAGGGTGTTGAATCGGCTAACTTTTTCCTTTATCCAGTATCAATGTCATGTAATATTCCAAGATTTAGTCTTAATATCTTAACAATAAATGCATATAAATGTAAAGTGCATGCCTTAAATGGGAAGGTGTTGGTTCAAAAATGGTTCCCGTAGAACAACTTCCGAGAATCTACGAGATTTACTCGCAACCTTTGAATATTGCATTTAATTGATATCTAGGGTACTAGATTTTCTCCCGATTTATGGATACTTTCCAAATTAGAGACCATTCGTGAATCAACACCTCATGTTGGTGCAATGCAAGAATGACTAGTTAGCATACTACGATGATGTCATGCCATTTTACAATGTAAATGAATGAAATTGATGTTACATGTCAATGTGATGCAAACAAAATCAAGCACTAAAACAAATGGGTTAGTACGGTGAAGATAATTGAATAAATAAATTGAATAACAGTAAAGACAAAAAAATAAAGCAATTAAGATATGTAAATGACATATAAATAGCAAACAAAGGCATAAATAAATCAAGCAAGGCCTAATAGGGTTACCGCCTAACGGACAAAGTTTCGGTATGGCTCTAAAAGGTGGGCTCTTACGAGCCACTAAATGAGGTTAGGTTCTATAGTAAAATGTGTCCGAACTGTCGCTAGGACATCGACTCGGGAGGATACGAGACCTTATACCATACAGGGTCATGGACCCTACAAAATATAAAAATTGTATCCCAGAAATGAACTACAATGTCGTATAGAGGTGAACACCCCACGAGACAAAGTAATCAATCCCACTTATCGAGGGACGGGGCTCGGGTAGCTCATGCGTGAATGACAAATTAGCAAACACTGTATAAAATAAGGCTTGACCCTTTTAATAAATATGATACGAGCCCGAACTAAGGCTTGACTCTTTTTTTTTGTTTTTTGAAAACAAAAATGGTCCCCAACGGAGTTTCCATGCTGTAGCGACTAATTTTGAAAACAAGTTTCCCATTTTTTCTTGCAAAATCGGTTTAAGGGGAATACTTGAAAAGCTCGCATTTTGGAATAAAATTTGTGGAGTCGCCACCGATCACTTGGATAAGGAACCGGACACCAAAAGGAAACCAGAGAAAAACGGGTTCGGAGTCGGTTACGAGTGGGGAATGATTCGCACCCCACCACGCCCGAAAATCGGTACCGAAAAGGGTTCGTATCGTATTTATAAAGAAAAATGAAAATTTGATCTAATTTAATTAATAATCCCTAAAAATGCATGCATGCATGCATGGTCATACGATTCGAATATAAAAAATCTCATAATCTACGGTACCCAAAGAAGATGCCCGAAAACCCGAGACGACTCTCCCAATAGGATACCGAGATTTCGAGAACTAACTAATGCAACAACATAAATATGCATGAACAAATATAGATGATAACAAGGTAAGAATAAAATAAATAAATACATAACTCCAAACAACAAGAGCAATAAGAACTAACAAGGAGATGAAAAACCACTACCCAACAATTATATGAGAAACAAATTGCTATGTAGATAATATAAAGCCATGATATCATTATGTGCAGCATGTATGCTACGGAAAAGGATATAAAATGATATAAGTATATACTGCACATTTTTTTATTTAAAGTATATTCTACACATAAGACTCTGTATATATATATATAAATATATATACTATGCTGCCATGAGAACCGCATATATGTATACATATTTCATATATACACGTATTATATAACACGTATATATAAAGGGCGGTAATCAAGACCATAAAAACGTACAAACATATAATGGACAGAAATAAAAATAGAAATTACATATGAATACCAAATTAAACACAAAGAAGATGGAAAGCATAACCATTCATGGGTCAAAATACAACACTTAATTATATAAAAAGACATTTAATGGCTAAAAAAAGAAATAAGGGAAAGCCTTGAACGGCATTTAAGAAGAAATAATATGAGAAGACAAGAAAAGGGGAAAAAACAAATTAAAAAGTAAGAGGGAAATAGCCTTTAATGGCGTGAAAGAAATAAAAAGGAAATATTTAGTAAAAAGGACGGATTAAAGAAACCAAAATATAGGGCGTAAGATGGTAACTAAATTGAAAAGCTTTGAAAACAAGGAGGATTGCGGAAAAGATTAATCTTGGGTGAAGGGACCTAAACATGCGATAAAACCATTTTTTAAAACAAATATAAAAGCTAAAATAACAAAAAAAAAAACTCATTTTTACTCTCACTTTAAAAAAAATTCAAAAGAACCCATAAAATCCCATGCCCTGTTCTTTAGAGTTTCTGGGAACTCAAGAATGCCACCGCAGTTTTCTAGAAATCGGTGGCCTTTTGTCGCCTCGGCCACCGTTGGCCGTCATCGGAAGGCGCAATAGCAAATGCATTGGTTTGGATCGGCGGTGGCGATGGCTAGGGCTTGATTGCTGCAGTGGCGACTGAAGTTGATGAAGGTGGCTAGCGGTTGTAATTTTAGGGTTAGGGTTATGTTATCAAAATTAGGTTTAGATGTTGGGTTGTGGGTTGGAATTTGGTCATTGTGGGTTTGAATGTAATTAGGTTCATGGATAATGGGTTGGATTAGGTGTAAATGGGTAATGGTAATGTAATGAACATCTGGGCTTTAATGGAAATGAGTTGTTTTTTATGTTTTTAATTGGTTTTATTTTACCCGGATGAAAATGGGTGATTACACATCTAAATAGTTTAGATACTTTTATTTGCTCATTTCAATTGGGTAAACTAAGTAGAGGTTAGAGCATTATCGCCGCTGCTTTGGAATCGACATAGTAGAATCATGATCGGATCTCTATCTTCTCCAATTTTAGAATTCTAGATTTTAAACATATAATTCTTCACCTTTAGTCACCCCGATTTGTTCCTCGTACATGGATCTCTAGAGGTGATCGTCGAATAATTTTTCTGCTGCGCCATGGGCTGTACCGGCATGACCCAACAATGAATAAATCAACTTCCTTACAAACTTGTCTTCCAGGATGATTTCTCCCTGACCTTTGAGTTCGTTGACAACGATTTTGACATAGCTTTGATGTCTTTCTCCGAGGTCATCTTGAAGTTCTCATAACATAGATTGAGAAGACTAATCTTGGTCTCCTTCATTTCATTTGTTCCTTCATGAGTGACTTCAAGCTTGATTTAATTGCATTTCTCTTTTCTTCCTCATTCAACTCATTCTTGTTCTTGAGAACAAAAAATTCCCATTCCTTCTTTTGTGGGATTGAAAGGCCATCAACTGTGTCATCCCAAAGAGAATAGTTGTTGACTTGAATAAAGAGAATCATCCTATTCTTCCAACAAGAATAATTGACCTCATCGAAGTAGGGAGACTTGAAGATGGATTATGCCATTTGAACTAGTTGATGTAGAAATCGATCTAGCACTCTAAGGATCTTCTTAAACGTTGTTAGACCGTTGATTGAGTCTCGCTCTGATACTAATTGTTAAGCTTGAAACAATCAACCAAAAGTGTCAAGAGGGGTGAATTGGCTTTTAAAAATTGATGGATGAAAAAGTTCAGAAAAAATTGTAACACAAAGATTTATAGTTGTTCGAATTCTCAACTAAGTCTACCTCCGCTACCTTATCTATCCATATTAAGGATGTTCCACAAATTCACTAATTTTTCTTTCTGTTGAGGACAAAGAGGTAATCTTACAAACCTCAAAAGTTTATATCCCAAACTTTGAGCAACTTTCTCCCAAAGAGAAATACAAGTTTAGCAAACTTAAGAAAAAACCTCACAAGGCTAAATGTTTGCTCTAATTAAGCACTCACCCCAAAATTAAACACTTGAAAAACCTCAATGTTCGCTCTAATTAAGAAAAAAACTTTAAGTTACTAATCTGTGTTGAAATAGGGGTCTTGACAACTGCAATCTAAAGTAAAACGGATGTCCACTATAGGTGCTAAAATCATCCCATTTCCACTCTACATTTGGATCTACATGGAAGCAAGAGATGCTGGATCCATTGGCAGGTTATTGGGTTCTAATCGAACATTTATCTACCGACCTACCTTACTAACGAAAGGATCAGTCTAGAAATAAATTTCTTTTCCACTTCTTATGTTCCACATAATAATTGATTATGCATCATTCCAAACTACACTAAGACCTTTCCAAAGTCACAGACAATTGCTCTTCACCAAACACTCTGGGATACCATCAAATCTATTTGTAATTTAAACGAAGGAGTTTTCCCCAAAGTTGGTCCTTCTTGGTAAGAAGATTAAAAGCAATCTTTATTAAGAAAGCTTCGTTCTGGTGCTCGAGTGATTTAATCACAAGGCCACTATTTAAAGTTGACTTACAAACCTCTTCCCACTTGACAAGGTTAATTCCTTTTTCTTGATCCAATTTTCCCCAAAAAAATATTCTAATTAGTCTTTCAATTTCCTTACCTGCCCTTTTGGGAGCATAGTAGTTTGTAGGGGTGTTCAAAATTCCGATTAACCGAATTAACTGACCGAACCGGAATTTTTTTTGATTAATCGATCGGTTAAATTTAGGTTCTGTCGGTTAATGGTTAATGATTTTTTCAAACTTCGATTATCGGTTAATTCAGTTCGAAATCGGTTAATTAACCGAATTAACCAAATTACCCGAAATTTTTATGTTTTATATACATTTATTTTTGGTCACTAAACTTCTAAAAATTATAAAATGGTCATTAAATTTAATAAATTTGCACAAAATGACCATTAAATTTATTAAATTATTAAAAAATAATCATTAAAAGTTTCAGTATTTATCAATAATTTATAATGTGCAATAAATCAATGATCATTTTGTAATATTTCGATAAGTTTAATGGTTGTTTTATAACTTTTAAAAATTCAGTGGCTAAAAAGATTATTTTAACATAGTTTAGTGACCATTTGTGTAATTTACCCAAAATTTTATAACAAATTTCGGTTAACCAAATTAACCGAACTTCTTTTGGTTCGGTTAAAAAATTTTGAAAAAATTTCAGTTCGGTTAACGGTTAATAGAAAAATTTTCTATTAATGAAATTTTGGAAGTTCGGTTCGGTCGGTTAACCGAACCGACCGTTTGAATACCCCTAGTAGTTTGTATGGTGTAAGAAGGGATAATGGAGAGGGCGACCTAAGCGAGGGTAATCTTACCTGTCAGGGAGAGATACTTTGCCTTCCAGCCTGATAATATATCTCTAATCTCCTAAATCAAGTATAGGTAAGAAGCTTTAGTGACCTATTTATGCAACAACGGTACACCTAATTATTTCCCCTAGTCTTCCACTTCAATGAAACCAAAGGTACTATTTATCTGTAATTGCATATATGTTGGAACGTTATTAGATAAGTGGATATTTATCTTCTCAACGCTCACCTTGTGACCCTAAGCTAAACAAAAGTATCCTAGAATCTTACGTAACACATTTAGTTGCTTTAGGGATGCCTCAACAAATATACATGTCATCCACAAAAAATAAATAAGAAATATATGGGCCCTCCTTAGAGATCGTAAAAGACTTTCATCTACCTTGGTTTACCTCATGATGAATGGCTTGAGTGAGTTGTTCTATACATAAAAATAAAAGGTAAGGTGAGAGAGGGTCGCCTTGTCGTTTTTCTCTTGTCGGTTTGAATGAAGAAGTCATGGATCGATTCCATAGAATATGTGTAGACACCAAAGAAACACATCTCATAATACTCATTCTCAGATTTTTCGATAAACCAATATCCCTTAAGGTAATCTTGATGGTTATTGATTATAAACTATTAATAGATTTCTTTAGTGACAAATAAGAGACTACACAAAAATACTATTTTGATAGTCAATTATGGGATCTTTCAAAAATGCTTCTTAATTTTTGGGCAAAAGATCATTTGTGGTAATTTTTGTAAATCAAGGATTCTAAATTCATATTTAGGTATAAGTAGGCTATTGGATGGTTTAATCAAATATTGGATCGAATAATTTGAGTTTTACTTTTTAAAAAGAGTAATTTGATTATTTTTATATGATTTAAAATGATATTTTGAGTTAATTTGACTCGAAAATTTAGGTTATTACAGATGAGTTGCAGCTAGCGCCAAAGGTTATCAGCTGCTACGATTTAACTAAAGTTCAAGGATTAAATTGATATTTTCTCTAAAGTTCATAGGTCAAATTAAAAAAATAAACCCTTTGACTAACGTGCCATATTAGAGTTAGCGGCTTAGTGACCAAAATGTTATAAATCAATAATGTAAGTGAGAAAAATATAATTTTTCAAAATTGATAAGCAAAATCAAACAATTCAAAAACAAAAGATATCGATCATATAATTTATCCATGAATTATTTAAATCTTTCAACGTTTTAATAAATTACATTCGTTTTAAAAAATTTAAAATTTAATAGAAATTAATTTGATTTATATATCTATATGTCTACCATGTAGTTATACAAATTAAATTCCAATAAAAATAATAAATTAATATACAATAACTATATATCTAAATTATATAAATTAATTCTTATTACAAAATTTAATTTTCCAATCTAAATAAAAATTATATTTAATTAATGTGATCGACTAACTTATAATATTGTAACACCCTCGACCCGGATGTCACATTTGGGTCTCAAGCTCAAACCCAAAACCATAAAATTTCTTTTCAAATAGGATCAACCCATCAAGTAATTCACAAAAGCATTTAAAACAAGCGATTAAAATAAATAAATATATAAGTAAATAAAATGTTACAAATGAGCTCCAATTTAAGTTTAAAACATTTAAATGTACAATTTAAACAATACAATTTCAAATAATAAATACAACCTCCACAAGTAAGGTCTTATGAACACATAGACCATTAGACTCAAATACCGTACTCCGAAGATCCACATGCTAGAATCCTTATCTGATAGTGCTCTACGATCCCACGATCCAACGGTCAACCTACGCACGAAAATAACGATTCAGAGCATTGAGCTTACAAAGCTCAGTGGTACACATCTACTCTGCTATACTTCATGCTAATCATAAATGTAAGCATGCAAGCTAGTACAAGCAATAAGGAAAGATAAATAAACATGTTGTGCTACCATAATCGCCTATACACATGTCAAGCATATAAACAACCTTGCGATTACAACAAGCACATCAATAAAGCAAACCAAGAGCGAAGCCCCAATGTCACCCGACATTGAGAGACCCGCCCATGCTCGGAATCTCACATCGAGCTGCTCAGAATCTTACATCGAGCGGTATACTCGGAATCTCTCATCGAGTCTTCACTTAGAATCTCACATCGAGCGGGGCTCAGAATCTCACATCGAGTAAATGTCATCAACCAGAATCTTAAATCGGGTGGCCTTCATTTCATCACCCGGAATCTCACATCGGATGGCCTTCATGTGTTGCAAAACTCACTCACTGGTATCCGGATCCCACCAAACAAAGACTCTTAACCAAACAAGTGCCCTACCTAGCACGCAACCATCACACGACCCACCACAAGTCCTTATCGTTGCTATTACAACCAATCAAGCATTACCGAGTTGTTACGTGTTATGTAGGAGTAATATAATTCATTCCAGTAATTATTTCCTACAATCCACATTATCTCATTGATTACAGTAATAACTGCTTTATTAATCATATTCATTGACTTTCATCTCAAACTGACCTTTAAACCAATTAGTGTTAATTACCGATTTCATAAGCAATTTATGGAGTATTTATCGGTATTAGTCCATTAAGCCTGGCAACATCAATATTAATTACGAGGCCCTATTCTACCACTAAAGCTTATGAAAGTCATTATAGTTTGTTACTAGCGCATTTAAATCATTTACTATTACTTACCAATTTTTAAGCATTTAATTAAATATTTATCAACACTGCCCCTAACCAATATTCAACCGAACATATTAATTCATTCCACTAGCACACAAGGCATCACCACATAGCAATCATAAATCAGGTAATCATACGAATATCTAGATAATCTTATACGGTCTATAAAGCTCATAACAGTCTCAACATTCGCAATAATTACCAAGCCTTGAATATCCACATCATCACATGCTGATTGCTCATCTCCTAATTTGCAACCACTAACATGCAAGGCAATTACACTTATGATGCTCATGAAGTGTTTCGGAGTTCGAGGTGTACTAACCATATGCTGACATCACTAAAATCCTCATCCTAGCTTCCCTAATATTCCACTTGATCTGATGACCGACCCGATTAATACTCACATAACAACAATTACGAAAATACTTAAATTTCATACACCTCATTTGCCAAGCTAAGGGTCAAACAAGTAAAAATAGCTTATCGGGTTTGAATTTAGCAAAACGAACTGTTTCATTGAATCCGGAACGTCGAGAAACCCCAGGGTAGGGTCCCCCGAAAAAAGTCAACGCCGATCAACGGTTAACGACGACGGTCAGTGATCAATGGTCAACGGTCAGCTTTCAATGATCAACGGCGGCTAACGACAGCAGTTAACGGTGGTGGATGGCGATAGACAGCGTCAATCGGCGATGGACGGCTCGGCGCGGCTGGGCTTGGGTTGAGTCAGCTCGGCCTGACTCGGCCGAGTTGGGCCGATTCAACTCGGGTGACTCAGTCCCCTGGAGCAGGGCCAGGCTCACTCGCAGCGACAGTGCATAGGGACCCGTGACGGTAGTTTCCGACGACCAAATTTCACTGGCAAACTGTTCTTGAGCCGGTAAACTCGGTGGTGGCCTCTATTTCTCGATTCGAGCCGTCTAATCCTTTTGAACAGTACAACCCAAAACTTTCTCTCTCACACCTCCTCCGACGGTAACTCTGACGACGACGATGTTGGTATTGGTGGACTCGTCTCGATAAGATGAACACAATGGCGGTGGAGGTGTCACGATAGGACGACTAGATCTCCGTAGATCAGAGTTTGAAATTCACACCCTAACTTTTCTCTCTCTCCCACCATTCTCATCTTTTTCCTTTTCTCTCTCCTCTATCATTTTTTTCTCTTTTCAACCACCCATTCACTATTTAAAATTCAAACAACATTTTCATTTCTTTTCCCCTTTTTACCCATAAGCCCAAATACGCATTTTTAATTGGGCCCTGAACACAAGGCCCCAATACTCGGTCCAAGACCCGATTTGTTAACCCAAAATCTGGGTCGTTACAACTCTACCCTCCTTGAAAGAAATTTCGTCCCCAAAATTTGCACCCATAACCAGAAGAAAAAGCTGAAACCATTACAACTCTTCGACGTTCCCAAGAATTTCCCGTTGCGCTACTCTGATCTCTCACAACACCTATCAACATGACCATGCCTTCTAATGGTACGAACAATATCTCAACTGATCCTCCTTCATGGGAGGATTTCATCCTTGCTCCGTACATCACAAACGACCAGCCAAAACTCAACGGTGTCTTGACAAAACGTCACATAGATACTTCATTAAAGAAACTTATCTTACTCTATAGAACCCCAAAGAATTGTTGTACATGAATTCTTCTACTACAACACATGATCAAAAGAATAGAAGGTTAAACAGATGTTGCATCCAAACTAGATAACTATTCTCGAGGTAACTCCCTGATGGAGACTCTAACTCTAATAGCATTCTCGTCCAAAACATCGCTTGCCGGACGCTAACCTTTTTGAAAACAAACGACACCCAAACTTGGTTCAAGCATTCACATTAAACTCGACATGGAACCCATATCGGTAACTAACATAGCTCCCACCAACTCTATTCTCACAAGGGTCTTACGATTCAAATCATAACGTATCTGGAGAACACATACTATGTAACACAACTCAAAACTATCGTCGTAATAAAGGCTCACCAAAAAAAGGTTCCATCAACCTCGAATCTTGTGCTAAAAGGTGACATGAACATCTCGTTGTATCGTACAACCCAACTAGGAAACAAACCAATCAGACTTTCTGTGGCTCACACCTTTATTGAAAACTTATTAAATGGTGCATATCCAGGCACTATATCATTACTCAACGAAACTGTGCACTCACGAATCTTGTACAAAAACCCCAGCCACCTATTAAATTTCACCGATGAATACCAAAGCATCCTCACAATTCTGAGGAATTCAATACTTATCTTTCAACTGATAGGAAACAGCTACTTGTCACTATCTCAACACACAACTCCACATTGTTTCCTGAATATGTGATGAAAGCTTAGCATCAACTGTCGCTCTCAAAATTCTTCGTATACAAACCACTGTAATATAACGGAAAATCTTTTATCTTGATACGTCTTTTCCAAAACACTTATCAAAAGACTTCAACCATCGAACCCAATTTCAATCATAACATTGTGTCCTCTTAACTTAATCGGATGCTTCTTCTTATGGCTCCCAAAGCAAATCAACCCTTAACTCAAAACATACTAACGGACACATGGTTACCAGCACTGTATAGAGCTAATATCGACACTCTTTTACATTACCATTATCTAGGATAACCCCATACGATGGCATGATACTCTGAATCTTGTTACCCGATACGATCCACTATTTATTTAGCTCACTTGCTTAAGTGCTTATCGACTACACCATCAACAGTCCAGTCCTTACATACCTTATCCCATGTCATCATCTAAACCGCAAATTTCCTTAAAAATCAAGTACCTCAAACTTCACTCTAGTAGGGAGAACACAATCTTTCTCTTCCAGCACCAAAATACAACACTAACGTTACAACAAAACATCTCCGAAAACCCCAAAATCTCATTCAACTCTGATCAGGTCCACTCAATTGTCACGACAGATAGCTTAATATAACACGACTTTCCACCGATGTCCTACGGCTCGCTTCAGAGCGGCTGTGATACAATCAAAAGCATTTACAAAGTCTCAAACACTTACTCTCTTAACTGATTATACGGTAATTAACCCTTCCCACACATACGGTCAATGAGATGTTTATCTATTCAACACCAAACTTTTCATATTCCTTACATCCACACTTGTCGCACAAAACATCCAACTCATATTTAAAGAGACAACACAGTGGCTCCCACCTTATCTTTACCGAAATACCTTGATGTCACCGTGAATATTACCCAATATCACGGCATACTCAAAGAGAAAAGAGAATCTTCTTTCTAAAATCCATTTATCAAATTTTTCTAACCTCAACACATAGCGATAAGCATCACCCTTCCAAACTAATCTAAAAAACACACATGCGCTTCACATTCGGTTAGAGGAGTTATCCACCTTCGAAAATAATTTTACGATCTTCTCTGATAGTTTAACAAACTATCAACGAATTAGACAGCATATTCATGAACCAACTTTTACTAGAGAACAAGCCCGACTCTCCCTTGAGTGAAGTACTTAGACGAGAATGACCTTATTCAAGTTGTTCCTCCGAAACTGAATCTTCAACTACTCAACTGGGTTGATAACCTCTAACAACTACGACGACATCGGCATCCAACTTGGTCTTACCTCATATCTACTCACGTTCTTAAAAGGGAAAGAACTTAACGACTTCTCCATAAAGCATAAACAAGCCTTCTGGTCGTCTAAAAGCTCTCAGCATCGAACTACACACATTAACACCTATCGATTAGGTCAAACCTATCACACAACCACGTAACCATCCTCAAAACTATCACTGTGATGATCACGATAAAAGGACGACGATCCAACATTTCCATTTACAAAGCTGGGTTCCATCGAGGTCTCGAAGCCTCAAATTCACTCTCAGTATCACTGACTAACTCCCCACTTGATTAACCATAACAATTTTCATGATGCATCAACTCTTAAGAAGATAACTCTCTTTCAAACCGGTATAACGTCTAACTTCGTCTATACACTGACGAAATAATGGATCCCAAATCCACTATCTCCGAGGAATGCCCTTAAGAATGGAAATGATACTATCCTAGTATCAACAAGGACTCATTTTCTTTTTAAACAGATAAAAGGGTCCTCCAACCTATGTACACTCATCGATCGATTTTGAGAACAATTTATCCATTCCCGTAACAAAACCTTTATCCACACATAATGGTGAGAATTCCTTGATACGAAATCTTGCAACGAATCTGAAGACTTTAACGACTACAACGCATAACGAAAACGTCACTTATGCAACATGAAAAGAATGCATTCTCAACTCGAGTGTCCTCCAACTAACTTACATCTCGACAATCTGAGGCGACCCCACTCTCGGGATCACTACCATTAATTGTTCTGCACTTAACTCGGTCCTCTCAACCACGATCATAACCATCTTGACGTCGCAACATTAGATGCACTATTAGAATTCCATCCTTTAGGAGTACAAATTTAGTTTAAGGGCTCGTATTCACTAGACACCTTATTAAAACACCTATACCACATCGAGGTTTCCTAGAACCGACTAAAACTAAGCTCTGATACCACTAAATGTAACACCCTTGACCCGGATGTCACATTTGGGCCTCAAACCCAAACCTAAAACCATAAAATTTCTTTTCAAATAAGATTAACCCATCAAGTAAGTCGCAAAAGCATTTAAAACAAATAATTAAAATAAATATATATAAGTAAATAAAGTGTTACAAAGGATCTCTAATTTAAGTTTAAAACATTTAAAGGTACAATTTAAATAATGCAATTTAACTCCACAAGTAAGATCTTATGAACGCATAGCTTACTAGACTCAAATATCATACTCCGAATATCTGCATGCTAGAATTTTGATCTGATAGTGCTCCATGATCCCACGATCCAACGGTCAACCTACGCACTAAAACAACGATTCTGAGCGCTGAGTTTAGAAAGCTCAGTGGTACACATCTACTTTACTATACTTCATGTTAATCATAAACATAAGCATGCAAGCTAGTACAAGCAATAAGGAAAGATAAATAAACATGTGGCGCTACCATAATCGCCTAAACACATGTCAAGCATATAAACAACATTGTGATTACAACAAGCACGTCAATAAAGCAAACCAGGAGTGAGGCCCAATGTCACCGACACTAGGAGACCCGTCTATGCTCAGAATCTCACATCGAGCGGTATACTCAGAATCTCGTATCGAGTCTTCGCTCAGAACCTCACATCGAGTGGGGCTCGAAATCTCACATCGAGCAAATGTCATCACCCGAAATATCACATTGGATGTCATTCATTTCATCACCCAGAATCTCACATCGGATGACCTTCATGTGTTACAAAATTCACTCACTGGGTATTTGAATCCCACCAAACAAAGACTCTTAATCAAACAAGTGCCTTACCTGGCATGCAACCATCACATGACCCACCACGGGTCCATATCATTACTATTACAACCAATCAAGCATTACCTAGTTGTTACATTTTATGTAGGAGTAATATAATTCATTCCCATTAATTATTTCCAACAATCCACATTATCTCATTGATTACAGTAATAACTATTTTATTAATCATATTCATCGATTTCCATTTTAAACTGACCTTTAAACTAATTAGTGTTAATTACCGGTTTCATAAGCAATTTATCAAGTATTTATCGGTATTAGTCCATTAAGCCTGGCAACATCAATATTAATTACGATGCCCTATTCTACCCCTAAAGCTTATGAAAGTTATTATAGTTTGTTACTAGCGCATTTAAATAATTTACTATTAGTTACCGATTTTTAAGCATTTAATTGAATATTTATTAGCACTGCCCCTAACCAGTATTCAATCGAACATAATAATTCATTCCACTAGCAAACAAGGCATCACCACATAGCAATCATAAATCAGGTAATTATACGAATATCCGGCCGATCTTCTACGGTCTCTAAAGCTCATAACAGTCTCAACATTCTCAATAATTACCAAGCCTCGAATATCCCCATCATCACATGCTGATTACTCATCTCCTAATTTGCAACCACTGACATGCAAGGCAATTACACTTATGATGCTCATAAAGCGTTTCGGAGTTCAAGGTATACTAACCTTATGCTAACATTGCTAAAATCCTCATCCTAGTTTCTCGAATATTCCACTTGATCCGATAACTGACCTGATTAATCTTCGCATAACAACAATTACGAAAATACTTAAATTCTATACACCTCATATGCCAAGCAAAGGGTCAAACACGTAAAACAACTTACTGGGTTCAAATTTGGCAAAACGGAATGTGCCATTGAATCCGGAACGTCGAGAAACCTCAAGGTAGGGTCCCCAAAAAAAGTCAACACCGATCAACGGCTACAGTCAACGGCAACGGTCAACGGCGGCTGACGACGGCAGTCGACGGCGGTTGGCGGCAAGCGACTCGGCGCTGCTCGGCTCGACTCGGCTAAGCGCGACTGGGCTTGGGCTGAGTCAGCTCGGACTGACTCGGCCGAGTTGGGCTGAGTTAACTCGAGTGACTTAGTCCCCTAGAGTAGGGCCACGCCCACGCGCAGCGGGGGAGCGTGGGGGCGCATGACGGTGGCTCCGGTGGCTTTCGATGGCCAAACTTCACCAGCAGACTGTTCTCGAGCCGGTGAACTCGGTGGTGGTCTCCGTTTCTCGATTCGAGCCCTCTAACCCCTTTGAACAACACAACCTGAAACTTTCTCTCTCACACCTCCTCCGACGGCAACTTTGAAGGAGGCGATGCTGGTACCGGTAGACTCGTCTCGACGAGATGAACACAATGGCGGTAGATGTGTCACAATCGAACGGCTAGATCTCCGTAGATCGGAGTTTGAAATTCTCACCCTAACTTTTCTCTCTTTTCTCTCTATCACACCATTCTCATCTTTTTCCTTTTCCCTCTCCTCCATCATTTCTTTTCTCTCTTTTCAACCACTCACTCCTTATTTAAAATTCAAACAACCTTTTCCTTTTTATTTCTTTTCCCCTTTTTACCCTAGGACCAAATACACATTTTTAATTGGGCCCTGAACTCATGGCCTAATAATCGATCCAAGACCCGATTCATTAACCCAAGATCCGGGTCGTTACAAATATATTCAATTTTTTAACTAATGAACCCAACAAGTAGTATTCGTGACAAAACGGATGATATTCATCCTAAGAGACCTGGGTTCAATCGCTCTGTCTAGAAGGTATGTACATTGTAAAGGATTAAGAATATGTATGAAAAAATACTATCTTATAATCACTAATCAGTATCACCTTTAGTCTATTAAAAAACATTAACTATACCACATACCACTCAACTATGGTCGTTGACTCGAAAATGCCACCGAACTTTAAAAAAGTGCAAATTTAACAATGAACTTTAGTTTTTGACTCGAAAATGTCACTCCGTCGTTAACTCTTAACGTCCCCGTGAAGTCAAAACGTCATCGTTTTGGTGCGGTTGTTTTGAAGCCTAATTCAGCCCAAAACGACGTCGTTTTGTTAGAGAAAAAAATATTAAAATCATGGGTTTAAAGGGGTTTGAACCTAAGACCTTCAAATACAAAGGCTAAGCCTTAACCACTAAACCAACATGACATTATATAATGTTTTACCACAAATATTATATATCTCAAACCACTTGAGATTAATTCAAATATTTTATGAAATAAATAATACTATAAATAATATTAATATATAAAAATATAAAGTATATTATTTTTATATTTTTATATTTTATTAATAATATAAATATATCATTTTAAAAAACCTAAAATATTTATAAAAATAATATATTTATATTATGAATAATATATAAAAATCCTAAACCATGAACTATTAACTCACAAACGTCAACCCTCAAACCTAAGCCATAAACCTTAAAGTTTATGATTTAGAGTTTTATATTTTATTTTTATGAATATTTTGGGTTTTTTAAAAATAATATATTTATATTATAAATAACATATAAAAAATAAAAATAATATATTTTTATTTAAATTATATAAATTTATCCATTTGGTTCAACGAAATTATTTTATGAAAAAAATAATACTATAAACAATATTAATATATAAATAATATAAAATATACTATTTATATATATCAATATATAAATAAAATATATTATTTTTATATTTTTATATATTATTTATAATATAAATATATTATTTTTTAGAAAAAAATATACATAAAAATAATATATTTAAATTATAAATAATATATAAAAACCCTAAGGTTTAAGGTTTGAGGTTTGGGGTCTAGAGTTTTATATATTATTTATAATATAAATATACTATTTTTATGAATATTTTGGGCTTTTTAAATAAAATATAAAAATAATACACTTATATATTGATATATATAAAAATAATATATTTTATATTTTTATATATTAATATTATTTGTAATATTATTTATTTTATAAAATAATATGAATTAATCTTAAGTCGTTTGAGATATATAATATTTGTGGTAAAATATTATATAATGTCATGTTGGTTTAGTGGTTAAGGCTTAGCCCTTGTATTTAAAAATATTTGGTTTTAAATCCCTTCAAGTGCATAGTTTTAATATTTTTCATTCAAAAAAAGGGCGTTGTTTTGACTTAAATTAGGCTTCAAAATAACCGTACCAAAACGATGTCATTTTAACTTAACGAAGACGTTAAAAGTTAACGACGGAATGACATTTTTGAGTTAAAGTTCGAAGACATTTTTAAGTCAGTAACTATAGTTGAGTAGTGTGCTGTGTAGTTAACCTTAAAAAAAATTCTAAACTAATAAAATACATCTTCTTTAAATGACAATTGAATCCCGCCGCCTCCCCCCGGGAATTAAACAAAAAAATTCTTACATCAAAGGACTAAAATACCCTTACCGAAAAGAAAAGGCTTTTCTAGAACTTTTTTAAAATGTTTCCATCTCTCTCTTCGGCAAACATGCCTCCTATTTCTCTCTTCGGCCTTCAAAACAATCCTCCTCCTCCTCCTCTGGTTCCCGATCCAAGCAGGTAATTTTTGAAACCCTAAACTTGAAAATTTCTGCTAAAGTCATGAGAATTTGATTTATGGATCGCTTTGCGTTATCTACTCTCTGCCTCTGAATTACCTTGCTATATCTGATTATCTGTTTTCGATCATACTGTTTGTTACTCTCTCTCTCCATTTTGGTGAGATAAAGAATTTTTTTCGAGGCCGCTATTTCTTTTATGCTTCTGTTTGAGGTCGTGATACACCGCTATTGATGTGAAATTTGCGCTCACTACTATGGAGGTCTTTACCGGTGGCGGAGGCGCCTTACAATGACGCAGCGGCTGCGTCACCACTATGCCACACCCATTTGAAACCCTATAATGTACTTATCAAAACTATCATTTCTTAGTAAGGATTTCAGATAACTTTTAGGTTATACCTGGAGACTTGAATTTCATTAAATGGATTTGAATTTCAAAAACACTATAAATTGTGTAATAAAACACATAAAAAGGTTATATTTCTGATATTTTTCAAATTCAGTGATTGTTTGGATGTCTACTATAGGTGAATTTGATATATATATAGAGAGAGAGTTATCTGTGAATTTGAAATATGTAGATATTTGTGAATTTAAAGTTCATGTTATAATATCTTTCAAGTATATAATCTATTGAATTCTAATTCGTTTTACATAATGTGTGAATTTCATTCTCACAATTTTGGTCATCAATCTTTATTTTAATAGTAAATTTAAGACAAATGGGTACAATGTTTTTAAAGATTGTATATTTGATGTGTTAATCAAATCACCATTTATTAACAAGGATTTCAAATAAGTAATCTTAAAACTTATACATAATCATAATGTATGCATTTTATTCACATAATTTTATATAACAACTGAAATTTAAATCCAAATTTTCAAATTCATTTTTCTAAATATAGTGTCGGAGGGAACTTTTCGTAGTATATGTACCATGGTGCTTCTTCCTATTACGCTTCAGTTATTTATGTGGACTGATTTGATGGCATTTCAACTCATAGATATAGTTGTCATATGCAGAGTAGTAGTACATCTATCATGTCAGAAGCTCCAAAAAATTCGAGCGAGCACTCTAAAGCTGGACCTGATTTCTTTGGCTTTTATGCTTGTCAAATAGCTGATTTTTTGTCAGAAGATGAAAATGCCTTGTCCATTTCCAATGCATCTGAATTGTCTCAAAGGAAATATGGGGCGGTCAGTGGTAAAGACACCTTGGAAGGCAGTTGTAAAGATGTTGATTCCCTTTTCGAAAACAGCATTGTTGTTGGGCTTTCAGATTTCAAGAAAGTAAGATTGAAGGGATTACTTAGGCAGAGCGTGAATGATCTCTCAATGGAAGTTGATGAGGTATAGATTTGTGCAACTTGCTACTCCTGTTTTCTGAAGATAAATGAGTAATGGAGACTGCTATTGGATACTAGTAGAATTTGATTTTCTAGAAGTGCTTATGGTTTTTGTACTTGGAACTTCTAGTTTGTAGTACATTTTTTAGCTTTTTGCAATAGCAAACAATCATTTTCTCTCCTAAGACAAATGAAAACCATTAAAAGACAAAATTTGAAAGCCTCATGCCCTCATGCTTGTGTACTTAATATCTCGCTTCCATAAACATTGGTTTTACGTTCTGCCACGTCAAAGCACTAATTTGTTTCTACTGATCAAGATATATCCCAATTCAGACCAGTTTCTGTACCAATGTTGTCAAGGGTGCAAGTCATAAAAATTCTTGCATTGAATATGCTATTTTGAAGGGCACGTGCATGCCTATCGCCACTTACTTGAATCCCTTTCTAGCTTTTATCACTTTGTTGTAACCTTTAGCTGGCTTGCTGCTTTAATGGTGCCCTTCTATTTTAATTATATGAATTCCTAGTTCTTTGTTTCTCTCTATAATTTTTTTCAAAGTAAATGATCAATGATACAATGATGTAGAATTGGTTTTTGGCTCCCATCTTTCAGAGGGAAAATATTGTAATAACTGAAATTTTTTATTATTGTAGATGTTAGATCCTGTTGTGGCTATGTCTGAATTACGTTATAAGCTTAGAAGCAACAGCTTGGTGAATTCAGCGTTAGATGGTGATGCAGGCCAGGCTGCCAGTAAGAAACCTAAGCTGTCAACTTCCTGCACATCAACCAGCATCACAAGAAATTCTTGTCCTACCAAATTTGAATCTTGCAAAGAGGTTATATTTTACACTTCATCCAAAGTTATACTGAAAATGGACAGATTCTAGATATTCAGTTGCATTTGCATTCTAACAGTTGCAATTAGTTTGTTGTCTGTGGAACTTTTGGATGCATTAGATATATTTGCACATTGTATGTCCATGCGTCTATAGTCATGTGTGCATATTCTGTTTGAAGCAGCATAGGCATTTTTCTCTTGAGCACGTGCTTACAAAATGAGGCACTACCATTAGTAACTTGTAATTAAATGTGTTTCATTATACTTTTTCCATTTTTAGGAGGAAGATGATTTGGAGTTCCTTCTAAAGAACAATAACCAGCTGCTGGTAGAGGAAACAATGAAAAAGTATTCTGATGAACTATCCTCAACGGTGATTTTCTGAAAACTGTCCTTTTCCATAGTTTGTAACTTGTTTATACCCTTCTGTCTCATGTATGATTTATGCCACTTTCCGAAAATTGTTTATAGCTGAACTCAGTTGACGTCTTCTCTTTTCAGCTGGTGCATATGGAACAAAAGCTTGAAGAAACTTTAGATACTATAATGTCCAAGTGTAGGTATGGCTTTGTTCCTGAGGAACTTACAGCTTCGAGTGTGCTTTAGCCATTATGCTATTGTGCAGCGGATGTTAGGTGCTCATATTATGTATTTTACCTTTCACATGTGCATATGATGTTAGTATACTGCCACTTTTCGCCTTACCTCAAATCAGTTTTAACACTTTTAACTTCAATTACAGGCCCATGACACGTACTGAGAAGCGGCAGCTTCAGAAAATGATACAAAAGCTACCCAACGAAAATCTTGCTCGTGTGGTTGAAATTATCCAACGTGGTAGGCCAACTGGAAATACTTGCGGCGAAGAAATCTTTGTGGACCTGGAAAAAGAGGTAAAGAAATAGCAGCAAGTAACATGATTTCAAGAGTTAATTTAGAATTTCAAACCCGTACCAAGGCGATGTCTTGTCTTTCAGGAAAATGTGACGCTCTGGAGATTATATTACTACGTCGAAGCAGTTGAGAAGGCCAAAATGCTTGCACAATTGCAATGTAATACAACCCCAACGCTATAGCCATCTTTCTGAGACCATGACAGCAGTTATACATGTCATTCTATCAAGTTTATTTAATACAATTCTCGCTTGCTTAAAGTTGCTATACTAACACTCGTAGTCATTATCGATCAGTGAATACTATCAGCATATATGCTAATGATCCATGTAAATTGGTTCCTTTTGTCTTCAAGGTGTTGACAATACTTGAAAACTTTAGTACTGGCATTTATTTTTGTTACGGCCACTAAAACACGAAATATAGTCCCCAGGAGTAATTCTTTAATGGACCTATGCAGTATAGATGGAAACATATTTGTAAACTCATTAGCCAAGTAGTATGATCAAAAGTTTTTTAGATGGAAAAACTTTTTAGTTTTAGGGGTTAGGGATTTAATTTAGTATTTAAAGTTTAGGGGTTTGGGTTGTAGGGTTTAGAATTTAAGGCTAATGTTTAGAATTTAAGATATAAGATTTAGGGTTTAGTTTTTTAGGGTTAGGATTAGAAATTTAGGATTCGGCTTTTATAATGTAAATATGCAGGCTTGTGTAAAATTAATTTTACACAGTTTGCGTATCAAAATTTTGCCTTTTTAGATTTTGGTTTATCGGGTGTTTAAACAAACAGGTTATATACTTCTTTGACAGCACAATGTTTTTAAGGCACGCAATTTTTGGTCCATTTGTGTTGGACTCTGGAAAATTTCAGCCTTTTAAATTGTAGTGCAAAACATCCTTTAGTTTGATTTCAAAATGAAACTGAATTTAAGTCGATTCAGACTTGTGAAGTGTGGACTTGGTAATACGACATGGAATAGAAGAATTCAACCACAGAAAACATGGTCTGAATTCCAAATGTATAGAACAACCTTCTACTTAAGTTCTGTTTTAGTCATATGCTGGTTTGAAGTTCTTGTAAGCTATGACGGAATAAGAGGGTCTGAATCTGAAAATAACCTGAGCCATTTCATGAACCAACTAGACGGCGATTTGTCATCTCGAGAATTACCAGCAGGCGGTAATTTCGGGATGACTTCTGCCTCCGTGTACCCTTCAATGCACTTGGGAATACTGCAAAAGAAGTTGTAGTCTACTATATGCGGTTCATTCTGTCCAGGCACCGATTGCTTCCTCAGAGAGAGTGAGTCTAGGGTGCAGCAGGGTTACGGTACAATTACAGTGTGTTATCATCCGAAATGTTACAAAATTCAAAACTTAAAACTTAAAATGTTATAAAAAGTAACATTTTAGGTTGGTGGTTAAATATCGAAACTTGACTATGAGTATCAATACTTGTCACTTCTGATAAAATTTTAAGTCAGGGTTAAGTATCGAAACTGTCTTTGAATATCGTACTTGTCATGAGACCACCAACCTAAAATGTTATCAAAAAGTATGACATTTTAGGTTAGTGAGTAACATTTTAAGTTTTATATCTTGTAATATTTCGATTGGTATCGCACTGTAACCATACCATAACCCTGCTTTACGTTAGACTGCCGCTAAGAAAACATCTCCGGAACCCAAAAAACTTGTGCAAATACCTATAACAAGCAATCGTTTTTTTTCCTTGAGAAATACGTAATGAAGGACATCGTTTAGAACAATATTCGAAATACATTCAGGATCATCGTACTAAAACTAAATTGGTGAATTCCAACTAAGGGGTGTCCATTGAGCTAACTCGTGAGCCGCTCTATTGGACCCTGGTCGCGGAAGGATGCATG
This sequence comes from Hibiscus mutabilis, assembly GCA_019671005.1. NCBI lineage: Eukaryota > Viridiplantae > Streptophyta > Magnoliopsida > Malvales > Malvaceae > Hibiscus > Hibiscus mutabilis. The sequence goes on along the minus strand of CM033722.1, from coordinate 16,772,793 downwards.
AGCCCGCAGCTGAGCCGAAGCTTCACGCAAATGAAGGCCCGTCAGCGAGAGATCAGCTCGTTGGTTGGCGAAGCAGTAGCTGAGTAAGGGTAACAAAATTCGACTTTACTCGAAAAAATTGAACTTTTGAGTCAAATTATAATTTCATAAACTTGACTCAAAAAAATTAAATAAAATGTAAGTTATAAAATAAACTTCGAATAGCTCAAAAAATTTTAATAACTAGTGAATCGATTTTCAAGTTCTAGTTGAGTATCATAACTCTATCATATATCTGTATGTCATATGTGAAAAATATATATATATATCGTATATGATTATAGAAATTCATTTAAATTGAAACCAATTATTACCATAACATCATAAATGTTTACAATTAAATTTGAACAGAAACTTGAACAACACAACTTGATTCAAAAAATTTTTAAATAAAATTTAAGTTATAAAATAGGACTTGCCAACTTGAATAATTTAAAATTTTTTACTCGACTCGATCGAATGCTCACCCCTGCAACTAGGGGTGTTCAAAAATATCCGATCCGACCGATCCAATTCGAAAATTCGAATATCCAATCTGATTTTTATTTCCGGATCGGATATCCGATTTTAAATTTTTCGGATTGAATACGGATCACAATATTTCAAGTTTTGGATTATCTAAAAATCTAAAAATTCAAACTTTCATTAATATTAATCTTATATTTAACAATTTGATGCTTGTTATATCCAAAAATTAAAAAAAAATAGAAATTTTCATAGATGCGAATCTTGTTATATTTAGTAGTTTATTGTTTGTTATATTCGAAATTCCAAAATTTTTATAAATACAACCTTCAAATTCGATATCTGACAATGAATACCCCTACCTTCAGCCAAGTCCCCTTCAAGGCTTTGACAATTACTTGGTCCTAGCCTTTATCAACAACCAGTCGTATACTAACAATATAGTATTAAATTGTGGCTGGAACACAACATAATAGTCACAATGTAACTGTTTTCAAGGTCATCAATACGTAATATTGACACAACGTGGTGAGGGAATTACATCATGATTGTTGCATTGTGAAACTGTTACGCAACACAACAATAGACCATGTATTGCTCATGTTTTAATCACTCCACCGTTAAATTATAAAAATATTATAACATGGATTATTTTATTATTTTTATTATGACTTATATTTTATTAATATAATATCATGTATGGTTTAAAATTAGAAGAAAAATTGTTGGGAGGCTTGAACAATCAACCGAATATCAAGAGAGGGCAAATTGGATTTTTTGCCTGGGTAGATGAATGGCTAAGTAATAAAAATATGGCTTAATAGGAAAATAGGTGCTCAAACTATGCCCATTTTTCCAGTTAGGTATCCAAACTATTTTTGGGGCCAAATAGGTGCCTAACGTTTCTTTCAGTGACCCACTTCAGGTTCTCCGTTAATTCTCACCGTTAAAGGACACGTGTCATCTCCTGAAAATTCCAAAACTATGCCATGAACTCTGGTTGATGTAGAATGGTTGAGCACATCAAGGATCAACTCTAGTATGTTAATTTGATGTAGAGACAAAGCTCTAACACCAATTGTTGGAAGGCTCGAACGATCAACCAAATGCCAAGAGGGGGTGAATTGGATTTTTGCTTGGGTGGATAAATGGCTAAGTAATAAAAATATTGACAGAATGATTTATAGTGGTTCGACTTCTAAACCAAGTCTACCTCCACTAACTTACCTATCCACAGTAAGGATTTTCCATAAATTTACTAATTTGTCTTTCCTTTTTCCCGGGATCAAGAAGATAACCCTTACAACCAAGACTTATACCCCAAAGTCTTGAAACACTCTTTTACAAAGAGACTACAAATTAGCAAACAATGAAAAACCTCACTAGGCAAATGTGTTTGTACAATTAAGCTCTCACCCAAAATCTTAAACACTTGAGCAAATTTGACAATTTGGCTCACTAGTTTTTTCTTACAAAGAATATGACAATTTTAATGTAACCTCCTTGACCCAGTCTAGTTGTCAGACTGAACCAAGTGAGTACATTGGGTTTACCGAGACAAACCCAAAAAAATTACTTAGAAAATGGTCCATTTTTTATTTTATCTTAAATAAATGCATAATTAAGTCTTAAGGTGATCACGCTAGCAACAGTGAAATTTACAACTCAATTGAGAGTCGAATTGACATCCAATTGCACGAGATTGCATTTTAGGGACCAAATTGCAACTATAGATACTTATGAGGACTTCTTTAAAATTAGAGTTACAAAACTTAATTAGTTAGGTTTCATGCCCACTGGTTAAATTTCAACTTAAAATAATCACCCAAACTCATTCAATTGTATGATCAAGAAACATGAACTAAACTACAAAGATTCAAACTTCAGAAAGCATTTTAACGGAAATAACTATCTGTGTATTGGTACACTAACACCCCGTATCAATACGGGTATAAATTTTAAAAGTGTATCGGTAAGATCCTCAAGCGTGCCAATACAGATACTTAATATTCGAAATAGGGGATTTTAGTAGCCAAAAGGCGTACCAGTACGGGTGCCCGTGTACCGACACCATGCCTATTTTTCAACTATGTGTACCGATATAGTTACCAGGAATATCGGTACTCCTTGGCATTTTTTCCTATATTGAGTTGAGATATGCCCCCACATACCGATCCCTCAGGACCTGTATCGGTACGGACAGACATGTAATGACCTTTTGGTCGAACATATGACACTTTGGCTCAATCTAACATGCTTCAAACAACATCTAATCATCATATAACAAATCTAGCAACATTTCCACAAACATTTGAGCATGCTAGAGGATCATTCACATCAAAGCATATCCAAACTAAGTTCCTATAGGCATGATCTCTACCCAAGCATGCAAAATGAGTCCCAACCCTTCAACTCGAGATTTAGAGCACCATACATATCCAAAACATCAAATACAACTTGTACAAACCAGAGACTAACCAAATAACCCTCCCAATTGCAACTTGATCACATTGTCTCTTATTACCACTTAGTATTTATAAAACCATACTTGTAAAACACTTCACTCTTGGATTGCCCTTGCTTGCTTGCTTTCCTAAATAGCCTATTTCTCTGCATTGATGAGAAAGGAGAGCGTAAGCTATAAGCTTAGTGAGGGAATCTAAAAAACAATCATCAATGCATTTAAAATCATTTTATATCAAATCAAGTTTATAGTGTTCATGCCAAAATCATCTCATGCTTCTATAATCCCTTCAAATATGCACATTTAAATCATTTGTAACACATGTATCATGGATTTCTATCATAAACCTCAATTTAAGCTTCATATGCAAAAATCTCTAAATAGCAAGTTTAAATAGCATCTCATGTATAAACCATATTATACAAAACATAATCCATTTCTCAAGATACATTATATCATATATTAGCATTCAAGTGACTCGAAACCAAGTTCTATTCTATTTTACAAAAACACATAGGATACACAAATTTCCCAAGTGGTTCCTTCGACCACTTCACATATGTCCTCAAATCAGAGCAACCCTCAACGATTATAACGTATAAATCCATCAGCGGGAGAATTGGCACACTCTTGACCCCTCGACCGATGTGGTTCTTATAGTGGAACATGAAACACTCTTAACCCCTCAACACACATGAGGCGATTTATTATAGTACATTTTAAACCCTATGGCTAGCCAACTATATCCGATAACTTTTAATCTCAGCCACTTGCCAATTTACTCAATAAAAACCACATTACCTTACTATTTTACATATGCATCAATTCAAACCATCTTCCAATATATTAAACCATGTATTCTAGCATTCTTAAAACTCTTTCATAAATCATTTGCTATACTCAAATATCAACATGTATAATCATTTGCAACTTCTTTCATTTCTAAAACATGTATATAACATTAAGTAATCAAATCTATAAACATGTGCATGAGATAATGTTTTGCAACCGAAAACGAGAGAGAGATCCACCAATACTTACTTTCGAGCTTAGATAAGTGTTTCAAACTTATTCTAAACTCCCAACAACCATCTTCAAACATTTTAAAAGCAGTAAAACACGTTTCCACTCACCAGTAACACAACACTCTCTTGCTGTTGCGAGAATCAAGCTTCCGTAACCTCTCCAAAAGCTAAAGGATCCAACTATCGTGCTTTACCCAATCAAAAACAAAGGATTAATGCACTTCCATACATCTCTAATTTCCAGCAACCATCAAACACAACTTCGCCTCACTAAAAACCATCAAACACTTCCTTTAAACAACCGAAATCACAACCAAACTCCAACTAAACAAATCCCATCCAAAACCTATTGAATTTAACATCTAAACAACATCAATTACATCAAAAAACATATTTATAACGTCCTTATACCTCCAGCAACCTTACAACACCAAGATCACTTCAAAATCTAGCTATTTACAACCTAGAAAATTAGCAATTCACATACTTTCCGGATTCCTTTAATTAATCTCTTCTTACAACATTAAAACACATCTTATAAGTGATCTAAATCAATTAGAATCAGTACAAACAGATCCACAACAAGATTCATCAAAACTCAATTAAAACCATAAAATCTTGATTAAATCATATACACATAACAAAAAATAAGTTGTAAAGGATAAAGAACTTGGGAATTTCAATAAAAAAACCTTTAAGTATAGGATAGAAATGAAAATTACCTCTAATTGATGATTTCTCCCTTAATTGGCAAAGATTGGATGAAAACTTCAAGAAACCAAGTAGATTTTGATGTAGAAATCAAAGGAATCAAGCAAGAAATCAAAAAGAATTAAAAGAGATTGATTCCTAAAAATTTTGGAATGAAATTGATAGTTTGGCTGCTGAGAAAGTTGAGAGCAAAAGTAGTTACGTAAGAAAATAAAATTGGCTAATTAAAATCCTTTTAATCAATTCTATTTTATTTTTAATTAATAACCTTTAAAAAAACCATTTAAAATAGCCTAAATTAAGGGAAAAATATGATTTAAAACTCTGGTAAATTAGCTCTTTAAAGATTTTAAGTTTTGACCCTTTTACAATTTTGTCACCAAAACAGTTTTGAAAACTTTACATTTTAGTCATCGGACCAAAATGTCCTAAAATCTGATTTAATTCCATCAAATTGAGTTTACCAAAATCCTTAAAATATTAATTAAGTATTTTCTAGCATTTTTCCATATTTTATTTTAGCCAAAAATAATTTATTAAGATTTAATTACGGAAACTAGCTCGAATTGCCTAATTCGGTTATCCCAAACCGTCTAATTGATCCATCTAACATCTAGGCCCAGATTCAGGGCGTTGCATTAAGCTCTAAGACAATTTCTATAACATTTAATGTTGGTAGTTAGTTTCTCGTTATTCCATGGTTGCTTGAAGAGATCTTATAAACCCTCTAATGGCTTCATGACCGTTACTAGCCGTTGGTGACTTTAATTCCAGCCTTAAATGCAGTTATGGGCTCGTCATTACCGGTATGCGGGAACCGGTATCGGTACCTATATCAAAGAAGAAAGAGTCATTGGAGCATTTAATACACAGGGGTACTGGTACGCGATACACTGTATCGGTACGGGCCCTAGGGTATCGGTACAGCTGAAGCGATATCGGTACAGTTGAAGCGATACTGGTACTCGATTTTGCTACTGGAATTTGTCAAATTAGGAGACAAAGGGGCGTATCGGTACTCGAAAAACGTACCGGTACATGCACTCTAGTATCGGTACGAGTCAAGTTGTATCGGTACTCAGAGTCTGTTTTTGACACTTTGGCTATTTAAAATAATTCAAAACATGTCAAAAACCCTTTGAAAACATTTTAAATATATTTTTCAAGTTTATGGACTTTTAAAATATTTTTGCAAATTAGTTTAAGTCCAAAAATAATTTTCTTTAAGTTATATCAAAATCAAATACCTCAACAAAAATAAAATTAAACTTATTAAACCTTAATCTAAATCCCTAATCCCTACACTTTCACCAACCACCCCAACCCCTAACCCTTATCAAAACTACCCTAAATGCATGAGAAAAGCTATATCAAGGCAAAAATATATACAAGAAAGACAAAATCAAAAGCAAAGGTGGTGCGAAAATATATGTATATCAATTATTAACCCAACATATCTAGAATATATGTGATTTGCTTTCACAAAATAAGATGCAAGCTATCTTGTACGAAGATAATGCAGTATGTATAGCTTAATCGAAAAGTGGATACATCAAAGGAGAGAACGAAGCATATTTCCCCAAGGTTTTCTCTCTTATGATCTTCAAAAGAATATCAATATAAATATTCGACGGATTTGTTCAAGCGATACTTTGGAAGATCTATTCACCAGTGCAATGTCTATATTTGAAGATTGTATTCAAGATTGAATTATGAAGATTCAAATATCTTATGAGATGTTTTCATGAGGTGGAGTAAATATTCATTGTACTCTTTTCCCATTAACCAAGGTTTTGTCCCACTAGGTTTTTCTTGGTAAGATTTTTAATGAAGCAACATGTTATGCATATCAAAGATATGTGTACTATTTTTCTTCACTAAGATTTTTTCCCATTGAGTTTTTATCTTAGTAAGGTTTTAACGATGCATATTATCTTCATGGACATCTAAGGAGAAGTGTTATGAATGTTTATCTAAATAAATATTCATCATGATAAGAACTTTATTTGGAAGTTTGATTTACTTTATCATTAGAAATTTAATATTCATTAAATAGAGGATTTGGAGAATGCATTATACACATTCCATATTGAGAATACAATATAAGGGTCCATTTGGTTTTAAAAAATATATTTTTATTTTTTTTCTATTTTCATTTTCGGAAAATAATTTTCACTTTTAGTTTTTTAAAAATTAAAAAAACATGCTTGGTTAATATGGATGAAAACTTATTTTCAAAAGTGAAAATAGTGAAAATGTGTTAGGTATCTAGCTTTTCAAAATAGAAATGAAAAAATTATTAAATAATTAAAATAAAATATAGTTATAAAATATAATAATAATAAATAAATAAAATATGAGTAAATAAACTAAAATAAAAAATGGCATTAGAAGGATTCGAGCTCGGATTAGAGTGAATTTAAAATTAAAATACCTTGTTTTCATATTTTCCAAATTTCCAAAACACTTTTAATGAAAACATCGTTTTTATGTTTTCAAATTTTCACTTATTTTTGTTTTCGTTTTTCTAAAAATCATTTTCTAATTTTACAACCAAACATATTTTCTTCTTTGTTTTCTATTTTCCAAAAAATGAAAATGAAAATAGACTCTATTCTCTAGAACCAAACGGACCTTAAATTTCTCTTTTCTCTCTTGTTCTCATTTTTCTTTATTTATAACACATGTCAATTTTTAAATAAAAATTATTTTACATTTTATATATTTTCACGGAACATGTACAATTATTAAAATTTTATTTAGTTTTTAACAAAAATATTTTTATATTTTTATGATAATTTAAGTTTATGTATTTAATATATAAATTTTATACTATGCACTGATGGGAAAAAAGTTTCCACAAGCACATAGGTTTTAGGGTTTAAAGGGTAGGGTTTAAGGTTTAAGGTTTTAGTGTTTATGGTTAGGTTTTATTGTTTGAGAATAGATTGTATAGTTTAAAGTTTAGAGTGTATGGTTTAAAATTTAGGGGTTAGGATTTAAGGCCCCTAAAAGGGACATGTGACAGTTTTAGAAACCCGCTTGTGGAAAACAACTTTCCATCGGCGGTGCTTCAAATAGTTATCCTTAATATACTATAACACTAAAGTATTTAAATATTGTTTAAATGTATATTTTTAACTTGCAACATCATGTCTAAAATAATCATATATCTTTACAAATATACTTTTTGACATCAATACAAAATACTTCAATCTTAAACCAAATCAAAAGCACTTCTCAAAACATTTATCCTAAAAAAATACTAAATTGATTATTAGTCCGGTCACCAATAATTTTTCTTCGACTTAAGTTGTTATCGAGATAAAATGAAAAATAAGTTTTTTATAAGATTATTTTTTTTCAAAATGTTGAAATGTGACAAAAAAATCTTACATTATCAAATAATGTTTTTACTCCTTTTGCAAAGAAGATATGAACTCAACTTAAAAGGTGGTTTTAAGATAAAGAAAGAGACAACGACAAAGAAGAAAAATGATGAAATGGGTTAGCATCAAACGTGCAAATGAGGTGTGATGTGAAATTTGAGATGCTTTTTTTTCTTCTTCCAAAAACAAAAACAAGCAAGAGAGTGTCTAAAATAATTATTGCTTTTCCACTCATTGCCGGAAAGGAAGGGTCTCCTTTCCTCTTTTCCAGACAAACTTTGAGAAACCTTCATGTTTATGCTCAACATTTGTGTACATGTAAATCATCATCATAATTCATCATGCATGCTCCTTGATTTATGTTTTTCGCATTTATTGCTTATGTCATATATTTATAGAAAATTATTTTGATACACAAATTTATTTACGTTTATTTAAGTCTTTCAATTTTAGGGTCTAGAGATTTAGGATATGGTTTAGGGTTTAGAAGTTTAGGTTATAGGGTGTAGAATTTAAGGTTTATAGTTAGAATTTAGAGTTTAGGGTTTAAGGCTAGAAATTTAAGTTTTAGATTTTATAGTTAAATATGAAGGGTTGTGTAAATTTTTTTTACACAGCTTGTGTATTTAGACAATTATACCAGGGGATTTTTTTACACAGCTTGTGTAAATTTTGGTTAGACGCGTATTGATTATAATAAAAAAATATTAATTAGGGTTTTGCTATACGCAGCCTTGGTGGTTGCATATAAGAACTAACAAGATTCTTGTCATTAATGTTTATTTTAGTTTCCAATGGAATCTACTAAACTGAAATTAATTCTGATAAAAAATGAAATTAATTACATTCCTACAAAATTGTATTTGTTAATTTAGGGCGTTTAATGTAATTAATACTCACCTAAAAGGGCTTAGGGTTTATGGTTTAGGAATTAAGTGGTTATATGGGTTAGATTTTAGTGTACATGGTTTAGGATTTTTGTGGTTTAGGTTTTTAAGATTTATGGTTAGGTTTTAGTGGCTTTAGGGTTTATTTTTAGGGTTTATGTTTTATGGTTTAAGAGTTAGGGTTTATGATTTAGGATTTATGTGGCTATAGTGTGTGATTTAGGGTTTAGGTTTATGAGGTGTGGTTTGGGTTTATGTGATGAGTTTTAGGGTTTATGGTTTATTGTATATTGTTTAGGTTTTAGGTTTATGGCATATAGTTTAGGGTTTAGGTGGTATTCAAATGTCATAAAATTTGTGTTTGTTTTTAGGATAATTAATGGAATAATATTTTTTTGATGAGTATTAATTAAATCTACAATTGATTTTATTTTAGTAGATTCCATTAAAAGAGGAAATATACATTAATTACAGGAATCTAATAGGTTTTAAACATAGCCCTCAGGGGCCAGGGCTGTGTATAGCAAAACCCAATTAATTATTACTTTTTTGTTATAAAAATTATTTATGTATTTAGACAATTATATCAGGAGTGTGGTATGATAGTTTGGAAGTCTAACCAAAATTTTTAAAAATTTTGGAAGTTTAACTAAGCTTTCAAAAATTGTGAGGATTTAATGATTTTTTTAAAAAAATTTGAGGGTTTAATTAAAATTTTTAAAAAATATTAGGAGACTCAATGAAAGTTTTAATAATTTGAAGAACTTAATTAAAAACATTAAAAATAAAATGCAATGATAGTTTCTAACAAGTTTAAAGAGACCTAATTAAAATTTTTAAAATATTTGAGCTGCATAATTTAAATTTCCCAAACCTTGAGAGTACCAATGCTATCCGGCTACGATTATGATTACAGATTAAATCGTAATTTAAGGAGATAGTATATTAAACATAATCAGGGATGGTGTTACTGTAAGGCGGGAGGGGCAATTGCCCCCAAATTTAATGAATTACTTGTATTTTAAGTTCAAATAGTTTTGAAACCATTGCATTTAAACTATTGTCTATCCTAAAATTTTTTGCTTTATTCTTTTTTTTAGGACCCTATCATTTATGATTAATAAAATTAAACTTTGACCTCTCATTTTTTTGTTTAATTATTTTTAAGACTTTTCAATTTTAAAATTTATAAAATTAAACATAAACTCCCTTAATTTTTATAGTTTAATTACTTTTTAAGACCCTATTATTTTCAAAGTTATTCGGTCTACCCCCTTGTAGTTTAGTCCTGGCTTCGTCCTTGAACATAACCACTTATGTTTTAATTAATGCGGTGAGGATTTCAAACGTTATAAAAAAATAAGGCTAAACTATAAAATAAGTGTCAAACTATGTCTCTTTTTTGTAATAGGTGTTTAAAGTATTTTTTTTGAAATAGGTGCCCAAAGTTTTTTTTGCTGAAATATGTGCCTAAATTTTTATTTTTGGCTTGTTTTAAAGTCAATTGAGGCTCCTACTTGGGCACCTATTTCAACCAAAAATAAAACTTTAGGCACCTCTTTCAGCCAAAAATACTTTAGGCACCTATTTCAGTCAAAAATAAAACTTTAAGCACATATTTCAACAAAAAAATACTTTAGGCACCTATTACAAAAAAGAGACATAGTTTGGACACTAATTTTGTAGTTAAGCCAAACAATAATTTTGAAGGTTTCCATATTATTGTTGGAAACTCAAACGTATAACTATGTTAAAATCCATTACGATATCCACTAATTGATAGAAGTATTTAAAATATTTATATTATCTTATTTTATACGTGTTTGAATCCTAACAATTGCTTTAAAAATGAAATGCATCACTATGTAATAAAAAATTCACTCCGAAAATTTATTTCAAAATTATAGATAATAAATAAATTTCCGATTCTAAAGAATCAAACCAAGATTTTGTTGGCGCAATTGTATAAAAATTAGGTTGCTCTGAAACTCCAAAATTTTCTAATAATATTGCTATTTGATTTAATGAAATATGGGTACCACATGGCAATGCATGGGCCAGCTTGTTTCCGTGACATCCATTTCAAAATTTGCATGCTCGCAAGTAGGGTGAGCAAAACTCGACTCGATTTAAAAAAATTGAAAATTTTAAATTTAGTACAGGCAAAAAAGACTCGATTTGTTTTGACTCGACTCGAAAAAAAGTTCAAATTAAGTTTGAGTTGTAAAATAGAAATTCGAATAACTCGAATAACTCGATTTTTAGTAATTAGTAGATTGGTTTTTAAGTTCGATTTGAGTCTCTCCATTTTTCCTATATATACCAAAATAAAAAAATATGAAAAAATATATTATATAAAAAAAATATATGCATATCTTATATGATTAGAGAAAGTCTTTTAAATTCGAATCAAATCGAACTATAACATGATAAATAATTACAATTAAATTTGTATAGGAACTCAAAAAATTGACTCGACTCGAATTTCATCAACTCGACTCGAATCGAAAAAATTTCAAATAAAGTTTGAGTTGTAAAATATGATGTGTCAATTTGAATAATTTAAAATTTTTTGACTCGACTCAATCGAACGCTCACCCCTAGTCTTAAATCCTAAGCCAACCTTAAATAATTAGAAGCAATACTTTAACATTATTCCTTTTCAAAGTCGAGACAAATATTTTATTCATAGTGGATATAAAAGTCTGGATTGAAATTAAATAATGAAAGGAGCAGTATCGTCTAATTGCAAAATTAACATGAATTCAATAATATTTAATTTAAAATTTCGGAATGCAAAGTTTAATTTGATATATATTCAAACTAACATAAATTAAAATTGTCATTAAAAAACAATGAGGCAGCACAACCCCGACAGGACTCAAATTAAGTACTAATTAATGCTTCATTTCATCAAATAAAACAAAAACAACGAGACATCCCAACAACAAATCATAACACAAAAACAAGCTAAAAAGTGGAAATGAGGAATGCAAAGATCAAAGAGGCATTCAATCATGAGAATTGAAAAATGAATGATATACAGCTAATTAGTTATTCTAATGCCAACCATTTGATTGTCTATGGGTCCATCATCCATTGCACGTGCACCATGCAAACATATTTATAATTATTACTATCCACACTAAAATTCAACCGATCATATCCAAGATTTCATGTAAGGGGTACAAAATATCAGAAAGCTATATTAAAAATGTAGGGAAGCAAAATTACAAGAGTTTAAGGGGTGCAAAATTAGATTATCAATAAAAAATACAAAGAAAATATATAAAATATAGGGAACTTGAAATTTTTAGGGAGGTGTGGCTGCCCCCAGCACCCTATAGGTCTGTCCCTGATCATACCCATAAAATGTTATCTATTATTTTCTAAATATTATTACTATCCACACTAATATTCAACCGATCATTGAATATCATAGTTTTTTTTTTCTAAAAAAAACACCTGGTAAGTTCAATTTTTTTAGTATAATCATCGATATCTAATTCATCGACTAATTAATATGGATCGAATACTGAAGAGGCTCATTATGGGGCGACCCTCGAACTCAATTTGCTCCATTCACAATATCATGATTAAACTTCTGACATTGCTTAAGGGATCCAATGTCTCATCATACTAAATCAATTGATTGTTGGTACCTCGTAAGTTGAATATGGTGTCAATCCTTGCGTGCTTAATAACAATGTAGAAATCATATGAGATCTTCTCAATAACTCAATACTTCTAAATGCCAAATATCAGGATTTCACTTCTAAGCTATTGTTCACCAAAATAACATGCGAGAAAGATGCCTCACATGCTGTATATTTATGTACAAATCACAGTCGGATGCATAATAGATTCATATTTTTTGTTTAAAAATCATGATATTTAAGAACTCAACCGCGAAACCCTAAAAATATGTATATGAATCGAGGCTAAACAATAGCAAACTTTTGGTCGGGTGTCTACAACAAACATCTCCATCACCCACCAGTTTTTACTTTAGAGCAGCACAAATTAAAAATAAATAAGGGGAATTATAAGGCTTTTGAAAGTTTTTGTTGTCTTTAGTCAGCTAAAAGGGTAGATATTCACCAACCAAAATGGACCCTCTTTGCTGTTCCTTTAGGAAACCCTAATTCCATTTTCTACAAGTGTCCAAACCTTTGCTCATCAATCGGGACAAAAAAGAAAATTATTTCAGATATTGGAGGAGCTCTAGCATCGACCTCAAGAACTCCCTTTTAGATAAAAAATTTGTTTAAAAATCGAATTATTCGAGTTTTCAAATTGGGTTAGAATTGAAGCATTGTGTTTTAGTTTATAAATAAATCAATAAAATTATATTTACTTTAATTGAACAAATTGGTTAAAGTATATTAGAAGTCTTTATATTAGATTTAAAATTTTATTTTAGTCTCTCTATTATAAAAAGAAACATTTTAGTCAATATACTATATATATAAGTTTATTTTAGTTCGTCTGCTGTAAAAAGGAATATTTTGGTCCAAAATTCTAAAGTTATAGTTAGTTGGCTTAAATATTTAGTTTAAACAACCTTCAAGTCCCTGCCAAATTTGAAATTGAGTAAATTGATCCCTCTTGAAAAAAGAGAAAAAATTATTTAGTGTACATTTTAAAAATGAGTAAATAAGAACGGTTTATGGTAGTGTTGACATTTTTCATCAATACATGACAAGTGTTTGATTGTGATAGGATAATTTTTAAATAAAATAAAGACCGGAAATCTTATATAATTTTATAATATCTATTTTTAATAAATTTGAAAATTTTAAATCATTTTTATGATTTCTGTATCATCCTTTTCGATTAAACTATTACTCTCACTCCAAATCTTAAAATCCTAATAAAACTCAATGTACATTTTTCAATTAAATGTTGTAAACATTTTTATATTTTGACTTGTAATTGTAATTATTGTAAACAAAGACAACGAAGTTTGAAGTAAGAATATTAATTAATTTTATATTTAAATTTCATAAGTATGTAAAAAATTATATAAAAATTCAGAAAAAGTTGAGAGATATTAATTTACTCAAGATCAGAGTTGAGATGGACCTAAAAAGTGTTAAATCAAAATATTTAAGTTAACTAACAATAATTTAAAAGTTTTTGACCGAAAAGTCAACTTTTCAAATGTACATGAATTAAAATATTTCTTTTAATGGTAGATGACCTAAAATAAACTTTTAGGTATTGTATAAGGACTAAAATATTTCTTTTTATAGTACACATGATCTAAAATAAACTTTTAAATAGAATACAAAAACTTTTAATAGAATTTTAAAAAATATTTTTTGGATGTAGAGGGAAAAGGTTAGGTAAGGCATATAGTTGCTGTTTCATTTTAATCATTAATTTAGTGGGAACATGATTATGGCTACTCTTCTCTAGCCATTATACTTCTTAATCAACTATTAATACTGAGGCCAAAGATCAACTCATTCACTCCCCACCCAATATATATATATATATAATTTCTTAGTTTATAGGGAAAAAGGAAGCACATGATGAAAGTACATTTTGGAAAAATTAAAGAGGAAGTATAATAAACAATATTCACTTTAATGTTTATCTGTAATATTTTCAGGTTAAAATATTCTATAAGTCGGTGTACTCTCTGTATATTTGAAATTTTGTCTTTTATTTTTATTTTTAGGAATTTAGTTGTCTCTTTTTAAAATTTAAAAATTCTAACTCTGATCGTTAGTATCGTTAAAATTATTTATTAAATGACTAATTTGAAAGCCATGTAAAGAAAAAATGAGGTTATAATGGACAAGAATTTAACATAAGAATTTTTAATGATATTATTATTGAATTTCAATTTTTAAATATATACAATAGAAGTATTAAGTTCTTGAAAATAAATATAGAGGATTAGATTACAAATGTACAAAGAATACAAGGGCTTAAATCATATTTTAATCAATTTTATTTTCTAACATCATATTCTTTACTAAGTCAATTAACTAATTACTAAAAACTAATTAATTTGGAAAACTCGACAAAACTATGTGACAGGAGAAATTATATCACAGGTCTGTCTCGCCACGTCATTCATTATCTCAACCAATAAAAACCATTAATTTCATTAAAATTTTTCTATGTTATCTTTTTACTAAGTGAATATTCACGTAGTAAAAACAGTTTTTATTGATTGGGACTTGGGATCATAAATGACGTGGCGAGAGATACCTATAATATAATTTCTCGGGTGGATAGGTGTTATCCATTTTTTTCCTTTTATACTATCAGTATCAAACATACCAAATTAATTTTCAACAAAATAAAACATAGCCAATAAGAGGCTGCAAATCCAGCTCGTGATTAAAAGCAGAATTCAGATGCTCCTGGATTTGGTTTAAATACATACAAATCTAGTCCTAAGAAATTAAAACTAGTACTACACAAACTTTGATTTTCTTCAAAGATTATATCGTATCAAGCAAAAACAAAATGTTTGATTTCTTTCCTCTCATTTTATCAGCTTTCTTGCTAGGACTAGGACTCCATTTACTTGTAAAAGCATTTGCAAAACACGAGCCCGCAAATTTACCCCATGGAAGTATGGGGTTGCCTTTGGTTGGGGAGACTCTTGGTTTCCTTAAGCCCCACAGATCAAACTCCATGGGAACTTTTCTGCAAGAACATTGCTCCAGGTAACAAGCTAAGCCTGTCCTTCTCATTTCTTAAATGCTAGATATTTCTAAGAATCTATATTTTCATTAATTTGCTGCTACACAGGTATGGGAGAGTGTTCAAATCTCATCTATTTGGCTCCCCGACTATAGTGTCGTGCGACCATGAGCTTAACATGCTGATTCTTCAAACTGAAGAGAAGCTATTTCAGGTCAGCTACCCCAAGGCCATGCATGGAATTCTTGGCAAGTTCTCTATGATCATTGTTTCTGGGGATATTCATAAGAAGCTACGAAACATTGGCGCCAGCTTCATCACTGCCTCGAAATCGAACACGGACTTTCTTAATTCCGTGGAAAAGATGGCAATCTCAATGATGAATTCATGGAAAAATTGTGAGCAAATTGGCTTCTGTAAAGAAGTTAAAAAGGTGGGACTAATATGTCTATCAGGAGTCATATATACCTTAATGTTCATTTACGTTTCAGCCTTATGCATATGTTGAAATATATTTTCCTTATAAACAGTTCACACTCAATCTCATGGTGAAGCATCTTTTAAGTATTGAGCCAGAAGAGCCACTGGCCTTCAAGATCCTGGAAGATTTTCTAACTTACATGAAAGGGTTCGTGTCTTTGCCGGTTTACCTCCCTGGTACAGCTTATGCCAGTGCAGTTAAGGTACTGATGTAAACAAACTTGGACTCAATTAGACCCATTTTTCGTACATTTTGGCGTGCCATATACAAAATTTTATAGAGTTTGACACTATATAATATATTGCAGGCTAGGACAAGGCTTTCTGCAACTGTTAGAGGGATCATACAAGAAAGGCAAAAGGAGCAGATGAGGCATGGAAAAGAGGATTTCTTGGATGCAGTTTTGACGAAGGAGAGTCTAAGTGATGAAGAAACAGTAAGCGTGGTGTTGGACCTGTTGCTTGCAGGTTATGAAACAACAGCGACACTCACGGCCTTGATTGTCTACTTTCTTGCCCTTTATCCAAATGTTTTACAACATTTAAAGGTATTATATTCCTACATGCCTGCCTGTAAATAAACTTTTCTTTTCCTTTCCTAACATTGTTTATTCCAGCGAGAACATGATGCCATAAGGAAAAACAAAAAGAACGGTGAACCCTTGAACTGGGAAGATTACCAGAAAATGGAATGCACTTGCAATGTAAGAAAGTACTTTATTTATAAGATATTTGCATATTTTAAATATATATTAATGAAAATAACTTAAAATGGTAGTTTTGTTATATATATATATAGGTTATTTACGAATCTATGAGGTGTGGAAATGTAGTCAAATTTCTCCACCGGGTTGCTCTTCAAGATGTCAAATTCAAAGGTTAATAATTACAACCCTTTGTTCGAGTTTCCTTCATTTTGGAGAAGAGTATATTTTATATATATAATTATTGTAGGATATTTCATTCCCGCGGGATGGAAGATTCTTCCAATGCTGACTGCAGTTCACTTTGATCCCTCTCTGCACGGAGATCCTATGGAGTTCAATCCTTCGAGATGGACTGTAAGTATATTATGATCAAGCAATAGTTAACATTTTTTTTTGAATTCCGTATATTACATCAAAAAGATGGAAAAGAACATGAATGAAAAAAGAGATCACCAGGATGCAGGTAATATTATCCGTAGATCATATGATGGTAGATCGACACAGAAAAGGCTAGGCCTTAAAGAACAACAATTTTATTTATTTTTTGTTTGGTATTGTTTTCTTGTTTGTGTAATCCGATAGTCGGCCACTTTGGATGGCACAGGATAAAGCAACGACCAAAAAGGTGATGCCATTTGGTGGTGGTCCTCGGTTATGTCCAGGGGCTGACCTTGCTAAAGTAGAAATTGCTTTCTTCCTTCATCATCTTGTCCTCAATTATAGGTAAAATTTCACCATCAACATATTTTAATTCCCATTATATTATTAAGTGGTCGGGGCTAATTCATCCTCAAAGCTCATTGCTTCCCACTTAGGAACCAGCAGAATAATTAGCTTTGAGTTAAATCTTGTGGAATTTGCAAGTTTTTAAAGAAGATAACATTTTTGACGTGAATATACAGAAAATTGAGAAATGTTAATGCAACTTTAGTTCATCCTATTATTTTAAGGGTAAATTACGTAAATCATCGCTGAACTTTACTCTTAAACCTATTTTGGTCACCGGAATTTTAAAACGTTCAATTTGCCCATTGAAGTTTAGACATAATTTTTTTTGTCACTAAAGTTTAGACACTGAACATATTTGGTCACTCTTAAAGCCCAAACGGTCATAGATGGTGGTCATTCTATTCCAAATTTCACTAGTCACTTTGTATCGATCCCTAAGTCTGAATACGACCTTCATTTTGTTGGAATGCGCTCTGAAATTTACGAATCGGCCAAAAAATCTTCTAGTTTTTCTCTCGTCGATCTCCCTCCTCCGCCATTGGATGAAGCCTATTTCTCAGTATGTTGCTTCTCTCGTGCCGATGAAATTTTCCATCGTTCGGATCTTAGAGTTCATTCATTCACCTGTAAATAGATGTTGTCAAAAAGTTAATGGAGGAGTAACAAAAAACGTTCAATGTCAAAACTTCAGTGAGAAAATTGAACGTTTTGAAACTTCAGTGACCAAATTAGGTTTGAGAGTAAAGTTCTGTGATTATTTATGTAATTGACCCTTATTTCAATTTTGCTAGCTAGAGAGCATATACTTTTAAGCTGCATCCTACTGCATTACCATATTCAATACTTTTTCTATGAATTGTAATTGATTCTGTTTTTTGCTCTGTGATGTTTCAAAAAGGTGGAAAACAATGGCAGATGACTTCCCTCTTGCTTACCCTTATGTCGAGTTCAAGAGAGGATTGCTTTTGGAGATTGAGCCAATACAAGACGTGGCTGGAAATAGAGAAACTTGACATGTAGTATTTAAGTATACATAGCGTAGTGTTTGAGCTATAAAACTACATATGATTTGTTAGATGTAAAGTTCAGTGTAATTGGAAAAGCCCTTGTCAAGTAATTAATGCAATTGGTTTTTATTTTCTTAATTCATCTAATCTCTGTATTAGATTCGTTATACGATAACTTCTATAATGTCAAAATAATACAAAAGAATGAGCTTGTTTAGTTCTATAATGTCAAAATAATACAATAGGATGAGTTTGTACAACTAAACATGTTTGCAACTCTCTTATTTCGCTCACTTAAAACCCCAAAGTGCATTATCTATATTATATAATTTCAAAGGAAACATGTGTAGCTAGAAATCTATTCAAGTTAAGTTTCTACTTTGAATCAAAGTCTAATTAATAGAAGAAGTATAGTACCATATACCCCCATTTTTTCTCCTAGTTTTACTTTTTCATAAAATAGGTCACACCGTAAACTTTTCGGATAGTAATAGTATGAAATTTATGCCACAAACTCTAACAAAAATTTCATACATTTAAACCTAATTGCAGTATAGTTCCAGGAATATATACAAAGGCTTTAAAAATTGAACATATGGGACTTGTATATTCACTTAAATCCAACATAATTGGTTTTTTTATAGGGAAAGAAGAAGAGTTGTCTGAGATTGATTCCGGGATGTAATATCAGCCAAGACTAAAATGTTGTCTCACATGCTTGTCGACCCAACATAATTAGTTTTAGATGTCTAATAACAAGTTATTTGTATTATATAGATATATATTTGTTACATTGATAACACACATTTTATACACTGTCAGTGATAAAAAGTCTGGTCAGTAGCAATGTTGTTCATGGTGTTTTTTTAGTGTTTTAACATTGTGTATAATATTTGAGATATATAAGTAAATCAATAAACAAACTCACACACAAAAATTGGTTACATAGTTTGGTGAACATAGACCTGGACAGTTATTAAAAAAACAGATGGCGGTGGTGACACTTTACGTTGAGAACATTCCGGCGAGGATGCACTGGAAGGGGCTGTGGACCATTTTTGGAAAGCACGGTGATATTGTGGATGTTTTCATCGCAAAGAAGTTGAGCAAAAGGGGTAAGAGATTTGGTTTCGTCAGATTTACAAGAAGAGAGGAGGCGCTCCAAGCGAAAGGTAAGCTGGATGGTTCATTTCTACAGGGTTCGAAAATCCTGGTGATGCTGGCTAAGTTCAGTGCATGAGCTTCCTACTGGAAGAGGGTCAGACCGGAAGGGGAGAGAGACAAAGAAGCCGAGAAAGAAGGTAACTCCAACACGTTCAAGGCTGGAAACGGAAACACAGAACCTACGTCTTGTTGTATGGAGCATGTTTCTCCCAGATTACAGCAAACAAAGGAGGAAAGGAGACTTCTGACCTGTGGGATATGAAGAGGTGTCTGGTGGGGAAGATGGCTACAGTCTGCTCAGAACGTAGCATCACAGAAAGGTTAGCCTGAGCGAGATTAAGATATATAGAATGGGGGGAACCTTCCTTATTGTCATAAAAGATGACGAATTATTTACAATGATGGAAGACTTAAACTGGTCGTATCCGAAAGAAATGTTCTCTGAGGTGACGTTCTGGTCAGTGGATTCTGTGCACAGTCGTAATTAGAGCGACTGTACAGAGCTCTTCAAAGAAAGACTCAAAAATAAACAACTTAAATTAAATAATTATAAAAAAATTATATATATATAACAATTATCTAAAACTTTAAATATGTAAAAAAATAACATATTTTAAGTGAAAATATTTAATTTTTAGATGTTTATAATTCAATTTTTTATTGTTCACGAAGATAATATAATAATATTTTTTTATTAAGGTAATTTTTTTAGAAAAAAAAATTTATATCTCTTACCAATTATAAATTAAAAGCCGTATTTTAAAAATTGCATTTAGCCCCAAAATCTTTGAACCGTGTCTAATTCTGGTTTGAAAAACTACAGCAGGTGGAACGGGCTACGTGGCTTGAGGTCGTGGGTTTACCCCTTCATTGTTGGAACCAGTTGACCATCAAGAGAATCGCCGAGGTCTGGCGTACCTTGGAAGGATTGGGGGAGAACGCTCCTCATACTTTGAACTGTGAAAGATTCACTATATTAATTTGTACCAGTCAGGTGGAAAAAAATTGATGAAGTTTTATTAAGGGAGGTTAATGATACTTGCTACAAGGTCAGAGTGAGTGAAATTGGCTTTGTGGATGATCCGGTGGAGCCAAGTCGGAAGAAAGAAGATGTGAGAACAAATGACGTTTTGTTGTCTACTAGCAGTGACTGTCAATCAATTTCCTCCTCCGATTCTGTCCCAGAAGATTGGCCGGAAGGTGTTGGATTTGAAAACAGTATGGAAGTTGAAGAAGCAATAAATGTCGAACAAGAAGGGCATATTATCGAGGAGTCTAGCAGGTGGGGAAATGGAAAAGGAGTTTCATTTAGAGGAAGCCGTTATTTCAGGCTACAAACGAGGCAACTAATGATGGAAACATTCCAAATCTACAACTGGAGGTAGAAAATGACAAAGAGAATGTCAGCCAGAAGGCTGAAGAAAAAAATCAAGGGGGGATTACAGAAGTAGGTTGTTGACCCAAATAGGGCTAGGAAGATGTTATCGATGTTACCTCCAATGGTCTGGGCCTGCAGACTGTGATGGAGGGATCCGGCAGTCTAGACGGGATGAATAAACAATCAAAGGGGGGTAGGCAGTTAACCACAGAAGGGGATGTTTCTTTGCCTAAGACGTTAGAAACTAGGGTTCCTCTACCCGAACTTGCCAATGTGATTCGAAAAGAGAGGAAGTATAGCTCCTTAAGGGATTTTTAAGACCAAGCTTTGTCGGAATTAGAAAAAAAAAGGGATCGTGCTTCAAGAAGAGCGGGTAAAAAGAAGAAGGAATCACAATCTCTTGAAGGAAGGTCATTATCAGATACTGATTTGAAAGTTCGGTGGAACTTATTGACTAAGGAGGCTAGGCGGGCCTTGAAGCTTGGGGAAAAGTTGGGTATTCAAGTTATTAGGGATGAGAAGGAAGCAATTAGGGATTTAGCGGCTTTGGAAAAATCAAAATTGGCAGAAAATGATTCTATTAACATGGAACGTGAGGGGTCTAGGGTCGGCAGTCAAAGTATCAACAGTCAGAAGGCCCTTGAGAGTAAAGAAGGTGGAGATGGTATTTCTACAGGAAACTAAGAAGCAAGCTCTCGAAATGAAGGAGATCCAGAAGGTAGTACGACGGTGAGTTCGACTACATAGTGTCAAATGCTGTGGGTAGGTCTGGAGGTCTAGTTAGTATTTGGGATAAAACAAAATTTGCCGTGGAAAAATCTATGCAAAATGAACATTACGTAGTTTTAATGGGGAAATGGATTCAACAAGGTTTGGAAGCAGTTTTTGTGAATGTTTATGCCCCATGTGCGATTGCGGACCAAGTTGCGTTATGGAACGATTTACTTATCCTTAAATCCATGGAGCCTGCGAGTTGGATTATAGGGGGTGACTTCAACGCGGTAGGACATAAAGGAGAAAGAAGTGGATGTGTCAATGACTTGAGAGGAAGTGGTGAGTTCAATAATTTTATTTTTGAAAGTAATTTGATAGATAGTGTGGCGGGTGTTGGGGGTATGTTGAGAATGGAGGATGGAGTAATTCGAGATTTATTTTCTGGGCCCTCGAAGGAATTTTGCGAGGAGTCTGCAGTATTAAGAGCAATTAAGATGGCTATGGAAATTTTTGTCGAATCAAACTGGATTGGAAAGACATCGTTACTGATCGAGATAAACTCTATGGTGGTTTTGTTCTGGCTGGAAAATGTTCTCCATAGACCATGGAATCGTGGGCAAATTTTTGAGGAGGTAGACACTCTAATCCACAGGATCAACGGTATCAGTTTCAGTTATGCTGAAAGGGATTACACAATTATTCAAGGCATGGTGGTGATTAAGCTGAGTTAGGGTCTTGAGGAACTGGAACCCTTGGTGTCTTGTGTAAGTCTGGGTGGTTTGTTTTCTTGTTTCTCTTTAGTTTTGGTACTGTGCGAATAGAGTGCCTTGCAATGGTGATGTATGACAATCTTGTCCTCATATTTTTTGCTTTTGTACCTTGCCACCTTGGTGTTATCCATACCCTGCATGTGTTGTACTCTCTTCCTCCAATTAGGTTTTAGGAAGATTTTAACGAGACATGCATTTAGGTGAAGGTGAATATGATCAATCAATAAAAATATTTGCCGAGCAAAAAAAAAGTTTAGCGAACACATCTAAGCTTACTATTGCATTGATGTTTCACACTTGTAAGCAAATCTTTGCTATTCTATGGTGGACATTGGAGTATCTTACCAGGCTTCTTTTCTTGTTGTAAACAAGTTTTCTCACTTATTTCACAATTCTTGAAGCTTCTAAGCAATGCAGATTTTGTTTCAGCTAAATGACTTGTTTCATTCTCGTATACTACAATATCGTCTTTTATATCATGTGATCTCATCTCACTATTTGTATCCTTGAGGAACACTTTAGTTGTTGGTGTAACCTCCTAAATTTGACCTAATTTCTTAAGTCGAAACTTGGAAGTTAAGTTTGAAAATCTTGTCCCTCAAAAAAGTTATTAGGTTTTAATAATTCAATTTACAATTTAATTATAAAAGATCGGAACCACAAAATTATATTCAATTATGAAAACCTAGTCGTTTGGCAAAATCCCAAAAGTACTTATAAAATCCAAAAGAAATTCAAATAATGCATGACAAACCATTAAGTCTCAAAACAAAAATAAAATATCCCAAGTCCCAAATACAAAATCATCCAAAATAATAATAATGTATAAAATTCAATGACCAAATAATCATACTGAATAAAAAGATATAGTCCGATGAAACGAAATCCTCCAAGTACCATACGCCTAAACTTGAGTATCTGAAAGAGGAACTAAGAGGGAGTAAGCTATAAAGCTCAGTGTGTCTCTAAAGTGCAGGTAAAACACATAACAGAAATTCGAACAACAAGTATAGTTCAATAATCATCTCAATACACATATGCATTTAATAAGAGAAATAAAATATAATGTCATGCACCCATATCCATACACCGTCTGAAGAGTAAGGTTCCCCAGAATCACTCTAACTACATCGTCACCATCCAAAGTGGAACGACCCCAAGGTAGAGCCACTGATCCGAAGCAGAATTCAGCCCGAATGGGTGAACCCACTGAACTTCACCGTACAATTTCCCAACCCAAATGATATGACATTTTTCGATTTATATTTTCTGAATCCGAGAGTATATCTGATATATTAATTTAATCCGAATGGCATATGATATAAGTCCAATATTTTAATCTGATTCTGATATTTGATGCGTGACATGCCATCATAAAAAACATACTATAATCCACAAATCATTCAATCAGTCACCTATACAACAATGCACGCATAACATAGAGCACATAAATGATATAGCACTAGAAGAGACACACTTTAGGCAACTAATAACTCAACGTCGAGA
Source organism: Hibiscus mutabilis (assembly GCA_019671005.1). Classification (NCBI taxonomy): domain Eukaryota; kingdom Viridiplantae; phylum Streptophyta; class Magnoliopsida; order Malvales; family Malvaceae; genus Hibiscus; species Hibiscus mutabilis. The sequence goes on along the minus strand of CM033722.1, from coordinate 16,748,692 downwards.
GTGACGTCTCCCACGCTGAGCTCTAGTATTAGGTCGAGTGTCAACTCCTACGAGGTCAGCAAAACATAATTAATCACTACTACTATGCCACACTAACATAACCACTAAACAAAACATACTCACATGCAGAACTCACAGGTTGTGCAGAAGGAGATCGAACAGATGGGGGAGGAGGAAGGTTCTCGGGCTCTGAGTCAACGTCACCTGAACACATTAACATATTCGAATCAGATTTTGATATCCAAGATTCTCAAAATACTGATTATATTAAATATAGATAGCCAAAATGGTCTTTCGGGTTTGAATTTGAAAAAACGGGCGGTGGATTTAGAATCAAAACGTCAAAAAATATAGAGTTGACTAGGGTCAGAAAAAGTCAACGTTAACGCCAGCCAGAAAGTTAACGTTGACGTCAGCCAAAAAGTCAACACTAGCGTCATCCGGTCAACGGGTCAGGTCGATCAACAGGTCGGGTCGGTTAATGGGTTACGGGTCGGTCAACGGGTCGCGGGTCGGGCTACCTATCCAATTCGGTTCAAAACTGCCAGTTCAAGGTTTGACCCGGTTTAGGTTAATGGTCCGGTCTTAGCTTTCCACCAGATTTAGGCTCATTCGGGCTCTCTCACTCTCGGCTCAACAACCGAATTGGGTTAAACCCAAATTCACATACAAGGCACCTGGGTACTAGGCTTCTTACTTGGAAGAGTCTAATGGCCCAATACCCCCTCACACCAGCTTGACAACAGCTTGGTTTAGGGTTCCCAAACCCTTTGACGGCGCAACCTTCGACAGCCAAACTCCGATGGCCCCTAAGTCGTATTGTGACTAAAGCCAACAAACCAAGGATTCATAGAACACACACAAAACGCACCAATAAAACCTATTCCAAAGCTTACCCAAACGAATACCTAGAAGGCGTAAGGGACGGTGGCGTAGGGATTTTGCACGGACCCACGACAGTCCAGACGTTAACGCCGTACTAATACGATAAAGCAAAGGTCGAGCTTTGAAGGCGATGAGGCTAACAGTGATAGCTGTGCACGCCATGGACGGTGTTTAGGGGCTCACCGGAGCTTCACCGAACAACAAAGGTGAAGGGTTTTGAGTTTTCAGAGAATTTTTGAAGAAGGAGTATGCGGCTAGGGTTGCAAGATGGTGGCTGAGGGAAATTTTAGGTTTATAAAAGGATATAAATACCCTAGGGAAAAAGGGTGAATTACCACACAAGGCCCCCAACTTCAACCGCATTACACAATGGCCACCAAGGTTTCAAATTTTATGATTAGGTAATAGAATTCCAATTAGGCTTTTAGATTTTAATTTCCCCAAAATTAGGGATTTACTTAAATTAGGGTTTTAAATTTTAGGGGGAAAATTGGGGTGTGACAGCTCTCCATTCCTTAAAAACAATTTCGGCCTCAAAATTTACCTGGATCGAAGAGATATGGATACCGAGCTTTGACAACAACCTTGTGCTCTTACGTAGCCTCATCATGACCACGATTACGCCACAAGACCTTGACTATCTTAATGGTCTTCCTCCGGAGAACCTTATTGTCCTGAACAAGAATCTCAACTGGCTCCTCCTCAAAACGCAAGTCGAGACAAATCTCAATCTCCTCCATGGGAATAATATAAGACGGATTAGCATGATAGCATCTCAACACTGAGACATGGAAGACGTCATGAATACGGTTAAGCTCGGGTGGTAACTCAAACTGATAGGCAACTGGTCTAATTTGACGAATAATACGGTAAGGGCCGATAAAACGAGGACTCAACTTGCCTTTTCGACTGAATTGAAGTACCTTTTTCCACAGAGATACTTTCAAGAAAACCTCATCACCTACCTCAAACTCAAGATCCCGAGGTCTCAAATCGGCATAAGACTTCTGTCTGTCAAAAGTAGCCTTAAGTCGATCCCGAATCAATCTAATAGTCTGTTTAACCTCATGAACAATATCTGGTCCTAATAATCTGTGCTCATTAAGCTCGGTCCAACCAATAGGTGTATGACATTTATGCCCATACAGAGCCTCATACGATGCCATCTTGATACTGGCTTGATAGCTATTATTGTAGGCGAACTCTTCAAGCGGTAAGAAATCCTCCCAACTGCCTGTAGTCCACAACACAACCCCTCAACATATCCTCAAGAATTTGGATTTCCCGCTTAGACTGGCCATCGGTCTGCGGATGATAAATAGTGTTAAAGTTCAACCGAGTACCCAGAGCAGTGTGAAATAACCTCTAGAACTTCGCTGTGAACCTTGGGTCCCGATAAAAAATGATAGACACAGGTACCCCATGAAGTCTAACAATCTCTAAGATATAAAACTTAGCTAACCTACTCAAAGAATAGCTAACTCGAACAGGAATAAAGTGTGCAGACTTGGTCAACCGGTCAACAATAACCCAAATAGAGTCTTTCTTTGAGGGAGTCAATGGAAGACCACTGACAAAATCTATAGTCACACGCTCTCATTTCCATTGAGGAATCTTAATGTGATGAAGTAACCCAGACGGACGTTGATGCTGTACTTTTACCTTCTGACAAGTCAAACACTTCGACACAAACCCAACAACATCCATCTTCAGGCCCTTCCACCAGTATCTCTTACGAATATTCTTATACATCTTGTCCCCACCGGGATGCATAGAGTAAGGACTGTCATGGGCTTCACAAAGGATAACCTACTTTAAGCCAGAATTCCTCATAATACAATATCTCCCCCGAAAACACAGTACATCATCCTGGTTAATAGAAAAATCTTGGGATGTACCTTCTTCAACCTTTCTTATACGATGCATCAAGAACAGATCACTAGGCTGCTCAGCTCGAATATCTGAAATCAAAGTAAGAATAACCTGAAGTTCTACCAAAAGACTGCCACCTTCATACAAACTCATATGAACAAACATGGCTCTCAAATATGAAATAAAATTATGACTCAAGACGTTGACAACAACATTAGCCTTGCCTGGATAATACTCAATTCCACAGTCATAGTCTTTAAGAAGCTCTAACCAACGTCGTTGTCTCAGGTTCAGCTCCTTTTGTGTGAGAATATATTTCAGACTCTTATGGTCTGTGAAGATATAACACTTCTCTCCATAGAGATAGTGTCTTCAGATCTTGAGAGAAAATATCACAGCAGCAAGATCAAGGTCATGGGTAAGATAGTTGCACTCATGCGGTTTCAACTGTTGGGACGCATAGGCTACCACCTTACCTTTCTGCATCAGAACATACCCCAATCTGGTATGAGAAGCGTCATTATAGACGGTGTAAGCATTCCTAGGCTCTGACTGAATTAGGACCGGTGCTTTAGTCAACACGGTCTTAAGCTTCTCAAATCTAGTCTGCTGGGCCTTAGACTAGACAAAATGAACATTCTTCCTTAGAAGTTTAGTCAACAAAGCTACGATGATCGAGAAACCCTCAACAAACCTCCGATAATAGCCAATTAAACCCAAGAAACTTTGGATCTCAAGAATATTCTTGGGTTGCTTCCAACTCATGATAGCCTCAATCTTCTTCGGATCAACCTGAATACCCTCAGCAGAAATAATATACCCCAAAAACATCACCTTTGACAGCCAGAATTTACACTTACTAAATTTCACATAAAGCTGTTTCTCTCTCAAAGTTTGCAAAATAATCTGGAGATGTTTCTCATGCTCAACCTCAGATTTAGAATAAACCAGGATGTCGTCTATAAAGACTACGACAAACTAATCGAGAAAGGGTTGAAACACTCTATTCATTATATCCATGAAAACGGCAAGAGTGTTGGTCAACCCAAAGGGCATCACAAGGAACTTGTAATGACCGTAGCGTGTCCGAAAAGCTATTTTGAAAACATCAGAGTCCTTAACCTTGAGTTGGTAGTAACCAGATCTCAGGTTTATCTTAAAGAGCATCATAGCTCCCTGAAACCGATCGAAGAGATCATCAATACGAAGAAGGGGATACTTGTTCTTGATTGTCAGTTTGTTCCGTTTCTGATAATTGATACATAGCTGAAGTGTCCCATTCTTCTTCTTAACAAAAAGAACATGGGCTCCCCACGGAGAAGCACTGGGTCAGATAAATCCTTTGTCTAGTAGTTATTGCAACTGAATCTTCAATTCTTTAAGCTCTTTCGGTGCCATCCGATAAGGTGCCATAGACACAGGAGTTGTGCCCGAATAAACTTCGATACCAAACTCAATCTCATCACACTTTGGCGGAACACTAGGCAACTATTCCAGGAATACATCGAGAAAGTCTCTCACAACCCAAATCTTATCCATCCCAAAGTCGGACTGTCTCGGATCAAGAATGTAAGCAAGGTAAGCATTGGATAGAAAGCTCTAGCGTTCTTCAAAAAGAACTACCTCCCGGCCATCAGAAGTTTTTAGAGTTGATCTTTTCCTCTCATAATCCAGATTGACTTGATGAGCTGACAACCAGTCTATGCCGAGAATTAGATCGAACTCCCCAAAAGGTAACTCCATCAAATTAGTCAAAAAAGATTTCCCTTTGAATATCAAGAGGATAATTTTTATACACCTTAGATACCACAACAGGGTTACCTACCAGACTATGTACGGTAACATCATCAACATGAATTTCAAGACCCCAGATACAGAACTCGCAATATACAAATGAATAGAATCATTATCCAATAGTGCAAAGTAAGAGATAAAGTAAATAGAAAAGGTACTGGTAATAACATCTGGCTTATCTCGATCCTCATGCCTCCTGGTAGCATAAACCAACCCTGACTATCTCACCCCTTAACCAACTGATCCTCTACTCTGGACAGGCCTACCCCTACTAGCAGTACCCGAAACAGCAGATCTACCATGACCTCTCCCCCTACTAGGAGTCTGAACAGATGGCTGAGATTGGCTCAGAACATAGGTAGATGAAGGTGCCACCGAAAAAATCTCTAAATAGATGCTCAAAAGAACCGCATAGGAAACATGCCCCACTCTGCCTCATACACTCGCCTGGATGGCATTTCTTGCAAAAAGAACATTGTGGTACCCCACGAGAATTAGATGAACCTCCCACGCTGGCGGTCAGAACAATATATGTCACTAGTCTAGCTCTAGAGTAACTTTGATTGTCATACTCGTCTCTAGTCCTCTTTCTAGACTGATTCCCCTAACTATACTAAATTGACGCAGTTAATTGTCTCCTAGCCCGATCAGTACCTTGAGATTCCTATCATTTCTTCATAGCTTCAATCCTCTCAGCAGTTCTGGCCCGTTGGGTGATCTCCTTATACTCCTTATCCTGGTGTAAAGTAACCCAAGTCTTGATAGAAAAACGCAGCCCTATCAGAAAACAGTCACACTTCTATTTTTCTATAATAACCGGCCCCAGAACATACTGGATAAGCCTCAAAAACTCTATCTCATAATCATTAATGCTCATATCATTATTCTCCAGATTCATAAAGTCGTCTTGGTACTTTGCTAGATACTCAGGCTCAACATACCAGTCCTGAAATGACTGTCTAAAAAACTCCCATGAAATATGACTGGCTGAAACAACTTTTTGCTCTACTTCCCACTAGTTCTGGGCCTCACCCTGCAGCAATGATATAGTAGCTCTCAATTTTCGGTCGGCGGGATATTCCATCTCAACAAACAAACGCTGAAGTTTCTTCAGCCAATACTCCGCATCAACCAGGTTTGTACCCAACTTTCCATCAAACATGGTCATCCCAGCAGCTAAGAACTCGGTAGAAATAGGTTTCCTCACACCTTCAGATTGACGGAGGTAACGAAGCAACTCCCTCTGCACTGTAATAGAATCCATGCCCACTGTCTCACTATCTTCGGAATCATGTGGACCAACACTCTGCGTCTGCTGACCAAGTATTGTATTCTGAGCTCCCGTTTGATTCCCAGGTTGATCTTCTCCATCAGCATCATGTACCTCATTCTGATTCTGCGACAGATCCGCAATAGGAGGTGCATCACTCTCAATAGCGGTAGAACGACCTCAGCCATGGCCGCGACCACGTCCGGTCGCTAATCTATAACTCCTGCAAGGTGGCATAATAGTCTATCACAAAAGAAATATAATCTTAAGTTAGAATCGGTACTTAGAGTTTCTCTTTAAAATAAGCATAATCCTTAAAATACTTTATTTATTCAAAATTTCCTTTTTGCCCTAAAATATTTAATATGCATGCAAAATCATTTTCGGTTTAAAATTTCATTGGAGCCACACAGTCCGGAGGTTGAACATAGGCTATGATACCACTAAATGTAATATCCTAAATATGACCTAATTTCTTAAGTCGAAACTTGCAAGTTAAGTTTGAAAATCTTGTCCCGCAAGAAAAGTTATTAGGTTTTAATAATACAATTTACAATTTAATTATAAAAGATCGAAACCAAAAAATTATATTCAATTAAGAAAACTTAGTCGTTTGGAAAAATCCCAAAAGTAATTATAAAATTCGAAATAAATTCAAATAATGCATGGCAAACCATTAAGTCTCAAAACAAAAATAATAATATCCCAAGTCCTAAATACAAAATCATCCAAAATAATAATAATAATAATGTATAAAATTCAATGACCGAATAATCAGACTGAATAAAAAGATATAGTCTGATGAAATGAAATCCTCCAAGTATCGTATGCCTAAGCTTGAGTATCTGAAAGAAAAACTAAGGGGGAGTAAGCTATAAAGCTCAGTGTGTCTCTAAAGTGCAGATAAAACACAAAACATAAATTCGAGCAACAAGTATAGTTCAATAATTATCTCAATACACATATGCATTTAATAAGATACATAAAACGTAATGTCATGCACCCATCTCTATACACCGTCCGAAGATTAAGGTTCCCCAGAACCACTCTAACTACATCGTCACCATCCAAAGTGGAACGACCCGAAGGTAAAGCCAGTGATCCGAAGCGAAATTCAGCCCAAAGGGTGAACCCACTGAACTTCAATGTATAATTTCCTAACCCAAATGATATGACATGTTTCTATTTATATTTTTTGAATCTGAGAGTATATCCGTTAATTTAATCCGAGTGCATATGATATAAGTCTAATATTTTAATATGATTTCGATATTTTATGCATGACATGCCATCATACAAAACATACCATAATACACAGATCATTCAATCAGTCACATATACAACAATGCACGCATAACATAGAGCACATAAATGATATAGCACTAGATGAGACACACTTTAGGTAGCTAATAACTCAACGTCAAGAGTGATGTCTCCCACGTTGAGCTCTAGTAATAGGTCGAGTGTCAACACCTACGAGGTTAACAAAACATAATTAATCACTACTACTATACCACACTAACATAACCACTAAACGAAACATACTCACGTGCAAAACTCGCAGGCTGTGTAGAAGGAGGTCGAACAGGTGGAGGATGAGGAAGGTTCTCGGGCTCCGAGTCAATGTCACCTGAACACATTAACATATTTGAATCAGATTTCGATATCCAAGATTCTCAAAATACTGACTATAATTAAATATAGATAGCCAAACCGGTCTTTCAGGTTTGAATTTGGGAAAACGGACAGCGGATTTGGAATCAGAATGTCGAAAAATGTAAATTTGACTTGGGTCAAAAAGGTAGCGCTGACATCATCAAAAAGTCAGCGCTGATGTCAGCCAAAAAGTCAATGCTGACATCAGCCGGTCAATAGGTCGGGTCAGTCAACGGGTCTCGGGTCAGGTTAACGGTCAACGGGTTAGGCTACCCATCTGGTTCGGTTCAAAACTACCGGTTCAATGTTTGACTTGGTTCGGGTTAATGGTCCAGTCTGGGCTTCTCACCAGATTTGGGCTCATTCGGGCTCTCTCACTCTCGACTCAATAACCAAATTAAGTTAAACCAAAATTCACACACAAGGAACCTGGGTATTGGGCTCCTTACTCGGAAGAGTCTAATGGCCCAATACCCCATCACACCAACCCGACAACAGCTTGGTTTAGGATTTTGAAATTCTTTGACGGTGCGGCCATCGACGACCAAACTCCGATGGCCCCTAAGTCACATTCCGACTAAAACCAACAAACCAAGGATTCATAGAACACACACAAAATGTACCAATGAAACCTATTCCAATGTTTACCCAAATGAATACCCAGAAGGCGTAAGGGACGATGGGGCAGGGATTTTGCACAGACCCACGGCAGTCGAGACGCTAACGTCGTACGGATACGACAAAGCAAAGGTCGAGCTTTGAAGGCGATGAGGCGAACGGTGATAGCCGTGCACACCACAGACGGTGTTTAGGGGCTCGTCGGAGCTTCACCGAACAATAAATGTGGAGGATTTTGAGTTTCCAGAGAATTTTTGAAGGGGAAGTATGCGGCTAGGGTTGCAAAATGGTGGCTGAAGGAAATTTTAGGTTTATAAAAGGATATAAATACCCTAGGGAAAAAGGGTGAATTACCACACAAGGCCCACAACTTCACCCGCATTACACAGTGGCCACCGAGGTTTTGAATTTTACGATTAGGTCACAAAATTCCAATTAGGATTTCAGTTTTTAATTTCCCCAAAATTAGGGTTTTAATTAGGGATTTACTTAAATTAAGGTTTTAAATTTTAGGGGGAAATTTGGGGTGTGACAGTTGGTTCCTAAAATATTCAGAAATTTTTGAACAAACAATATTGGATTGTCCAATAGGGCTAATTTAATAAGTTGACAAATGGATAACTCGCTTGTCCAATGCTAAAACGAGACTCAAAGGTGATTACAGGAAATAATAAATAAAAACAAGTATAATAGTAGCTAGTAAAAACCCAAAGACTTTAGAGTATAATAAACATAAAGGGGTAATTACACAAATGTCCCCTTACTTTGTCCTTTTTGTCAATGTGGTGTATGTAGTTTCTAAACGTTCAATGTGGCGCTTGTACTTTGCTTCCGTCTTTCGAAATGCCCATCGAGTCTAACACTGTTAACTGATGACATGGCAGGGATACGTGGCACTCTCCTACATAGTCATGTGGTACTTCTTTTCTCGAAAAAAGAGATAAAAATATAGGTGCATGATTACAATTTCATCTTTTTCTTTTTATGATAAAAAGAAAAATACAGGGACATAGTTACAATTTTACCATTCTTTTTCTTTCCAATCTTATTTCCCTCTTTCCTCTATTTTTTCTTCTCCTTTTACTTCTTCTCTTCCACGAAACCCTAGTCGCATATGCCCAACACCTCTATCAATAGTGGACAACGACGGTAACTCTCTGTTGTCTCTCAAGTTACAAACCACCTCTTCGCTAGAGGTAAGATCATGGACATTTCCCGAGTCAAAATCTCTATCTTCCATGGGGAGTACATTGGTAGCTCGATCAGAAAATGGTGGGACTGGGGATAGTCTTGGGTTCTTTCCAAAAAGTCATTTTTGTTAAAGACATCAAGATGAAATAAGAAGAACCCAGGATCCTCAGGTGTCAAAGAAAAGGCAGTTGAAGGCATATCTTTTAAAAAGTCAAATCTGGAATAAAAAATTTAGAAATCTTATTATAAAGTTGGCCTCACACAAACTTGTAGGTACAACCCTTTAGATTATTCCAAGAATCTCGATGATGAGAGAGTTATACCTATGGTTGAACTTGAGAAATTTGAATTCCACGCCGTTAATAAAGTATTATTGCTTCAAGATTTTTAGATCAAAGAGACTTTAGAATTCTAAAACCTTAGAATTTAGAAATTTAGGTTAAAACCCCAAAATTCAATTTGGGAATGTATGTTGTGCTTAAATTGAATTGGTGACCTAATTGAATAAAATAAAAATTTATGGGTTGATCTATAAACAAGTAAACTTGGAGACCTTCATTTTGTGATTTACCCATTAGACTTGGTATTTAAACCACTTTTCAGCCCTAGATCTCCTCGTCTTCTATATTGTACAACCACTATTCTAGGGCCTTGCTGTGGCCCGTTCCGAACACCACATGTACCACCTTTTTTACAAATGGAATATATAAAAATTGATTAACAAATTGGTGTAAATATACTTTATATCCCTGATAATTTTAAAAATAAACAAAGTGAGAACTCTTACAAAAAGTCAAATATTCTTCAATTTTATTTTAAATCCATAAAGTTAATAAAAAATAAATAAAATATTAAAAAAATAAAATATATTAGAAATTATAAAATGATAAATTTTAAATATAAAAACTTAATAAACATATTTTTAAAGTATTAAAAAATTGAACACTTTCATTGAAAAAGTCTTCAACTTTGTTAGTCTGAGTTTTATAGCTCGTTAAACAATTTTTCAGCGGAATCAACCTTGTATTAGAGTAACAATAAAAGGCATAAAGCCAAAAAAATGCCTCCAACGTTTGACTGAATAGTCACTTCGGTCCCAATTCTCTTTTGGAGCAATTCAACCCTCAATGTTTCATTTTGGGTCAAAATGGCCCCTCTTCAGATGAAAACTGTCAGTCAACTGACGACAAATGGCTTGAAATGACGTGACAAACCTATATGACAGTGCAAACTGACATGGCAATATCATATAGACAAATGTGTTGACTTGAAAAAACGTTACATAGGTCAAAAAATAATTTTATAAAATATAAAATATTTTTTCTATTGACTTATCATTCTGTCAAGTCAATTCAAAATGTTTACCGTCAGTTTTCTAATAATTTTCATCCATAGAGGGGCCATTTTGACCCAAAATAAAACGTTAAGGGTTGAATTGCTCCAAAAAAAGAATATGGGCCAAAGTGATTATTCAGTCAAACATTGGGGAATTTTTTACTTTATGCCACAATAAAATTCAAATTTTCTTTTGCTTTTCTATATCAAATTGATGTTGATTAATATTTGATGTAGAATAATGAAGGGGAAATTTAGATTTATTACTACTCTAATACAAGGATGATTCAACTGAAAATATGTTCAAGGAATATTAGTACGCTTAGCATAACAGAATTAGTCGAAGACTTTTTTTAGGGTTTATAATTTTTTTTTTAAATTTTGATTGTTATATTTATAACTTTTAATGTTTTTAATTTTATATTTTTACTTATTTTTTAATTCATTATAGTTTCTTTTATTTTTTAATATTTTATAAATATTTAAATATCATTTAAATATTAATGTTTTTATTTTTTAGCTTAAAGATTAAGTAAATTATCGAACTTTCAATTAAAATCAGTTATGCCCCTAAACTCAGCAAAAAATCAATTATACCCTCAAATTCGATTAAAACAATTAATTCAACCTCTTTGCCATGTCATCATCCCACATGTACTGCCATGTCATCATTGTTGACTGCCACGTCAACATTGTGGACCACCACGCAAGCACCGTTAACTGCCATGTCAGTACTGTAATGGTTAACGTTGGTCAAAGGGCCAATTTGATGCAATTTGCGAATTGAAGGGTCTAATTGGGTCCGTTTTTCGTCAAGGAGATTAATTAATTTTTTGGTCGAACTCGGGGACAAAAATACCACTTTAGCCTTATATATATTATCAATCCAAGGTCTAGCAAGTGAAGTGTATCTTCATCACTGATGGTCTTGGTGTCATTTAGAGAGAAAATAAGTGGTTGAAGAAAGCTTCTAAGAAAAGAAAATTGGAGATTGTGGGCAGGATGAAGAACCAAGTTCAATCTTCTTGACCGATAAAGTTTAAAGGTATTTTTGAGAAGACGATAAAAATAAAATGATAATAATTAATATAATTAGTGGTAATAAGACATTAGCATAGTATCGTATTCCGGTGGTTAGGCGTTGTACACTTCACCTGTCAAATTTGGGTTTGATTCCTTGCACACACAATTCTCAAATTTTGCTCCTTTCATCGTCCGATTGGTTATAATTAATTTATTAAAAAATATTTATAATTAATTTAATATACACGTCAGTAATTTAGTCCACATGGACGTGCCTAGTCAGCAAAACACACGTTGATCGTTAGTCAACTAATAATTTTATTCAAACAAGGTTATTTTGACCAAAAATTAAAAAATTAGGTCTAAAATGCTTAAAAAGAATATAGGCCAAAATAACCAAATAGTCAAACGTTGAGGGCTAATTTTGACTTTACGTCTTATTTTTAATAATTATTTTAAATAATAAAATACTTAAATCTAAAATTAATTTCTTAAAGAAAGATTTCAATTACGACTTTCTAAATTCGGTCTTTTCTTCTATGTTGAGATTAGGGGTTATATGCTGCGAAAAATCTGTTGTCACTAGTCACTATAAGTTTTCCCCACAAGATTCAATTGTGTAAGTATTATATTTTCCAATTCATTTAAATCTAGTTTTATTTTTTTGCATGAGGCTAAATTTCCCAGTAATTAATGTTAATGATTTGTTACAAGGTGTAATTAATTTTTAGAGTTATACCACGAAATCAAGTTTGATGGTGTTTCACGGTTTAGTTACTCTTAGTCTACTCTTTGTCATGGTTTCACTTCTTTATTGTGTTTTGCTTCATGTACATGAATACATGAAACAAGAAGTCTAATGTAGCGACGTTTTTTTTCTTCTGAAATTCAAAAAACTTCAAAGGTTTCGAACGAGATCGTTAAAAAGGAGTAATAAGTTTTTTTTCGTCTTTTTTAGAAAAATATTTAGAAAAGTGAAGAAGTCCTTTAAAAATTCGTATTTTTGAAAAATAGTAAAACTTGGAGTCGCCACCGGCCACTAAGGCAGGATAGACACCATAAAACAAGAGATTCATTCGAAAATGGGTTCAGGAGTTGGTTACGTGTGGGAAATGATTAGCACCCCCATCACGCCCGGAAATCGGTACCAAAATATATGTTGATTTTAATTGATGGAAATTATCGAAACTTAAATTGAATTTAATTAAATGGTTCGTGGTTGAATACAAACTTTAATTAGATGAGCTTCTGTCAAATTAGTGGGTTTGAAATAATTAAAAATTTAATTAGTAAGGGTGACAGTACATCAGACCATAGATTAAACCGACATCGAATAAGCACGACTGCCGTGTTAATTTATGGTTCGAATTTCATACATCGCCTTTGTGCATGATGCAAATATTTAAGAATGATGTTATGTCTTGTTAGGATTTTATCTCGAATTACATTTACCTTTAGACGGTAAGAATTAATTCGAATATTTGGTCAACATTCAATGAGTCAGGACTGTTACGACACAAATATCGAAATTAATAAACATATCCTTTTTATAATTTAAATTAATTAACCATATGCACGTATATTAAAATATTAAAGTAATATGAATGACAATTAAAATGTATGACATAAAAAGGCATAAAATAAAACCTAGGGCCACTAGAGTCCTAACCTAAAAAGCCCAAATTATGAAAACCCAATTTGTGATCTAATTATCAACTAGGTTAGCCTAATGTTAACCCTAAATTAATTAAATCCTAAAAACTAGAAAACCCTAATAATTTATAGATTATCCTAAATCATAATAATTAATTCGATTAATTTTAAACTAGTATCCCAATAAGCCAAGGAAACTATCTAAAACGAATCGAATTAATTAATCATGATTTTTATTAAATTTTCATCTAAGTTAATATCAAATTTATCCTAAAGGGTAATTAAGAGGTGTTCAATTAATTTAATGAATTTAACATTTATCCCAGTAAGCTAAGGATAAATTCAAATTAATTAAATTAATTCGAACCTTAAATGTTATGGCCTTCTTTGATTGTGTCAGATCTAGGATCGAAGTAAGATTTTCCATGTAGAAGTGGGGCTGTAAAAGAAGATGTTGAAAGTATAGTTTATGGTGTTTAAGGGACTGGAATTTGGTGTTGAAATGTAGGATGAAAGAAGGTAGAATATTGCTGGAAATTTAGGATGAAGAAAGGTTGAAGATGAGTGCTTGAAGAAGAAACAATGGTGGAAATGGTTGCTGGAAATTTTGGTGAAGAAGAAAGGTTTTAAGTTGCTGGAAAATGAAATAAAAAAAAACAAGAACAAGGAAGAACCTATAAAATAAAGTGTATAAACCAGAACCTTATACGCTCTTTGTTCGAAGGACTTAAACCCATTAATTAAGAAATCAAGAACCCGAAGTATCTGGTTTGACAACACAAGTACGAGACTTGAAAATGTCAGAAAAAGTTCAATGAAGAACTAAGTTGAGAGAAATTCTCACAAGTATTTTTTGATTCATAAGTGTGTAACCTTTTTACATTAAAAATCTGAAACATATATAAGAAATACAAGAGGGAAATCTGAAATGCTTCAAATTTCAAAAGAAAACTACCTATTTGATCTAAGGGTGGCGGCGAGGAAGTTTAATTTGAAACAAATCTGATGGCTGTATTTGAAATAAACAAACTGATCAACATTAAAAATGGCTCCTAAATGAAGCGGGAATACTTGAATTTCAAACAAAATGAACATGGAAATTGTTTAAATTCAAAAATCAAATTTCTTGGCCTTATCCTTGAGAATTCCGCCCATTGCTTTGAGAGGGAGTTCAAATCTGCCACACACACATGCACACACATGTGTCAAGGCTGCCATGTGTGGACGCCATGCTTGTGGAGCTGCTGGAGCTTTGCTGGAGCCTTTAGCTTGATGCACCTTGCTGTAGGATACTCTCCTAAGTGTAGGTACATGTCCCTCCATGTTTGAGCTACCATTGGACTCATTAGCTGGAGTTGAGCTACTAGAGCTGAATTGAGCTGATTTGGAGTGTTGGAGCTGAAATGAGCTGAAAACAATGCTTGTGGGTTGTTTTGAGCTGAGTTGAGCTACACCCTTGTTGTTGAGCTTCAATCGAGCTAGAAAGAAGGTCCTTAGCTGCCACTCTTTATTATGCCGCTGTAAAAAATAAAGTAAACACACATAAACTTATTGAAGACATAATATAAACAAACTAATTAGATACATATAAGTATAAACTAATTATAAGTAATTAATATGTCACATATCAGCATGTAACACATTGAAAAACTTGTTATCTAAGGCTGAAACATTGAGAAATGACTTGGAAGCTTTAATGCATTTATTTGAAAGAACTTCCCTGAATAGCTTAGCCTTAGAGCGAGTAATAGGGCATGTTGGCATGACCTCCGGATTAGGTGTTGGTGTTGATGTGCTCACATCATTAAATCTAACTACGGCTCTAAAAACTAACCCTAAATTTAATTTAGCTAATTTAGAAATTATGCCTCAATAAGTCAAGCACATAATTTCAATCAATTAAATTAAATTTTAAACCCTAAACTAATCCTAAAAGGCCTCAACCGACCTAAAAACCTAAACTAAATTCATTTTAATTAATTTAAACACATACCTCAATAAGCCAAATGCATGTTTTAAATTAATTAAAACAAATTCTAAAAACTAAACTATCCTAAGAAAACATACAAGCAAACAATAAATTAAACCACATCTAACAAACAAAATAAAACACATAGTACAAACAAATAAATTAAACAATAACATATAAGAAAAGAACTTAAATAAATACAAGGATCATCAACAAATCTCACATTTTCATTCAACCATAAGAAAGGTTACACAATAAATAAATAAGGGAAGAAAATACCAAAACTCAAATATATGCTCGATCAATCAATCCACGGATCGTTGTTGTTGGGGTTGAAAAGCTTGATTCAAGGGTTTTTTGGTTCGAATAGTGGAATGTGGTTTCGGATGAGGAGGATTTTCGGGGAAATGAATCAGTGGTGTTTTTTGGGTGTGCGGCTAAGAAGGGAGATGGCTGTGTGAAATGGAGTCAAAACGTGAGTATGGTGTTTTTTGGGAAATAAGAAAATAGGAAAATAAATGTTGAGTGGGTGGCCAATTTGGTGATGAGCATCAACGAATCTCTTAATGGCCGTGGCTTTGGAGATTGATTGGTTGGGAAGTGAGTAGTGTTAACTTGGCAGTGGCTAGTGAAACAAAGAAATGGGAAATGTTTGGGGAAAATGTCCTGGCCGTGGGTTCTTTGGAGCTGGGAACAAGGGAATATGGCCGTGGCTTTAGGGTAAACATTATATATATAGTTATTATTTATTTTTTTATCTCATAAAATAGATCTAATGAGGTTCAAGACCTTACTCACTAAGTTGTGGTTCATCCAATAGGATTGAGGCATTCATCCATCCAATAGGAGTAAAGCCTTAATGAGGAAAGAGTTGGGATTTTTATTTCTTTTTTTTTGTATTTTTTATTATATAAAATCATATATAATGAGCCATGTAATTTTGGGTTTAGGGTATAAGGTTCTGGGTATTAAAAGGGTGATGTGGATTGATCTTATTTCGAGCATTTTTAATCTAAATTCGGACAAAATTTAGTGTCTACAGCTGTCCCTCTTTGCTTATTGCTGTGAAACGGGAATAGAGCAAAGACTAAAGATACAAATTTTGTCCTATTTCCCTATCTAAAGATTATGAGCTGCGAGTTCTTCCTATATAGAACTGTTCACTCTTCCTCTTCCAGAAATTCCAAAACTCCGAATTCTTCCCATATAAGGCCTGAAGAAATGAAGCCCTAAAGTGATGTCTCGATTCTCGATCGCCTTGGCACCAAATGATGTCCTCGATCTTTATCGCCTTGGCTTGGGGTGGTATCTCGCCTTGAGGACCCCGAAAAATGATGTTTTGCCTTCTGATCGTCTTGACATCAAATGATATCTCGTTTTGAGTCTTCTAGAATACCCTCGATCTTCATCGTCTTGGCATCGGGTGGTATCTTGCTTTAAGGACCTCGAAAAATGATGTATTGCCTTCTGTTTGTCTTGACATCAAATGATATCTCGCTTTGAGTCTTCTGGAATACCTTCGATCTTCATCGTCTTAGCATGGGGTGGTATCTCGCCTTGAGGACCCCGAAAAATGATATCTTGCTTTCTTGTCATCTTGACATCATATGATATCTCGCTTTGAGTCTTCTGGAATGCCCTCGATCTTTATCATCTTGGCCTAGGGTGGTATCTCGCCTTAAGGACCCCAGAAAATGATGTCTTGCCTTATGGTCATCATGACATCAAATGATATCTCGCTTTAAGTCTTCTGGAATACCCTTAATCTTCATGGTCTTGGCATGGGTGGTATCTCGCCTTGAAGAACCAGGAAAATGATGTCTTGCCTTCTGGTCGTCTTGACATCAAATGATATCTCGCTTTGAGTCTTCTGAAATACCCTCGATCTTCATCGTCTTGACATGGGGTGGTATCTCACCTTGAGGGCCCCGAAAAATGATGTCTTGCTTTTTGGTCGTCTTGACATCAAATGATATCTCACTTTGAGTCTTCTAGAATACCCTCGATCTTCATCGTCTTGGTATGAAATGCTAGTAAAAGATTATTGACTCTTTAACCTTTCTTTTTTGGAACATAAGATCTATTTCCCGTTGTTTTTCCAAATACTTGAAAAAAAAAACAACCACAATGATTTGGTAATGCTAGTTAGTACGCTCCAACCTTAAGGATGCCTAACTATTCATGATGCATGAGTAGAGTCATTTTTTAGAATTGTTGGGTAAAACCCCTACTTTTTGGTTAGTCACCCTTAGCTTCCACATGCCCTTTTGTCTTTGACAGATTCTTCATTTTTTGTCCCTTCTTGGAAAGGTGCTACTGATTTGCATTGATCGAAACAAAATCTATCATTTCTTGGAGTTCAATTCTAGAACACTTCCCTCCATTTCACTTGGGATTAAACGTTGTCTCTTAAATGATTCTTCATAACGAGTCTTCCTTATCTTCAGCATTATGAAGAACACATGCCCTTACGTCTCAAAACTTTTCCTACTTCTATGAAGTCCAATCTTCACTTTCCTGAACCAAACAAGGTATTATATTTATCTCTACTAGATCTTTCTCCCTTGTTTCCTCTTGAAAAGATTGCTAACTTGCCCCGGTCAGAATCGAATCTATCATTTGTTAAAGTTCAAATTCATAACATCACCCTTACTCGACTATTATTTCTTCTATGACTCTTTATGATGGGCCTTATTCTACCTCGGCATAGGGATAGACACATGCCCCACAAGCTTCCAAGCTTTTCATTCTTCGACAGGGTCCAATCTTTAATTTTCTGAACCAAACAAAGTATTCCTTCTTTTTTATTGAATCTTCAACTTTCGTCTCATTCTAAAAGGCAATTTGTTGTCTTACACTATTCATGCAAAATCTATTATTTTTCACCCTATGACATCGCCCTTACTTAGCTTGGGCTCAACTGTTATCTCTTCCAAAACTTTCTACAACGAGCCTTCTTTTATCTTGACGTTGGGGTGAACACCGTGCCCCCAAGTCCTCAAATCTTCCCTTTTTTCGGTAAGGTCCCAAATATTTATTATTCTGAGCCATACAAAAATGTTGCAGCAGAAAGTTACTTTAAATCTCTAAGCTGTCTGGCATATTGAATCTTGGGATTATTTTCATTCCAACCACTGATAAATTACTTATCCATTCTAGGCCAACCATGTAGATCCTTGACCTAACACTCCAACCATAGGGCCATGCATGGAGCCATTCTTCTCCTTCTTTACCTTGGTAGTACCTCATCTTACCTCTGGATTTAACTGTTTATCCTGCCCCTGACCTATCGGTACGTTCTTTCTTCTGCCTCGATGTTGGGCTGAAAACATGCCTCCTAAACCTCCAAACTTCTTTTATTCAAAAAGGCTCAATATTTATTTTGCTAATCCAATCAAGACATTATGGCCAATACTCATCCTGAATCCTTACTATTATTCTCTTCAGACTCACTGACAGGTTTTGTATCAGGTTGACCATGTACACCCTTGACCTAAAACTCTATCCCAGAAGCCATACAGAATAACAACTTTTTTCTTTCTGGATCTTGGTAACAACTTATCACCTTCGGGTTTGGTTGTTATTATCTTTTGCCTTTGATCCAACAGGATGATCTTTCTTCTATCGGTAGGCCAAGAACATGACCCTAAGCCTCAAAATTTTATCTCTTCAATAAGGTTCAATCTTCATTCTTTTGAATCAACCACGGCATTGCGACATACACTAATTTTAAACCTTTGAACTGTGTAGCATACCAAGGCTTGCCATCATTCTTTTTTGGATTACTAACGGGTCATCGATGTTTGGTCGATCATGTACATCTCTGTCCCCGAATTCAACATAAAGAACCCAATTCTTCTTATTTTATTTTTCTTTCTTCTATTTTCTCTATTCTTTGTTCTCTTTTTTTATCTCATTTTTCCTTATCATTTTTAGCTATATGTTAGTTTGCTTAATTAACATTTCAACAAAGGATGCTTTTTGGATCAATATACAACATCAAAATCTATAAAAGATAATAGAATGCCCCGGATATCAAATGCAAGAGCGTCTTAGATTCAATCCCCTGGTGATCCATAGCTTGCCTTTGAATGTTATGGCGACATTTAAAGTTGTGAAATTCCTCCCAAATTACTCGGTTCATCCTCATGATTATGGTATTCGCTTGATCTATTCGAAAACTACTCATTCTAGTTCTCATTATTTCTCCGAAATATGTTATGGCTTTTGAATTAGTTTAACGAATAGAGTGTAAAAATATCAATTTGAAAATTTTAGTACAAGTGTATACTTTCAATTACAATTAATATCGTGTCAGTGCCTTCAAAGAGTCATCTCTAACGCTAGGGTATTGAATAGGTGAAACATAGCTCCTTATTAGATTTGTTCTCCCCCCATAGCTCCATCATGATGCTCTAAGACTTATTTGATTGTTCATTCATTTCTTTAGTTTAAAAAAGTTCTTTTTCTTCTCGGGAATTCAACCCATCATAGTCATTTGTCTTGAGAATAATAATGGAGCATAAAACAATACCCCTGGTTACTTGGCATAGTTATGATTTGAAAATTTACTCATACAACCAAGGCTTTGGACTCAATTAGAGTAATTGGAGCAAAGCATCCTTATTTAGCCTTTTGCTATAGCGGAGTACCCTTTTAATTTAATTTACCTCTTTTAAAAACACACTTTTTTTCTTTTTTCCTTTTTATATTAAAGGAATTTTCACATTCTAGCAACTCTATTGGACTTTTTAGGAGATTTTCCTATCATCGAACATTATCAAATGAGTAGTAATCTTACGTCTCGTGCTTTACCGACCAGAGCGGGCTGAGCAGAAAACCATACTTTATTGTGATCACAACATTCGATTGATCTCTTATTAGAATCAATGTCGCATTATGCACGTGATATCCGAAAATTTACGAGGGTAAGAAAGAACATACACATATATACTTGATTAAAAGATGCATCATTTCATTGAAATGAAAAAGCAAACATAACATAAGCCCTAGCAAGATCTTTGCTACTTTCGGGCCAACAGTAGCAAAGTTGATTAAACATAAAAGAAAACATGAAAAAAAAGCAAGAAGATGGTAAGTCCTAAAGACATGGATAGGATGCACTAGAAAACCTTGACCATCGCAACATTGGTCAATCACCCCGACCCCTCAAGCTTCTCGAAGAATTCAATTTCTTTGTTGTACATCATTCCTTGAACCAAATGTTTGAATTCTGGACAATATTGGATTTCATGCCCCTCTTGCTGATGGTACTCACAGAATGCTCCAATGCCCCTCTCGTGTATTCTTCATACCATGCTTGACCAAACATGCCATAGAAAGCTGCTTAAAAACCCAGCTCAAAGGAGACATGATTTCTGACACATCCGTCTTCAACCTCTTTCCACCTACTTCTTCAAGAGCATTCACGTCTTGACCTCCATGGCTTGGAAGTAGATTAATGGTTGTGTTTGGCTCACCCAACTGCAATACCCCAGACTTTATCATATTCTAGACTAATTTGTTGAATGTTTGGCAATTTTTAATTGAATATCCCAAAACATTGGTATGATACTCGCAATGCGCACCAGCGTCATACAAAGAAGGGTAAGGGGATTAAATGGAGCTACATGATAGGGTCGTACCAAATTTGCCTTGTATAACTGTGCATACAACTCCGTGTATGAAATTGGTAGCGGGGTGAATTTCTTATTTTTTTCTCTTGGGTCCCATTGCTTCTTTTCTATTCAGACTTCGAGCACTTTCGGCTGTAGCTTGAGGTTGGAAGGTTGTAAGGTTCTTCGGGACCTCATAAGTTCTTATGTTATTAACCTCATGATCTCTCTTCTTAAATCGCTTTCGAGTTGGTTCTCTATCTATTGGAGAATATATGATTTTCGAGCGAGGGTCTTCGATCTTATCTAGCACCAACTCGATGGGACATTTAGAAGCATTAGAAACTACCTCATATTGGTTGATGATGGCTTGGTCTTCATTAGAAAAAGTCTTTTCCGTTATAAAGTTGCAATTCCAGCTTTCGTTTGTTTTTCCAATCTCCCTTTGCATAACTGAGTCTTCTACCAAACCCTTTCATTTGGCCATCATACCCATCAATTCATTGATTTGCCCCATGGCTACCTCTTGGAATTTCTTCACATATGCCATCATCTCCTTTTTATTTCCAACCAAATGTTCATGGAGCTCCTCGAGCTTATCAACCCTAGCTACTAGGTCGTTCATACTTCTAGAGCTGTACTGGCTCGAAGTCCTCCCTTTGCTCTCTCTATTTCTTGAGGTGAATGCTCCTCTCAAGCTGGCTTCTATTTTAGCAAAACTTCTTTCCATTTGTTTTCTTTGGGTGTAGGATCTTTGATCACTGACAAGGGATCCCCAACAATTAATTTTATTGTTTCATGAAGTAATGCATGCAATGCACCGTATGCGTGATAAAAATAAACGATTACAAGCAAACACTTGAAAATGCATAACTGAATGCAAACATGAAGCACCAAATTTATTTCGTATAAAAACCTTTAATCAATTTCAGAACTTATCAATTTTTGCAAACAAATGCGACATAATGTAAACATGCATGAATACAAAGAAAGACATTGATTCGGTAAATATCCTCGTTAAACATCTTGCATTAATGGAGACATCGTTCCATTACAACAATGAAAGAAAACTACTGGACATACGACCCACACCAAGACGGCCTTTGTTCATTTTTCGACTATTCTTTTGCGTATTCCTAAATTTCGATAGCATCCCATGCTAGGAGCTGGAGGCAATTCCTTGTACTTGAGCCATCAAGTTCGCCGTCTCTTATTCTTGCCCCCGAATATTCAAAGTGGTATCTCGAAGTCATCTCATCATCGGTATCTGATATTCTTAGGTTGTCCATTTATAGCTTGCAACTTAGTCCTTGAACTTCTGAACCTTGGTTTCTCTTTCCTCAGATCTACCCTTCAGCCTATTACTTTTTTTGTGGGAATTCCTCAGAATTCTTCTCATCGTTGTTATGTACCAAATCTCCCATTAATCAAGCCTTTAATTTCAGAATATTTCCAAATCAGTGTTTTCTTAATGATATGAAAATGTATATATAAAAAGAAAACAAAAGGAAACATGTTAATGATGGACAAAATAAATAAATAAACCAATCAAGTGAAAAATAGCAAGGCAAAGTAACCAAAGAAGAAAAGCGAAAACCTAACCACATGAATTCGAGTTCACTATGGTTGTCTGCATGGCTCTAATCGGGGTGGGATTCTTAGATTCTCATGCATGTGTTTGGTAAAAGGGTACTCGAACCTATCTTGTCGCCTACTATGAGGAAAAGAATCCCAAATTCTGGCCCATTATAGGCTTGCAAATTGGATTTGGTTAGAGGGAAAGCACAATCTAGTGACGTGGATGGCTGCTCACATGTCAAAAGGCGTGGATCCCGAAAGTGAATTACCGACCCGTGGAGGGCTACTCACGTGGGTATGTGGCGTTTCACTCCCACTCAAGGGACAAATCTCGGGTATAGAGCTTGATGATCATGATGCAACACATGTCGGTGATTCCTTAGAAATTAAACGAACAATTGATTTTTTAATTGGCCTAACTCTCGTTTTTGTTTTGTAAAAACAAAAATGTCCCCAGCGAAGTCGCCAGCTGTAGCACATTTTTCTAAAATTAAAAAAAAAGTAAAGGTTTCGAACGAGATCGCTAAAAATGAGTAATGGGTTTCCTTTCATCTTTTTTGGAAAAACATTTAGAAAAGTGGGGAAATCCTTTAAAAATCGTATTTTTGAAAAATAGTAAAACTTGTAGTTGCCACCGGCTACTAAGGTAGGCCGAACACCATAAAACCAGAAATTTATTCGAAAACGAGTTCGGGAGTTGGATACGTGTGGGGAAGGATTAACACCCCCATCATGCCCGAAAATCGGTACCAAAATATATGTTGCTTTTAGTTGATGGAAATCATCGAAACTTAAATTGAATTTACTTAAATGGTTCGTGGTTGAATACAAACTTTAATTAGATGAGCTTCTGCCAAATTAGTGGGTTTGAAATAATTAAACATTTAATTAGTAAGGGTGACGGTACATCGGACAATAAATTAAACCGACATCTTATAAGCCTGACTGTCGTGTTAATTTATGGTTCGAATTTCGTACGTCACCTTTATGCATGATACAAACATTTAAGAATGATGTTATGTCTTGTTAGGAGTTTATCTCGAATTACATTTACCTTTAGACGATAAGAATTAATTCGAATATTTGGTCAACATCCAATGAGTCAGGACTGTTACGATACAAATATCGAAATTAATAAATACCTCCTTTTTGTAATTTAAATTAATTAACCATATGCATGTACATTAAAATATTAAAGTCATATGAATGACAATTAAAATGTATGGCATAGAAAGACATAAAATAAAACCTAGGCCCACTAGAGTCCTAACCTTAAAAGGCCTAAATTATGAAATCCAATTAGTGATCTAATTATCAACTAGGTTAGCCTAATATTAACCCTAAATTAATTAAATCCTAAAAAATAGAAAACCCTAATAATTTATGGATTATCCTGAATCATAATAATTAATTCGATTAATTTTAAACTAGTATCCCAATAAGCCAAGAAAACTATCTAAAATGAATCGAATTAATTAATCATGATTTATATTAAATTTTCATATAAGTCAATATCAAATTTATCCTAAAGGGTAATTAAGAGGTGTTCAATTAATTTAATGAATTTAACATTTATCCCAATAAGCCAAGGATAAATTCAAATTAATTAAATTAATTCAAACCTTAAATCTAACTACGGCTCTAAAAACTAACCCTAAATTTAATTTAGCTAATTTATAAACTATGCCCCAATAAGCCGAGCACATAATTCCAATAAATTAAATTAAATTTTAAACCCTAAAGTAATCCTAAAAGGCCTCAACCAACCTAAAAACTTAAACTAAATTCATTTTAATTAATTTAAGCACATACCCAATAAGCCAAAGGCATGTTTTAAATTAATTAAAATAAATTCTAAAAACTAAACTATCCTAAAAACACATACAAGCAAACAATAAATTAAACCACATCTAACAAACAAAATAAAACACATAGCATAAACAAATAAATTAAACAATAACATATAAGAAAAGAACTTAAATAAATAAAGATGATCATCAACAAATCTCACATTTTCATTCAACCATAAGAAAGGTTACACAATAAATAAATAAATAAATAAGAGAAGAAAATACCAAAACCCAAATATATGCTCGATCGATCAATCCACGGATCGTTGTTGTTGGGGTTGAAATGCTTGATTCGAGGGTTTTTTGGTTCGAATTGTGGAATGTGGTTTCGGATGAGGAGGATTTTCGGGGAAATGAATTAGTGGTGTTTTTTGGGGTGTGCAGCTAAGAAGGGAGATGGCTGCGTGAAATGGAATCAAAACGTGAGTATGGTGGTTTTTGGGAAATAGGAAAATGAATGTTTAGTGGGTGGCCAATTTGGTGATGAGCATCAACGAATCCCTTAACGGCCGTGGCTTTGGAGATTGATTTGGTTGGGAAGTGAGTAGTGTTAGCTTGTCAGTGGCTAGTGAAACAAAGAAATGGGAAATGTTTGGGGAAAATGTCCTGGCCGTGGGTTCTTTGGAGCTGGGAACAAGGGAATACGGCCGTGGCTTTAGGGTAAACATTATATATATAGTTATTATTTATTTTTTTTATCTCATAAAATATAACTAATGAGGTTCAAGACCTTACTCATTAAGTAGTAGGGATAGACATTTCATCCGGACTCGACGGGTTCCGACCCGGCCCGACCCGATCGGGTCAGGTATTTTTATAAAAAAAATCGGGTTCGGGTCGGGTTTTTGTTAAGGTTGGGTTTGGGTTCGGGTTTAGAGTGAAAAAAATCCGACCGACCCGACCCGGGACTAATAGTGTAATTTTCCTTTAAAATTTTTAGGGATATTTGTAATAATACCCCCTCTTTATATAATTTTTTTATAATTAGGTCCATAAAATTAAATTTTTATTTACAATTTAGTCCTTAAAATATTATGTTTTACAATTAAGTCTCATAAAATTATTTTTTTACAATTACTTCCCTAAAAATTTAATTTTTTTCTATAGGTCGGGTCGGTTCGGGGTCAGGTCTAGAGCATTTATTTTCGAGGCGGGTTCAGGTGGGCCAAAAACCTGACCCTACTCCACCCGTGCCCATCCCTACTAAGTAGTGGTTCATCCAATAGGATTGATGCATTCATCCATCCATAGGAGTAAAGCCTTAATGAGGAAGGAGTTGGGATTTTTATTTTTTGTTTGACTTTTTTATTATATAAAATCATATATAAAGGGCCATGTAATTTTGGGCTTAGGGTATAAGTTTTGGGTATTAAAAGGGGTGATGTGGATTGATCTTATTTCGAACATTTTTAATCTAAACTCGGACAAAATTTAGTGTCTACATCTAACAACCTAGTTATCATGAAGATAATTTTTGGGAGAGTCATAGCCAGTGGCGGAGTCAAGATTATTATATAGTGGGGTCAGAGTAGGCTTTAGGGTACGAGGATTCTCATACCTCTACAATATAAATTTTGTTGACCCCATACCCAAACAAATTAAGTGAGGTCAATTCTAATATTTTCATAAAAAATAGTACATTAACTCCTTGAAAATTCCATTTAACTCTTTGAAAATCCTATACTACAACAAATCAAGTAGGGTCAATTACTCTCCTAAATTACATGCGGCTTCGCCACTGGTCATAGCTTAACCACCTTGTTTTTCAAAATCAGATCAAATGTGTTTCCTGCTCAAAGACAAGCTTCACCTACACTCGAAAACTAAAAATCTAGCAGCCTAACTTTTAATGAGAAAAAAAAAAAGAAGAAAAAAAAGTACGATGAAGAAAGATAGATGAAAGTTTTTTTTTTTCTTCCAATTCTTCACTAAACCAACTCATTATGTTTGCATTCTTATTCAACTAACTGACTTATCACAAGTTAACTTTCTAAAAAAGTTAGAAGATTGAAGAATCAAGGTAAAATAATATTGGAATGTCGCTAAGGTAAATTGATAAAAGTTATAGTATTATAGTTGTCTATATCTAATAGGCTTAACTTTTCTCTTCATCTTGATACAAAAGCTAGGTTTTGTGAATCTCCGAGGTTAGAGTTTTTTACAATGAAATGAACGAAAAAAAAGTCATTATTTGTTCTTAGTTTGTTATTAGAAATTGTTAGATGTAATTTAACATGAACAAAATGCATTCTTACTAATATTTATTACCACCCATGAATTGCATAACATACTCAATAATCATTTCATGCAAGGATACGTGAATATAGTAGTAAAACATAAATGATCGATAGTCAATACATGACCTCGAATGCACTCACAACAACCATAAACTCACGAATGCAAGATCGATCCTACCCTCACGGGATCACCACCTAAAATTGTTGGTCTAGTTCTAACGACTAGTGATCAATAAAATATCAATAGACGACATGACAGAAAGTAAAAATCTATAAAAAAAAAAGTTCAAAGAACACATATTTTGGTTTGCATCATAAGTTGACGATTAGAGAACAAAAAACATGCCTTTTCTTCTTAGATTAATGATAAATGGTGGTTTACAGTATTTAGGATTGTCAAAACCTAAGTTTTGGCATTTAAGAAGGTATTTATAAAGTTTAAAAGATCTCAATTACACCACTAGGTTGAGTTCTAATGGAAGGGGGGTTATAGCTTTTAAAACTCGTGCGTTTTACTCTGGTAACCTACATATCAATACTTTAGTCTTGGTGTTATTATCAGGTCGAATCGGTTCAAAACCATCAAATCCGAGAAAATTATCATCTCTAATTAAAAAAGTTGCCAAAGAAAATAAAAATAAATCAAGCGGCTTTGGGTAATAACTTTTGAAGTAGCACGCAATGAGAAATAAGTTTTAAGCAGTTACCCTTATTTGTAAAACCAATACGTTTTCTTTTCTTTATAGGTTTCCTGCTAACATTCCAAATCCCTACCCTTTCTTTTTTTGCTTTAAATTGTATTCAAATTTCAATTTACTCCTTTTTAGGTCAAATTATCAATCGATTTGAGGGGAAACATTTTTGAAATGTCGAAATCGGTTATCGAAATGCCTCCGAAAGGTGGATTTAGCTTCGATCTTTGTAAAAGAAACGAGATGCTTGCGAAGAAAGGCGTTAGTCCACCATCGTTTAGGAAAACTGGTACCACAATTGTTGGCTTGATCTTCCAGGTTTGGGGAAAAATTAAATTCTGGGTTTTAATCTTTTTGTTCGTTTTACCAAGAAAACTTGTATACCTGATTTTAGTGTATAGTTTAGATTCCAATATGGCTTTTAATCTGTCTTGTCATTTAACCGATAAAGTTGGTTCTTTTCCTGTATTTAGTGTATTATTTAGATACTCGATTCCGGTTTTTGGTTGGTTGATAATGGGCAGCTTCAACACTTTGTTTGAGGTTTCTATTGGTGATTTTTAGATTAAAGAGTAGAAGAAAGGAAGAATTATACTGAATATATGTTATAGACGTAAAGGAATTTAATTTTTAGAATGCCCTTAGTCTTTACCCAGTTGTTCATTTTCCAAGTGTGTTTTATGCGATGGCTGAAGTTAGAAACATTCGAATATTGTAGTAGTCTCTAAGATTTTGCTGAAGTGGCTGCTTTCGCCTTTTGTCTTTGCTGTCTTGACTTTAAGATCAAGATATCTGTCCTTGCAAACAAATGATGAATCTAATAGAGTTGTGGGTTAATACATGCAGTCGAACTTGAAAAATACCTAGAGATGGCACCATTGTGTTGTCAACTTGCCAAATATCATCTTTTATTTCATCTTCAATCACGTGGGATGTAACTATGCAGAGTTTGCAGCCTTTCTCTCCATGTTTCTTTTGTATATCTAGACTATTCTGTCTAGCTAAGTTCTAATTCTGGTAAGGCAATGCCGTTGTTCTCACTTGAAATTTTGCCTAGGATGGTGTTATACTTGGGGCAGACACGAGAGCAACTGAAGGACCTATAGTTTGTGATAAGAATTGTGAGAAAATCCATTACATGGCACCAAACATATACTGTTGTGGAGCTGGAACTGCTGCTGACACAGAGGCAGTGACCGGTACTTTCTGAAATTGGTGTTTAATATGGTTCTATGAACATCAGTAGTTTCTTCAATTATCATTTTTGAACAGCTCGGTTGTAAAATGTTATATTTACAGTCTCATGTTACTGTAGCTAACCCATTGTCATGGTCTTATACATATCCCTAGACATGGTCAGCTCACAGCTCCAGTTACATCGCTATCATACTGGTAGAGATTCCAGGGTTGTTACAGCACTGACCCTTCTTAAGAGACACCTTTTCAAGTAAAGTTTTTACTGTTTTTGATATTCATCGACCAACAACATATCTGTACATAGTCTATAGGAAGCATGTGATTCTAACTGCTTTGCAATTTGTCCAGCTACCAAGGTTATGTTTCAGCTGCTTTAGTTCTTGGTGGTGTTGATGTCACTGGACCTCATTTACATACTGTAAGTTTTTTTTCAACTGTTTGGCACTTCAAAATGACATTAGCTTTTTGTCTTCTCTATTAGTTTGGTTTCATATCACTACAATGGTTAAATTTTGCAGATATACCCTCATGGATCAACTGACACATTGCCTTTTGCTACAATGGGTTCTGGTTCTCTGGCTGCAATGGCAGTATTTGAATCAAAATACAAAGAAGGCCTGACTGTAAGTTCACCTGTTCCATTCTTGTGGTATCTTGATGATCGAAGAGATAGAACATTTTCGCATGTTTTCCAACTATAAGTTTGTTTTGGGATAAAATCTTTTGTAAGATAAATTGTTCACGCATTCATGGTATAAAGTAAAACAATTCAGTGTAACAGTGTTATATTTTTTTATCTGTTGTTGATTCCGGGTGACTAATTCTTCTCTTTGCAGAGAGACGAAGGAATAAAACTTGTAACTGAGGCTATATGCTCCGGTATCTTCAATGACCTAGGAAGTGGAAGCAATGTTGATATTTGTGTAATAACCAAGGTTTGTCGTCAACCACCAGCCACTTTTTGTTAGGAAAGCACATCCTATGTTCATTTTGGTGTCAGTTTCTAATTTTATCGAATTACACTTCAGGGCGGCAAAGAATACTTGAGGAACCATCTTCAACCTAATCCTAGCACTTACACTAGTTCCAAGGGCTGTTCCTTTCCCAATAAGACAGGTAAATAGCAATAGGCTTTACAATGTCAATCCTTTTTCGCTAAATAGAATTTCTGTGGTTACTGTGCTAGATTGTTTGATTTCCTTTTATTGTTTCCTTAATTTCTATGGTTACAGAGATCCTCTTGACAAAAATTACCCCTTTGAAGGAGAAAGTCGGGATCATCGAGGGAGGAGATGCCATGGAAGAGTGACAAACTTATTTACCGATATTGGATCAGCTTCCTTTTTAGCCTTAACTGTCAAGGTATTGTTTATCAGTCAGTATTCCGGAATTGTTATGTTTTACCCAGTATTTTGTTGATTAATGGATCTTTTGAGGTATTTAAACATTTTAGTTATGATATACGATTCAAATGGAATTATCAGTTGTGAATTTCAAACCACCCCAAGTTCTTTCCTTATCTGTTTCATTAGTTTCCGTATTCCGTGTTCATTGTTTTATTTATGACCATGTTGGCATTGTTATCATTTGAGACACACTTATGTTCATATACTATTGTACTTGGTTTGGTTATTATCCAGTTGAGCTATAGTAGCACGTATTATAGAGCATACTGAATTGAGTCTCTTGATTCATGATTTGATTAGTTTGTGAGCTAATCGACCTGCTTTTTAGTTAAAATTGAAGAATTTCAAACCACCGACTGCCATATCTTTGATGTAACGTGCACAGTCGCCATGTATTGGCCAATTCCGATCACCATCCTCGTTTTCTTTGCTCCCTTTAAACCGTACATTTCCACCCTTTGTCATCCTTGCTCTAGCGGAAGCCCTGTGTCATGCACTACTTCAGTTTCCCCGTGGGTGATTGTTGATGGCCTGGAAATTTGATTTGTGATTTATTATTTTAGGGTAAAAACCATTCAATTATAAGATATGTTTTATTTTGGCCATCGATCTTTTAATTTTATCAATCAAACTATTCAACTATTAGCATGTTGTCAATTAAGTCTGTTGCTGTTAAAAATTAACGGAGGAGGTGATGTGGTTGTTAACAGGGATCAAATGTGTAATTATATCTAACTTTCATATCACCTCTTAAAGCCAAGTAGTTTAATTGATAGTATTATTTTAATTATTAGTGATTTGATTGACAACAATAAAAGATCAATGGTTAAAATAGAATTTTCCCATAGTCGAATGGCCATTCATGCAGTTTATCCTATTTTTATTTACCATGTTTCTATTACAAGAAACTGAACAATTTCATATTTTCATTATTGAAAAAAATATATTTGTATTTATCAAGTATTTTTCAATTTTCAAAAAATAAAATTTCAAACAAAAAATGTTTTCAAAAACCAAACATAACCTTAAGTTTTCATCTTAATTTTAATAAATTATTTACTTATTAATTTTCACATATTTTATATGATTTATCGTGATAGTTCAATTTACAAAACTTTACTATCCATTTACATTATTTTTTTTTTAAAGAAGTAAGTATTGTAGGTTCACATATTTACTTCAAAGTTAATTAGACTCTTATTCAACAAATGGAAATAGAGTTAAAATATTTAGGTTTAATATAAAAATAAGTATTTATACTATACCTCTCGTTAATTTTAGGTGTCTAAACTATTTTTTTGGTAAAAACATGTATCTAATATTTCATTTCATTAATTTTAGGTGTGTGATAGTTAGCTGCTACTAAAAAAACCCGTTAACCAATTAAAATTTGACACACAATATTTTAAATTTTCTAATTTATTTTAATTAATTTGTATTTTTAATAATTTAAAATTTTTCAAAAAAATCTTGAAATTCTAAAAAAAATTAAAATAGTCCACAAATCTCTAAAATTTAAAACCCCAAATCCTCACCGTTATTGTCGTCATCGAGCCCACTCATTCCGTCGTGGGACTCAATCAACCATTTTCCCTAACGTGTTGTTGTCGAAAATTAGTGAACAATATTGAAGTCGATATTGAATGACAAATGCGAAATTGTCGTTCAACTGGCATTTCGTTCTTCGATTTTCGATGACAACACGTTGGGAAAAATGGTCGGATGAGTTCGATGACCAAAGGTGTGCGCTCGACGACAACAATGGTGAGAATTTGGGGATTTGGGGTTTTGTGATTTTAGGTATTTTGGGATTTTTGAGAATTTTAGGGTTTTTTAAAATTAAAACTTTAAAGTTTTTTTTCAAAAAATTAAAATTCTTGTCACATGTCAAGCATTGATTGGATAACGAATTTTTTAAACGGCCTTTAATGACCATGCACCTAAATTTATAACGGTATAAATATTAGACATCGATTTTATCAAAATATAGTTTAGGCACTTAAAATTAACAAGAAGTATAATTTAGGCACTTATTGTGTATTAAACCTAAAATTTATTTTATTAATTATTTTAATTTTAATTTAAAAGGATTATTCTTGATACGATCTCATAGTAGCGTCTATTATATTTTTAGTCATTGACTAAACTCAAACACATCTTATGAACCATTTTTTGAATTTAATTTCAAAAGATGTATTAAGTAAGAAAATTTATTTAAAAAATCAATTTATTAATTCCGCCGCAAAAGTTCATTGTAGATACAAACTAAAATTTATTTAATTATAACTACTTTTTTAAAAAAATACATTTGATACATTTTTATTCATTTTAATTTATGTTTTTTTTTTCAAGGAATCAACTCGATTAGGGTAAGTATGCAGTACAACATTATAATTTGAGGTGAAACTTATCGTTTTTAACTGTAAATTAATATGATGTTCTCCTTTTTTTTAAGTGAAAAATGAAAATTTATTCAAACCAAACAACTACTACAAAGGAGAATCCAGGCAAACAAAACCTGCACAAATAAGAGGCCATAATGACCGAGAAACAAGAGGCACAAGGCCAAACAAACAACAGGAACAAAGGCCATGATCGCAGAAAAAGTCTTTCGAAGCAGAACCAGAGAAACCAGAGGCATCGGAAACAGTTGGACGTCTTAACCCAAGTGTCTTAACATCAAACAACCACCTTCGACGGTTAGGGATACCCGCCGTTGAGCCAAGGACCGGGGAGAAAAAACCGACTGAGAATAGGCCATTAGAGCCTTAGATCCATCATGTACCATCTTCTTCGCGGAGCCACCCACGACGATGACCGTCACCATTAAGACAGATGTCAAAGAGAAACTTCGAGCAACCTTCAACCGAAAATACAAGCATCCACGCCCCAAAAACTAAAAAAAAGAAGAAAAAAAATCTCTGTCAAAACCCGAGAACAGAGAGCCCAAGCTTTTTCCAAGAAAACTTCCTTCCGAAATTGTTCGAAGACTCATTGGAGGGTCGCGACCGATGTCGGAGGGGACAACCCTTATCGAACGACGAAAAGTTTCACAAAAAAGTCATTTTAAAAAGTAGAAAAACTGAAGAAAAAAATTTAAAAAGACAAAAAAAAAAAGCAGAGGAAAAAGAATTGAGGGTGGCTGCCGCTTAAAAGAAGAAACGACACCACTCAACCGATACTGCAGAAGTGCAAGGTTAGAGAGATGCGGGAGAAAATTTTTCTATGGTTTTATTTTTACAGGGGTTTCTGAACATGTGCGATATAAACGATCACACATTAGCCTTAAGAGAGGACTAAAAAATAAAGAACCTAAGTTAAATTAAATATTTGTTAAAAATTATAAATATATATAATTATGTGTATATATATAATAATAATCTAAAATTTAAAACATACAAAAAAATTAAAAATTTCAAATAAAAATATTTAATTTTTAGATATTTATAAGTTAATTTTTTTATTACGCAAGAAAAATAATTTAATAATGTTTTATATATTAATATAAAAATTTTAAAAATCTTATATTTTTTATTAATTATAAATTAAAAATTCTATTTTAATAAATTGTACATGCCTTTTTGTAGAGATAGATATTATCATTATGTTCTTTAGACTCATCCACTCGATGAAGATAATATGACAAAAAGGCTGCAAATAATTAATCATTCGTTCAAAAAGTAAAAAGGGATATTTTATTTTAAAAATAATTCAATTAAATCCAGCGAAAAATCAGCTCAGTGATATTCGGGGAGTGCTCCTCGTAAGCGCTCACTCCCATTTTGACACTACGAGGGAAATTGTTTTTAGGGTTTTAGATTTTGGGATTTTTTGGTCCCAAAATGAAGCAAAAAATGAGCAAATCCATACTACAAACTGTTAACTTATCTTTTAATCGGGTTAATCGGAATTCTGGGGCTGCTTTGTTTGTACTACGGATCTTCATTTGCTCCTAGGTCGAGAAGATACGACGACAATGATTCTCGGCTGGATGGATTCGACCCAGTTTTTGCTGGGTTTTCAAGGAAACCGGATTTGGTTGATTTGCTTGACGAGCAAGGATACTACCTTGAAGTTCCTAAAAGCATCCCTGTAAGTATTTCATTTTTATTAGCTGAAGTTTTCTTTTACCCTCAAAATATTTGCTGTTAGCTCTATATTTCATTAAGGCTAAATGGCTTATTTTGCCCTCAAGTTCGACCCCAATTAGCAATATTTTTATTCGTGCAAAAATGCGTTCAATTGGGTCTTCCAATTTGCACATTGAAGCAAATTAGCTCATTGACTAATAGAATCGTTAAACTGGCCGTTATTCAACGTCTGCCCCACATGACATGCCATGTCAGCGTTGAAAAGTCAAAATACTGACGTGGCTTGTTGCTGATGTGACATATAATACAAAATTTTAAAAAATATTTTTATTATTTTTTCTCGCTATAAATCGAATCCTCCTGTTGATTAAACATAAGCCTCCATCTGCATTATTTCTTCTTAATTTTTTTCTTTATTTATTCTTCTTACACTAGCGTCGACTTCATCGCCATGTAATCTAAAACCATTTATTATTATTTTTTGGGTATTTTAAAATTTAGAAGACCCAGACAGCTGTTATTGTTCATTAGGTATTTTGAAATTTAAAACACCAGTTCTTATCGTTCCTTCTTCGTTTCTTTTTTGAAATTATGTTGGGTTGAAATCTAGGTTTGTTTCGTTTATTTGGCATTTTCGATTGGTTTTGTTTGTTTGAAGATGGCATCATCATCCTGCACATCCTCTGGAAGTGGTCCAAAAAAACTAGGTTCAGTATCAAGCTGGGAGCACAATGGTGAAGAAATTAAGTGTTCTTGTAGTGACATATGTCTAATGTGGACTGCATGGAAAAATACTGAAAACTTAGGGAGAAGGTTCATTGGCTGTCCAAACAATAAGACAAAGACTTGTGGTTTCTTGAGATGGATTGATGAACCTATGTTAAAAAGAGCTAGGTTCCTCGTTAACGAGTTGAAAAAGAAGAATGATGAATTGCAGAAATTGAATGCAACCAATGAAGTTGATGCAATCGGAGAATTAAAATCAGAGATAAAAGAAATGCAGAAGCAGATGTCTATGGCTATAGAGAAAGTTGAACGAGAAAAAATATGTTACTGAAAGGGATGGACCAAGCTTGGGTGATATGTGTATTGATGATATTTCAACTGTATGTTTAATGAAATATGGTAATGGAATATGTTAGTTGTCTTTTAATTTGTGTTTGCTCAATTTTGTGTGTGTTTGGAACATGTGTATACTGAAATTATTGTTTGCTGAAAAAGACTCTAATACCAACTCACATTAGTGTATACTCAAATTGGTGAATTTAGTATAACAATGAACACAAAACAAAAGAAAAACAATAGAACTAAAGCTTTCATATCTTTTTTCATGAACAAAAGTAACATTAGTTGCGAGTACATTGAGTTTCAAATATTTTCCATGAACCCAAAATATAATCAGTTTTGGCTAGTATCTATAAACATAGCTCAACTGATAAAATATAGTCATTCCATGAACAAAATATAATCCTAAGGGTCTTCATAAGGATTACCCTAATAACAAAATAAATTGTCCAATAACTTTCAAATAACTTCAAGCATCATCCTAAGGATTGGGATTTGCATTTGTCTGACTTGATTGTGTACTGAGTTGCTTTTTTTAGCCAGTTTCTTTTGTTGACTACGTTCATCAGATAATGGTTGTTGCAGTTGTCTTGTAGTAATAGTTTGTTTTCCTTTCCATTTCAAGCCATGTCCTTTCCATGTATGTTGATATTAAGAAGTATGAGCCTCAATCTTCTTTTTTGTGGTGGTTGTAACAACTGTTTCACTAGGCAAACTAGGCTACATGACCAAAAAATTAAAATAAATGCCAAACAAACAAAGTTAAATAGTGTAATGTTAAACAAGCAGGAATATTATTTAAGCAAATACCAACTCACATTATAAGTTTGTTCTCCAGTTTTGAGTTTGTATACAAGCCAATACCAACTTGCCTTTTTTGTTGGATGTAGAAGCATTACTAAAATGTATGTTAGCTGTCAACTTTATTTTCATGCCTCTTGTGGTTGGAGCAGTGTATCCACTTTGAGATGCATCAAAAATTGAGTATATCTCATGATTTGTAGCAACAGACTGTGCATTTTGCACTCCACTGATTCCAGGTCCACTGTATGTTAATCCAGCATTGACTGTAGTGCTAGTTTGCACATTAGTAGTAGACTATGAATTTTGCACATCATGAGTTTTCGTGTGGACAACATTGACATTAGTATCCTAGTTTACATAGAAAACCATTTGTTAGATGTTGATTACATGGTATACAAGTAAGTAAAAAATTGAAAAAGTATGCATGTTTAGTGTTGTTTACATTATCCTTTTGGAGGCATTTATTTTTCCTATGCTCAACTTGCTTACAATTACTACATGTGACTTTATATCCTCTTCTACTGACCTTGCCATATTTAGTCTTCAGGGGCTTATTTTTATCCTTTTCCCTCTTCTTTTTAGGCCTTCTTAGCACGACTTTGAATGTAAAAGGCCCAATTGGATCATTATCTTTTGTTTTTGGCCATAATATTTTTCCCTGAACTGGTTGTAAAACAAGGATGTAAGTGGCATCATATCTTTCCTTGGTGTACCATTGGAAATATAAGTTTTGGGATCCTTTGAATCAAGGTGCATAGCACAGATTGCATGAGAACATGGTATTCCAATTAGCTCCCATTCTCTACAAGTGCATCTCATTTGTTTAGATCAACTGTGTGTTGGTTTTAACCATCAGTTACCTCAAATCCTCCATCACCATTCCAAACCAGCCTATATTGGGTGGAAAGATCCATATTTCTCTCAAACTTCTGTAGAGGCCTAGGTGCAATGTTGGTTTTCCACTTGCTTAACCAAGTTCTCTTCACATGCATTCTTTGCATAAACATTTTTCTAATTTCTTCCAACATGCTGATAATTGGATAGCATCTTGCATCCACAATCCATCCATTAAAAGCTTTAGCCAAATTGTTATCCTCCGCCTCACACTTGGATTCTCCTGTGAAATAGGCACGACTCTAATGATGTGGAGGAATTCCTAGCAGGTCATTAGTAGAGGTGGGCCCTATTCCTTTTAATATCTTCAATTGATCATCAAAATCCTCAACAAAGGTTGATCTTATATAGTTCCAAAACTGGATCTTCCTGTTCATCCCTTTCCATTTTTGTGCCAATTTGCATAAATGTGTCTGGCACACATCCTATGCTTTAACAATGGAAAGTACTAACTGATAATTGGCACTAGACCCTATTAATAAACATCAATATCAAATAGAACTGTGTTAGTAAACAAATGAAACAAATGCTTACAAATTGAGTTAAAAAAACTAACCTTTTGTTGGTCTAACATTAATGTGAGACCTTCACCATTTGGATGGCCTAAATCCTGCATCAACTTGGTTAAAAACCATTTCTATGATTCATTTCCTTCTACTTCAACAACTGTCCATGCAACTAGAAACATTTGATCGTTTCCATCTCTGCCAACAACAACAATTAGTTCACCTTGAGTGACAGTTTTTAGGAAACAACCATCAACTCCAATAAAAGGTCTGCAACCGTCTTTCCAACCTAAAAATACAAAGCATCCAGTTAATTAGCATAAATATTTCTATGAAAAATAGTAACTCAGGATTATAACAACTATGAGAAACATCTTTGTTAATACCTTTTTTAAAGCAGCCAAGCATATGTACATTATATGAAAAATAGCTTTGTGGTTATTGTCCCTATAAACTTGAATTGACACTGTGCTTCTAGGATTGCTATGAAGTAACTCAGTAGCATACTCCCAAATATTTGCATACTACTCAACATAAAAAGCCCTTTGCTTTCTAAGCACATCTTTTCTGGCTCTTTGACACATGCTATAACTAGCATATACCCCCTAATTCCTGCCTGCTCAACTCTTTCAAAGTGTTTAATTTTTTTTCTCAACTAAAATGTTATCCTTATATGCCTTCTCAACATACTTAGAATTCATCATGGGATTTTTATTTGTCCTAAAACATTTGTGGACAGGATAATAGGTTTCCATAGAAAAAAATCCAACTTTTTATCTATGCTTGCAAATAGGGTCCAAGGGTAACCATCTTTGCAACACACCCTCACTCTCTTTGGTTCACTCTTCTTGAACTTCAAAGCAACACCTTTTGCAATGGCATATTTTTGCACTGCTTCCTTAAATTGTTTGTGATCTTTAAACCTAAGTCTTATTTCTCACAAAGGAAATGCACATGGGGGGTCATATTTGGTCCCTGCTGATTTCTTGCCTTTGCCTATATATGCTCCCCATATTTCGTCATTACTCTCCTCATTATTTTCTCCATATTCTCCTGGAACATCATAATGGATATAATCACTTCCATGACCTTCCACCTTGCCTTCAATTTCTCTTACATCATCTCATTCCAATGTATCATCTCCTACAAATGTCTGACTTTTAACTGCATCTACATTATTATCTTCAGCTTCATTATCATCTATTGAGCCCTCTACTGAAGTCCTTGTTTTACCAGCTCTCAAGTTTCCCCTAATATCTTCAACCTCTTCATCCACATCAGACCCCACCTCAATGTTGACCAAGAAATCTTCAAAATCTGTAGATGTTTTTTCCTCACCAACCACAGCTTCTTCACACTCTACTTCTTCTCCTAAATCTTCAATATCAACAAATTCTACATTTGATGCTTCAACAATACGAGACTTATTAATGCCTTCACCCACTTCATTACTGGCTTTTTCCACTTCATTACTTCATTCACCTACTTCATTACCCTTTGGCAGTTTTTTTTTTATAAATTTTCGTATGATTCACATAAAGGTCTATAATACCCATACTATTTAAAATATTCAAACATTGTCTAACTGTATCATCATCATGTATCAGAACCAATGCATCAGAATTAAAGACTACCCCTAGTACCTTATAGTACACCCATATATCATCCTTATACCCTAAGTCCTTGACATTACCAGTGATATCCCAAAAACACAATTTATCAGGGTCGACTTGAAATTTTTCAATATTATTACCCACATATGAGAACCTAGGTGAACTTACAAGTTTTCCATCATGGAAATACTGTAATACAAATGTTTTTGGATTACTGTCCATCATGCATACAAAAAATAGGGTCAAAATATATGGTCAACACCACATATATTATAATCAGTCAAAAGCAATATAATATTTGACAATTCATATGAAACTAAGCAGTGTTATTAAACACAAAAATCAAAACAAAGAAACATGTGACCACTTTACAATGTCCCTTTCACTTTTGCTCTATGGAATATTCGACAAAGATAAAAATATAAGGGAATCACTTTCTTACCTTTATGCTGCAATATGTACCCCACCTCGATGTAGTCTTTTTTTCTTTCATTTCGATTTTGAAACTGTAGAAAACAAAACAAATGGATGAAACCCTAGACTCCCAAAATTGGGGATGAAGCCCTATAACTCCCAAAGTCGGGGATGAAACCCTAAACCAAAACCTATATTTTCAAAACCAAAACAAAACTTACCGATTCAAGATGCCGCTTCAAATTTAAAAAAAAAAACCAATCCTTTCGATTTTCAGAATGTGTTCTTCATTTCTTCCAAGTGAGTTTAATCGTTTTTTTAAAGTGTTTCTGCAGTAATGTTTTTGAATTGTTAAAAGAAGATTGAATGTTTAGGGAGTAGTTTACTGTTCAGCAATAATTACGAGAGAGAGAAAAATAATAATAATATATTTTTATTATATGTCAAGTCAGCAACAAGTCACGTCAGCATTTTGACTTTTCAACGCTAACATGGCATGGCATGACATATGGCGCAGACGGCTGATGCGTTAACGGAGAAATGGTCAGTTTAACGGTTTTGTTAGTCAATGGGCTAATTTGCTTCAATGTGGGAACTGGAGAACCTAATTGAAAGTGTTTTCGCGCGAGGGGAAACATTGCTAATTGGGGTCGAACTCCGGACAAAATAAGCCCTTTAGCCTTTCTTTAAAGATTGTTCTTTTCGTTTGCCTTTAGTGTGGTTTTTTTTTATTGATTTTGAGTCTTACTGCATTTTGTTTACCAGTTTAGCTAAATTTTAGTAGATGTGTGACATGAAATATTCAGAGTTGATACCCTGCTTGGATAGAGGCCTTATATACCAGTTGAAATTAAAATCTAATTTGACAGTAATGGAACACTATGAGCGGCTTTGTCCGCCACCAGAGCGCCGTTACAATTGCTTAATTCCGCCGCCAAAAGGTTACAAGGTTGGTGATGTTTCTTTTGCTTAAGCTAGCAGTTAAGATTTTTGTAGTTTCGGTTAGTTTTGATACCGACGAAACTGCTTTAGAATTTCAGATCCCTATAAGATGGCCTGCAAGTAAAGATGAAGTGTGGAAAGCCAATATACCCCATACACATCTTGCGGAGGAGAAATCAGATCAGAATTGGATGGTTGTTGATGGGGAAAAGATAAGGATGCCTGGGTAATGAATGTTGGTTCTGTCAAAATGTCTGCAAGATTGAAAATTATTTATGACCGAGGCTTAATTGGAAATGTTCATATTGGCATGCATTTACTTTCTTATGCATATACATCCTTGACTCCATCATTTTTGTCATATCATTTAGATAATCAAATATGTTCATTCGTCTTTTCTGGCTGAACTGCTTTCGCATTTGGTTTTGTAGGTGCGAAGCTTTTTCTACATACCCGCGGACATATGATCTTCTTCATGCCTGGGCAGTGTTTTCGGAGATTGAGGTGCGTGGTTGTAGTCCAGAGGATCTCCTGATCGAAATGGATAGGATACTTAGGCCTGGCGGGTTTGTAATTATAAGAGACAAACAGTCGATAATAAATTATATCCAGAAATTTATCACTGCGTTGCGATGGGATGGCTGGTTATCCGAAGTTGAACCAAGAACCGATGCTTTCTCTGGCCATGACGAACGAGTGTTAATCGCGAGAAAGAAGTTGTGGACTGACGGGTTATGACAATGTGAATGTACTCTTTTTCTCTGTCAGGTATGGTCTCAACCTAGTATTCTTTCCTAGATGGTCTACATACTTAGATCTCTGCATTCGCTGATTGTTTTGAATGCTACTCGTCTGCATGACTCTCTCCTTCACTTCAAGCTTTTAACTTGAACTATAAATGCACATCACAATCAAATGCAATTAAGCTTCGGCTGTCCTTTGGAACAGATCTCGTTATTTCCGTTCCTTTAGCTGTGCTCTGGAAAGTAGTAGCCACCACATATGTTGCTCCAACTCTCCAATTTTCTTGATCTTACATCTATGTCCGAACACACATTTGGTTATGGATATCGTGATATGATCTTCCCAAAAAGGAAACAAATAAGTACACATTTGTATTGAGCTCGGAGTGAAAGTAATGAATGAGTATGTTTGGTTTCCATTTGAGATTAAAACCATGTTTTCGTTGTAGACAATGACTGGAACCAAAGCACAAGAGCAGTTGGCATGACGTTGAACGTGTAGACATATACGGATATACAACCTGCTGGTTGCTGATTACTGGTTGTTGCAAACAGCCACAATCCTTGAAGAAAAGAAAGAGCGAAGCTCTACATTTTAAGGACATTTTCTTTGCACTCAATGGGCATGTAAATGTTGAAAGTACCTAAATCACTTCCGTATTATGTTACTGTTTGTAGGAAAAACTACTGCTGCAAAATAAACGTATTAGCAATGATTAGTATAAATAAATAAAGGAAAAAACTTTGATACACAGGCCGTGTAAATAAGTTTACACATGCCTTTTAGTTTTAGGGGTTAGGCTTTTAGTTTAGGGTTTAAAGTTGTAGGATTTAGAATTCAATGTTAGTGCTTAGAATTTAGGGTTTAGAGTGTGGGGTTTAATTTTTTAGGGTTAGGGTTATGAATTTAGGATTTAGATTTTTATAGTGTAGATACACAGGCTTGTGTAAAATTAATTTTACACAGCTTGTGTATCAAAGTTTTACCCATAACTAAAACTCATGAAATAAATTGATTACTGTGTCGTGATAAAAACCACTGTCTTAGAAGCAATTTTGCCTGGATGGTGTAATCACAATAATGGATGTTGCCCCCCAAGGTTAACATAGTCTTCTAAGCATTGTACACCCGAAGTGAGGAAGAAGAACCCGCTTG
Source organism: Hibiscus mutabilis (assembly GCA_019671005.1). Lineage (NCBI taxonomy): Eukaryota > Viridiplantae > Streptophyta > Magnoliopsida > Malvales > Malvaceae > Hibiscus > Hibiscus mutabilis. The sequence continues at coordinate 16,706,623 of CM033722.1, read as the reverse complement.
GTGTTGCTTGTTGCGCGTAATAAGTGCTACGCAAATGTGCAAGTATACACGTCGCAAGTTATAGTATAAAAGATATCGTCTCCACAGGGATTGGTGCTACTTCAAGAATCTAGTCTCTTGCACTGTAAAAAGTAAAAACACAAGTAAAGGATTATAGGAGTTTAACTAATGACTAATCTAGAAAGCAATAAAGTAAAAGAAAAGATGAATTCAAATGAGAGAGAGATAGTTCAGGTTATCGTGAGTTGAGGTGTGATAGCCGATTGGATCGTTTTGGTAAAAGAGTGCACGGGCAACTCAGTTGCCGTGGCAACTTGCACAACGGGGTTGCCTTGGCAACTAATCGGTGGTTGCCTGGGCAACTACTCGGGCTTCTGGGCAGCAACCTTCAAGGTTCGGCAGAGCATTCTTCAATGGTTTCTTCTTATCCCTAAGTCGAAACTCTAGCTACTTGTGCATGCCTTGATAATACATCCCTGCGTGAATCAAGGGTGAACAACAACCAATCTTGCGCTCCTCTTAGCCGTTGAAATCCTTAACTTATTCCCAAGTCGGATTAATCTTCACCATCAATAGATTGAATAAAGATCATATTCATTCGTTTCTTGAATCTAACTCTCCCGATATTAGATAAATAGATGAAATCACGAGATCCTCTCCCAATTCACTCGCAAACAATAATAAGAACCAAGAATGAATAAACCTTGAAATAGAAAAGTGCAAACTCTTATTACCTAAACAAAAACCAATAGTTTCTCACAACCACAAAACACAATAACCATAGCCAAGTAGATTTAGTTCATGGCTAGGTTCCAAAGAAACACAAGATAAACAATCCCTAGCATGAACCCAATCGAACAAGGAAGAAAAGATGAAGCTTGTCGAAAATCCCTTGCCCTAGATGCTTGTCGAAAATTCCCCTTGCTTTCTCCCTTGGACTTGTCGAAATTTCCCCTAATGCTCTCCCCTCAAGTTGTCGAAATCTCCTTGCTATTTATAGGGCTAGGCCAAAGTCTTTCTTTGAGGAAGAGTTTGAGTTGGAATTAAATTATCTTTAAAGAATATAATTCTTTATTATAATTTTATTCCTACTAGAACTTCTCTTATCTTCTTGGGATTTAATTATTCTTTAATCTCTGCATGGAAATCAAATTCCTTTGGTTTGGGCTTTGCTCCACGTTATCTTGGGCTTGTATAGTCATTAATTTCGACATCCCTATTGCATTTTCTCTTTGTCGACAATTGCCATGGCAACTGGCTCGGCGTCTCCTTTATGCATTGCCCTGGCAACTAGCTCGGCATATCCTTCATGCATTGCCCTGGCAACTAGCTCGGCATTGCTTTGGCAAGTGATCCTGCACATACACACACAAAGCACACCAAAGCAGCATCTTTTCCACAAAAACTACCAAGTTATGTAATCAAGCTCAACGATGGAAGGAAACATGGATTAATGCATGAATGGCTAACTATGAAACTAATATGAGCCTAAGTCTAACAATAATATGAGTAAAAAGGGTAAGAAAAATAGTACTTTTGAACACTTATCACACCCCCAAACTCGAACTATTTCTTGTCCTCAAGCAATGCAAACTCATAATTACCTGCCAAGACTTCAACTTTCACAAACTTAGCTTTGAACTTGATTTCAATTCTCTGAACCGGGGCACAAAGTATGATTGGCTTTTTATTTTTCAGAAGACTGAGGAATTACTCGAAATCAAACTATAATGCTTGTGAGTGTGTGCGGAGTTGTGTGCAAGTTGATTTTTTGGATTCTATGCAAACAATAGGTTTTCAAATTACTTCATTGGGTTCTTTTTAACATGTTTTAACTAGAGCCAATTTCGGGCACCTCTAGTGTTTTATTTTTAGTTTTCTTAAGTTAATTTAATCGACTAGAGCCGGTTTCGGGCACCTCTAGTTAAATTTTTTTTAACACATCCTAGAGCCAGTTTCAGGCACCTCTAGTGATCAATTTTTTTTAGCACATGCTAGAGCCAATTTCAGGCACCTCTAGCATTCATCCAATTTTTATTATAATCCCCCAATTTGTTAATTATCAACCTAAATTCACTAGAATTCCTTAAATCAATCAAACCACAACAGTGTTTCATCAAATTTAGCATCATAGTAAAATTCTAAGTTTTTCCATGGTTATCCTAGAATAAAAATTCTATCAATTAAGTGCAATGGCAAAGTCTTCATCGAATATTCATCAAATCTAAGCAATTCTTGTTCCAATTAAAGGCATGGCAAGCAATTTATGTATCCTTAAAATGAATATAACTAAACATGGTAACTACTAATAACAATCCCCCCCCAAACTCGAGTGAGGCATTGTCCTCAATGCATGCATAAAAATACTGAAAAAATAAAAATAAAAATAAAAATGCATACGAGGACTTACTCCGAGAGTTCATCATCGTAGATGATTAGTTTCCTTCTAGTCGGTGTCTTGATTCTCTTGCTTGAACGTGATGGTTGTTTTCTTGTTGCCGGTGGTGGAATCGATCCTCGTACGGGGTTGTCCTCATCGTCCTCTTCATCAATGTCAATGGCTTTTCGCTTGGAGGATTCAATTGGTGCGGTCTTTATTGGTTCAATGGAGGACTCGTCCGAATTTGAAAAATCAAAAAATGATTCCGTAGGAGTTGATTCGGGCATATGTGATTTACCTTTGGCTTTTGCAGTGGTTGTCGGGATGTCTTTAGCTTTGGTTGCCGTGGCATCTTCAGGGTTGGTTGCCATGGCGTCAGCTTGTGCGTGCACGATGTAGGTTGCCGTGGTGACTGCTTCATTGGTTGCCGGGGCAAGGATCTTGGCGGGAAAGATTGGGAACGGCACGCGATTGTCCAGGTACTTTTCTAGGATGACTTGGGTGATGGCATTGTTGTGCTCCTTCATGTACCGCATGAACATTAGTTTCCAGTCTTCAATTTGCCTTAGGTGGCTTGCCAATGGGTGCAAAAGTGCTTCAAAGTGTCCCGGGGTTGGTGGCCGAGTTGCCCTGGCGTTAGGTGCTTGGGCATTAGAGATTACCGTGGCGGCAGGAGTTGCCGTGGCAATTAGAGGCCTTGAAGAATCTCCCGGTGCCTCTCCCATTAGCTTTCGGATTAGTGCTTGATTCCAACCAGACTTGGGTATGGCCTTTTCATCGGTGGACTCACTCGGGACATGCATCTCCTTGCAAAGGTTAGAAATTAAGCAAGGGAAGAAAAGAGAACCCTTATCTTTTGAGCTGCATACAAAAATCTCATCACAAATAATTTTTCCAATGTTAATGATGCGATTATGCAAAATAGAATGTATGAGCAAAAGACGTGGTATATCAACGATAGTATTGTGTGTGGAGGGCATTAAAGAAGTTTTAACAAACTTATTCCATAGTTTTGCCTCGGGTTTAAGCCGAAGGAGATTTACCGTGCCCTTGTATTTACCGTCATTCCAATGAGTTCCCGGTTGAGTGAGTTCTTGAAGCACCTTATCGAGTTGCTTGGGATTGATTTGATCAACGAAGGCTTGATGCTCGTCCTTCTCAATGTAAAGTCCGTAAAAGGTGTTGATGCTTTCGGGACTTATAAGTATGGCCTTGTCACGAACAAAAACATAAGGATTATCCGGGTTAGGTGAGTGAGCATAGAATTCTCTTACCCATGAGATGTTACCCGGTTCCGGTTGATGGAAAAAGATTTGCCACTTTTGATGTGCAATCCTCTTGAAGATGAATGGTTCAAGGCCGAAATCTTGATGAGAGTTGGAGTATTCAAAGCCTTGTTCTTCATGAATCTTCTGGCTTTCAAACTTGGATTGAAATCTTTCTTGAACCACCGGTGTAGCAAACTTCTTGTATCTTGGTTCTTTGGAGGAACTTGGATGAACTAAAAGTTTAATCTTGGATGCCATGGATGATCTTGGTTGTGAGTAAAAACAAAGAAAAGAAAAGAAACTAAAAAGTTGCAAGATAGGAAGTAGGAATAGGTTAAGGGTGATGGGTTTTATAGAAAAGATAGGTGGGTGGGATTAGGGGAAAACGAAAAAGGGTTTAGGGTTTGGAGGAAGTTTTCGACAAAGGGGTTTTGGTTAGGATGAATTGGAGGCTTTATATAAGCATTAGATTCAGCCCCTTAGTTTCCTTGTTGAAGATGTTTTCATTCTTGGTTTAGAATTCCTTCTTTATCTTGAACTTCTTTTCCTACAATTCAAAGACAAATCAAATAAGGATTAAAATTAAATATAAACTAATAGAGAAAATAAATAAAGATGTGTAATAGGATTCTTAAACTTAGATAATAAAAAAAATCTATCCTAAAACTACTAATAATCGAAAAAATAAAATAAAATAAAAATCGAAAAATAAAACAAAATAATTAATTAATCGAAAAATAAAAATAAAAATAAATAAAAATAAACATAAAAATAAAAATATCAAAAGGGAGAGCATGCTCATGCATCTCCTAAGTTGACCACTTCCTTGTTACGTTCCACATGGGCATCATTGTAGTGCTTCAATCTTTTTCCATTAACTTTGAATTCATGGTTGTCAGAGATGGACTTGATTATCACGACATCATGGGAGAATGGTTTGACAACTTCGAATGGTCCTGACCATCTTGATTTCAGCTTTCCCGGGAAAAGTTTTAGCCGAGAATTGAATAGGAGAACTAGTTGCCCTAGCGTGAATTGCCGTGGCAATAGTTTCTTGTCGTGCCATCGCTTTGTTTTCTCCTTGTAGATTCGTGCATTGTTATAGGCGAGTGCACGAAATTCTTCTATCTCATTGAGATCCATCAAACGCTTTTGTCCGGCACTTTCCCAATCCATATTCACGGTCTTGATTGCCCAGTACGCCTTGTGCTCGATTTCCACCGGTAGATGACATGTTTTACCATAGACAAGCTAGAAGGGGGACATACCTAAGGGTGTTTTGAATGCAGTGCGATATGCCCAAAGTGTGTCATCTAGTCTTAATGACCAATCCTTCCTTGAGGGATTTACAACTTTCTCGAGTATTCCCTTCAACTCCTGGTTGGAAATTTCTGCTTGCTCGTTGGTTTGTGGGTGATATGCCGTGGCGATCTTGTGTGATATGCTGAAGCGTTGCAACATCTTGGCAATTAGTCTGTTGTCAAAATGCTTGACTTCGTCTCTGAAAATTGCTCTCAGCATCCCAAACCGTGTAAATATATTTTTCTGCAAGAATCTTTGCACAGTCTTGGAATCGTTGTTGGGAACTGCAGCTGCCTCAACCCATTTAGACACGTAGTCGACGGCAAGTAGAATGTAGAGGTTGCCGAATGAAGATGGGAAAGGTCCCATAAAATCGATCCCCCATACATCGAACAGTTCCACCTCGATGATGTTCTGAAGAGGCATCTCATGTCGTCTAGAGATATTGCCCGTCCTCTGGCAACGATCACATTGCTTGTAAAAGTCTTGGGCATCTTTGTACAATGTTGGCCAATACAAACCCGATTGCAAAACTTTGGCTACGGTACGAGTTCCTCCAAAATGTCCTCCATAGGGTGAAGAATGGCATTGCCGGAGTACATTCTGTTGCTCTCCTTCAGGGACACATCGGCGTATAACATGATCTGCACATTGTTTAAACAAAAGAGGCTCGTCCCAAAAGTAATGCTTAGCATCATGGCGGAACCGCTTCTTCCCTTGGTGAGTAATGCCATAAGGAAAAATATCACAAGCAAGGAAGTTAACTAAATCCGCGTACCAGGGTATTGCCGAGGCATGTGCTGCCGTGGCGACTGCTCCCAAGATTGCCGAGGCGTGTACGTCAAAGACTGCTGTGGCGTCGAGAGTTGCCGAGGCGTGTGCATCCATGGTTGCCGAGGCGTCGAAGGTTGCCGAGGCGTCAAGGGTTGCTGAGGCATCAAGGGTTGTCGAGGCAACTAAAATTTGTTCATCCGGGAATGCATCGCATATCTCAAGATTCGCGTCCTCCTCCTTATTGCGTTCCAAACGTGATAAGTGATCGGCCACTTGATTTTCTGTTCCTTTCCTGTCCTTAATTTCAATATCAAATTCTTGTAAAAGTAATATCCAATGAATCAAACGAGGTTTAGCATCCTTTTTAGGAAATAAGTATTTGATTGCCGAATGGTCCGTATGAACAATTACCTTTGTACCAATTAAATAGGATCGGAACTTGTCAAATGCGAAAACTACAACTATTAACTCTTTCTCCGTTGTTGTGTAATTCACTTGAGCACCATTAAGAGTTTTACTAGCGTAGTATATCACATGGAAGGTCTTACCTGTGCGTTGGCCTAAGACTGCTCCTACCGTGAAATCACTTGCATCACACATGAGCTCAAAAGGTAGCGTCCAATCTGGTGGAACGACAATGGGTGCCGAGGCAAGCTTTTTCTTTAGGTTTCGAATGCTTGGGGTGCAAGAATCATAAAAATCGAAGACTTTATCCTGTTCAAGCAGATTACACAAGGGTTTAGTGATTTTAGAAAAATTATGAATGAACCTCCTGTAAAAACCTGCATGTCCGAGAAAACTTCGAATTCCTTTAACCGAACTTGGTGGGGGTAATCTCTCGATCACGTCCACCTTGGCTTTGTCTACTTCAATTCCCTTGGATGAAATCTTGTGGCCGAGCACTATTCCTTCATCTACCATAAAATGGCATTTCTCCCAATTGAGGACTAAATCCGTTTCTTCACATCTTGCCAACACTCTCTCTAAATCGCCGAGACAACTATCGAAGTCATTACCAAAAATTAAAAAATCATCCATGAAGATCTCAAGGAAGTCTTCGACCATGTCTGAAAAGAGTACCATCATTCATCTTTGGAAGGTTGCCGGGGCGTTACACAATCTGAACGGCATCCTTCGGAAAGCATAAGTACCGTATGGGCATGTGAAGGTTGTCTTTTCTTGATCTTCTGGTGCTATGGCAATCTGATTGTAACCTGAATAACCATCAAGAAAACAATAAAAGGGTTTACCTGCAAGACGGTCAAGCATTTGATCAATAAAGGGTAATGGGAAGTGATCTTTCCTAGTGGCTTTGTTTAGCTTTCGATAGTCCATACAAACCCTCCAACCGGTCACAGTCCTGGTTGGGATAAGTTCATTATTTTCATTGCTTACCACTGTTATACCTCCCTTTTTTGGTACACATTGTACCGGACTTACCCACGTACTATCAGAGATAGGGTATATAATGCCCGGCGTCAAGCCACTTGATGATTTCTTTCATTACAACCCCTTTCATGGCATGATCCAGTCTCCTCTGGGCCTCAATTGAAGGTTTGTGATCATCTTCCAACAAGATATTGTGCATGCACACCGCGGGGCTAATTCCCTTCAAGTCGGCAATTGTCCACCCTATTGCCTTTTTGTGTAGCTTCAACATCTTGATCAGCTTCTTTTCCTGCTCAGGCTGTAACTTAGAAGAAATAATTACAGGCAATGTATTATCGGTCCCTAAGTATACATATTTTAGTTGCTCTGGCAATTGTTTCAACTCAAGAATTGGTGGTTGTTCAATAGAGGGTTTTTCGAGCTTACCTTCCTTACGTGAGTAGTCCAGTGGTTCAAAGTATGTACCTGGTCGATTAGCTAGCCAATTTGCCTCTTCTGGTTGTTCCTCATCGACCGGTTCTTCATACTCCTCAGGTTCCTCTTGATCGGCAATGTAGTTGCCGAGGTAATTAAATTCCTCATCGAAGTTAAACTCTGCCGTGGCATGAAGTAGTTGGCATTCTTCTGGATCATCGACATGCCTTAGTGTTTGGAACACATTTAATTTCACTTGCTGGTCATTCACCCTCATTGTGAGTTCTCCTTTTTCAACATCGATCAAGGTTCTCCCTGTTGCTAGGAATGGTCTCCCGAGAATGATGGGTGCATGCTCATCTGCTTCACAATCCAAAACAATAAAGTCAGCGGGAAAAATAAATTTATCAACTTTTACCAGTATGTCCTCGATTTTTCCCTCTGGATGAACATAGGATCTGTCGGCTAACTGTAGCATGACTGTTGTAGGTCTTGCCTTCCCGATTCCTAGTTTCTAGAAAACCGATTTAGGCATCAAGTTTATGCTAGCCCCAAGGTCGCATAATGCTTTCCCGACATAGTGATTTCTGATGGAACAGGGTATTGTGAAACTTCCAGGATCCTTCAACTTGGGTGGCATACGATTGTGCAACATTTCCATGCATCCCTCTGTCGTGGCAACTGTTTCAAACTCTTCTAGCCTTGTTCTTTTGGACACAATGTCTTTAAGAAACTTGGCATAGTTTGGCATTTGTTCAATTGCTTCCACCAATGGCAAGTTGATGTGGACTTGCTTTAGGATATCAAGAAACTTCTTGAATTGGTATTCTTGCTTTTGTCGTTTCAACCTTTGTGGGAATGGTGGTGGAAGTCGGATATCTTCGATCCTTTCATTGGTTTGAAACTTGATTGACGGCATTGCCGGGACATCTGGAGTTGCCGAGGCATGCTTATCGCAAGTTACCGAGGTGTCTTTATCGTCAGTTGCCGATGTATGCTTATTGCCGGTTGCCGTGGCAATTCCTGGTTCAGCATCTGAGGCTTTGCCGCTAGGTTCGTCCTGATCTTTTTGTGGAGTTTTGTTTGACGAGCGGGTTTGAACCTCTCTAAGTTGTTGGCCACTTCTAGTGGTGATCGCCTTACATTGCTCATGGCCAGTACCTCTTGCGACTTCAGTATCGCTAGGTAAACCTCCTTGTGGTCTAGTATTCAGATTTTGAGTAAACTGTCTGACTTGATTTTCCAATGATTTGATTGCCGCCTCTTGGTTTTGCAATCTCATCTCGGTCCTGATAATAAAAGCATCAGTTCTTTTTATGAAATTACTAATCTCAGCCATATAAGATTCAGTTTTCATCACAAAAGCATTTAGAGAATTTTCCAAAGAACTAGATGTTGTCGGTTGTTGCTGCGGCATCTGTTGCTGTGGCATATTCTGCTGGAATCCCGATGCTTGTGCATTCTGATTGTTCTGGTTTAGAGCATTGTTGGGATTACTCCATGAAAAATTCGGGTGCTTCTTCCAAGCTGGATTGTATGTATTGGACATCACGTTGTTGCTCCGATTGTAATTCCCCACATAGAAGCTGGATTCCGGATTCTGCATACATTCAGAAGAATTATGGTTATCACCACATAACTCACAAAAAGAATCCATTACCTTGACTTCATGTGTGTTGTTTGGTTTTTGCATGTTCTGGACCATCTTGGTTAGAGTGGCCAATTGTGCCGAAATTGAATCTGATGATCCTAGTTCATGTATTGTGGCTTGGCGTCTAACTCCTCCTCTTCTAGTAGATGGGAATTGATAGTCATTCTTGGCCAGCCTGTTTAAAATTTGCATTGCTTCCTCCGGCGACTTATCTAGGAGTATGTCGTTTGCCGAGGCATCTAGCATCATCCTTGTTGGTGTATTCACGGTGTTGTAAAACATTGTTACTTGAGTCCACACCGGAAATCCGTGTAAAGGGCATTTGTGTATAAGTTCTCTATATCGCTCCCAAGCCTCGTACATGGATTCAACATCTGCCTGCCGAAAAGAAGTAATGTCATTACGAAGTTTATCAGTCAAATTTGTAGGATTAAATCTAGCAAGGAAATCACGACAAAGATCAGTCCAAGATGCTATAGATCCGGCAGGAATGCTATTCAACCATGCTTTCGCCTTATCCCTCAGTGAATAGGGGAATAATCTTAATCGTAAGACATCGGGGGTGACTTCGTGTATCTTGAAGGAGTTGCAAATCTCGAGGAAAGATTTCAGATGTTGCCGTGCATCTTCAGTTGCTGAGCCGTCAAATTGACCTATTGTGTTGATCATATTAAACATTACCGGTTTCAACTCAAAGTGGTCGGCTTCAATTTCAGGTGCGACAACTCCTTGGTTAAGTCCATCAAGATCTTCTTCAAGATAGTCTCGAATAGTTCTGTTTCGTGCAAGAATCACTCCTCCTCCTGCTCGAACATCTTGATTCATATTGCCGTCTTGATTTGCCATTGCTTCTCTTATCCTTAGTCTAAGTCTTTGTAAGGTTCGTTCGATTTCTGGATCAAAGGGATATTCTGGTGAAGTCGGTCTCGCCCTGGTCATATACCATTGCAAAGCCAAAGTTTGTTAGCCCTTTGAATTTTAAAGAAGAAAAAATAAAAAGAAAGTGCAAGAAAGTAAAAACAAAGTCGCTATTGCCAATCCCTGGTAACGGCGCCAAAAACTTGTTGCACGTAATAAGTGCTACGCAAATGTGCAAGTATACACGTCGCAAGTTATAGTACAAAAGATATCGTCTCCACAGGGATTGGTGCTACTTCAAGAATCTAGTCTCTTGCACTGTAAAAAGTAAAAACACAAGTAAAGGATTATAGGAGTTTAACTAATGACTAATCTAGAAAGCAATAAAGTAAAAGAAAAGATGAATTCAAATGAGAGAGAGATAGGCCAGGTTATCGTGAGTTGAGGTGTGATAGCCGATTGGATCGTTTTGGTAAAAGAGTGCACGGGTAACTCAGTTGCCGTGGCAACTTGCACAACGGGGTTGCCTTGGCAACTAATCGATGGTTGCCTGGGCAACTAGTTGGGCAACTACTCGGGCTTCTGGGCAGCAACCTTCAAGGTTCGGCAGAGCGTTCTTCAATGGTTTCTTCTTATCCCTAAGTCGAAACTCTAGCTACTTGTGCATGCCTTGATAATACATCCCTGCGTGAATCAAGGGTGAACAACAACCAATCTTGCGCTCCTCTTAGCCGTTGAAATCCTTAACTTATTCCTAAGCCGGATTAATCTTCACCATCAATCGATTAAATAAAGATCATATTCATTCGTTTCTTGAATCTAACTCTCCCGATATTAGATAAATAGATGAAATCACGAGATCCTCTCCCAATTCACTCGCAAACAATAATAAGAACCAAGAATGAATAAACCTTGAAATAGAAAAGTGCAAAATCTTATTACCTAAACAAAAACCAATAGTTTCTCACAACCACAAAACACAATAACCATAGCCAAGTAGATTTAGTTCATGGCTAGGTTCCAAAGAAACATAAGATAAACAATCCCTAGCATGAACCCAATCGAACAAGGAAGAAAAGATGAAGCTTGTCGAAAATCCCTTGCCCTAGATGCTTGTCGAAAATTCCCCTTGCTTTCTCCCTTGGACTTGTCGAAATTTCCCCTAATGCTCTCCCCTCAAGTTGTCGAAATCTCCTTGCTATTTATAGGGCTAGGCCAAAGTCCTTCTTTGAGGAGGAGTTTGAGTTGGAATTAAATTATCTTTAAAGAATATAATTCTTTATTATAATTGTATTCCTACTAGAACTTCTCCTATCTTCTTGGGATTTAATTCTTCTTTAATCTCTGCATGGAAATCAAATTCCTTTGGGTTTGGGCTTTGCTCCACGTTATCTTGGGCTTGTATAGCCATTAATTTCGACATCCCTATTGCATTTTCTCTTTGTCGACAATTGCCATGGCAACTGGCTCGGCGTCTCCTTTATGCATTGCCCTGGCAACTAGCTCGGCATATCCTTCGTGCATTGCCCTGGCAACTAGCTCGGCATTGCTTTGGCAAGTGATCCTGCACATACACACACAAAGCACACCAAAGCATCATCTTTTCCACAAAAACTACCAAGTTATGTAATCAAGCTCAACGATGGAAGGAAACATGGATTAATGCATGAATGGCTAACTATGCAACTAATATGAGCTTAAGTCTAACAATAATATGAGTTAAAAGGGTAAGAAAAATAGTACTTTTGAACACTTATCATTGTTCTCTTCGAAAAAAAACATGAAAGATCAAATGTTTTCAGTATATGAAACAATGAATTTGAGCTCTTTTTTTAAGGAAAAAGTAGGGACAAATCAATAAATATTAGAGGAATCGATTATCGTAAAAATCTCAACCACCCTTCTAATATTCATTATATTTAGAAATAAAACCTTATTTAAAATAAATAAGATTATTTATTTGCATTATCCAACAATCCCTCAATAATGCAAAGAAATAGAGGAAAAAGTGAGAAAAGAACAACAACGAAATAAGCCGCTTAAGTACTAGTGAACATATCTAAAACTAATGCATAGTGGAATGAGTAATTCTTCTCTTAACAAGTGAACGAATCTGGAACTTGTTAAAGTAGAAGTGAACTCACAATACACGACTAATTTCTTCTCCAAATGAGTTTCACGGTAGATCAACAATTTAGCTAATATATCATAGGATGTTGGTATGTGTTCTAGAAAGACACCCCAAAGTCTTTCATGGAATGTGACTAGTTCTTCACACTTGCGTAGGTAATTTCATCAAGTCTATCTCAATATAGACCACCGAAATCAGGGCTATGAAATCATTAAGTGCATTTCGTAAGCTCATCCTCTCAATTATTAAAGATTCCGTGAAATCATCAAGTTCATCACACAAGGACCACTCAAAACCTAGGATATGAAATCATTAAGAGTATAAAAACTCATCCATTCACGTCGGTGAATTCATCAAGTCCTACTCACTATGACCATCCAAAATCTGGGCTATGAATCCATTAAGAGCAAAACCTGAACCTTATGCATGTACATTGTTCGCCAAAGGGATAAGTAGAATATGTACACTATGAGTCTTTCCATGGCTTCGTTTGACCACATGAAACTTCGAAAACTAAGTTGGTATCCACCATGAATTCCTCAACCATTAGGCTTAAGCCTCATCCCCCTCGACGAATCATCAACCACTTTCCTTACTTATCTTTTAGTAATTGAATCAACAAGGTTTTTCTTTGTACTCATGTACTTCACAATGAGTATTTCATCTTTATCAGATGTTTCATGTAGTCATATAAAATATGACACTCATGCATATAGATTTATATACTACATAAAAAACATATGTGATACAAGTTCATGACATGGTTTTAGACACCCCACATTCACTCCCACATTTCCAATCATTTTAAGCATTGAAAAAATAATACTCAAAATAATGAGTCTAATTATTTTCATATAAAGACATGTAAACATGAGTTTTGTCAACTTTACTCATATACATTAGAGTAAATCCTATAATAGGTATTAAAACTCAAATATCAATATAGATATAAAATCAAGTTGTTTACAAAGAATTTTTTAATAGTTGGTGTTCATTACCAAATAAACTTTCAAATATTAAGGAGTACATTATGAGAAATTTTAATAGTCTTTTGTCTTTTCTATATTCCCTTTTCTCTTTTATTATAAAGTTGTATCAAGTTACAACGAGCTTTATTTATCATAATAATTATAAATTTGAATAGTGAGTATAGTTCTGAATAATTCACTAGGTAAATTTTTAGGAAAGAGAGGTGGTGCACAAAGCACTCTCAAATACCAAGTCTTTCCTAGGATCAGTCCTAGTCATGCATTTTCATACTATCACATACTTTCCAATAATTATAATTGGATTGCACAATATATTTCCCCCACTTTTTAATATGTTTTGAGTATATAATTGTTGCGTGATTTGAATGCAACGCAAACGGTGCAAGTGTACACGTCGCAAGTAATAGTATATATTAGATATCGTCTCCACATGGATTGGTGCTACTTCGGGAATCTAACTTCTCGCACTGTAAAAATAAAAACACAATGATAATAGGAGTTGATTTTTGATGAGTAAAGTAAAAGAGCAATTACAGTAAAGATGGATGTAATCAAATAAGAGAGAGTAGACCGGGTTATCGTGAGTCGTGGAGTGATAATAGAATGGAGTATCGTTGTAATTGAGTGCTAGAATGGCTCAATTGTTTCGTCAATTGGATCCAGTCGGATTGCATGGGCAATTGAGAATGGAACGATTGCTTGGGCAATTGGGCGATAATCTTCAAAGTTTGACAAAGCATTCTTCAATGATTTCTCGTTATCCCTAACTCGAAACACTGTTAATTATGCATGCCTTGATAATACATCCCTGCATGAACCAAGGGTGAACAATAACCGATCTTACGCTCCTTTTAGCCGTTGAAATCCGTAACTTATCCTTAAGTCAGATTAGTCTTCACAATCGATTGATGAAAACCATGCTCATTCGTTTCTTGAATCTAACTCTCCTGATATTTGATAAATGGATGAATTGACAAGATCCTCTCCCAATTCACTCGCAATCAAAATTAAGAATCAAGAATGAACAAACTTTGAATTGAAATTGCAAACTCAAAACCTAAACAAATCCAATCGTTCTCACAACCACAAAAACACAATAACCCAAGCCAATTAAATTTAGTTCACGGCTTGGTGCAAAAGAAACACAAGAATAAAAACAAGATGTCGACAGCCTCTCTCTCTCTCCCTAGTTCGACTCCCAGTCTTGAGGTTGGCGGCTTGGTCTTATATAGGAGATAGCTAGGTCGAAGTCCTTCTTGAGGAGGAAGTTAAATTGGAATAAAATAATATAAAAGAAGTAAATCTCATTTATTATATTTGTATTCATCCAAAAACTCCTCATAAAACTCTTAGAATTTAATCTCCTTTTAATCTCTTCTTGGAACTCCAACTCTTCTAGGATTTATCATTGTTTTTTGCAATTTATCTCGAACACCTTGGATTTATCCAGTCATTACAATCGGCTGCCATCATAATCGACTGCCATGTCATCTTATCCTCAATTGCTTTGGCAATTTCCCGATTGCTTGGGCAATTAGTTTCTACACACAAAAGCACACCAAGGCAACATCTTTTTCCACAAAATCAACCAAATTGAGTAATCAAGCTTAACGGTAAAAGAAACTATGAAATTATGCATGAATTAATAATGCAACTAAAATGAGCCTAAGTCTAACAATAATTAAGAGTAAAAAAAGGGTAGAAACATAGTATTTTTTTCATACTTAACACACCTCCAAACTCGAACTATTGCTTGTCCTCAAGCAATGCAAAACTAACAATTACCTGTCAAGACTTCAATCATCAAAGACATGCTTTAAACTTGACTTAAAACCTTAGAATCGTGGCACAAAACATGATCACCTTTTGAATTTTTTGGATAGCACAGAAATTTCCCGGAATCAAACTATAATGCTTGTAATAATGTGTGTGCGTGGTTGTGTACAAGTTGATTTTCAAGATTCTATGTGAACAATAGGCTTTTATCAATTTAATTACCGAGGCATTAAATTTTAAGTTTACTAGAGCCAATTTCGGGCACCTCTAGCAAAACAAGCAATTTCTTAATTAAATTTTAGTTTACTAGAGCCAATTTCGGGTACCTCTAGCGATTCTTTAATGTGTAATAACTAGAGCCGATTTTGGGCACCTCTAGGAAGAAAATTTTTAAATTTTAATTTACCCAATAGTTTAAGAAACCTAAGTTCATTAAGTTTCTTTCAATCAACAAGCCACAATCGTGTCAATAATATGCAGCATCATAGTAAAATTCTAAGTTCTTTCTATGCAATCCTAAATTTAAAGGTTGTTTAAATTAAGTGCAGTGGCAAAAATTCATCATTGGATATTCAACAAGTCTTAAGCAATTAAATCCAATCAAAGGCATGGCAAGTAACATATGCAACCTATATGCGATTACTAAAGATGAATGCAACTAAACATGAAACTAATTAGAGATAAATACCCACCCAAACTCGAGAGAAGCATTGTCATCAATGCAAGTAAAAATTAAAATGTAAATGAGTTAGTTGGAAAGGTCGCCACCTTGAATGATGAGTTTTCTTTGAGCCGTTTGCTTGCTTCTTTTTCCTAGTCGTGGTGGTTGAATACCTGTGGCTAGTGGCACGGCTTGAACCTTTACTTTCACTGTCTCATTGTGTGCTTCACTCTCTTCGTCGGTTTCTTCAATGATTAAAGCTTTACGCTTCGGCTTTGGTAGTGCAACCGGTTGTGATAGTACGGGTTCAGAGATGGACTCATCCGAATCGGTGAATCCGTACAGGGATGTAGTTCGAGCTGGTTCAGCCATAGGTGCCTTGCCTTTATCTTTTGCGACAGTTGCCTCTACATTTTTAGTTGCCTGGGCAACTATTTCGGCAGGAAACACTGGAAAGGGTACAGTGCTATTGGGATAATTCTCCAAAATTACTTGCGTGATGGTAGTAGTGTGGTCCTTCATGAATCGCATAAATAACAGCTGTTGAGCCTCAATTCACTCCAATTGGTGTGTCAAAGGGCGGATCATGTCTTCAATTCAATGCATGTTCACTGAGGTAGGATCAGTTGCCTGGGCATCAGGACTTGCCGAGGCATCGAGAATTCCCGAGGCAATTTTGGTTGCCCGGGAAATTTTTGGTGTTGGTGCCTTCGTTGGTACTTCTTCTTCTCTTTTAGCCGGTTTAACACCCATAATTTTCAAATAGCGCTTTCGATTCCAACCGGTTTTGGAGGGCAATTTCTCGTCCATTGGATCACTTGGCACATTTTCTTTCTCGATTAGTTAAGATATTAAACTCGGGAAGAAAAGAGCATATGCATCCTTTTGACTACAAGCAAATATCTCATCACATATAATTTGTCCAACATTAATAATTTGCTTGTGCAAAATAGAATGAATTAACAAAAGACGAGAATATGAAACCGTGGTATTGTGTGTTGTGGGCATTAAACAAGTTTGAACAAATTCATTCCACAATTTTGCCTATGGTTTTAGCATGAGACGATTTATCATCCCTTTTAAAGCTCCTCCGTTCTATTCGGCGCCTTGGATTGTGAGGTCTTGAAAGACTTTTTCGACTCCTTCTTTCGTGATGTTGTCGGCAAAAGCTTTGTGTTCATCTTTCTTTATGTATATCCCATATAAGGTATTGATAGTGTCAGCATCGATAAGGATTTCCCTACCAAGAACATAGACATAGGGATTGTTTGGGTTAGAAACATGAGAATAAAACTCTCTTACCCATGATACATTGACGGGCTTCAATTGATGGCAAAAGATTTGCCACTTGTGATGTTCGATAACTTTGAAGATGAACTCCTCGAGGCCGAGATTATTTTGGGAGACGGTGTAGGCCAATCCTTGTTCCTCCCATATCTTGCGATTTGCAAACTTGGCAAGATATCTTTCCTTAATGGTTTGTGTTGCAAATCAGCGGAATGACGGTTCTTCGGATAAACTTGGGTGAGGAATAGTCTTGATGTTCTTGGCCATGGATGATCTTGTGTTTGTGGTTGGAAACAAAAACTAAGGAAAATAAAGAAAACTTGTGGGGGTTCAAGAATTTAGAAGAGAAAGTAGAGAAGTAGAGAGTAGGGAAGGGGTATACAGCAAGATTATTTGGGAAAAGGGTATGGGTTATGCGGCTAGGGTGGGGTTTTATTGAAAAAATTAGGGCAAACTTTTAGAGTTGAATATGGATTTAGACTCTTTAAGTTTTGGCCCATATTGTGTCCAACTCAATCTTCAATCAAACTCCTCTTAATCTTGAACTCTTTTCCTAAAATTCAAACACAAATAAAAAGATAAATATTAATTAAAGAATAAAAATAAAAATAATTAAATAGAGATAAAGGTAAAGATAAATATCCTAAAGAAAGTGGAAAGATAAAGATAAAAGAATAGAAATTAAATTAGGATTAAGAAAATCCTATCCTAAAATCGAAAATAATAAATAAAAAATTCTCCGAAAAAAAAGAATAATTGAAAAATAAAAAAAGTACAAATACTAAAGGAGAGCATGGTTATGCATATCCTAAAGTAACTAATTCTTTGTCGCGCTTAACATGGGTACTGGCATAGTGCTTTAATATTTGTCCATTAACTTTGAATTCATGTCCGTCAATGGTCTGCACCATGGGAGAAAGGTTTGATTACTTTGAACGATCTGGACCATCTCGATCTTAGTTTTCCCAGAAAAAGATTTAACCGAGAATTAAAAAGCAATACCAATTGCTCGGGCAAAAATTGTCGCGGCAATAGTTTCTTATCATGCCAACGCTTAGTTTTCTCCTTGTAGATTCTTGCATTGTCATAAGCTAAGGCACGAAACTCATCTATTTCATTAATGTCCAGTAGGCATTTTTCTGGCACTCTCCCAATCCATGTTCACAGTTTTGATTGCCCAGTATGCCTTGTGCTCGATTTCCACCGGTAGATGACAAGTCTTTCCGTAGACAAGTCTGAAGGGGGACATTTCTAATGGTTTTTTTAATGCTGTGCGATAAGCCCAAAGTGCATCATCAATTCGAAGAGACCAATCTTTTCGAGAGAGACAAACAACCTTCTCAAGGATACTCTTCAATTCTCAATTGGAAATTTCTGCTTGTTCGTTCGTCTGCGGGTGATATGCCGTGGCAATTTTGTGTGTCACTCTAAAACGTTGCAACATCTTGGCAATGAGTTTGTTGTCAAAATGCTTGCCTTTATAACTAATAATTGCCCTCGGCACTCCAAACCGTGTGAATATGTTTTCTGCAAAAATCTCTGAACGGTTTTAGAGTCGTTTCTGGGAACTGCAGTTGCCTCAACCCATTTAGATACATAATCGACGATAAGTAAGATGTAGAGATTGCCAAATGAGGATGAGAAAGGCCCCATGAAATCTATTCCCCATACGTCGAACATTCGACTTCAAGTATATTCTATAGTGGCATCTCATGTCGCCTAGAAATATTGCCCGTTCTTTGACATCGATCATGTTGCTTGTAAAATTCTTGGGCATCTTTGTAAAGTGTAGGCCAATATAGTCTGGATTGCAAGACTTTAGCCGTAGTACGTGTTCCTCCAAAATGGCCTTCATAGGGTGAAGAATGGCATTGCATGAGCACATTTTGTTGCTCCTCTTCGGGAACACATCGTCTTATAACCTGATATGCACATTGTTTAAACAAAAGAGGCTCATCCCAATAGTAATGCTTAGCATCATGTCGGAATCACTTCTTTCCTTGATGAGTAAGGTCATACGGCATAATACCACTAACCAAAAAATTAACGAGATCGGCATACCATGGTGTTGCTGAGGCAACTAATAACTGCTCATCTGGGAATGCATCGTCGATCTCTATGGGGTTATTATCGGTATTTCCTCATTCCAGCCTTGACAAGTGATCGGCTACTTGATTCTCTGTTCCTTTCATGTCCTTAATTTCAATGTCAAACTCTTGTAAAAGTAAAATCCAACAAATTAAACGAGGTTTGGCATCTTTTTTAGCAATCAAATACTTAATTGTCGAATGGTTAGTGTGGACAATTGCCTTAGTACCAATCAAATATGAACATAACTTGTCAAATGCAAAAACTACGGCTAGTAATTCCTTTTCTGTTGTGGTGTAATTTAGTTGAGCACTATTAAGGGTTTTACTAGCATAGTATATTACATGGAAGATGTTACATTTTCACTGGCCTAAGACAACACCTACCGCAAAATCACTTGAGTCACACAAGATTTCAAAAGGTAGGGACCAGTCAGGCGGAACGATAATTGGTGCTGAAGCAAGTTGCTTCTTTAGGTATTTAAATGTCGTGGCAAATGATTCATCAAAGTCAAAAGCTTTGTCCTGTTCAAGAAAATTACACAAAGGTTTAGAAATCTTAGAAAAATTATAAATGAACCTTCTGTAAAAACCTGCATGGCCGAGAAAACTTCGAATTCCTTTGACTGAATTGGTGGTGGCAATTTTCAATCACTTCTACCTTGGCCTTGTCGACTTCAATTCCTTTTGATTAGATCTTGTGACCGAGCACTATACCTTCATTTGCCATAAAATGGCACTTCTCTCAATTTAAAACTAGGTCAGATTCTTCACATCGTGTTAGCACTTTCTCCAAATTGCCTAGGCAATTGTCGAAGCTATCTCCAAATACTAAAAAATCGTCTGGTGCATAAGTATCATGTGGGCATGTAAAGGTGGTCTTTGCATGATCATCTGGTGCTATGGTGATTTGGTTATAACCTGAGTAACCATCAAGAAAACAATAAAAGGATTTGTCTGCAAGACGGTCAAGCATTTGGTCAATAAATGGCAAAGGAAAATGATCTTTCCTAGTAGCTTTATTTAACTTACGGTAATCCATACAAATCCTTCAACCGGTGATAGTTCTAGTTGGAATTAGTTCGTTGCTTTCATTACTTACCACGATTATACCTTCTTTTTTCGGTACATATTGTACCGGACTTACCCATGTACTGTCGGAGATAAGATATATGATGTCAGCATCAAGCCACTTGATCATTTCTTTTCTCACGACTTCCTTCATAGCAGGGTTAAGTCTCCTTTGTGCCTCAATTGTTGTTTTATGATCATCCTCCAAAAGGATTTTGTGCATACATACTGCCAGGATAATTCCCTTCAAGTATGCAATTGTCTACCCTATTGCCTTTTTGTGGAGCATTAACATGTCGATCAATCTTTGTTCCTATTTAGGATGCAACTTAGAAGAAATAATTACGAGCAGTGTGTTATCGGTTCCCAAATAAGCATATTTCAATTGTCCTGGCAAATTTTTCAATTCAAGAATAGGAGGTTGCTCAATAGAGGGTTTTTCGGCTTTACCTTTCTTACCTGAGTAATCCAATGGTTCAAAGTACGTACATGGACGAATTACTATCTAATTGGCTTTATCTTGTTCGTTGTCGTCTTGATCTTTGATTTCTTTAGGTTCGGCAATACAATTACCGAGGCAATTATCGAGGTAATCTTTCTCTATTCCAAAATTAAATTTGGTGGTAGCTTGGATGACTTGACACTCCTCTGGATCATTAGCATGCTTGAGAGTTTGGAAAACATTCAACTTGACTTGCTGGTCGTTCACCCTCATAGTGAGTTCTCCATTTTCAACATCGATTAAGGTCCTTCCTGTTGCTAGAAACGGCCTTCCAAGGATACTAAGAGCGAAATCATCTGCTTCACAATCCAAAATAATAAAGTCAGCGGGAAAATAAATTTATCAACTCTTACCAGTATATCTTCAATTTTTCCCTATAGATTCACGTAAGATCTGTCCACAAGCTGCAGCATAACTGTTGTAGGTCTCGCCTTCCCTATGCCCAATCGTTGGAAGACCGATTTCGGCATAAGGTTTATGCTTACTCCAAGATCACATAATGCCTTCCCAACATAGCGATTTCCGATTGCACAAGGTATTGTGAAACTGTCGGGATCTTTTAGCTTCGGTGGTATTCGGTTGTGCAACATTGTCATACATCCTTCCGTCACGGCTACTATTTCAAACTCACCTAATCTTGTTCACTTAGAGACAATGTCTTTAAGGAACTTAGCATAGTTCAGAATTTGCTCTATTGCTTCAACCAACAGCAAATTGATGTGGACTTGCTTCAAAATATCAAGGAACTTCTTGAATTGGTAGTCTTGTTTTTGCCTTTTCAACCTTTGCGGGAATGGTGGTGGAATTCGGATCTCCCATTCCTTCTTTTTCCGTTTTAGGATTATTGGATATTGCCTGGGAATTGGGACTTGTCGGGGCAATTGGAATTGTTTGGGTGTCAAATTTTGCCTGGGCAATTGTCGACTTATCAATTTTGGTGTCTTTTTGGATAAGAGATCGTTCTGTTGGTTGAGTGTTCTCCATTGGATGAGCTTGGTCTTCCTTAAACTGCCGGTCACTCTGAGTGATGATTACCTTACATTGCTCGTGGCCTACTCCTTTTGTGACCTCGGTATCGCTAGGTAAATCTCTCTGCGGTCTTGTATTCAGGTTTTGGGCGAATTGCCCAAATTGAGTCTCCAATGATTTTAGGGCTGCCTCCCGATTCTGCAATCTCATCTCAGTCCTTTTCATGAAACTATTATTCTCAACCATATAAGATTCAGTTTTTAACATAAAAGCATTGAGAGAATTTTCCAAAGAACTAGATAGTGTTGATTGTTGTTGTGGTATCTGTTGTCGAGACATGTTCTGCTAGAATCCCGGTGCTTATGCATTTTGATTGTTCTAATTTTGGGCATTGTTCGGATTGCTCCATGAGAACCTAACTCTCGACCACGCCCACGAGATGATCGTCGACCTCTACTGTTGCTTATAACGGATAATTTCAGGCTCTCTACACAAAGGTAAAACTTTAGTGTTAGAATTGGCACTAGAGTACCGCACACGTATAAACATATGAAACTTGGTGACATGGCCTTTTTGGAATTCATCCGTAAAATATTTTATAAAAGTGTTCATTTAGGACCCATTCACGGTCTCAGGCTTTTAAAAGCAGAAGCTCTGATACCAACTAGAAGTAACCCTCTAGACCGGCCTATGCGTAAAGTCCAATCTATAATATCACATTACTTACCAAAAAGTTTTCAAGTAAATGTTTAAATGTTTAAAACTTTAAAATCTTTAAATATAATAATAATAATATTTAATTCGAATATAAGTCATTTTAGTTATCCAACTAAACCATAATAAGTGATATTACATCATAGTAACAGAATATAGGCCCATGTCACCGAAATTAAGACAGTCTGGAAGATAGAAATATTACAACAAGACGAATACAAAATATGTCGATCATCCAAGTGCCAGATCCGGTAGCCTATCCCAAAAATATATCTGAAAGAAAAGGGTAGATGTGTGAGCTAGGGGCTCAGTGTGTCCCAACATGTCCATAACAAAAATATTTAAAACAGTTCAATTAATTACAAAATTATATCATTAAAACATGTTATAGGGCAACCAAAGTTTTCATTTAAACCTAGCTACCCTCCAACCGAACACCAAATATATTTTTCCCGTATCTAGAGGCTAGTTCTAGGCCCGAATGCATACGAGGCTTAATTGGAGGCTGATCATAGGCTCAAAAGCGTAGGAGGCCTAACTGGAGGCTAGTCCTAGGCCCGAAGGCGTAGAAGGCCTAACTCGAGGTACTACTGGATCAGGGCTGCACCTGAAGATCTCTAATCAATCTCTCAGTAACCCCAATTAAACAGTCTATGTAGTGAACAGTAATATCAAGAACCAATCAATAGGTATACATTTCAGTAAACAGTAATCAAAGAGCATGTTATCATCTCATACATATATACATATAATATTTCAGGAAAACATATCACAATTAATTCACAAAATCATTTCAAACAATTCATATAAAATAGTAATTTAGCACACAAGGAACACACCTCAAAAGCTGGTCGGAAATCTAATTAGCACCTTCCTCGCTACGATCAGCAGCAGTGCTAGACCCTATGTCATCACGAACCAGGGTTATAAGAGAATAAATAATTTCTAGCTTAAGTAATTAATATGTGAGCTTAGACATACTGGTAACTATAGGAGCACGTGGAGGTGCTACTTGGGAAGAGCCGGGCTAAGCAGATGAACGATCGAACGAATCTCGAGTACCTTAAACAATAACATTTCATGTCAGAACCCTTAATCCAACCATTTTGCTCTTAATTTGAATAATTTAATACATATACATGATCGAGTTTAAAGTCAATTTTCAGAGGCTTTCGGGTTAAAATTTTGTGAAACTGATTTCACAAACGGGCTCAGGACATTGAAAAATGTAAAATAGGAGTTTTTGAAAAAGTTAACTTTTTGGGGTCAAAGTCAACGCTAACGTCAGTAGTCAAAGTTAACGCTGGCGTCATGTTGACATCATCGGTCAATGCTGACGTCAGCAGTCAATGCTGATGCCAGCAGTCAACAGTTTGACTCAGGCGGGTTGACTGACTGAGTTGACACGGTTAGACGGGTCGGCTCATTGAGTTGACTCGGTCAGACGATTCGGCTCACTAAGTTGACTCAGTCAGACGGGTCAGCTCAAATAGGTCGGGTCAGTTAGGTCGGTTCAAAATCGGTTTAGGGTAGAACTGATTCAAGGCCAGTTCAGGCCCGGTTCGATCGGAGTGCCATCTCAGATAGCCGAAAATTGCCTAGCCCAAAATAACCGAAAAAGGCCCAAAATGCTAGTTTTTGGCCGAATTTCATTCCTCGATCATTTATTCAACCCATATTCACTCAAATAACTCGAAAAGAACCACCAAACTTACCTAACTTACCCAAACTTATTCAAACTCCGGCGGAGGTCTGATTGTTGCCGGATAAACAAGGGGTGGCCAAGATCTGACCCACCTCAATGTGGGAAACACGATAGTGGCCACCGATTTACCAACGGACAAGAGCGGCGGCCGAAATTGTCGTCGAACCAAAAAGGGATTTAACTCTAAAATTGACGAACCTTTGGACTCGATTTGTCGACGAACAGTGAGGCAATTCGGCGAGGGAGTTAGGGGGTTTTGTTCGGAAGGTTGCGAGGAAGCTTTCGGTGGTGACGGTGTCGGTCACGGTGCAGCGGTGAGGGTTACCGAAGAAGTTGGCCGAAAGGGTTAAGTGAATGAGAAAATTTTGAGAATTTTGGATATTTTGGTTCGAATAAACAAGGGAGCTGAAGGGTCAGATTGGTTTTATTGATTTAAAAAGGGAAAAGGGTATAGGTTAATTTAATTTTGGGGCAACCATTTCACTAAGAGCACTTGGCTCAGATGGCTGGGTATCCGGCCTAAGCACAAAGGGTTGTGGGTTCGAGCCCCACAACCAGCAACTCCCAACACATTTTTTAAGTGTAACAACTCTCCCCCTAAAAGAAATTTCATCCTCGAAATTTTCCTGGATTGAACAGGTGCGAAAACTACTCTCTCATAGATTTCTCAGTCTCCCAAGTGGCCTCTGCAGGATTACGGTTACTCTACTAGACCTTAACCATAGGAATGTGCCTGTTTCCCAAGACTCTGTCATCAAAACCCAAAATCTGAACAGATACTTCCACATAAGACAAGTCTGGCCTCAGCTCGACGTCCTGAACCTGAATAACATGTGTTGCACGTAAGAAGTGCTACGCAATTGTGCAAGTATACACATCGTAAGTAATAAAGTGATATGAGTATCGAGTATCATCTCCACATGGATTGGTTTGGGCCACTTTGCTTAAGTTACTACACTGTGAAAAGTAAAAACACAATTGATAATAGGAGTTCTAATTAACGAGTAAACTAAGAGCAATAAACTAAAAGAATAGATAAAATCAAAAGAGAGAGAATAGTCGAGGTTATCGTGAGTTGAGGTGTGATGGCCGATTGGATCGTCTTGGTAAAAGTGTGCAAGGGCAACTCAGTTGCCGTGGCAACTTGCATAGCGGGGTTACCTTGTCAACTAATCGATGGTTGCCTGGGCGACTAGCTGGGCAACTACTTGGGCGGCTGAGCAGCAACTTCAAGGTTCGGTGGAGCATTCTTCAATGGTTTCTTCTTATCCCTAAGTTGAAACTCTAGCTATTTGTGCATGCCTTGACAATACATCCATGCGTGAATCAAGGGTAAACAACAACCAATCTTGCGCTCCTCTTAGCCGTTGAAATCCTTAGCTTATTCCTAAGTCGGATTAATCTTCACCATCAATAGATTGAATAAAGACCATACTCATTCATTTCTTGAATCTAACTCTCCCGATATTAGATAAATAGATGAAGCTACGAGATCCTCTCCCATTTCACTCGCAAACAAGAATAAGAACCAAGAATGAGTAAACCTTGAATTGAAAGTGCAAACTCTTATTACCTAAACAAAATCCAATTGTTTTTTACAACAACAAAACACAATAACCCCAACCAATCAAGTTAGTTCATGGTTGGGTTCAAAAGATACACAAAGAATAATCCACAAACCATGAATCTAATGGAAGCAAAGAATAAGAAGAAGAAATCGAACTCTCTCCCTCTTGCTCTCTTATCGAAATCTCTCCCTTCTTGCCCTTTGGTATTGTCGAAAATCCTCTTTTCTTTCTTACCTCTCTTTGACGGGTTGGTCCTTTAAATTGGAGATGGCTAGGTCAAAATTCTTCTTGAGGAGAAAGTTAAGTTGGAATTAAATTATCTTTAAAGAATATAATTCTTTATTATATTTAAATTCCTTCTAGAACTCTCCTATCTTCTTGGGATTTAATTTCTCTTTAACCTCTTCATGGAAATCAAACTCTTTTGGAATTTAAATTTGCTCCGCGTCATCTTGGGCTTATCTAGTCATCAATTTCGACTACCATATCATATTATTCCTTGTCGAAAATTGCCTTGGCAACTAGCTCGACATCTCCTTCATGCATTGCCTTGGCAACTAGCTCGGCATCTCCTTCATGCATTGCCCTGGCAACTGGTTTTAGCCTTGTTTAGGAAAGTGATTCTGCACACACACAAAAACAGACCAAAGCAGCATCTTTTTCCACAAAAATCACCAAGTTATGTAATCAAGCTCAACGGTGGAAAGAAACATGAATTAATGCATGAATGACTAATAATGCAACTAATATGAGCCCAAGACTAACAATAATATGAGTAAAAAGGGTAATAAAAATAGTACTTTTGAACACTTATCAACATGACTCGGGTCCGGATGGTACTTCCTCAGCATAGATACATGGAAAACATCATGGATACGGCTGAGCTGGGGAGGCAACTCGAGCTTATAGACAACGAGTCCAACTCTTTTTACAATATGATACAGCCCGATAAATCTCGGACTCAGCTTCCCTTTGCGACTGAATCTCAAAACTTTCTTCCATGGAGATACCTTTAAAAAAACCTAATCGCCTACCTCGAACTCAATGTATTTTCTTCTCTGATCGGCATAAGACTCTTGTCTATCAAAAGCCTCTTTTAGGAGGTCACAGATCAATCTGACAGTCTCCTTAGTTTCTTTAATCAATTCTGGCCCCAAAGTCTCATGGTCGTACAACTCTATCCAACAAATAGGGGTACGACATTTACGCCCATACAGAGCCTCATACGGTTCCATGCGGATAACTTTCTTTATGCCAACCCAACGGTACCTTTGCTTCAGATTCTGGTACATCTTATCCCCACCAGGATGCATAATATAAGGGCTATTATGAGCCTCACTGAGTATGGCTTGCTTCAACTCAGCATCGTGAGGCACACAATAACGACCTTTGAAGCATAGAACCTCATCCTGATCAAAAGCATAAACAAATATAGGTCCCTCTTCAACCTATTGTATAACAGGAAGTAAAGAACTATCCAGAAGTTGTTTGGCCTTAATCTCCTTGGCCTAAGTCGGCTTAACTTGTAACTCAGCCAATAAACTGCCATCATAAAAAATACTCATTCTGGCAAAAAGAGATATCAGGTCTGATATAGCCTTACGGCTTAAAGCATCAACAACCACATTAGCTTTCCCTGGGTGGTACTCAATCTCGCAATCATAATCTTTAAGAAGCTCTAGCCAACGCCGCTGTCTAAGATTAAGCTCTTTTTGTGTAAGAAGATACTTCAGGAACTTGTG
The DNA here is from genome assembly GCA_019671005.1 of Hibiscus mutabilis. Taxonomy (NCBI): domain Eukaryota; kingdom Viridiplantae; phylum Streptophyta; class Magnoliopsida; order Malvales; family Malvaceae; genus Hibiscus; species Hibiscus mutabilis. Next base: position 16,679,385 of record CM033722.1, on the reverse strand, counting down.
ATCTGTATAGATATAACACTTCTCTCCGTATAAATAATGCCTCTAAATCTTTAAGGCAAAGACCATTGCAGCCAATTCCAAATCATGAGTAGGATAATTACATTTATACGGTCTCAATTGGCGTGACGTATAAGCAATCACCTTCCCATCTTGCATCAAAACAGAACCAAGCCCAGAATGTGAGGCGTCATTATAAACTGTAAAATCCTTCCCTAACTTAGGTTAGGTCAAAACTAGAGCTTACGTCAGTGCTATCTTTAGTTTCTCAAAACTCTCCTGCTGAGCATCAGTCTAAACAAAGGGTACGTTCTTCCTCAACAGCTTCGTCAGAGGGGCGACAATGATAGAGAAACCTTCCACAAAGCGTCTGTAATACCCGACCAAGCCTAAGAAACTGGGGATATCAGACACGTTCTTGGGTTGCTTCCAACTCACGATAGCCTCGATCTTGCTCGGATCAACTTGAATACCTCGAGCTGAAACCATATGCCGAGAAAAGTCACTTCATTAAGCCAAAATTCACACTTACTCAGCTTAGAATATAATCGATGCTCTCTAAGAGTCTACAGAACAATCCTCAGATGCTCAGCATGTTCTGTCTCGGTCCGAGAATAAACCAAGATGTCATCAATGAATACTACCACAAACTGATCCAAAAAGGGCCAAAATACACGGTTCATCAGAACTATAAAGGCCGTAGGAGTATTGGTCAAACCAAAAGGTATCACTAGGAACTCATAATGGCCGTATCTGGTACGGATAGCCGTCTTTGCAACATCCGACCCCTTTATTTTCAGCTGATAATACTCAAATCGAAGATCAATCTTTGAGAAAACAGAGGCTCCCCGAAACTGATCAAACAAGTCATCAATCCTAGGTATGGGATATTTATTCTTTACGGTTAACTTGTTCAACTTTCGGTAATCAATGCATAACCGCAGAGAACCATTCTTCTTCTTAACGAACAAAACTGGAGCTCCCCAGGGTGAAGTGCTAGGTCGAAAAAAACCTCGATTGAGAAGCTCTTGCAACTGAATCTTCAGCTCCTTAATCTCTTTAGGTGCCATACAGTAAGGAGACTTAGATACATATGCAAACCCCAGATAAGTCTCGACTCAAACTCAACATCTCTATCATGGGGTAAACCAAGCAACTCCTCAGGAAACACATCAGGAAACTCCTTTACTGTAGGTATTTCTTCAACTTTGCTAAAGCCCCTTTTGTATTCAGAATATAGGAAATAAAGGTCTCATAACCCTTTCGGATCATTCTATCAGCATTCATGGCAAATACTACATTAGACAGATACCCGCATCTTTCTCCTATAAGAACCACTGTCCCGTCATCAAAAGTCTTTAAAGTTGTTCTTTTAAGCTCACAGTCTAGACTAACACGGTGCTCAGTCAACCAATCCATACCCAAAATCAAATCAAATTCCTCTAACGGTAGTACCATCAGATCAGCTAGGAAATTTCCCCTTGAACTTCGAGAGGGCATCGCTGAAAAACTTTATTCACAACTACAGATTGGCCCACATGGCTCATGATGGTAACTACACTCTCTGTGATCTCAATCAGAATGTGAAGGTCTCGTGATATGGATTTGGACACATAAGAATGGGTGGAGCCTTTATCAAGTAATGCAAAGTATGGAATAGAAAAGATGGTAAAAGTATCTGCAATGACATCATGCTCATCTCTATCATCTATACGCCGAGTAGCATAAACAAGCACAGGCTGTCGGGCCTCAAACGTAACTAGTCCTCTACTATACTATGCTTTACCTCTACTAACAGATCTAGCAGCAGAACCAGAAGCCCAACTCTGATGATGTCCTTTGACCGGAGTCTGTATAGATGTCTGTGAGCGTACGGGGGTCTGAAGAGAACCTCGAGCTACAAGAGATGGATGAGGACAATCTTTCTTGAAATTATCTTTAGACCCATATCGGAAGCAGGCACCTGACTTCTTCCTACACTCTCTTCTATGCCAATTTCCACATTGCTCACAAGGATTAGGCTGCGAGAAACCTGACGAACCACCTCTACTAGATGTAGGAGGCTGTGGGGCTATAGGCCTAGAACCTGAAGTACTCCTCTGAGGACCTGTAGTACGAGCCCACTTACCGGGGTGTGCTGAAGGCTCAGAACCTGAAGCTCTTCTATACTGCTCACGATTTTGCTCAGCCACTACCAGCAGTCATTAGCTCAACCTCCTCTAGATTTTTCGCTCGCTTCCTAAAAGGCGATGACCTTCTCACACAACTCATGCCTAATAACAAGAGCAAACTTACAATATTTTTCTTTCTTAGAGGTGACCAGATTTGAACCAAATCTCAAAAGCCTCAGAAACTCTAACTCGTACTCTGATACAATTATATCTCTCTATGTCAGATTTTTGAACAACTATCGCATCTCCCTCAAGTATCACTTTCTGATAAAATGAATCCTAAAATATTCCTTGAAGAACTCCCATGTCAAACGAGTAGCAAGGACACTACTAATCACAAACTCCCACCAGGTGTGGGCATTGCCGTATAGCATAGAGACAGTTCCCAAATACCGTCTGGATGAATCAAGCCCCAGCTGATCCATGCGCCTCTCTAAGTCATTGAGCCACTCATCGATATTAGTTGGGGCACCTCCAATAGCGTCCTCGAATGTTCTGGCCCCATTCAAAATTAGAGTCTACAATATGGGTACTTCAGGTGTAGTGTCAGCCGCTCTAACCATACTCTGGATTAAATGTAAGAACTGCCAACTAAGTGTCTCATCAATCACTGTCGTCGGTTTAGAACTCAACGCTGGTGCTCATCTAACTAGGGTCGATAAATCAATACCGGAGACATGTGGTAGATCTATAAAGGTTGTAAGAGCTATAGGAGTAGAGGAATCTACAGGGGCCAGAGGATCTACAACCACATCATCTACTAGGCTGCAGAACCTAACTGCTCGACCACGCCCACGTGATGATCGTCGACCTCTACGAGTGCTCATAATGGATAATTTTAGGCTCTCTACACAAAGGTAAAACTTTAGGGTTAGAACTGGCACTAGAGTACCGCACACGTATAAACATATGAAACTTGGTGAAATGGCCTTTTTAAAACTCATTCGTAAAACATTTTATAAAACTGTTCATTTAGGACCCATTCACGATATGAAGCTTTTAAAACCAGAAGCTCTGATACCAACTAAATGTAACCCCCTAGACCGGCCTATGCGTAAAGTCCGATCTAGAAGATCACATTACTTACCAAAAAGTTTTCAAGTAAATGTTTAAATGTTTAAAACTTTAAAATCTTTAAATATAACAATAATAATTAATTCGAATATAAGTCATTTTAGTTATCCAACTAAACCATAATAAGTGATATTACATCATAGTAACAAAATATAGGCCCATGTCACCGAAATTGGAAGATAGAAATATTACAACAAGATGACTACAAAATATGCCGATCCTCCAAGTGCCAGATCCTGTAGCCTATCCCAAAAAGATATCTGAAAGGAGAGGGTAGAGGTGTGAGCTAGGGGATCAGCGTGTCTCAACATGTGCATAACAAAAATATTTAAAACAATTTAATTACTTACAAAATTATATCAGTAAAACATGCTATAGGGCAAGCAAAGTTTTCATTTAAACCTAGCTACCCTCCAACCGAACACCAAATATATTTTTCTCGTATCTAGAGGCTAGTCCTAGGCTCGAAGGCATAGGAGGCCTAACTGGAGGCTGGTCCTAGGCTCAAAAGCGTAGGAGGCCTAACTGGAAGCTAGTCCTAGGCCCAAAGGCGTATGAGGCCAAACTAGAGGTACAGCTAGATCAGGGCTGCACATGAAGATCTCTAATCACTCTCTCAGTAACCCCAATTAAATAGTCTATGTAGTGAATAGTAATATCAGGAACCACTCGATAGGTATACATTTTAGTAAACAGTAATCAGAGAGCATGTTATCAACTCATACATATATGAATATAATATTTTAGGAAAAACATATCACAATCAATTCATAAAATCATTTCAAACAATTCATATAAAACAGTGATTTAGCACACAAGGAACATACCTCAAAAGTTGGTCGAAAATCTAATGAGCACCTTCCTCGCTACGATCGGCAGCAGTGCTAGACCCTATGTCATCACGAATCAGGGTTATAAGAGAATAAATAATTTCTAGCTTAAGTAATTAATCTGTGAGCTTAGACATACTGGTAACTATAGGAGCACGTGGAGGTACTGATCGGGAAGAGTCGGGCTGAGCAGATGAACAATCGAACGAATCTCGAGTACCTTAAACAATAACAGTTCATGTCAGAACCCTTAATCCAACTCTTTTCCTCTTAATTTGAATAATTTAATACATATGCATGATCGGGTTTAAAGTCAATTTTAGGAGGCTTTCAGGTTAAAATTTTGTGAAACGGGCTTCATAAACAGACTCAGGACGTCGAAAAACATAAAATATGAGTTTTTGAAAAAGTTGACTTTTTGGGTCAAAGTCAACGCTGACGTCGCAGTCAAGTGAACGTTAACATCATGCTGACGTCATCGGTCAACAGTCAATGTTGATGCCAGCGGTCAGCGGTTTAACTCAGGCAAGTTGACTCGGTCGGGTTGACTTACTGAGTTGACTCGGTCGATTGACGCACTGAGTTGACTCGGTCAGACGGGTCGGCTTAAACAAGTTGGATCGGTCGGGTTGAGTCGGATCTGGTCAAGTCAGTTCAAAACTGGTTTAAGGTGGAACCGGTTCAGGCCCGGTTCGATTGGACCACTATCTCAGACGGTCGGAAATCGCTTGGGCGACACGTGATCTCCACGCTGCCGATTTCATTCCTAGATCATTTATTCAACCCAGATTCACTCAAATAACTCGAAAAGAACCACCGAACTTACCTAACTTACCCAAACTTATTCGAACTCCGGCGGAGGTCCGATTGTTGCCAGATGGACGATGGGTGGCCAAGATCTGACCCGCCTCGATGTGGGGAACACGACGGTGGCCACTGATTTACCAACGGACAAGAGCGGCAGCCAAAATCGACGTCAAACCAAAAAGGGATTTAACCCTAAACTTGACGAACCTTTGGACTCGATGTGCCGATGAACGGCGAGACAATTCGGCGAGGGAGTTGGGGGATTTTGTTTGGAAGGTTGCGAGGAAGCTTCCAGTGGTGGCGGTGGCGGTGGCGGTGGCGGTCACGGCGCGACGGTGAGGGTTACCGGAGAAAGTGGCCGAAACGGTTAAGTGAGGGAGAAAATTTTGAGAATTTGGGATATTTTGGTTCGAATAAACAAGGGAGCTGAAGGGTCATATTGGTTTTATTGATTTCAAAAATGCTAAAGTGTATAGCTTAATTTAATTTTGGGGCAACCATTTCACTAAGAGCAGTTGGCTTAAGTGGCTGGATATCCGGCCTACCCACAAAGGGTTGTGGGGCCCACAACTAGAAACTTCCAACACATTTTTTTTAAGTGTTACAGCCAGAAGAATGAACGATGTTACTTACTCATCTGATATCCTCTGGAAAGACAGGGAATGGTTTATCGCACCCCACGGATATGCACAAGAAGTTTTGTAGTCAGTTCAATAAATTGGAAAATAGAAATAATAATTTAGCAAATTAGGACAAGAATAAGAGCCCGGACATGTTAATATGAAATGATACATTGGGTATTATGGACAGATCACCGAGATAGTCACCTTTCGAGGAGTACTGATGACAGTGACCTTATAGAGTGCAGTTGTTCCTGGATAAACAGCCAAAACATGTCTTTCAGCAGGGAATTCTTGAGTACTTGAAAGATATGTCCTCTTGTACTTCCTAAAATTTCAATACGAAAAATCAACATCAACAAATTAAATATGATAGAGTTCCTCATGAATAGGCATAACACAGCAAAATTATTTCAATAACAACTTGGAAAGAACGATTAAATAAAAAGCTACCTCTGGCCACCACCCTCCTCATCATCGCCTGATTCCACATCAAATACTTCAAATCTGCATGTGAAGATACAATTTAAAAACAGATTTTTTTAATGGAACCTTGACAAAGCCACAATGACATGTCTCATCATACTTACTCTTTTGTTTTCTCATCAAAATTTATGACTTTTACAACAAACCATTCATCCTCCTCGGCATCCGAGGTGACTCTTGCGGCAACCTGAGTACAAGAGCAGATTTCAATTTCCTTAGCTTGCAAATATATGGAACAGTGCACTTTGTTATCTAATATGAAAATAAGAGTTAAGGACTGACACAGTAAATTAGGTATGTGAACAAACATCAACAATTGATTTTGATCTATCTACATGAATAAAATTTTATTTTTCTATTTCTACATAGTCTACAAGCTTGCCTGTTCATCTTTGAGATTTACAAATGCCTTGTAATACCCCCAATATTAGCTTAGTGACTAAATTGCAAGGAATTAAAAGTTAGTGGTTTTAGTTCAGTGATTAAAACGTAAAAATTTAAAGTTTGGTGGCTAAAGTGAAAAGTTAGAAAAAGTTCAGGGACCAAGATGGTAATTTTCCTATTAGGTAATTTTATTCAGTATAAATGTAGATATACCTTAATGTCGATTTTTAGAATTAAGATGGGAAAAAGGTATTGATATTGGATCGAATATAATTGTTAAGTGTGCTCAAGTCAGAGAAGTTTTATGATGGGTGACTTTTGGGAAGGTTCTATAAAAGTGATTTTTATCGATATTTTGGACTCGGTAAGAGTAGAGAAGATTCATATGGATTAAAATTCGATAGTTTGAGAAAGGGGTAAATCGCAGTAGAAGTATTTTATGAATATCGGTATATCGGGTCGAATCAAAATTTCAGAGTTAGACTCCATAAATATAGGATAATTATTATGACAGTATTATCAATTTATGGAAACTAGAAATATGAGATTTTTGGAGTATAATTGATAATACAATTGATGGAAAAATCATATTAAGTGATTTTCGGATAATTGGATCGAACAAAAATCGTAAAATGAAATTTGTTGATTTTTCTTAAGGATGGCTGGTTAGGAAGGAACTATATTTGTTCCCATGTAATGGAATGGAATATTGGAAGAGGACTTGTAAATATGAAATTGGTTGGAGGACAAATTGGTGAAATGGTTAGAAATTAATTAAAAATTCATTTTTTTAATGAGACAAGTGGCATTTTTAGATTAAAATAGGGGACATGTGGATTAATTAAAAGAAATAATGAACAAAATATTTGTTCATTTTTCTCTACTAGCCGTGATATAAGAAGAACAAGGGAAAGAAGAAAAATTCAACTTCCAAGCTTTATTTGAGGGATTTACAAGAAAAATTAAGGTATGGTGCTTTAGAATAAATTAATCTATGCTTGATTCTCTTCATTTTGATGGTAGTTTTGCATGGTAAAACTAAGCATAGGTTATGTTTTTGGTTGAAGAAGATTATGAGAATTTGAATACATGTTGAGTTTGAAGCTTGATTTGAGTATATTTGATGTTGTAGACATGAAAACAAGCTTGAATTAGAATTTATCATATGTTCAAGACATAAACCCTAACCCTAAGTTTTGGGAATTTGGTTAGGGAATTTAATTAAGGATGAAAATGAATGAATAATGAAACTAGAAGTCTTATTTTTGATGTTAGGATAAAGAAATACCTATGTTCTTGAATTATTGAAAAATTAGGGTTTGAGCCAAGTTTGGAATTTTAAGGTTTTAATGAAGGAAGAATGGTTAAATATGATGATATAAGTGGTTTGGAATGAAAATCCCTAATTATTTGGCATTAGGGACCAAATTGTAAATTTTGAAAAGTTTAGGGATTTGATTGTTGAACTTGTTTTTGAAGAATATTGGGTTGAAAAATCAAGTTAAGTGATTTGGAGGTTGATTTTGAAGTTTATTCTAATTTTGGGACCATTTTGTGAATTTCAGAAAATTCAAGGACCATTATGTTAATTTTTAAAGTTTGGGTCCTAAAGTGTGAATGGTGAGATTTGTAAGGATTTGGCTTGAAAATGATGTTTGGAGGCTTAAAAGTGTCCTTAGGGACTAAAATGTAAATTTTGGGAAAAGTTGGAAATTTAAAGAATAGTTTAAGAAATATTGGTTCGAATATGGAAATTTTATCAGATGAATTTTTATTTTGTAAATAATGGATAGTTATTCATTTACTTTCCATTATTTTATATAGATTGAGTATGTTCTAACATATGCTTTGAATGGTATATGTTATCTTCATCTAGATACCAATAAAGGTCAAGGTCGTACTAGTATACTGAGAAAAGAAAATGTTCGAGACTAATCGAATAGTAAAAAGGGGCATTACAAGGCTAAGGTGAGTGCATATATGTTTTTAGCATGGTACTTTATTTTAATGATTTATAGATTATGGCAGTATATCATGAATATTATAAAGCATGTTGGGGAATAAACTGCTCCAATATAAAATGTTTTACGTGACGTATGTAAGGAGATTGTGTTATTTGCCCTTAATTGCAGGAATTGTTTTTAAGGTTGCCCTTGGTAATGTAAAAATATATTACTCGATTATGGATTAGGTGATTTAAAGGCACCACCAATCATATAAGTTGGTTAGTTGGTTTAAAGGCGCCATCGACCGTATAAGTTGGCTAGTTGGTTTAAAGGCACCATCAACCGTATAAGTTGGTTAGTTGGTTTAAAGGCACCATCAACCATATAAGACATTCTACGAGTTAATGAAACTTGAAGAGTATTATAAAGTTATTGACACTTCAATGTGTATCATAAAGTTAACGGCACTTTAACGTGTCATATATGTTATAGGCACTTTATTGTGTCCGCAAGCAATAAAGAATAGTACTTTTAAAGTACTTAATATTTACCTTGGGCTATATTCTGGTAAACTGAAGTAGGATTGGACGGAGCTATTGCATCAAATCTTTTGTGAAGCACAAAATTGACAGGTTATTTTCAGTACTTATGACATCCTGGTTTTATATGTGAATAGCGGCATGTACGAAATAACCTGTTTAATTTGTTAAAAGATAAAACTGGCTTGCCTTATAATGATTCCGTTTATGTATAATGAATAGTATGTGATATGTATAATTTCTGCGTTTTTATGTTAGAATTTAGTTTTAATGTTATTATTATCCATAAGTTAATTGAAATTTTGAAATAGCCCTGATTCTTAAGGTAAAATATTTTTTGTGACATTTCCGACTCATGTCCGGCGTACGAATATGGGAAGGTGGTGTTACATTTATTGGTATTAGAGCTATAGGTTTAGCCGGTTCTGGAGTAATTTAAACTCAAAAAAAGCATTTTAAAGAGTACATGCCACTAGGATGTCGTATTTACTTGAAAATGAAACTTGTTTGATTGATGCAATTGCTTATTATTTTAAGTATATGTTTAGTACAGATGTCGGAAGGAGAGGGATCTCGACTTGCTACTCAATAGGTGGGGCCTGAAAATGTCCCTGAGGTCGAAGAGGAGGTACAACAACCGGTACAGTAGGAAATGTCAGTACAGGACCTGAATACATTCTTGCAGGCTTTAGATGCGATTATAAATAGACCTCATCGGATTTCGGTGCCTAAAGAGTTAAAGAAGCTGCAAGATCCTGATTCTAAAGGTGACATAGATGCAAATCCGACGTTTGCGGATTTCTGGCTGAATGATATACAGACCATGTTGACTCGGATCAACTGTGATGACTGAGGAAAGTTAGAAGGTGTAGTTTCCTTGCTGAGGGAACAAGCTTTGGTCTGGTGGAACAATGTTACTACCCGTGTTCTTGAGGAAGTGAATTAGCAGTTTTTTCCTCTTCGAGTTTAGGAGGAAATATATTGGAGATGTTTTTGTTCGAGAGATGAGACAACAGTTCATAGATCTTAAACAAGAAGGACGTTCGGTTTATGAATATGAATACGAGTTCAATAGATTGAGCAGATTTGCTTCTGAACTGCTACCGAATGAGAAAGCTACCATGGACAGCTTTATAAGCGGCTTGGATACATGATATCAAGAAGTATTAGTGGCTTTTTCTCCCCGAGATTTCCAGGATGTTGTAAACCGAGCAAAAGCAATGGAAAATGTTAAAGAAAAAGTTGAGAAAGAATCTCGAGGCCAGAAAAGAAGTGACGAGACATATTTTACTTCGCGGTCATCAAAGCGAGGTAAAGGATATTCACAACATGAAAGATTTGAATTTTCAGCACCCCAAGAACAAGCGATACAAACTGAAAAATTCAAAAATACTTCGACAACAATAAAGAATTCTGGAAATCAACAAGGTCCTCCCTAATGTGAGACTTGTAACAGGAAACATTTTGGGGAGTGTCGAAATATCACAGGAGCATGTTTCCGTTGTGGTGAGATTGAACATTTTAAACGTGACTGCCCTAATCAAGGGGATAGATCGGTTCAAATAGAAAGATCTGTTGGATTGCAAAGAGGCGGAAGTAGAGGATATGTAGGATCGCCCATAACGGGTTCTGGAAAAGAGACTGAAGCTGCTGCAGAACGAAATGATCGAGCTTCAGCTAGAGTTTATCATATTCGGACATATGATAATAGAGATGACAAAGAAGAATCCGATATTGTTACAGGTACGTTCTGAAAATTCGAGGACGAATTTTCTTAAGGGGGAGAATTGTAATACCCCAATATTAGCTTAGTGACTAAAATGCAAGGAATTAAAAGTTAGTGGTTTTAGTTTAGTGATTAAAACGTAAAAATTTAAAGTTTGGTGGCTAAAGTGAAAAGTTAGGAAAAGTTCAGGGACCAAGATGGTAATTTTCCCATTAAGTGATTTTATTCAGTAAGTACCTGACTGGCGATTTTTAGAATTAAGATGGGAAAAAGGTACTGATATTGGATCGAATATAATTGTTAAGCGTGCTCAGGTTTGAGAAATTTTATAATGGGTGACTTCTGGGAAAGTTCTAAAAAGTGATTTTTATCGATATTTTGGACTCAGTAAGAGTATAGAATATTCGTATGGATTAAAATTCGATAGTTTGAGAAAGGGGTAAATGGCAGTAGAAGTATTTTATGAATATCGGTATATCGGATTGAATCAAAATTTTAGAGTTAGGCTCCATAAATATAGGATAATTATTATGATAGTATTATTAATTTATGGAAACTAGAAATATGAGATTTTTGGAGTATAATTGATAATACGATTGATAGAAAAATCATATTAAGTGTTTTTCGGATAATTGGATCGAACAAAAATTGTAAAATGAAATTTGTTGATTTTTCTTAAGGATGGCCGGTTAGGAAGGAACTATATTTGTTCCCATGTAATGGAATGGCATATTGGAAGAGGACTTATAAATATGAAATTGGTTGGAGGACAAATTGGTGAAATGGATAGAAATGAATTAAAAATTCATTTTTTTAATGAGACAAGTGGCAGTTTTAGATTAAAATAGGGGACATGTGGATTAATTAAAAGAAAGAATGAACAAAATATTTGTTCATTTTTCTCTACTAGCCGTGAGATAAGAAGAACAAGGGAAAGAAGAAAAATTCAACTTCCAAGCTTCATTTGAGGGATTTACAAGAAAAATTAAGGTATGATGCTTTAGAATAAATTAATCTATGCTTAATTCTCTTCATTTTGATGGTAGTTTTGCATGGTAAAACTAAGCATAGGTTATGTTTTTGGTTGAAGAAGATTATGAGAATGTGAATAGATGTTGAGTTTGAAGCTTGATTTGAGTATATTTGATGTTGTAGACATGAAAACAAGTTTGAATTAGAATTTATCATATGTTCAAGACATAAACCCTAACCCTAAGTTTTGGGAATTTGGTTAGGGAATTTAATTAAGGGTGAAAATGAATGAATACTGAAACTAGAAGTCTTATTTTTGATGTTAGGATGAAGAAATACCTATGTTCTTGAATTATGGAAAAATTAGGGTTTGAGCCAAGTTTGGAATTTTAAGGTGTTAATGAAAGAATAATGGTTAAATATGATGATATAAGTGGTTTGGAATAAAAATCCCTAATTATTTGGCATTGGGACCAAAATTTAAATTTTGAAAAGTTTAGGGATTTGATTGTTGAACTTATTTTTGAAGAATATTGGGTTGAAAAATCAAGTTAAGTGATTTGGAGGTTGATTTTGAAGTTTATTCTAATTTTGGGACCATTTTGTGAATTTCAGAAAATTCAAGGACCATTATGTTAATTTTTAAAGTTTGGGTCCTAAAGTGTGAATGGTGAGATTTGTAAGGATTTGGATTGAAAATGACGTTTGGAGGCTTAAAAGTGCCCTTAGGGACTAAAATGTAAATTTTGAGAAAAGTTGGAAATTTAAAGAATAGTTTAAGAAATATTGGTCCGAATATGGAAATTTTATCGGATAAATTTTTCTTTTGTAAATAATGGATAGTTATTCATTTACTTTCCATTATTTTATATAGATTGAGTATGTTCTAACATATGCTTTGAATGGTATATGTTATCTCCATCTAGATACCGATAAAGATCAAGGTCGTACTAGTAGACTGGGAAAAGAAAAAGTTCAAGACTAATCGAATAGTAAAAAAGGGCATTACAAGGCTAAGGTGAGTGCATATATGCTTTTAGCGTAGTACTTTATTTTAATGATTTACAGATTATGGCAGTATACCATGAATATTATAAAGCATATTGGGGTATGAACTGCTCCAATATAAAATGTTTTACGTGACGTATGTATGGATATTGTGTTATTTGCCCTTAATTGAAGGAATTGTTTTTAAGGTTTCCCTTGGTAATGTAAAAATATATTGCTCGATTATGGATTAGGTGATTTAAAGGCATCACCAATCATATAAGTTGGTTAGTTGGTTTAAATGCAACATCAACCGTATAAGTTGGTTAGTTGGTTTAAAGGCACCATCAACCATATAAGACATTCTACGAGTTCATGACACTTGAAGAGTATTACAAAGTTATTGACACTTCAATGTGTATCATAAAGTTAACGGCACTTTAAAGTGTCATATATGTTATAGGCACTTTATTGTGTCTGCAAGCAATATAGAATAGTACTTTTAAAGTACTTAATATTTACCTTGGCCTATATTCTGGTAAACCAAAGTAGGATTGGACGGAGCTATTGCATCAAATCTTTTGTAAAGACACAAAATTAACAGGTTATTTTCAGTACTTATGACATCCTGGTTTTATATGTGAATAGTGGCATGTACGAAATAACCTGTTTAATTTGTTAAAAGATAAAATCGGTCTGCCTTGTAATGATTACGTTTATGTATAATGAATAGTATGTGATATGTATAATTTCTACGTTTTTATGTTAGAATTTAGTTTTAATGTTATTGTTATCCATAAGTTAATTGAAATTTTGAAATAGTTTTAATTCTTAAGGTAAAATAATTTTTTTTACTGTAATATTTTCGACTCGTGTTCGGTATACGAATACGGGAAGAGAGTGTTATAAGCCTCGATATGACTGCGAATAGAAGCAGAATGGCGAGAGATATCTGAATCAGACTTCAACCTTTTCCTTTTCTAATCATGACTATCTGCAATTTGTTATTGATGTTAACTACACAATTTGGAAGTTCAATACTCTCATACTAGTATCTAAAATCTACGCAAGTAACAATTCGTTTTGGCAGACTGTGGAATGTTTTTGATTGGTACAAATGGAAATATCATAAACCCTTAATTTGGAACCCATTGTCATATCAACACAACAACTTATCACTCATATCCAAGCAATAAGTTTCATTCAACTGTTCATAGTTTGAACTTGTAGAAAGGGTGACAGAGAGAGAGAGACATGATAAGATGGTGAAAATAAAATTGCAGGAAACTATAGCATTATTTGAACATTTCCTTTGATTTTCATATAGAAAGGATATCACTTACACAGTTAAGGCAAAGATATGAGCTTTACTATTTTCTTTATAAGAATTCAATTCATGATATCAAGCAAAGAGAGAACTCAATATAGAAGTTGAAACAACAGAAATGTCTCATATAGACCTATAGTTGCACACACCCATCTTTCTTCGTTGTTGTCCGGGAAGTCCAGATGGCAGGGAAATGTCAAGTTGACTTAGTAACAAGTTAGAAATACTGTATCAATGCCAAAACATTGAGTTGGTCAAAACAATGGAATACATTACTTAAAATCATACGACTGAAACCAGAAAGTTCAGCACTTGCCCCAAACTTTAATACAGAAATGATTTTCACATTCTCACAGGCCTGAGATTCATTAGAAAATAGGACGGCAATTTAACCCAAACTCGACGAGTTTCGACCCGATCCGATAGAGACGAGTTTTTTCTTTAAAATTCGGGGTTGGGTCAAGTTTTGAGAAGAGGGAAGTCGGGGTCGAGTCGAGGTCGAGTTTAGAATAAAAAATATCTGCCCGACTGGATATATTTAATTATATATTATAATATTTATGAATTTGCCATTATATATATATATATATAGCCTTTAGGATTTTTTACCTCATTTCCTCCTCTCCATTCTCTCTTATTTCTCTCTCCTTTTTCTTATCGCCCCCAAATTCTAAAATTGTCATTCATTTGCTTCTAATTCCATGGTTGATTTTTATGCTTTCTTTTCCTTTTATATATTGTCACGATAATAAACAAGAAACAAGAATTTTTGGAGAGATTTGAGAAAGAAGAGAAATGAGATTTAGAGAGGGAAAGAAGAAGCAAGGGAGACGAGATTTTCATTCATTCATCAGATAAGCCTTACTAACATCCCCAAAACCCTTTTAACAAACAAAGGGATAAAACGAACGCGTTTTATCTATGGACAATGGCCTCACAACGCACCGTTTCATTAAACGAGTTAAACGGCTAACAAACAGCAATTAAAGAAAAACATAACAGAATTTTAAACCTCAACGTTCACTTAAACTTTTCCAGCCTTGACATTACTCCCCCTTCCAAAATGATCCTTGACCTCAAGGATCAAACTGAGAAAATTGCTGTTGTAACTAGTGCAGAACCTCCCATGTAGCATCCTCAGGAAAAGAATTCGACCATTCGACCAGAACTTCAGTCACTGCCTTGTTCCCCCTTTTCCAAATTCTTCTGTCAACAATCTTAACTGGTTCTTTGCTAATACTTCCATCTGGGTCAATTACTGGCAGATCAGCTTGTACCAACTCAGAACCAACTTCATTCTTCAGCTAAGACACATGAAAAATAGGGTGGACCCTGGAGTTAACAAGTAACTACAGTTTGTAAGCTACCTTTCCTATATTATCAAGGATCAAGAAGGGGCCGAACCACTTGGGACTCAACTTTTGACAACTTCTGGACACCACAGACTGCTGTGTATAAGGTTGCAGCTTCAAAAAGACCCATTCCCCAACCTAGAATTCAGAATGAACCCTTCCCCTGTCAGCTTAAGACTTCATTTTGTCTTGAACTCTCTTCATATAAAATTAAAGCATTTTAATAGCTGTCTCCCTCTGTTGAAAACTTCTGTCCACAATAGTTACTACTGAATCTTCTGCCACATAAGGTAGATGGACTAGAGGAGCTTGTCCATATATAGCCTGGCTGGGGGGCACTTGAATGGTAGTATGAAATGTGGTGTTATACCACCATTCAGCCAAATGTATCCAGTTTGTCCATTCTTTAGGTCTCTCCCCTGACATGCACCTGAGGTAAGTTTTAATGCATTGGTTGACCCTTTTTGTTTGACCATCTGACTGTGGGTGATAAGCAGTGAAGGCATTCGCAGTAACTCCCAATTTTCTCATCAACTCTTTCCAAAACAAGGTCATGAACACTTTATCTCTGTCACACACTATGTCATGAGGCAAGCCATGCAATTTAAAAATATTCTCAAGGAAAATCTGAGCAATACCCTTAGCAGTGAAAGGGTGTGATATTGCTATAAAATGGCCATACTTACTCAACCTATCTACCACTACCAGAATACTATTTTTCTTTCTTGAAGCAGGCAAACCTTCAATAAAATCCATGCTAATGGAATGCCAAATTGTCTCAAGAATAGGCAAAGGTTGAAGGAGACCTTTAGGATGTTGTAACTCTCCCTTGCATCCCTGACACACCATACATTCTCTCACAAAGCTTTTGACTTCCATCATGAGTCCTTTCCAATACAAAACAGTGGCTAATCTTTTAATAGTAGCATGTGCTCCTAAGTGTCCCCCAATAGCACTCCCATGAAAGAATTGAATTAGTTCCTTTTTTAGTGTAGTATCATTTCCCACCACCACTTTATCATTCCTTTTTAAATTCTGCCATCCCATTTGTATTTTCTATGCTTGAGACTACCTTCTTTCAAATCTTTGATGATTTTTAAGAGCTTCACATCACCCTGCCAAGACCCAGTAATTTTGTCCATCATTTTAGTATTTATCTGACTTACTCCCCGGCCAGTAGGCTCCCAGAATCAAGCCTTCTGGATAACACATCAGCAACAACATTATTGGCTCATTTCCTGCACTGCACCTCATAGTCATACCCCATCATTTTAACTACCAATTTTTGCTAAAATGGGGTGATGGCATGGTTCTCATATAAGAACTTAAGACTCTAATAGTCAGTCTTAATGATGAAATACTTGCCTACTAGATAAGCTGACCATTTTTTAATAGCCATCAAAGCAGCCAACATTTCCTTTTCATAAATAGATAAACCTTGGTACTTAACTCCTAACCCTTTACTGAGAAAAGTAAGAGGTTTACCCTTCTGTACAAACAAAGCACCCACTCACTGGTCAGAAGCATCTATCTCTACTGTGAATCCCAGGTTGAAGTCTGGCAAAACAAGTACTGGTGCAGAACATATAGCTCTTTTCAAAGCTTCAAGAGCTATTTCCTCTTCTTTTCCCCATTTCCAAGCTCCCATTCTAGTAGGTTGGTCAGAGGCCTAGCCATACAGCCATAATTCTTAACAAATCTCCTGTAATACCTAGACAACCCCAAAAATCCTCTCAGTTCCTTCATTGAAGTAAGGACTGGCCACTCCAAAATACATCTCACCTTAGACTCATCTATTACAATCTGACCTCTGAAAATCACAAATCCCAGGTACTCCACCTCTACAGCTCCAAAATAGCATTTTGATTGTTTGACAAATAGTTGGTTTGTCTTCAGAATCATCAATACCTCTTGTAAATGCAACAAGTGAGAATTCCAATCAAGGGAATATACCAATATGTCGTCAAAGAATACTAAGACATATTTCTTTAGTTGCTTTTTGAAGACTTTGTTCATTAGGCCCTAAAATGTAGTTGGGGCATTAGTGAGCCCAAAAGGCATCACAAGGAACTTATAATGCCCCTCATGAGTCCTAAATGCAGTTTTAGGAATATTCGAGTCCCTCATTCTGATCTGGTGATAACCTGACCTCAGGTCCAATTTGGAGAAAAAAAATGGCAGCTCCTAGTTCATCCAAAACTTCTTCAATAACAAGCATTGGAAAACCGTCTTGGACTGTTAATTGGTTCAACTTCCTATAATCTATACACATACGCCAAGCCCCATCTTTTTTCTTGACCATAACTATAGGTGAGGAAAAGAACTACTACTGTCCCTGATAATTCCAGATGCTAACATCTCCCCAATCAATCTCTCAATCTATATTTCTGATTAGTTGGGTGTCTGTAGGGTTTAAACTTTGCTATGGCCCTCTCATCCATCAATTCTATCTTATGCTCATTGTAACCCCTTAAACTCGGCCAAGAAGAAAAGGCCGAATTTAGGAAGTCGTTATTAAAAACTTTACCCTCAAGAAACCAATTTTATCTTTATTAAATCATTTAACTCTTTTAAACAAAATACTCTAAAAATAATTATCATTCATCTTATTATTAATTACCAAAAATTATAATAAAATATCTGAATTTAAAATAAAACATGCATACGAAAAATATCCCCAAATCTCAAATAGTCTCAAGTCTAAATTACAATCCGAATCTGATAAAATATAATGAAAATAATAATAACAACTTGAAAATTGTGGTTCGTACTGATGTGGAAATAAACTGAATACGCAAGAGGTCCTCCGAGTACCAGATCACCTAGAGTCAAATATCTGAAAGATAAACTATAGGGGAGTGAGCTATTGAGCCCAATGTGTCTCTAAGTGCAACAATCAAAAACACATTCTTTCTCAAAAAATATCACAAGGTAAAACATGTCATGTTAAAAACACAGTGCACGAGATGATGCTAATATATAGTCATAATACCCAACTACAAACGCCAATCACAGTGGTGGCAAAGCCAACCGGTCACAGTGGAGGTAGTTCCCCCTCACCCCTTATTTCTTCGTTCACAGTGTGGTCAAACCACTCTTCCTCCATACAACCAACCCACCCCATGCATGATAAAATAATATTTATGAACACAGTCTCAACAAAGTATATCGTACTAAGTACGAGGAACACAGTTCAAAAGTTCTGATAATTTCATAAATCACAGTATCACAGTATGCATAACATCTCAAATCACAGTAAAATCTCAACACAGAAAATAGTCATGCAAAGTTTGTAAAACATTTTACAAAATATAGCACAGACAGAGAACACACCTCTAGCGACCAAAGCTCTAACGTCGATGTTGACGCCTCCCACGGTCTGAACTAGCACTAGGTCTAGCTGAGTCAGAACCTACGAGGTAAAGTTCTAGGTTAAATTCATATTCTATCGAAATTATTACTATGCCACCTAACTGAACTATGCTAAGATAACTCACGTGTATCTCTCGAAGAAGATGTAGGGGCTGGCTGAACAGGAGGTTGAGGAGGAGGGGGTAAAACGTCGTCCTCAGAATCGATGTCGTCTGAAACACATAAATAAATCTCATTAGGTCTCTTACACAACTTCTTAAATTTCTCAAAAAAATAGATTACAACTAGCAAAACTATTAATTTGGGTTCGAGTTAGGCAAAACGGGCTGCAGAATCGGACTTAGGATGTCGAGAAATGTCAAGATCAAGTTGGTTGAAAAAGTCAACAGTCGATGGTCAGCGTTGACTTTGACTGTCAAGTCAACGCTGACGTCATCCCACAAGTCAACGCTGATGTCACTGTGCTGGTCCATGCTGACGTCATCTCGGGTCACGGGTCGGGTCAAAGATAAAATCAGTTCAAGTCCCAAAGAATTTTACCGGTTCGGTTGCCTGACTGGTTCACATGCTGGTCCAGTCTACCCGCTTGGGTCACTAACACACAGTTTGGGCTCTCTTGGTCTCCCACTCTCACGGGCCTCACCATTGGATTCAACGGAATCAGCCCAAACCTCACAACACTAGGGCAAAGTGTTAGCCCAACACCCAAGGTTTCCCTCCATTGTGTGATAATCTGCCTTAGGGTTCCGAAACCCTCTTCAAAGGCGCGACAGATTCAACGAACAAGATGGTGGTGCATCACGGTGACAAGGGTGACGGCGGAGGTAATAATGGAGGTACCACAATATCCACAACCCAAAACAACAATTTAACAACCCCTACAGCCTCAGACTAATATCGACGCAAGGAAAGGATAGATAAACTCGTGGCTTACCCAACTCAAACAGAGAGGGGACCAACGACGGTGCTCACGGCAGCAAAGGGGAACGAAGGGTCTTTGGACGCATTACTCACGATCAACGGCAGATACGCAAGGACAGAGCACAGGGTTTGGCTTGAACGGACAAGGGGAAGCAGTGAGGGAGCCGCGTGACACACGCACGGCGGTAACTCCTTCGTCAGAGGGTTGCCGAAAGACAAATGGGATGAGGGGTTTTAGAATTTGAAACGGGGAGGGAGATAGAGAGGAGGGGTGAGGCTGCCGAAACAAAATAGAAAACCCATGGTTTAGGGTTAAGAACAAGATGGTTAAATACCCATGCGTAATGGGTAAATTACAAAATAAGGGTCTCTGCTCTTCCCATTTCCTATAAGAGTCCTCAAAGTTTTAGCTTTCCTCAATTAGGTCACTAATCCGTTTTAAAAATAATTAATCCCTAATCTGGATAATTAGGGTTCTATTTTTTTAAAATCCCAAATTTTAAGGGTTTTGAGTTAGAAATTTTAAAATTAGGGTTAGGGTTTTTAATTCGATTTTGAGGGTGTTACACTCATGCCCTCTGTCTGGGGGTAAAACACTAGGTTCCTCAAATACCTCTTTAAATTTCTGCAAGAGTTCTTGTATCTCCACAGGCAATGGCTCAGCCACATTCTTTACCTCTAACTGAGGGTTCAATAACCATAGAGCAGCAGTGCAGGGCCCTTTTCTCCTTCAAAAGTTTGTTACAAGTTTTGGCATCCATCAATATCAGTTCCCTAGGCTGCAATCCCTTCAACCAGACATTCGTTCCCTCATGTCTGAATCCCATCTGCAACTCAGAAAAATCTCATTTTATAATTCCCAGTTTTGAAAGCCACTGTATTCCTAGGACCATGTCAAAGTTTCTCAAAGGTAAAACTAAGAAATCAGCAACAAAAGTTCTTCCTTGAGTTTCCCATGTCATTGATTTGCATTGTCCCAAGGTAGTTAAAACATTCTCATATGCAACTGTGACCCTTAAATGACTTTTCTTATCTACTGCAAGTCTCAGCTTCTTAACCACAACAACACTTAGAAAATTGTGAATGCTCCTAGAGACAACCAATGCCATACAAGAAAATCCATGTATCCTAACACCTAACTTCATTATTTCCCAATTAGCAACTCCCCACATAGCATTGAGATAACGTATTACCCTCTTCTCTTGAGTTTTCAGTAAATCCTACTCTTTATTTTCTTCACAATCCAGAAAAACCTCATGTTCAGTGTCTTTCTCAACTCCTTCCACCACAATCTGATACAATTGTGTTTTTTCACACTTATGGCCTGGTGCATATTTTGCAGCACACCAGAAGTATAGACATTTCCTTCTTTTATTTTCAATTTCACTAGCTGACAACATTTTCCCAAAACATTCTTCTGACTCTCTTATTCTACAGCTCTATTGTTTGCAAGACTTATAACACTTGGAGTGGAAAACTTAGAGGAAGAAAGACCAGCTACATTTCCAGAACCTACTGGCCCTTTTAATATGCTACTGTCAGGTCTGGATGGAATTAACACTGACAGTGGTGGAGATCCCTTCTATGATTGTTGTGTGAATTGTTTCTATAGAAAAGAGTTATGTGCAGAGAAGAAGATTATTTCTCCGTATTTCTTCTTATGTTTTGTTGATAAAGTAGTACCTATTTATAGGTTACAAAAGGAGACTAATCTAGAAAAATTACATAAAATCAGCAGCTATATTATTGCTAAATTCCTAAATGTTAACAGCTAAATATTTGGGAATATAATTCCCTAACTTTATGCAATCTACAATCTAAACTCCATTTTACATGCCAATTATCTACACTCCCTCTCAAGCTAACTGGCACCGGGTTGGTCTTTCTATCTAAGCAATCGAATAAGTCTAATACTGATGGATGGGTGAGTCTCAATGCCTTCAGAAACAGAATTAATCCATAGATCAACAATGCAAAGAGGTCTTGCTGGACTCGACCCACTAGATGAACTAAAGCTAATAGTAAAATTCCTTCCCACCTGAGGTATTCCTTTTTGTTTCAAGTTGTAACTTGATCTTCAACCCAAGACGGTAAAGTTCCTGAAAACCTACCTAGCTTGGCTCGAAAGGACTTATTCTTGGGTAGTTTGGAGTAGACTCGACTCTCATCAATCTTTTTTCAATTCATGAGGGCTAGATATTCCTCGATTATCAGGGTCAAATCAATGTTGCCATTTGTAAAACAACTGTAAGCTGGTTCTAGAATCTCACCAAGGCTTGGAATAGTGACTGATCAACTGAGACATCTAACAAGTATGCTATATCACTGTATTTGCTTTTGGAAACACTTTTCACTTCATAATCCCAATTGTGCCATATTGGTGTCAACCCCGACACATCATTGTATTCTGTGTTCATGAAAGTTTTGGCTGACATCGCTGACCTATACCCGGCAGAAATACTGTCTTCATCATGAAGCTGCTCACCTTCTAACCATATTTGTACCTCAGAATTCCTTTCATAACTGCTACAGACCAAGTCTCCCATTGATCAAGTCTTTAACTTCAGACTATTTTTGAATTAGCGTTTTCTTCATGATATGGTAAAATATGCAAAATAAAGTATAAAGGAGAAAGAAATAAAGACAAAAGAAATATGTTAGTAACGAAATAAACAAATAAAAAATCCAAAACATAAATTAAAGAGCAACAGACATAAAAACACGAAAATAAGACTCTAGCCACATGAATTCTAATTTACTATGGTTGTCCGTATGGCTATAATCGGGGGTGGGCTTCCTAAATTCTCACACATGGGTTTGGTTCTAGAAAGGGTACTCGAACCTATCTTGTTGCCTACTAAGACAACAAGAACCTCAATTCTTGCCAATTACAGGCTTACAAATTGAATTCGGTTCGAGGGAAAATAGGACCTAGTGACGTGGAGGTCTGCTCACGTGTCAAAAGGCGTAGATCCCGAAAGTGAATTACCGACCCATGGAGGGCTACTCACGTGGGTATGTGGCATTTCACTCCCACTCAAGGGACGAAGCTCGGGTATTAAGCTTGATGATCATGTTGCAACACATATCGGTGATTCCTTAAAAATTAAATGGACAATTAATTCGAAACCACCAATTATCAAATCCCGTGTAATGAAAATCATATCTTCAAAAAGGAACAAATTGATTAAATTCAATTTAAATCTCAATATTTCCATCATTAAAAGCAACGTAGATTTTTTTGTCTTAACTCTCTTTTTTGTTTTGTAAAAAACAAAAAAGTTGTCCCCAGCAGAGTCGCCAGCTGTAGAGACCTTTTTTGAAATTTATATCGCTAAAAAGGAGTAAAAGGTTTCATTTTGTTTTTGGGAAAATGTTTGAAAATGTGGGGAAGTCCTTTAAAAAGCCGCGTTTTAAAAATAAAACACTTGGAGTCGCCACCGGCCACTAAGGTAGGTCGGACACCAAAAAAACAGATATTCATTCAAAAATGAGTTCGGGAGTTGGTTACGCGTAGGGAATGATTAGCACCCTCATCACGCCCGAAAATCGATACCAAAATATATGTTGCTTTTAATTGATGGAAATTATCGAAATTCAAATTGAATCTAATTAAATTGTTCATGATTGAATTTAGACTTTAATTAGACAGGCTTTGTCAAACTGGTGAATTCAAATTAATTAAACATTTAATTAATAAGGGTGACGATACCTTAGACCATAGATGGAACTGACATCGAATAAGCCCGACTGCCGTGTTAATTTATGGCTCGAACTTCTTTATCACCTTTTTGCATGATGCAAGCAGTTAAGGATGATACGATGACTTATCCAAATTTTATCTCAAATTAAATTACCTTTATACGATAAGAATTAATTCGAATATTTGGTCAACATTCATTGAGCCATGACTGTTATGACAAAAATATCGGAATTAATAAATACCTCCGTTTTATAATTTAAGTTAATTAATTAAAAACATGTCCAATTAAAATAAAAGTCATATGAATGACAATTAAAAATGTATGGCATAGAAAGACATAAAATTAAAGCCCTAGGCCCACTAAAGTCCTAACCTAAAAACGTCCAAATTATGGAAAATTCATTAGTGATCTAATTATTAACTAGGTTAGTATAATATTAACCCTAAATCAATTAAATCCTAAAAAACTAGAAAATCCTAACATTTTATTGATTATCATGAACCATAATAATTGACTCGATTAATTTTAAACTAGTATCTCAATAAGCCGAGGAAACTATCTAAAATGAATCGAATTAATTAGTTATAAGTTGAATTAGGTGATCTAAGTCGAATATTGATTTTACCCCTAAAAGTAGTTAAGAATTGTTCAACCAATCTAATGCATTTAACATTTACCCCAATGAGCCAAGGAAAATTTTAAATTAATTAAATTGGTTCGAACCTCAAGTCTAACTAAGGCTCTAAAACTAACCCTAAATTTAATTTAATTAATTTAAATTATGCCCCAATAAAACGACCACGTTATTTTGATTAATTAAATTAAATCCTAAAACTTAAACTAACCTAAAAGGTTTATCCTAAAAAACAAAGATGAACAAAAAAAAACAAATATAACTAAAAACATATGTAAAATAAATGAATAAATAGATATAAGGCATAAAATAAAAAGCACTAGATAAACATGCAATGCAAGGTTAAATTAGAATACAAACACAAACAGAAGGACCAAAAATGGAAATTTTAAATACTGAAAAAGGCCAAATTAAAAAGACTTCAAAAAAACAAGGACCTGATAAGGTATTAACCCCTTCTAAAACAAATTAAATAAAAGGACGAAATTAAATATGGGTGAAAGCTAGAGGGAGTCCAGGTGTAATTTAAAAAGGCAGAAGGGTTTAAGAAAAATTAAAAAATGGAAGGATCGAATAGGGAAATAAACCATTTCTTAAACTCGAATCAGACATAAATCAGGGCGAGATCGCAATTTTTAGAAAAGTTATGGGGAAATTTAAAAAAGCAGAAACTCTTCCGCGTGTAATTACCACAACGCGGAAGCGTTTATGAAATTAAAAGCCCATTTTTAAAATAGAGGCTTAATATATATATACGTTATTTCTGTTAAAAAAACAGCCATTTTCTTAAAACTACAACCTCTTCCCATTTCTGAAAAGCATAAAATCCTCTGGGAAAACTAGATGAATATTGCCGTGGTGTTCATCTTCAACCTCCAGCTCCGTCGGGATTTCTAGAATCCGATAGGAGACCACCACACCTACCACATTTGGCCACTGTGCATTGGTGCCGAAAACCTAGAAAACACCCCCAAAACCTCTGTTTACTCACCCCGAGACTCATAATGACCCTTATTTTCCGAAAAAAAACCCTTTCTAGCCTAGATCTAGGAAAAACATCAACAAAAAAAAACTTATTTTTTTTTTAAAAAAGGTCATTTCGAAGACATGAGCTCAACTGACTCCTTCTCATTCACCTCTAAAGGCATGACGACCAAACGTTTATCACGAGGAGGATGACACAGCCACCGGAGTGAAGGGTAAAATCCTAAAACCATAGGTCTACTATTTTTTTATGTATGCATGCGAATATCAAACGAGAAAGATATACCTCTTAAAGGCTCTGTTTTTTTCTTTTGTATTGCTTCTGAACTTGTATTTACAATGTTTTTGTTCAGTTTTTATAACTGAAAGGATTACATAGGAAGAAAAGGAAATTTAAAATGTTATAGTTCTTCTCTGAAATCTGCCAAAATCCTCTGTGATTTTTACTTGTTTTGTTGCATCTGGCTTTGATCTTTTTTTGCTAATATTTATCCTTTTTTGTTACGTGGGCGGAGTGGCCGTTTGGTGAGGAGGTGAGGACCAGGGCGTGACTCTGGCGAGGCAGACGAGGCGTCAGAAGGTGCACGTGGTGATCCAGAGCGTTACGGCGTGCGGCACACGCGCACGTGATGGGCAACGAAAAGTCGTGCGTGAGTGTTCTAGAGTCTTCCAGGGGCGATCTGAGCCATCCATTTAGATCCCAGATTTGACATTTGTGATGATGCGGTGCTGGGTAGAAAAATCCCTAATTAGGGTTTTCCTCCAATAGTGTAGTCTGGACCATTAGATCATAACTTGATCTAATGACTAATGTATAGTTGCTCAATGATGAAATATGCATTAGGGTTCGGCTTAGGGTTTAATTACTTGGGCCTTATCGGGCCACTTGTAATATTTATTATTTTTGGGCTTTTACTTATTGTAAATGGACTTTATATTTAAACATTATGGGCTTTAGTTTATTTATGTTATTTAATTTTTTTGTTTTCATTTAATATAATATAATAATAATATAATAACGGAGGTAAAAAATAAAAAATAATACTAATATATAATGCTAATTAAAACACATAAAAAAGGAAATACTAATAACCAAAGCCTAAGTATCAAAAATAAATCGGGTTAACCCCCCGGATAAAACTAGTGATTACAGCTGTCCCTCTTTGCTTATCCTTGTAAAACAAGAATAAAGCAAAGACCATAAGCACTAATTTTATCTAATTTTTCTATCTGAAAATTTCGAGCTGGAAGTCCTTCCTATATAGAACTGTTCGCCCTTCCTCTTCCAGAAATTCTAAAACTTTGAATTCTTCCCATGTAAGGCCTGAAGAAAGGAAGACCCTGAAGTGATGCCTCGTTCCTTGATCTCCTTGGTATATAGTGGTACCTCGCTTTGAGTCTTCTAGAATGCCCTCGATCTTTATCGTCTTGGCATGGGGTGATATCTCGCCTTGAGGATTCCGCCTAATGATGTCCTGATTACCGGTCGTCTTGACACCAAATGATATCTTGCTTTGAGTCTTCTGGAATGCCCTCAATTTTTATCGACTTGGCATGGGGTGATACCTCGCCCTGAGGATCTCACCTAATGATGTCCCAATTGTTGGTCTTCTTGACACCAAATGATACCTCGCTTTGAGTCTTCTGGAATACCCTCGATCTTTATCGTCTTGGCATAGGGTGATACCTTACCTTGAGTCTATCGCCTAATGATGTTTCGATTGCTGGTTGTCCTGAAACCAAATGATATCTCGCTTTGAGTCTTCTGGAAAACCCTCGATCTTTATCGTCTTGCCATGGGGTGATACCTCGCCTTGATATCCCGACTGGGGATCATCTTGACACCAAATGATATCTCACTTTGAGTCTTCTAGAATGCCCTCGATCTTTGTCGCCTTAGCATGGAAATGCTCTTTGCTTCTAAACAGTTAAAAGTTTCTCGATTCTTTGTTGTTATCTACTTCTTCTTTTTTAGAACATAGAATCCACTTTCTATTTTTCGAATACCTGGAAAAAAATCAAACATAATGATTTGATGATGCTAGCTAGCGTGCACCTACCTTAAGGATGCCTATCTATTTATGATGCATGGCAGAATTTCATTAATGCTCGGGCACCTTCTTTCTTGGCTTCTCATTTCGGCTTTTTTGTTTTCTTCTTCGCCTTTGCACATTTATTGTTTCTCCTTGTGTCCAGACTCAACCCTCGTTTAACCTTCATATTCTCCAAAACTTTACTCTAAAGCGCTCTTTTGAGTTTTCACTTTAGAGATTTTTTCTTTCTTTTTCTTTTTCTTCAAAGCGTCTTTTCAGGTTTACACTTTGATTAGAATTTTCTTTTTTTTCTTTTTTTCTTTTTTTGCTTTTCTTTAGGGCGCCCTTTCGGGTTTTCACTACTGGCTCTTCCGTCCTAGACCTCAATACATAGGGCATTCGTCATCTCTTTGCCAAATCTTATCCACTGTACACGTGATGTGCTTCAAACTTGACTTTGGCAAACTCCTTTAAGTGGAATCAATTTCTGTCTTGGAACAACCTGCACTTAAAGGGTTAAATCATAGTAATGCCTAGAAATCCTTTGTATTTCAATGATCTATGTCAATCTATTTGCAGGATGCTCATGAAATAAACAATGGAAGGGAGAGAAATAAAATTTCATTAATAAAAGATGTTGGAACAATTTAAAAGTCATGGCAAACATGAGAAAGTGAAAAAGAAGAAAAGTAGGGTGCAACATTCCTGAACATCGACTGTATGAATGATGCGAGAGCCCATCGATCATGGTAGATCTCTCACTGCCTGTCCTAGACTAAAATTTTCGATAACCAAACGGGATTCCCTCATAAATTAGAGTAAGCCCCATCAACTACAATAGAGCCTATCAATAAGATGCCAAGTCTTGAAATCTATCTATACCGTCCTTTTCAGATTTTCAATTTAAATCCTCCTTCGGTTTCAAGATGCCCGTTTTTGAGTTTCCATCTTGAACCCTTATTTTTTTAGGCAAAATATTTCTTGACAGAGTCCGAATTTACGAGATTGCTTAATTTTCCCCATCTATCTCTGCTAGAATTAATGTTCCCCCAGAAAAGGCTTTTTTAACAATATAAGGCCCTTCCCAGTTAGGCATCTAGTTTCCCTAGAAGTCCTTTTAAATTGGCAAGATCTTCTTGAGCACCAAATCCCCCTCTTGAAACTCTCTCGGATGAACCTTCTTATTGTAGGCACGCATCATCCTCTTCTGATACATTTGGCCATGATAGATGGCCCTTAATCTTTTCTCATCGATGAGGTTCAACTGATCAACCCTTGCTTGCATCCATTCGACATCATCCAACTTTGTCTCATTCAAAATTCTAAGTGATGGAATCTTTACCTCGATAGGTAATACTGCTTCCGTGCCATAGACCAAAGAATACAGTGTTACCCATGTCGAGGTCCTTACGGATATTGGTAAGCGAACAGTGCAAAGGGCAGCTAATCATGCCAATCTTTGAAAGTGTCGATAGTCTTGGCTATGATCTTCTTGATATTTTTATTTGTTGCTTCAACTGCCTCATTCATCTTGGGACGATAAGTGGTAGAATTGTGGTGCACAATCTTGAACTGTTCACATGCTTTAGTCATCATCTTGTTGTTTAAATTAGAAGCATTATCAGTGATGATTCTTTCTAGCAGACCATAACGACAAATAATTTCTTCCTTCAAGAATTTACATATGGTTGCTATTGTAATATTAGCATAAGAGGCGGCTTTCACCCATTTGGTGAAGTAATCAATGGCCACTAGGATGAAACGGTACCCATTAGAAACTTTTGGGTGTATTTGACCGATAACGTCCATGCCTTAAGTAGTAAAAGGCCATGGTGAGTTCATAGTGTGAAGCGCTACCGGCGGAGAGTGTATCTTGTCGGCATAGATCTGGCACTTGTGATATTTCTTTGCATATTTGATACAATCTCACTCCATGGTAGACCAAAAATACCTATATCTCATGATCTTCCTAGCCATCAAGAAACCATTGGTGTGGGTCCTGCACAGGTCATCATGTACCTCGGCTAAAATGATCTTGGCCTCTCGAGCATTAACACACCTTAATAATACCTTATCCTTACTTCTCTTGTACAAAACCTCTCCGTCAAGGACATATCTCGACACTAACCTCCTAATGGTCCTTTTATCATTATCGTTGGCATCCTTTAGGTAAACCTGGAACTTGATGTGCTAGAGGATATCATAGTACCACGGGTTGCCGTCCTCTTCCTCCTCTAAATTATAACAGTGAACGGCACCTCAAAAATCTTCATCTCAATTGACTTCATTTTGGCAGTCGGGCTTGCCTCAAACATGGCGGCCAGAGTTGCTAGGGCGTCAGCCATCTAATTATCTTTTCTTGGTAGATAAGCGAAGCTGATTTCTTTAAAACTTTTAATCAACTCCTAGATCAAATCATAGTATTTGACTAGCTTCTGATCTCTCGTCTCTCATTCTTTCTGAAGCTGGTAGATCACCAAAGTCGAATCTCAAAGACTTAAAGCACCTTGATTTTTCTTTCTATGGCCGCCCGGAGTGCCATGATGCAAGCCTCATACTTGGCTATGTTATTTGTACAAAAGAATTCCAACCTACTGGTAAAGGGGTAATAAACCTCTTCGAGAGAAATTAATATTGCCCCTATCCCATAGCCTAGGGCATTGAATGCTCTATCGAAATAGAGCTTCCAAGATTCATTGGTGGGCTTGTCCTCCAATAAAGTACCGATCAAATCTTCATCTGGGAAACTGAAATCCAGCGGCTCATAGTCGTCTGAGGCGCGACTTGCTAAGAAGTCTTCCACCACACTTCCCATTACTACTTTTTGGCTTACATAAATGATATCAAATTCTGATAACAGCATTTGCCAACGGGCCATTCTTCTGGTTACTGCTGGTGCTTCCATAAAAAATTTCAGTGGATCCATCCGAGAAATCAAGCAAGTAGTATGATACAACATGTACTGCCTGAGTCGCTTAGTAGCCCATATTAGGCACAACACAACTTTTGGATCAATGGGTACTATGATTCACACTTAGTGAACTTCTTGCTCAAGTAATAAATGGCCTTTTCTTTCTTGCCCGTCTCATCAAGATGCCCTAGCACATATCGCATTGAATTATCAAATACCATTAAGTACAGAATTAACGGCATGTCTGGTACTAGTGCTACTAAGATTAGAGCATTGGTCAAATATTTCTTAATATTTTCGAGGGCTTATTGACAATCTTCGTCTCATACACCTGAATTATTCTTTTAGAGCAATCTAAAGATAGGGCCGCAATCGGTCAACTGGAGATGAACCGAGAGATGTAATTCAACCTTCCCAAGAATCCCCAAACTTCTTTTTGTGTTTACGGAGGTAGAAGGTCCTGAATTGCTTTCAGCTTATTAGGATCAATCTCTTTTCCCTTTCGGCTAACCACAAAACCTAATAGCTTCCCGGAAGTAACTACAAAGGTGTATTTGGCTTGGTTGAGCTTCAACTGGGACTTTATTAACCTCTGGAACAGCTTTCGCAAGTTCTAAATCTGCTCTTCTTCTGTCCGAGACTTGGCTATCATGTCGTCCACGTACACCTCAATCTCTTTATGCATCATATCATGGAACAAGGTCACCATGGCTCTTTGATAAGTTGTCTCGGCATTCTTCAAACCAAAAGGCATTACTTCATAGCAAAATGTGCCCCACATGGTCATAAAAGTGGTTATTTCCATATCTTCAAGGTGCATTTTAATCTGATTGTATCCTGAAAAACTATCCATGAAGGAGAACCAAGAATGCCCTTCAGTATTGTCGACTAGGGTATCAATGTGAGGCTGAGGGAAATTATCCTTCGAACTCGCCTTGTTGAGGTCCCTATAATCCACACACATGCGCACTTTTTCATCATTTTTGGGTAATGGGACTATATTGGCCACCCACTCCGGGCATCGGGCGACTTTCAAAAATCTTGCCTCGAACTACTTCTTTACTTCTTCTCTAAACTTTAGCAGCATGTCGAGTTTCATTCTTTGAAGCTTTTGTTGGACGGGCTTACATTACAGTCTTATAGGAAGCTTGTGAACCACAATATCCATGTTTAATCTTGGCATGTCTTGGTATGTCCATGCAAATACATCCCTGAATTCTAAAAGTAGCTCCAACAAATCCTTTCTCACCTCCGGTGGCAGAGTATTACCAATCCTTACCTCATTCCTTTCTTATTCGGTTCCCAAATTCAAGACTTCTAATTCTTCTTGATGGGGAAAAATCTATTTCTCTTCACTTACCATCAATCTTAGAAATTTATTCGGGACCTCATATTCCATTTTATCATCTTTTTCATCAATTTCTTCCGAGCACGAAGATTGTTCAAAATATACCCCGGGATTAGATTCAGAATCATTCATACAGTTAATATTAAGGGACCTGCACGAGTTTAAAAAATATATATTGGGAATAGAAATGAATAATTTTTTTAATGAATGAATAAGTAATGAATGAATAATGAATGAAATGGGGGTTATGTTTGCCATTTGAGAAACATAGGAAGCATCATTTTCATTGAAAGTAAATAGAAATTGATATGGTAGCTCTTTTTACAAAGGATTCCTATTACTCTCAGGCCAAAAGCAACAGGGTGATTCCGAGCATTACTCTGATTTATTCCTAAAAACTACGAGTAGATCTATACTGGTCTAATTGCTAAGTTCTTCTCCCGTAAAGTATGGGCGGATCTTATCCAAAGGCTGAATAATCTTGCTACCTTCAGAGATCACATTGACATCCATTCCTTCTATAGCTTCGTTGATCAACTCTTATTGAGGATCTTCTCATTCTCTTGATTGGTTTCTTGGACCTTCAGCTCAGGGTTCACAACTCTTCCAAATACAAAAATATTTTTGAGATCCACATAAGTGGTGGGAGCCCACAGAATATCATATCCCCTGAGTCGAGCTTTTCGTTGTTCTTCTCTTCCATTCTTGTTTCTTTTCTAGAAAGTTAGGCTTATATCCGAGCCCAAAACGGTCATGCTAGTGGATAATACTTATAGGTCACAGGCGTCCTTGCAGATTCTTTCCGAATCATCTTTCTTTTTTGTTTCTCTTTCTAGCGTTTCTGTCACCACCATCTTAGTACAGTTAGACAATCTCGGGCATGAAATCATGTTCCCCTTTGCAACAAAAGTGGCGTTGACGAACTCTAATGCCCTAACCAAAGCCTCCTTATCAGTTGGAATGTATGAAGCATCTAAAGTTACCGAAGCCACGACGTCTTGCTCGGCATTGACTGTTACTAACTTTCCATCGATGACGAACTTCAATTTTTAGTGCAAAGAGGACGAAACATCTCCGGCATAATAGATCCACGGTCTTCCTAACAGACAATTGTAGGATGGTTGGATGTCCATAACCATGAAATCCACAGTGTATTCGCTTGGACCTATGAGCAATGGTACTTCAATCTTCCCAACCGCGTCTCTTTGGGTCCCATCAAATGCACGCACAACATTCTTGTAGGGTTTCATGTGCGAGCTATCGATTGGTAGGCATTGCAGAGTAGCTAAGGGCATAACATTCAGAGAAGAGCCGTTGTCGATGAGCACTCCTAGTAGTATATGACCTTTACAGTGAGTGGTAATATTTAGGGCCTTGTTAGACCCCCTACCTTCCTCCGGTATCTCATCGTCGCTGAAGGTGATATGGTTACAGTTAGTAATACAGCCAATGATCTTGTCTAGCTTACCGATCAAAATATTACTTTCGACAAAGGTTTGGTTTAACATTTTTAACAGTGCCTCACAATGTTTTTCTGAGTTCAATAGGAGGTCGAGCATCCAAATTTGGGTCGGCTGCTTTTTGAGTTGGTCTACCACACTGTACTCATTGTGCTTTAAGAATCTCAGAAACTCTTGAGCTTGAGCCTCAGTTACCGGCTCATTAAGTTTTGGAGGTGGCTCTTCCCTGAATACCTTTACGGGTTTAGATTCGGTTGCCTTACCTTTCCTTCTTAATTCTTTTACTGCCTTTGGAGCTCTGAGAGCGTAGCATTGATCACTCCTCGTAAAATGCCCCACATCATTTATCTCTTCAGGGTTTGGTTTTACAGGCTCTCCTTCAGCGGGTTTTACCTCCACAACTGGTTTATCTCCTTCTTGCGAACTAGAACTTCTTTGTATTGAGACACTGGCGGTGTAGTTCCATAGAACCATCTAGGTATCCTTAAAAGGAAAGGATGCCAGGACGAAGATTATAATCTTAGGGGCTAACATAAGACTCTATCCCCATGGTGCGTTTTCTTGACTTAGTTTGAAGCCAAGGACAAATGGTTTTTTTGTACTGTATTTGGCATCTAGAGTATCCAATGTGCAGGCTTCTGACTTGCTACTTCTTTCTTCTTCAAAGAATTCAATTTCTTGATTGTCCATCAACTTCTAAACTACTTGGCAAAACTTCACATAGTCTTGTATCTGATGATCCCTCGATTGATGGTATTCACAATAGGGGCTGCAACCCTTTTTTAGAATTACCATTCCTCGATCGATGAGACGAGCCATGAGTAATTGCTGAAAAACCTATCTCAGAGGGTAATTGACTTCTGACAGGCTTGCCTTAGCCTTTCTTGCACATTCTTCCTCAACAGTATTTATGCCTTGGCCACAATGACTTGATAGGGGGTTGCTAGCCGTACTTGGGTCCCCCAACTTTAGCACTCCCATTTTGATCAGATTCTAGTCAAACTTTTTAAATGCTATACAATTCTTAATAGTATGGCTTGAGACGTCGACGTGGTATTCGCAGTGTGCTTTAGGGTCATACCATGCCGGATATGGGAGATTAAAAGGGGTAACATGTTGAGGCCGAACCAAGTCTGCTTTGTACAGCTGTGAGTAGAGTTCATTGTAAGAAATCAGTAGCGGAGTGAAAGATCTATTCTCATTTTCCTTCTTGGGCCCCCGCTCTTCCCTTTTATCAAAACTTCGGGGGTTCCCGATAGAAGCTTGGGGCTGAGATATGGTGAGGTTCTTTACAGCCTCATAGGTGTTTGTTTTGTTAACTTCATGGTATTTCTTCTTAAACTGTTTGTGTGACGGCTCCCCTATGTTGATTTTCCCACTTTTGATGGTCGTTTCAATACGTTTACCGATCATTACCATGTCAGCAAAATTGCTAATAAGGTTATTGATCATACAGTCATAGAGCGTTCATTTTAGCGTGTCAATGAACATTGGGGCAATCTCATTTTCACGAAGAGGGGCTGAACTTGAGCCGCCACATCACGCCACCTCTGGGCGTACTCCTACAGGCTCTCATTTCATTTTTGCTCCATCCCTTGCAGTAGAAGTCGGGTGGGGACCATGTCAGTTACATGCTTATACTAGTCAGTGAAAACCTTGGCCAAATCCTTCCACAACTTAATCTGAACTCATGTAAGCTGATTGTACCACCTTATGACAGATCCCACAAGACTATCTTGGAAACAGTGTATCAACAACTTCTCATTATCGGTGTACCCCGCCATCTAGCGACAAAACATTGTTATGTGGGCAGTTGGGCAAGTTGTTCCATTGAACTTTTCAAATTATGGGGTATTAAACTTGTATGGGATCTCCACATCAGGGACCAAACTGAGACCCTTAGCGTTTAGCCCGTAAGAACCATCTCATCCTCTTTTACCCGAAATTTTTCTTCAAGATCCTTTCTAGTCTCCTCCAACTATTTTGAGAACTTCGCCTTTACTTGGTTCAACTTTTCTAATTCATCAAAGTCTGGGATGCTATCGCCAACATGCTCGACATTTGCAAATGTCACGGCCGGATGAGGTGGAGCAGAGGTATCGGCCTGATGGGATGAGGTTCAGTGTAGTAGGGGGTTCAGTGTAGGATTAATGAAGAGATGGTTAAAGATTGGAGAATATGATGGGTCTTGCGGGTTCTGAGTAGGGTTCACAATGGTACTCTTCCCTCTTAAGTCTTGACCACTACTAATTTGCAGCATTTGAGATATTTCCATCATCATGTCTTGTTGAGATTTGATGATGGTTTCTCTTATTTCTTAATGTGTTCGCTCCAACTAGCCTCTAAGATCAGCTTCTAGCTTAGCAAAGCTCTCTTCCATTTTCCTGGCTCGAAGACATGTGCGGTATGGATGTGGAATGTTTGCAATTAACAGAATCAAAATGCTCTAAAATAAGAAGTCTTTTAATTAATTTAGATAACTTAATAAAATACACAAATAAATGTGCTATGCATGAATGCAAAGAAAAACACGTATTCTGGCAAATATCATCATTAAACGACTGGCATCGATGAAAGTATTGTTTCATTACAATAACTCAAAGAAAATTCGCTACGCATATGGTTCTAAGCTAGCGCCTAAATTAATATTCTCCCTCAAGACCCAGACAATCCTTTCTCCTTTCTCGAATTCATCATCCACGCATTCTTGAAGCTCGGTAGCATCTTCCGCTAGGAATTGCAACTTTCGGGCAACACCTTACATCTGAGTCATCAAGTGTGCCAAATCTTGCTCTTGCCTCCAAATGGTGAAGACGGCAAATTGAAGTTGTTCTATTGTAGGCATACGATGTACTTAAACCGCTCCCCTAAAGCTCGCCACTTGATCTTTGAGTTGTTGGACCTCAGTCTCTAAATCCTTGCTCTGACCCTTCAAAGCCCTATTTTTTGAACTGCTGGCTTCTAGCTTTTGGGTGGAACTTCTGTGCTTGAGAAGAGATTTCTCTAAATGTTTTATTTGAACCTTCAATACCTCGTTCCGACATCGTTTATTCTCGAGCTTTGTTGAATGAGAAGTCTCTAAGTCCTCCATCTTTTGTGTGGCAAGTACTTGATCCTTGTGCTCATAATACTTCCTCTTGTAAGCCTCGGTTCTTGCCTTCTCTTTGTTGATTCTAAGCTCTAATCCTCCACTTGGCCCATCATTTGCGACCCTCTTACTCTTGTTTAGCCTTTGCAACTTTTGAGTTTCTTCTTTTCTGACTTGAGCTCGGATTCCAACATATCATTCCTCATTTGTAAACTTTTAATTTCTCCCTCGAGCTTTTTTTTGTCTAAATTGAAGTTGAACCTATCTTGATCGGCTTTTACTTCTAGCTAAATAAACTTTTGTTGCTCCTCTTCAAGTTGCTTTCTCATCAAGTCAACTTTAGTGGGAAGTGTAGCCAACCTTTCTTGAACTGACCTCAAACCATCAGGATTCAACTTAGGAATATTGTTGTTGACGCGATTGAACCGTCATACTTCATATTCAGAAGTCATCATGTACGGAGCACTCAAAACCCTGACTCATCTTAATTTATTCCACGTAGTCTATTCGTACCATTTCTCGGTCTCGTAGTCTATGTTGAACTCATTTAGTCCGCTCGTGGCTGGTATAAACTGTTTGAAGCCATACTGCATCAGAACCAAAAGGGGTGCATAAGCCGTATGCCCCCAAAGACCAAGTAACGTTACCCATGAATGCTCTCTACATCTATAAAGAATATTTCTTGTGCCTAGCCACAGAGCCTTCCAAACTATATATTCATTTTTTAGGTTTTGTAAGACGTCTAGCCATACCTCTTCGGATCTTTCCGTTGGCCAATCTCCATTTTTAAGAACTCTTCTAGCGTTGAGAATTTGCCATCGAAGAGGGACCTCGAAAAGTGAACGTCAGACCATAGATGACTATAAAACCAGACTATTAGAAGCTGAGGGCATCCCAAGAAACGACCCCCACCATGTCTTCTACAAAACCTCAGAGACTGGAAAGTTTCAGCCAAGATAACAGGCACTGGGTTGGTCTTCCCATCTAAAAAATTGAACAAGTCTAATACTGATGGATAGATGAGTCCCAATGCCTTCGAAAATAGAACTAATCCATAGATCAACAATGCAAAGAGGTCTTGCTGGATTCGACCCATTGGATGAACTGAAGCTAATTGTAAAATTCCTTCCCACCTGAGGTATTCCTTTTTGTTCCAGGTTGTAACTTGATATTCAACCCAAGACGGTAAAGTTCCTGAAATTCTACCTAGCTTGGCTCGGAAGGACTTGTTCTTGACTTGTTCTTGGGTGGTTTAGAGTAGACTCGAATCTCATCAATCTTTTTGCAATTCACGAGGGCTAGATACTCCTCGATTGTCGGGTCAAATCAATGTTGCCAATTGTAAAACAACTGTAAGTCGGGTTCCAGAATCTCACCAAGGCTTGGAGTAGTGACTATCAATTGAGACATCAAACAAGTATGCTATATCATCGTATTTTCTTTTGAAAACACTTTTCGCTTCATAATCCCAACTGTGCCATACTAGTCTCAACCCCGACACCATTGTATTCTGTGTTCATGAAAGTTTCGGCTAACATCACTGACCTATACCCTGTAGAAATATTGTCTCCATCATGAAGCTGCTCACCTTCTGACCATATTTGTACCTCAAAATTCCTTTCATCACTGCTACGGACCAAGTCTCCCATTGATCAAGTCTTTAACTTCATACTATTTCCGAATCAGTATTTTCTTCATGGTAAAATACGCAAAACAAAGTATAAAGGAGAAGGAAATAAAAAAAGAAATATGTTAGTAACGAAATAAAAAAATAAAAATTTCGAAACATAAACTAAAGAGCAACAGACATAAAAACACGAAAAGAAGACTCTAACCACATCAATTCTAATTTACTATGGTTGTCCGCATAGCTCTAATCGGGGTGGGCTTCCTAAATTCTTACACATAGGTTTGGTTCTAGAAAAGGTACTCGAACCTGTCTTGTTTCCTACTAAGACAACAAGAACCTTAATTCTGGCTCATTACTTGCTTACGAATTGAATTCGGTTCGAGGGAAAGCACGACCTAATGACGTGGAGGGCTGCTCACGTGTCAAAAAACGTGGATCCCGAAAGTGATATACCGACCCGTGGAGGGCTACTCGCGTGGGTATGTGGCGTTTCACTCCCACTCAAGGGTCGAAGCTCGAGTATAGAGCTTGATGATCATGATGCAACACATATCGGTGATTTCTTAGAAATTAAATGGACAATTAATTCGAAACCACCAATTATCAATGCCTTGTAATGAAAATCATATCTTCAGAAAGAACAAATTGATTGAAGTCAATTTAAATCTCAATATTTCCATCATTAAAAGCAACATAGATTTTCTTTGCTTAACTCTCTTTTTTGTTTTGTAAAAAACAAAAAAGTTGTTCCCAGCGGAGTCGCCAGCTGTAGCGACCTTTTTTGAAATTTATATCGCTAAAAATGAGTAATAGGTTTCCTTTAGTTTTTGGGAAAATGTTTGAAAATGTGGGGAAGTCCTTTAAAAAGTCGCATTTTGAAAATAAAAGACTTGGAGTCGCCACCGGCCACTAAGGTACGTCGGACATTATAAAACCGAAGATTTGTTCAAAAAGGGGTTCGGGAATTGGTTACGCATGGGGAAGGATTAGCACCCCTATCACGCCCAAAAGTCGGTACTAAAATATATGTTGCTTTTAATTTATGGAAATTATCTAAATTCAAATTGAATTTAATTAAATTATTCATGATTGAATTTAGACTTTAATTAGACGAACTTTGTCAAATTGGTGAATTCAAATTAATTAAACATTTAATTAATAAGGGCGACGATACCTCGGACCATAGATTAAACCGACATCGAATAAGCCCGATTGTCGTGTTAATTTATGGTTCGAGCTCCATTCATCACCTTTATGCATGATGCAAGTAGTTAAGGATGATGTGATGACTTATCCAAATTTTATCTCAAATTAAATTACCTTTAGATGATAAGAATTAATTCGAATATTTGGTCAACATCCATTGAGCCAGGACTATTACAACACAAATATCGGAATTAGTAAATACCTTTGTTTTATAATTTAAGTTAATTAATTAAAAATGTCTAATTAAAATAAAAGTCATATGAATGACAATTAAAAAAGTATGGCATAGGAAGACATAAAATTAAAGCCCTAGGCCCACTAAAGTCCTAACCTAAAAAGGTCCAAATTATGGAAAATGCATTAGTGATCTAATTATTATCTAGGTTAGTCTAATATTAACCCTAAATCAATTGAATCCTAAAAAACTATAAAATCCTAACATTTTATTGATTATCTTGAACCATAATATTTGATTCGATTAATTTTACACTAGTATCCCAATAAGCCGAGGAAACTATCTAAAATGAATCTAATTAATTAGTTACGAGTTGAATTAGGTGATCTAAGTCGAATATTGATTTTACCCCTAAAAGTAGTTAAGAATTATTCAACCAATTTAATGCATTTAACATTTACCCCCAATGAGAACCTCAAGTCTAACTAAGGCTATAAAACTAACCCTAAATTTAATTTAATTAATTTAAATTATGCCCCAATAAAATGAGCACATAATTTTGATTAATTAAATTATATCCTAAAACCTAAGCTAACATAAAAGGTTTATCCTAAAACACAAAGATGAACAAAATAAAAACAAATATAAATAAAAACATATGTAAAATAAATGAATAAATAGATACAAGACATAAAATAAAAAGCACTAGATAAACATGCAATGCAAGGTTAAATTAGAATACAAACACAAACAGAAGGACCAAAAAGGGGAATTTTAAATACTAAAAAGGGCCAAATTAAAATGACTTCAAAAATAGGGACCAAATAAGGTATTAACCCCTTTTAAAACAAGTTAAATTAAAAGGACCAAATTAAATGCGGGTGAAAGCTAGAGGGATTCCGGGTGTAATTTAAAAAGACGGAAGAAAAATTAAAAAAAACGGAAGGACCGAATAGGGAAATAAACCATTTCTTAAACTCGAATCGGACTTAAATCAGGGCGAGATCACAATTTTTAAAAAAGTTATGAGGACCTAAGGGTCAATTTAAAAAAGCGAAAACCCTTCCGCATGTAATTACTACAACGCGGAACGGTTTATGAAATTAAAAACCCATTTTTAAAACATGGGCTTAATATATATACATTACTATCAGAAAAAATAGCCTTTTACCTATTTTCTTAAAACTACAGCCTCTTCCTATTTCCAAAAATCCAAAATCCTCTGGAAAAACCAGATGAACACCGTCGTGGTGTTCATCTTCAACCTTCAGCTCTGCCGGGATTCCCAGAATCCAGCGGGAGACTACCACACCGGCCACAGTACATTGGTGCCGAAAACCTAGAAAACACCCCTAAAACCTCCGTTTACTTACCCCGAGACTCATAATGACCCTCATTTTCAAAAAACCCCCTTCTAGCCTAGATCTAGGAAAAACAACAAAAAACTTTTAAAAAAAAAAGAGGTCATTTCGAAGACAGGAGCTCAACCGACTCCTTCTCATTCACCTTTAAAGGCACGACGGCCGAAGGTTTATCACGAGGAGGACAACACGACCACCGGAGCGAAAGGTAAAATCTTAAAACCCTGGGTCTACTATTTTTTATGTATGCATGTAAATTTCAAACGAGAAAGATATACCACTAAAAGGCTCTATTTTTTCTTTTGTATTTCTTCCAAACTTGTGTTTACAATATTTTTGTTCAGTTTTTATAACCGAAAGAATTACATAGAAAGAAAAAAAAATTTAAGTTGTTATAGTTCTTCTTTAAAATCTGCCGAAATCCTCTGTGATTTTTACTTATTTTGTTGCATCTGGCTTTGATCCTTTTTGCTAATGTTTATCATTTTTTGTTACGTGGGTGTCGTGGCCGTTTGGTGAGGAGGAGGGGACCAAGGAGTGACTTCGGCGAGGTAGACGAGGCGTCAAAAGGCGCGCGTGGTGATCTGGAGCGTCAGGGCATGCGGCACACGCGCGCGTGAGGGGCAGTGAAAAGTCGCGCATGAGCACGTAAGTGTTCCAGAGTCTTATAGGGGTGATTTGGGCCATCCATTTAGATCCCAGATCTAACGGTTGTGATGATGCGGTGCTGGGCAGAAAAATTCCTAATTAGGGTTTCCCTCCAATGGTGTAACCTGGACTGTTAGATCATAACATGATCTAACGGCTAATGTATGGCTGCGCAAGGATGAAACATGTATTAGGTTCGGCTTAAGGTTTAATTACTTGGGCCTTATCGGGCCACTTGTAATATTTATTATTATTGGGCTTTTACTTATTGTAAATGGACTTTATATTTAAACATTCAGGGCTTTAGTTTATTTATGTTATTTATTTTTTGTTTTTGTTTTCATTTAATATAATATAATAATAATATAATAATATAACATAATAATAATCGAGGTAAAAATAATACTAATATATAATACCAATTAAAACATATAAAAAGGCAATACTAATAACCAAAGCCCAAATATCAAAAATAAATCGGGTTAACCCCCGAATAAAACTAGTGATTACAGACTGCAACTATCAAGTCCCAGTTCTGCCAAAAGTCTCTTAAGCCATATTCCCTCACAAATTCCCAAAGCAAGAGCTCTATATTCTGCCTTAGCACTGTTTCTTGACACAACTGACTATTTTTTGCTTTTCCACGTCACCAAATTTCCCCAAACAAAATAGCAGTATCCACTAGTTGACCGTCGGTCCGTTAACTCTCCAGCCCAACTTGAATCAGTAAAGATTTTTACTGTTCTGTGTTCATTATTTCTGAAAATTAAACTATGGCCATGAGTCATTTTTAGATACCTTATAATTCTGTATAATGCATCAAGGTGCTCATCTCTTAAACTCTGAAGTCCCTTAGA
The DNA here is from genome assembly GCA_019671005.1 of Hibiscus mutabilis. NCBI lineage: Eukaryota > Viridiplantae > Streptophyta > Magnoliopsida > Malvales > Malvaceae > Hibiscus > Hibiscus mutabilis. Next base: position 16,637,835 of record CM033722.1, on the reverse strand, counting down.
ATTATGTCTTCATTTTTAGATACCTTAGAATTCTCTGCAAAAAAAAATCTGAGGTTTTCTTACACTCTCCCCCTTAATTTCATCCTTGGAGTAAAAAGGATTATTTTCCAGGAAAGTAACATCCATAGAGGTATAAGTTTCTTTAGTGACAGGTAAGTAACACTTGTAGCCCTTCTTAGAGGAAGAATATCCTAAGAAAATGCACTTAAGAGCTCGAGGATCAAGTTTAGATCGAGAATGTGGATAAATTTGGAAAAAAGCAGTACACCCAAAGACTTTTAATGGCGTATTGGAATAAAGAGGCTGAAAATTAGAATATGATGGAGAAAGGCATCTCGAGGTACCTTAAACTGCAAGGGTTTACTAGGCAACCTATTTATAAGGTATGTGGCTGTAGAATGGCTTCCCCACAAAGAATTTAGGAACATTTGTGGGAAACAATAATGACCTTGCTACCTCTAAAAGGTGCCTATTTTTTTCTCTTAGCAACCCCATTTTGTTGAGGAGAATCAACATAAGAGCTTATATGAATAATTACTCTCTCATGAAGATAGGATCCTAAAGTCCTAGTGAAATACTTACTGCCATTACCAATGTGAAAATTTTGAATTTTTGTTTTAAATTGAGTCTCAACTAGGTTTTAAAATCTTTTAAACACCCTCTCAGTTTTAGATTTCTCTTTCATTAAGAAAGTCCAAGTGAGTCTAAAGTGATCATCTATAAAAGTAATGAACCACCTAGAACCATCTATGTTTTTCACTCTCGAATGGCCCCAAATGTCACTGTGAACAATGGAAAAGGGATGAGAGGATTTGTATTTGGATGGGGGATATGAAGTTTTTGTGTGTTTAGCAAGTGGACAGATTTCACAAGTAAAGAAATTTGGACTTTTATTTTGAAATAAACGAGGAAACATTTTTGGCAAGGTACTAAAAATTAGGATGTCCTAGTCTGTAATGCCATATTAAAACATTTGGAGAAGAATTAGAACCATGATTAGGAAGAAAGTTTGGTAGAGAACAACTTGAGTTGGCTTGTCTATGTAGAGATGGTTGGCCTTGGAGAATGTAGAGGTCACCGCACAACCTAGCACTTCAAATCACCTTTCCTGAGTTCATAGCCTGAAATTCACAAACACATAGAGAAAATTTAATAGTGCAGCAAAAATCAGCAGAGAGTTTACTGAAAGAGAGAAGATTGCAGGCTAAATTAGACACATATAACACATTCAATAATTCAATATTTTCAAAAACTATAATTGAACCACTCCTTTCAGTTGGCGATAAAGAGTCATCTACAGTCTTTATGTGAGAGGGAGAATTTAATTTTTGAAATTTTTGAAACAACGTCACATCTCTTATCATGTGATTGGATGTTCCTAAATTCACGACCCATGGTGTACAATTATAATCAACCAAATTTGCAAAAATTGTACTACTTTCATGAGTCTTAGAAGTCACGTTGGTTTGCTAAAAGGCTGAATGTGGTTGTACATTATCAGCAACAATGGGCTGCTGGAAGGTTGAAGATAGGACTAATATCAATCCTGAGGTGGTTCTTAAACAAGCTAAGTACATAATTATCAGGCAATTGAACTTGATTTAATAACTAGATAAACTCTTCATAATATTGTTCAACTGTTTCAACTTGTCTTAAATCAACCAATTCAGCAAAGGGGTCATCAAAACCATCATGGGCAAACCTTTCTTTCAACAGTCCCAAATAATTATTCCAACTAACCTGGTTCAGTCCTCTCTGAGATTTTGACACAAATTAATGCCATTGTAGTGCCTTGCCCTCTAAATGCAGTACCACTACTCTGACTTTAGTTGTATCTGGCACCATCTCGACCTCGAAATACTATTCCAACTTAGAGTACCATCCCTTGAAGTTCGTCCCGTTGAATTTTGGGCATAGAAGTTTGTAAGCAAAACTGTAGGTCTGAACTAAAGCTCCTAGTTGCACCATCTGAACCTCTTCAGTATATACTATTATTATAGGGTCATGCTTGCTGGATTTTGCTTCTTCAACCCCCACCATAGCCGGAATAACAAATGGGAGTTTCTGTCCTTGTTGAGGGGAACCCAATACTCTAGTGTGTTGAGCCAACATTTCGCCCGCATCAATTTTCTTGCCCACAGCAATCTTCAACATTTTATGTAGATTAGCCAGCATCATTGATTGTATATCCTGAAAGCGGTCACTGATGGAGTTTTCCAAACGCTAAACATCCTCTTGGATCTTGTTCGTCACCAACTGCCACTTAAGTACAGCTTCCGTATTTGAAGTTTTTGTAGCAGTTGCCTAAGCCGCCAAAGCCAACTGAGCCAATTGGTTCCGCGTTTCCCCATATTGCCGAGGATCGTAGGGCTCTGATACCTTTGTCACGATACTAAACAGGAAACAAGAAATTTTTGAGAGATTTGAGGAAGAAGAAAAATCAAATTTAGAGAGGGAAAGAATAAGAAGTAGGGGAGACAAGATTTTCATTCATTCATCATATAAGCCTTACAAACATCCCAAAACCCCTTTAACAAAAGGATAAAACGACCATGTTTTATCTATAGACAATGGCCTCACAACGCACCGTTTCATTAAACAGGTTAAACGGCTAACAAACAGCAATTAAAGAAAAAAATAACAAAATTTTAAACCTCAATGGTCACTTAAACTTTTCCAGCCTTGACATATATATATATATATTATACGTATGTTTATGTAAAGTTATTTTTGATGTAGCTAGTTTCTAAGCATTAAACAAAGAAAAATGCTAACCTTTTGTTTCTGGTATTTTTTTCATGGTGTTTTGAGCAAATCTTTCATCCACTCGTGTCTCAACTCAACCGATGAATCAACAATTCCTTCTGGTAACAATCATTTGTTCATTTTCTTAGTTCGTCTCATTTTTTAATCCTTAATTTGTTTAGTTTGTCTCTTTTCTTCGGATTCGTAACTTTCAATCCCTAATTTTAATTCACTTTCAATCCCTAATTTTAATTTTTTCAGTTTATTATTTTACTCGGATTAGGTCGGGTTGAAAACGGGTTTGAGGTTTAAATTTTGGGGCGGGTTAGGATTCTCATTGATCGGGTCAGGATGGCCAAAAACCCACCCGACCCGCCCGTTGCCATCCTTTAAATAGCAAGTTTTTTATGTGGGGGATGGATAAGGACAAACAAAACAAAATGGTAGAAGATTTATTAGGAATAACGAACATATGTTACTTCACTCTCTGAAAGGTCTTTAGCTTGAATATACAAAGTTTTTAGCCTTGACAATGAACAATCACCCGGTTTCTCAACTACCTCTAGAGCTGCATCAATATACAAAAGTTCAAGATTAGTATAAACTATCGGTAAAAGTCAATAAAGAACAAGGCCAAGTAACATAATGTAATATCCCAATTCTTGCTTAGTGACTAAAATGTAATTTTTGAAAGTTTAGGGGTTAAAGTGTAAACTTTAGAAAAGTTTAAGGACCAAAGTGTAATTTTTGAAAAGTTATGTAATTTAACCCCATATATGGATAGTTCGCCCCCAATAGTGGTATTTTTATGTTATCGGATTTTTCATACGAGGCTTATGTTATTCAAATTAGGATCGAATAAAATTATTGAACGTGTTCAGGCCAAGGAAATATTAGGATGGGTGACCTACGGGAAGGTCACATAAAAGTGTTTCTGATCGATATTTTTGGATTCAGTAAGAGCAGAGAAAATTTGTATGGATTATCGATAAAGGAATTCTAAGAGAAATTTTATTCTATGAAGATTTTCGATAATTATCGGAATAGTAGACTGAGTTAGGAGAATTCATTCTAAGCCCTTGGAAAATGAAGTTTTTATGGGATAATAAAGTTTATTTCCTGAATATGGAAATATATAGAATTTTCGGAATAAATCCAATAGCTCAGAAAAGGTAAAATTGCAGTAGAAGTATTTTATGGATATCGGTATATCGAATCGAATTGAAATTTTAAAGATAGTTCCAAAGATTATGGAAAATTCATAAAATATTATTTTATGAATATTTTATTAATGTTGATGGGATTCTAACTGGATTTAGTTAGAATATGATGGAGAGGTTATAAAGCTCAAAGAAAGAAAATTTGGAAATCGTATTGAGTGAAATTCAAATAATTGGATCGAATAAATATCATTAATTAAAATTTATGATATTTTGGGAAGGAGGCTGGTTAGAATGGAACCAATTTGGTTCAATTTTTATGGAATGGCAATTTTCAAGACTTGTAAATAAAGTTTAGTTGGAGGGCAAATTGGTCATTTTCCATGGATGGCATTTTTGAAATATTTTGGAACTTTGAGGGAAATTTTGGAAGATTAATAACACATGGATTAAATCATGGCCATTTATTTTGATGAGATTGAATCTTGGCCATTATAATAAAAGGGCAAATTAGTAATTTCACTAGTTAAATGAATTTAAAATTCATTTAACCTTTACACATGGATTAAATAGATAAAAGATGATAAAAAATCATCTTCATCAGCCAAGGGGATGTTCGAAAGTCATAGAAAGAAAAGGGGGAAGGAGTTTTCAATTTTCAAGCTCAAAATTGAAGAATCAAAACAAGTTTCAAGCTAAATTAATTTAGGTAAATTGTTCTACACTTGATTCTCTTCATTTTGATAGTAATATTGCATGATAAAAGTCAACTATGAGTTATATTATGGATGAAGATTGATTATGGAAATTGAAGTTTATGGTGGAATTAGACTTATAGTTAGTTGAATTGATGATTTAAAACATAGAATCAAGTTGAATTTAGATTAATTCCATGTTTGAGATTATAAACCCTAACCCTAAAATTTTGGGGATTTTGGTTAGAGAGTTAAATTGAGGATGAAATTGAATAGATTATAATGTTGAGAGCTTGAATTTGATGTTAGATTAAATAATTTCCCAAGTTGTAAATTTAGGGACCATTTCGAAAAGGTTGAGAAAATTAAGGGAAATTATTGAACATTTGTTTTCAGCATTGGAATTGTTGATTTATGATGAAATTAGATTAAATTAATGACTAGGGACCAAAATGAAAAATTTTGGAAGTTAAAGGACCAATTTGGTAATTTAGGAAAAATTAGGGATTGGTCTTAAATTTATGGAAAATTGATAGAATTGAAGATTTAAGCATGTTATGGAAGTTAAAAGATTGAAATGTCAAGAAAGGAAAGATAAGGGACTTGTTTTTAAATAAAGAATTAGTGAAGGACCAAGTTGAATAAAGTTGAAGGAAAATTTTCAAGAATGTTAGAAAATAAACGAATGGTTTATTTGTACATGAATTTATGTACAAAAGTGTAGTGACTAAAATGTCACTTTTATAAAGTTTAAGGACTAAAAAGGAAATAGTCCAAAATAAGTAATTAATTATGGAAATTGTTCAAAAATGGGTTTGAACAATTGTTTAATGTTCAAAATGGTCACTAAAGACTTAGGGACCATTTCAGCAATGATGTGAAATATTGGGAAAATTTTCAAAAAAAAATTATATTCGAATAGTTATGTTTAAGAATCAAGTTAGAAATGTTAGATTTAAGTCGAATACGAGAATGATAATGTATATGTTCAATTGGTCTTATACTGTTCTAAAAGAGATCGAAAGAGAACCAATGATAAAAAGAAAGATAAAAACCTCAAGTAAGCTTAGTGAGGCATACTATTCATAGCCCAGGTGAGTGCATTTACATGTTTAATTTATAAATAGGAAGACTTGCGAATAGTCAACCTTAACTATAAAAAAATGCTACATGATATGTATGTATGTATGTTGATCTATGTTGTCATGAATATATTTATATATGATGAAGCATGTGATATGAATAATTATTTATATGATTGATCATGATGATGGATTGATGAAATTATCTATATATATATATGTGTGTGTGTGTGTGTGTGTGTGTGTGTGTGTGTGTGTGTGTGTGTGTGTTAATTTATGTTTGGTCATGATCAATTATGTTAAAGTATGAGATAAGAAATGTTTATTTATATGATGATTTATGTTTACCATGAACATTTATGATGAAGCATGAAACATGAAATATTAAATGGCATATGTGATACATTGATATGGCATAAAGATTTATCTAAAGATAAATCGGATTTTAGATATTGGGTATGAAATGCCTAATATCGACTATATGATTTACATTGATGCATAAAACAGTAATGGAAAGTACTTATGAAAAATTATGATGAAATATGGGATGTGAATTGCTCGTTTACATGAATGATAATGATTAATTTATAATGAAATGAAATGCTCAAGTATTGAGTATGAGAGTCTATGGTATAGTTGGCATGCCATAGAGTCTTTAGCAGCTGCACCCTTATGTTCATGTTATCAAACAGAAATTGTGACAAAATTATTGTGTCACATACACCATGGGGATCTACGCTCATTGTGCCTAAGTGCACTACTGAGGTGTCGTACCCTGAGGATCTACGCCCACTGTGCCCGAGTCATGCCATGTATACACATTTTGTTACGTATATGAACTATGTCATACATATAAATTATGTCATATACATGTATCAAGTCATGTATATGAATGAAAACACGTATATGAATCATGCCACGTATGAAAACCATGTCATACAATTGAAATATGCCATGTATGAAAATCAAGTTACATAAATGGATCATGCCATAAATATGAACTTCATTACATATATGAACCATGTCATATATAAATCATGTTATGCATGAAATTCATGTCATGTATGTGAATCATGTTGCTTATGTGAATTATGTTATTTATACGAAATATACTATGTATATGACTGATTTTATGATGATAGAGCATTGAAATCGTGAGTAAGTTAGGAACTTATGAAATATACATGAAAATCTAGAGACTATAGAACCCTTGATAGAACTATCCTATCTTAGGTAGAGAACTTGATATGATATCATAAAATAAGTATTACTTTACTCTATATTTGTTAAATAAGACTATTGTCTCACTAAGTTCGTACTTAGCGTGTGTTATTTCACACGTAGGTTCTCCCATGTAGAAGGGCATGAAGGAGCTATTAATTAGAAAGTCAAGTTACATTAGTAAGCACGGTATGTACATCTTAAATTATGGTTGATATCTAGTGGGCATGTACTTGTATGTATGTGGGTTTAAAAGATGCAAATGTTTTGTAAACTTAAGTTATAATGTGTTTACGTATTAATTACGAGTGTAGGGACTCAAAATATGATTTTACTACAAATGATTATGATTTACGACATAGTTAAATCTAGTTTAACCATAATCACGTATAAATTTTAAAATCAAAAGGGGGTCTAGGCATGATACATAGTTTTCTCATTGAATTATATTTTTATTTCAATAACATATTTATAAATTTTCTAAAACAATTCAAGGTTGAAACTAACTGCTATAGATTGACGTAGTTTTTAATTTAAAATCGAAAATGGGCTAAACTATAAGATAAAGTTTGGAGAAAAAAAATTAAGTCAAGTTTTCTTAACAACTCTATAACATTTTTAGTGTATATTTGGTATACGAGTATACGTTAAGGGTATTACACAGAATATATATATTCTCAATTCTAGAAGAATACAATTTATCCACCAGTATCTTAAATTTTTTGGCAACCTTTTTATCCATTAAAGGTGCAGTGCATTTAATCACTTGATGCAAGATAATAACCAATATATTGATTAATAATGATTGTCAAAACTTCTAAAAGTAATGAGTATATATGAATCTCAAAGTTCCTTCAATATTTCTCTGGTTGTCGACTGTATGCACATCCAACTTCCAAGGAACTGCTAAGCAAACACAAATACTACTTGAAGCATTGAACACTATTCTACATATTTTACTTCTCCATGCAAATTAAGCCCCATTTCAGCTAAATAGCAAAATTTCTTATCCTTAAGATGAAACTTTGACACAAAAATTAAATGAAACAGATATTCCACTTAGCGTTCAACCTCAATTCAGATCATATTCATTTAGCAGAACTTAAAAATCTTTCTCAAAAACAAATGTAGATAAGTTTTAAAGCAAATCAATAGTTAACTGTCCAAAAGAAACTATTCCTTCCTCTCCTCTTTCATCAAATTACTCTAACTTGTTTTTCTTCAAAGAGGAACACAAATTAAAGCAATCAGCAATAATGTATAACAAATATAACTTTCTTATCAAATAAAATCCACCATCAACAAAAACTTAAGCTCTTTTAAACCAATCCCACCTTTAAAATGAAAACAGAGACCCAAAAAAGCACGCCATATTGTAATAATTTAGAACAAACCCATTAAGCTTAGGAGCATAGAAATCAACCCAGATCATACAATTTGAAGCTAAAAGGGGAAAAAAGATTAAGAAAATTTACTAGCTTGCAGCTTCTTGTGAAGCTTGTTGATTTCCACGAGCACCTCTTCTTGGTCTTTCCTTAGCCGATCGAGTAGCCTTGATTTTTCCAATATTGAAGCAAAGCCCGGCGACCACATCGTATTGTGTTGCCTTCCTATCTTCGTCGGAAATACAATGATGTGCCTGTTTACGAGATAATTTCGAGCTATATTTTTTTCGCTCCAATTAATCCCTACTTGGATCAAAAATTTAAATCTTTTTTTCCTCAAATAAATTTTGAATTAAAAGGCTAGTACATATTTTTAAATAGTAATACAAAATTGGGTCTTTCTTAAATTCTTTTACCTCAAGGGAAAAAATGATTGGGTGAGCCTACCATATATCAATTTAATTTATAGCTAAAAACGGCTCAAGTAAAATGTAGAAAAATAAGAAATTTAAAGTATAACCCACACAATTGAAATGTTATATTTTTTTAGAGTTATATTTTGATACACAACATTTCATATTTAAGCTATAAAATTTAAATCTCTAGCCCTAACACCTTAAAACTTAAACTTTAAACCCTAAAGTCTAAATTCTAACCATAAACTTTAAGTTTTACACTTTATACACTAAACCCTCAAATCATAAACTTAATCCCTAAAATTAAAAGGCTTGTATAAACTAATGTTTTAGTTTATACAAGCTTCTGTCCCAAAGTATTTGCTATTTTTTTATAACATTTTAGGTTCACGATAAATTTTGAAATAAAAAAATTCAAAATTTATCGTGAAAAATATTTGAGTAATATTTTTATGTTACAACATAAAATATTATATTTTTTTATAATATTTTAGGTTAGTGTAAATTTTGAAACTCATAGACAAATTCTGAAAATATATCGTGAAACATTACTTGGATAACATTTCAATAAATATGAGTAATATATTAAGTTTCATGTTTTCTAACATTTTAATTGTGTCGTTTTTTTATCTCGCACCCCAAAATAATTTTGATTTTTGAGTTACTATTTTCATTTTGTTTTACTTACGCACACGTGTAAGCGATGGTCAAAAAATCCAAACATTGCCACGTGTAACACTCAAATGCCATATTCCCCTTGTTTTCTGTGGGCCTCACTTGAAATTTATGGCTCAAATTGCAAAAGTAGAAATTATTGTGATATGTATTAATCAAAGTAAAAGGGAATGGGGTTACTTTTTTTTACCAAATAAGAGAATATTTATTAAAAGAAAAGCATCATACAACCATGGCTTTGGCAGCAAAGAACAAAGGACCAAAACAACAACAATCGAGACACCAAACAGGCTCGGAATATAATAATCAAGAAAAGAGTTGCCATGAGATCGAGCGGAGGAAGGAGAAACAGTTTTGCAGTGACCTCCAAAGACGAAGGAGCAAAACCGGACTTCAACACCCACAAAGGGCATTCGATAATCTTGATGACGGGTACCAGTTACACCAAATTGAATTTAAGGGTCGGGCTGACCAAGACGACGAAAAAAGCACCATTGAAATAGAAAAACCTCTTAAAAAATTAGACACAACGCTGGGAACCAAAAGTTACCTGCAAATATGACAACGGAGGGGGGAATTGCAAAACCAGCCACCACCACCGACCTTCATCAAACCTGCAAAAGCAAAGGGCGGGGAAGCAAGCAACCAAAACTGAAGAAACAGAGGAGAAAACGAGCCTCTCCACCCGTTCTTTTTCATTTCAACAGACAAAAACGATTGATCGTCATCCTTCTAAAATCGAAGCTCAAACTTAGACTTTGGCGGTCGGAGAGAAAAACACCCATCGAACTACAAAAAGAAGCAAAAAAACTCGAAAAAACAACGAAATAAAAGAGTCAACTAAAACGACGAAAAAAATGAAAGGAGGTCAGCCGCTAAAAATGATAGTTGGCCGCCAAAAAAAATTTAAAGTTTTGAAATTTTAGAGAAAAGGAAAAAAAAATTGATAAATGGGAAAGAAAATTTCTTAGAGAAAGAGGCGCGGGAATGGGGTTTGTACTTTACGTCATTGTCCTGCATTGTAATTTAGTGGAAATTTTCTTCACTTTAATTTTTAATTAATTGTTTAAATTCTCAAAATAAAGGTTTGAAAAATCATAACAAATTGGAGTAATAATACGTTTCTTGCATTTTATGAATTGATGTCGAGTATTTTAATATTAATTTTAAAAATCATGTACCACATTATTAATATTTTCAGTTATTGCATTAAAAATTAATGAAATTATTAGTTTGGCACAAAAGACACTGTAACTCTGACATTACTAAAGATGCGTGCAATTTTTAAAAGGGTAGGCAACATTTGATAAATCAAAATACATTTCCACACTTCATTACCATAAGTTTGAATCAAACTTGTATATAATGATATTTAAATTTAGATTTTTAAAATTTTTTGGCTAAAAAGTATTTTTTCCCTTAAATTCGTATCAAATAGTCAATTTAGTCATTCTACAAAAAAATGCATTTAATGTGGTCTTCAAACTCGCGAATTACATTAATTTAATCATTTGACTAACATTAATTGTTAATGTGCTGATGTGGCAACCCACATGTGAGTGATGACGTGGCAGATGATTAACATTTGTTTTCTAAGGAGCTAGAGAGTAAAATTGATTTTTTTAGAAATTTTTATGACATAATCGATTTTTATGTAATATTTATACTAAATTAAGAAATGAAATATTAAAAATAAAAAACTACTAAATTTCTTAAAAATTAATTTAATTTTTTAAAAATAAAAAACCTATAAAATGATAGATTTTACATTATTAAAAAATTAAAATGTAAAAATATTTATAAAGTGTTATAAATTATAAAATAATGAAAAATTATATTGAAAATTGACATTATAAAAAAAATTAAAAATTCAAAAATATATATATATTTAAAATTATTTATATTGTTGTGTTTGAAATTTTGTAAGACTTGCAATTAATGAGTAAGAATCATCATTGTCTTCCGTTTGCTCCATTGAATTAATGAGTAAGAGGATGTCATTCGTTGTAAAAAAAATGTTGTTGGTTCTTTGAGCCTTCCAAGGATCTTCTCTGGATTGTTAGATTCTCGATAGAGTCTAAGCTCAGATTGATATTGTTGGCTCAAAAAATAACTGAAAAATGTCAAGAGGAGTAAATTGACTTTAAATTTTCAACGAAAACAAGAGAGAAATAAAAGACAATGGACATCGAAAATTTAGAGCGGTCCAGCCCCAATTTCCTATACTCTTATCTTAGTTTTTACAGCTAAGAATTTTTCTCAAATTCATTATATTTTTCAATTTTTGAGAAAAAGGTTTAAGCTTACACAAATAATAAAATACAAGATTTTACTAGTGTTTGAGAATTAAAAAAAAAGAAGATGAATTTATGGCTCTTGATTGTTGGTATTTGCTCTCTTGATATTGCTGAAGTGCTTCAAAGTCCACCCTTATACCATTTTATTGATTTTCTAGCTATTTGAAGTAGTTAGAAGAAGTAAATAGTCATTACCTGCAATAAAATGGTATATTTATGGTCTATGGACAGAGAGATCAATCCGTTTACTGTTTTTTAAAAGTAAACATGTTTTGATAAAAATTATCAACATATTTTTATGATTTTGAAGACTTAGAATTACTTTTGAAATGATTGATCTAAAAATAATTTTAATCCATTTGTTATATCATAACATTAAATTCATACCTATAATAAGGAAATGCATACGTTATTGATTGTCAATCTGGATTCAATATAATATATAGACGAAGTAGGACCTAAAAATAAACTATAATTTTTTTGAACAATCTATCGGTTGAATTTTATTAGAAATTAAAATAGAAAATTACTCCTAAAAAATAAAATTGTAGCAGAAAAAACAAAAACACAATAAATCTAAATTAAAAAAAACTAGAAAGCGAATCATCAAACCAATAAAATACTTCAAGTGGGCTGCAAAACAGTGATAAAGATGAAATACCAGAGAAATAGAAGCAAAGAACAAGACTTCTTGTCTCTATCCACCTACAGGGTTCAGGCTTGAAGTATGAGTGGTGTGCAAAATCAACAATCTTGGAGCCTGCTTTCGTAAATCTGATCAGTGGTGTGCAAAATCAACAATCTTGGAGCCTGCTTTCGTAAATCTGATATGCCTACATCGACAAACGAACCATAAAATGAGATGAATCCACTAAAGACCACCAACAATCTACAAATTAAAGCCAAAATGTCGTGAAAAACATATCCACGAACACATATCTACCACAACGGTAGACGATAACGTGCCATAAGGTATAAAGCGTGCCACAATGCATAATAAAAGCGTGCCGCAAGGTAAATGAAAAAACATACTATCGGGCAGATAAAAACTAAAAACACCAAAATATAAAACGAAAATAAAAATTTAATATAAAAAATAAGAGAAAAAATTACTGACGGTGACAATCAACAATAAAATTAAAGCCTCTGTCAATGAATTAAGAACTAAAGAAAAATACTGGGTTAAAATTAGGAGAGCGACGCTTAGGTTTTCTTTCTTTTAGGGTTTTCCTAAACCTTTTAGTTATTGTAATAAACTAGAAATTTTGAAAACACTACTATATTAGCATCTAATAAATTCAAGGGTTTAGGAAATAATCATCAATATTGGGTATGTTTTATAAATAGCTTTTTGAGTTAAAATTAGAGGTTTGAAGCATTTTTAGAGCTTTGATCAATCAAATCAACTAATTTGGATGTTTGATAAATAGAAGATTATAATAGCGGATTGAGGTGAAATCTCTCATTTTGAAAAAACTTCTTTGAGTTAGAGGTTTGGATAAAATACTTGTAAAGACTATTTTGTCCATGATAATTATAAAATTTTTTCTAAATAACATAAATTTGATTAACTAATAAAATTAATAAACTAATTTCATAAATAAGGTACTAATATATAAATTAATAAATACATATAAATTTAATAATTAATAAAATTATATTCAAAATATAATTTCATAGATAAGAAATTAATATATACATTACAATTTAATAAATATTAAAATTATATTAAAAAATAATTTCACAAATAAAAAATTAATATGTACATCCTCATATATACTTAGTAATAATATTAAAAAAATTAATTTTAATAATCTAATTAACATTAATAGATACAAAATGTTAATAACTAATAAATTATTCAAACAAGTATAAAATATAATCATGTCTTTATATGTTATTTTACTTGTTTAAATAATCAAACATCTATCAGTTATCAGTTAATTTTATAAAACACTTTTATACAATCAGCTAATGTAATACGCTAGTCATATCAGCTAATGTTATCAACAGATATAATCCGCTATACACTAATTGTCAAACAATATCATTATATTTTAAAGGACAAAAATTTTATACAGAGACGGTTTAGAATTTAAAGTTAGTGATTAGAGTTTAGGGTATAAAGTTTAAGGTTTAGGGTTAAAAATTTAAAATTTTATTTTTATAGTGTAAATATGCAAGTTTGTGTAAAATTAATTTTATATAGCATGTATATCAAAATTTTACCCTATTTTAAATAGCAGTTTATTGCTCAATTTACATATCTTTAAAATCCAAATTTCTAAACACTACCGTATATTATCCCATACATACCACAAATAACATATAAAATTTACTTATTATAATGTCTTAATCCCATCTATTTATTCTTTTATAGGAATTGCAATATATTGATATAACAATCTTAAATTCCTCATTGTTAGATGAATTTTAAGTTTTCATATTTTTTATCCCAAAATAAAATTAGGGGTGATGATAAGATGGGACGGGACAAGTTTTTTATCACCTGGCCCCAACCTGACATACTTACCTATAAACCCAACCCCGATTTAAATAATAGTTTACCCAACCCGCCCACCCCAACATAACAACCGCTAAACCCGACCCGATAATAAAAATATTCTTGATCTTCTCCGGTAAAATTGAAGTTATTTTTTTTATTGATCCAATAAAGTTTTATTTAAACATACAATTCAAATTCACACAAAAATAGAGTAACAAAACACCATCACGAAACTCTAAAAAACATTAAAAGAAATTAGAATCAAGCGCAAAAAAGTTAGATCTGACATCCCCCAACTATTTCTCTTGTAATGTCTAGAACATTTCCTTTATTTATAATCATGAATAAGCTAGAAACATGTAAACAAACACGAAACAGAAATAAAAAGGGGAGAAGAAGAACGAAAATATGAATGAAAAAAATAAATAAAAACATGGATAAGAATCGAAGATAGAACTGAAGAACGAAGAAAATGAAAAAAGAAGGGGAGAAAGTTTAGAGAGGAGCGGCAGTAATGGTTTAGGGTTAGAAAGTTTTAACATATATATATATATATTATATAAATAAAGAGTGCCAATTTTGTAATATACTAAATAATAATGGCATTTTTATAAATATCTCGGGGCAGGGTGGGGCAAAGCACCCTTAACTCAACCTGGACCGATCTCAATTTTTTTAAGGTAAAAACTCGTCCTACCCTAACCTCATAATTTAAGAAAACGCTTGGAGTAGGGTGAGACACATCAGGTCGAGTCGGATAAATAATTTTATCATTCCTAAATAAAATATAAACTCAAACCCCAAGAAACGATACAAAATTGGATAATGTGATGAGAAGTGAATGGGACATCCTCTTTTGCTTCAGTATTCTTAACATGGAAGAAAAAAAAAATATTTTGGAGTAACTCGAAGATGTTAATAATGAAATACAAAATCAAAAGCATAGTACCAAAACAGTTCCCCCAGTCATGATCAAACACCCATAAAAGCCTTCAAACCCTGTTTAATATTGGATTCCAAATGACAAACATAAAGCTCGTTAAGGATATCAATGAAGGGGGTCCCACTTTTGGATCTTAAGTAACTTTGAATCAAGCAAAATCAAGTGACACCCCCCTTGACTGTGACTAATAATGCAACTATTTAAAGAGTCAAAAGCTGAACACCCAAGAATTACCCTAAAGGAGCAAGTATATTTATCGATTGATTAATTAATTAATTTATATTTATTTATATCATAAATTTTAGACTTATTAAAATACTTTTATTTTTTATAATCTTCCTTTTTCTTCTTTCTCTAAGTAGAATTGAGATTAAAATTAAAATTTGTTAAAAAAAATACTCCTAAAGAACATAAAAACGGTGAAAAGTAGAACACTTTTTACACTATCAATAGAATTTAGAGTTTTACATTATCAAATGAATATAGACTTAGGGACTGCTCTTTATTGCTTTTCAAATTAGGTTTGTAATTAAAAGTATTTTTTAAATAAAAAGTAATATAAAATATGTAATTTTCAGGTTAAAATTATTTTTTAATTTAATTTGAAAAGTATTTTTTAAAAATTAAAATTTCTAATTTTTTGTTTTTTGTTTTTCTGAAAATACTTTTAAATTAAATTATTTATTTATTTATTATTGTTCAATCCTTTTGTATTTTTAAAAATAATATCTAAAATAAATATTTTATCTATTTAAAATTACTTTTGACAATAATACTAAATACTCATATTTTAAACAAAACAATATAAAAATACTTTTTAAAAGTATTTTTCTTACCGTACTTTTTAAAAGGATTGTCAAACTGACCCTTGAGGGGTAAGAAATCATTTGAATTTTAAAAATCAATTAAAATCTTTGACAAATTTTGTTATTAAATTTTAACAATTTTTCTTTAAATATTACTATTACAAGATACACTATAATTTATCACGTGTTATTTATAAATTTTTTAAAAACATATTTTTTAAAATAAAATTTTCAAGTTTTTTTAGAACTTTTATGATTTAAATGTTTTTAAAATAAAATATTCTTTAAAAAAATAAAGTGACAATACTGGGATATGTCACGATGCACTACACCGATTGATAAAAATATTTGTTAGATTTAATAATTAATATTGGTCAAAATATTTAATTAATTTAATTTTTTAATTTAAAATATAAAAAATATCAACACCTCTAAAGTGAAGTGGTTAAAATCTATTGATTCACATCTCTCCTTCTATTAGGAGTTCTAGAGCCAATAAAAATAAACTTTTCTTTCTCTTCCCCTAGACTGTAATTATTAAAAAATATAAAAAATTTCCCAAAATTTAATTGAATTTATTGAGGAGGAACATAAATTGACAGGATTTCAACAACCAAGTCTTCAACAGTTTTAGTACGTTTTAAAGATTGAAAGAAAGGGAAGCTGTCTAACCTTAGGAACAGTCTTCAAGCTGCTGTTTGTGGTTGCTAAATTATTTTCTCTCAAGATTCAAAATTTCAGCGATCCCATTCTTTCAACGAAAACCCAGATAAAAGAATCCTCCAAGTATGTCCTTTTTCTCATTTATTATGTTGGTTCTGTGGGAAAGGAATGAGCTTTTCTTTGTGCTTTTGAATGTTTAATTCAATGGTTGTCGTTCTGGTTTCTCCAAGTTCTCATTTTTTTTTATTTCATTAATAGCTGTGGCCAAATCTTGCGTGAAGTTGTTAAGTTGAAATGGGTTTAAGCTGTTCCAAGACAGCAACTTTTTCTTTTTAATGGCAGAGAGACTGTTGGGAAAAAAATAGCTTGGGGTTTCATCTTAACGGAAAACTTGATACGTTTTCAGGTGAATCGTGTTATTAAGAACAATACGGTATTTCTTGGTTCATTTATTTTCAGCTACCTCCTCTTTTCTGCAGTTTTAATTTGTGGGTATGGTTAAAAGGGAAATTTTCAAGCTTGTTTAGCTGAATTTGTATGCTGGAAGATCAATTTCGAAAACTTGTCCTTTATCCATTCGCACTGGTTCATAAAAAAAGTTGTTGTTCTCTTCCAACTTAATATGCTGCTTCTCAGATCTCGTGTTTGTATGTTGCGGTTGAAGCATAACTTAATTGGTAGAAACACCTTTCCTTTAAAGGAAATTTAAAGTTGAAATAATTTTCTCAGCCAAATTAACTATATATATTTATTGTTAATAATTGAGAGACTGTTTTGTAGAGAGAATGAATTCTCAATGTATTGACTTGAATAATGCATCGGTACAAAGCCTTTAAATAGGCTGAATACAAGACAGCTATGTTATAATCAAATTACTTAATTTAAAATGAATTTAACTAGAAGATAAAAACTCTATACAAGAGATAAGAATCCTAGATAATTCTAGGAGATAGGTTTTATCCCTTTAGACTTAATCCTAAAGTGTTAGCAGATAATAACAAATAATATTTACACTATTTAAAGTTTATCTTTTATAACAGCTGTATTCTTCACTCCCCTCAAGCTGGTGAATACACATTGTAGAGACCAAGCTTGGATGTGAGCTCATCAAAGGTAGTTCTTGGAAGTGCCTTGGTGAGTGCATCGGCTAGTCGTTTGTGAGATGGAACAAAATTTAGTTTGACTGTCCCACTAGTGATCTTCTCAAAGATAAAGTGACGATTTAGCTCCACGTGTTTTGTTCTATCATGGTGTACAGGATTCTTAGCAATACTAATTGCTGACTGATTATCACAATGAAGTTCAAAATCTTTACTGTGATTGAGTTTTAGTTCTGACAACAACCTTTGAATCCAAATCCCTTCACAAATTCCATTAGCTAAGGCTCGAAATTCTGCTTCTGCACTGCTTCTTGATATTACAGATTGTTTCTTGTTTCTCCATGTCACTAAATTTCCCCAGACTAGAGCACAATATCCACTTGTAGATCTTCTAGGTGTAAACTCTCCTACCCAACTTGCATCTATAAAGACTTCCACTTTTTTGTTCTCATTTTTGGTGAAAATTAAGCCATGACCTGGTGTCATCTTCAAATATCTCAGAATCCTGAACACTGCTTCTAAATGCTCTTTTCTAGGATCATTCATAAACTGACTATCAATACCAACTGAAAAAGAAATATCAGGTCGTATAAGTGATAGATAAATAAGCTTACCAACTAGCTTTTGATATTGTTCCCTATTAGTAGGAGCTCCATTGTTGTCAGTTCTAAACTTCAGATTATGCTCCATTGGTGTTTCGGCAGACTTGCAACCTAGCATCCCTGTCTCTGAAAGAAGATCTAGAACATACTTTCTCTGATTTATCACAATCCCAGCATTTGATCTCGCCACTTCCATTCCTAGGAAGTATCTTAATTGACCTAGATCTTTTATTTCAAACTCTGTAGCCAAGAACTCTTTTAATTTTTTGATTTCCAGAACATCATCACCTGTGATGATTATATCATCAACATAGTCTATTAAAATAGCCCTTTTATTTCCAAAAGAGGTCTTGATGAACATAGTATGATTAGCTTGGCATTGAAGGTAACCAACTTTTAGAACAGCCCTGGTAAATCTGTCAAACCAAGCGCTAGGTGATTGTTTAAGACCATAGAGAAATTTTAACAATTTACATACCTTAGTTGGATCTGAGTTTTCATCTAGACCAAGTGACCTTTGCATGTACACTTCTTCTTCTAGATCCCCATTTAGGAAGTAATTCTTTATATCTAGCTGATGAAGAGGCCAGTCCAAATTCGCAACAAGGGACAATAAGATTCTGACTGTGTTGAGTTTTGCCACTGGAGCAAATGTCTCATGATAATCAATCCCATAGGACTGAGTGAATCCGCTTGCAACCAGCCTTGCTTTGAACCTCTCAATGCTCCCACCCGAATTATATTTAACTGTAAATAACCATTTACAGCCTACAACCTTCTTTCCTGGAGGTAAAGAAGTCATCACCCAGGTTTTATTTTCCTGCAGTGCTTGAATCTCATCTTCTATAGCTTTTTTCCATCTCGGATCCTTCAAGGCTTCATATACTGTTTGAGGAATCTGGATATTATCAATCTTGGTTGTGAAAGCCTTAAATGAGGGCATTAGCTTTCCGTAAGCCACATATCTCTGTATCGGATGATTTGTACATTTCCTAATACCTTTTCTTTTAGCAATGGGTAAGTCAGATGTATCAATATGTTCAATATCATCATTATTCAAATTTTCCATACCTTCCTCCTCCTCCAAGGACAATGTGCTCGGTTCCAGTTCTTGAGCAGTCTTAAGCTGTGTAGTGTCCTGAATAGGCCTCATTTTTCTTCCTAACACTGATTTTTCTGGTTTCAAGTTGGTTCTCGGAGGGACGATTTAATGGAGTTTTTGGTACGGATTCAACTATAGGAGATAAAGTTTCAAGAACAAAATCTGGTATCATAGTAGATTCAGGGATAGGATCATGTGTTGGAATAGGGGTGGGTATAACGATATGTTCATTTAGAGGTAACAAAATAGTAGGTTCATTTAGAGGTAATTGAATCTGTTGAGGCTGAAATTCATCCTAACTCTCCCCTTGAATTTGAGAATCTGAGAAAAAAAGTTGAGATTCATGAAATGAAACATCCATAGAAACATAAAATTTTCTAGTGACAGAGGAATAACATTTAAAACCCTTTTTTTGAGAAGAATATCCTAGGAAAATACATTTGATGGCCCTAGAATCTAACTTACCCCGAAATTGTTTAGAGATGTGAACAAAAGCACATGAACCAAAAACTCTAATGGGCAGTGTACATGACATTGGTTTGAAGGAAGAAAAAGTTTAAAGAAATACCCGCCTTGGTGTTTTGAACCCCAGAACTCTACTAGGTAACCTGTTAATTAAAAAAGTAGCATGAAGCAATGCATCTCCCCAAAAATGCTTAGGGACATTAGAAGAAAATAAGAGGGCCCTAGTAACCTCTAATAGATGTCGGTTCTTTCTTTCGGCTACTCCATTTTACTGAGGGGTATCTACACAAGAGCTAATATGAACTATACATCTCTCTTTAAAAAAAGTACCCAAAGTTTTAGTAAAGAATTCACTCCCATTATCACTCTTGAATATCTTAATTTTACTTCAAAACTGAGTTTTAACCATATAATAGAATTTTTTAAAGATCTCCTCAGTCTCAGATTTTGTTTTCATAAGATAAGTTCAGGTTGCCTAGTGTGATCATCAATGAAAGAAACAAACCAACGAGCCCCTGAGATATTCTTAACATTAGAAGGACCCCAAATGTCACTGTGAATGAGAGAGAAAGGTTGTGAAGCTTTATAAGAAGATGGATGGTAAGAATTTCTTTTATGCTTGATAATTTGATAGACATCACAAGTAAATGAAGCTGGTTTTTTAGTAAGAAATAATTTAGGAAACAATTTCTGAAGATAAAAAAAACTAGGATGACCTAGTCGAAAATGCCTAGCAAAATTTCATTTGAACTTAAACTAGACATTTGAGAGGGTAAACAAACGGATTTAAAGGTGCAACTTGAGTGAACTTGTCCATTGGGAAGAGGTTGACCTTCAAGAAGATAAAGGCCACTACATAGCTTAGCATTGCCAGTCTCTTTTCCCGAAGCCATTTCCTGAAAAACACAACCAACAGAATCAAACTGAGTGAAACATTGGAAAACATCACAGAATCTACTGACTGAGAGTAAATTGCATTTTAGGTTGGGAACATATAAAACAAAGTAAAGAACAATGTCCTTGTTAACGTAGACTACCCCAATCCCTTCTACTGCAGTCATCGAACCATTAGCTGTCTTCACACTCTTTTGACAAGGTTGCTTTGTAAGAGTAAGAAATAGACTTTTATTTCTTGTCATGTGGTCAGTAGCCCCAGAATCGACTATCGAAGGGATGAGATTTTTGTTACCAGCAGTATTTGCAAAGGAAATGCTACCTTCGTTTGCTGCCATGGTCATGCTTTGATTAATTTTTACTGATGGCTTCCCAGCCATTTGTTTTAATTACCCAAGCTGCTCGTTGTTGATCTTTTGGCTGCTGTTGCATAAACTATATGCCAGAACTGCCTGTGGGAGGGTTTGATCAGACCCTAAACTGATTTCAGATGTTGGAGAGGTATGTATTCTCTAGGTTTTGTGGATCGAAAAAAACCTAAGCAACTGATACCATGTTAATAATTGAGAGACTGTTTTGTAGAGAGAATGAATTCTCAATGTATTGACTTGAATAATGAATCGGAACAAAGCCATTAAATAGGCTGAATACAAGAGAGTTATGTTACAATGAAATTAATTAATTTAAAATTTGATCTCACTAGACGATAAGAACTGTATACAAGAGATAAGAATCCTAGATAATGCTAGGAGATAAGAGTTTTATCCCTTTGTACTTAATCCTAAAATTTTAGCAGATAATAACAAATAATATTTACAATATTTAAAGTTTATCTTTTATAACGGCTGTATTCTTCATTTATGTATTAGAAAAACAGTTTTTTTATCGTCTATTGATCTCCATTTCCAGTGCTAACATAGTGCTTAGGATTTAGCAGCTGAACTTTACTGCTAAATTCAAGTAATAGGTCAAGTTAGTGCTTGAAGAATAACCAACTTCGATTTGTAAAATGTGATTAGCAGAGACTAATCCATCGCTGACAAGAGAACAATTGAAGCTAATGTTCTGTTTTTGTGGTACTGATTTTTATTAAACCTTTTTTCAGCATTTTTATATCATGCTCTGCAGGTTATAATTTGAACTTCAAACTTGATGACTCTTTTTGGTGCATTTATCTTTGTAAAAGTAGAATAAGAAGATCTTGAGCATTATGGGAATTCCCTTACGGAGGTATCGCCTTTCGTACTATTGTTTTACGGCAAACAGTTTGTTGGCATTTTTACTAGTTTACAAGGTGTCAATAACTCCAAAGTGGAATTAATGTGTTACATTCTCCTCTATTGCCCTGCAGTGGTAATGTAAGGATACCAAATGAGACAATGAGGCTTATTATAATGGCTTTTGCTGGAGTAATTTTCGGCCTTTTTTTAGGTGCATCCTTTCCAACAGTTTCATTGACCAAGGTACAATGGCACTCGCACTTTCCCATACATATCCAGCTGTTAAATGTTTCGTTTTCGTTTGTTTACTTTTCTCCCCTTTCCTGTGTTATTTAACATGGAATAATGAGTTTATTTCGATATGTTTAACTTTTGGTAGATGAATCTCCCATCGACCCTATTCCCTTCAATCGATCTTACATATATTGAGGACCAATATTCCGGCCTTTCAACCCAAACACTATTTAATGCTTTGAACACTCTCAAGGCTAATAAGGTTGCCTCAATGTCATCTTACAACTACACCGAGAAAAAGGTAAATCCCCTTTATTTCGATTATCTATGCAACATTACAATTCAGCAGATTGTAAGCTGTTCCTTGTCTTGAAATTATGAAAATTTTAACCATGATTCTACTAATGTAGTTGAAGACTTTTGGACAAAAAATTATCTTCATAAGCTATCAAAGCAATTTTTACATCAAATCAAGTTCAAAGTTATACGAAATTTGGATTAGTTTTATTAACATATAATGTATTAATTTATGCATTTTTTGTAATGGGGAACTGAACATCCGGGCATCAGTTATATCAATCGATGATATCTTTTCTTTAGGATGGAGCTCCTCAAGCAGGAGGTATCTTGCGGTTATGGTGTTGTTAATATCAGCTCAGGAGCTTTGACTAGGAACTTTTCAATGCAATCATACATGTACAACTCATTTGTTCTCATCTGATGGTTGCCATATCGAGGAAATTTTGAATGTTGGTTAGAACCGTTTTTTGAACTAAAGAAACAAAAGTTTCAACTCTTGTTAATTTAGGCTGGAGAAACTTTGTGAATCTCCTTTACTCATTGCCTTGTATGTTACTTTGTATATGCATCAACCTCTGATGGAGTCGCACCGTGCTTTATACGTTATGTGATTGGTGATAGAAGTCATAATCAGCTTGGATTAGACTTTCGTTTTCATTATGCGATGGTTTTCTATAGTTAGTGTAACGATTTTCAAGAAAAATCAATAAGCATCAACACTTACACGTTTTAGTGTGAGGCTAACTGTTAATCCTTAATTATCGCAGATCTGGATTCCAACAAATCCACGGGGTGCTGAAAGACTTCCCCCTGGTATAGTTACATCCGAGTCCGATCTGTACCTTCGTCGATTATGGGGTCAGCCAAGTGAGGTATGCATCTTCAACACTTCATATTGACGCATTTTTATGTTTCATTATCCTAGTTTGATACATGTCAGGGTGCAAACTGGTTGCCATCTAATGAAGGAGGAATTTTAAAAAGTTGAATTTGTATACTCCTGTATTCTGATGAAGTTGAATAGGGTAATGATAATTTTTCTTGGATTTAATCCGGGTTGATGGGTCGCATTTGCAGGACTTAACCATCGTTCCAAAGTATCTTGTAACTTTTACAGTTGGTTATAAGCAGAAAAACAACATTAATGCAGCTGTGAGAAAGGTCAGACCTCTCCCACTGTGTTTGCACACACGCAATATATGTATATTCCCTGGCATGTCTGACTCTCTTATCTAAAACTTTTGTTTTACAGTTTTCAGAGAATTTTACAATTATGTTGTTTCATTACGATGGTCTTGCCACTAAATGGGATGAGTTTGAGTGGTCAAAGCGAGCTATTCACGTGAGTGTTCCAAAGCAGACTAAATGGTTAGCAACTGACTCCCTTTTTATTTTAGAAATCTGACGTGACTCTTGTAGGTTGTATGGAATTTTGCTAAGCTCCAGTTGTGTTTGTACTCAAACTCCTTAATATGTTGTATAGGTGGTATGCAAAGCGCTTTTTGCACCCAGATATTGTTGCACCCTATGAGTACATTTTCATATGGGATGAGGATCTTGGGGTGGAGAACTTCGATGCGGAAGAGTAAGTCCATATGTTCACTATATTGCTTCAAGTGAAAATATGTTCGCTCCAGCTAAAGTTAAACCCTATTTGTTATCAGATACATAAAACTTGTCCGAAAACATGGTTTAGAAATATCCCAGCCAGGTTTAGATGCAAAGAGTGCTGGACTGACATGGGCAATGACAAGAAAGAGAAACGACAGTGAAGTTCATAAGTAAGAGCATTTAGTCTAACAACTTGATTGTGGTTTAGAAATAATTGGTAATTATGCATAGGTTGGAATGTTTTCTTTGGTAGAAAGGTAGTTTGATCTATGGTATTCGTTTTCACTCTTATAGGGATACCGAGGAGAGACCTGGCTGGTGTACTGATCCGCATTTGCCCCCGTGTGCAGCGTATGAAACACAATTAATCCCCTTTGTTAAAATGTTTAAGCATATTGCTAATTCTTGAATCTTAGCCAAGTGTTCTTGCATATTCAATGCTTAGATTTCATACAATTAATCCCCTTTGTTAAAATGTTTAAGCATATTGCTAATTCTTGAATCTTAGCCAAGTGTTCTTGCATATTCAATGCTTAGATTCGTCGAGATCATGGCTACAGTGTTCTCTCGGGATGCATGGCGATGTGTATGGCATATGATTCAGGTAAGCAGTGAGCTGACGGTTTTGGATGTTGCCAATTCTCAACTATACCCTGTTTATGATAAAATTTCTCCTTTAAAACGCAGAACGACTTGGTTCACGGATGGGGCCTTGATTTCTCTCTTCGGAAATGTGTCGAGGTTTGAGGCCATCTTATTCCTCCTATATTAGTTAACTTTCTCCCATATACATACAGCCTAACGCTGATTTTGCAACTTTGTCCGTGAGCAGCCTCCTCATGAGAAAATCGGGGTTGTAGATGCCCAGTGGATTGTACATAAAAGTGTTCCTTCTCTCGGGAACCAGGTAAACATAGATCCATTAATCGTGTCGGTGCTATATTCATTATGCACAGTATATAAGTCACTTTGTTTTCTTCTTTTTTCACAGGGGAAAGCAGAGGGTGGAAGGGCTCCATGGGAAGGGGTATGAACAAATATACATATACACACCCAATGCATATTTAAACATGTTTTCACACACACACACATTCCCATTGTGTATTTAAGCATGTTTGTATATTAAATATATATGCCTGAGCTTGACGAGAGTTGTGCTAAAAGTTGGAAAATTTGGTGTGGCAGGTGAGGGAAAGGTGTAGGAAAGAATGGACAATGTTCCAAGATCGTCTGACTAATGCAGAGAAAGCATATTATGGAGCACTGGGAATTAATCCTTACAAGGAAACGGCTAATTAGTGGATATAATGTAGCTAGCATTAGACTTGTACAAGTCACTTATATTTGTGATGCAAACTCTGAGTTTTGGCTACAATACAAGGTGATTTTGATCCTATAAACGTATGTAATGTTACTTAGGTATCAATGTCAACATTCTGTACTAGAACTAATTGCATGAACTAACTAAACTAAATCCCATCCGAATTTATGTGAGAATTCTTTGTTTTCGCTAGTACAAAAAGAGGAGAGTTTCAAGTGCACAAACATTCATACAAAAGAATTGATGATCATTTCTAGGATTGGAAATAGGTATAAGAGTTAACAAGTTATTTGTTTTCTAGGATTCCATAGAAGTTGTAGTGATGTCAATGAATTTGAATTAGTAATTCAGGATCACAATTCACCAATTATCCTTCTCTTGGACTTGTCAATGAAGGTTTTAGTATGTGCAAAACACACTGAATGAGCACATTTAATGAAGCATCTCATCTTTCCCTCGATAGGAAATTTCCATAAAAAAAAGTCAGTGTGAATAGAACCAGCCTCAACTCGTAAATTCTTTATATCATTAAGCATTCATGCAAGAATGTCACCTCTTCAAAGGAAACTGAAAAATCTACCTACTTGGAAAATTGCCTTGTAAAACTAGCCAAAAACAAATTAATGTATCTAATATAAACTGTTAAATGCATTTTGAACCGTTACAAACCAGTATGGGGGGAGAAAGATTCAATGCCAAATGCCCAAGGATAGGTGCTCTCTGTCCTGACATCAATGTTATTAGTCTTGAAACTATGGAGATGCAGAAGGCAGTTAGAAATACCCTTTAGTGATTGCTTCTTCTAGTTCCTCGAATTCCCATGCCTCATCAGCTGAATATTCTCCTACAAGGAGGAAACATGGTTACTTGACAAGCTATTGCCTCTTGAAACAAAATATCACTGAAAATAATGTTGAACTTCTTCTAATCTGACAAAACAAATGCATTCCGTGTCTAGTTTATTGGTTTTGCATCACAATTGACACCAAACTTCGAGATAAAACCGTCTTGTTTGTAGGAGCATATCAACTACAATGATCGCATTTCGGTTAATCAAATCACAGTCCAAAATTATGCAGGATCCAGTATGGAACCCTACATATTCTTTGTTGTGATTCGACAATTACGGTATTGTGGTAAAAAGGTGAAATGTTCCCTTTTTGCCCGCCATTTCATGCATATCAAGTCCTAGCAACCAGTGCAAGGGCACCTAGCAGAGAAACCAAAAACAAATAAAAAAAAGATAAATTTATATAGCAGTTAATCTCTTTTCCTTTATTATATTCTTTTATATTGAGAAATCAATTAGTTCTTATATCCCCACTTAATGTAAATAGAAAAACTTCCAAGCGAAACAAAAATGATAGGTTCATACTAACAAATCAAGATCTATTTGATCACCACCAATCTATTAACATGATGATGAGATCTTACCAATTGAATCTCTTCGCAGAGCCGTCAAATGAGCACAACTGAAACAGTGAAGAAATGAAGAGAAATATCAACTCAAATGTTAAAATGATAGAGCTGAGAGCTTAGACAAATTTCTAACTTTTCTAAAATCTAGAAACTATTGACCATCATTCATCGACCAATAAAAACCAGGGCTAGGCTGGAAAGCATGGCAGAAAATTTTTCAAGGATCAAATTATTAAAGAATGATTACCTGCCCAAAGCCTTCCCAAAATCTGCACACAATGATCGGATATATGTTCCTTTCGAACATGTGACCCGGAAAATCAAGTTTTGCCTGCAAAGACATCAGAAACATTAAAATGAAGCTTGAATAATGCAATATAAGATGACCGAAACAGTTTTTGAGGGGGAAAAAGGACAAGTACCTATCTTCTAAGCTACGTTCAATCTCAAAGTGGAAAATTGAAATTCGTCTTGGTGATAGTTCAACAGTCTCTCCTCTTCTAGCTTTTTCATACATCTTTTCACCTCCAACCTATTCATGGTATCAACATGTGTTTATTATTCAATAAATTCCTAAGTTTCGCAAGAAGCCATACAAAGGAAGAAGAATGGATGTCAGTTTTATTAAAACCTCAGTCCCCCATGCAGATGAACAGTAGCTTCTATATGTGTAAACCTTACCTTGATAGCAGAGAACATGGGAGGAACTTGCCATATCTCCCCACAGAAGGATGTAGCAGTTTTCTTTATGTCCTCATCTGTTATATGCTCCCAAGGCTCACGTTGAATAACCTACATAAAGATCCAACTGAAACTTAAACATATAGCATGCTTAATGTCCTATAAATAAATAAATACATGCTGAGATCTTGTAGACTGTCACTAGAGAAACATTAAGCAAGCAGCATATAACAGTATAGTGAAGTGAATATATAAATTGTACAAAGAAACAGCAGATCCTATTTCTGACAGACTGACAACTAAATAAACATACCGGTGAATCAGCATCCCAAGTTGAAGTAGCCTCCCCTAAGCGAAAAACACCACTATATCCCTTAACCATCCCTTGGTATCTGCAATTGAAATATTCAAACCCCCTCAGATAATTCATTTGGCGCATGTATGGAAACAAAATCATCAGTTTCAAGCCAATAGGCCAGTAAAGGAGGGGAATGGAGCCTGGATTTGGACATTGAAAGCAAAAGAGCTAGTTTGTAGAATTCAGACATGAGGTCAGATCAAACAAACCTTTCTACCAACTTAGTGGCTTTACCAACGCATACAATCAATAGACCAATTGCCATAGGATCAAGCGTTCCAGCATGCCCTACCTGTAAGTATGGTCCAAAAAGTTAAACTATAGCAGAAAATAAGTACAGGAGTATCCAACGATAGAGATTGAAAAGGCAAAACAGTACCTTTTTCACTTTGACTAAGCGACGCAGCTTGCCACAAACGGTAAATGAGGTCCATCCTGTTTTGCAATATAATGGTGTAACCATTTGATACAAGTCACCATCATAATTCAGAAATTTTACATTTATCTTCTGAGGATTTTCGATATTGCCATTTCAGCAAATCAGAGAATTAGATAAATAACCCTAAAATTTGATAGGGTGGCCAAACAAATATGATTAGTACGAATTCGAAACAGGAAAACAGAAGAGTCCCTTTGCTAAAGCAGAAGGCAAGCAGTACAAAACTACCTCACACTTGTCCTAGTTAGAACTGTAAGCCAGATATCACCAAAAGCTCACATATCACTGAATGCACCATAAAAAAGACAAAAGAACTGCAACACATTCACAAGTAAAAGACCTCCAGTCTTTAATAGATAAGCTACGGATTTAAGTGAATCAGAACGTGATGCTGATCAAGATATAGCTTTCAAAAGTATTAAATCCAGAATAATTTAAACAAAAAACATTATGCGTACTACTTAGCTAACCTTTGGGTTTGTTAACCAAAACTACCGTCCCATGTGGACCGTCCCATCTCGGGGGCAGCTCAGAACTCCTACTAACAAGGTAAGGCTCCCCAGCACTGACCTCGGTTTCCTTATTGGGAACTTTCTTCAAACACTTGAAAAACTCCTCCACCTTCTTCTCAGTAACCTTCTCCTTCACATCCTCACCTGAATTTCCGTCTTCCTCAAAAAACACCAATCCTTTATCCTCCACCTTGGTATTATCATCCAGCTTTTTACTTTTTCCCCTAATGTTGTTTCTCTCATTTGATTCCCCAGGTTCAAGAAAAGCTTTATCAAAAAACTGATCAGGAAAATACATCTTTTCCAATTGATAAACCATTTTATAATGCTTATCTTTTTCCCAAGGATACGCAAATGTATCATAGAAGTAGAGCTGTTCTTCCCTCTCATGTAGCCTATCAAATTCCACAACTTTAGGCTTCAATTCAACAAACCCGTCTTCATTTTCTCCATTATCCTCATCTTCAGAATCTGGACCATACATTCTTTTCCTTCTCTTTCTATAATATTTCCTCTTAGACTTGTCCATTTCTTCTTCTGAGGTAAGTTTCTTTTCTACCCATGAATCAAAACCCAATTCTTTCACTGGGTTCTCTTCCTCGGGAGAGTTGGGCGAGTCTGGTTTACTGAGTCGGCGGCGAATTGGGGAGGGTTGGGACTGAGTTGGGGTGTTGATGATCATGTCATATTGAAGAGGATAAGGTGTAGATGTTGTAGAGAAGAAGAAGGAAGAGAATGGGTGGTTTGAAAAGATCAATCTGTAGTTGAAATTATAGGATTTTGATGATAAGAGACAAATAGAGTGGGTTGCTGCAAGGAAAAATGGAATCTTTGGACGTAGCAAAAGAAGCGACATCGTGGCTACAGGAGCGGAGTTTTTGCCTACACTCAAGTTTCAAAGCTTGAAGCTTTACAGTCCCCCTCCCCTAACATTCAGGGTTTTAGCATAGCCCTGCCGAAGTGATAAAATCAACAATTTCATGGGATTTTTAATCTAAAATCGATGGATCCTTCATTATAGAAATTTTTTTTTCTTTTTCTTTTTTTTTGTTGAAATATTTTTTAATGTTTTAAAAATTGAAAAATACTGCCACCTAATAGAAATAAAAATAATAAAATCTATCTAGTATTCAGTGAGCAAATGGTTATTAAATAATAAAATTTAAATATAATTATTAAAAAAACATTATAACAATAAAAAATAATAAAATATTTAAATAAATCAAGATTTTAAAATTAATATTAAAAGTATTCCAAATGAAATTAAATAAAGTTAAAAATCATTACTTTTCATCTTTTCCACTTGTCTAAAATATTTGCAATGAAAATATTGAGAACATCTCTCGTGTTTTCAAATTTTCACTATTTTTTTGTTTTCTTATGGAAAGGTCTACAGGAATAATAATTCAAATCCAAATCCGAATGAACAAAGATTAATCAATCCATGGTAAATAATAAAGTGCACAGTTTCCCCACGAAATGTACAAATTGGGAGCTGACAACATACAACCAGCCTATCTCAAGTGTGGTTGAAGAAGAAGACATATTTGGTAGTACAAACACAAGCTCCATCAGTCTTCTTCATCGTCTTCACCTTCCGGAAGCCCCATATCGTCTCCGATACCTTCAAGCAGTTTGTCGACAGGCTCACCTAATTCAGATAACCTTGCACTCAACTTTTCCACCTTGCTCTGCTCTTGTCCAAGGCACACAAGTAAATCATTCAGCTCTGCTTCGCTTTCCTTCTGAGCTTCTTCCCTAGCTTCGGCTTTTATTGCTTCGATATCTGGCAATGTTGACGTCCCACCGCTCTTCAAAGTTTTAACCTCTTTCTCTAGGTGGATATTGTTCTGTTCAAGACTATTGTAAGCATCTGATAGACTCTTGAGATCAGACTCCAGCTTCCCTGCCAAATTCTGGTACATTAATGCCTCTGATTCAACCTTGCCTTTCTCTGCCTTCAGCATCTCTACCCGTTGAGATGCCTCCTGAAGATCTCTACGAAGAGTTTCCACCTGGATTCTATCCGTGCCACTGCCCGCCGTTAGCTCGGGTTGAGAATGACCGGTCCTTACCAAATCCTCAGCCAAGGTGGCATTCCGGCCAAGAAGTTTCTAGAAATGAAAAGGAAAAGGAAACAGATGATCAGACAGGTAAAAGCATGGGACACAAATCCACAAACACGTATTTTTTATGTAATCACTGGTATCCGACCCATTAGAAAATTGCCAAACATATATTAATTTTACAATATTGGCACATAGCACTATTTTTTTTCACGGTCCACGTCCGGGGTGATTGCGTGGCTAGTCCTACCAACAATGTCATCTCCAAGGTTCGAAACTATGTTCTCTCCTGGGAGTACAATGTGCCTTACCATTACACTCAACACTTGTCGGTTAAAAGGAGATCACCCATCCTAGTACTATTGATGAACAAACAATTATTTTTACGATAGTGGTGAATTTTCAAATAATGATAAATAAAAAGAACCCAATAAAGGCACACAGATAAAACATGTGAATTCAATACAGATCTTTAAATAGTAAAATGACTTCCAACTAATGAATTCTTGTGTTTTTTAGGTATGTTACCCTGACTGGGGTTCAAGTGTGGGACACATTTATGCATCCGACACGGGTATGGTTAAAATTTTCTGAGATTTTCCATACATTTGAAGGATCCTTAGATGTCATATCCCCATATCCAATTGTCGGGCACGGATACTTCATGAAAAATTAGGAGTCAGAGCAACATATGTTTTTAGTTTTCAATTACCTGGATCTCAGAGCACTGTGTCTCCACAAATGCTTTTAGCCGCTTGATATACTCCTTATCACTTTCTCCACCCTTTTGTTCCAATTCGGCAGGCACAACAGCCACATCACTCTTAGGGCGACTGTAAACATCAACAATGTTCTCTCTAATATTCACTTCCAAACTTTTCACAAAATTAACGAACTGAGCATCAAATAGTGATGTGAGGATTGGATGATCCTCATTCTTCTGATCTGTCAAATCATTCTCATCAACATCTTCAATCTCTGTCATACTAGCAGCAGTTGATCTTGTTAATGGCTTATGGGACTGAGTTGGCTTAACTGAAGAGAAAATGAAGCTTCTCTGCATCTCATTGAACTTCAGAAAGTATGATGTAAGCCCAATTTTCTGGCTTATGGCATCAGCTATGGTAAAACCATCCTTTCCATTTTCACTAGAATTATTGTAAATAACACATTCTCCCAAGAGAACTGCAGCCAATCCCCTAACACACACAGTTGATGATGTATTTGACACCAACTCAAGCAGATATGTTAAGTGGGGGCGTGAATCTAGGAAGCATTGCACTGCACTTGGGCAATCTGCTAGCCAAGTGATGAGCAGTTTCAAGATAATTGGTTGGATATATGAGTAACCTGGCTTCCCATCTTTATTTTTCATTGAAGTGGCAACTGCCAAATACCTAACAATTCGGTGCAATAGAATCTCTGGAGCTCCTAAGGATGGCATTGGTGTTTCAAGCTCAAGCTGTAGAACCTGCAAGTCCTCATTGAAATTAGAATACAGGTAAAACAGAGGCACGCAGTTTCCATTTTGCTCTACATGCAAGGGAATGGGGAGAAAAAATGTGACAACATACCTTTTCTTTGCACTGAGTATTGCCCTTGAGAATATGAGTAAGAACACTAGCAGCCCTGCAAGAAGTCTGTACTTCACAATATTAGCCGGACAATTCACAGGCGGTACACATCATGAAGAAAATCCAATAGTATGCTATATGATGGAGATAAATATTTATAAAATCTTAATGCATATCATAAGATGGTTCAACAAATTCAGGTTCTCGATATTGTTCTTCTATGTTGATGACGAACAATGGAGGAGTGCAAACATTAGATTACCTCAAGATCACCATCGCTTTCGCTCACTGCTAGACCACGTAACAGCATGCTGCCACATATACACCGTAATCAAATAATTTCATAATACGAAGATGTTTTGTGCAGAACAAGCAAATGGCCAAGTAAAACTTTAAGATTTAACAACCACCATAGAGTTCAACACAATTTCCTAGTCTGAATAGCCTAATAATAGAGAAAAAGAAAGGATTATGAGCAAAAAAACAAACCTTCCAAATGACATGTTCACATCCTCCTCAAGGGGAGCATCAGCCATTGAAATTGGATGTGGAATTAATGTTGATGCTAGCATTGCTTGCCCATCCTTGTTTTTCTAGAAATAAGACCAAAGTTCACAATCAAGAAACAGCGGTTCACACCAAGACACTTCTTGTTATTACATGGCCATAATTATTGACAAAAGAAAAATATCAAGAGAAAGCTGTGATATAAACCTCACAGAAGTTCTTAAAAACATAGTCAGCCGCAACAAACTCTTGCATACTAGATGTTCGCAAAATGATTCGGAGAAGAGAATTCAAAGCAGGTTCTACTTGTTGCTCCTCACCAAGAACTTTGCTGGAAAGGGCATCCAGATTCTTGGAATGCCCAGCAACCAAGTCACCAATGCACCTTAGTGCCTGGAAAAATATAATCATTAGAGAAGGGAACACGGAAATAAAGAAATAGAACAAATCTAGAATGAAATCTCACAGAACAGCGCAGAGCAACTGGAGCCCATTGGCTTTCAACGCCCAGCATTAGCAGATGGTCCAATAAATTTTTCTACATTCAATGAAACAAGATAATATATCACAAAAACAGAAGGCTCCGCAGACAGTTAATTCAAGTAGACGCGATTTATACTGAACCTGAGCTAGGACTGTTTTATTGGTGATCTTGTTTGAATCTTTTTGAGGATCTGATTCTGAACCTCCCATCATCAACAAATTAATAGTCTCCAACGCACTGAGTAAATTAATTGTCTACTGGCATGTTGTTTGTTTCACAAAACAGCAAATCACCAGTAAGCTTGTGGTAAATCTACAGGAATTGACAATGGAAGAAAAACAGAAGGAAAATGGAGCTATTATACTCGAGTATCTAACCTTCTGTTGAGTAAAACTGTAGGAGCTCCCTCTTAGTTTCAATATTGATATTAAGGGATCAAAACCCATAGTCTCCCTTATTAGCACCTGAAACACACTTAAAATTAGTACCAGAGAAAACTTCATAAACAGAAAGCAATAACAATAAAAATAGAACATGGAGTATACCTGATTTGAGGCATTGCTGCGAAGAAGGTTGTTCAGCAACTCAAGACAATCCTGTATAAGAACAATATATCAGTACGTCACTAATTCATTTATAGGACTCTCTAATAGAGGCAATGCAATATAGAACTGGGTGCACAACTTAGCTAAAAAAAAGAGGCAGACATAATACTAATAATAACAATAATAGTAAAGAATGCTTTAACAGAAGACAAGCCAGTACAAATTCAATGAGGTCCAGAAATTAAATCCAATGAACCACCTGCACAACAACACCCCCTTCAGGACCTCCTTCCTCCTTCATAATACTAAAAATCTTTTCAAATGCACCTTCGAAGACTACAATCTTTTGAATCTCCTGAAATCATGGAACTCTCTTAGTTAGAATGACAAACAAAAATATGTAGCAAGGTTCATGTGCAAAATGAAAAAGAAAACAAAATTAAAGGGCAGAAGAGGGAGGAATCAATAAACAAAACCAAAGGCTCACCTCAGCTTCACGAGTCAAGTAGGTAAGAAGCAGTAAGGCTTCATTTCGTATAACCTGGAAGACCGACAATGATAAACATCATAAAAAAAGAAGGAAACAAATAATATAATCAATATCCAATCCCAATAAAACTTTCAGACAAACAGGAAATTTAGGTAAGATGAACAGAAGGTTCATGAAGATGCATATTCAAAGAGCAAGTGTAGATCAAAGCAGAACATGGAAATTAACAAACTTTGCATGAAGAACATTGGGCTAATAACTGCTTACCTCGCGGTCCATCAACATATCCATGAGTCGAGTTATACCACGAGGAATAGACAGAATGGCTTCCTGTAACCTGAATAGGAACTCAGCAAGAGGCTTTCGAGCAGAAACAAACAAAAATAAACATCTAGGTAGAAAAGAAGGCATTTCTGTAAAACTCATACCTATTTGGAGAATTAGTGAGAAGGGCTGTTAAAATTTGAAGTGTGTAATACCGCACATAAAAATCCTCCTCTGACTACAAAATCACCAACAAGAAGACAAAGATGCTATCACACGAAGGGTCCATACTAAGAGGTAAAATAAGTTCAAGATCCATACAAAGAACTCTCACCAGCAAACTTAGCAGAAGAGAAATGCTCTCTGATTCTCGGGAAAGCAAATCAGTATTCATTAAAGCTGGCTGAACCTCATTTGTAGCCCCTTTTACATGATCAATCGGTGTAAGAGCACTAACAAGAGTTTCAAGGGCACCACGAACCTGCATAAAGGGAATGAATGTCAATCATTGTTATCAATTTTTAGGAAATTTTCAATCAACAGTTTCACATGGAGGAATAAAGGAAAACAAAATCTGTACAACAAGAAAAAAGGCCCGTTGGACTGCAGACTGCTAGACTAAAGTTCTCTCAGAAGTACCGTACATGCACTACCGAGAGACATTGTATGAAAAACAACAATAAGAACAAATAAAATAAGCATAGCAAGCAAAAGAGATCTCAAACCATTTCAACATCATCTCGTTCTTCCTTTAAGACACCCATGAGTACAGGAAAACCTGAAAATTTTTATGCGCTAGCTTTAGTAAGCAATATAGAAACAAAAGTCAAGAACGATAGGAGAATGTAACTTCAGTACTAGCTTTAACAAGGTAGGAACACACACCCATAGCTCCAAAAGCTAGCTGGCCAGCATGGCTTTCAGCCACAATAGACTGAAGCTCTGCAATAGCATTCCTCCTGTCCTCCGCAAGGACACCGTTACTTATACGGTCGAGCAAGCGTTGAATATAACTGTTGAAATAAGAAAAACAGTAAATCAATCACATCATCAATATCCAATACAGCAAAATAAATAGCAATTACTGATATTCTCAATTCAATTACCTATCCTCACTGGAGCCAGAGTTCTCATTGCCAAAAACAAACCCAACAACCCCCTGCACAAAACTCGGTTTAATACTCATAATCACAAAGAATTAAAAAGATACATAAAAACACTGCATTCATAATGCACCAACAATGTCTATTTAGGCAACATCCAGTAATCATGTATCCATGACTTAACCAACACACTGAACAAGAGGAACAAAAAACTGTGACATTTTTTTCTCTAGAAAATGTAGAGTCCAAACGTGCTTTCAATAAGAAAATCAATAGGCTAATTAAATTTACACACAAAGAGAAACTGTAGGATTCGCACGAACATATATACATATCAAATTTGCTGATTTAGTCCATCACCTTAATTCTAGCATCAATCGTGAGCTAAAACTAAATCAAGATTCCAATTTAAATATATAGAAGATTTGCTACAACAACATTAGCCCCGATCGATGATAAAAAAAGAGAGAGTAAAAATTATAAGAATCAAACATAGATTTCACCTTGTAACGAGACGCCAAATCCATCTAAGCTCAATTAAGGAGCACAGAAAAACCTGAATAAAAAAACGAAGGATCTCGAAATTATTGAAAAGTTAAAATCATCGATTGGCCTAATCGAAGCTAACGATTAGGGTAGGAGAAGCAAATTTAGGGCAAAATGGAGAAACCTGAAGAGGATCGAGTGATGCGGAAACAGAAGAGATGGGACACAAGTTTCAATTTAGATCTGCGTTTTACGTGGATTTTGATCGTCGTTTTTCTGACTCAGCGAGTTGAATTGTGAGCCAAAAAGCAAATTAATAAGGGTAAATAATACTATTGGTCACTTATGTTTTCAATCTTTTTATTTTAGTCACTCGTTTCAAAAAACCCCTGTTAATTTGATTACGACATGCCACATTAATAAAAATGGTAATTTTTTATTTTATCCCCAGGGCGGATTTTGGCAATAAAGTTTTAGGAGACTTTTTTAAAATTTTAGAGGTCTAAATTTATTTTTTTATTTTTGAAGGATTTAGATTAAAATTTTTGAAAAAATTAAGGTCTAACTAATTTTTTTAAAAAAATTGAGATATATTTAGAATTTTTAAAATTTTTAGAAGAATATTCAGTTAAAATTATTCTACAAATTTAATATATAATAAAAAATTTACAATGTTTAAAGGGACTGAATTAAAATTTTTAAAAAGTAAAAGGTTAAATTTTAGAAGTTAAAAGCTTTAGGGGGCAGGACCCCTACTAGCCTCGGTTATGGTCTGCCTTGGTAGATCCCTACACTTTCGACGAAATATCACTCGATCAATTCAAAGACTGTTTCAAATAGCACGGCGAATGTTAACCTCAATGAACTCGAGAGTCGTTACTTCATCTATGCGTTTTTTCTTTGCCATTGTCGTGCCCGTCAAAACTAGTAATCATCGTTACTTTTAAAAAATATTTTTAAAAATATTATCAAAAAGTAATTTTAAAAGTAATTTTAAAAAGTTAATTATAAGATTTTAGTGTTTGATATTACTGATAAAAAGTACTTTTGAAAAGATAAAATATCAATTTTAAATATGATATTGTAAGGTAAAAATAAATAAATGTAGGTAATGTTTTTATTATTTATTTTTATTTAAAATGTTAAAATATTAAATTCTATTTGTAATGACCCGAATTCCGGAATTCAAAAGTTAGTTTAACCCGAAACGTGAGCTTCATTTTTTACCGTAAGTGCATTGAATATAATTCTAAACCTCTACACCTAAACCTCTAAATCCTACACCGTAAACTAATCTTAAATCCTAAAATTAAGTCATTTGTAAAATTTTTTATTTTTTACCGCAGTGTATTTAATATAATTTTTATATATTAAAATTATTGAGATATTAAAAGTAGAAAGATAACAAAACTTATGGGATTGGTATAAAAAATTAAGGGTAAAAAAGTTAATTTACTCCAAAAAGTTGTTTTAAAAGCTAGGAAAAGCCAGATTTTGCGTTTGACACTATTGAGCTTATACACCACAATTTCCCTGGTCAAAAGCAAACCGTTCGGCGTCCATTTTCAGTGCAAAAGTGATTTCAAGGGGAAAATCACCTTTTTAAGCTCCCTGAATGCAGCCTTAGCGTTGTTTATGACTCCTCGATTGTCAACCGCTGCTCCCTAGCCTTCACCATCTCTTCAACAGCTTATATTTCGATGTCGTATGCCCTTGATACGCTCCCCCAATGTTGCTCATTGTCGCCTGTAACATCTCAAAATCCGGATTACGAATTTCAGATATATTTATGATGAATCAAGGTTGGATATAAGTTGAGTTTAAGTGATAAAATTAATTCAAGAGTTTCTAAAGGTATAATAAAATACATGTAGATTCCCATTTTTGTCCTGGCCCAAACCCTAAGCCTAATTAAACTAAAAAACTAAATCAAAATATTTATTAGTCCAGTCTAAATTACATCCATTAACCTAAAACCCCAATTATAAAATATCCGGGCTTAACCCAACAACTCAATACCATCAATTAACCCAAAATTACAATAATACTCATTAACCCAATATCATGTCTGACCCAACTTTAAACCTAAGCCCAAAAGCCCATAAACTAAACTAACTCTAACTGCCCTAACCCTAAACTATAACCGCCGTCGTCGCTCGCCTGAAGTCGATTGTCGTCGCCGTCTTACCGGCTCTGACCGCCACCATTGAAACTCTAAAATCACTCCAACAAAACCCCAAAACAATCCCTAATAAAGCCCTAATCAGTAACCAAAAATTAAGCAAGCCCTAAATAACCTAAAAACACATCACATCTGTTGTCACCGCCTTTTGACACCACCACCGCCTATCCTTAAGCCTCGCCACTGCTACGTAGTCGAACGAGATACCCCTTTCACCTCTTTAAATCGCAGAGCCTACAACAACACAAGGGGGGAAATTTTTTAGACACAAAAATATAGAGGATTTTTAGGAACCAAAAAAATAATGAAAAAAGAGCGGATTTTGAGACTCGAAAAAAAGAAAATAAAATCAAGATTGAAAGCAAAAAAAAAACGAAAAAGAAAAGAAAAAATGAAAAAAATGAAGAAATTTTGATTTTTCCTAGATCTAGGAAAATAAGGGAGGTTTGAGTTAAAACCGAGTGGAGAACTACCTTTAGGGGTCTTTGCCGAGTCTTCTAGTGTCATTTTTATGCCCTCAAGCCGTCGCCGAACTACTGTCCGTAACTACTTGCGACAAAGATGGTGGCCGACATCTGGCTTGGACAGAGAGTGAGCACTGAGAGCATAAGAGAGCTTTTTAAGAGTTTTTTTGTTATATCAATGGATAAATAAATTTTTTTTGTCAAAAATGGGTGATTTATAGGCAGTTAAAACGACGTCGTTTTGACTTTGGTTAACCCGCGCTTTGACCCGACTTGAGGGAATGATTCGCTCAATTTTAATGAAAATGAGGAAATTGCATCTTCGGCCCCTCTATTTGGTATCCTTCATATTTTGGTTCTTTAATTTGCATTTCTTTATATTTTGGCCATTGTTTTTTGTTCTATTTATTCATTTATTTATATCATTATAATATTTATATCATTCTTATGTTAATATTATTATTATCATTATATTATTAGTAATATTATATTATATTATTACTATTAATGTTACTATCATACTATTATATTATTACTATTATTATTATAATTACTACCACATTTATATATTATTATTACTAATTACTATTATTTATAATTATTAATGTTATTATTATTTTTATTATTATTTACTTAGTTATAGTTTAATATATGTATTAACAATATATGTGTTATTATATATCCGTACAATTATATATCCCGTATTTGTTTTATTAGAATTGTAAGTAACCTTTTAATCCTAAATTATAATATTCAAAACAATATTCCTTTTATCTTGGAATCTCAAGAAAATTATGTCTCGAGCTCAAAAAGATGTAATTTCTTTTTATCCTAATTAAAGGATTATCCTTTTAAATATTTTTGAACAAAATAAATTTTATGCATTCAGGGATCACGATTTCTAAATTAAATTCGAATCCATAATTTCAATCGTTAAGACACTATGTAATCGATTAGGCACCAAATTTGGGCGTTGTGGGGGGTGCTCACCATTCCCCACACGTAACAGACTCTCGAACTCATTTTTCTGGTTTCGCAGACCAAAACTCGTTGTTTTACTAAAAATGACAAAAACAAATTTTATTAAAATAACCGAGTTTTCAGGTGATCCAATCTCACCTAAATTAAAAGATTGGTGGCAACTCCCATTAAAACCAAACTATATTTTTTTGTAAAAACGTGTCAAGCTCTGCAGGACCGTTATTACAGCTTTGGCGACTCCACTGGGATTTTTTTTAGAGTTGAGCCACTGGTCAATTACTTTTTCCCTTAATATATGGAAACTATAAATTCGATTTAATTTGTTTTGTGATCCCTCCCTTTTTATTTCTTAAGTTTTTACAATTTTTTTTAAATCTATTTTCCTAGTTTTTCGTATCATAAACTCTGCACCTGAGCTCCATCCCCTTCGTGAGGTATCACCTCCGTGTAGGATAGTGGATCGCTCTCGGGATACATTTGTACCTTTGTATTCGTGAGATCTTCATTTCCGTGCAGGCCTAGGGAAATGTATCCTCCCGAATCGATGTCTTAGCGACAGTTCGGGAACTGTTACTTTAGAACCAAAACCACATATAGCGAATCGTATGAGCCAACCTTTTTAAAGCCATGCAAAATCCTACCCTTTTAGCAGTCACCCTATTTAGGTTTTGATATCTTTATTTGCCATTTATGTACAATTTTCTTTACTGTTTTAATTTTTTCCTTATTCATCATTCGATTTATTTATTCAATTTTTTTATTTGAACTAACCTATTTTTTTCCTTTTGGTAATCATACTGCATTAAGTCATTCATTTCGCATTAATTGCATGACACCATTATAACATTTTAATTTTTGCATTTCACTAGTATGAAGTATTGATTCATGACTGGTTCCTAATTTGAAAAAGATTTATCATTGGGAGAAAATCTAGTACCCTAGATATCAATGCAACATTCAAAGTTGCGAATGAATCCCATGAGTTCAGAAGTTAAGCCACGAGAACCATTTTTGAATCAGTACCTTCGCATCTAGGACATGCACCTTGTATTTACATAAATACATTTCAAGATTTTGAAACTGGCCCCTAGAATGCCTCGTGCTAGTAAAACCAGATAAAGCAAAATCTAGCACCATGTTGAACCTATGCAAGAGCTCAGTCCAGGGGCATTTTTGAGAATAACCTCCACGTCCATACAGACACCATGCCTCTACAAGGCCCCAATCTGAGGGCATTCCTCGATGAGTCCAGAAAATGAGCCTTCAATGTCGAGTCAAACTTCTGCACCCTAGACAACTACATCAATTATCGACCATAGCACTTTGCCTGAGTTAAAAGTAATAAGCTGCCATGAACCAACAGTAAATTTATAGACCCAATCAGGGGTAACATAACGCGTTCATGAAAACAATGAAAGCTTTTCGGAAAAAGGAGAAAATATACTCCAAGCTTCAAATTTGCATTTCAGACAAAGTTCAATTAACATAATTTTGGGGCATACAACCGGAAAGATAATTTCACAAGAAGATGATCAAAGCCAAAAAAGGTTGGGACCCCTTTGAGAGTCGAGAAAAAATCATGTCACATTCATATATTCAGTTACATATAGTAAAAATCATCATGCATTTAGATCAAG
Source organism: Hibiscus mutabilis (assembly GCA_019671005.1). Classification (NCBI taxonomy): domain Eukaryota; kingdom Viridiplantae; phylum Streptophyta; class Magnoliopsida; order Malvales; family Malvaceae; genus Hibiscus; species Hibiscus mutabilis. Next base: position 16,596,200 of record CM033722.1, on the reverse strand, counting down.
TGCATACACCAAAGTTATCATGCACTTAGATTAGACATACACATTACATATACAATCAGGGGCATTCATAATGCATTTATTTTTGGCTTGAACGTACAAACATGTCCAGGGAAGAGACCGAAGAACCCTAACTATGTGGGAAACAATTGATGACCAACCTTTAGCCCTAAAGGAGGCCGAATACGCAAAAAGCTCAAACATCCAGATAATAACGGTAGAATTTTTCGAACAGATTACTAACTAATGTTTCATTTTATTTTCAGGTTATGACTCCCCGCCATGAAATAGCAGAGTCAACTTTTTCCTGATCTCGCCTCTGTCAGTGGTGGTGGGCCAGTTTAATCTAGATTTTGCATCTCCGACGGTGGTGTCGCAGATCAAAATTTTCGTCCGAATCTCGTCTTCCCACTGGTGGTGTAGCAGATCTTACAGATCTCGCTTCTCCGTTTATGGTGTAGTAGATTAAATTTTTGTCGAGATCTCGTTTCTCCATCGATGATGCAGCAAATCAAAATTTTTCTCCAAATTTCATCTCTTTGCTAATAATGTAGCAGATCTCATATTTTCTAGATCTTGCTTTGCCGTTGATGAAATAGCAGGTCAAATTTTTGTCCAGATCTAGTTTGTCCGCTAATGGTGCGATTAGACCAAATATTTTTTTGGATTTCCTCTTTAGACTTATGTTAGGCAAAAATCAAAATAATTTTCTATAAAAAAGAAGAAAAAAACAAAAAAAAATCAAAAATAAAAAAATCAAAGAGAAATCAAAAGAAAAAATCAAAGCTCTATCTTCCGGTCCTTCCTCTTCGCCGGTGTTGTAGCTGGGCCAAACCTATTGACTTTTGATCTTGTATCTTCGTTAGTGTGGTAGCTGGATCAACTTTACTAACTTCCAGTACTTTCTCTTCGTCGGGTGTTGTAGTTGGGCCAAATTCATTGACTTCTGATCTTGCCTCTTCGTCGGTGTTGTAGCTGGGTCAAACATCTATCTTTCGATCCTGCCTATTTGTCTGTAGTGTAGCTGGACTAAATCTACCAAGATCTCGCTCTTTCGTATGGCGTAGTAGATTACATTTTTTTACTGATCTCGTTTCTCTGTTGATAGTACAACTAGATCGAATCCTTCTTTGCAGATATCATTTCTACATCAGAACTGTAGGCAAGTTAACAAAAAAGAGAAAAAAAGTAAAAGAGGCATCACCATGAGATTTATCAAAATATGAGGACTTGCGACAAATGCATACTTTTTTGTAAAACTTCATAAGGGAAGACTTTCCACGAAAGTTAAAGACAAGAAAATAGTTAATCCTAATTTGAGTGGGGCAAGGCTGTTTGAATTAATAACACATGTTTGACAGAGTTGACAATTGATGAGGTGTCCAAAAAAGTCTCATGATACCATTTCTCTGATAAGGAGAACAACCTGCCAAAGAAAATAGAGTTCAAAAAATAGATGAACACAAGATCCTATGGCCGTCACTTTTAGGAGTGATGCTAGGGCCTTTGGGGCATCACCCTCGAAAGTGATGTTAAAATCCTAGGGAAATTAAAAATGTATTTTTTAGAAAGGAAAGTAACTTTTGCAGGTCTTATCTCACGCGTAACATGGTGTAGTGAATCAACCAACTTTCTCTGATCCTCTCACCTATAACATGGTGTAGTGGATCAACAAACTTGCAGATCATGTCTCTTCGTCAGAGTTGTAGCTTGATCAAAATTAACTTCAGATCATACCTCATTGTCAGAGTTATAGTTTGATCAAAATTAAACTTGAGATCATGCCTCTTTGTCAAAATTGTAGCTTGATCAACACAAACTCTCAGATCATGCCTCTTCGTTAGAGTTGTAACTTGGTCAAAATAAACTTTCAGATCATGGCTCTTTGTCAGAGTAGTAGCTTGATCAAAATAAACTCTCAGATCATGCATCTTCGTCAGAGTCATAGCTTAATCGAAATCCAACTCTCAGATCCTGCCTCTTCGTCAGAGTTATAGCTTGATCAAAATCAAACTCTCAAGATCCTACCTCTTCATTAGTGTTGTAGCGAATCAAACTCTCCGCTCAAGATCTTGCCTATTCGTCAGTCTTATAGCAGATCAAACTCTCTTCTCAAGATCATGCCTCTTCATCAATCTTATAGCGAATCAAACTTTCTTCTCCAGATCCTACCTCTTCGTCAGTGTTATAGCGGATTAACTTTTTTAGATTCTGTCTCCTTATCAGTGGTGGAGCGAATCACCCCATTTTATAGATTCAACTTTTCCAAGATTGGCAGAGTAGATGAACCAACTCTCAAAAATATAATTTAAATTAAACCTTTTAATTTTACAATTTGAAATAAAAAATAAAAAAGGGTAAAAAGGAAAAAAAAGAAAAGAAAACTATTTTAGATCATATTTCTTCGTCAGTATTGCAATTGGATCAAATATCAGAACCTTCATCATTCGATCCTGCCTCTTCGTCAGTGTCGTAGCTGGATCGACCTTACTGTTGCGCGTAATAAGTGCTCTGCAATTGTGCAAGTGTATACATCACAAGTTATAGTATAAAATATATCATCTCCACAGGGATTGGCGCCACTTCAAGAATCTAATCTCTTGCACTATAAAAAGTAAAAACACAAGTAGAAGATTATAAGGGTTTAACTAATAACTAAACTAGAAAGCAATAAAGTAAAAGAATAGATGAGATCAAATGAGAGAGATAGGCCAGGTTATCGTGAGTTGAGGTGTGATAGCCGATTGGATCGTCTTGGTAAAAGAGTGCAAGGGCAACTCAGTTGCCGTGGCAACTTGCACAACGGGGTTGCCTTGGCAACTAATCGATGGTTGCCTGGGCGACTAGTTGGGCAACTACTTGGGCGTCTGGGCAGCAACCTTCAAGGTTCGGCAGAGCGTTATTCAATGGTTTCTTCTTATCCCTAAGTCGAAACTCTAGCTACTTGTGCATACCTTGATAATACATCCCTGCGTGAATCAAGGGTGAACAACAACCAATCTTGCGCTCTTCTTAGCCGTTGAAATCCTTAACTTATTCCTAAGCCGGATTAATCTCCACCATCAATAGATTGAATAAAGATCATATTCATTCGTTTCTTGAATCTAACTCTCTCGATATTAGATAAATAGATGAAGTTACGAGATCCTCTCCCGATTCACTCGCAAACAAGAATAAGAACCAAGAATGAATAAACCTTGAATATAAAAGTGCAAACTCTTATTACCTAAACAAAATCCAATTGTTTCTCTCAACCACAAAACACAATAACCTTAGCCGAATAGATTTAGTTCATGGCTAGGTTCTAAAGAAACACAAGATAAAGAATTCCTAGCGTGAACCTAATTGAACAAAAAAGAAAATATGAAAAATAGATGGAGCCTTCTTGTCGATATCTCTCTTGAAGCTTGTCGAAAATTCTCTCTACTCTCTCCCATTGGAGTTGACGACATGACCTCTAATTTATAGGGCTAGGTCAAAGTCCTTCTTTGAGGAGGAAGTTAAGTTGGAATTAAATTATCTTTAAAGAATATAATTCTTTATTATAATTATATTCCTTCTAGAACTTCTCATATCTTCTTGGAATTTAATTCTTCTTTAACCTCTTCATGGAAATCAAACTCCTTTGGGATTTAGCTTTGCTCCACGTCATCTTGGGCTTGTCTAGTCATCAATTTCGACTACCATATCACCTTATTCTTTGTCGACAATTGCCCTGGCAACTGGCTCAACATCTCCTTCATGCATTGCCCTAGCAACTAGCTCGGCATCTTCTTCATGCATTGCCCTGGCAACTAGCTTGGCATCTCCTTCGTGCATTGCCCTGACAACTAGCTCTAGCCTTGCTTTGGCAAGTGATTCTGCACATACACACAAAACACACCAAAGCAGCATCTTTTCCCACTAAAACTACCAAGTTATGTAATCAAGCTCAACGGTGGAAGGAAACATGGATTAATGCATGAATGGCTAATCATGCAACTAATATGAGCCTAAGTCTAACAATAATATGAGTAAAAAGGGTAAGAAAATAGTACTTTTGAACACTTATCACACCCCCAAACTCGAACTATTGCTTGTCCTCAAGCAATGCAAACTAATAATTACCTGCCAAGACTTTAATTTTCACAAACTTAGCTTTGAACTTGATTTCAATTCTCAGAACCGGGGCACAAAGTATGATTGGTTTTTCATTATTCGGAAAACTTAGGAGTTACTCGGAATCAAACTATAATGCTTGTGAGTGTGTGCGGAGTTGTGTGCAAGTTGATTTTTTGGATTCTATGCAAACAAGAGGTTTTCAAATTACTTCATTGGGTTCTTTTAACATATTTTAACTAGAGCCAGTTTCGGGCAGCTTTAGTGTTTTGTTTTTAGTTTTCTTAAGTTAATTAATTTATTCAGCTAGAGCCGGTTTCGGGCACCTCTAGCGATCAATTTTTAGTACATACTAGAGCCAATTTCAGGCACCTCTAGCGATCGCATACTAGAGCCAATTTTGGGAACCTCTAGCATTCATCCAAATTTTATTCTAATCCCCCAATTTTTTAACTATCAACCTAAGTTTACTAGAATTCCTTAAATCAATCAAACCACAACAGTGTTTCATCAAGTTTAGCATCATAGTAAAATTCTAAGTGTTTCCATGGTTATCCTAGAATAAAAATTCTATCAATTAAGTGCATTGGCAAAGTCATCATCGGATATTCATCAAATCTAGGCAATTCTTGTTCCAACTAAAGGCATGACAAACAATTTATGTATCCTAAATGCAATACTTAAGATGAATGCAACTAAACATGGTAACTAACTAATAACAATCCCCCCCAAACTCGAGTGAGGCATTGTCCTCAATGCATGCATTAAAGAGAAATAAAAATAAAGAAAAGTAAAATACAAACGAGGACTTACTCCGAGAGTTCGTCGTCGTGGATGATTAGTTTCCTTTTGGTCGGTGTCTTGATTCTCTTGCTTGAACGCGATGGTTGTTTCCTTGTTGCCGATGGTGGAATCGATCCTCGTACGGGGTTGTCCTCATCGTCCTCTTCATCAATGTCATTGGCTTTTCGCTTGGAGGATTCAATTGGTGCGGTCTTTGTTGGTGCAATGGAGGACTCGTCCGAATCTGAAAAATCAGACAAGGATTCCGTACGAGTTGATTCGGGCATAGGTGCTTTACCTTTGGCTTTTGCAGTGGTTGATTCGTATAGCTTTAATTAAGTTAATCTATTTCAAAGTGGAATTTTAGTGACCTATTTGCAAAAAGAGGAAGTGATTACTTTTTTAAATGAATACAAATTAAGAATATTTAAGAGACTATTCTGTCATTTGTCGTTTTTAATCAAAATTTCCTCCATTATCGAATCAGAATCGACGGTTACTCAAAATAAAAGAGAGAACTCTTCATTTTCTCTGCCAAATCCATTTTCTTGATTCTCAAACACTCAAATGATTTTTCATGGATTTCATTTTATTTCTTAACCAATTTCTCTCTACTTTCTTTCTAAACGCTAGCATTTTATCAAACTTCCTCTCCATCATTTTCTACCGATTTTCACACAAGATTGGAGAAGTTCTTCTTCAAAATTCGTTTTTCCATTCAGACAAGGTAATGTGATGTTTCTCGATGATATTTCATATGTTTTGTATTCTTAATCTATTTTTTAAATTACCTTTAAGATTAAAAAGGAATTTTATTGTGATTTTAAGCTTTTAAGAGCTTTAATGGTGGAATCTTTATTTCTGATGTAAATCTAAATTTTTGGATTGGGTTGTGAAGATTTCTTATGGGACATTAAGAATTTAATCTTAATCTTTAAGAATAAAATCTGGAATTAATGAGATTGGTAGATTTTAGATAGGTGTTCTTGAGAAAAAAATGTAATTTCTTGATTATGGATTTCCTAATGAAATATACTGTTAAGGAAGGTTAAGTAGAGATGACTAGAGTTAATTTGAGATTAGAATTGAGGTTTTGATGATGTTTGGGAGTTAGGATGAAGAATTTCGTTATTGTGGTGAGTTTTCAGTTTTAAGGGAATTTAGGAATAGTAACTATTTTGCAATATAGTTGATGTGATTTTGGAATTGTTATTAATGGAAAATTATGTTGTTGATGAGGTGTAGAGGTTACGGAACCGTTATTGGAAGAATGAAGTTCGATTGAAGATTTCGACTAAGAGGAGAAGCTTTCGACATTTGAGCGAAAGCAGTTGGTGAGTGCGATTTTACACATTGCTCTTTAGCACGGTTTGAAATGTTGTTTGAGGCTTAATAATACACTAACTAGCAATTTTAAGCTCGGAAATAAATTTTTCTAAACTTTCGCTTTTATTCGCTTCAAATTTCCCAAGAGGTATACAATTGTTTGATTTCTATGTGATGACATAAGTGTCAAACTTATTTTTTTATGCATCCCTTTATGTTAGATATGATTTGAAATATGTAAAAAATGTACTTTAAAGTACTAGTATGATTCTCGATAAGTTTTGTGAAAATGCCCTTGAGCATAAAATTCTATAAGCATGTGATAAGTGTTTTGCATAAGGAACACAATAAGTAAATATGTTTTAAACAGATAAATTGGTTTGTGACAATGTGAAAAAATCTAGATATAATTGGCGTGTCATAGGATGAGTATACTCCATAAGAATGTGTGAAATAAATTATGAAGGACCCGTTAGTCTAACCGATCGATCGTACTTAAATTATGAAGGACTCGTTAGTCTAGCGATTGTGGATTCGAAAGACTTGTTAATCTAGCAATCATTTGTTGGTTGTGAATCCGAAGGACTCGTTAGTCTAGCAATCATTTGTTAGTTGTGAATTTGAAGGACTCAGTCTAGCAATTTCGTTAAGAGAAAGCATATTTCGTTATGATCTTTTGTTGAAATGTTTGGAAAGCTAAGTATATGTTTTGTTTTGATTTAAAGCATTGATGATTAATTTTGTGCAAGAGCACTCACTAAGATATAAAAAGCTTACGCTCATGCAGAGGATTGAGACTTTTGTGGGCTGTTTTTAAGGCAAGGACGTGAGTCCAAGACAATCCAAAGCTTTTTGAGCATGTTTACTTGGTTTTTACAAATGTTGTAATAAGACAATGTGGGCCATAAACTCTTGGGATTTAGTTGTGATTTGGTTAAATGGTTTTATATGTTCTCCTTATGTTTTCAATGAAGACTTGATACCTTTGATTTGAGTTTGAAATGATTTGAATGGTTGCTTAGAAATGAATTAGTTCTTGAGTATGAGTAGTGTTTTTTAATATGCAATTTTGGTTCAATGGTCTATGTTGCTATTATGATGTTTTGATGGTTTGATCGTGTCATATGTTTTATATTGGTGATATGTGACTGGTCCAAATAGGTTTTAAACCTTAGAAGCTTAAAATGGCATTTTTGGTTTCAAAAGTATGTTATGAGATGCATATTTGGTCTTTTATCTCTATATTCTCACTTTGGCCATTAATGTTGACGAAACTTATTGAGTGAATGCATGTTTATGTGTTAGATATGTCCATAAACCTTTAGGAGCATGTTTAGATTGTCTGATTCCATTTTAGAGGGTTTTCGGACATAACTTTAGATTCAAATATGTAATTTTTGTAGTCGAGTATCGATACTACTAGACTGTCATACCAGTATTGTTGGGCTGACGTACCAGTTGCTCAATACCAATACTGATTTGTAGGGGTGTTCATTACCGGGTACTAGATTCTTCGGCCCGTGTCCTGGCCCGCTTCAACCGGGTACCTACGAAACTCGGGTACTTGAAAATTCGGGTAACGGGTACCCATATTTTTACTTTTTTTAAATCATTTAATTTTATTAAAAAAAAACTTAAACTAATAAAAGTTCGAATTATATAATCCCATCATAGAGTTTAAGATCCAAAGTATCAAACCCTTGGTTTTAAAAGGCGCGAGGTGCTCCGAGGCGCAAAAGGTCCCTGAAGAGTCGAAGCGTAGGCGATGTGCCCTTTTTTATCCAAAAATTTATAAATTATTCATATAGCATATTTTATACTTAAAAACATGATAATTATATTATAAATGTCAAAAGATGACAGTAATGTTCGATAATTCATTATTTATCACATTGACATTTGGACATGCCAAATTGTTAAACAATTTAATAATCCCTATAAGAATTGAAAATTGTAAATTCACCTATGCTTATCCAATATAAATATTAAACAAATACCAAGTTTGAGCTTTAAAAGATCAGAGACAATTGAGGGGAAAGTCATTTGATAATTGATACTATTCCAAAAATTGTAAATTGGTTGGTAAAACAGAATACAAGCATGTTTTCAGATATTAAACATAATAACAACAAAATTAAACGCCTAAACATGTAAAAATAGATCATTATCCACGAATTCATAGCGAAAATCTTGTAATATTGTGTGTTTGTAATCCAGTTTGGTTACATAGAATCCAATATACCCATTAAAAGAAAATAACCCGTTCAAATAAACAGAAAAATAAAGCAGTGATTGGACTGCCCACTGCGCTTAATGTAAAAATAGTAGCAATCAAATAACAGTGCAATCAGAAGAAAAGAAGAGAAAATAAACGGTGGGTGCTCACAGCACTTATCGGCAACGGTGGCTAGGGTTAAAGGGTGGCTGAAATTTTGGGGGAGACAGAGCAATTAGGTTTTGTGTGTTTATCGTGAATTTGGGGAGGCTGGCTAGAGTTGTAGAGTATATCCTAATAAAAGTATAAAACACATGTTTTTTTAAAACCTTCAGGGATAAGAGGCGTCATCTCGCGCGCCTCACACCTCAGGCGAAAACGCTCAGAAGCAGGCGCATCCTGCTGTTGTGCGTAATAAGTGCTCCGCAATTGTGCAAGTGTACACGTCGCAAGTTATAGTATAAAAGATATCGTCTCCATAGGGATTGGTGCCACTTCAAGAATTCAATCTCTTGCACTGTAAAAAGTAAAAACACAAGTAGGTGATTGTAGGAGTTTTAACTAACAACTAAACTAGAAAGCAATAAAGTAAAAGAAGATGTAATCAAATGAGAGAGAATAGGCCAGGTTATCGTGAGTTGAGATGTGATAGCCGATTAGATCGTCTTGGTAAAAGAGTGCAAGGGCAACTCAGTTGCCGTGACAACTTGCGCAGTGAGGTTGCCTTGGCAACTAATCGACGGTTGCCTGGGTAACTAGCTGGGCAACTAATTGGGTGGCTGGGCAGCAACTTCAAGGTTCGGCGGAGCGTTCTTCAATGGTTTCTTCTTATCCCTAAGTTAAAACTCTAGCTAATTGTGCATGCCTTGATTATACATCTCTGCGTGAATCAAGGGTGAACAACAACCAATCTTGCGCTCCTCTTAGCTGTTGAAATCCTTAACTTATTCCTAAGCCGGATTAATCTTACCATCAATAGTTTGAATAAAGACCATACTCATTCGTTTCTTAAATCTAGATGAAGTTACGAGATCCTCTCCCAATTCACTCGCAAACAAGAATAAAAACCAAGAATGAGTAAACCTTGAATTGAAAGTGCAAACTCTTATTACCTAAACAAAATTCAATTGTTTCTCACAACCACAAAACACAATAACCTTAGCCAAATAGATTTAGTTCGTGGCTAGGTTCCAAAGAAACACAAAACAAAAAATTCTTAACATAAAACTAATTGAACAAGAAAGAAAAAGATGAATGGTTGAAAGCCCTTGTCGAAATCTCTCCCCTTTGCTCTCTCCTTATCGAAATCTCTCCCTTTGCTTTCCCTTGGAGTTGACTGCTTGGTCCTCAATTTATAGGGCTAGGTCAAAGTCTTTTTTTGAGGAGGAAGTTAAGTTGGAATTAAATACTTTTAAAGAATATAATTTTTATTACATTTAAATTCCTTCTAGATCTTCTCCTATCTTCTTGGAATTTAATTTCTCTTTAACCTCTTCATGGAAATCAAACTTTTTTGGGATTTAACTTTGCTCCACGTCATCGTGGGCTTATCTAGTCATCAATTTCGACTGCCATATCATCTTATCCCTTATTGACAATTACCCTGGCAACTATCTCGGCATCTCCTTTATGCAGTGTCGGCATCTCCTTCATGCACTACCCTGGCAACTGTGTCGGCATCTCCTTCATGCACTACCGTGGCAAATGGTTCCAGCCTTGTTTAGGCAAGTGATTCTGCACACACACAAAAACAACTATCGGCAACACCCTTTTTTCCACAAAATTAAGCAAAATATGAAATCAAGCTTGTCCACCAAGGAAACAATGCAAACATGCATGAATGGCTAATAATGCAACTAATATGAGCCTAAGTCTAGCAATAATATGAGTAAAAAGGGTGAATAAAATAGTACTTTTAGACACTTAACACACCCCCAAACTCAAACTATTGCTTGTCCTCAAGCAATGCAAACTAATAATTACCCACCAAAACTTCAATTTTCACAAACTTAGCTTTGAACTTTATTTCAATAATCAGAAACGTGGCACAAAGTATGATTGGCTTTTCATTTTTTGAAAAACTTAGGAGTTACTCGGAATCAAACTATAGTGCTTGTGAGTGTGTGCGGAGTTGTGTGCAAGTTGATTTTTCATATTCTATGCAAACAAGAGGTTTTCAAATTACTTCCTTGGGTTCTTTTAACATGTTTTAACTAGAGCCGGTTTCGGGTACCTCTAGTGTTTTGTTTTTAGTTTTCTTAAGTTAATTAATTTATTCGACTGGAGCCGGTTTTGGGCACCTCTAGCGATCAATTTTTAGCACATACTAGAGCCAATTTCTAGCACCTCTAGCATTCATCCAATTCTTATTCTAATCCCTTAATTTTTTAACTATCAACCTAAGTTCGCTAGAAATCCTTAATTCAATCAAGCCACAACAATGTTTCATCAAGTTTAGGATCATAGTAAGATTTTAAGTGTTTTCACGGTTATCCTAGAAAAAAATTCTATCAATTAAGTGCATTGGCAAAGTCATTGTCAGATATTCATCAAATCTAGGCAATTCTTGTTCCAACCAAAAGCATGACAAGCAATTTATGTATCCTAAATGTAATACTTAAGATGAATGCAACTAAACATGGTAACTAATAACAACCCCCCAAACTTGAGTGAGGCATTGTCCTTAATGCATGCAACAAAGAAAAATAAAAATAAAAATAAAATAAAGAAAAGTAAAATGTAAACGAGGACTTACTCCGAGAGTTCGTTGTCGTGGGATGATTAGTTTTCTTTTGGCCCGTGTCTTGATTCTTTTGCTTGAACGCGGTGGTTGCTTTCTTGTTGCGATGGTGGAATCGATCCTCGTACGGGGGTGTCCTCATCATCAATGTTATTGGCCTTTCTTTTAGGCTTGGAGGATTGGATTGGTGCGGTCTTTGTTGGTGCAATGGAGGACTCGTCCGAATCTAAAAAATCAGATAATGATTCAGTACGAGTTGATTCGGGCATAGGCACTTTACCTTTGGCTTTTGCAGTGGTTGCCGTGGCGTCTTTACCTTTGGTTGCCGCGGCATTTTCAGTGTTGGTTGCTGGGGCAACTGCTTGGGCAGGCGCAGTGTAGGTTGTTGCGACATCATCTGTTTCGGTTGTCGTGGCAACTGCTTCATTGGTTGCCGCAACAAGGATTTCGACAGGAAAGATTGGGAATGACACGCGGCTGTCCGGGTACTTTTCCAGGATGAATTGGGTGATGGCATTGTTGTGATCCGTTATGTACCGCATGAACATTAGTTGCTGGTCTTCAATTTGCCTAAGGCGGTTCGCCAACAGTTGTAAGAGTACTTCAAGTTGTCTCGGGCATCAGTTGCTTGGGCATTAGGAGTTGCCGCGGCAATTTAAGGCGTTGGGGATTTTACCCGTGCCTCTCCCATTAGCTTTTGAATTTGTGCTCGATTCCAACCGGACTTTGGTAGGGCCTTTTCATCAGTGGAGTCACTTAGGACATGCATCTCCTTGCAAAGATTGGAAATTAAGCAAGGGAAGAAAAGAGAACCCTTGTCTTTTGTGCTACATACAAAAATCTCATCACAAATAATTTTTCCAATGTTAATGATGTGATTATGCAAGATAGAATGTATGTGCAAAAGACGAGGTGTATCAACGGTGGTATATGTGTTGTGGGCATTAAAGAATTTTTAACAAAGTTATTCCATAATTTTGCCTCGGGTTTAAGCTGAAGGCGATTTACCGTGTCCTTGTATTTACCATCGTTCCAATGAGTTCTCGGTAGAGTGAGTTCTTGAAGCACCTTGTCGAGTTGCTTGGGCGTGAGTTGATCAAAAAAGGCTTGATGCTCGTCCTTCTCAACGTAGAACCCGTAAAAGGTGTTGATATTTTTGGGGCTTATGAGTATAGCCTTGTCACGAACAAAAAATAAGGATTATCTGGGTTAGGTGAGTGAGCATAGAATTATCTTACCTATGAGATGTTACCGGTTCTGATTGATGGCAAAAGATTTGCCACATTTGATGTGCAATCCTTTCGAAGATGAATGGTTCAAGGCCGAAATCTTGATGAGAGTTGGAGTATTCGAAGCCTTATTCTTCGCAAATCTTCCGACTTTCAAACTTGGAGTGAAATCTTTCTTGAACCACCGGTGTAGCAAACTTCTTGTATCTTGGTTCTTTGGAGGAACTTGGATGAACCAAAAATTCGATTTTGGATGCCATAGATGATCTTGGTTGTGAGTTTGGTAGAAACAAAGAAAAGAAAGAAAAAGAAACTAAAGAGTTGCAAGATGAAAAATAGGAATAGGTTTTTTTTGGAAGTTAAGGGTGATAGGTTAAATAGAAAAGATAGGTAGTAAATATGGTAGGTGAGATTAATTGGAAGGAAAGAAAACAAGGGTTTTGATTGAGTGAAAGGGATGGTTAGGGGATTTGGGGAAGGAGAAGGGTTTGGCCGGCTATGTAGGGTTTATTTAGGGTAAATTGAAGGCTTAATATAAGCCTTAGATTTATCCCATTAATTTCCTTGTTGAGGAAGTTTCCTTCTTGAATCAAATTCCTCTTTATCTTGAACTTTTCCTACAATTCAAAAACAAATAAAATAAGGATTAAAATTAAAGATAAACTAATAAAAGAAAATAAATAAAGATGTGCAAAGAAATTCTTAAACTTGAAATTTTAAAATAATTAGATAAATATGAAAGAAAGATGTAGTCTTAATCTTAAAGAAAATAAATAAATCTATCCTAAAAAGAGAAATAACAGAAATTAATAAATAAAAATAAATAATAAAAAATTAAATAGCTCGAAAAAAATAAAAATAAAAAGAAAATATCGAAAGGAGAACATGCTCATGCATCTCCTAAGGTGACCACTTCTTTGTTACGTTCCACATGGGCACCGTTGTAGTGCTTCAATCTTTGTCCGTTAACTTTGAATTCATGTTCGTCAGTGATGGACTTGATTATCACGACACCATAGGAGAACGGTTTGACAACTTCGAATGGTCCCGACTATCTTGATTTCAGTTTTCCCGAGAAAAGTTTCAGCCGAGAATTGAATAAGAGAACTAGTTGCCCTGGCATAAATTATCGCGGCTATAGTTTCTTGTCATGCTATTGCTTTGTTTTCTCCTTGTAGATTCATGCATTGTTATAGGCGAGTGCACGAAATTCTTCTATCTCGTTGAGGTCCAACAAAAGCTTTTGCCCGGTACTTTCCCAATCCATATTCAGGGTCTAGATTGCCCAATATGCCTTGTGTTCGATTTCCACCGGTAGATGACATGTTTTGCCATAGACAAGTTGGAAGGGAGACATACCTAAGGTTGTTTTGAATGCAGTGCGATATGCCTAAAGTGTATTATCTAGTCTTACTAACCAATCCTTCTTAGAGGGATTTACAACTTTCTCGAGTATACCCTTCAATTCCCGGTTGGAAATTTCTACTTGCCTATTGGTTTGTGGGTGATATGCCGTGACAATCTTGTGAGATACACCAAAGCGTTGTAACATCTTAGCGATGAGTTTGTTGTCGAAGTGCTTGCCTTCATCACTGATAATTGTTCTCGGCATCCCAAACCGTGTAAATATATTTTTCTGCAAGAATTGTTGCACGGTCTAGGAATCGTTTACGGGAACTGCAGCTGCTTCAACCCATTTAGACACATAGTCGAGGTAAGCAGAATGTAGAGGTTGCCAAATGAAGATAGGAAATGTCCCATAAAATCGATCCCCCATACATCGAACAATTCCACCTCGAGGATGTTTTGAAGTGGCATCTCATGTCATCTAGAGATATTGCCCGTCCTCTGGCAACGATCACATTACTTGTAAAACTCTTGGGCATCTTTGTACAGTGTTGGCCAATACAAATCGAATTGCAAAACTTTGGCCGCGGTATGTGTTCCTCCAAAATGTCCTTCATAGGGTGAAGAATGGTATTACTGGAGTACATTCTGTTGCTCCTCCTCAGGGACACATCGGCGTATAACTTGATCTGCACATTGTTTAAACAAAATGGGCTCGTCCTAAAAGTAATGCTTAGCATCATGGCAGAACCGCTTCTTCCCTTGGTGAGTAAGGCCATAAGGTAAAATACCACAAACAAGAAAATTAACTAAATCCGCGTACCAGGGTATTGCCGAGGCATGTGTTGTCGTGGCAACTGCTTCCATGGTTGTCGAGGCGTGCGCGTCTAGAGTTTCCACGACATGTGCGCCAATGGTTGCCGAGGCATACGCGTTTGGAGTTACCGAGGCATGCGCGTCAAGGGTTGCCGTGACAACTGCTTCTATAGTTGCCGAGGCAACTAACAATTGCTCATCCGGGAATGCATCGCATATCTCTAAATCCGCGTCCTCCTCCCTATTGTGTTCTAAGCATGACAAGTGATCGGCCACTTGAATTTCTATTCCTTTCATGTCCTTAATTTCAATGTCAAACTCTTGTAAAAGTAATATCCAACGAATCAAATGAGGTTTGGCATCCTTTTTAGCAAATAGATACTTAATTGTCGAATGGTCCGTATGAATAATTACCTTTGTACCAATCAAATAGGATCAGAACTTGTCAAATGCGAAAACTACGGCTAGTAACTCTTTCTCCATTGTTGTGTAATTCACTTGAGCACTATTAAGAGTTTTACTAGCGTAACATATCACATGAAAGGTCTTACCTGTGCGTTGGCCTAGGACTGCTCCTACCGCGAAATCACTTGCATCATACATGAGCTCAAAAGGTATCGTCCAATCGGGTGGAACAATAATAGGTGCCGAGGTAAGTTTTTCCTTTAGGGTTTCGAATGCTTGGGGCGCAAGAATCATCAAATTGAAGACTTTATCCTGTTCAAGTAAATTGCACAAGGGTTTAGTAATTTTAGAAAAATTATGAATGAACTTCCTGTAAAAACCTGCACGTCCAAGAAAGCTTCAGATTTTTTTAACCGAACTTGGTGGGGGTAATCTCTCGATCACGTCCACCTTGGCTTTGTCTACTTCAATTCCCTTGGATGAAATCTTGTGGCTGAGTACTATTCCTTCATCTACCATAAAATGGCACTTCTCCCAATTAAGGACTAAATCAGCTTCTTCACATCTTGCCAACACATTCTCTAAATTACCAAGGTAACTGTTGAAGTCATTACCAAAAATGAAAAAATCATCCATGAATATCTCAAGGAAGTCTTCGACCATGTCTGAAAAGAGTACCGTCATGCATCTTTGGAAGGTTGCTGGGGCATTACACAATTTGAATGGCATCATTCGGAAAGTATAAGTACCGTGTGGGCATGTGAAGGTTGTCTTTTCTTGATCTTCTGGTGCTATGGCAATTTGATTGTAACCTGAATAACCATCATGAAAACAATAAAAAGGTTTACCTGCAAGACGGTCAAGCATTTGATCAATAGAGGGTAATGGAAAGTGATCTTTCCTAGTGGCTTTGTTTAGCTTTCGATAATCCATACAAACCCTCCAACCGGTCACAGTCCTAGTTGGAATGAGTTTATTATTTTCATTACTTACCACCATTATACCTCCCTTTTTCGGTACACATTGTACCGGACTTACCCATGTACTATCAGAGATAGGGTATATGATGTCGGCGTCAAGCCACTTGATGATTTCTTTCATTACAACCCCTTTCATGGCATGATTCAGTCTCCACTGGGCCTCAATCGAAGGTTTGTGATCATCTTCCAACAAAATCTTGTGCATGCACACTGCCAGACTAATTTCCTTCAAGTCGGCAATTGTCCATCCTATTGCCTTCTTGTGTATCATCAACATGTCGATTAGCTTCTTTTCCTACTCAGGCTGTACTTAGAGGAAATAATTACATGCAATGTATTATCGGTTTCCAAGTAAGCATATTTTAGTTGCCCTGTCAACTGTTTCAACTCAAGAATCTGTGGTTGTTTAATGGAGGGCTTTTCGAGTTTACCTTCCTTACTTGAGTAATTCAGTGGTTCAAAGTATGTACCTGGTCGATTGACTAACCAATTTGCCTCTTCTTGTTGTTCTTCATCGATCAGTTCTTCATACTCCTCGGGTTTCTCTAAATCGATAATGTAGTTGCCGAGGCAACTAAATTCTTCATCGAAGTCAAACTCTACCATGGCATGAAGAAGTTAGCATTCTTCTGGGTCATCGACATGCCTTAGTGTTTGGAACACATTCAGTTTAACTTGCTGGTCACTCACCCTCATTGTGAGTTCTCCCTGTTGCTAGGAAGGGTCTGACGAGAATGATAGGTGCATGTTCATCTGCTTCACAATCCAAAACAATAAAGTCAGCGAGAAAAATAAATTTATCAACTTTTACCAGTATGTCTTCAATTTTTCCCTCTGGATGCACATAGGATCTGTCAGCTAGCTGTAGCATATCTGTTGTAAGTATTGCCTTCCTGATTCCTAGTTTCTGGAAAACTGATTTAGGCATCAAGTTTATGCTTGCTCCAAGGTCACATAATGCTTTCTCGACATAGTGGTTTCTGATGGAACAAGGTATTGTGAAACTTCCGGGATCCTTCAACTTGGGTGGCATGCAATTGTGCAACATGGCCATGCATCCCTCAGTTGCGGCAACTGTTTCAAACTCTCCTAGCCTTGTTCTCTTGGACACAATGTCTTTCAGAAACTTGGCATAGTTTGACATTTGTTCAATCGCCTCAACCAATGGCAAGTTGATGTGGACTTGCTTTAGGATATCAAGAAACTTCTTGAATTGATATTCTTGCTTTTGTCGCTTCAACCTTTGTGGGAATGGTGGTGGAAGTCGAATATCTTCGATCCTTTCATTGGTCTGTAACTTTATTGACAGCATTGCCGGGGCAACTGGAGTTGCCGAGGCATCGTCAACTGGGGTTACTATGGTATGCCTATCGTTGGTTGCCGCGACAATTCCTGGTTCAGCATCAGAGGCTTTGTCGCTGAGTTTGTTTTGTTCTTTTTGTGGAGTTTTGTTTGATGAGCGAGCTTGAGCCTCTTTAAGTTGTTGGTCATTTCTAGTGGTGATCGCCTTACATTGCTCATGGCCAGTTCCTCTTGTGACTTCAATATCGTTAGGTAAACCTCATTGTGGTCTAGTATTCAGGTTTTGAGCAAATTGTCTGACTTGATTTTCCAATGATTTGATTGCCGCCTCTTGGTTTTGCAATCTCATATCTGTCCTATTAATAAAAGCATCAGTTCTTTTTATGAAGTTACTATTCTCAGCCATATAAGATTCAGTTTTCAACATAAAAGCATTGAGAGAATTTTCTAAAGAACTACATGTTGTTGGTTGTTGTTGCGGCAACTGTTGCCGTGGCATATTCTGCTGGAATCCCGATGCTTGTGCATTCTGATTGTCCTGGTTTAGAGCATTGTTGGGATTACTCCATGAAAAATTTGGGTGCTTCTTCCAAGCTGGATTGTATGTATTGGGCATCACATTGTTATTTCGGTTGTAATTCCTCACATAAAAGCTGAATTTTGGATTCTGCATACATTCAGAAGAATCATGGTTACCACCACATAACTCACAAAAGGAATCCATTACCTTGACCTCCTGTGTGTTGTTTGGTTTCTGCATGTTCTGGACCATCTTGGTTAGAGTGGCTAATTGTGCCGAAATTGAGTCTGATGATCCAAGTTCATGTATTGTGGCTTGGCGTCTAGCTCCTCCTCTTCTAGCAGATGGGAACTGATAATCATTCTTGGCAAGATTGTTTAGAATTTGCATTGCTTCCTCCGGCGACTTATCTAGAAGTATGTCGTTTGCCGAGGCATCTAGCATTATCCTTGTTGGTGTATTCACAGCATTGTAAAACATTGTTACTTGTGTCCACACTGGGAATTTGTATAGGGGCATTTGTGTAGAAGTTCTCTATATCGCTCCCAAGCCTCGTACATGGATTCATAATCCGCCTGCCGAAAAGAAGTAATTTCGTTACGAAGCTTATCAGTCAAATTTGTAGGATTAAATCGAGCAAGGAAATCATGACAAAGATCGGTCCAAGATCCTATTGATCCGGTAAGAATACTATTCAACCATGCTTTCGCCCTATCCCTCAGTGAATAGGGGAATAATCTTAGTCGTAAAACATCGGGGGTGACTCATTGTATTTTGAATGAATTGCAAATCTCGAGGAAAAAATTAATATGTTGTCGTGCATTTTCAGTTGCTGAGCCGCCAAATTGACCAATTGTGTTGATCATATTGAACATCACCGATTTTAACTCAAAGTGGCCAGCTTCAAT
This sequence comes from Hibiscus mutabilis, assembly GCA_019671005.1. NCBI lineage: Eukaryota > Viridiplantae > Streptophyta > Magnoliopsida > Malvales > Malvaceae > Hibiscus > Hibiscus mutabilis. The sequence continues at coordinate 16,577,534 of CM033722.1, read as the reverse complement.
TTCAGGTGTGACAACTCCTGGATTAAGTCCTTCAAGATAGTCTCGAATAGTTCTATTTCGTGCAAGAATCACTCCTCCTCCTGCTGGAACATCTTGATTCATATTTCCATCTTGATTAGCCATTGCTACTCTTAACCTTTGTCTGAGTCTTTGCAAGGTTCGTTCTATTTCTGGATCAAAGGGATATTCTGGTGTAATTGGTCTCGCCCTGGTCATATACCAATGCAAAACCAAAGTTTGTTAACCCTTTGAATCTTAAACAAGAAAAATAAAAAGTGCAAGAAAAAAAATAAAGTAAAAACCAAAAACTTGTTGCGCGTAATAAATGCTCCGCAATTGTGCAAGTGTACATGTCACAAGTTATAGTATAAAAGATATCGTCTCCATAGGGATTGGTGCCACTTCAAGAATTCAATCTCTTGCACTGTAAAAAGTAAAAACACAAGTAGTTGATTGTAGGAGTTTTAACTACCAACCAAACTAGAAAGCAATAAAGTAAAAGAATATGTAATCAAATGAGAGAGAATAGGCCAGGTTATCGTGAGTTGAGGTGTGATAGCCGATTGGATCATCTTGGTAAAAGGGTGCAAGGGCAACTCAGTTGCCGTGGCAACTTGCGCAGCGGGGTTGCCTGGGCAACTAATTGGGCGGCTGGGCAGCAACTTCAAGGTTCGGCGGAGCGTTCTTCAATGGTTTCTTCTTATCCCTAAGTCGAAACTCTAGCTAATTGTGCATGCCTTGACAATACATCCCTGCGTGAATCAAGGGTGAACAACAACCAATCTTGCGCTCCTCTTAGCCGTTGAAATCCTTAACTTATTCCTAAGCCGGATTAATCTTCACCACCAATAGATTGAATAAAGACCATACTCATTCGTTTCTTGAATCTAACTCTCCCGATATTAGATAAATAGATGAAGTTACGAGATCCTCTCCCAATTCACTCGCAAACAAGAATAAAAACCAGGAATGAGTGAACCTTGAATTGAAAGTGCAAACTCTTATTACCTAAACAAAATCCAATTATTTCTCACAACCACAAAACACAATAACCTTAGCCAAATAGATTTAGTTCATGGCTAGGTTCCAAAGAAACACGAAACAAAGAATTCCTAACATAAACCTAATTGAACAAGAAAGAAAAAGATGAAGAATGGTTGAAAGCCCTTGTCGAAATCTCTCCCTTTTGCTCTCTCCTTGTCGAAATATCTCCCTTTGCTCTCCCTTAGAGTTGACGGCTTGGTCCACAATTTATAGGGCTAGGTCAAAGTCTTTTTTTTGAGGAGGAAGTTAAGTTGGAATTAAATACTTTTAAAGAATATAATTCTTTATTATATTTAAATTCCTTCTAGATCTTCTCCTATCTTCTTGGGATTTAATTTCTCTTTAACCTCTTCATGGAAATAAAACTCCTTTGGGATTTAACTTTGCTCCACGTCATCTTGGGCTTATCTAGTCATCAATACCGACTGCCATATCATCTTATCCCTTATCGACAATTGCCCTGGCAACTGCACCGTCATCTCCTTCATGCACTGCCCTGGCAACTGCGTCGGCATCTCCTTCATGCACTGCCCTGGCAAATGGTTCTACCTTGTTTAGGCAAGTGATTCTGCACACACACAAAAACAACTATTGGCAACACCCTTTTTCCACAGAATTAAGCAAAATATGAAATCAAGCTTGTCCACAAAGGAAACAATGCAAACATGCATGAATGGCTAATAATGCAACTAATATGAGCCCAAGTTTAGCAATAATATGAATAAAAAGAGTGAATAAAATAGTACTTTTAGACGCTTAACACATGCTCATCGCCCCACCTCGACTCTCGGATGCGTTTTTCCCAGTGCCTCGCGCCTCAGACGCGCCTTTTAATACTAAGATCAAACCCAAACAATTTTAGAATATAAATTTCATAATCCTTAGAAATTACATGCATAATTAGGTTGTTTGATTTGAGAATTTAGTGAATATAAAGATATTTTGTTTCAATAACAATTATATTTAAAATATAAAAAATAAAAAAATAGGAAATCGGGTCATCGAGTCACCAGGTAACACAATAATAGGTATTATTGCGGCCCGGGCCCGACCCGAGAAAATGTATATTTTCCCACCCTAGTCGGTGGGATGAGTGCCATGAAAATCTCATATGCTTCCCCTAATAATGGAGGCTGGTTGGTATGAGCAGAAAATTGTTGGTGCGTGCAACTGCAAACTTATCTGGTTTTTACCGGGAGATTGAGTCAATGAATAATCACTTTTGGGAGTGAGTGAGATTGTTAAGAACCAAATCAGGTACTTTATAAAACTTTACGCTTGATTCACTACTCTGTGTTATTATTGACTATTTTACTAAGCATATTATCGGTCCAAGTGCTACTGTAGGATTCACTCAAAATAGAAATTCAATTGGTTTAATGGGTCACGTGAGCAATAGATATGGGAGCTGGAGGTGGTTTAATGGTCCCTATTTGGATTCAGCTTTAAAAGTTCACCTGGGCCATTGGTGGAGCCTGCAGTGAATAAATTACATTTGGGCTCAAAATCTAAGGGATGAGTATTGGACGATTTAGTGGTGAACAATATTGGATCCCATTTATTTTTGTATGTTTAGTATTATAGATTAATTCTATTATTAGAATAATACCACATGCTTAAATATAGTATTTTTTAACAATATGTCGGCTGAGTTTTATTAGAAATTAAAATAGAGAAATAGTCCAAAAGAAATGAAATTATAGTAGAAAAAACAAAAATACAATAAATCCAAATTGAAAAAAAAAACTAGAAAACGAAACATCATATCAACAAAGCACGTCTAATGGGCTGTAAAACAGTGATAAAGATGAAACACTAGAGAAATAGAAGTAGAGAGCAAGACTTCTTGTCTCTATCTACTTACACGCTTCAAGATTGAAGTAGGAGTGGTGAGCAAAACCAACAATCTTGGCGCCTGCTTCGTAAAACAGATCTGACTACATCGGTAAACGAATCACAAAAGGGGATCAAATTACTGAAGACCGTCGACAATCTGTAAATCAGAGACGAACATCGTGAAAAACGTATATACAAACGTAGATATGCCACAAAGGTAGATAATAACGTGCCATAAGGCAGAAGCGTGCCACAAAGTAGAGGAAAAGTGTGCCACAAGGTAAAGATAAACGTGTTACAAGGCAGATAAAAAGTAAAAAAAATCGAAATATAAAAGAAAATAATAACTTGCTATAAAAACAAAAGAAAATAACTACTGAGGATGATAATGACCAGCATTAAAACTTACATTATAGTCGAATGGCAAGAACTAAAAAAAGAAAGAAAGAAAGATGGGCTAAAATTTTAGGAGTGGCGCTAGGTTTTTGCTTAAATATAGTATATTAATTCTATGAATAGAATTATAGCTTAATTTTATGTGTGCCAAAATTTACATGCGATAGATAGTACAATATTTCATGCATTTTATGATATTTTATTTTATAAAATAGAGAGATATATTACAATAATTAATCGTCTTTCATGATTTACGATTAACTTATTAATATTGATCTTGTTCATGTATGCATATTTTTAAAATTGTCTTTATAAAAGTATATCACTATATTTGTGGTATTAATATTTTTACTTTTTGAAAAGTACAAATTTATAAAGACAACAAGACTAGGGGTGGATATTCGATCTAATTGAGTAAAAAAAATTTGAGTTAGTCAAATTGATGAATCATATTTTATAACTCAAATTTTATTTGAATTTTTTTGAGTCGAGCTGTGTTTATGAAATTCGAGTTGAGTTGTTCGAGTTTATGTTCAAATTTAATTGTAAACACTTATAATGTTATGATACTAATAAATTTCAATTTAAACGGATTTTACAACCATATAGAATACACATATATTTCTTCATATTTTTATATGTGATATATATATATATATATATATATCAGACAGAGTAAAGAGACTCAACTCGAACTTAAAAATCGATCCACTAACTACTAAAAATTTCAAGTTATTTGAGTCATTCAAATTTCCATTTTATAACTAAAATTTTATTTGAATTTTTTCCTAGTCGAATTTATGAAATTACGACTCGAGTTTTTTCGCGTCGAGTCAAATAATTTGATTTTTCGAGTTAAATTTTACATACCCCTAAACAAGACTATTAAAAGATCACATGGTGAATAACCTTTTCAAGGTCAATCCGATGGAGAATAAAGTTGAGCAGATTATGGAATCAGGCAATTGCATCCATTTCTAGGCCAACAGAGAGATCATTGAGTTTCGTCATAGATAAAAAAGTTAGCTTTAACTATGAAATTAAATTAAATTCTTAATTTATGTTGTTGCTTGTTAATTCATGATTTGCGTATAGTATGAATTGTATGTTGATCAAGTGACACGTGACATCACTAGATTAGAGGAGAAAATTATTAAATTAAAAAATGTTTAAATTTTCCTAATTATGTGGTGACATGTAGCACCATCTAATGTTAATTGAATTAGGATTATAAAAGATAATATATACGAGCAAGCATATTTTGTCGGTTGGCCAAGCTGCTCATCTTTGTTCTCTCATTTTCCTTAGGTCATGATTCTAGACCTACTAGGAACACTCCCTTCCTTCCTTATAGGATTTGTCAATATATATATATATATATATATATATATTATAATCCTAATATGAGTTGAATTAGGATTATAAAGTCTATATAAAGACATGAGAGATCTAGCAGTCATTAATGCTTTTTGCGCAAACCCTCTAAATAGTTTAGAGATTTTTATATGTTGATTTCAACTTGATGAACTGAGTAGAGGTCGGAGTGTTATCGTTGCATCTTAAGAATCAACATCGTGGAATCATGATAGGATCTCTGTCTTCTCTAAATTCAAAATTCTATATTTTAAACAGGTAACCCTTCTCCCTTAATCACCATGATTTTGTTCCTTGTACATGGATCTTTGGAGGTGATCGTCGATAATTTTTTCATTGTGCCATGAAGTGTATCGACATGACCCAACACCATCTATCATCTCTAATACTCAATATTTAGTATCGATACTCATCGTCTAAATTTGTTAAAATCTTTCTAACAAAATAAGTATTAGGTTAATGGGTATAGACAACACTCATAAACCTTTTAATGACTAAAATGCCCTAAGAATAATGCGATACAAGACAAATATCCTTAATCGAGAATAAATTGTGTGATAACTCAATAAGTTGTGTGGTGAGTACATATGTTGTTGGTGACTCTTTGTTGTGATGCTCAAAATGTTGATGCAGACAGTCGAGGTTTTTACAAAATGTTTGACTCATTTAGTTTGGTCTATCTGAATACCTGATGATTATGCTATAGTATCTTCATATAATGTTGAGATAATGTCGTACTTGATAATGTGTAATCCCAAGCAACATTCGAATTAATGGACATTGTCTAATCTAAAGTATCATTATATTTATACATGATATTGTGTGATCTCATGTATTGTTTCTTTTACTATTTTGTTGTGTGTGTGATTATGAGCATGAGTATTGATGTTGAGTTATAATGCTTCTTATGGATGCTAGCATGCAAAGCCTAGATGTTAAATCATAAATATATATGTTTCCACTCATACTGCTCTGCATATACTTCGACTCCAAAAAAAATTTAAAATAAAAAATCTTTATGTGAAAACAATTGTATGACATTGATTCCTAAAGATGATAAAATCATCGAAACTGATAAGTACGTTCAATTGCATCATCCCACACTTTGAAATGAACAAGGAGTAATCCAAATAGGACTTTTGAAACCCATACATCTTCAAAGCATCAAATAATTTTGTGAAGCAACGCCTACGAGTTTGTTTTAACCCATACAACTATTTTCATAGCAAACATATTTTCTTGGACTACCAACCTTAAAGCCAAGAGGTAGTTTCATATAAACATATTTATAAAGATCACCATGAAAAAATAAGCATTATAGACATCCATCTGATGTACTTCTCAATTCTTAACAGTAGTAAAAACTAAGAATACTTAACAATAACTAGATTTTTCTATTAGGGCAAACATTTTATTATAGTCAATTCCCTCGACATGATGATACCTAAGAATGACAAGACGAGTCTTCAATCACTCAATTGAACCATTAGAATTATATTTTATCTTGTAGATCCATTTGCATCCAAGTGTTCACTTGCTTTCTAGAAGGTGTGCTATTTCCCAAGTGACATTTATCTCAAGAGCTTCGATCCTTCGACACATGACGTCTCTCCAAAATCTGTAGTTCACGGATTGGCAATAATATTCAAGTTCTTTTACCATTTTCAAAGCTATAATAAAAGTTATGCCACGTAGAAAAATTATCACAATTCACATAATGTGTTTTATAGACTATGATTTACTGAAGGAACGTTGTAAAGTGGGTAACAAAGCCGCAAATGTACTCATTTTTCGAATGGTGTGAGTAACATAATGATGGAGTCAAATCGATTATCTTGGATTTGACCCAATATCTCTACACGTGCCTCTTTCGAGCTCATTTGTGTAAAATACACAAAAATAAAATCCCGATGGCTAAAAACCTTAAAAAAAAAAAGAATAGTTTGAAGTGACTGCTCATTCAAATATTAAGGGCTATTTTTCGTATCATGTCTTGCACAAAATCAAACTTCATGTATCATGCTGCACATTTAACCAAAGTTCATATGTAGTTTGGATATTTATCATAGTTTTAGAATACTTTCACCTACGAATTTCAAAATCTAATCAGATTTATCTAAAAAACACTTTGATAATCATGCCATATAAATATTATAAAATATTTCAGCCTAAGTTTTTTTTTTTTTATTTCTTCGTCTTTCTAAGTTTTTATTCTGGGTTATCTAGAAGGTGATGTCGTTGGCCTTTGGTCAAGCGACTGCCAACCATGCTTTACCATAACTTTTATGTGTTCTCCTTTATCTTCTCTTTTTTTTTCTATTTTTTTATCTTTCTAGTTTTTGTTTTTGTATATATTTTTATGTTATTTCATTTAGGTTAAAGGGGTACTTTTGCCCATGAGTTCGACCCAAAAAATCAATTTCGTCCCTCGCTGAAAAACACATCTAATGTGGCCCTCTAATCCGTGAAATCGATCAAATTGACCCTTTGACCTACGTTGACCGTTACAGTGCTGATGTGGCAGTTAATAGTGACGACATAGCAGTCCACGATGCTGACATGTCGGTCTACGATGCTGACATGGTAGTACATGTGGGATGATGTGTAACACCCTTAACACATACTCGTAAATCGAATATACATTAAAGATGTTACGGAGTCATTTAAAGAAATCCCGACTTATAAATTTATTTTTACAAGTATTTACAAATTTTAGTTTGTAAATCTAACACTTTCTCGGTTTTCTTAAAAACACAACCTATGTGCAGTTAGCTAGTTTCAACCCTGAATTAATTATTTTAAAACATATTTGGCAATTATGAAAAACAATAGTTCAATTCAGGGTGAAAACTAGATTCGCTATCTAGGCCCTTTCTTGACTTTAAAATCTTTACGCGATTATCGATTATTCTTATTAGCAAAGTAATTATCCTTTCTACCTTAGCTTTATTTTGTTACAATGCTAATGCCTTATTTTACTTTATCCATATACGATTCACCATCAAAATTGATTCCTTATCTATCATTTAGTCTAATTTAATGCATCATACTCTACTAGCAATTAAATAATTACATGCCCACTAGAGATTATCATAAGCTAGAATATCTTACTGATGTTTTGCAGATTGAATCTTGATCATCATGCTTGACTCCTCTTCAAATCCTCTATCTTAATCTACGTGTGAAACAAACACGCTAAGTACGAACTTAGTGAGGCAATTAAACTTATTTATTTACACATGAAATGATGTTATATAATACTTCATATAAGAATGCATTTCATATTTCTCTACGACAAGGGAAGTATATCACAATGTACATGTATCATGTATCATAGCTGTCATATAAATCATATTATCATTGCATAATATATTCTCTATCATGGACATGCTTTCATCATGTAATCATTTACGTAACATGTGTTTTATCATATAGCATGTAATATTTCTATCATGTATCATGTAACATTCTATCATATATCAATAGCATTTCTATCTCGTATGTTATGTACTTCTCAGACATGTAACATGTAACTTCTTTTTCAAGTATCATGAAATCATGTAACATCTGTATCATATATCATGTACCATCTATATCATGTTTCATGTAACATCTGTATCATGTATCGTCATGCAGTCATTTGCATGCTCATGATCTACCATGTAATCATCTTGTTATTATTATCATCGTGTTTGGCTAGAGTCCTATGGAAACCTCATAGCCTATCTGCACCGTAGTGCTTTGTAGAGTATGTACTCGGGAGGACGCTCTTTGCTCCTTATATTAAAACACCTTGTTAATGTATTTTGCACTATGGGCTTGGATCCCTAGGGTGTATCTTGTTTCATTTTAATCTTGTTATTGTCCATATTCCTTGCATAGACATACGTTGCCATTATGCATAATGCATCATCATTTATGCAAACAATAATTCGTACATGGTATTCCATCAAGCTTGCCATGTCGAGCATTGTATCATATCATGTATTATAAAGAAATGCTATGCCAATTTCAATATAATGCAAACATTTAGAAATGCACTCACCTGAGCCATTTATTAATATGCCTCACTAAGCTTTATTGAACCTTTCCTTTTATAGTACCTCAAATCTTCTTTTGATTCGGATCCAACTTCTTTTATCACATGAATATAAATAAACATTTGTTAGATTCACTTCTAACAATATTTCAATTAAGCTATTTAATCACTCAACATAAAAATTTTCCATAAATTTCATTTCTTCCTTATACTGTCAAAACCTCATTTTCGTTCTTAATAACCATTTTGAGCTTCAAATGATTCTTCTGAACTTGATAACCATCATTAGATACAAAATATCTAAATTTTCATTTTCGATCAGCTTTGTACAACCTTCAAAGAAATATTTCTATAAAATAATCTACAACTCGAAATTCGATTCCGTTTGTTCTGAAATAATCTAGATTCAATAAGCTCTTCAACCATATAAATTAATAGCTCAAATTCAACTTGTACGATTTATGGTGAATTTTCAAAGTCAAATTCCAGGACTAAATTCGAAGCAGACTGCTAAACTGTTTTTCTGACCTTTCATCACTTAAAAATTCATATCTTTTTGCTCGGAGCTCGAAATCAGTTTCCGTTTGTTGGAAACGAAACTAGACGAACACATCTTTATATCGGTATAAAATTCACCTTCTAACCATTTTGTGGAATTTATGGTGAATTTCCAAAGTTACTGCCAAATCCAGTTTTTACACAGTTTCATAAATAATTTCAAACTTTATACTAATTTCTCCTTACTTTGCTTTTTGTCAATTTAGTCCCATTATTTACTTTAAATCATCAACTTATCATCTTCTTCATCAAATAATTATTCACAATAGTTTCCCTTAATTTTCCTTCTTAACCGAAATAGCCACTAAAATGCAAAGATAAGGATTCTAGCTTCTTAACTTTGCAATTTAGTCCTCAAATCAACATTACTATCTTAATTCCATCATTATAACTAAAAATCATATTTAATCCTTCTCTAAAACCTCATTTCCGAATTGGTCACTTAACTTTGACAATTTGTCAAAATGGTCACTAACTCGATTTAACATCGGTTTTGCATTCTAACTTCAATTTCATATCTTCAACATCCCTAATAACATAAATACACACCGATTCCATAAACAATCAGATTTAGTCCTTCAACTTTTAAACTTGCTGAATTGGTCTCTAAACATTTAAATTAGGGTTTTGCTTCCAAACAACAAATCAAGCTTACTAGATCATTTATCCAACATCACAAACCCTAAATCAAACTTGAATCCATAAACCATAATAATCAAAACATGTAGAGTTTAAATCCCAACTCAATAACATGATTTTAACATCACAAAAGCTTGATTTCAACATGGAATCATAAAATCTCAAAACCCTCAATTTAGTCCATAAACCCTAATTTATTCTCATACAAAATTCTCATCAATCAAGCATGTTTTCCAAAAATTATTTACACCAAAAGATAGATCTTGATGAGTAGAACAACTTTGTAGTTTGAAAGATTACTTGAAAATCGAGTTTCGGGGCTTGAATCGAACTTGGAAAATTTCTCCATTTTTCTTTTTTTCTCCCCCTCATATTTCGAAATTTGAAGATGAACAACGATCTTCATCTTTTTATTTTCATCCAATTTGGCCACTTGTCTTGTATAAATGACTTTTAAATTCATTTTAAAAGTGAAATTACTAAAATGCCCTTTTCATCGAATGACCAAGATTTAATCACATCAAAACTCAATGGCCAAGATCAATTCCATGTGTAATTGGCCTTTCAAAATTTCCCTTAAAGTTTCAAAAATATTTCAAAAATGCCATCCATGGCAAATGTCCAATTTGCCCTCCAACTAGTATTTATTTACAACAAGTCTTAAAAATTGCCATTCCATTAAAATTGAACCAAATTGGTTCCAATCCAACCGGCCATGTCCCAAAATATCTTAGATTTTTATATATGGCATTTATTCGATCTAAATATTCGAATTTCGCTCAATACGATTTCTAAATTTTCTTCCTACGAACTTTAAAGCTTTATAACCATTAATATAAGCTTCGTACGAAAAATCTGGGTAACACGAAAGTATCACTCTTGGGGGTGAGCTATTCATTTATGGGGTTAACTTACATAACTTTTGGAAATTACACTTTGGTCCCTAAACTTTCCCAAAGTTTATACTTTGGCCACAAAACTTTCAAAATTTTCATTTTGGTCACTGAACTTCAATTCCCGTTACAATTTTCCTCAGATTTTTACCAACTTTGAAAGTACCCAATACAACTCACTATCTATCACATGATACTTTTAAACCTTAAAAATTTCCTTTCATAAAGACTTAGACTAAATTTTCTTAACTTAGTCTATTATTCCGATAATTATTGAAAATATTCATAGCATAAGGTTTCTTCTAGAAATCCTTTATTTGAAATCCATACGAATATTTTCTGATTTTATTACGTCCAAAATGTCGATCAGAAACACTTTTATGGGACCTTCCCAAAGGTCACCTATCTTTGTATTTCTTTGGCCTGAACACGCTTAACAATTTCAGTCGATCCAAATTCGGTACCTTTTTCTGCATCTTAATTCTTAAAACCGATATCAAGGTACTTATTTCGATCCGATTCACTCTTATACTGAATAAAATTACTTGTTGGAGAAATTTACACTTTAGTCCCTAAACTTTTCCAAGGTTTATATTTTAACCCCCTAAATTTTCAAAATTTACAATTTAGTCACTAGCCAAAATTTGGTATATTACATGATGAAGTGGCGGAGGGTGGCTGAATTGATTATTTTAACCGAATTCGAGAGCATAATTGATTTCTTTTATCGAATTCAGGGGCATAACTGATTTTAATTGAAAGTTCGATAACTTACTTAATCTTTAAGTTAAAAAATAAAATATATATTAATATTTAAATATTCATAAAATGTTAAAAAATAAAAACACTATAATGAATTAAAAAAATTATGTAAAAACATTAAAATTAAAAATATCAAAATTTATAAATATAAAAAAACCAAAATTAAAAAATATTATAAGCTATCGGAAAAGCCTTTCAATTGTTTCTCGTTATGCTTAGCGTATTAATGTTCCTTGAACATATTTTTAATTGAAACATCCTTGTATTAGTGTAGTAATAAAACCACAATTCCTTTTATTTTTCTACATCAAATATTAATGAGCATCAATTTGATGTAGAAAAGTGAAAGAAAATTTGAGTTCTATTGTTACTTTAATACAATGTTGATTCCACTAAAAAATTGTTTAACGAATGGTAATGTAACACCCCCTTCCCGTATTTGTTATCAAACATGAGTCATTGATGTTACAAAACAAAGTTCAAACAATTTTCCATTATCAAAACTTAAACTGGCAGCCTACACTGCTCTTGAACAATTTTTTTTTATAGAGATCAAAAATTCATTCCGTAAATTTTTAATCAAACTAGATTCACTAAGCTTTTTAACCGTATAAATTAATAACTAAAATTCATTATACAAAAATTCACAAAAAATCATAAACTCACGACACAATGTAAAATTTCAATCTACTGCCCTGTTTTCCCGACCTTTCATCGAATAAAATTCATATCTTTTTGTATAGACCTCGAAATCAGTTACCGTTTGTTTTAAAAGAATCTCGACTCAATTTTTAGTTCATACATATAAGATTTATCTTCTAGTTTGATTTATAGAATTTATGGCAAATTTTCAAACTTACTTCCTAATGCAGATTTTTATAGACTTTTGTATTCTATTCCAATTGTAAGCTCATTAACTACTTATAAACCATTCCAATATACATAGTAAACATGATAAACCATACTTTAGTTATAACATTACAAACCATAAGGTAATTAAAGTTTAAGTTATGCAAAACTAGTAGGTTTATCTTTATACATGTCACCAAACAAAAATATCATATAGGATGTCAAAACATTACTAAGATAACCCGTAGTATGTCTTTGTTCTCAAGGTGACGCAAACGCCGCTGCTTACGAACTGAAATGATCAACCTACATGTGCACAGGCCAAACGCACGCTAAGTACGAACTTAGTGAGGCATTATAAAGTTATCATAAAATCAATAAGTAATTAACTTAAAAAAACATATTATAGACAATTCTTATTCAAACCCATTTTAAATGGATATTGCTTTATACTAAGATTAAATAACATTAAAAATCAATTTATAAAAGTTCTTTTATATCATTAGCCCAAGAAATTTGTAGAGAGAAACTAAGTATACGAGATCGTGTACTCCCAAAGTACTAGCCATTTCTCATAAGGAGAAAGGCAAACATTACATCTCGTTGTGCTCCCAGTGCACTAGTCACCGAAGTGACGGTAGTCCCAGACTACTAGATCCGAAGATCAATGCATTCCCAGAATGCTAGCCACTATGTGGCAAATATAGCTACAATGCAGTCCCAGACTGCTAGTCTCTTATGGCGTGCCACTATACTTTAACTCTCATGGTAATCTTGGGCAATAAAACAATATCATTGCCTTTGCAATATATCATTCTATAGAAGGAAAATAACTCATTATCGATAAGTCAAAATAATAGGATAGTTCATACTCCATTATACCATAAATCATTCTATAACAATCATCAATATATGATAATAAAATTATCATAAACAAAATATAATAAGGCAGTTCATGCCCTATCATGTACAAAACCATCTCTTTTTTCCTGTGAAAATATTATATTTCACATAAAAATTAACATTACAAATTTGGTAAAATCATATAGGTCAACTTATCGCACAAGTCTTCCTAAATACTTTTAAAACATATAAATGCACTCACCTTGTTGACAGGACTAAATTTCACAAATTGTCAGAGTCTCAACCAAACCTCGATCCTTGACTTTTCTTTTTTGCTCAAATCAATCCTGACCTTTTTTTAACTCTTGCTTGGAGAACTCACGGCAGAGAGGAGAAATTTGAGAGAAATTCTACATTTTTTTCTTTAATTCTATGCTAAATGGCATTATATAATTCTTATTTTAATTAAAAAATCTCCTTAATAGTAAATGACTATTTTACCCCTTAATTATAACCAATGACATGTTGACACATGCGCTTCTCACTTTTCCATAAGTATAGATTTTTATAAGATGTATGCAAAATGACCATTTTGCCCTAAATGAATCAACATATCTTCAAAAATGTCATTCATGCACTACACAAAATACTGAATTCAAACGAATCTAAATCAAACAAAAACAATTCAGAACCGCAATGTAATATTCCTCGGGTCTTCCTAAAACTTCCATAAAATTTTCATAATATTCTGAATTCAAATAATCATCCGAACTAAATACCGAAACTTATCCTTTTATAACTTTTCACACAAATCCCGTACCAAAATTCCTATTCCCACCAAAATTCTTATACCGGGATAAACTATTCATTTATGGAGTATAAAATAATATATGGGAAAATTTCCATGTTGATCCCTGAACTTTTCTCAAGTTTTCACTTTAGTCACTAAACTTTAAAAATTTACATTTTAGTCACTGAACTAAAACCACCAAATTTTAATTCTTTACGTTTTGGTCACTAACTAAATATTGAGGTATTACAGGTAATACTCAAACTAACGAAGTCGAAGACTTTTTCGATGAAAGTGTTCAATTTTTTAATACTTTATAAACATTTTTATTAAGTTTTTATATTTAAATTTTATCATTTTATAATTTCTAATACATTTTAAATTTTTATATAACTTTTATTTTCAATAATTGTTTGAATATTTTATTTATTTTTATTAACTTTATAGATTTTTATAAAAAATTGAAGAATATTTTGATTTTCTGTGAGAGTCCTCACTTTGCTTATTTTTAAAATTATCAAGGACTCAAACGATATTTACACCAATTTTTTAATCAATTTTTCATATATTTTATTTGTAAAAATTCAACTCGAAAAACTAATTATTTATCCCGTTTTATTGAAAAACTAAATAAATTGATTAAATTAACTTAAAATTTAAACACATTATTTATTCAATTTTAATATTTTTAAATTTTTAATAATTTCCTAATTTCTAATTTTTAACTTAAATATTAAATAAGTTATCGAACTTTTAATTAAAATCAATTATGCTCTCGAATTTGGTTAAAATAATCAATTCAGTCCATTTCGCCATGTCATCGTCCCACATGTACTCTCATGTCAGCATCGTGGATCGCCACATTAGCATTGTGGACCACCACGTTATCGCAGTTAACTGCCACATCAGCACTGTAAGGGTCAACGTTGGTTAAAGGGTCAATTTGATCAATTTTGTGGATTGGAGGGCCACATTAGATGCATTTTTCGGCGAGGGGCGAAATTGATTTTTTGGGTCGAACTCAGGGACAAAAGTACTCCTTTAGCCTTTCATTTAATAAGTCTTCTCATTTTCTAACAAAAATTGTGATTTATTCTCTTAATGCATATTTCCTCTTCTTTTATAGCACATTTTTCTT
The DNA here is from genome assembly GCA_019671005.1 of Hibiscus mutabilis. Lineage (NCBI taxonomy): Eukaryota > Viridiplantae > Streptophyta > Magnoliopsida > Malvales > Malvaceae > Hibiscus > Hibiscus mutabilis. The sequence goes on along the minus strand of CM033722.1, from coordinate 16,562,373 downwards.
CTTTTTAGAGTTGGATTTAATACCATCTATCTAGTTGGTGTTTATTTAGTTTTTTTTGTCAATCTCTTTTGGCATTGGACCCTTGAGCTAGTTTTCTTTTACTGATAGGTTCTCACAATCACGAAATATAGTTTGTCATTGAGTTATGGTAAAGTTAGTTTAATTTCATTGTTAGATATATATTTTATGTTAGTTTTGATAGTGTTTATCCTTAACTGACGACATGATATTTGTTTGTGTTTATCAATTTTTTGCGTTGCGTTTTAACCTTTTCCTTATATGGTCATATTTTATTCTTTAGTGGCTAGTTTGTGTACTTTGATAGTTTTAGGCGAAATGACCGATTAATGTGATTAGTCTACGCTAGCTTTTTAGACTCTTCTTTTAACGTTGTTTTATTTTTTCCTTTATTCAATAAAACTAGCCGTTCAAAAATATTGGATAATAATTCCTAATTTTTGAAAAATATGTCGACTGAATTTATTATAAAATAAAAAATATTCCAAACAAAATAAAAATGTAGCGGAAAATAACAAAACAAAATAAAACTAGAAAATAAAACATAAGACCAGCAAAATACGTTTAATAAGCTGCAAAGACAGGGAGAGATGAAAACCTAGAGAAAGGAAGTATGAAACAAAACTCTTTGTCTTTATCCATCTACATACTTAAGGATCGTAGTAAGAGTGGTGAGTGAAACTAATAATCTTGCAGGCTGCTTCACAAAACAGTTCTGATTGCATCAACAAACGAACCACAAAATGGATCAAACTACTAAAAGATCATCGATAACCGTAAATCAGAACCGAGCGTCGTAAGAAAACCACCATGAATGCAAATCTACCACAACGGTAGGGGAAAACGTGTCATAATGCAAAAACATACCGCAAGGAAGAGAAAAAGTGTGCCACAAAGGTAGATAAAAACTAGAAGAAAACCAAAACATAAAAGAAAAATAAGAAATGGATATAAGAAATCGAAGGGAATGAATAATGACAGCCAGCAACTAGCATAAAAGTTGATGCCACCGTCAGTTAGCCAAGAGAAAAGAGAGAGAGTAGTAAAAGAAAAAAAGGGAAAACCTTAGATGAAATAATAATGTTTAAGTATATAAACTAAAAAAGAACTTCAAATGTAAATTTATCTAAAATATGAATTTATCCAAAGAATGTAAGAGGACAAATGAATATTTCAAATTTTATGTGTGATTGCTAGAAACACATTGCAACAAAGTCATTGGTGAAGATCTCAACAAGAATTTAGTGGGAAATTGGAATAAATCTCATCAACAAATAAATTTCAATTAAAAATAAATAAATATATAATCACTAAAACTTTAGGATTTTTTATTACAAAGAATAAAAAGAGTACAAATAAATAAACATATGCACATTGTAGATGCTCGTTTTTGTCTGGGCTTAACCCACCGGGCCGAAAAATTAGATATGTCCCAACTTAAACTAAATTTAGAAAACCCTAATCTATCCTAACCCTAATAGCCACCGCCACTCATCCAAGCCAAGCCGTTGCCTGCTACCACCGCTCTTCTAACACCACCACCGCTCATTCATCATAGCACATGCTCCCACCATCCACCATTGTCCTCGTCATCCCTTTGACATGGCAAATGCGAGAGTCATTACTTCCCCTATATAACTAGGGTTAATCTGCGGAGAAGAGGAGAATTTTGGAGAGGCTCGGTTTTTGACCCAAAAAAGCATAAAAGAGAGTGAAGATCAAACAAAAAAACAAGATCGAAAGGAAAAAAGAAGAATGAAAAACAAATTAGAAAAAAATAAAAAAGGTAAAATAATGATAAAAACCTTTCGGTTATTGTTAGATCCGAGTAAATATGGAGGGATTTAGGAAAAAATAACCATAGATCCAACCTTAAGACCCAAAACCGAACCTAATCAGACCGTTTGCATGTACTCTGGCCGTTATTCGTAGCGGTTTCTCCATCATCGGCGAACGACTGCCCACGATAGACCTCGAGCGGCGACCAGGATAGGCAGAGAGTAAGGGAGAGTGGGTTGAGAGCATTTGAATTTTTTTTGTGGGGGTTATCTGATGCAAATGTTTTTTTTTGTCTAAAAATTAGTATTTAAGGAACGTTCAAAACGACGCCGTTTAGGGCATATGTAACTCGCACGTAAACCCGACCCAGATAGGAGGATCCGCTCGTTTCGTAAAATAGGCAAATTACATCATTGGTCATTCTGCCTTTGTATCCTTACAATTTTGCATTCCAATTCTTGCTTTATTTTATTTTAGTCACTGTGTTATTTCTTTTAAGTTATTACACTATGTTAATATTAATATTATTATTATTAATATTATCATTATTAGTAATACTATTATTATATTATATTATTATATCACTATTATATTATTATTACTAACATTACTACCATATTACTCATATTAGTAGTAGTAGCATTAATGTTATATTATTATATTATATTATTAATAATTATTATTATTACTACTAACATCATTATTTACTTATCAATTATAGTTTAACCGTGTATATATATATATATATCATCCATTCATTCATTTTATCAGATTTTAAATTAAAATGACTTTTCTTTATTAGGGATTCTCGTGAAAAACGTACATCAAACTTAAAGGGGCGTCGCTTTCTCGTTAATCTCTGATACAAAAACTTTTTTTAATCTTAAATTATAATATTTGAAATGGTATTCTTTTATACGGTGTCTCGCGAAATTATGTCTCGAACTTAAAGGGGCGTAAGTTTCTCTTTAGTCTCATATAAAGGAGTATTCTTTTTTTTATATAAATAAAAGAAGGGTAATCAACCTGTACTACCAAGTGCCTCGTTAAAAAACCCTCCTAAACCTAATAAGGGAAAAAGAGTACACTTGATAGTACTTACAAAGCAATACAAACCAAACAACCGAAATAAAACTAAACTCAACCCATATCGGGTGGCAAGTCATCATGCAATAATGCAATAACCTCAGCTGGTGGATTCCACAAAACACTAGTTGAGCAAGCCCCATCAGCAAAGGAATTAACATCATGACCCCGAGCCATCTTGGCTAATCTATCCGCAACCTTATTTGCCATACGCCTGACATGACACATCCGGACCTCCCAAGGTCTATCAAACAGCTCACCAATCACACGAATCACTAAAGCCAAACCACTGTGACCGATCCCTTTATCCAAGGCCCTCACTACATCCAAGCTATCCACCTCAAGAAGAATACAACGATATCCTTCCGCCCAGGCCAACCACAAACCCTCAATAACCCACCATAACTCAGCCTCAAGAATCGAGCAAATCCCCACAAACTTATTAAACCCAACTAACCAATCCCCATTACCATTTCGCAAGACCCCTTCACACGAGGTGATCCCTGAAGGAGACGTCGGAGAACCATCAGTATTGAGCTTCACCCAATCCGCCAGAGGCGGTTGCCAACCCTGTCCGTGAGAAACACCTAAATGTCCAACATGGGCTGGATGCCCCTATTTGAAAATGCCAGACAACACTGCTCATACACTGGTTGACACTCCTCCTTCACAGTGAATTCAGCACACTTAGCCGGGTCAAAAACATATAGATTCCGATGTTTCCAAAGAACCCATAGAATTGAACCAAAAAACAAATCCCAAAGAGGCCACTCTAAACCAAAATGCTCAGGCTTAGTCAAATTCACCCTAAGCCAATCAGTGAAGCTCATAGATAAAAACTCAGAAAGTCTGTCTACCGGTACCGAACTTACCCAAATCCTAGTTGCAATTGGGCAGTGATGTACAACATGATCAATGGATTCTACCGCATCGCCGCACACACCACAAGCCGTAATATTCGCCATGTGGCGTCGAACCCGTTCTACATTCTTTAGCACTCGATTATTCGCAACAAGCCAGAGAAATAGACGAATCCTCGAAATTCCCTGGAAGAAAGCAATAGTCTTCCATAAAGTAACTCCTCGGGGCTCCTCCGCACTTACTCTCAACTCATAAGCTGACTTTACTGTGGAAGCCCATGAAACAATCCATTTCCAGCCAACTCTACCAAACCCATTCACTTGCTGTGGGGTCATACATGTCGTTAAACGATGAAGAATCAGCCCTAAGAGTAACGGGGGTCAGTCCTGCCAGCGCCAATGCCCCCTAGAATCAACCATATCTTGCACTAATACCCTAGAAAGATTTTGCGCCCTCCCCGGATCCACAACGCGATGAAACAAAGGGCTGATATCCCCTAACCATGCATCCCTCCAAAAGTCTACCGATCGCCCATCACAATAGTCCAAACCAGGCTATCACGCACTCCATTCCACATAAAACTGATACCTCTCCAAAGGTGGGAGCAACCAGCCCGATGAATCACCTCTGGAATGAGTTGTCGCCATCTATATTTAGTCCTTAACACTTGCACCCACAGGTGATCCGGCTTGGTGACCAAGTTGAAAGCTAACTTCATCAATAACGCTACATTCTGATGCTCCAAGTTCTTGAAACCCAACTCACCATCCGCAACTGGTGAACACGCCCTTTCCTAATGCACAAGGTGGACCCCGTGCCGATTGTCCATATGCCCCCAAATAAAATTACGAATAAGTTTCTCCACTTCCAAGCATACTTCCCTCAGCAAAAGAGTTGACTGCATCAAATAGTACGAAATGGTTGACAACACAGATTTAGCTAACACCACCAGCCCCGCGAAAGAAATACTCTTGGCCGACCAACCACTCAGTTTATCCCTGACATGCTGAATAACATACTGATACATAGCTTTAGTCACCCTCGAGTGCAACAACGGAACCCCCAGATACTGGCCTAAATCCTTGACCTCACGAAAACCAAATATAGAGCTTATAGTTGCCCTTGTCAAGTCTACCACATTCTTCGAGAAGAACACATTAGTCTTTGCCACACTAACTTTCTAACCAGATGCAAGACATAAATTGTGCAAAGTATTCTCAACAATAGAAACCTGACTCTCTATAGCCTCAACGAATAAGAACATATCATCCGTGAAAAACAAATGAGAAATTATCGGCCCATGAAGAACAAGCTATACAGGCTTCCAAGAACTAGTTTAGACTACGATGCATCGATGGCTCCAATCATTCCATACAGAGCACAAAAAAATGGAGACAAAGGGTCCTCCTGCCGGATACCATGTGATGGAGAGAAAGTATCTGAAGACACACACCTCATGATTAAATTATAAAAATCATCAGGTAAGCTGATATCCTTTAACGTGTCATCAATAAAGGCCCACTAAAGCCTATCATAGGCTTTCTTTAGATCAACTTTGAGCGCTATGTAACCTAGTTTCTTTTTTATTACGCATGGAATGAATCACATCCTCTGCTATGATTATATTATCCGTAATAGACCACTTAGACACAAAACTTGTCTGATTCATCGAAACCTAGGAAGGAAGATACGCCTTCAGCCAATTCACAATGGTCTTGGTAATAACCTTATACAAGACCAAACATAAGCTTATAGGCCTGAATTGAGTGATGTCCTCAGGCGATTTAACTTTTGAGAGAAGTACAAGCAATGTCCGGTTTAAAGAATGAGAGATTGGATGCCCTTTAAATGTATCCCAAACTAGCATACAAACAGATGGACCCACAATACTCCAATTCTTCTGATAGAACACCGCATGTAACCCGTTTACGCCAAGGGCTTTAAGAGGCTTCATATCAAACACAACCCGTCGGACCTTCTCATCCAAAATCGATGCCAAAAGATGACACCTCATATCCTCCGTACATTATCGAAAATGGCCTTGCAAAAATGAGTTTAGACCAATGTGACCACAGCTCGATAAAAGATTATGATAATACTGAACAATTATATTTTTCAACTCTTGATCGAAACACCAAACTCCATTCGTATCTTTCAAACTAGATATAAAGTTCGCTCTCCTTTGTTGCATAGTACATCTGTGAAAATAAGTTGTATTCCTGTCACCATGACTCGCCCATTGAACCCTCGATTTTTGTAACCATAAACTCTCTTCATGCCTTATCACTTCCTCCAATTCAGCCCGAAGATCCATAGCCAACTAAATCAAAAATCAGAATGATTGATTCGCAGGGCCCGATCAATACCCTTCAAACACGCAAGATTCTCTTTTTTCCTACCAATATGCCCAAACACTATATCATTCCATTGACGAGCTTTATTAGCAAACACATGAATATTCGATTCAATATCTGCATCTAAATCCCAAGTATTCTGGATAAATTCCTCAAACCTAGGATGGTCCTGCCAAGCAACAAAAAATGAAATGGCCTGTTAACCCGATCACCGTCCTGCCTAGGGTAATGGAGAAGCAAAGGGCAATGATCAGATCCTACCCGGTCCAAATGCAAAACAAGCATAATGGGGAAACAAGCAGCCCAACCCTCATTAAACAAACACCGATCTAACCTCTTTCGAACCCTTCCTTGTTTCCAAGTAAACTCGTCCCCACAAAACTCTACCTCCAAAAGATTATTCTCAAAGATAAAATTATGAAACAACTGGTTGATCCCATTCCCATGAATAGGCCCACCATCACGCTCCTCCACTCGCAGGATAGAAATGAAATATCCACCCAAAAGCCAGGCCATACTATTCCCATGATTAAGGTCAGTCAACCGATCTCAAAACCTTTTACGGATAGTAACATTATGACTCACATAAACAGCCGTAAAAAGAACCCAGCGATTAGAACCAACCATACACCCACGACCATGGACAAACTGATTAGATACCTTTAGAATCTCTACACTGATCTCATAATTCCAAAGGATCCAGATCCCTCCACTAAGACCACTCGCCTCAACCCGAAAAGAATTTGAGAACCCAAAATGAGCAATCACTCTATCAGCCCAACCACCACTAACACAAGGCTCCAGAAGTGTAACCACCTACGGATGATGGTGCCTGCAAAAATCTTTAAAATATTGCCGAAACTCAGAGCTAGCCGCTCCTTGGCAATTCCAAAAAAGAAACTTAATCATTGCTAAAAAAGTAAAAGACAAGGAATGAAAGCACCTTATTGGCACCGAGCCATAGAGTCCGGTCCAGCCCCAGGGTCACCAGCTGCAATCTCCATTGCTCCCAAGACCATAACATCTACCTCATTACTCATGCGACATAAGACTCCACCTAGACCTGTATCTGAACCTGAAACCCTTGTCGAACTAGCACCACCATGACCAAACCCAGGCGGTAACCAATCAAAGAGGATCTATCTTGATGGTGTCTTATTTTTCTTACCCTTCTGAACCTTCAATCCTAATTTAGCACTCTCACTAACGTTTTTTTGAGATATAGACTGTTTACCACCGCTCAACGCCAACTTCTGTCTTCTCTTCTTATTAGCAGCACCCAAGATTGAGACCACAGTATGCTTACCCACAATGTTGTTAACCGCATGAGGAATACCTGCGGAACTTGGCCTCCACCCGAAGAGACAACCTAAAATGACCATGATTGTTATCCCTATTCTCAGTCAAAATTGATGTGTCTGAAACCTGATGACCATTGTCCGCCTCAAAGTGTCCCTCACCAACTCTAACAACTAACCCTGAACCAGCCCTCCTACCATGACCTGATATTCCAACAACTAAATCTGTACCAGCCGACCCACCCTACCTAATACCTAGTAGATTATCATCACCCTCAGGTATACTTAGCACCGAGAACCTAGACCTTCCAGTCCCTATCCCAGTCAGATTCACACCCTTAGCCAGAGTTGTAGTCTTGCCTGATTGACGTCGCCTATTTTCTGCAAGCATCCAGGGACCATAAACCTCATCCTCGCTAATTTCCGAGTGCTTCCTCTCAACTAGAGCATCAACTGTGGGCCTTTCACGACTACCCCCCGAGACTGACCTACCGCACATAACTCCGATGCGTGCCCATAAACTCCACATTTAAAACAAATCTGCTGAAGTCCTTCATACTCCAGACGATAAACTGTACCATCAATTTTTACACCAGTGATAAGCGGATTCTTAAGTGACACCATAACTGCCAATCTCACAAAACGGCCCCTATCACCTGTATGCATGTTGTAATCGATTTTCACCACCCTTTCTATCACCCCCGTAATATACCGAAACAAGGCCTTAGAGTAGTACCGATAAGGAAGGCCCGAGATCTGGACCTAAACCATAATCTGTAAAAAAAAGGCCTCCGACGTAGAAAACTCTCTATTCCATGGTTGTACTGTGAGATAGCTTCCAAATACTGTCCATGGCCCATCCGTCAACACATGATCATAATCAAATTCATTTTCAAACATCACCAAATAATAATCATTCGCTAAATCAACAACCTGAAAAGCCTCTTTCAGCTGCCATAACACCTTAATCCTACCAGTCAAAGTTTTATACCTAATTGACCTACCCAAAAGTTGAACAATAAGTGACTGACGCATACTATGGTCGATACGTTCATGGACCCTATCTGAAAAACTCACCGAGGGGAAATGACCGCTCTTATCCACCCTAATATCACTCGACTCCACCATGACGTCGTCAAGATACGACACCGGCTCAGACACGGCCTGCTTACCAAACCCGACCACAATCTCAGCATAGGACGCCATCAGAGCCACACTCACGCCCATCATCTCGGTCACGGTCTACATATCACCCTCTAAGGAAACACTGCCCCCGAAGCCATCAACCACTGCATCTCCCGCTGCTATAAGATCCCTCACTGCGTCAACCTACATGCCTTCTGCCACTACCGATGTAACACCCGAACCAGCAAACTTGCTTCGCTTTGCCTCATGTTGTTCATTTGTTGGGATTGGAGAGCCTGAGCGCTCCAGCACTGGAAACGCTACACCATCCACGACCGAAACAACCCCGCATCAACTTGCCCCGCGCCTGAACGCTGAAGATCTGGATCCACCAGCGGCGCCAGATTTCCTGACGGATGCGTACCAGAGTTGCGCGAAGAAACTTCCAAACATTTTGGAGGATACGTGAACATAATAAGGTTTTCTTTTTTTATAAAGGAGTATTCTTTTGAATATATTTTACGAAAAAATTCATACATTCAGGGATCAAAATCTCCAAATTAAATTCGAATTCGTAAGTTCAATCGTTAAGAGATTATGTAACCGACTAGGTACCGATTGCTGGGCGTTTTAGGGGGTGCTCACCCTTCCCCACACGTAACAGACTCCCAAATTCAATTTTCTGGTTTTGTAGACCAAAACTCGATGTTTTAATAAAAATGATAAAAATAAGTTTTATTAAAAGAACTTGGTTTTCAGGTGATCCAATCTCACCTAAATTAAAAAGATTGGTGGAAACTCCCATAAAAGCAAAAATAATATTTGTAAAAAATACGTCAAGCTCGACAGGCCCGTTATTACAACTTGATGACTCTGCTGGGAAATTTTTCTTGTAATAGAGTCAAGCGACAAGTCAATTACATTTTGTCTTATTAGGTAGGAAATTATGACTTCGATTTAATTTATTTTGAGATCCCTATTTTTTTTTATTTCTGAGTATTTTTACAAAGGTTTTTGATAAAATATGTTTCTCCAGTTCTTTCATATCATGAGCTCTACACCCGAGCTCTGTCCATTCTAAGTGGGAGTGAGAAGCTATTCCTTCGTAAGGCATTCGCATCCGTGCAGGATAGTGAAACGCTTCCAGGATACATCTTTACCTTTGTCTTCATGAGATCTTCATCTCTATATAGACCTATAGAAATGTATCCCCTGCATTGAACTTGCTAGCCTTAGCAGGCGATAGCAAAGACAGTCCAGGTACCTCTATTAGAACCAAACCACATGTAGTGTAAGAGCCTACCTTGTTTAGAGCCACACTAAACCTATACCCGTTTAGAGAGTCACCCAATAGGTTCATAGTATAGAGAGATTGAGTTTATTTAATTTCTTTCAATTTATGCTCTTTAATTTCAGTATCATTTATTTTCTACAAAACAAAGCATGTAACTAGATACCATGCGGATAGGGCTTATTTTTTTGCAACAAAATATGCGTGTAGAAAGAATGTTTGGGTAGGACCCACCTTTTTTAAGAACATATTCAGGTAGAAAAGCATGCTCAGATAGGTTGTACAAATTTACCTTTTAGTAATTACATTCTTATTTTTAGTCTGATTATTTCTATGCGTACTAACCTATTTTCTATTTTCTATGTTTTTTTGCATTGCATAATCATGACATAAATAAAAGGTGTCGATTAACGAGTGATCTTCAATATAGAAAGCTTTCATAATGGATAAAAGGGTTACGTGATCAGATAAAAAGTAATGGAGATATGAGGTAGTTCCCTGAAATGACACCAAAAGAAGCGAGATATTTTTCTTTCGAATGATACACATCAGACATACATGCTAAATCTCACGCCAATACCAATTTGAATGAAATAGAAGAGCTGGAAAGACAAAAAGTCAAGATGATGAGTATGATGACCGCCATGGTCAAGAGGAAAGAGCCCAGTATATAAAGAGAGAAAGATCAACTGAATGGAAGTCATATTATGATGCCCCATATCCAGGATTCTACTTCTGAACGCGTTGATTCTAGAAAGTCCAAAGGTTTGTGCACTTTCACATTCAACATATATAAGACAACCACATGAAAGATGTCATTTATGAAGCATGAAAAGTGGCTCAACAAGTGTTGGACTTGGCTGATGTAGCACCTGAATAGAGTCAAAATGACAACATGTCCTTAGATCATGACGAGAAGCTGGCTTGGCTTTTAAAAAAGATATATAACCTAGGCGCTAGGGCTCGATATTATCTGTAACTTTCATACATGATGTAACGAGACCCTTACTTAACGAATTTTGTCTTATGATGGTTACTCTTTGAATCAATACCTTTTGTATACATGTTTATACCAGTATTGCATCTTTATCACATTTTAGTAGTGTTGCATATTCATTACTTATTTAGCAACATTGATTTACATTCATAAATTGAAGTTGAATCACTTACAGGTTCGATAGAAGTAATCCAAGATTTGGTTAGAAATCCAGCAAGTGTTCTACCAACATGGATGATGAGATGAAAGTAAGCGAACAACCTCAGGAGGGGATACAACAAGTTGCAAGAACAATTGTCCAAGATAAAGTAAGATACAAAAGACCAAATATTGAATTGCTTACAAGAAATGATAAACCAAGCAACTCAAGCATCAACTGCAAAAGGTATTGATAAAGTAAAGGGTACTACCGTATATGTAAAGTATCTGTCGATAGCACCCATTCCAGCTCCTTTCTATGATCTGATGCTCATAGGTTCAAGAAAAGGCCAAGTCGGTCAAGAAACAACAGAAGAAGATGTGGACAAATGTCATCTGCAACACACTAGTGGTCATAAAAGAAAGGGATCATCTAATAATTCTTGCCCATTAAGAAAAGCTCCTAGAACAAGTGTGGATCTTGAAATATTCCAAATGTCCATCTCAAATTTGTTTCCTCATCTTGTAAAAGGATGATATCTCACTCCTAGACCAATGAATGAAACGTCGAACCGGTACTTGTGACTTTTACATTGGGGCACATGGGCATTCAACCAAAAAGTGTAGGCCATTATTGGAGGAGATAGAAAAAGCTTGCTGATAATGAAATATTAACAAGAGAGTTAATTGAACAATGGAAGAAAACCTCAAGATAGACAGGTTGTCATTGGTATTAAGAAACATCAAAAGACCGGAATAAACGACTCTCGGGAGTGGTCGAGTTCTTTTGTTAAGCTTTCTTATCATGGGTGCTCAGCTTGCTAAGGCATCCATGTAATTTAAATTTCTTTCCAAGTAATACATAGAACCTACCTTTTGCTTAAGCCGGAAGACAATTAGATCTTTTGTAAGGGAATGTGTCTGCTTGTTTTATTTTCAATGAATGATGCTTTCTTCTACATTCATTTGTCAAATATTTTCTAAAAATTAATTTTTACACCATTCCATCTATTTCATTATAAGTTAGTTTTGGTTATTTCATACACATATGTACGTTTTTAGGTTCCCATATAACAACATCAATTTTAATCTGATGGTTGATCTGAATAGTTTTGTGTCTAGAGGAAATCAAAAGATGTGAAGATGAGGAGGATGTGACATGATCTTCCAATCCATTTAGGTCAACAGAAGGACTACTGAGTGTGCTAGGGAGTGATGGAAAGGTCCCAAACAAAAATTTTGAGTGAACATTCCTCTCAAGTGTTGTTGTCTAAGATTTTTGAATATCGTGTTAACTCTAAACATCTATCCAACTGAAGACTACCCTTTTTGATGATATCTGTGTATGAGATGATATTCTTCATTTTTAAACAAAGAGCGCTACCATGATGGGGCAAGAGACATGAAAGGCTTGTTAAAGTAGAAGATGAATAATTACGACTGTATCAAAAAGACAACGTCCATCAAGGGGCATAAAACGAGAAGATGCACATCAGATGCAAGAAGTAATTTGTGCTCGAAAAACATGCTAAAAAGAATTAAGAGTCTTGAACTCAAAATCGAGAATAAAAAAGACATTAAAAAAAGAAAAAAAAACAAATGCGAAAACCCAAAAAGGGTACCTTAGGTAAAAAAGAAAATAAAAAGAAATAGAAAAGTGAACGTGCCAAATAAAAAATGAAGCCTTCAAGGGATAAGAAAATGTAGAATCTTCCAGCCAACAGAATTCCTACCTAAAAGAGATTTGGAAGACTACTCATATGCAAAATTAGAGCATACAACGATGTTTGGCCATAGTACAAGTTTGCTTGAAAACCTAAAAAACGGGCAGTCTAGAATGATCCGAAAGATAGAAAAATAATGCATTTAAGCATGCTCAGATCAAGTACTGCAACAATATCATTTCTTTCCATACGTGGATACATGAGTTGGAGGAGTTTTTCCTTCAAATTACATCACACCTTATGAAGTTATCATTTCTTTAAATATATTGAAACTTCTAATGGTTGATCAAGATCAAAAAAGAGGGAAGGATAGAACAGGGGAGTTTATGAGTCAAAGAGAGTCACCTAAATAAGTTAGATGTGAAATGATCCTCCCGTAAGCCTAATAGTCTGAAAGAAACTTCACATCTTTAGACGTCGACACAATATTCGAGGTCCCCTAAACACAAGCTATGCTTGGGACGACCATTGGTAAATTAGTTCAAAGGTGTTCATGCCCTTGATATCTGGGCACCCAATTTTGGTTACAAATTCAAAAAATTCTATTTTTGAAAGACTAAATAATTATTGATAATTCATACAAGCATCATGCATTGAAAGGAAAACAAGCATACTGACATTTTAAAGAAGCAAAAGATTTCTTTTCATTACTTGGTAAATAGATCTAAATGCAGGGATCCAGAAGCATATGCTCGCCCTAACATATGATCTTGTGATCAAAAAGGGCATGGTAAAGCATCAAGAGATTGCTTATGTAACAAATGCTCAAATTGGTCTTTTATCCAAAGATGGTGGAAACATTTTCGAAAAGTGACTGAGTGCAGAGATGGTAGATGTAGATTTCCTAAATAAGAGTGGTCAGCAATCTAGAAAAATGTCAAATCGACAAAATAGAACCAAGAAGAATGATCCATAATTGTTGAAATAAAAAAAAAGATGGTAGTTGAACCCAAAAGTAAAAGAGGCTCACTATGAGATGACAAATGTGTCCTTGTATCAAAATATGAAGACCTGGGGCAGATGCATACATTGTTGTTAAACTTCACAGGGGGAGACTTTCCATGGAAGTTAAAGTCAAGAAAATGTTTAAACCCAAGTTTGAGTGTGGAAAAGCTGTTCGAAGCAACAACATATGTTTGAAAGAGTTGACAATTGATGAGGTTGATACTCGAGAAAGAAATTGACCAATGAAGAATTCAGAAGCCTTTGTTTTAGAATTGGACGTGATGATCGATGAGACTGTATTTTTGTATCCATGAAAGCATTGTGTATTTAAGATAAATGCATGCACAATTATAGAAATAGATGTATAAAAGATAAATGTAGTTAAATTGACTGAAACAGGTGTCCAAAGAAGACTCATGATACCATTTCTCTGATTGAGAGAACAAGCCGCCAAAGAAAATGGAGTCTAAAAAAGAGATGAACTCAAGATCCTCAGGCCATCACCTTTAAGATTGTTGCTAGAAACTTCAGGGAATCACCATTGGGAATGATGTTAAAACCCTCAGACAACTAAAAATGCAATTTTTAGAAAGGAAACTAACTTTTGTAGGTCTTATCTCGTCCGTAACATGGAGTAGTGGATCAACACTCTCAGATCATGCCTCTTTATCAAAGTCGTAGCTTGATCAAAGTCAAACTCTCAGATCATGCCTCATCGTTAGAGTTGTAGCTTGGTTAGAACAAATTCTCAGATCATGCCTCTTCATCAGAGTTGTAGCTTGATCAAAATCAAACTCTCAAGATCATGCCTCTTTGTCGGAGTTGTAGCTTTATCAAAATCATGCATCTTCGTCAGAGTTCTAGCTTGATCAAAATAAAACTCTTAGATCATGCCTCTTCATCAGAGTTGTAGCTTGATCAAAATCAAACTCTCAGATCATGCCTCTTTGTCAGAGTCATAGCTTGATCAAAATCAAACTCTTAGATCATACATTTTCATCAGAGTTGTAGCTTGATCAAAAACTATCTTCAAGATCATGCCTCTTCGTCAGAGTTGTAGCTTGATCAAATCAAACTCTCAGATCATGCCAGTAATGCCCTGGTTTTAGGGCTTAGCGGTTCAGTGGTTTATTAGACGGTCTGGTGGACCGGAGTAGAGATTCGAGTCGGTTTCGGGATCATATATTTTTGGTGTTGGAAAAATTATGGAAAAATGCTCTAAAATCATTATTAATTATTTATTTAATAATGGTGATATTGATTATGTAGAATGAGTTTTGGAAGATGGACATTTTGGTTAGTGACCAAAATGAAACTTTTGAAAACTGTGATTTCCTAGTGACTAAAATGAAAAGGGTCAAATACTTAGAATCTTTAAGGAGCTATTTTACCAATTGGCTTCTGATGACTTATCCCTTAATTTGACTTAGTTTAACATGTGTTTTAATTAGCGATTAAAGAGAATTTTGTTAAAAAGTTAGTTATTACTTTCCAAAATAAAAATCACGTCATTTTCTCTCAACTTTTTCCCTCTATTCTCTCCTCAGCCAAACACTCAGGTTTTCATCAAATTTCTAGAGGTGAGGTGGTTTCTAACTTGATTTTATTGTTTCAAATTGTTTTATAAAGATTGTTTACACAAAATCTTACAATAACCTTTTGTTTTCTTAGCTTTTCACAAATCAATTGAGGGAGAAACTTCACAATAGGGGTAAGGTGTGAGATCTCCTCTATTGTATGGTTCTTTACTGAAATTCCCAAGCATTTGATCCTTGTTTTTGTGTTTCTAATCTGATTTTGATGATTTTCTAATGTTTAATTGAGTTATTTGGGGAAAATGAGTTAATTCATGGTTTGGATCTAATTTCCAGTAATTAAGGATGCTTTTATTTATATTTTGGATTTTTAATAATGTTGATAAGTGATTTTTATCAATGAAATCCCGAAACTTAAGAATCTATATTTGTTTAGGTTGTTAGTTTTGAGGTTTTGTGGTGTTTCTATGGTTGTATGGTTGCTGGAGGTGGTAGGTTATTTTGGATCTGTTTTTAGATGTGTGTTGATGTTGAAAGTGATGTTAGATTGATAGATGTTGGCTGGGTTGTGAATCAAAGTGTTTTGGTTATGTTTTCGGTTGTTGTGGAAGGTTAATTGTGAAGGTTTTGTGGAAATCCGAGAAGGATTGTAGTTGCTTTGTTTAGAATGCATTATGATGCATTAATCCTCTTTTGTTTTGTGGTAAAAACAGGGGAGGTTGATCCGAAAGTGATTGGAGAAGCGTTTGAGGTTTTGGATACTTGATTTCGAGTCGGCGAATCGAGGTTTCGCGTATCGGTGAGTGAAAACATGGTTTAAAGCATTTTGATGTTTTGGGAATAGAGTTTTGGGAGTTAAAATAGAGCTTGAAACGCTTACCTAGACTCAAAAGTAAGTATAAAGTGGTTTTACTCTCTCGATCGTGCTTGTTCGAATGATTTTATGCACTTGGTTTAATGTTCATTCACCTACTATTTAAGTATGTTTTAAAGTATTCGATATACTGTTTTTAAGCATGTTTTGCTGAAGGATGCACATGGTAAGTGATCCTTGTAAAGTATGGTTTATACTTGTGTTTTAAAGCATGGTTGTTGCTTTGGAAATGGCATGGTTTAATGCTTGTTAAAAAAACAGTGAGGTAAATGTTATTTGGTTAATTATATTGGCAATTGATGTGGTTTTAAAATTGTTATCGGATATAGTTGGCCGGCCATATGATTGAGTGCACTGTAATTAAGTCGCCTTGGATGTTGAGGGGTTTATATGGCGTACCGAATACTCTATCCAAGTACCCTAACGGTTGAGGGGTTATAAGGTACCAAAAACTCCCGTTAGTGGGTTAAGCATCTAACAGATAAAAAGGGTTGGTGTCCCCGTGGGTTGAAAGTGTACCCAGTGTTAATGTACCGCAATTGTGATTGTATCGCTATTCCGGTTGAGATGGCTTGAAGTGTTGAGTTAATACTTGTTGAATCCGTGTATCCGATGAACTCTTTTGTTATTGGACTTGTTTAATGATCACTTGTAAGCCAATATAACTGTTAATGTATCATTGAAATGTTTTACGTTGTATAATGTGATTTATACATGTTTCTCATTGAGCTTTGCATTTAGTAGTAATGCATTGAAAGGCTTAAGTAGAGGGTTAGCAATGTGACTTGCTATTGATTAATGATACACGTAGCATATGGTTTAATATGCTGGTTTTAATAATGTAAAGTGCATGTTTTAAAAAGGGCATGATGTTTTAAAGGATGATGTAAAGTAAATGGTTTTAAATGCATTAATGGTGTTTTGTTCTGAGCATTCCTCACTAACCCTTGTGTGCTTACGCTCTCTTTTTCCATCAATGCAGTGAATTAAAGTCTCGGAAGGCAGCAAGAAGCAAGGGGATCTTGGCAAGATTTGTTTCCAAAGTATGTTAGAGACTAGACTATAATGAATAAGGGCAATGGGGTACTTGTTGTGTTTTGGGAGATGTTTTTTGGAAATCCCTATTTGAGCATGTTTCTTTAGTTGCTCTCGGGTTGTAAATGGCCTTTAAAGATTGAATTTGGTGTTGGTTTGTCTTTTGGTGTGTGCTTTGATGCAAAATTAGGAAGCATGTCTATAGATTCCCTTTTGATGCATGAAGCCTTTTTGTGTTGTTAGAATTGTGATGCTAGTTGGCTTGTGATATGTTTGGCATGTTGGTATTGTGTTTTAAGCATGTTGGAGTGGTTAGAGTATGCTTTTGGGATGAAAACCCAATAAAATGTGACATTACAGGTCCAGACGTACCGATACGCGGGGGACCGTATCGGTACGGCTAGGCATTTTTTTAAGGCTTGAGGGATCGTTACGAGGGTTGGTGTCTCGATACGCCTAGGCCATTTTGGTCTTAGCATACAGGTACAACAAGGGGTGTTTCGATACGAGTCTCGGCTACTGGAAATCAACTTTTCGTCCCAAACTCGTATATCGAAACGCTAGGAGAGCCATATCGGTACGATTATCAAGGTTTCCAAATGTACGGTATTTCAGTTAGGCGTATCGATACGGCATGGAGGTGTACCTAAATGGGGTGTTTCAATCCATATCAATACGGGTTTACCTATATCGGTACGGATGACCGTTATTTCTGTTATTGTCACTTTGGGCAGTTTTGCTTTATTTGCATTTTAGTCACTGAATCTTGCTAATGCGATTGTATGAGATAGAATGATTGGATTGAGTTGATATTTGAAATGGAAGTTTGGAACCTGACTAATTAAAATTTGGTAACTTAAAAGTGAGCTTTATTCCTGAAATTTCCTATAATTGCAATTTGGTCCCTAAATTGCAAATGTGATCAATCGGATGTTAAACGGATGCCCGATTGAGTTGGGGTTGCACCTGAAGTCCACATGAACATGTAGGGTTAATAATTGGAATCTAGATAAGATAAAAAGGGAAAAATGGATCGTGTTTTGTTGTATCTCTTCGGTTTGCTACAGCAAACCTAATGTAGTCTTCTTGGTTCGGTTGGGCATCTAGGCCGAGTAAAGGGGTTACAATGCCTCTTCGTCAGAGTTGTAGTTTGGTCAGAACAAACTCTCAGATCATGTCTTTTCGTCAGAGTTGTAGCTTGATCAAAATCAAACTCTCAAGATCATACCTCTTCGTCAAAGTTATAGCTTGATCAAAATCAAACTCTCAAGATCACGCCTCTTCGTCAGAGTTGTAGCTTGATCAGAACTAACTCCTAGATCACGCCTCTTCGTCAGAATTTTAGCTTGATCATAACTCTTCTCAAGATCATGTGTCTTCGTCAGTGTTGTAGTGGATCAAACTCTCTTCTTAAGATTCTGCCTCTTGGTCAGTGTTGTAGCGGATTAAACTCTCTTCTCAAGATCCCGCCTCTTCACCAGTGTTGTAGTGGATCAAACTATCTTCTCCAGATCATGCCTCTTCATCAGTGTTGTAGTGGATCAAACTCTCTTCTTAAGATCATGCCTCTTCGTCAGTGTTGTAGCGGATCAAACTCTCTTCTCAAGATTTTGCCTCTTCGTCAGGGCTGCAGTGTGTTGAGATATTATTTTGATATAACAAATAAAAATTGTTTTTAAGTCTTTTGGACTTGTTCAAATACGTTTTAAACATTCAAAAATGTCCAAAATACTATGCTCGTACCGATACAGTTAAACCTGTATCGATACGCCCATTGTTTTCTCTAGCCCAAGTTTTATAAAGACCAAAACACGTACTGATACGGGTTAACCCACGCAAGGAAAAATGTGAGGTCCTATACTGATACGAAGTATCGCATACCAGTACCCGTCTAACAGTCTGCAACAGCTAGTTTTGATTTAAATACATGTATCGATACGGATATCACGCATACCAATATCCATTGTCCAAAACTACCTCCAACGACTAGAAAAATTACCCAACGGCTCCAATTGACCCCTAACGACTAGTAACGGCCAAAACTCATTCCAATAAAAAAAGGAAGGCTGGAACACTTGAAGAAAAAAAGAACGTATCCAAGCTTAATGTTCAAGAGAAATTGAGTTTAAGTCATATTTTCATTATTTCTCTTGTAAATATTTGTAGTGAGTGATTTTATTTGTTTTATTTTTAACTCTTTCTTGTGAGATCAAATTGTGTAAACACCCACCTTGTGAGGTATTTAGTTTACCAAACAAACCTTGTAAAAGGGAGAGGTTCTAATTTAACCTAAGGAAAAACTAGAGTGTTTCTATATTAGCCATTGCAAAAGATAGAGTTGTAAGGGTTGCCTCTTGATCCCGGGAAAAAGGGAAGAATTCCATAGTGAATTGGAAAATCCTTAGTAGTGTACTAAGGTAGTGGATGTAGACTCAGTTAGGTGGTCGAACCACTCTAAATCATCGTGCAAATTGTCCATTAATTTTTGGTTTAGCCAATTTATTCTGGAAATAACTTTCAACCCTCTTGATGGTTATTCAGAAGATCTATTCGAGCATGCTACAAGCCTATCAATTGGTATCAGAGCCTCGTCTCCACCGAAAGACTAACATCTGGGAGTAAAGATTATTTGCTCGAAGTCCACCATTCAAAAAAATGGCAAGATTTGAAAAAATCTGCTCTATCTCTTGTCGTCCGCTCTTCGAAAGAGAATCATACTTCAAATGGAGCAATGCCATAAAGTATTTCATCAAATCTCTTAACTTTGAGGTTTGAGATATCATTGAAGATGGTTACTTGGAAGCTCCTAAGAAAAAGAAAAAGAAGAAGCAAATGAGTGCAAATGACACGAATGCAAAGCTAAACGCCAAGGCCATGCACACTCTTCTTTGTGGCCTCAATGAAGATGTTTTCAAGAAGGCCTCCACATGAAAAAGTGTCAAAGAAAAATGGAAGAAGCTTGAAAAACTCTATGGCAACAAGAAGGGGGAGAAGAAGGATGATTCTTCATCTTGTGCAAACCTCCTCTCAATCTCTAAGGTGGATGATGTTTTGGCTCTCGATGAGTCGAAGGTATCTTCTAACTCTAATGATTCAAATTCTTATTCATTTGATGAGTTACAAGATGCTTTCGATGAAATATTTTTGGAATTTGAGACCATGAATTCCAAATTTAAGAAAATAATTTCTAAACTTGAATTTGAAAACGATTTTCTTTTAAAAACAAAGTTGGATTTTGAAAACCAAAATGAAATTTTGAAAAAATTATTTAGAGTTTTCAAAAACAAGCAATGGGGTTTTAGAAAAAGAAAATCTTGATTTGAAAGTTAAGCTTGAAAACTTAACAAAAGAAAAAGAAATTATTTTTAATAATTCATCTTGTCACATAATGGAAAAATGCTTGCATTGCCATTATCATGGTCATTCTTTACATACTTGTCCTATAAAGAAAAGAAAAACTTATAAGATTAGACAAGTGTGAGTTCCTAAGGGAACTAGAGACATTGAAATTATTGTAAATGGGTCCAAAGAAATTTGGATACCAAAATCCAAATAAATGTCTCTTGTAGGTGGGTTGGAGCAATGGAAAGAAATGCAAAGACATGGAAATGCTTTAGTCACACAAGTGAAGAAAATGGGTAACCTCTAAGCTTAATGCTTTTAATTTAATATTTTTGGTTATCTATTTTTGATTGATTAATGTTCATGCATTTATGTATTTTTTTATTTCAATAACTAAATAGCATGACATTATTTGAGTACTTTATGCATATTTGTTCTTAAATTGTGTCAATCAATTTTTGCATAAAGTTTTTTTAAAGCCTTGGATAAATTGAATTTCATATGCACTTAATTTGATTTTATCTTGAAATTCAATGTCTTTTAAGTGTCAAGCATTTGAGCTAAATTTATTAAAATGGAATGCTTTGCTTAAGGGGGAGCTTTGATTTTAAAAAGGAAAATATCCTTTCTCTATTGTTTTAAACTTAATGAGATTTCAAACTTGGTTTGAACTATTTTTGACAAAAGAAAAAGGGGAGAGATGCATAGGTTTGAAAAATCCAATTTCAAAAAAAAGAAGAGCCTTAAAATATTTTTTTAAAATATTCTCTTTTTCAAAAATTATTTTTCTAAGGAGGAGCAATCTCAAAAACAATTTTTTAAATGTTTTGTTATATCAAAAAAGGGAGATTGTTGAGATATTATTTTGATATAACAAATGAAAATTGTTTTTAAGTGTTTTTGACTTGTTTAAATATGTTTTAAACATTCCAAAATGTCAAAAACAACATGCCTGTAATGATACGGTTAAACTCGTACCGATATGCCATTTGTTTTCCCCAACCTGAGTTTTCCAAAGACCAAAACTCGTACCGATACGGGTTAGCCCATACCAACATGCAAGGCAAAATGTGAGGTCCCATACAAATACTAAATATCGTATACCGGTACCCGTCTAATGGTCTGCAATGAAATTTTTTGATTTAAATGCAAGTATCAATACGGACATCACGCGTACCGATATCCATTGTCCAAAACTGCCTCCAACGACTGGAAAATGTACCCAACGCCTCCAATTGACCCCTAACGACTAGTAGCAGCCAAAAACTCATTTCAATCAATAATAGGAAGGATAGAACACTTGAAGAAAAAAGAGAACATATCCAAGCTTAATGTTCAAAAGAAATTGAGTTTAAGTCCTATTTTCATTATTTCTCTTGTAAATATTTGTAGTGAGTGATTTTATTTGTTTTATTTTTCACTCTTTCTTGTGAGCTCAAATTGTGTAAACACTCACCTTGTGAGGTATTTAGTTTACCAAAAAACCTTGTAAAATGGAGATATTCTAATTTAGCCTAAGGAAAAATCAGAGCGGTTCTATCTTAGCCATTGAAAAAGATAGATTTATAAGGGTTGCCTCTTGATCCCGGGAAAAGGGAAGAATTCAATAGTGAATTGGAAAATCCTTAGTGGTGTGCTAAGGTAGTGGATGTAGACTCGGTTGGGTGGTCGAACCACTCTAAATCATCGTGTAAATTGTCCATTAATTTTTGCTTTAGCCAATTTATTCGAGAAATAAATTTTAACCCTCTTTACGGTTATTCGGAAGATCTATTTGAGCGTGCTACAAGCCTATCAATTGGTATCAGAGCCTCGTCTCCATCGAAAGACTAACATCTGGGAGTAAAGATCATTTGCTCGAAGTCCACCGTTCAAGAAAATGGCAAGATTTCAAAAAGTTTGCTCTATCTCGTGTCCTCCGCTCTTCGAAAGAGAAGCATACTTCCAATGGAGCAATTTCATAAAGTATTTCATAAAATCTCTTAATTTTGAGGTTTGAGATATCATTGAAGATTGTTACTTGGAAGCTCCTAAGAAGAAGAAGAAGAAAAGGAGTGCAAATGAAAAGAAGGAAAAGCTAAACACCAAGGCCATGATGTAATATCCCAATTTTTGGCTCGTGGCCAAAATGTAAATTTTGAAAGTTTTGTGGCTAAAGTATAAACTTTGGAAAAGTTTAGGGACCAAAGTGTAATTTTCAAAAGTCATGTATTTTAACATCGTAAATGAATAGTTTACCTCCAAGAATGACGTTTCTGTGTTATCCGAATTTTTCGTACAGAGTTTGTATTAATGGCTATAAAGCGATAAAGTTCGAAAAAATATTCGGATAATCGGATCGAATTGAATACCCAAGATATTTTGAAGGATGCTAAGGCAAGGTTAATTATGTCATTTTATATTTCTAAGATATTTTCTTTTTGTTGGAAGAATATGAACCCTTGGATTTAAGTTGATTTTCCATGTTAAATATGAGCCGTTGGATGAAAATGGCATGATCATAATTTTGGAAAATTATAAGGCAAAGTTGGTAACTACTAACTTATTGGTTTATTTTTTACCATTGGATGAATACTTTGACAAGTGTCAAGATTTGGAACCTAGGATCAAGAGGGTAAAACGGTCATTTTGCTATTTAAGAGATATTTTAAGTTAAATAAGTGAAAATTATGAAATTTGGCATAAAATAAAAGCAAAATAAAGAAAGAAAATTTGCCTTTGTACCACTTTACTACCGTGGGATATTTGGGGAGAAGAAAAGAAATTTTCAATCTTGATTTCAAGCATTTAGAGTTAGATTCAAGGTTAGTTCATTAGAGGCAAAATTGTTCTTTAAATTCTCTTTCATTTGATATAATTTTCACATGGTTTTCTTGCTTCTAAGTTGAAGATGGTGATTAGGGATTGATGAAGAACATGTTGGAATTTTATGTTTTAAGGATCAATCATGTTGGAAATGTTGTTGTGATTTTGTTTCAATGCTTAAAGTGATGAAAATCCTATGGTATATGGTATAAGGATCATTTAGTTACGTAGAAAAATTGAGGGGAAAATATTGTAAAATTATTTTAGAGAAGGAAATAGTTTGAATGATGTCTTTTATGCTTTATTATGTAACTGAAGGTTAATTTGAGGTATTGGAATAGTTAAAGGATGCTAAAGATGTGAATTATGAATCTGCCCAGAATTTTAGTATTGATAGTGAGTTTGGAAATTCACCATAAATTCTACAAAAACAATTAGAAAGTGATCCTTATATCATTGTATTCGTGGTTCAGTCTAGTTTTCTTTTAAAATAAACGGTGACTGATTTCGATTTGTATATCAAAAGATATAAATTTTTAAGTGATGAAAGGTCAGAAAACATAGTACCAGTCTGCTCTAAAATTCAGCACTGTAATTGACTTTGAAAATTTGTCATAAATTGTACGAGTTGAATTTGGGCTATTAAATTATATGTTTGAAAAGATTATCGAATCTAGTTTCTTTCATAACAAACGGAATCAAATTCTGAGTTGTAGATTATTTTATAGAAATAAATCTTTGAAGGCAGTGCAAGCTGTTAGAAAATGAAATTTGAAACATTTTGTATTTAAATGTTAGTCAGCAAGCTCGGAAGAATTAATGGAAGTTCAAATTGGTCACTAAGGACCATAATGAGTTTTTGAATAGTACAAGGAAGAAAGAAAAATATTTGGAAATTTTTTATTCGAATGATTATATTAGACAACATGTTTAAGGTATTGTTAGATTTGAATCTAACAAATATTTTATTTTATTCATGTGATTAATAAAGTCAAGTCTGAATCAAAGAAGCTTCGAGGTACTATGAAAGAAAAGATCGAATTAGGACTTAGTGGGGCATTGTGTTAAGTGGCCAAGGTGAGTGCAATTGCATACATATCATAATACATTGATATTTTATACATTATTGGGATGGCTTGCGATGAACCTACCTGAATGTTTATTGTCATTATATTTATGTCATTGAGCATATGATTGACATAATATAAATGTGTCAAGATTTAGAATATAAAATGCATTGATCATTTGATTACTTACATAGGTAAGTTTGAAATGTTATTTCGGGTATTATCTGCCCAATATTGGTATATATATTGATATACATTACTATGGATGAAATATTTGATGATATAAAGCCCAAGTATGATATAGAAATTCAAAGGTATAGTTGGCTAGCCATAAAGTCATAAACAACTGTATAAATATTCTAAGCACTACGGTGCAATATTCATATATACTCAAGGAAGGTTGGGTATATGTATACTCAAGGAAGGTTGGGTATACGGAAGTACTTCGGTACATATTAAAGCAGTTCGGTGCAAAATTCATATATACTAAAGGAAGGTTGGGTATATGTATACTCAAGGAATGTTGGGTATATGGGGATGACTCGTGTACTTAGATTCTCTTATTTCAATACTTTGGGCTAAATAAATTGAAAAACAAGGTGGTAAGCTTAAGAGCTTATTGATACAAATGGCAATGATATTGGTAAGAATTAAACTAACTACTTTGATATATGTTAGTACATGTGATGTTACTTATGTTAACATGCATGAAAATGGTAAGTAAGTTAAGCTTGAAAGCTTAACATTAATGGTAAGTATTGATATGGTGTTAAAGGAATTGAACAAGCATATTCATTAGCTTGTATCCTGGTATATATATATATGACATATTATGACAAATGAACAAGCATGAAAGTCTTATGACATTAGCATGTAGTAAATCATTACTAATGCAATGTGAAAATTGATGCATTGGCATATATATCATGTTATATAAACATAGCCATGAAGTCGAATAAAGTTTAAATTATTGTTATTAACTTCCTTTATTGCCTCACTAAGTTCGTACTTAGCGTGTGTTTGATTGTGCACACATAGGTAAATCAAGATGAGAGTGAGAAGAGCATTGCATCAATATTGGAAAGCTCAACAGGTAATCATAGTAATAACATCCTAATTGAGGTTTGATTATTATAGTGGCATGTATACTTGCTAAACCTATTTGAGTTGTGATTGGCCTTTAAAGTTCGTTAAGGTTTCATGATAATTGGCATTTCTGAAAAGATTCAAAGTTAAGAGTAACCTCAGGTGATGAGTTGCATGTTAAGATAATTGAGAGCATGTATGTTTTATGATAGTCAATTGTTCCCTATAAGCATACATAACATTTGAAGACATCTGGAAATTGAATTAGGATGAATTAGAAATATAAAAATGAAAGAATGTGCATTTTGGGACAGGGTGTACCAGTACTCAAGATTTGGGTTCAAAATTATCAAAACTTGAATTTTATTTCAAATATCATTAATATTTAAGGATAGTAAAGTTGTGACATTCCTGATTCGTATTCATCGTATGGATACGAAAATGGGTGTTACACATGCACACTCTTCTTTGTGACCTTAATGAAGATGTTTCCAAGAAGGTCTCCACATGCAAAAGTGTCAAAGAAATAAGGAAGAATATTGAGAAACTCTATGGCAACAAGAAGGGAGAGAAGAAGGATGATGCTTCATCTTGTGCAAACATTCTCTCAATCTCTAAGGTGGATGATGTTTTGGCTCTCGATGAGTCAAAGGTATCTTCTAACTCTAGTGATTCAAATTCTTATTCATTTGATGAGTTACAAGATGTTTTCGATGAATTATTTTTGGAATTTGAGACCATGAATTCCAAATTTAAGAAAATGATTTCTAAACTTGAATTTGAAAACGATTTTCTTTTAAAAAACAAAGTTAGACTTTGAAAACCAAAATGAAATTTTGAAAAAATTATTTAGAGTTTTCAAAAACAAGCAATGGGGTTTTAGAAAAGGAAA
Source organism: Hibiscus mutabilis (assembly GCA_019671005.1). Classification (NCBI taxonomy): domain Eukaryota; kingdom Viridiplantae; phylum Streptophyta; class Magnoliopsida; order Malvales; family Malvaceae; genus Hibiscus; species Hibiscus mutabilis. The sequence continues at coordinate 16,536,121 of CM033722.1, read as the reverse complement.
ATCTTGATTTGAAAGTTAAGCTTGAAAGCTTAACAGAAGAAAAAGAAATTATTTTTAATAATTCATCTTGTCACATAATGGCAAAATGCTCATATTGCCATTATCATGGTCATTCTTTACATACTTGTCTTATAAAGAAAAGACAAAATTATTAGATTAGACAAGTATGAGTTCCTAAGGGAACTAGAGACATTGAAATTAATGTAAATGGATCCAAATCAATTTGGATACCAAAATCCAAATAAATGTCTCTTGTAGGTGTGTTGGTGTTTAGTCACACAAGTGAAGAAAATGGGTAACCTCTAAGCTTAATGCTTTTAATTTTATATTTTTTGTTATCTATATTTGATTGATTAATGTTCATGCATTTATGTGTTATTTATTTCAATATCTAAATAGCATGACATTATTTGAGTACTTTATGCATATTTGTTCTTAAATTGTGTCAATCAATTTTTGCATAAAGTTTTTTTCTAGCCTTGGATAAATTGAATTCATATGCTCTTAATTTGATTTTATCTTGAAATTCAATGTCTTTTAAGTGTCAAGCATTTGAGCTAAATTTATTAAAATGGAATCCTTTTATTAAGGGGGAACTTTGATTTTAAAAAGGAAAATATCCTTTCTCCATCGTTTTAAACTTAATGAGATTTCAAACTTAGTTTGAACTATTTTTGACATAACAAAAAGGGGAGAGATGGATAGGTTTGAAAAATTCAATTTCAAAAATAAAAAGAGCAGCCTTTAAATATTTTTTAAAAATATTCTATTTTTCAAAAATTACTTTTCTAAGGGGTAGCAATCTCAAAAACAATTTTCAAATGTTTTGTTATATCAAAAAAGGGAGATTGTTGGGATATTATTTTGATATAACAAATTAAAATTATTTTTAAGTGTTTTTGACTTATTCAAATATGTTTTAAACATTCCAAAATGTCAAAAACAGCATGGCCATACCGATACGGTTAAACTCGTACTGATACATCCTTTGTTTTCCCCAGCCCGAGTTTTCCAAACACAAAACATGTACCGATACGGGTTAGCCCTTACCGATATGCAAGGCAAAATGTGAGGTCCTATACCGATACGAAATATCGTATACCAGTACCCGTCTAACGATCTGCAACAGATAGTTTTGATTTAAATGCACGTACCAATACGGACATCATGCGTACCGATATCCATTGTCCAGAACTACCTCCAACGGTTGGAACATGTACCCAACGGCTGGAATTGACCCCTAACGACTAGTAACAGCCAAAAACTCATTCCAATCAATAAAAGGAAGGCTAGAACACTTGAAGAAAAAAAGAGAGAACATATCCAAGCTTAATGTTCAAGAGAAATTGAGTTTAAGTCTTATTTTCATTATTTCTCTTGTAAATATTTGTAGTGAGTTATTTTATTTGTTTTATTTTTCACTTTTTCTTGTGAGCTCAAATTGTGTAAACACCCACCTTGTGAGGTATTTAGTTTACCAAACAAACCTTGTAAAAAGGAGAGGTTCTAATTTAGCCTAAGGAAAAACTATAGTGGTTCTATCTTAGCCATTGTAAAAGATAGAGTTGTAAGGGTTGCCTCTTGATCCCGGGAAAAAGGGAAGAATTCAATAGTGAATTGGAAAATCCTTAGTGGTGTGCTAAGGTAGTGGATGTAGATTCGGTTGGGTAGTCGAACCACTCTAAATCATCATGCAAATTGTCCATTAATTTTTGGTTTAGCCAATTCATTCGAGAAACAACTTTCAACCCTCTTGACGGTTATTCGAAAGATCGATTTGAGTGTGCTACAAGCCTATCATAGCGGATCAAACTCTCTTCTCAAGATTTTACCTCTTCGTCCGTGTTGTAGAGGATCAAACTCTCTTCTCAAAATCCTGCCTCTTCGTCAGTGTTGTAACAAATCAAACTCTCTACTCTAGATTCCACCTCTTCGTCATTGTTGTAGCGGATTAACTTTTTTCAGATTTTGCCTCATGATCAATGGTGGAGTAGATCAACCCAGTTTACGGACTATACTTCTCCAAGATTGGAGGACTGGATGAACCAACTCTCAAAAATATAATTTAGATTAAACCTTTTAATTTTACAGTTTGAAATAAAAAAGGGGGTGGATACCCAGTCTGACACAAATTTCTTTCACTCTTGCAGATCTTTTTTTTCAAGAGAGGGATTAAGATGATGAGTCGACCAAATCATTTTTCTTCATCAGTAGAGCAACAGATCAATAGATGAATTCTACTTCTCAAAGACATGGAGAAGTGGATTAGCTGAATTTCAAAGAGAAAGGTCGTGTCAGATAGTCTTCAACAAATTTGGCAAATCTTATCTTCCTGAAAGAAGGGCGAAGCAGATTGGTCATTTGAAGCCTATCTCCCTCAAAGAAGCAGAGTAGTGGACCGATTAGAGAGTTCTATACCCTTTAAGAAGACAAGACAAGAACATCAAGCGGAGAAAGAAGAGTTGTGACCGAAAGGAAGACGTTCAATTGGACCGGATGAAATTGGTCCTCTTTTATTCTTTGTTCCATTTTCGTTACACAACAATGAGCGAAGAGGGGCAGCTGTAGATGCCAATTTTCGTCCAAGCTTAACCCACTAGGCCCAAAAATCGAATATGGCCCAAACCTAAGCTAAACTTAGAAACCTCTAATCTATTATAACCCTAACAGTCGCTGCCACTCATCCAAGCCAAACTGCCGCCTGCTGCCACCACCGCTCATTCATCATAGAACCTACTCTCACTGCCCACCATTGTCCTCGTCATCACTTTGATGTGGCAAATGTGAGAGCTATTCCTTCCCCTATATAACTAAGGTTAATCTGCAGAAAAACGGAAGATTTTAGAAAGATTCGATTTTAGACCCAAAAAAGCATAAAAGATAGTGAAGATCGAACCAAAAAAAAAAGATCAAAAGGAAAAAAGAAGAACGAAAAATAGATTCAAAAAAACAAAAAAAGGTAAAATGATGATAAAAACCTTTCGATTCTTGTTAGATCCGAGTAAATAGGGAGGGATTTAGGAAAAACTAACCTTAGATCCAACCTTAGGACCCAAAACCGAACCTAATTAGAGCTTTTGCATGTACTCTGATCGTCGTTCGTGACGGTTTCTCCATCGTCGCTAACGGCGGCCCACGACGGACCTCAAGCGGCGACCAGGCTAGCAGAGAATAAGGGAGAGTGGGTTGAGAGCATTTGAATTTGGGGGGGTTATCTGATGCAAATGGTTTTTTGGTCTAAAATGGGTATTTAATGGTCGTTAAAAATGATGAAGTTTAGGGCATATGTAACCCGCACGTAGACACGACCCGGACAGGAGGATCCAAGCGTTTCGTTGAATGGACAAATTACACCATTGGTCCTTCCGCCTTTGTATCCTTACAATTTTGCATTTCAATTCTTGCTTTATTTCATTTTAGTCACTGTTTTATTTCTTTTAAGTTATTACACTATGTTATTATTATTATTATTATTGTTATTATTATTATTATTTAAGGGTTGTAAGTTTCTCGTTAGTCCCATATAAAGGAGTATTCTTTTAAATATATTTTACGACAAAATTCATACATTTAGGGATCACAGTCTTCAAATTAAATTCGAATCCGTAAGTTCAATCGTTAAGACATTATGTAACCGACTAGGTACCATTTTTTGGCGTTGTGGTGATGCTCACCGTTCCCCATACGTAACAGACTCCCGAACTCAATTTTCTGGTTCCGCATACTAAAACTCGTTGTTTTAATAAAAAAATGATAAAAACAAGTTTTATTAAAATAACCGAGTTTTCAGGTGATCCAATCTTACCTAAATTAAAAAGATTGGTAGTGACTCCCCTAAAACTAAAAATAATATTTGTAAAAAACGCATCAAGCTCGGCGGGCCCGTTATTACACATCAGCCATTTGCATTAATGCCTGAAACGTTAAAAATCTTCAATAATATCCAAATCACGATTTAAGTTTTTCAAGTTGAATTTTCCGAAGAATCTATGGATTTATTGTAAAACAAACAATGAGTAAACCATGGAGTTTATTACAAAGTTTTAGGAAGACATTAACTTTACAGCTAGGTTTCATCGATGTAATGCAAATAGAACTAATCGCCAAAAGTATATTACCTTTCCACGAAATAAACTTGATAATATAGATTATAGACAACTTTAAAAATTAAATAAAATTTTCACATTACTCCCAAAGTTAAATTCTTATCGATTGATGATAAGGTTAGTATTTTTCACTAACGCGTTTTTATCATAATCACAAATATTAAAATTTATTTTTTTTCAAAAATAAAAAATGGGAAATGTGAGGAATGGAAAACAATCTCTTTTCCTTTCAATCACACCCTTTTTGCCATATATTTGAGTTTAAACCACTCAATGTAAGAATATGCTTCCTCTGTTGTCTTAATCCTAAAATCAATAAAACAAACACACATTTTTTGTTTGTTATTCCGTGTCTGAATTTTCTATGAAGCTACTTAGAAACATTAGTCGTTTTTGTGTGGCATAGTAATCAAACAAATAAACAACTTCAAATATTAATACAGAATTTACATATAAAAATTAAATTAATTAATAAAACAATATCTAATGGTATCAATATATGTAAACCCCAATTGTTAAAATTGGATAGATGACCTAGTGGGTAGATATAGCATTGCCCATACTAATGATATTTTAATTTTTTCTTCACTTATATTTATTTCAACTGACATGTTATGTGCCACTTAAACTAGGTAGATAACCCAGTGAGTAAACGTAGCATTGCCCATACTAAGTGTTACCATTCATTATTATAAATTTTGAATACCTAAAATTGGTGGGGAAATTGAATGTGTTAAATCACTAAAGCATTTATAATATACAAGTGAAAGATGTATTGAAGGGTACCTAATGATTTAGTGAAGAGTGGTCTACAATAATGAATAATCTAAACCTTAACTATTAACCATGGTTTTAATTTACTTAAGCTTCGCTTAATTTACCCATAGGTAAAAGTTAATGATTATTTATTTATCATTTAAGAAAATACATTTAACATATAAGTTTTATGATTTTGATAACACTGGTAAAGGTTCTTTAAGTACCTAAATGAAAAAGAATTTCAATAAAAGAGGAACGATATATTAAATTACACTTCTTCCGTATATATTTTCCTTGGCATCTTTACTCATTGTGTACTTGTTATCATTTCCCCTAATTAGTATTCCATGAAAAGAAAAAAGCATATCACTTAGTTGATTGATCATTTAGGGTATTTTGCTAATGAATGCTTATAGAATACATTTTATATTATATTTAATATAAAATTATGATTTTTTTTTAAACTGAAAATTATGAATTAATATTAGATGTATGATTGACATGCAATTTGATGTATTGAAGGTAAATCCGATGATGATACATTGTCATAAGATACTATATTAATATACTAGTCGAGAAATTAATTACTTTGAGGGTGCATCTGGATCACAAAATGCAAAATTACTTGTGAGAATAGTATTTCTGTAATTTAACATTACCTGACATATTACTGGGAATATTTCGTTATCTTGTTTGGTTTAATTGGCAGGAATATGAGATGACAATATTTGGTTGAGGAATATAAGGTTGTCTGAAAGAAAATTTGACCAAACTGTCCTTATGATGTATTTGCCTTTAGACAAGTTAAATTTTCCGTATATAATTAAAAATATTTACATGAAAATACATATAACTACTTCGGTTGCACTACACAAATTCAAAAAAATATACAAAACAAACTTTTAATATAACTAGTACGTTATACCTATATTTTTAAATAATTGTCATAAGTATTAAATTTATTTATATATGAGATAAAACATCGTGTGAAAAAATATAGGCTTAAAGTAAGATTTTATTAAAATTTAGTAAAAAAATATAGTAAAAATATACTTATGACAATTATTTAAAAATTATCTAAAGTAAGATTTAAATTCATATTTCATTGTGAGATTAGATTAATGATATTATTCGATCACTTTTATATTATGGGAACATATGATAAATTTATTTTTTTTAACTGTTGTAATTGAAAATTTTTACTATTAATTCGGGATAATAACCCTTAAAAGGTAAAATAAACGAATGATGTTTAAAGTGTTTTTGTAATTTTATATAAATATAATTATATATTTTGATATTGTAATCGTTCAGAATATATAATTTATTTTATAAAAAATATGTATATTTATATTTTTTGGTAATATTTATATATTTATTTATTATCATATGTTTTAATTTTGTATTTTATTTTTCAATATTTTTTATTTATATGTAATTATGCCTTATTTAATAATTAAAACTAGCAAATTAACTCAAAAAAGAAAGAACATGATTGAAAAGGTTTCTATTTTATCAAGGGCACTTTTGTCCTAAATGCAAGGAATTATCAAATACCTAAGAAAAGGAAGAGAATAGGATTTCCCGTATAAACCCCAAAAAGCGCTATTGTTGGGAATAGAATATTACCCCATGGTGGGAATCCTCCCTGTAACACCCTTAACGTATACTCGTAGGTCGAATAAACATTAATTAGATGTTACAAAATTATTGGAAAAAATCTTGACTCGTAATTTTTTTTTACCAAAATCCAGCTTTTAGTTTAACCCTTTCTCGATTTTAAATTAAAAACTATATTGTCTAGATGCAGCTAGTTTTAACCCTGAATTGGTTTACAAAACTTATAATTGAGTTATTGAAATAAAAATATAACTCAAGGTGAAATCTATGTGTGCTGCCTAGACCCTTTCTTGATTTTAAAACTTCTACACGATTAGGGTTAAACTATGTTTAACTGTACCAAAATTCATTGCTACTATTAGCAAACTATATTTCTAAACTTATTCATCACAAAAGCATATCTTTAATTATTAAGCGTATACTTTAAAACAGTTCAACTATAAAATATTTACATGCCCACTAGATATCAATTTACGATAAGGATGTACTTACTGTAGTAACTTGATTTTTCCAAAGGTTCAGCTCATCTTCGCTAGGCAATTCCGAAGAACCTACGTGTGACATAAGACACACGCTAAGTACGAACTTAGTGAGGCAATTAAACTTATTTATTTTAAAAACATGAAATAATATAATACAATATGTCATATATAAAAGTGCATTTCATTTTTTCTATAGCATGGCAAGTATATCACAATGTACATATGTGTCATGTATCATATCTATCCTATGAATCATATATCACTTCTATCATGTAAATCATGTATCATTTTTATCATGTAAATCATATATCATGCTATCATATTCTCTATCATGTACATGCTTTCATCATGTAATTATTCGCATAACATATGCTTTATCATAGTTATGTTTTTATCATGCAATCGTTTACATAACATGTATTCTATCATGGTCATGTTTTCATTATGCCATCATTTGCATAACATGTATTCTATCATGGTCATGTTTTCATTATGCCATCATTTGCATAACATGTATTCTATCATGGTTATGCTTTCATTATGCAAACATTTGCATATCATGTCTTTCGTGTAATCGTCTTGTGATCATACTCGCTACAAAAAGTCCCTTTAAGACTTCGTAGCCTTTTGTACTAGCTGAAAAGTCCTTTAAGACTCCATAGCCTTAATACTTGAGTACGTACTCGAGGACGCTCTTTGCTCCTCATAAAAAGACGTTCTTTGCTCCTTATAATCGTACCTCTTTAGTGCTCTTGGCACCATGGGCGTGGGTCCCCAGGTGTAACACTAAGGGTGTGGTTCTCAAGGTGGTTACTTGTTTCATTTTAATCACATCATTATTCATGTAATTCATGTATCATATTGTCATATGAATCATGTATTATCACTATCATGTAATTCATGTTTCATATTATCATATGAATCATGTATCATCACTATCATGTAATTCATGTTAGCACAATGCATCATCATTTATGCAAACAATAGTTTGTACCTTGTGCTCCATCAAGCTTGCCACGTCAAGTCATACATCATATCATGTATTATAAGGTAATGCAATGTCAATTTTAATCATGGGTCGACTTATCACAAGTCTTCCCCTTTTTAATAAAACATACATATAGAAATGGACTCACCTGGGCCATGTAATAGTATGTCTCACTAAGCTTACTCGATGTTCTTATTTTTCTTTTTATCACTGGTTCTCCTTCGATCTCTTTTAAAACTGTATAAGACCAATCGAACATATTCATCATTTCTCTAGCTTTAAACTTAAATCTAACATTGCTAACTTAATTCTTAAACATAAGTATTCGAATATAAAATTTTCTAAAAATTTCCCCAATATTCTTCCAAGTTGCCGAATTGGTCCCTAGGTCCTTAGTGACCATTTTGAACATTAAACAATTGTTCAAGCCTAATTTAAACAATTTCCATAATCATTTACTAATTTTGGACTATTACCTTTTAGTCCTCAAACTTTATAAAAGTGGCATTTTAGTCACTACTTCACTTTTGTACATAAATTCATGTACAAATAAAACATTCATCTATTTTCTAACATTCTTGAAATTTTCCTTCAACTTTCAACTTTATTTAATTTAGTCCTTCACTATACTTTCATTTCGAAAAGGTCCTTAAATTTTCCTTTCTTGTCATTTCAATCCTTCAACTTTCATAACATGCTTGAATCTTCAATTTTATAAATTTTTCATAAATTCAAGACCAATCCCTATTTTTTACTAAATTGCCGAATTGGTCCTTCAACTTCCAAAATTTTTCATTTTGGTCCCTAATCACCAATCCCTAATTTGTGGAGCTGTCTTTAAAATTACAATTCGATCCGATATACCGATAATTACCAGAAATTTCATCGGATATATTTCCTCTTAGAAATCTTATCTCAACAATCCATTACAATATTACTGACTTAAATTGAATCATTTTTATCAGTCAAAATATCGAATATGGGACCTTCCTAATAGGTCACCCATCCATGTGCTACTCTGATTTGAGCACGCTTAACAATTTTTATTCGATCCAAAATTCGAATAATATAAGCCTCGTATGAAAAATTTGGGTAACACGGAAATACCACTCTTGGGGGTGAATTCACTTACGGGGTTAAATTACATAATTTTTTAAAATTACACTTTGGTCCTTAAACTTTTCCAAAGTTTTCACTTTAACCCCTAAACTTTCAAAATTTATATTTTGGTCACTAGCCAAAAATTGGGATATTACACTCCCAACCAAATATGGGTATAAAATTCTCCCAAAAAATTCCTTAGTAATTCTCTTTTCCACGATTCAAACGCCCCTATGTGCATTAAACGAAAGACGTTACTATAGAGCATGCTTTAAAAAGTATTTTATAATGTTCCTTAGCCAAATTCTAATTTAGAATAATTTTGTGGTATTTTCAAAAAAGAATAATTTTGTGGTGGTTAAGATTCTGTTTTCATTTTTGGTTAAATGGGTTGTAGAAGTAATCCTTTCTCACTTTATACCATTCATTTCACATTTGGTAATTGACAAATTGAAGACTTTTTTTTTTTTTAAAAATGGCTCTTTTATCTTGGGAAAAACATCAACAATTAATAATAAATGTTCAAAAATCATTTCTAAATAGTCATTATTTTCATAATTAGTAAGTATTTAAATTCATTCTATATATTCTTTTAATTTTTATTATTATTTTTCAAATTTCAAAACTAAAATCAATTTCATCAAACCAATCCCAACAGAAAGGCCTCATAAACAAAAAAAAAATCTGTGTCTTTATTCCATCAAAATTGATTATATACATTATCATTATTCATTACCATATATTAGTTGTTATTAATTATCAATTTCAAACCAATCCCAAACAGAAAGGCCATGTTTGGCTTAGCAAAACCAATTTACCTTTTTTTCTATCCTTTCTTTCGGATAAAGCAACCCAACACATTTTTAATCCACCTTTTTTATTATAATATTTTTTAAGGGTAATTATTCCATGCACAAGTGATTGTGTAAACTTTGTTTCTACAAGTGTCTTAATTTTAAGGTTTTAAAATTTTATTTAGGGTCTAATTTTTAGGGGTTTAAGTGTACGAATTTTAAATTTAGGGGGCGTGATTAGAATATTGATTTTAGGGTTAAAATTTACGATTTATAGGTTAAAACATAAAGCCCTAATCATATTACCTTAAACATAAACATTAACCTTTAAACACTAAATTCTAACCCTAACCCCTAAATTCTAAACTCATACACTTAAACCCTTAACCCTAAACTAGGTCCCTAACCCTAAAACTAAGGTGTTTATAGAAACTTTTCATTTCCATCGCTAGTACATAAGATACTTTCCCTTTTTAAAATCCACCTTCATTCTTTGATACATATTCTTTAATATTACAAAAGTGTTTTAACCTTTTGTGCTATTATTTGATACATTGTCAATATAAATAAATTTACACAAATATATCTATTTTAATTTTAAAATTTAAAATCATAACCTTAAAATCATAAATTCTAACCCTTAAACCATAAATTATAAACAATATATTATCAACTCTTAAATTCTAATCTATAAACTAAATCACTAAACTTAAAATAGCCCCACTTATGGAATAATTTTATTCCACTGTTACTGTATAGGATGATAATCATTCAACTTTTCCTCCACAAACAAACACTCCTTTGATTTGAAGACAATTATATGATCATTTATAATTCTAATTATTTAAGAGCTAGTATTTGATACCTGACAATATAAAAAGATTTTACACGTATATGTTTATTTAAACGCTAAAATCTAAATCGCTAGCATAAAACCTTAAATCTTAAACTATAAACATTAAATCATATACCTTAAAACTAAAACACTTAAACTTAAATCGTAGATCATAAAATTAGAACTCATTAACCCTAAATCATAAAATAATCTCTAAACCACAAATCATGAGATAAACCCATAAACTCTAAAACATAAAATTAATTATTTGTTTGATTATTTATACATTAAAATAGAAGGAATTAAAAGGTTTGGACCAGACAAGTAGTTTTAAATTATAATTTTAAATTACATTCAAGTTTTCTAAAAAAACTTTTAAGGTAAAATATATTATTTTCAAATAAAAACATAAAATACTTTAAATTTTATTTTAAAAAATCACAAATGTAACTTATTTTAACCAATAATCTATTGGTTAAGTGGGATAAAACACTATGTTCCATAAGTAAGATTAAAAGTTCAAATCTTGAAGTTGGAAGGGTCGTCCTACGATGTATCTCTAGATTATCCAATCTAATTTAACCGATCAATAAATGAAATATCAATAATTATATAAATATGAGATCTACTAATTGACCGAGTGATCAAAAATGTTCATGCAGACCCATCTTATACTACTTCGAATTCCAACATTTACTTTAAGAATACAATATTTTGAAATTGTAATAAAACTCATTAAAACAACCTTAATAAAATTTATGCCGGCGATAACAAGAATTATAAAGGAAAAAATATGTATAAAAGACAGCATCAGATAACAAAAGATTTTTCCATTTTAACCAGCGATTAACATTGCCGAGTTAACTCAATAGTACGAAAATTTATTAAATAAACTCAATTCACCTCGTTATCGTCCATTCAATAAAATTAAAAAAAATGAGATAAAAAAACCCACCATATGGTAATAATCCTCTACGAACGCCTCAAAATAACACAACAATGTTGGGAAGTTACTCTGGGGTTGTGAGGACGTGGGGATTTATTTATTTTTTTTCGAAAAAGGGGATTTATTTATTTGTTTATTATAGTAGAGGAACTTTTGTGGGGATATAAATTCTCGTTTATCTTTGGAATTGAAGAATCTGGTGAAGGAGCGAAAAAACACCAAACGGCTATTATTGACGTTACACAAGAAGAAGAAGGAGGAGAAGAGGAAGAGATTTCAAGTCATTGTTAAATCTCTACAGGGTTTTTGTTTTCCTAGATTCTCTCTCCTTCAAAATTTTGGGATGATTCTTTTCTCAATTCCCAGAAAACCAAAGTTTAAACCTTTAGCCTCGCCATCTTTTATATAATAAAGTTTTGATTTTTAAGTTGTAATCTTTGTTGCTTTGTTTTAATCATGTCTGACGGCTACTCTAATTCAAAGAAGACAGATGATATTTGTGAACAAGTTTGTGGACAGGTAATTTTTTTCTGCTTTCATTTATCATTCTCTTTCCTTTCAACTCATCTGGGGTTTGCCTTGGATTAATGGGTATTTTTTTTCTCTTGAGTTTGCTTAATATCGAGTTTTTTTTCCTCACCATGTTGGTGGTTCTAGTTTGATGATTGGTTGAAATCAATGGAAAAGTGGGAAAATCTTTTCTCAGAAAATCATATGCTCTAACACACAAAAATTGATTGGCAATGTATTTGAAAGGAATAGGAAAATTATCTGGTTTTTCTTTCCCATCTGATGATGTTTTGATGTTCTGAAGGAATAGGATGTAGATTCTTTTTTGATCAATACTAGATTAAGTTTGTCTTTGTTTATTTTTATTGTTTATGCTTAATTTGTTCATCTTAGAAATTTTGCTTTGTCTATAATCTGCAGCAGGCATCCTTTGCAGCACTGACAATATCTCGGTTGCGGTGTATGTTGCGGGGGATCGATGTTCGGGTTTGTATCGTCTTCTTCGTCGCGATCCCGGTGTTCATCTTCGGCATATATTTGCAGGGTCAGAAGATCACATATTTCCTCAGACCACTATGGGAATCACCTCCTAAGCCATTTCATGAAATCCCTCACTATTATCACGAGAATGTGACGATGGAGAGACTCTGCAAGCTCCATGGTTGGAAAATCCGTGAGTCCCCTAGACGAGTCTTCGATGCGGTGTTGTTCAACAACGAGATTGACATCCTCACGCTCCGTTGGAACGAACTGTATCCGTACATAACACAATTTGTGCTTCTTGAGTCCAATTCGACATTTACTGGCATACCAAAACCATTGCTTTTTGCTGGAAACAGACATCAATTTAAGTTCATCGAGCCTCGTTTGACATACGGGGTGATTGGTGGGAGGTTCAAAAAGGGTGAAAATCCTTTTGTTGAGGAAGCATATCAGAGAGTTTCATTGGACCAGCTTCTCAGAATAGCCGGAATAGAAGACGATGATTTATTGATAATGTCCGATGTAGATGAGATACCTAGTGCGCATACAATTAATCTATTGAGATGGTGTGATGATATACCGCCTGTCATTCATCTTCAGTTGCGAAACTATCTGTACTCTTTCGAGTATCATCTCGACAACAAAAGCTGGAGAGCCTCGGTCCATAGGTATAAGTCGGGCAAGGTCAGATATGCTCATTATCGTCAAGCAGATATTATCTTGTCCGATTCAGGGTGGCATTGTAGCTTTTGTTTTCGGTACATTAGTGAGTTTATATTCAAGATGAAAGCTTACAGCCACACCGATCGAGTGAGGTTCTCTCACTACTTGAACCCCAAAAGGATTCAAGATGTAATATGCAAAGGGGATGACCTATTCGACATGATTCCTGAGGAATACACGTTCAAGGAGATCATCGGGAAGATGGGACCTATACCCCACTCGTATTCAGCTGTCCATCTTCCCGCCTATCTGTTAAACAACGCGGAGAAGTACAAATACCTTTTGCCTGGCAACTGCAGAAGAGAAAGTGGCTGAATTGAGAAAACGGCCTGCTCGAAAGTCTTCAATTACAAGTTGTTTGCCTCGCAGGAAACGGCCTGCATTAGCCATTTGATGGCTATGGTGTAACATTGCTAGAGTTTTACCTTTATTATACTGAAAGCTAGGCAGAACCTTGACTGTGAGGGGAAACTTGATATATGTTGTCTTTTCGAAGTCAGTTAACTTCTTCCATTGTGGATGCATATCCTATTTCCCGATCCGATAACTTGTTATCAGAGAAGATAGATTAACTGGTTCCTGATAGAAAGACATATTAACCGGATTCGCATAAATGATTAGAATGTCTTTTTCCCAGATTTTTCCTTGATCTTAAACTGTTGATCCATAACCTGTTGACTTGTACAATTTGACATTCTTCCAAGGATCGTATTGCTGAGTTAATCATCCATTGCTTTATTTTACTCTCTTTTTTTCTTGGAGATTTTCAACAACAATATGAGCAATATTTATTTTATTGGATAAAACTTTGATACACAGGCTGTGTAAAATTAATTTTACACAAGTTTGTGTATTTGTACTATAAAAACTCAAATCCTAAATTTTTAACCCTAAAAACCTTAAACCCTAAACCTTAAACCCTATACACTAAATTTTAAACACTAACATTGAATTCTAAATTCTACAACCTAAACCCCTAAACTTTAAACCCTAAACTAAAATCCTAACCCCTAAAACTAAAAAACACATGTAAACTAAAGTTTATATGGCCTGTATATCAAAGTTTTTTCCTTATTTTATTAGCCTAACAATTATTTCATTTAAAAAAGAAGTAATTAAATTATAATTCTGAATAAGACGTTGAGCACATTGGATGGTGCAAAGTAGTCTATTTTTTTCAGCATACAGAAAATGTGGGGGTCTTTGCATTTGTCATAAATAAATAAATAAAATAAGCTTCTTTTTGACTAAAACTTAAGTTCAATAATCATTAAACAAATGACATCCACAATCTTCTAACACAAGTACATTGAGACAGAAAGGAGAGTTTGCAATTTCCTTATATTTCTTTAGGGTAGTTGAACACACAATCTTGGTGTTTTCTTTTATATTCCCAACCTCTAGACATCACAGCACAATACATAAATTAAATTAATATTCATTGTTACCAAGCTACTTACTGTTTAGACTAATTTTTATTGGTCTATTGAAATATTCATGGATTAAAATTAGGTGTGCAATTCAGATCAGTTTAAATTAACTAGTACAAAGCCTTAGGGAATTGAGAGAAAAAAAAATAATGCCGGTAGAATATAGGAAAAGAACTAAAACTTTAATTGATATCGACATTTTAAAAGTTAAATATTGTATAAAATATATACTTTTTACAATAAAAATAAAGAAGACTCCACTAACATTACTATATTTACTGAGTTTTACACGAATTTTATATTAGTGTAAAGCTTATGTAGTTTTATATTAGTGCAGGTGAATCTCTTCTCGTGGTGTAAAGCCTTTAAATTTTAAGGTTTAAAGTTTTAGGTTAGGATTTGAGATTTAGAAATTTAATGTGTATGGTATAAAATTTAAGATTTATGGTTAGAATTTAGAGTTTAAGGCTTAGGTTTTAGAGGCTACGGTTTGAGGTTTGGGATTTAAGTTTTAAATTTTATAAAAAGATTGTATAATTTTTTTACACAGTTATATCAAAATATAATTTTTTTTTAAAAAGTTGGCAAATATAGGGTGATGTTTGATTAGCCTGGTTAAGTAAAGCCTTGTTTACATACGTTTTAGCCGACTGGTTGTTAAACAGAGTAAGAAATGTCTAAAATTAGATGAGCTGACTTTAATAGCTTCCAGTCCTCTGATTAATGCAAACGTGTTGGGCTGCTTTAGGCTTTGCACCCTCCTCCCTTGACTTTTGCTGCCTACCCCTGCATTAATCAATTTCCATATATTATATCTGTATTTAATACATTAATGATTTACATGTTACAAATTTCAATGTGTTTTATACATTGATTTATACATTAAATTTGTGTTTATGGTATCTTTGTGTTCATGGAACATGTACATTTAGTCGATTGGTCAAGCTGTTCATCTTTATTCCCTCATTTCTCTTAGGTCATAGATTTTAGACCCACCAGAAACACATTTCTTTTCTCCCTTAAAGTTCCCTCCCCTTTTCTTCTAGGTAGAATTAGAATTTTAAAAAAATGGTTATTATGGATTTATGATTGATGCATGCATTTGTGGTAGTGATTGAAGCCTCTATTCATTCACTTGCAACTATGAGCCATCCAATTAGAGGCCTCAAATTATCATGATAGTATTTATTTATTTTTTATTCTCTTCCAATATTTGAGAGAATAGGATTGAGTCCTAGCTTCTAAAGAAAAGATAAAATCTTTATCCTTGTGCCAAATGTTCTATGAAGATATTTTATCATATGCATGTTAAGTTTTAAATTAAAAATATTTAATTACTTATTTATACAAAAAGAATTTTAACTGTTATATATATTATTTAATGGCTGGATTGTTTAAATATCATTGGTACAAAAATCATGAAATGTGTAAAAATCACACATATCACATTTTGTTTTTATTAAAACAAATCAAGTTTGGAGATAGACTCGGATATTCTCAAGTTCCTACACGAAGGTAAGCTAAGAGACATCAAAGTTTGTGCTCCAACACACTTTACAATACTTAAGCCAATCAAGGAACTATAAATTTAAATATTAGGCAAATTAGGCTTTGCCCCTAGATTTTGAGTTTAAATACCGATGCCCACCAGCGTACTTTGGACATTACGAGATGGAGTCTCACTCGAAAAACCTCTAAACTTAAAGTCCTTAAAGAATTGAATTAGATTCTACTTGTGTTAATAATAATGCCATGTCTAATCCTTTCGCTTTTGGCATTGGTATCTGATCCTAGGATACTCCTAGAGGAGACTGAAACATATCTAATCCTATGTCTAATTATGTAACACTTGAGCATGAGAACTGAACTGACAAATCTACTTTTTGGAATAGCAGAACAGGCAATTCAGACAATGGGGAGAAAGCATATATTTGCACTTGGAATGTGATGATGGATCAATGCATGCAATGAATGCCCTTTTTGTTCCATGTGGGATTGAGATCCCAAACTCCAATTAACGTTTTGGACCATTCCAGGATCAATGGCTACAGAAGTTTGTTTCAAGATGTTCTAATGCCCGAAGATTTAACATGAAATTTGACAAAAAGTAAACACTCCATCAGAGAAAAAGACTCAGATAACAGCACTCTAAAACATCACAATAAACATGTAATGGATTTTAAGAATCCAATTAACATTTCATTTGCACTCCAGTATTTGACAGCCAGTTTCTCTCTGTAATATGCTGCATTTTATCTTTTATCTTTCCGAGAAACACAAGGGGTTTTAATCAGACGATGTGAACTATCTTAACGATAATAACTTGTATAATTCAGATCCTGTTTTGGATCATAATATATGGGTTACCTGCTTTCACTACTTGTCTTGTGTACTTGAATCAAAAGGAAGGACGAATATACAGCAAGTCCTTGAATCACATCTCAGCTCATCAAACTGGAGAATTGCTTAGTGTTTGGTTCCTCATGTTGCAAATTTAGTCACTAAACACATCATCGTCAGCTTCCTTGGTGATCTTTTTACTAAACTCAGCATCTACGTTTCTCTTCAAACCAGCACCATCACCTCTACCAATCCTATCCAGCTTCCCAGAAGCATTATCTGCACAAGAATCATCACTCTCATAATAATCGACCATATTTTTCTCATTTCCCTTCGTGGCATAAAATCCATCCTCTTCGTCACTGCTGCTCCTGAAAATTTTACTATGATTTGATGCTCTGAAATCATGATCTTTCTCAGCATCAGATTCCAGCATTGCATTGTCAAGGTCACTCAACATACCTTCTATCTCAGAATCTTCTTCTGCCATTGCTTGCCTATAACTACCTCCGGTGTTTCTCCCTACACCCGCATTGCTGTTCCACCTTCCAACCTTATCTTGCTTCTGTTTTTCTACCATAGTTCTCTTGATCTCAAAAATTTCTTCAGAATCATTGTCATCATCACTTTCGACCTCACTCACATCACCAGCATTACCCTGATCCAATTCAGCAGCATCAGCAAGAGTTTCTTCATATTCATCATCAAAACCAGAAGTCTTCTTGTTTCCACGTGTATCTTTCCAACCCCTTGACCCTCTAACCTCATCGTCAGAGTAGTCATTTCTAAGCTTATCGAATCTCCCAGGCCTTCCTCCAAATTCTAGTCTATTCCAGTATCTAATTCTCCCAATCTCTTCTTTTTCCTCTTCTTCCCCTTCAGCCCATTCTTGATCAGCTGCATGCTCAATATCAGCTATGAATCTATCGAGCTCCTCCTGGTCACTCTCTGCAGGAACTTCTTCATGTGCCAAAAACGTTGGCTTAGGTTCTACCGTAGCCGACTGGTCACCACGAAAGACATATGGGCTGCCTTCCTTCTCATCAATTGCATTGAAGAATGTTGAAGCAACTCTCTGAATACTGGCCATTGCAACTGGATCTTCAGGGTTAATACCTTTCCGCCGAAGTTCCTGTTCTATCTTCTTTATGTTTAGTTTCTGAGCTTCAAGAGCTTGTTCAAATCTTGCCTTGAATAATGCCTGCATTTACAACAAGGAATATATAATTAAATACTTACATATAGAAAGCCTAAGCCAGAAACAATACTGATGCAAACAATATTGTGTAGTACGGACCATAACAAACTTATTTACCTTCCTTTTAGTAAGAGTATTAATGGGAATCAGATTTTTTGGTTGGCGATAGTTTCTTCCACGGAACATGATAATTGTTTTTACATTATGTATGTTAATGACAATTCCACCACTCAGTCTAGAAAGCATGGTTGCCATTTCTTTGATCTTTTCTTTGGAGAAGTTATCACAACAAACTTGCACGGTCTCATGAAACTTCCAATGGAGATGCATATTTTGGACAACTCCTCCAAAGACCCCACGGACTCCAACCGGAACATAATTTTTGTTTCTGAATCCTATCTTCTTAAATGCTTGAAGCTGCTCAGGGGTCGATAGCTCCGGATCATGGACAGAAGGAGGCAGCTCTGGCAGCTCGTACTTCTTGAGTTTTTGTAATAGTAATGCCACTTTCTTCTTAGCCTGCGTTGGTTATTTGAATCATATGTTGATTAAATAGTTGTCAGAAAACCAATAATAGACAACCCAAGCAAACTACCATAACTTGAAACTCCTTTTTTCAGCTAAAAATTGCCATTTCTCAACAACAGTAAAGCACCATTCTAACAATCCTCTAGAAACAATAAAAATAACACAAGAGAGCACTCAAACTCTCTGTCTGAATAATTGCTTGATCTTAATTAAAAGAATCAAAGCAAGAAACAGTTCAATGTCGGTTATCAATGGCACAATAACTTACTCTTTTAAGGTTGTAAATAAGCCTCTCTTCATCAGTCATAAGCTTCTTCTTAATTTTCTTAGCTCTCCGGATTTCTCTAGCTGTTTTACCGGACTCTTTCTGCATTCGTCTTTCAACCTTGCTTCGCATACTCCTCCCTCTTGAAGTCGACATCATCCGACAGCATCCATTGAAGGGATTAGTAAAGGAACGAACTGGTGCAAAATTATCTCCAAAACATCCATCTATTCGTATCACATTGCTTGAGACTGGTGTGGGAGTAGTTTCCTTAAAAGCCACAACAATCCTGCATTTTAAATAAGATAAAATGCTCAAACAAATAAACAGAAGATAAAGCTTAAACATCCCACCCAAAAAACCAAGAAAAAACCCGGAAAACTGATAAATCCCACTTTTTACCCTATTTTGTAAAAAAGTGAAAATGACAAATTCCATCAAGAATCAAACTAAAGCATCCGAATAAAAGTCCAAGTGAATGAGGAAAAAACTAATCAAATACTCAGTTCCAATGTAAAGGAAACTGAAGAACTAAGCTGTAATAGGTTAAAGGTTTGATTGATGGGAGCTAAAGAAACAATAAGAAAAATGAAACCCAGAGTTTGATTTTATCTCGTACCTTCTTATTTATGGGGGGAAATAAAAAGAGAAGCGTACCTGTGGGGATTTGATTGCAACAGAGAAGACAGAGTATTCCAGCAATGTTTTTGAAGATTCCTAGCAGCAAACATTTAACCTAGCCTCTTTTTTGGTTCTTCACTTCTTTGATTTCATGGCATTTTGGCCAAAAGGAATGGTTAATGGCGAAGAGTTTCCAGGGTTTGGGGTTTTTCTTTTGGGTAAACTACGTTTTGGATCACTCAACTTTGACATTTTTTCTTTTTTTATCACTAAACTTTAAAAACTCTCAATTTTACTTGAATTTTTGGGTAAAATCCTTTTTTTCAAACTTCAAATTTTCAAACTCCTTCAATTCACTGGCGACAAAATATTTTATTTCATATTCATTTGATTAATTTGAAAAATATCATTAAAATTAGACCTAAGATAAATATTGGATTTATTCATCAAGAAATTTGAGCTATAACGTTGAGACATAATATATTCTAGGCACAGAGCTAAAAAAATATCGTCTAACGTTTGACAGAATAGTCATTTTGATTCTTTTTTTTTGAAGTAATTTAACTCTCAATGTTTTATGTTGGGTCAAAATAGCTCATCTACGGATGAAAATTGTTACTCAACTAAAGGTAAATGACTTAAAAAGACGTGACATGCCTAATAACAGTGCACGCACAAGATAATGTCATTTAGATAAAGGTATCAACTTGAAAAAATGTCGCATCAGCCAAAAAATAATTTTATAAAATTATATAAAATAAAAATTATTTTTTCTGTCGACATCTCATTATGTCAAGTCATGTCAAGTTGTTTATTGTTAGTTGACTAACAGTTTTCATTCGCAGATTGACTATTTTGATCCAAAGTAAAACATTAAAGGTTAAATTGCTTTAAAAAATAATATGAGCTAAAGTGACTATTCAATCAAGCATTAGGAGTATCTTTTGACATTATGCCTATATTCTAATACATAAAAGATGCTACTCAAATACTAAAAGAAAATATCACATGATTAATGCATTATATTTAGGGGTGTAGAAAAACCGACTTGACTTAAAAACTCGATTGAAATCGACTCAAGTATAAACTGATTGTGACCTAAGGTTATAATGACCCTAACTCGACTTGAGCCCGACCTGATATTGACTTGAACCCGAGTTGGACTCGATTATTTTGAATTTGAATTCGACCTGCACCCAACTTGAGAATGACCCGAACCCAAATTGAACTCGATAATGTGATAATCAAACCCGATTTGATATGGACCAGAACCCAAAATTAACCTAATAAATATTTGATATAAATGACCTGAGATCCAATTATACTCGACATGTAATTTAACCTGGCTTTTTGTTGATTCGACTTGTTAATTGCCATGCCATGTAATTAACCCTACATGTTATTGACATTGCAAGTTATGACGGACTTTTTAACTGACAACTTATAATTAACCCGAACTGATATTGACTCGACCTATAATTAATTAACTTAAAGTGATTGACTAATTGACTCAATGTATTTTTTTTTTCAATTTTTACTAAGTACTCATTTTAATTGAATAACTCAACATTTCCACTTCAATATTACTGCAATATATTGATTGTTATATTTTTTGAATTCATTTCCTTATAATTATTTCAAGAATCATACGAAATTAATTTTCACATGCAGTGATCTTTCTTATGTTCTAAATTGGTTAAATTACTTGAATATAGGTAGTTCTAGGGTGAGGCACCCTTAGGGTGCAGCAAAAATGAGGCGAATTTATACAAATTCTTACTAAGTTGATAAGAATTTGTGTAATTACACAAATTCTTACGATCTACACAATTTCTTACCAAAATGGTAAGAATTTAGGTTATAATATAAGAATTTGTGTAGTTACACAAATTCTTACCAAATTAGTAAGGATTTCGGTTCTACCTAATTTATTACCCAGTCCTACATAAATTCTTACAAAAATGGTAAGAATTTATGTAGGCCGCATTTTAGCATCATCCTAAGGTACCTCACATTAGAATTTCCCACTTGAATATATACTTGAGACTTGAGAGAGTTGTGATTATTTTAGGGAAGCAAATGAAGTTCTAATATATATACTTGTGACTTGAGAGAGTTGAGAGTTGACCGACTTGATTCGACCCGAGTTTCACCCGAAACTGATATAACCCGGCCTATACTTGATCCAAAATCAACGTGATCTGGCTTGAACTTGACTCGATATTCAAAATGACCCGTTCTGAAGTCCATATAAATCTGAATTAATTCGATATTTAATTGACTTAGACATGAATTGTATTTATAATTTAATGAGTGGCATAATTATAAATACTTATAAACTGTTTTAATATTCAGTTTATATAGAAGAGCAGTGGTCACCAAAAAATAAGTTAAATAAACTTGAATACGCTTCCACAAATTTAACTTCTTATTTTTAATGATTTGACATGCATATATCTAGAGTTAATATTCATATCAAATATATTTTGGTTCTAACAATCAGTCTAGTCGATATTCATGGATAAGCAAGTTCAGTAAATGAGCTCAGTGAGGTTAAAAGACGGTAAGTTTCGATACTAGTTCAAAAATTTAAAATGTTAGACTTTTTGATAATATTTTCGTGTTTTTTTGGCGATACTTGTCTAAAAACTTAAAATGTTATAAAAAAATTAAGTATCGAAACTTATTTTGTAAGTATCGAAACTTGTTAAAAAACTCAAAAAATATAACCTAAAATATTATTACATTTTAATTTTTTAAATAAATTTTAAAACTTACCATCTTTTAGCCTCACTCTAAATATACCACTGCATACACCAGATGTCTTGTGTTATGCGTCCACTGCTATTGGAGCCAGAAATAATAAGATAGGTTTGGCCACATGCTCAGTTCAAACTACTTTTAGGCATCTCAAGCGGAAGGAGAGAAGTGCCCGTGCCATATATATCCAACTCAAGTCCTCAAATGTGATCGTTAGTGTAGCTTTCGATTTTTAGATTTAAAGATTTTATAGATTTTTTTTTATTTATATTTGATTGTAACTCCATTCCAAACATGAGTATACATTTTCGGATATTGAATCCGATCCGGTTTTGAAAATTGAATATTCAAATTTTCACATTAGTAAAATAATGATCCGTATCCGATCAAAAAAATCAGGTATCAAATATTTGAATATATAATTTGATTTAAGTATTTTTTTCCAGATTTAGCAGTCATATCTGTGAAATTTTTGGATTTTCAAATATAACAAGCAACAAATTGTTAAATATAACAAGATTCATATGCATAAAATTTTAAATTTTTGGATAATCCGAAACTTAAATATTGTGATTTGTATTCGATCAAAAAAATAAAAAATCAGATCATATATCCAATCTAAAAATAAAAATCGAATCTGATATCTAAATTTTTAGATCAGATTAGTAAATAAACAAATCGAATCAATCATTTCGGATATTTTTTCAAACCCCTAGTGCCTAGGATATACAATCCAAGATTATGAATAAACTATTCAAGTTATTAACTTGGTTGCTCCAAATACGGCTGCGAAAAAAATCTGACAAACTAAAATTGAATTTAAAATTCGAAAAAATATTTTAAAATTTTGAATATCTAGATCGAAAAATTCAATTTCCAAACTTTTCTTTAATTATTTTGATTTTAAGGTTCACAATCTTGGGTAAAACAATTAACCGATCAAAATAATTATCTATAATATTTATAAATTTTATACATTAAAATATTCTATATTGTAGTGATTTTGATGTCCGTTTAATTTTTTGAAAACTTTTTGATTCTCATTTGCACTTTTACCGCAACCTAAAAATACTAAATTTATCATATTTTAATTTGACATTTTAATAAATGAAGTAAAAAAACCATTACCTAAAAAATACTAAATTTATCATATTTTTTAATTTGACATTTTAATAAATGAAGTAAAAAAATCAAACAGAATATTTCAATTAACCGATCAATTAATTATTTGATTTAATTGATAATCAAGAATTGAATAACTTAAATTTACTGGTTAACTAAAATAATTTAATAACAGTTAACTAAATCCAATTTTGTACACCCTTAGTTCCAAAGATATAAAAAACTGTAAAACAATTATGAGATTTGTCACTCCAAATAAATAAATAAACAAACCTATAAAACAAGTAAAAATACTCGTCTGACACTCATATTCGCATTCAACACTCAACACGGACGCCAGTGTACAAGTGTGCAAATTCTAGAGAAGAAACAAGGGGCAAAGGCATTTGGATGCACCTTATATACATTCAGATTTCCATCACAGCAACCCTTAAACCCCATGGCTAGTTGATCCATCTTAAGCCTTTCTAAAATTCATGTAAAGCTAACAGACACAGAGAAGAATACCAGACAGCTTTCTGTCATACAAATTATAACTGAACCAAAATAACCTGCTTAGATTGTGTTATTTCTAATATCCGAGACTAGTAAATTTATTGAACTCCCCGAAACATCAGTTCATGCTATCATCGAAAACGAATTTGTGCCTTCGAGAGATTCAGTAACACGGGTTAAAGCAGAAGAAGAAACTTCTAGGTCCGTCTTCCTCGATGGCTTTTGGAGTTTCCGCTACATCATATCTTGCAGCCATCAATGAACTTGTACCGGGAGACTCAGGTGGCAATACAGCATTCTCTGAAGTTGTTCTCTTAGGAGGCATCACAGGCTCTGCTGGCGAAACGATCGAGAGATAGTGTAATAACATTTGTATGATCTGGCTGAAATTGGGCCGAGTGTTTGGATCTTCTTGCCAACACGATGTTACAATTGATGCCAAATCTTCTGGAAGGTCCGCGGCACTAGGCCTCACATTCTGGAACAACATAGTTAAAACTTAGACCACAATTCTTATATCAGAATTCCGTAGTTTCATTTGAATAAACATAATTGTATATGAGTTTGTTCTTGGTGAACATGATTTTTTTACAGGTTTCAAGATGCATGCTACTCTAACATCATCGGAAACTGGACTGTGACCGTAAATGTGAGTAAAGAGCCTCCATTCTGACTCTCTTTTGAATCGCTTTAGTTAGAATAACGAGTCTGACTGACGGTCTCAAGGCTCAAATATGAGACAAGTATAACTACCCAGGGTTCAACAGTGATCAGGAAATTTCTCATCCGTAATATACTAGTTAAAGGGTGTCAATCACGGACCACGGTGCACTGAATCCGACAAAAAAGGCAGGAGGATGGATTGTGGATAATTGAAAAGTATCAGGAGAGCTTCTCAGAGGCAGGCTGACAAGAACATACTCAAGAAATCACCGATCTCAAAAATTACTAAAATAAAAAGGCTGAAAATCGTTACCTTAAAAGCAGCTGCATATGCTGCTTGTAAATTTGACATGCCTTCAAAAGGCAACTTGTTATGGATGAGTTCCCACAAAACAATAGCAAAGCTGTAGGCATCCACCTTATGATTGTAATGCTTCTTCTCTCCTTGCCTTAACGTGACTGTGCTATAAAGCTGTTAACATGTGTAAAGGGTTCGGCATCTCAAACATAAAAAATTCCCCAAAATCATGAGGGGAGAAAAATCAATTCAAGTTTTGAAGAAATCACTACATTACCTCAGGAGCCATCCAACGGTATGTCCCAGTTTCAGCAGTCATCATTTCGGTTAATGACTCTTCCCTGGCTAAACCAAAATCTGCTAATTTAACTGTTTTCTGGTCTTCAGTCAAGATCAAGTTCTCTGCAAAAGAAAAGAATTTATCAGGATCATGCAAACCTATAAGAGGTGATCGAGCAATATTGCATGCGGTTCATTACAGACCGTTGCTACTTTCATTTACTTCCAGCTAAATTGTTGTTAAAATCATAAATAACCAATTCAATTAGTCTAACAGCCACTAAACAGCCCAATGAAAGCATCGGTGAAAAGAACTAGGATGTCAATAAGCAATATTATGCAAAGCCACAAGTACCTTTCCGATGTCACATGATCAATGCACCAATAGTTCCGGATATTCATCTTACGTTTTTAGTCACAAATTTATCAATATACTTTTGTTTGTGCACCAGTTTTCAAGTTAAAAATATCCAAAAAAGAAACCATTTTAACAAAGATGAATATCCGGAACAAATTATCCATCTTCAGGCATAAATTTGGGTAATTATCAGTGGCCACAGGAAGCAGAATTTTAACAAAGATGGAACACAGAAGAACAACTCATCAACGGTAAACTCTTTATGTTGGATAACATATCTTGCTACACGAAATTGGTTATTGTGGATTCTTTTCGCCTTTTTTATGAATAGGATTAGAATAATATTAGGGGGGAGCTATAAATTTATAAACACCAAATCTTAGGGATATACAAAGACAATGCAATTATATTATACATATAAGTTTCCAACCTTTTCTAAGAATGCTACTAATTCAGGCTTATTAACACACTAGTCATACCAGGTTTCAGGTCCCGATGGATGATCCCATGGGAGTGTAAGCATTCCATTGCACGTGCGATATCAAGTGCAAACCCAATCGCCACATGCATGTCCAAGCACTTTGGCCGCAAACTCAGAAGGTATTTACGCAATGTCCCACCTAGTAAGAGCTCAGTTACTATGACCATCATAGGCTCCTTGCAAGCTCCAATAAACTGAAAACAAATGAAATCTCTGCTAAGATACGGGCCTATTTCGCTAGTTATAACCTAAAATGTCGTGATTAGACGATATTCATGATCAATACCAACAACATCCACAAAAGAAACATAATTCAGCAACCAGAAAATAATGGCATATATAATGATTAAAAAACCTTCACTAGATTTTTATGTTGAACTCTGGATAACATTGCAACTTCCCTTGCAAACCTTCCTTCTCTCCTTGCTATCTCTTCAGGGGTTTCCCCTTTTCGAACAACTTTGATAGCTACATTCTGGTTCCTGTACCTAAATGCATCCAGTGGATTAAAATACATGAGATAACTACTCTATAATAACAGGCACCAATAATCAAATTTATCCAGCCTCTAAAATAATTGCATATTTACTCAAATTATCAAGGCCAAAGTAATTTTGAAGGAAATGATTCATTTAAAAACATGAGCTTTGCGTTCTTCACAATTTATCAAAAGGCCAAACTGAATGAAACAGAATCCAAAGAAAAACTTGACTTACTTTCCCTCATATACTTTAGCATGAGCACCTTCACCAATCTTAGGACCAACAAAAAGCTGCTGAGGATCAATTAACCACTTGGCATCTAAATTGAACTCTTGAGTTGAAAAAAATCCATTTGAAGACCCCATTGTTAGAAACCACCCTTTTTAAGACAAGAATTGAACCACTACCATCTATTGAACAAACAAAACGAAACCCTTTTGAAAATACCACATTTTAAGTAGAAAATATCATGCCTTTGCCTACATTAAAGAGCCCAAAGTCTGAATTTTACTTTTTTTTATTTTCCCAGTTTTAAAACAACAAAACCATCCCAAATATCAGGGATTGCAGATCCAAAAATCCATCAAGAATTGCCCTTTAATGGGAGGCAAGGAATAAAGTCCCACATGTTCTTAGCAGACAACCCGCAACAAACAAAATTTTAATACAATAAAATTTATACTATAGATAAAAAAAATACATAGCTTAAACCCAGAAAAGGAACAAAGAAATAGAAAACACCCTTGAGCAAACAAGCAAGCACTGACACAAAAAATATTTTTAAAAACAAAGATAAGTTTTTTTTAATGGGAAGCCAGTTAGCCGAGTACAAATATTAAATAGTTGAATTATATTAGGGTAAAGGAAATGAAAAGAAGAAATACTGGGAGGATTGAGAGAGTTAATGGTGGATGAGAACTGGTCGCTGGCTATTGAGAAGAGACAGGCAGAGAGTATTTAATAGTTGAAGGTCATGGGAGTGCAATGAATGCTGCTCCTTTTAAATTACATTGACAATTGGAGTCGTTAAAATTAGAACAATAGTTTAGTGTGGTCTTTATAATAATTTATTTTAACTTAAAATAATTTTATTTTATTCTTTAAATTTAAAAATTTGACCAACTTTTTATAATACTGTCAAACCAAAAGAGCTCATCGACTCAAAACAATAACTAAATAACAACATTCTGCTATAAGTAACAACAAATTGGTGTTATACTAATAATATATTAAAAAAATATTATAACATTTATTAGAGAGGAACAAACAATTTGAAATTTTTACTCAAATATAGTTTTAGGATTTTCCCCTCAAAATATGGTATTTCTCATTTTAATTCCTGAAACATTGCATTTGCTACAGTACTTTAAAAGTCGAATTTAACAGAATCCGACTATGAATAGTGTTTTTGCCAAAAAAACCCTAAAAATTGTCTGAAGTCAGATCCTCTTGAACTAGTCTTTAGAGTTTTTTTAGAATTTACTGTTCAAAGTCGGATTCTGTTGAATCCAATTTCTAGGGTACTGTAGCAAATGTAATATTTGGAGATTAAAATGAAAAGTGCCATATTTTGAGAAAAAAAATCCTAAAACAATATTTATAAAATCCCCAAACAATTTAGGAGAAGAACAAAGATTAAAATGATGAAATTTTTATACATAAAGAGTTAATTTATTGAATTATTTTGAATTAGAACTAATTAATAGACTCTATCAATTTTAAGAACTAAAACTGTTATTATACTAGACCCCGTAAATATTCATGTCTAATATGTAACTACCTGTAAATATTTTATAATAAAATTTTAATAAAAACATATTTATAAATTCAAAATAACATATTTATTATCGAATACATAATTAAATATTTATCTTATTTTTTTCCTTTGATTTCGATCCTTTGTAAGTCTTTCCTTAAACACCAGTTATTTTTATTGTTCGTTTTCCAATTTTGTTTTGACATATCTTATTCTTATTTAGAGGATGATGAGAGGAAAAACTTGAATAAAAGGGGTTACTTTTAAGGGATTTAAAACCCAAAATTTAAGGGGAAGGCGAGAGGGAAAGATGAGAAGTTTGACCACCAAACCAACAATATATTTTCCATTTTTTGATTTTCCATTTTTAAGAAAATAATTTTTTATTATCATAAACCATGAAGAAAGAAGAAGATTTCACTTTGTATATCAGATTTGAGAGGTCGTGTCACTCTTAAAACTTTAATATTTAAAAATTCAGCTGATATATGTATGTTAAATATTAATATTTTATCACTATTATAAACAATAAAAGTAATTATGAACAGATAATAATAATAATAATAAGTTTAGACCGCAACATGTGGCAGTGGATAGATAGAGTGTACCTTGTTATGAAAGCATGCACTGAAAACAAATTATTAAGGGAGTTAGTCCATCTCTCTCTTGGTAGGCCTAGATTCTTTCTTTTGGGGCTTAAAGAAATTTGCAGGACCAATAGGTCATATTTTGAACAAAGTAGGACAAATTTTTTTATATTTTTTGGAATAGTTCCATTACATTGAACTCGCAACACATGCATGGTGAGTTTTAAAATAATTTTATTTTTTATTTAAATTTGCTGCAGGGTCATAGTGAGTTTTAATTATTTTAATATACGATTTAAATCTTAATCATATGATTAACTTAATGCTAAATCGTACTCGATGTAAGGGCACGACGAGTTCCCTTTGGGTTAACGACGTTTTAGGGCTGAGCGGAACGACGTTTTGAATGCATTGAACTCGTCGTGTGTGCGTCGAGTTTGATTTAGAATTAGGTATTAAGATTTAAACCGAAAGTGTTGTAAAGTTTGGGTTATAAATTATGTCAGTGACATTTAATTTTTTTTTTAAAAATGATAAAATTTTGAAAAAGTGTTTTATTAAAAATAAAATTTGTGAAATTTGTAAAGTATCTAAAATTTTATAATTGTAGTTTAATGCACAAATATTTTAAGTAGCAAGTTGTATAATGTTTTAAACAAAATGTAGAAGTTTAATTTAATTATTTAATTTTAATATTATAACCCTTTAGGTAAATTATGCAGTGGTGAAAAGTTAGATCGAAGTGAAGTGAAGTGACGTGAAGTTTCATACTAAGATTTATGTTAAAACATGGGTACTTAGTATAAAAATAAAACAACAGATTTATGTTAGAGATAGACAGTTTGACATTCTATGACCCGAAAGTCTACAATTCCCGCATAGTCTAGGTTTTCTGGTAGGCTCTCGGTGACGCATGTAGTCCATATCATTCTAAATTCTTGTGGCTCTTGGATGTCTTGCTTTTTCCCTTCCATACTTTGGTTAGGTAAAATTGTGGGCCATGTTTGCTCAGTATTCCATTATGTTTCACTGCTAATTGGTGGGAATTCCATTTCGTAGACCTTAAATATTGAATGAAGCAAGTATACAGGATTTACGTATTCCTTGTAATCGAGCCTGACAGCGGAGCATGCAGCGATAGCATGCTCTCATGGAGTCTTCAGTGCTTTGAAGTACCCAAAATCATACATCCTGTGTTGGAGATTCATCCTATATGAAGTTGGATCAAAAGTATACATAGGTCGTGGTATCTCCGAGACACGAAAATAGTTGTCGTTATGCGACATTGGCAGCACATACAGCCTGTTGGATTTAACAACGTTTTTTTTTTGAATTTCTTCTTATATCTTGAGGTAGAATGCGCGGCCATGTTGCTGCATAACGACACATTTTTTCCCTAAAGTTGCGAACAACTTGACCAAATAGAAGTACGTAGCTTTCACGATGGCTGTCACTCTATTATACAAAAAAGACTTGGAGGGGAAGAAATAAGGCAATCATGAATTTGCATGGGGAATGTGACTCTTCTTACAACGAGCTCCCAGCTTGGATAAATATCATGAAGAAATACAACCGTGGAACGATCACAGACCTGGAAACCGAACCATACTACCAGGATGATCGCGTGGTTCCTAATGTCTGCCAATTCCAACAATTTTTCTAGATATTTCCTCAGTGTATTAATGCGTACAATAACTGCAAGTCTGTCGTGCATATCAATGGCACATTATTGTATGGAAGATACAAGCAAGTTTTGTTGTTAGCCATTATTCAAGACGACAATTGCAAAACAATACCCATTATATTCACACTTATGCCCAGAAAAGATACTGAATCATATAGGTTTTTCCTCAAGAAGCTATGCCATTACATTATAGAAAATGACCGAGTTTGCTTGATCTTAGATCAAAGAGGTGGGATAAAGGCAGTGATCTAATTTTTGGGCAGTTGGTTTCAATCTTCAAACATTAAACACCATTTTTGCATACGCCACGTTGCCGTAAACTACTATGGTCGATTTAAGAAGGATGATGAATGCAGTCTCGTTATACGCATGGTTACGTATTAAGATTTGTTATATTTATCACTACTTTCCTTATAACTCATTTGTACACTCTGTCACTGTAACACCCTAAAATTGGGCCTAGTCAGAATTTAATTCTGGCAACCTAAAATTTGCATCGTAAAGTCAAACTATAGCATTAACCTTTGAACAAGTGGACAATTATTGGTTTATTGAACCCTAATTAAGTATTTCTAATGATTAAGGACCTTATTGCAAACCTTGAAACTTGTTCTAGTGACTAAATTGAGAAAATTGAAAGTTTAGGGGAAGAGTATAGAAAATGAAGAGATGATGGACTACCTTGCGATTAGCCCTTCTAAAGATTAATCATCATTTATGTGGGCTTCCAAGAATTTTTTACTTCACCCTAAGGAATCCTAAACCATTGAATAGTAAAAAGAAAGAAAAGCATACCCGGTTAATTCCTAAGCTTGTATCTCGCACATTCATCTACATCTTCTTCTTTAGTGGCCAATCACACACCTACTTTGGAGGATATTTCAAAGCTTAAATCTTTTAAAGTTTCTTAGCTCTAAACTATTGCTAGAAATTGGGTAAGTTAAAGCCCTCAAATTGATTATTAATTCTATGGTTAAACCATGTTTAAATCCAAGCTCAAGAAGTTAAGAACCCTAGAATTTCCTAAGGATATCAAGGCTCAATTTCTATTGTTTTTCATAGCTAATAAGTTGCTATGGATCTATTATTGATGATGAAATCATTGTGATTTCTATTTCCTTGTAGCTCCAGAGAATCAAGGTGAAAAATCACCAAATCTGTCAAATTCTAACAAGTTAAAGAACAAGGGAATTGTCATCAGGGAGCCTAAAAGCTTCGGGAGTATCGGTGAGTGTAGTCAGAGTCTTGAGATTGGTTTGATGCCTATCTCAATTTTATTGCATTTCCATCATTGAAATCCAGGTATGGATACATGAAAACCTTGTTGAAGGTAGCATTGGTAAGCTTTGGTAAGCTTATTACATTGTTATATTGATTATTGATTCATGATATTGATATCGATATCATTGGAACATTATGAAAGGCCATATTGATCATGATGCACCGATATTGATAAGCTGATATTGCTGTTCTTATTGTTATTGCTATTGTTATTGTTATTAGCCTAATTATTGAATCTTTAGATATGAATGGACATTGGATACAATTGGCATGCCATAGAATTCATGAGCTCATTGGTATGGAGTGGACTACGGTATTTGAGCTAAGGCTCTATTTGGCGATATTGGCAGGATGTGTTGGTTTTGGTCTTATTGGAGATGTTGACCATTTATTGTTGGCGATGTTGGTTGGGAATTTGCGTATCTACATTCACATATCGATCCAAGGAATTAAGTTATTGAAATTATTGTTAAAACATGATTTGAGATGCATTTACATTGATATACATGTTGTCGATATTATTGGCATTCATGTTATTATTGTTGACTACCTCACTAGGCTATATAAGCCTAATGTATATCATTTCCATGTATTTTCAGGTTAAGAAGGTGTGTCGGATCAAGGATTGGAGCTAGGAGAGTTTTGAAGCAAGTTACACAAGCTATAAGTAATGTAAGCCTAGCCTTTGAACTCCTAGCATGGTGGCATATGGTCTAGGCATATTATTTTAGCACCATTTTGTGTGTATATATTGCTCACCATGTTGAAAAGACTAAAATATTAAATATAGCATGTTAGTGTCTCGTTAGAATTGGTAAAATGGCCTAAAATGTTCTAATAAGTGAAAACATAGTGAATGGATTCGTTTTGGTATGAAATTTGGCATGCATCTAGATTTGATGTTTATGAACTTGCTGGTAAAATTTGGTAATCATTGGACAAGGTTAAGGTCCCTAATTTGATTAAAAAACCAATTAAATCTGTCATTATAAGTCTATCCGTACCGATACGGGTGATGGCGTATCGGTACAGGTGTGTAATTTAGGACGTAAATATAAGGGCGTACCGATACAGCTACTGAAGTATCAACATGGGTAATCGAATCTAGAAAATTACTGTAGCACCATATCGACACCGTACCGATCCCTAGAGTTGACAAATTTGGCATTGACTGCACGTACAGATCGAGTTTAAAGAATTTAACCATTTTAAAGGTCATGTTAGGATTATTGATACGTGTAGCGATGTCCTTCTTAGCTAAAAAAATGAGGTTTTAAGGTGTTTGAGGTCTTTCGGGTATTTGAAAATATTTTCCGTGGGTTTTAGAAAAAAAATTGTGTTTTATAAAAATGGAGTCGCCACCGGCCACTTAGGTAGGCCAGACACCGTAAAACTAGAGATTTGAAAACTGTTGGGTTCGGGAGTCGGTTACGGATGGGGAAGGATTAGCACCCCCACACCGCCCAAAATTGGTACTTTAATAATTGCCGCTTTATTAATATTAGAATTTCCAGATTAAAGTGACGATTAAATTAAAATTTGGTTATAAGTGCGAGTAAATTTTAAGAGCCCCATTATTCGAGAATAAACTGATAGACCACCATCGCTGCGCTTGATACTGGCCACGTTTACGCTCGAATAAAAGGGCTTCACATTGACAATAATATATTTCCAAAATGCAACTTAAAACATGGCAAATATAAATAAAAACAAAGCGATAAAAATCTAAATAAATACCAAAAATAAATAAAATACTAATCTAACATAAATAAAATACTAATCTAAAACATAAATAAATACTAATCTAAAACATAAATAAAAACAAATCTAACATAAATAAAATATTAATCTAAGACATAAATAAATATCAATCTAACACATAAATAAAAATAAATCTAACATAAATAAAATATTAATCTAAAACATTCATTTAAAACATAAATAAATACTAATCTAAAACAAATAAACATACAAACTAAAAAAATAAGAATACAATTTTAAATTAACCAATACTTCATTAAATCATAAAAATTACAACACAAATAAAAGGGAAGAAAATATACCTAACTAGAACCTCGAATGACGAACCCCGACTGAACCCCACCGAGATCTACCATGACCTCTCTAAAAAATTAACTAGATCGAATCTAAAATAGGACCCCGATCGAATGATGGATCGAACCAACTAGGGCCGAGGGCACTGCTCCCAACCCCGGCCGGCCGTATGGCTCCCAATTTGGGGAGCCCCTTGTACTAATTTCCATGGTAATTTTTTATGTGATTTCAAGCCCCCACGCCCCCTTTTTATAGGTAAAGTGAGGGGTGAGGAGGGTGAGGTAGAGCCTTGTGCTCCACTCCCATCCCCCTTCATTTTTTTATTTTTTTGCTTTTTTTAATAAACTAATTTTTGCCTTTTTTAATATTATATATATACTATTTTTTGATTTTTTTATAGATTTTACATTAATAATATTACTATTAAAATAATATTAATAATATTAAAATCCGGACAAAAATGAGTGATTACAACTGCCCTCTTGCTTGTTCTTGTGAAACGAGAACAAAGAAAAGATCAAAAGCACTCATTTTGACCTACTTCCTTGTCCTTGACTTCGAAATCACGTGTTCTTCTTGAACTCTTCGCTTTTCCTTGGCCGAATCTTCAGGCTTGGAAGTCCTTCCTATATAGAACTTCTTCACCTTCCGATCTTGGAGCTACAGGCTCTTCCTATATAAAACCTTTCGCTTTCTTAGGCGGATCCTTCGGACTAAAATTTCTTCCTGTATAGAACTTTTTACCTTGAAATTCTGAAGTTAGGGCTCTTCATATATAGAACCTTTCACTCTGAGACGGTAAAGCTTGGAGTCCTTCCTATATATAACTCTTTGCCTTCAACGTGGGTTTTTCCTATATAAAACCTTCTGCGTCATAGATGGATTCTTTCGACTGGGAGTTCTTCCTATATAGAACTGCTAGTCTTCAAACCCTGGAGCCGTAAGTCATTCCTATATAGAACTTTTAGCTTCTAAAATCTCAGAGCTACATGTTCTTCCTATATAGAACCTCTCGCCATGAGTGCTCGAAAATATAGGCTCCTCCTATATAGAACCTTTATCTTTGAATTTGGGATTTTCACCAAAATGGCTACCGATAATTTTAGACTCACGCTACTAAGGATTCCGAAATTTTTCTTTAAATTTAGGGATTCATGCCAAAAATGGCTACCGATCTTTTTTCAAATTTGGGGATTCACGCCGAAAATGGCTACCTATCTTTCTAGAAAAATGGCAACCTATCTTTCTGGAAATTTGAGGATTCAGGCCAAAAATGGTCACCGATCTTTCTTCAAATTTGGGGATTCACACCGAAAATAGCTATCGAACTTTCTGGACTCATGATACTAAGGCTGCTGATATTTGTTCAAATTTGGGGATTCACGCCGAAAATGGTTACCGATCTTTTTGGACTCACGCTACTAAGGCTGCCGAAATCTTTCTTTAATTTTAGGGATTTACGCCGACAATGGCTACCGATCTTTCTAGACTCACGCTACTAAGGCTGCTGATCTTTCTAGAATCATGCTATTAAGGCTGCCGATCTTTTTGGACTCACGCTGCTAAGGCTGCCGATCCTTCTGGACTCACGCTACTAAGGCTGCTGATCTTTCTGGACTCACGCTGCTATGGCTACCGATCTTTCTAGACTCACGCTACTAAGGTTGTCGATCTTTTTAGACTCACGCTACTAAGGCTGTCGATCATTCTAGACTCACGCTACTAAGGCTACCGATCTTTCTGGACTCACGCTACTAAGGCTATTGATCTTTCTGGAAATTTAAGGATTCACGCCGAAAATGGCCACCGATCTTTCTAGACTTACGCTACTAAGGTTGCCGATCTTTCTGGACTCACGCTACTATGGCTGTCGCATCATGCCTGAAGGACTTATTGATGGCCTGAAGGACTTATCACCATGCTCGAAAGACTTACTGGTGGCCCAAAGGTCTTATCATCATGCCCGAAGGTCTTACTGATGGCCCGAATGACTTAATATCTGGCTTTACGCTACTTTGGCTACCGTCATCTGGCCTCACGCTACTATGGTTGCCGATCTTTCTGGACTCACGCTACTAAGGCTGCCGATCTTTCTAGACTCACGCTACTGAGGTTGCCGATCTTTCTGGACTCACGCTACTAAGGTTGCCGATCTTTCTGGACTCACGCTGCTAAGGCTGCCAATCTTTCTGGACTCACGCTGCTAAGACTGTCGATCTTTTTGGACTCACGCTACTAAGGATGCCGATCTTTCTGGGCTCACGCTACTAAGGCTGCCAATCTTTCTGGACTTACACTACTAAGGCTATCGACACCTGTCCTTATGCTACTATGGCTGCTGCATCATGCCCGAATGACTTATTGATGGCCCGAAAGATTTATCACCATGCTCAAAAGACTTATTGGTGGCCCGAAGGTCTTATCATCATGCCCGAAGGTTTTACTAATGGCCCGAAGGACTTAATATCTGACTTTACGGTACTTTGGCTATAATCATTTGGCCTCACGCTACTATGGCTGCCGCATCATGCCCGAAGGACTTATTAATGGCCCGAAGAACTTATCACCATGATCAAAAGACTTACTAGTGGCCTGAAGGTCTTATTATCATGCCTGAAGGTCTTACTGATGGCCTGAAAGACTTAATATCTGGCTTTACGCTACTTTGGCTACCGTTATCTGGCCTCACGTTACTATGGCTGCCGTCATCTGGCCTCATGCTACTATGGTTGCCGTATCATGCACGAAGGACTTATTGATAGCCTGAAAGACTTATCACCATGCTCAAAAGACTTACTGGTGGCCCGAAGGTCTTATCATAATGCCCGAAGGTCTTACTGATGGCCCGAAGGACTTAATATTTGGCTTTACGCTACTTTGGCTACCGTCATCGAGCCTCACGCTACTATGGCTGCCGACATCTGGCCTCACGCTACTAT
Organism: Hibiscus mutabilis; assembly: GCA_019671005.1. Classification (NCBI taxonomy): domain Eukaryota; kingdom Viridiplantae; phylum Streptophyta; class Magnoliopsida; order Malvales; family Malvaceae; genus Hibiscus; species Hibiscus mutabilis. The sequence goes on along the minus strand of CM033722.1, from coordinate 16,499,152 downwards.
GGCTGCTGCATCATGCCCAAAGGACTTATCACCATGCTCGAAAGGCTTACTAGTGGCCTGAAGGTCTTATCATCTTACCTGGAGGTCTTATTAATGGCCCGAAGGACTTAATATTCGGCTTTATGCTACTTTGGCTACCGTCATCTGGCCTCACGCTACTATGGCTGCCTTCATCTTTCTTTCTTTAATAAAATCTACTTCTTCAAACTTTTTGACCATTCTTCAAATACTTGTCTAAATCAAACAAAAATTGACATGCCTCTATCTATATGATACATGCAATGTAATGCTTTCTTTTTCTTCGTCTTCTTCTCTTTTTTTCTTTTCTTTTCTCATTTCTTTCTTTCTTATCTTTTTCTTTTTTTCTTTCTTTTCTCTCATTTTCTTTTCTCATTTCCCTCTTTTTTCTTCTCTAACTCTTTTTCTTTTTCTTTTCTTTTCTTTTCTCTTTTTCTTTCAATCTCTTTTGTTCTAAAGTTTTACACCCTGAAAGGCCGTTCCTCAGATTTCTTCATCTCTTTACTTCTTCACTCTATGCTCTTAAATCCTCATTTGATCAATCACTTCGAATCTGAATTAACATACTTTTAAATCTTTTGTGCGGAAGGCTTTCTTGTCTTCAGGGTTATCACCTGTCTTCAGAAATGATCTGTTGGTCCTTATATTATTCTTATAAGAACCATTTTCATCTTCTTTGCTTGGCGTTGCCCCATTCAATCACGGGCTCCACTGCTTCAAACTTCTTGACCCATCATATAGAGCCTTGATCTATTTCTAATCACTAGGGTGAGCAAAAATGCTTCCATCCCTTGAGCTCATCCTTGATCTTCTCGTAGCATTTCGACGGGAACAAACTCTCGGTCCCTATGCTTTAAATCTCATTATCATTTATTTTTAAAGTAATGTAAAAGGCAATTTACTTGTGTATATTTCAATACAAAAAATAATGATTGTTTGAAAAGATAACAGTCGTTTGACAATCACAACTTGGAGGGAATACCAAACATTTTAAAAACATTATTTGGAACAAATGGTAAACATCTTTTTCTTTTTTTCTTTTTTTTTTAAAAAAAGCCAAACATTTTTGAAAATTAATGTTTGGAGAATGGTAAACAAAATTTGAAGTATATTGCCACACATTTTAAAAACTAGTGTTTGGGAGAAATGGTAAACATCAAAACTTTGGGAGAAAATGTCAAACCTTTTAAAACATGTTTGCCCCCAAAATATCAAACACCATAGTAGCACATTTGCTTCAAATTGCCAGAGGTCAACTCTAATGAAGTGCATGTTTAGAAGATCTTGACTATTGTGGAGATATACGCAAATGTATAGTTTCTTCTAGTCTATTAGGCTTTCAAGAGGCACAATCCCATACCTAATTTCTAACCCATTTAAGGTGGCTCTCTTAATCTCACTAACTCACCATGCCTCATTCCTCTCATTTAGGTGTCGATCAAGCACTTTGAAGTTTGACGTTCCTTGAAGCAAGGTTAACCCTTATAGGCGGAATGAAATCTGAAGACATTCTCATTCAACTTGGATATCTATGGATGATCAGAATGGTATTTGGAGACTTATAATGTAGGCCTTTGGTTCATGGTTAGATGAAGCCGTATCTCTGTGCTTGTATGATCTGGATATGCTCACATGAAGTATTCTTTTTTTTTCTTTTTTTTTCAGGATCACTCTAGATTGCCCGTTTTTGGTTTTTACCCTAGAGTTCATTTCCTCGCTCTCTTTCTTTTGGTCTGCCTTGCATTCTGGCCGTGTATTGATGTTTGTTTTCCGTAAAAAATGATTTATCCTCCAAAGTTCTTTGAATGAAGGATTATGTACACTTCTGGGAGTTCTTGTGATTGGTATGTCCAGATGAAATGTTCCTCTTTCTTCTTTTATTTATTTATTTCTTTCTTTTGTTTTCTTGGATCGCTCTAAACTGCCCATTTTTAGGTTTTCACCATAGAGGTCACTTCTTTATTTTTTCTTTAGATTGACGTATCTTGGTTGGATAGTGATGCCAACATGCTCTGGCAGACTGCCCCTTCCTCTAAATTTTCGGGATCGCTCTAGACTGCCCTTTTTTGGGTTTTCACCCTAAAGGTCATTTCTTTTTTCAAAATTGGCAATCTTCGGGCCGACTTGTCTTGACTTGGCTTCAATTCAAGCTTCTATACAAATCTTCAAAATTGTGGATTCTTTATGTATCTCTTGCTCTTTTCTTACAGTTGAAGTCTCGTTCTTGTATTGTTTGATCTGTGTGTGAAGTATATACAATATTCTTCCTTTCTTTTTCTTTCTTTCTTTTTTCCTTTTTCCTTTTTTCTCTCTCTCTCTCTCTTTCTTTCTTTCTTTCTTTCTTTCTTTTTTCTATTTTCTTTTTCTTTTTTTAGACTACCCATTTTGGGGTTTTAGCCTTGAATCTCTTTCTTCTCATTCGAGTCTGTAGATGTATCCTCGAATCAACACATATCTATACTGGGTATTGATGTTATCTTCCACTCGAAGTTAATTGCCTTTATGTAGTTCTTCTGATATTGAAATCTATGGAAAAAATTCTTATATTTACTAGATCTGGATTGCTTTGGCCTTCTGATTGCCATTTCTCTTATTTTCTTCGGTTTTTCATTTGGACATATCCTTGTTTTCAGCTACTTTCTTCTGATGATTTTCTAATCTTTGTATCCAATCTGTCTGGTCTTATCTCTTTCTTCTGGTAAAGTAAAAGAATACCATTTGTCGTCACATTCATAAATGTCATGAGAAAGCCTTCAAGGGGTAGAGGTTTAGGGTCAACTCTCGATTCAAGGATCTTAAACGACAAGTGCCTGAGAAGGAAATTTTCTAAAATGGGAACTGCCCTTTGTCTAAACACTCGTATTGTTTCTATGTTGGCCTAAGTAAACTAGCAGATACTCACATTTACAATATCCTCACAACATTCAATCTCTTCTAAATATAAGCAACTTAGAGTTGATCTTTGGATCTGAAACAAAGGTACTTTTGAATTCAAAATTCGAGGACCTGGTATAGAAATGATATATACATATGTCCATTCGAAAATGCGTGTATGTTTATACGGGAGAACAAAAGCTACCCCATAAAAATAAAATGTTTAAAGAATAAAAAATGTAAAAATGCTTTCTAAATGGAAATGTGATTTGTTATTCTAACAAACAATGAGTTTTATTTATTTATTTATTTATTTTATGTTGAGAATTTCTTTGTGAGATGATGAGAAAATCGTAGGGACCTTCGGACTATCTCCAGGGTACTGACTCATTCCGGCCCTTTCAAGGTAGTGCAGGCTTGTGCCACTTTTCTTATTTTTCCACAGCTGGATCAACTCTCTCGTCATGACTCCCTCGTCAACCACCTTCTTGATTTCTTCAATTAACGACCCCAAATTTCTTGGTGTCATGCCCCGACGCCTTAATGTAGAACTCACATGTACTGTATGGATCAAAACTGTGGGCAGATGAGCTGGGCGTAATCATTATTGGCCTGGAGGTATGGTACTAACCCTTGACCAGATGAGGCCATATGTCCAAAATGGAATACTCCTAATATCTCTAAATATGTACTTGTTCGAGGAATTTTTCTCGGTGATTCAGAAGAATCTGTCTGTCTTCTTCTCTTACGATCACGAGAACCTTGAAAGTGGTACCCATTTATCTTTTTCTTTCTTTCTGCTCCTAGGTAGATCTGGTCTTTAAACTTAGGTCCCGAAGTGCATGTTTGATTCTCTCTCCGACTGTCATGAAGTCCTCAAAGCTGGCCTTCATTTTCCCGAGCATCTTATCAAAGAAGAAATATGAAAGGTGGCATGACACATGGAAGTCACTTTCCTTTTCGTCTACGGGAGGCTGCACCCGGGTTGCTAAACACAACCACCTCAAAGCACATTCCTTGAAGCCTTCATCAGGTTTCATCTTCGTACCCTGGAGATACTGACGACTTGGTGCTAGGCCCAAAGCATATTTATATGGGCCCAAAAAGGCATTAGCTAAGTCTCCCCACGACTAAACTTGGTCTCTACTCAAACAGTTGTACCATATCACGGTAGGTCCTGCTAGACTATCGTGGAAGTAGTGGATCAGCAATTTTCCATTCTCGATGTAGCCCTCAATCTTTTTGCAAGACGTGGTCAGGTGAATCTTGGGGCAGCTTGTTCTGTCATCCTGCGCAAATCTGGGAATCTTTGAAATCCAAAGAAATGACCAAATCAGGGTTCAAACAGAGTTTTCTTGCATCGAAGGCATCAAACCTTTTTTTATCCCATCTTTTAACTGCTCGAATCTTGATTTTTGAGTGTGTTCAATTCTTTTATTCACGATAAAACTCTAATTGGTCCTTGGATTACTCCCCAAAATGTTATGCAAAGTAATGATAATGTTATGTAAAATATGTCATGACTGTACAATGTGATGCAATGCATGAATGCAAATGCGGTGTTGATTCTCGAAAAATCCTTAAAAGACTTTCGTTCAATAGAAAAATGTCTGGTTGCAAAAAACTAATAATGAATTACAGGTAACAGTTAGTTTCTTTTTGTAGTTCTTGACTTCAGGAAGCAAAGCTCGTGCTCCCCGTCTCGACGTCTTCTTCAGGATGATGGGTGACCTTGTCTTCTCCTCTTATGCTACTCCATAGACTTGTGACGTCATGATCTTCATGCTTTGGCTTCTAAAAAACATTGACAAGTGTATGCATAATGCAGACAAGAATTTCTTCTTCGGTTGATCTGGGTGTAAACAAATCGATCTTCGAATAATGCGTCTAAAAAGGGTTGGATCCTAGCGGTCCTAAAGGGGGTTTACTTAAAGTCTTTAAAACTTTTGGGTTTACATTAAAATTCTCAAAGATCATTTGGTTTAAAGATTTCCCCTTTTTATTATCAACAAGTTTTAACTTACATAAAAAATGAAACTTTTAGGTTTTTTTTTGAAATTTTTAGGAGGGAAAAGAATTCAAAACACAATAATAATATTTTCAATTTTTTTGAAGGAGTTAAATTAAATTTTTTGAGATTTTTACAAAGGGTTAAATGTGAAGATTTTAAAATTAGTGTTATGTAGTCCCCATTGGATCTTCTGCGCCGCACGTGCCTTACTATTAGACCGTCTTCTTTCTCGATTGGTCTTTGCTCGGACTAACTTGATACTGTAATATTATCATTTTCAAAAAGCATACTTTTTTTCTATTTTGGAAAGCCTTTTAAATGAACTGTTCTTGAATCAACACCATGTCATGATATGCAAAATGAATGCAAATAAAGGCGTTGATTCTGCTGGTAATCACCCTTTCGAACGACTTTCATAAGAATTAAAGGGTCCATATTCTGGAGCCAGAAAAGAAGACTTCTACATATATGCCCCTCTACATGTTTTTGGGTCGCACTCAAGGAAATAAAAGTCTCGGTTAAAATCGCTGGTACCGGGTTTGTCTTCTGCTTAATGCGTTCAAACAAATCCTAGATGGTTACATCGATGTTTTCAAGAACCCTTGAGAAAATGATCAAACCCTATATCCCTAAAGAGAACACGTCCATCTTCATCGCCTTATTCGGGTGTGCGGGTATGATGTCTCGAATACACTCCCATGCACAGGCTAGGCTGTCTCCTCGACTTTGAAGCAGGCCGTTAACCCAATCGTCACTCATCCTGGCAAAGGTTTTGAACTTCAATGGATAATTCTAGTTCCTTGGTGGCTTCGTGTAGATCCAATCTTTTTGAACATTTTTCTTGTTGAGCAAGGCTGTGTACTATTTTACCGTGGGTATCATGTCATGTCCGTTGAAAGTGAAGTAGCAAAAAGCAAGGTTCCAGAACTGAGAGATGGCTCGACGTAAAGGCTGATTAACCCAGACATATATTAAATGTGCTATATCGCCATAAGTATCAGAATATAGGTATTGTAGTCGTCGATCCCATCCTTCCCAAATGTCTTTAAGCTCCCACAGGTCATTTTGTTGTAGGCTCTTGTATGTATATCTTGGCATTATCGCTCACTTGGCAAATTGTTACATTGGGCCCACTGGTTGATTTCTGACCAATTACTGACGGTTGTTCTTGAGATACCTTTTATCCATGATGAAAGATTTATGATCGGGCAAACCACTTGAACCAACACGTTTATGTCATTCAAAGCTAATGCAACAAAAGTATGTGTAAAGTAAAAATAAAATAAAACAAAAAAGAAATGAGTTAGTACCGAATAAAATCAATAGATACATAAATAAAAAGGGCAAATTAAATAAGGTAAACACAAAAACAACCCTATGTACATCCCGTCTAAAAACACCTAGGTTATCCGCATGGCTCTAAAGGGTGGGCTTTCTATATTCTCTACATGCAGTTTTGGTGCTAGGAGGTACCCGAACTGTCCTTTCTGTCCCCTACTAAGAGTAGCAAGGCTCCCGATCATCACCCATTATAGGCTCCTTTCAACCGGATTCAATTCAGGGGGACCCATTCGCTTTTGCCCCTACGAAGGAACGATATCCTTACGAAAGCATAAGGTACTCGAGCCCCGAAGGTACTTGCTAGGCCCATACGGAGGAACGATATCCTCACAAAAGCATTAGCGTTTCCCCCCACTTAAAAAGGACGGGTTTACATGCCAAGTTTTAAATGCGTTAAAATAAATGCGCAATTATAACCGAATGTTAATTTAATAGTCACTTTAATTCGAAATTTCCAATATTAGTAAAGCGATAATTATTTAAAAAGCCTGACTCTCATTTATTTTTAAAAAACAAAAATCATGTCCCCAGCAGAGTCGCCATCTGTAGCAATGTCCCTCTTTTCTAAAAAAGCGAGGTTTTAAGGTGTTTGGGGTCTTTCGGGTATTTAAAAATATTTTCTGTGGGTTTTAGAAAAAAACCGTGTTATATAAAAATGGAGTCGCCACCGGCCACTTAGGTAGGCCGGACACCATAAAACCAGAGATTTGAAACCTGTTGGGTTCGGGAGTCGGTTACGGATGGGGAAGGATTAGCATCCCCACACCGCCCAAAATTGGTACTTTAATAATTACCCTTTACTAATATTATACTTTCCGGATTAAAGTGACGATTAAATTAAAATTTGGTTATAAGTGCGAGTAAATTTTAAGAGTCCCATTATTCGAGAATAAACTGATAGACCACCATCACTGCGCTTGATACTGGCCACATTTACGCTCAAATAAAAGAGCATCACATTGACAATAATATATTTCCAAAATGCAACTTAAAACATGGCAAATATAAATAAATACAAAGCGATAAAAATATAAATAAATACTAACATAATAAAATACTAATCTAACATAAATAAAATACTAATCTAAAACATAAATAAATACTAATCTAAAACATAAATAAAAACAAATCTAACATAAATAAAATATTAATCTAAGACATAAATAAATATTAATCTAACACATAAATAAAAACAAATCTAACATAAATAAAATATTAATCTAAAACATTCATTTAAAACATAAATAAATACTAATCTAAAACATAAATAAACATACAAACTAAAAAAATAAGACTAGAATTTTAAATTAACTAATACTTCATTAAATCATAAAAATTACAACACAAATAAAAATGGAAGAAAATATACCTAACTAGAAGCTCGAATAACGAACCCCGACTGAACCCCACCGAGATCTACCACGACCTCTCCAAAAAATTAACTAGATCGGATCTAAAATAGGATCCCGATCGAATATTGGGTCGAACCAACTAGGGCCGAGGGCACTGCCCCCAACCCCGACTAGCCGCATGGCTCCCAATTTGGGGAGCCGATTGTGCCAATTTCCATGGCAATTTTTTGTGTGATTTCAAGCCCCCCACGCCCCCTTTTTATAGGTAAAGTGAGGGGTGTGGAGGGTGACGTGGAGCCTTGTGCTCCACTCCTCTCCCCCTTCATTATTATTATTATTTTTTATTTTATTTTTTCTTTTTTTAATAAACTAATTTTTTCTTTTTTTAATATTATATATATACTATTTTTGAATTTTTTTCATTGATTTTACATTAATAATATTACTATTAAAATAGTACTAATAATACTAAAACCCGGACAAAAATGAGTGATTACAATACTGCCTAAAGTGTATCGGTACGACCAATCGACACTGGAAGCTGAGTTTAATTAGATTAACAAGGCGTACTGGTATGAATGTACCTATACTAGTACAACCCTTAGTGTCTGTAACAATTTTAACGACCGTGACAAGGCGTACAGATATGTCATCTTCGAGTATCGATACCGAGTTAGGTAAGTTGGTTAAAAGCTGGCTAAAGAGATTTTAGAATCTTATAAGGTCATTAAATCTTATATGGACTAATCGAAGGTACAAATGATTTCCAAATTCGTTGAAGTTTTGTACATCAGATAATCAAGCCTTTAATTTTACATTGTAGTCAACAAAAATCCAAGGCTTCAGCTCAAGTTTACCATGTGAGGAGCAGGGAGGATGACAAAGATCTAGATATTATAACAATTACTATTGAATTGTATACTTACTCTATCTATGCATTGATTGATCTTGGATCTACTCATTCTTTATTAGTACTATATTGATTAAAAGATTTAAGTTAACATCCGAGCATATAGCCTCTAAAATCACCGTAACCAATCCTTTAGGTGATAGTGTTGTAATTAGACTATTGTGCAAAAATTGTCCCCTCATGATACAAGGGATACCTTTTCTGGACAATCTCATGGGTCTCCCTATTTATGAGTTTGATGTTATATTGGGGCTTGATTGTCTCAGTGAGCATCAAGATTGGGTGGATCGTTTGAATAAAAAATTATATCTTCGAGGCCTTGGCAAGGAGGGCATGACCCTTATGGATTCTAGGAGTAAGAGATCATTGTTATATGCTATTGCAAGTAAGGAAGAACCCCAGTTGCAAGATATAGATACTATGCAAAAATTCCCTAATATGTTTCTCGATGAACTTCTGGGTTTACCACCCACCCGTAAAGTTGAGTTTGGGATTGAAGTGCAACCTAGAAACACCAGTTTCTATTACACTTACCGAATGGAAACATTTGAACTCACCGAGCTTAAGGTACAGATTCAAGACTTGTTGAATAAAGGTTTCATTCGACCAAGTTCCTTACCCTGTAAGCTTTGATTTTCTTTGCATTGACTACCGTCAGTTAAACAAGCTCACATCAAGAATAAGTATCCTTTATCGAGAATTGATAACTTGTTTGATCAACTTAAGGATGCAAAAATCTTCTCTAAGATTGATTTAAAGTCTGGGTACTATCAAATGAGAGTTAAAGAATGTGATGTACCCAAGACAACTTTCTTTACAAGGCATGGCCTCTACGAAATTTTGGTTATGCCCTTTAGATTAACCAATGCACCAAATGCCTTCATGGATCTCATGAATCGCTTTTTAGACCCTACATTGATATGTTTGTAGTGGTTTTCATACATATTGATTTGCTCCAAGAATCAAGCTGAGCATCGTGACTATCTTCGTGTTGTGCTTCAAACCCTTTGGGAGAAACAATTGTATGCCAGGTTCAGTAAGTGTGAGTTTTGGCTCGCCGAAGTTTCATTTCTAGGACATGTGGTATCGATAGTGGGTATTCAATTGGACCAAAATGTAATATCCCAATTTTTGGCTAGTGACCAAAATGTAAATTTTGAAAGTTTTGTGGTTAACGTATAAACTTTGGAAAAGTTTATGGATCAAAGTGTAATTTTCAAAAGTTATGTATTTTAACCCCATAAATGAATAGTTTTCCCCCAAGAATTACATTTTCGTGTTACCCGGATTTTCGTACGGAGTTTGTATTAATGGCTATAAAGCGATAAAGTTCAGAAAAATATTCGGATAATCGGATCGAGCTAAAATTTTAGAGATAGTTCCATGGACCTTAGAAGAGTCACAAAATATCATTTTATGGATATTTCGATGTTAAAAAGATTGGGAAAAATTTAAATCGATCGAAATGGCATGGAATGGCGATTTTGTGAGTAAGTTGAACAGTAAAGGGCATTTTGGTCATTTTGCCCAAAAGGGGCATGGAGGGAATTTTAAGATTTCTTTTATGGATGAATAGTGGCTGATTAGAATCCAACTAATTCTAGTTGGAATGTTACAAAATGGCAAATTAGAAATATAAATCTAATTGGAGGTATTTTTGGAAAGTAGAATTTATTGAATTAAAAATTCATTTTTAATGATACAAGTGCCTTAAATATATGAAATATGAACGAATTATCAGCAAAAATACTCTCCAAAATGTTGGTGAAGAGAAAAAGAAGAGAAAAATTTTACAAGCTCAATTTAATACCTGAATCTTGGTTTTCAGGTAATCTTTCGAACTACAAAGTTGTTATACTCTTCAAGCTCTATCTTTTGATTAAATAATTCATAGAATACTTGCTTTGTTGATGAGATTTGATATGAGGAAGAAATTAGGATTTATGAACAAATTGGGGCTTTTATGATTTTATGAATCCATGGATGATTTTAAGTTATAATCATGCTTGTATTATGTTAGAAGCATGTTATTGAGTTGGGATTTAAAACCTACATAGTTTGGTTTGTATAGATAATATTAGGGTTTATGGATTAAAGTCTAACTTAGGGTTTGTGATGTTGGATTAATGATCTAGTAAGCTTGATTTGTTGTTTGGAAGCAAAACCCTAAGTTAAATACACAGGGACCATTTTGAAAAGCTTCAAAATTAAGGGACCAGACCTGATTTTTATGAATTTGATGTGTATTTATATTATTAATGATGTTAGATACATGAAAATGAAGTTAGAATGCTAAACCGACGATTAATCACATTAGTGACCATTTTGACAAATTGTCAAACTTGAATGGTCTATTCGACAAAGAGGATATGTAGAAGGAGTAAATCCGATTTTTAGTTAAAATGATGGAGTTAAGGTGGTAATGTTGATTGGAGGACTAATTTGCAAAGTTAAGAAGCTTGAATCCTTATATTTGAAATTTTGGTGACCATCTCGACAAATCAATAGAAATTAGAGAAGTACAGGTTTAAGCCTATTTTGATTTAGGATGTAAAGAGAACATATGAATACAAGCTTTATTCTAGTCATTTGAAGTAAAATGATGGGACTAAATTGACAAGTAGAGAAATAAAGAGAAGGTGTAAATTAGAAGTTATTTATGGAAAGTTATGTTGGAATTTGAATTACGGTAGTAAGTTTAAAAATTCGCCATAAATTCTACCAAAATGGTTAGATGATGAGTTTTATACCGTTGTAGAGATTTGTTAGTCTAATTTTGTTTTCAACAAATGAAAACTGATTTCGAGTTCGATGTTAAAAGATATGGATTTTTATTCGAAAGAAGGTCAGAAAAATTACAAAGCAATTTCTTCCTGGATAGCTTTGTGACGTGAATGTAAAGAATTTTTATAATTTTGGTAGGTTTTATAATTTATGTGGCTTATACCGTTAGAACTGTTATCGAATCTAGTTTCTATAGTATAAAGAAAATTAAGATCCAGTATGCATTCTGCCTTGTATAAGTAAATCTTTGAAGGTAGTGCAATTTTTCAGAAAATGGAATTTGAAACATTTTGTATTTAAATGTTAGTTAGAAAGCTCGGAAGAATTATTGGAAGTTCAAATTGGTCACTAAGGACCATAATGAGTTTTTGAACAGTACAAGGAAGAAAGGACAAATATTTGCAAATTTTATATTCAAATGATTATGTTAGACATCATGTTTAAGGTATTGATAGATTTGAATCTAACAAATATTTTGTCGTATTCATGTGATTAATGAAGTCATGTCCGAATCAAAGAAGGTTCGAGGTACTATGAAAGAAAGGATCGAACTAGGACTTAGTGAGGCATTGTGTTAAGTGGCCAAGGTGAGTGCAATTGCATACATATCATAATACATTGATGTTTTATACATTGTTAGGATGCCTTGCGATGAGCCTACCAAAATGTTTATTGTCATTATATTTATGTCATTGAGCATATGATTGACATATTATAAACATGTCAAGATTGGAATATGAAATGCATTGATCATTTAATTACTTAGGTAATTTAGAAATGTTATTTCGAGTATGAACTACCCAGGATTATTATATGCTAATATATAACCATGGATGAAATATTTGACGATATAAAGCCCAAGTATGATATAGAGATTCAATGGTATAGTTGGCTAGCCATAGAGTCATAAACAACTGTATAAATATTCTAAGCACTATGGTGCAATATTCATATATACTCAAGGAAGGTTGGTATATGTATACTCAAGGAATGTTGGGTTTACGAGAGTACTTCGGTACATATTAAAGCACCTCGGTGAAACTTTCATATATACTCAAGGAAGGTTGGGTATATGTATACTCAAGGAAGGTTGGGTATACGAGGATGACTCGTGTACTTAGATTCTCTTATTTCAATACTTTGGGCTATATAAATTGAAAAAAAATAGGATTCTAAGCTTGAAAGCTTGTTGATATAAATGACAATGGTATTGGTAAGAATTAAACTTACTACTTTGATATATTTTAGTACATGTGATGCTACTTATGTTAATATGCATGTGAATGGTAAGTAAGTTAAGCTTGAAAGCTTAACATTAATGGTAAGTATTGATATGGTATTAAAGGAATTAAGCAAGCATATTCTTAGCTTGTATCATGGTATCTATATTCATGCATTGATACATTGATGGCATATTATGGCAAATGGACAAGAATGAAAGTCTTATGACATTGGTATTAGTAAATCATTATTAATGCAATGTGAAAGTTGATGCATTAACATATATCATGTTATATAAACGTAGCCATGAAGTTGAATAAGTTTAAATTATTGTTATTAACTTCCTTTATTGCCTCACTAAGTTCGTACTTAGCGTGTGTTTGATTTTACACTCGTAGGTGGTTCAAGATATTGGAGTAAGCAAGGCGTTGCATCAAGTTCAGAGAATTTTATCAAGCTACCACAGTAATGACATCCTACTTGAGGTTTTTGATAAATTTTAGTGGCATGTATAAATGAAGTGAAATTGTCTATTTTGGTTCACAGTCTATAATTTATTGAATAGTTATTTTGTTATTTTTTAAAGGTAAAGGGAGCTCTGATTTTGTGTTTTAATTTATTAGAAACAAAATTTTACCAATTTTTAAGAGTGAATTGTTTTATAAAGTGTCATGTGACATCTCTGACTCGTATTCAGTGATGGATACGGGAAGGGGGTGTTACATTTATTAGTATCAGAGCTACAGGTTTAGCCGGTTCTGGATCCAACTGAGCTTGTTGTCAGTCAGTAAGTGTATACATGCCACTAGGATGTCATTATTACTGTTTGGATGCTCGAGTGACTTGAGGCAACTGCTTGTTGATTTGATTGTATAAAGTTATAGATGTCTGAAGTGGAGAGATTGTGTTTAGCGATCAAATAGTTGGGTAAGAATGAGGCCCCTAAAAGTAGTAACAAGGTTAGATATTAACCACTTTCTGCTCAATATGATGTTAAAGTGCTAGTGAAGTTAGGAATGCCTAGTTAAACCGAGTTTTATTATTTCGAACCCTAGATATGATTTTAGAGGAAATTCAATCTCAAGTTCCTTAGACTTTTATTACTAGAGAGCTGGGAAGTCTTGAAGTGTTGGACTTTAGGTAGGATATTGAAGGAAAACCAATGTTGATAGACTATTGGTTTAACAAATATAAGATGATGATAGAAGGGCTTCGTTGTGATGATCATAAAAAAAGAGCTCAATATGATGGTTACTTATCCCGTGGGACATAGCACAAGGGTAAGTCAAATTTATAAGAATTACTCGATAGTAATTCAACAAAATCAAATTTTTAGTAAGCTTAATGGATTTACCTTTTATGAATTGTGATTATTAGGGGCACGAATTGGTCATATTCCTACCATGCCATTGTGGATTGTCACTTAAAGCGATTAATATTGAGGAACTCGAAAGGCACAGCGATAATAGTAGTTGGTGAAAGGGTAAATCCCTTATCCAATGTAATTTCAACTATTTTTGCCAAGAAACTGTTGCTACAAGGCTGCCAAGCTTTCTTAGCAAATGTAGTGGATACTCAAGTTTTTGAGGTTAAATTAGAAGATATTTTGACTGTCCGAGAGTATCTAGATATATTCCCAAATGAGTTATCAGGATTTCCTCCAGATCGAGTGGTGGAATTCAAAATAGAAGTGTTACCAGGTACTATGCTTATATCGATGGCCCCGTATAGAATGGCTCAAACCTAGTTTCGGGAGTTAAAGGTATAATTGCAAGAATTGTTAGATCGAGGTTTTATAAGGCCAAGTATGTCACCATAGGGCACACCAGTGTTATTTGTGAAAAAAAAGATGGATCCATGCGATTATGCATAGATTACCGTCGGTTAAATAAGAGATAGTAAAGAATAAGTATCCTCTTCCGAAGATTGATGATCTTTCTGACCAGTTAAAGGGTGTAACTATATTTTTTAAGATTGATATTCGATCGGGGTATCATCAGTTAAAGATCAAGGAAGAAGATATTCCGAAGATAGCTTTTCGAACTCGGTATGGACACTATGAGTTTGTAGTGGTGTCATTTGGTTTGACAAATGCTCCTGTGGCATTCATAGATCCGATGAACCGAGTATTTCAACCTTACTTGAATTAATTTTTGGTGATATTCATCGATGATATTTTATTTTATTCAAAGACAAAGGAAGAACATGATGCCTATCTTCGCATTGTTCTTCAGACCCTTCGAGAAAAGAAGTTGTATACTAAGTTGTCAAAGTGTGAATTTTGGTTGTCGGAAGTTGCTTTTCTTGGCCATGTGGTTTCGGAAGAGGAGATAAGAGTAGATCCCAAGAAAGTACAAGCTATAATTGAATGAAAAACTCTAAAGAATGTTTTTGAGGTTCGAAGTTTCTTGGGACTTGTTGGTTATTATCGAAGGTTTGTAAAGAACTTCTCGATAATTGCCTCCCCACTGACCAAGCTATTGAGGAAAGATGTACCATTTATTTAGACGGATAAGTGCCAAGAAATTTTTGAGACATTAAAAAGAAGATCTTAACAGAAGCCCTGCTGCCAGTACAACCATAATCGGGCAGAGATTATGTGGTTTATAGCGATGCTTCTCATAATGGTTTGGGATGCGTACTTATACAAGAAGGAAAAGTGGTGGCCTATGCTTCAAGGCAACTTAAGACGCATGAGAGGAATTATCCTACTCATGATTTAGAGTTAGTAGCAGTTGTATTTGCTTAAAAGATATGACGCCATTATCTATATGGTGAGTGATGCTACATTTACACAGATCATAAAAGTTTAAAGTATCTGCTAACTCAAAAGGTAGTTGTATGCAAAGTTACTCAATCGTAAATTTGATTAATTCAAGTTGCATTTCCAGGTCACATTGTCTCAACAAAGAGGATCTAAGTAGATCCTAAGAAAGTTAAGATGATAGCACTAGTATTAATACATTCTGAAGTTAATAAGGATTTCATGTTATTTGATGATACGTCCCATAATAGGTTGGGATGTATGTTGATGTAATAAGGCTAAACTAGTAGTTGATGTATCTCGCTGAAAGTCATTCTTTGCCTTATAAGCATTGAATGCCCAATTATCTTTGGAAGAAGATAGTGTATTGGTTACACAACTTCAGCTCAAGTATACATTGACAAATCGGATCAAAGATTTACAGATGAGAGATAAGATATGCCTGAAAAGAATTCAGTAAGGTGAATAGGGAAAACTAAAGATTTTGATGTTAAGTCTAATGGTTGTTCATATTATACATGGGTAATTTATATCCCCGATGATAATGAGTTAAAAAGAGAACTAAAAGGTGATTGGATCTGATTTATTTCGAGAAGCGGAGAATAAAATAATAATGGTTCGAAGCAATCTTAGAATTGCTCTAGAATGATTAAAATTATATGCTGATCTTGAAAGAAAAGATATTTAATATGAAGTTAAGGATAAAGTATTTCTTAAAAGTTTCACCTTGGAAGAAAGTGTTATGATTTGGACGAAAAGGGAAGATGAGTCAGAGAATTATTGGACCATATAAGATTTTGAAAAGAGTTGGTCCGATAGCTTATCAACTAGCTTTACCTCCTGAAATGAACAAGATTCACAATGTATTCATGTATCGATGCTCAAGAAGTATCGATCAGATTCTTTACATGTCATTATCCCAGAGGAAATAGAGATTCAGCTAGATTTAACTTACGAGGAAGAACCAGTAAAGATACTAGCACATGGAGTAAAAAAAAACTAAGGAATAAGTCGATTTTGCTTGTTAAAGCTCTTAGGCGAAATCATAAAATTGAGGAAACGACTTGGGAAAGAAAAGAAGATATCAGAAAGAAGTTTCCTCACCTTTTTGAACCAGGTACGTGTTGAAAATTCGAGGACGAATTTTCTTAAGGGGAGAGAATTGTAATATCCCAATTTTTGGCTAGTGACCAAAATATAAATTTTGAAAGTTTTGTGGCTAATGTATAAACTTTGGAAAAGTTCAGGGATGAAAGTGTAATTTTTAAAAGTTATGTATTTCAACCCCTAGTTTACCCCCAAGAATAACGTTTTTGTGTTACCCAGATTTTTGTACAGAGTTTGTATTAATGGCTATAAAGCGATAAAGTTTGAAAAAATATTCGGATAATCAGATCGAGCTAAAATTTCAGAGATAGTTCCATGGACCTTAGAAGAGTCATGAAATATTATTTTATGGATATTTGGATGTTAAAAAGATTGGGAAAAATTTAAATCGATCGAAATGACATGAAATGACAATTTTGTGAGTAAGTTGAGCTGTAAAGGGCATTTTGCCCAAAAGGGACATGGAGGGAATTTTGAGATTTCTTTTATGGATGATTAGTGGCTGATTAGAATCCAGCTAAGTTTAGTTGGAATGTTACAAAATGGCAAATTAGAAATATAAATCTAGTTGGAGGGTATTTTTGAAAAGTGGAATTTATTGAATTAAAAATTCATTTTTAATGATACAAGTTTCTTAAATATATGGAATATGAAGGAATTATCAGCAAAAATACTCTCCAAAACGTTGGTGAAGATAAAAATAAGAGAAAATTTTTACAAGCTCGATTTAAGCCCCGAATCTCGGTTTTTAGGTAATCTTTCGAACTACAAAGTTGTTCTACTCTTTGAGCTCTATCTTTTGATGTAAATAATTCATAGCATACTTGCTTGGTTGATGAGATTTGATATAAGGAAGAAATTAGGGTTTATGAACAAATTGGGGCTTTTATGATTTTATGAATCCATGGTTGATTTTAAGTTATAATCATACTTGTATGATGTTAGAATCATGTTATTGATTTGGGATTTAAAACCTGCATATTTTGGTTTGTATAGATAAGATTAGGGTTTATGGATTCAAATATAACTTAGGGTTTGTGATGTTGAATTAATGATCTAGTAAGCTTGATTTGTTGTTTGGAAGCAAAACCCTAAGTTAAATACATAGGGACCATTTCGACAAGCTTCAAAATTAAGGGACCAGACCTGATTTTTATGAATTTGATGTGTATTTATATTATTAATGATGTTAGAGACATGAAAATGAAGTTAGAATGCTAAATTGACGATTAATCACATTAGTGACCCTTTTGACAATTTGTCAAACTTGAATGGTCTATTTGGCAAATAGGATATGTAGGAGTAAATCTAATTTTTAGTTAAAATGATGGAATTAAGGCAGTAATGTTGATTGGAGGACTAATTTGCAAATTTAAGAAGCTTGAATCCTTATATTTGAAATTTTGGTGACCCTCACAACAAATCAAGAGAAATTAGAGAAGTAAAGGTTTAAGCCTATTTTGATGAAGGATGTAAAGAGAACATATGAATACAAGCTTTATTATATACATTTGAATTAAAGTGATAGGACTAAACTGACAAGTAGAGAAATAAGGAGAATGTGTAAATTAGAAGTTATTTATGGAAAGTTATGTTGGAATTTGAATTACCACAGTAAGTTTAAAAATTCGCCATAAATTCTACCAAAATGGTTAGATGATGAATTTTATACCGTTGTAAAGATTTGTTAGTCTAGTTTCGTTTCCAACAAATGGAAACTGATTACGAGTTTGGGGTTAAAAGATATGGATTTTTATTTGAAAGAAGGTCAGCAAAAATTATAGAGCAATTTCTGCCTGGATAGCTTTGTGACGTGAATGTAAAGAATTTTTATAATTTTGGTAGATTTTATAATTTATGTGGCTTATAGCGTTAAAACCGTTATCGAATCTAGTTTCTACAATATAAAGGAAATTAGGATCCAATATGTATTCTACCCTGTATAAGTAAAACTTTGAAGGTAGTGCAATTTGTCAGAAAATGGAATTTGAAACATTTTGTATTTAAATGTTAGTTAGCAACCTCGGAAGAATTATTGGAAGTTCAAATTGGCCACTAAGGACCATAATGAGTTTTTGAACATTACAAGGAAGAAATGACAAATATTTGGAAATTTTATATTCGAATGATTATGTTAGACATCATGTTTAAGGTATTGATAGATTTGAATCTAACAAATATTTTATTATATTCATGTGATTAATGAAGTCAAGTCCGAATCAAAGAAGGTTCGAGGTACTATGAAAGAAATGATCAAACTAGAACTTAGCGAGACATTGTGTTAAGTGGCCAAGGTGAGTCCAATTGCATACATATCATAATATATTGATGTTTTATACATTGTTGGGATGGCTTGCGATGAGCCTACCTGAATGTTTATTGTCATTATATTTATGTCATTGAGCATATGATTGACATATTATAAATATGTCAATATTAGAATATGAAATGCATTGACCATTTAATTACTTACACAAGTAATTTAGAAATGTTATTTTGGGTATGAACTACCCAAGATTATTATATGCTGATATATAACCATGGATGAAATATTTGACGATATAAAGCCCAAGTATGATATAGAGATTCAAAGGAATAGTTGGCTAGCCATAGAGTCATAAACAACTGTATAAATATTCTAAGCACTACGGTGCAATATTCACATATACTCAAGGAAGGTTGGGTATATGTATACTCAAGGAATATTGGGTCTACGGGAGTACTTCAGTACATATTAAAGCACTTCGGTGCAACTTTCATATATACTCAATGAAGGTTTGGTATATGTATACTCAAGGAAGGTTGGGTAAACGAGGATGACTCGTGTACTTAGATTCTTTTATTTCAATACTTTGGGCTAAATAAATTGAAAAAAAAAACAAGATGGTAATCTTGAAAGCTTGTTGATATAAATGGCAACGGTATTGGTAAGAATTAAACTTACTACTTTGATATATTTTAGTACATGTGGTGCTACATATGTTAATATGCATGTGAATGGTAAGCAAGTTAAGCTTGAAAGCTTAACATTAATGGTAAGTATTGATATGGTATTAAAGGAATTAAACAAACATATTCATTAGCTTGTATCATGGTATCTATATTCATGCATTGATACATAGATGGCATATTATGACAAATGGAAAAGCATGAAAGTCTTATGACATTGGTATATAGTAAATCATTAGTAATGTAATGTGAAAGTTGATGCATTGACATATATCATGTTATATAAACGTAGCCATGAAGTTGAATAAGTTTAAATTACTGTTATTAACTTCCTTTATTGCATCACTAAGTTCGTACTTAGCGTGTGTTTGATTTTGCACATGTAGGTAGTTCGAGATATTGGAGTAAGCATGGCGTTGCATCAAGTTTAGAGAATTTCATCAAGCTACCACATTAATGACATCCTATTTGAGGTTTTGATAAATTTTAGTGGCATGTATAAATGAAATGAAATTGTCTATTTTGGTCCAGAGTCTATTATTTATTGAATAGTCATTTTGTTATTTTTTAAAGGTAAATGGAGCTCCGATTTTGTGTTTTATTTATTAAATTTTTTTTTACCAATTTTTAAGAGTGAATTGTTTTATAAAGTGTCATGTGACATCTCTGACTCGTATTCAGTGATGGATACAGGAATAGGTGTTACACAGAAAAGATTCAAGCTATAGTTAATTAGAGGCCACCGAAGATTGTTGAAGAAGTTCATAGCTTTCTCGGTCTTGTTGGCTATTACATGAGATTCGTTAAAGGATTTTCTATAATAGTAGCACTGTTAACCAAACTCTTACGAAAAGATGCCCCTTTTGAATGGACTGAGAAGAAACAACACAATTTTGATCAGCTTAAGCAAATATTAACTCACGCACCGGTTTTAACCCAACCTGAGTCTGGTAAGGGCTACACCGTATATTGTGATGCATCATATCAGGGCTTAGGGTGTGTATTAATGCAAAAAGGCAAGGTTGTTGTATATGTTTCAAGACAACTTAAGCCATACGAGATGAACTACCCTACCCATGATCTTGAATTGGCTGTGGTTGTCTTTGCATTAAAGATCTAGAGATATTATCTCTATGGAGAAAAATTCTATCTATACATCGATCACAAAAGCCTGAAATATCTTTTGACACAAAAAGATCTTAACCTTAATCAAAGGAGATAGATAAAACTTCTCAAAGATTATGATCTTGTAATTGATTATCACCCGAGCAAGGCCAACGTTGTAGCTGATGCACTCAACCGCAAACCTTTGCCTCGTAAGCGTGTTATTGAATATTGAACCTTGAACACCAATTTTTACATTGAAACTCACAGTACAGTAATCGCATTGTAGCTCCTCGAGCTATCAACACTCATTTCAAGTTATAGAGAAACCGATTCTTTGTAGTTGAACTTCAAGTTTAGTCTACCATTGTGTTAAGAATCAAATCATTACAGGATCAAGACCCTGAATTACAAGCCATCATTTCCAAACTGCAGAATAATCCTAATCCTGACTTTAAAGTTTTTTTTGGAGGGACTCTTGTATTTTTGTGACAAAATTTGCATACCGAATGACAAATCCCTTCGTGAGGACATTCTCAAGAAAGCTCATTGTAGCCATTTCTCGGTTCACCTGGGGTCAATGAAGACGTATAAGTACCTTTGAGAATTGTAATGGTGGCCTGGTAAGAAGAAAGCCATTACATAATTTGTATCTAAGTTCCTTACATTCCAGCGAGTCAAGGCTGAGCACTGTGTCCATACTGGATTATTGCAAGCCATTGAACTTCCCCAATAGAAGTAGAAAAAATAACCATAGATTTTGTCAGTGGACTACCAATGACTCCAGCTAAGCATGATGCTATTTGGGTCATCGTTGACCGTTTTACCAAGTCAACTCATTTTTTACCTGTCAGAATGAACTACGGTCTTCCCAAGTTAGTTGATTTGTACATCAAGGAAGTGGTTAGGCTCCATGGAGTACCCAAGTCAATCATTTCAGATCGAGATCCCAGCTTTGCTTCACGACTCTAGAAGGCACTACAAGGAGCTCTGGGGACTCAAGTTAATCTCAGTACAACTTTTCATCCTCAGTCTGATGGCTAATCAAAAAGGGTAATTCAAATATTAGAAGACATGCTTCGTGCATGTGTTATTGATTTTGAAGGAATTTGGGAGAGGTCCCTACCTATCGTCGAGTTTGCTTATAATAATAGTCATCAATATTCTATCGGAATGGCACTGTATGAAGCATTGTATGGAAGGAAATGTAGAACACTGTTATGTTGGTCTGAACTCGGTGAAGGCAAGATGTTGGGCCCTGACTTACTTCGATAAATTGAAGAACGAGTTTCCATCATTCATGACCATTTAAAGGCTGCCTTCGACTGATAAAAGGCCTATGATGATCTCAATAGGAGGGATATACAATATAAAGTTGGCGAGAAAGTTTTCTTGAAAGTCTTCCCTTGGAAGAAGATTCTTCAATTTGGTAAAAAGGGGAAACTAAGTCCCTGATTCATCAGAACTTTTGAGGTGATTGAAAGAATTGGTTTCGTGGTTTATCGACTAGCTTTGCCCCAAGAGTTAAGCAAGATTCATGATGTATTGCATGTATCAATGCTTCACAAGTATAGATCTTATCCATCGCACGTTATTGAGTCTGAATTAGTGGAACTTTAACCTAATTTGAAGTATGAAGAAGAACCAGTACAATATTGGCAAAAGAAAATAAGAGACTTCGAAACAAGAACATTCATTTAGTCAAGGTGCATTGGAGGAGACACAAGATTGAAGAAGCTGCATGAGAACCGGAAGAGACCATGAGGAATCAATACCAATATCTCTTCGGTCTAAGTAAAATTTGAGGATGAATTTTTTTAAGGGGGAAGAGTTGTA
Organism: Hibiscus mutabilis; assembly: GCA_019671005.1. Taxonomy (NCBI): domain Eukaryota; kingdom Viridiplantae; phylum Streptophyta; class Magnoliopsida; order Malvales; family Malvaceae; genus Hibiscus; species Hibiscus mutabilis. The sequence goes on along the minus strand of CM033722.1, from coordinate 16,476,881 downwards.
ACACCTCAAAGCGAGCCTAGTAAGAATTCAATTTCGGCAACCAAAAATTTACATAAAAAAGTCAAACTATAGCATTGACCTTTGACCAAGTGGTCAATTATTGGATTATTGAACCCTAATTAAGTATTGTTAATGATTAAGGACCTTATTGCAAACCTTGAAACTTGTCATAGTGACTAAATTGAGAAAATTGAAAGTTTAGGGGAAAAAGTATAGAAAGTGAAAAGATGACGGACTAACCTTGTGATTAGCCCCTCTATAGATTAATCATCATATACGTGGGCTTTCAAGAATTTGTTAATTCACCGGAAGGAACCCTAAACCATTAAATAGTAAAACGAAAGATAAGCATACCCGATTAATTCCTAAGCTTGTACCTCTCACATCCATCTTCATCTTCACCTCTATTGGAGGATATTTCAAGCTAACATCTTCTCAAGTTTCTTAGCTCTAAACTATTATTAGCAAACGAGTAAGTTAAAGCCCTCAAATCGATTATTAATTCTATGGTAGACCATGTTTAAATCCAAGCTCAAGAAGTTAAGAACCCTAGAATTTCCTAGGGATATCAAGGCTCAATTTCTATTATTTTTCATAGCTAAGAAGTTGCTATGGATTTATTATTGATGATGAAATCCTTGTGATTTCTATTTCCTTGTAGCTCTAGAGAATCACGGTGAAGAATCACCAAATCTGTCGAATTCTAACAAGTTAAAGAATAAGGGAATTGTCATTCGAGAGCCCTCAAAGCTTTGAGAGTATCGGTTAGTGTAGTCAGAGTCTCGAGATTGGTTTGATGCCTATCCCGATTTTATTGCATTGGTTTATTGCATTTACATCATTGAAATCTAGGCATGGATACATGAAAACCTTGTTGAATGTATCATTGGTAAGCTTTGCTAGGCTTGTTACATTGTTATATTGATTATTGATTCATGGTATTGACATTGATATCATTGGAACATTGTGAAAGGCCATATTGATCATGATACACCAATATTGATAAGTTGATATTGCTATTGCTATTGCTATTGTTATTGCTATTTTTATTGGCCTAATTACCGAATCCTTGGATACGAATGGAAATTGGATACAATTGGCATGCCATAGAATTCATGAGCTCATTGGTATGAAGTGGACTACGGTCTTGAGCGGAGGCTCAATTTGGCGATGTTGGTAGGATGTGCTGGTTTTGGTCTTATTAGCGATGTTGGAGGGTACTGACCATTTATTGTTGGCAATGTTTGTTGAGAATTCGTGTATCCATATTTACATATTGATCCAAGGAATTAAGTTATTAAAATTATTGTTAAAACATGATTTAAGATGCATTTACATTGATATACATGTTGTTGATATTATTGGCATTCATGTTTTTATTATTGACTACCTCACTAGGCTATATAAGCCTAATGCATCTCATTTCCATGCATTTTCAGGTTAAGAAGGCGTGTCGGATCAAGGATCGGAGCTAGGAGAGTTTTGAAGCAAGTCACACAAGCTATAAGTAATGTAAACCTACCCTCTGAACTCCTAGTATGGTTGCACAGGGTCTAGACATGTTAGTTTAGACCCATTTTGTGTGTATATATTGCTCACCATGTTGAAAAGACTAAAATATTAAATATAGCATGTTAGTGTCTCGCTAGAATTGGTAAAATGGCCTAAAATTCTCTAATAAGTGAAAACATAGTGAATGGATTCGTTTTGGTATGAAATTTGGCATGCATCTAGATTTGATGTTTATGAACTTGCTGATAAAATTTGGTAATCATTGGACAAGGTTAAGGTCCTTTATTTGATTAAAAACCAGACTAAATCTGTTATTACAAGTCTGTCTGTACCGATACAGGTGATGGCATATCGGTACAGGTGTGTAATTTGGGACGTAAGTATAAGGGAGTATCGATACGGCCACTGAAGTATTGGTACGAGTACTCGAATCTAGATAATTACTGTAGCACCGTGTCAACACCGTATCGATCCCTAGAGTTGACCAATTTGACTTTGACCACGCGTACCGATACCCAATATCAGTACTAGTTTAAAGAATTTAAGCGTTTTAACAATCATGTTAGGCGTATCGATACGGCCTAAAACGTATCGGTACGGCCAATCAACACTGGAAGTTGAGTTTAATTAGATCAACATGTTGTATTGATACGAGTGTACCTATACTGGTACGCCCCTTAGTGTTTGTAACTGTTTTAAAGACCGTGACAAGGCATACTGATACAACCTCTTCGAGTATCGGCCGAGTTAGGTAAGTTGGTTAAAAGTTGATTAAAGAGATTTTAGAATCTTGTAAAATGGTCACTGAATTTTATATGGACTAATTGAAGGTACAAATGTTTTCCAAATTCATTGAAGTTTCGTACACTGGATAATCAAGCCTTAAATTGCACATTGGTAACCCCAATTTTGGATAAGTCCCTATAATTTTTAAAAATTACAATTTAGTCCCTAAATTTGCATAATTCACCAAATGATCCGAAATACAATTGAATGAGTTTTATTAATTCTTATTGATTATTTTATTGCATTAAGATCAATGGTTCATCGTTTAAGGTTTGAATCATTGTAAGTATCGATCCGATCATCGTTATGTTCATCGATAACGCTTTTTGACCCGGATTCCTATCGAACCGAGAAGGGGGTGTTACAATCACTTCTTAGGGTACGAAGTAGTTCACCACAAATTTGAACAAATGCTTGAAGGATTTCTAGAGAGGAATTCTGAGGGCTACAAGTTCGTTACAAAAATTCCAGGGAAAATAGACCAACACATACGATGGTAGTTTTAGATATGATTACATGACAACCAACTTGGCTGAGGCAATCAATTCTTCTTTGAAAGGATTCAAAATTTGCCTGACGTAACATACGCCCTCAACACAGAAACAATGACTTTAGGTTTTGCCTGGATAATTGTTTAGACGCTTCCAATGATGAGTTTTAAATCTATGTTTGGATGATCCTATCTGTATCCGACGACACACAAGTATGAGGGTTGTTGTAGACTGTGATCTCTCAGACATTGTGTTTCCTTTACATCTTTTAGACCCAAACCTTCTAGTTGTATCCTTGTGTCGTTTTCTATTTCTATTTACATACATATTTCTATGATATCGAGTATATCACCTTGGAGTGCACACCATTACGTATGTTGTTGTGCTTAACACCAGCTTTTGCTTGGTCGCTTGTTTTGAACTCCAACCCGCACCACAAGTCATTTTTAATGGCAAAGTAAGAACCATCAAAACCCACGTCAGGTTCATCAGGGAACTCTGGCACATCTATTATCGATATATCGATGTTGTGCATGTACGATGGAGGCTCATACGGTGTGAGGACACTACTGATTGCAACATATCCCAATTGATTTTTGATGAAGTTTCCAAGGGCATCATCATCATCATTAGTGTCACTTTCAGTTTCAGAGGCAAAAGCTGCATTAGCATCCTTAGGCTCTACGAATAACCCAACCTCAGTACCATCGAGGCTGCACTCTTGAATCGGTTCTTATGGGGATGAGTAACCTTGATCAACATCAGTGAATGTATGGGTAGGTGTAAAAGTCGTAGAAGTAGACCCAAGGAAAAATTTACTAGGAGCACAGGTTGGCTCATTTAGATCGAAGGATGTTGCGCAAGAGTTTCAGCCCCTTGAAAAACTTGATCCACCAATTATCGTTTGATGCCCATCAACGTAAGGGTTGAAGGTAGAATGCTGAGTTGATGGTTGTTCGACGTTTAGGTCAAAGAAGTTGGTGGGCGAGTGTCGTGCTGTTGAACATGTATGTTCATCATTAAGCAAAGGGGTATAAGAAGGAGTGCCAAGATTATAATCCCCATTAAAGAGCTAAAATAATATGTTGTCGCCTGAGTTGTGACTCAATTTTTATTGTCAACTGCTAGTTCTTCATTAAAATCTGCATACAAATAGCAAATTTCCTCTACGTACCCAGTATGCGTGTCGACCATTACTTCGACTTCAAATTGATTCTCAATTCTCATCGTACTGTACGTCACTGTGTAATCACTCATTTTTATCTATTTTTGTAAATATTATAATATATCTGTATAATAATTAATTAATATAATTGTTGCATGTTTACGTACATATACGTGCATGAGTGTTATTAATATATATAATATATATGTGTGTATTTACATTTTTATGTGTGCATTGTGTGAATGTGTAATGTGTGGATATTTATGTTAATTATGTGTATGATTATATGTGCTTCTATGTTTGTATATTATATTAATTAAGAATGTGTTACACATATTAATGTTTGCATGTATGTGTGTCCGTATGATATACACATATGTATATTTGTTAACATTATTATTATTATTATATTATTATTATTATTATTATTATTATTGGTAATGGATTGTATTAAATTGAAGTCCAATATATATTAAACCCAAATAAACAAAGTCCACAGTCCTTAATTACAAAACCCAATTGAATTTATAAGGCCCAACCGGCCACAGCCCAATCCAACAAAAAAAACCTAATTTAGTTAAAAAAACCCTAACCCATATCTAAACCCTAATCCATGTTATTGTATGCGCAACCGCGGGAGGGCCGTTGGATCAAATCTTGATCCAACGGCTACGACTGAAACGAGAAGACTATCTAGCTACTGCCTGTGGTACATGCTCGAACTGTCTTGCCCCTTTCAGATCACATCGAAGCTGTCCATTCTCCATGCAATCTCAGCCATTGGATCAAATCTGATCCAACGACCAAGATTTCTTCTAGCTGAGAGGACACCACCGCCTTGCCTCCTCCACCAGTTCCTCAATCACCGGGCAGATTTTCCAGGAAAAAATAGAAAAATGGATTTTCAGTACCAAATCGAACAAATACATGTATTATATGTTTTATTTCTACCAAAGAAATCAGAGAACGAATATATATTTATCAAAATCAAAAATCATGGAGGAGTTTTTTCCAGTTACCAGAAATAAAAAAAATACAAAACGTTTCCAGTGGTAAATTTGTTTTCTTTTCTTTCTCACATGCATGCATGTAAACAAAACTAAAACAAAAAAGGGTAGCTTACCTGAGTTTAAAAAAAACTCCCTCACCAGCGATAAGCTTACTGTGGTGAGCCATTTAGGGGGAAAGTTTGTTTTGGTTTCGGGATAAGGGTCTCTGTGTTATTTTAGGGGTTCAAGGTTACCTGAATCTTGGTCCGGGACTGCTCGAGGCGGCCATTACGGCTGAGCCTCGCTTGAGACTGGTGGTGCACGGCAGCCAAGTAAGAGTAGTGGCTCGAGGTTACTGGATTTCTGAAAAAACAGAGAGAAGGGAGCCTCTCTTTTTAGGGTTATAAAAAATGAGGAAAAATGAAATTGGGGGCCGGTCATTGGGTTTTATAGACTCAAAATAAAAAGAAAATAGTCTAATAGCCTAATAAATCCCTCATTCCCACTGGTATTTTCGTTTCAGATCTGCCCCTTGGTCTAATAGCAAGTTTGGTCATCCCCTCTTTATATCTTCTTTCAATTTGGTCCCAAAATTAAGCTGAACCAGATTTTAAAAGGCAAAATTGCACACTTAATCCCTCCACCATTAGTAAGTCCTCCGGGCATGATGATAAGTCATTCAGGCCACTAGTAAGTCTTTCGAGCATGGTGATAAGTTTTTCAAGCCATCATTCGAGGATGATGAGGTAGCCATAGTAGCGTGAGGCCAGATGACGGTAGCTATAGTAGTATGAAGCCAGATATTAAGTTATTCGGGCCATCAATAAGTCTTTTGGGCATGATGATAAGTCCTTCGGGCCACTAGTAAATCTTTCGAGCATGGTGATAAGTCCTCTGGGCCATCAATAAGACCTTCGGGCATGATGAGGCAGCCATAGTAGCGTGAGGCCAGATGATGGTAGCCATAGTAGTGTGAAGCCATATATTAAGTCCTTCGGGCCATCAGTAAGTCCTTCAGACATGATGATAAGTCTTTCGGGCCACCGGTAAGTCTTTGAAGTATGGTGATAAGTCATTCGGGCCATCAATAAGACCTTCGGGCATGATGAGGCAGCCATAGTAGCGTGAGGCCAAATGACAGTAGCCGTAGTAGCATAAAGCCAAATATTAAGTCTTTCGGGCCATCAGTAAATCCTTCGGGCATGATGATAAGTCATTCGGGCCACCGGTAAGTCTTTCAAGCATGGTGATAAGTCCTTCGGGCCATCAATAAGACCTTCGGGCATGATGAGGCAGCCATAGTAGCATGAGGTCAGGTGACGGTAGCTATAGTAGTATGAAGCCAGATATTAAGTCCTTCGGGCCAACAATAAGTCCTTCGGGCCACTAGTGAGTCTTTCGAGCATGGCGATAAGTCCTTCGGGCATGATGCGGTAGCCTTGGTAGCGTGAGTCCAGAAAGTTCAGTAGCCGTTTTTGGCGTGAATCCCTAAATTTAAAGAAAGATTTCGGCAGCCTTAGTAGCGTGAGTCTAGAAAGGTTGGTAGCTAGTTTCGTGTGAATCCCTAATATGAAGATAAAGGTTCTATATAGGAAGGGCCTATATTTTCGAGTCCTCGCAATAAAAGGTTATATATAGGAAGAACCCGTAACTCTGAGATTTCAGAAGCTAAAAGTTCTTTATAGGAAGAACGTGCGGCTCCAGGGTCTGAAGACTAGCAGTTCTATATAGGAAGAACCCCCGGTCGGAAGAATCCATCCGTGACGCTAAAGGTTTTATAATGGAAAAACCCATCGCTTTGAAGGCAAAGAGTTCTATATAGGAAGGACTCCAATTTTTACTGTCTTAGAGTAAAAAGTCCTATATAGGTGGGATTCGTAACTCAAGACTTCAGAATAAAAGGTTCTACATAGGAAGGACCTGTAGTTCCAAGACCAGAAGGTGAACAAGTTCTATATAGGAAGAACTTATGAACTTGAAGATTCAGCTAAGGAAAAGTGGAGAGTTCCAGAAGAACACATAATTCCAAAGATACAAACAGGGAAGTCGGATAAAAATAAGTGCTTATGATCTTTGCTTTGTTCCCGTTCCACGAGAACAAGCAAAGAGGGGCAACTGTAATCACTCATTTTTATGAGTTTTTGTAAATATTGTAATATATCAGTATAATAATTAATTAATATCATTGTTGCATGTTTACGTACATATACGTGCATGAGTGTTATTAATATATATGTAATATATATGTGTGTATTTACATTTTTATGTGTGCATTGTGTGCATGTGTAATGTGTGGATATTTATGTTAATTATGTGTATGATTATATGTGCATGTATGTTTGTATATTATATTAATTAAGACTATGTTACATATATTAATGTTTTCATGTATCTGTGTCCGTATGATATACGCATATGTATGTATGTATGTATTATTATTATATTACTATTATTAGTATTATTATTATTATTATTGATAATGGGTTGTATTAAATTGAAGTCCAATATATATTAAACCCAAATAAACAAAGTCCACAGTCCTTAATTACAAAACCCAATTTAATTTACAAGGCCCAACTGGCCACAGCCCAATCCTTTCCGCCCGAACCTTAATATTTTCTTCCAAGGAGAAACCTTTAGGAATACTTTTTCTCCTACTTCAAACTCAATATCTTTTCTTTTCTTATCCGCATAAGCTTTTTGTCGATCTGCTGCGGCCTTGATATTACACTGAATAATCCTTACTTTATCTCCCATATCTTGCGTTAAGTGAACTCCTCCAATGTTTGAGTCATTCTGTACATTTTGATCTTGCAATTCGAACCAATTAAGAGGAGTTCGACACTTTCTTCCATATAATGCTTCAAAAGGTGCCATCTTAATACTTGCTTGATAACTATTATTATAAGCAAATTAAGCCAAAGGCAAGTACTTTTCCCATGATCCTACAAACTCAATCACACAAGCTCGTAGCATGTCTTTTAAAATCTGTATAACCCTTTCAGACTATCCATCTGTCTGTGGGTGAAAAGCCGTACTAAAATTGAATTTAGTACCCAACGCTTCATGTAATGCACCCCAAAATCTCGAAGTAATCCTTGGATCTCTGTCTGATACTATTGATACTGGAACACCATGTAATCTTACTATCTCTCAAACATAAAGTTCAGCATATTTATCTAGTGAATAATCCATTCGAACTGGGATAAAATGAGCAGACTTTGTCAGTCAATCCACAATAACCCATATTGAATCCTTTTTGCTTGGTGTAGTTGGCAAACCAGATATAAAATCCATTGTTACTCTCTCCCATTTCCATTGAGGAATAGAGATAGGTTGGAGCAATCCAGAAGGTACTTGATGCTCAGCTTTTACTTTTTGACACGTTAATCACTTTGTTGTAAATTATGAGATTGCTCTTTTCATGCCTTGCCACCAAATCGAGTCCTCAAATCTTGATACATCTTGTTACTTCCTGGGTGCATAGTCAATGAACTATAATGGGCCTCTGTTAAAATTTCTTTCTTCAGATTATCATCATCAGGGATATAAACTTTACCTCTATAATATAGGCAACCATTAGGCTTGATCTCATAATCTTGTACTTCTCATGCTTCATCTTGTCTTCCTTTTTCAAGATATTCCTCATCTGAAAGCTGTAAATTTTTTATTTGATCCAATAAAGTTGACCTTATCTAGAATTCTGCTATTAAGGAACCATCTTGTCCCTCCGATAACTGTGCATTCATCATGCGCAAAGTAGAAAATATCTTCCGGCTAGGGGCATCTGTGACTACATTAGCCTTTCCAGGGTGGTAATTAATAACCATAATCCTTTAAAAATTCAACCCACCTTCGTTGACGCAGATTTAGATCCTTTTGCATCATCAAATACTTTAAGCTCTTATAATCCGTATAAATGTGACACCTTTCACCATACAAATAATGTCGCCAGTTTTTCAAAGCAAAAATCACAGCCGCCATTTCCAAATCATGCGTTGGATAGTTATTTTCATGAGTTTTGAGCTTCCTTGATGCATAGGCTACCACACAACCTTCTTGCATCAGCACGCAACCCAATCCACAATGTGATGCATTACTGTACAGAGTATTTTTTTTCATGGTTCTGGCTGGATTAGAACTGGTGCTTTATTCAAGACTTTCTTAAATCTTTTGAAACTTTCCTGGAACCTCTCTGTCCATAAAAATAGAATACCCTTTCGTAGCAGCTGGGTAAGAGGCATAGCAACGATAGAAAAATTCTGCACAAAACGCTTGTAATATCCAGCTAATCCCAAGAAACTCTAAACTTCAGAGACATTTTTCGGTGCCTCCCATTCAAGAATAGCTTGTATTTTCTTGGGATCAACTCTTATTCCTTCTGATGATACTACATGTCCAAGAAAAGTTACTTCCGACAACCAGAACTCGCATTAGGAAAACATGGCATAAAGTTGCTTATCTCTTAAAGTTTGCAACACCACTCGAAGATGATGATCATGCTCAGCTTCTGTTTTCGAGTATACCAAAATGTCATCTATGAAAACCACGACAAACTGATCCAGATAGGGTTGAAATACCCTATTCATCAGGTCCATGAACGCACCAGAAGCATTTGTCAATCCAAAAGGCATCACCAGAAACTCGTAGTGTCCATAACGAGTTCTGAATGTTGTCTTTGGTACATCTTCTTCCTTAACTTTGAGCTGATAATATCCCGATCGAAGATCTATCTTTTAAAACACCATTGCACCTCTGAGCTGATTAAATAGATCTTCAATCCTTGGTAGGGGATACTTGTTCTTAATGGTTACTTTATTCATCTGCCAGTAATCTATACACAATCGTAGGGAACCATCATTCTATTTCACAAATAGCAAACTGAGCACCCCATGGTGACATGCTCGGTCGAATGTAACCCCGATCTAGCAATTCTTGCAATTAAGCCTTTAGTTCCCTTAACTCCGTAGACGCCATCCTATACGATGCCATTGATACCGGCTTAGTTTTGAGATAAACATCAATCCCAAATTGTATTTCCCTATTCGGAGTCAAACCCGATAGTTCGTCTGAAAATACATCAAGAAATTCCCTTACAGTTGGGATATCTTCAATCTTCTTAGGTGACTTTTGTGTATCCACTACATAAATCAAACATGCTTCACATCCATTGTTTAATAGCCTTTGAGCTATTGTTGCAGAAATTACTGACTCTAAACAATCAGTTCTTTCTCCCACAAAGATTGCCTCAGTACCATTGGGTCCCTAAAGTGTCAACCTTTTCTTCTTACATTTTACATCTGCATCATATGCAGATAACCAATCCATTCCAAGAATGACTTCAAATTCATGGAATGGAAGTTCCATTAAGTATGTCGGGAACTTAATCCCTTGAATTTCTAAAGGACAATTCTTACATATTCTAGTCATTCATGCACTATGTCCAAGAGGATTATTAGCAATCACATCACTAGATATTTTCTCTATAGGAATCTTTCTTTGCTTTACTATTTTAGTGCTAATGTATGAATGAGTCGAACCCGGATCAATTAAAGTAAGTACTGGTTCACACAAGAGTCGGAGCGTACCTATAATAATGTTCGAGTGATGCTTTTCTTCATCCGTGCGAATATTATAAACACGAGCTGGGGTACTAAATTCTCTATTTGATGCAACCTCTAAGGCTCCCTAAGTCGATGTCCTGTGTTGTCCACCACCCCGACCTCGACCTCTACCTCAAGAATAAGCAGCTACAGATCTTTCAGACTGGTTCAGTTTCTTTGCCTGCTCCTCTAGACAATCTCTGATAAAATGTTCAGTACTACCACATCTATAGAAAATGCCTGAACCCATTCGGCAAACTCCCAAATATTGTTTTCCACAAGTTTCACACTCAGGAATCGTAGGCCTGCTAGATCCGGCAGTTGACGTCTGAGCACCTTGCAATTTCTTTGATGAAAGATTCTTTCGAGTGAATTCTAACTCATTTCTGCCCTGAGATCGATTTCTTCTACCTCGTTTAGACTGTGTCGAGGTAAAAGTCTTACCAGACCTCTTGGAACCTCGAGAAGGTTGAGCTTTAACTCGTTCCATATAAGCTATTTCCATAGCCTTCGCTCTATTTACAACTTCTTGAAAGTTTGACAGGTTCATACCCAATAAAATCTCCTTGGGCCTTGGATGCAACATTTCTATAAACCAATCACATCTAGAATTTTGAGTCGGCATCAACTCAGCTACATACAGACTCAGTCTATTAAAATCTAACTCGTACTCATAAACTATACGAGTATCTTGTTTAAGATCCAGGAACTGTTGCAGTATTTCTCTTTTGAACTGTTCCCCGATATACTTAGCTTCTAATGCCTCCTGGAAAAATGTCCAATTTATTTCAGCAGCGGGTACTAACACCGTGGCATTGGACCACCAGATACGAACATGTCCTCTCAACAAGGAAACAACTCCTTCCAACTTCTCTGCGATGGTGCACCTAAGCCCTTCCATTAGAATCTTAATATCATTTAACCAAAAATCGGCAGCCATCGGCCCACATTCTCTGTGAAATTCTGGGGCTCCGAGCTTTTTAAGTTCCTTCGTTGTTGATGCTCTAGCTGGCACGGGTGCCAGAGTTGGTACTGGTGCTAGGGGCTGAAGTCTATTTACCGTAGCTTCAAGAGCTTGTACTAATGCCCCATATTCTTGTGCCGGAGCTCTTTGCTGCACGGGTGGTTCAGCTGGGGCAGGAGCTGGAGGTGGAGCTTGCGGTACAATATTACTCCCACTTTGAACCTCCTCATGTTCCCCGCGATCCACCGCCTGTCGTGACTCAGCAGTATTCGACATCATTTGATACTACAATAACCTATTCATACATATAAGGAGCATAATCAAGTTACACCGATAGTACATCAATAATATTGACATCCTAGGGCATGTACACTTAATAATAAATTACTTTTGACTCGGTTTAACCTCTAAAATCGGCTAAACCTATAGCTCCGATACCAATAAATGTAACACCCTTAACGTATACTCGTAGACCGAATATACATTAAATATGTTATTAAATTATTAAGAAAACTTGACTAAAGCCTTTTTTACAACTTTATCATGTTGTTTAACCCTTTTCAGTTTAAATGAAAAGCTACATTAACCTATAGCAGCTAGTTTCGACCATGAATTTCTTTACAAAATTTATAAATATGTTTTTGAAATAAAAATATTATTCAGGGTGAAAACTAGGTACCCTGCCTAGACCTTTTCTTGATTTTAAAATTATTATGCAAATAGAGTTAAACAACATTTAGCTATGTTATAAATCATAACCATTTGTAGTAAACCACATTTTAAGTCCATACATTCGTAATAGTACGTAACATATTATAAACTTAAGTTTACAAAACTATCATGCTTTAACTCACATATATTCAAATACATGCCCACTAGACATCAAAATTATAACTTAAAATGTATATACCGTAAGCTACTATTGTAACTTGATATATCAAAATACTGCTCCTTCCCGCTACTTTACTTTGGAGAACCTATGTATGAAATAAACACACGCTAAGTATGAACTTAGTGAGGCATAGTTTCATTTAACAAATATAAAGTGAAATAATACTTATCACATGGTGTCATAACAAGTTTTCTAGTGAAGATAGAATAATACTATCACAGTTTCCATATTCACTAGAACAATTGTTGCGTGTAATAAGTGCTACGCAAATGTGCAAGTATACACGTCGCAAGTAATAAAGTGATACGAGTATCGTCTCCACATGGATTGGTTTGGGCCACTTTGCTTAAGTTACTGCACTGTGAAAATAAAAACACAATTGATAATAGAGGTTTTAATTAACGAGAAAACTAAGAGCAATAAACTAAAAGAATAGATGAAATTAAAATAGAGTAAATAGGCCAGGTTATCGTGAGTTGAGGTGTGATAGCCGATTGGATCGTCTTGGTAAAAGAGTGCAAGGGCAACTCAGTTGCCGTGGAAACTTGCACAACGGGGTTGCCTTGGCAACTAATCGATGGTTGCCTGGTCGACTAGCTGGGCAACTACTTGGGCGTCTGGGCAGCAACTTCAAGGTTCGGCACAGCGTTCTTCAATGGTTTCTTCTTATCCCTAAGTCGAAACTCTAGCTACTTGTGCATGCCTTGATAATACATCCCTGCGTAAATCAAGGGTGAACAACAACCAATCTTGCGCTCCTCTTAGCCGTTGAAATCCTTAACTTATTCCTAAGCCGGATTAATCTTCACCATCAATAGATTGAATAAAGACCATACTCATTCGTTTCTTGAATCTAACTCTCCCGATATTAGATAAATAGATGAAGTTACGAGATCCTCTCCCAATTCACTCGCAAACAAGAATAAGAACCAAGAATGAGTAAACCTTGAATTGAAAGTGCAAACTCTTATTACCTAAACAAAATCCAATTGTTTTTCACAACAAAAAAACACAATAACCCCAACCAATCAAGTTAGTTCATGGTTGGGTTCAAAATATATACAAAGAATAATCCCCAAACCATGAATCTAATGGAAGCAAAGAAGAAGAAGAAGAAATCGAACTCTCTCCCCCTTGCTTTCTTGTCGAAATTTCTCTCCTCTTGCCCTTTGGAGTTGTCAAAATTTTCCCTCTTCTTGCTTACTCTTAAGTTGACGATATGTCCTCTAATTTATAGGGCTAGGTCAAAGTCCTTCTTTGAGGAGGAAGTTAAGTTGGAATTAAATTATCTTTAAAGAAATTATTTCTTTATTACAATTATATTCCTTCTAGAACTTCTATCTTCTTGGAATTTAATTCTTATTTGATCTCTTCATGGAAATCAAATTCCTTTGGGATTTAGCTTTGCTCCACGTCATCTTGGGCTTGTCTAGTCATCAATTTCGACTACCATATCACCTTATTCTTTGTCGACAATTGCCCTGGCAACTGGCTCGACGTCTCCTTCATGCATTGCCCTGGCAACTAGCTCGGCATCTCCTTCATGCATTGCCCTGTCAATTGGTTCTAGCCTTGTTTAGGCAAGTGATTCTGCACGCACACATAAACACACCAAAGCAGCATCTTTTTCCACAAAAATCACCAAGTTATGTATTTAAGCTCAACGGTGGAAAGAAACATGAATTAATGCATGAATGACTAATTATGCAACTAATATGAGTTTAAGTCTAACAATAATATGAGTAAAAAGGGTAATAAAAATAGTACTTTTGAACACTTATCACACCCCCAAACTCGAACTATTGCTTGTCCTCAAGCAATGCAAACTAACAATTACCTGCCAAGACTTTAATCATCAAAGACATGCTTCAAACTTGAATTCAAACCTCGGAACCGTGACACAAAGTATGATCACCTTTTAATTTTCGGATAGCTCAAAAATTACCCGGAACCAAACTATAATGCTCGTGACATTGTGTGTGCGTAGTTGTGTACAAGTTGATTTTCAAGATTCTATGTGAACAATAGGCTTTTATCAATTTAATTACCGGGGCATTTATTTTTATTTTCACTAGAGCCAATTTCGGGCACCTCTAGCAAAGTAAGCAATTTCTCATTTTATTTTAGTCAACTAGAGCCAATTTCGGGCACCTCTAGCGATTCTTTAATGTGCATTAACTACTAGAGCCAGTTTTGGGCACCTCTAGCAAGAAATTAACTTTTAATTTTCAATTTTAAATTTACCCTAATTTTAAGCAACCTAAGTTCACTAAGTTTCTTTCAATCAACAAGCCACAACCGTGTAAAAAAAATTCAGCATCATAGTAAAATTCTAAGTTCTTTTCATGTAATCCTAAAATTAAAGGTTCTTTCAATTAAGTGCAGTGGTAAAAATTCATCATTGGATATTCAACAAGTCTTAAGCAATTAAATCCAATTAAAGGCATGGCAAGTAACATATGCAACCTATATGTGATTGCTAACGATGAATGCAACTAACTAGAAACCAACACCCCCCAAACTTGAGAGAAGCATTGTCCTCAATGCACGTAAAAGTGAAACAAAATTTAAAAGAAACTAAATGAAATGAGTTAGTTAGAGAGGTCGTCGCCTCGAGTGATAAGTTTCCTTCGTGCCGTTTGCTTGATTCATTTTTCAGTCGGTGGTTGAATGCTGGTACTGCGTGAATAGCATTGCTTTGATTTGATCCATGTTTGCTGATGCAGGTTCACTTGCATGGGCATCAGTGGTTGAATGCAGGTTCGCTAGTTTCTGTTGTGGTTGCTGTGGCAAGTAGTCGGCAGTAAATTTCCTTAGCATGGTGGTTGTGAGTCTTGTTGTGGAAAAGAAAACCTGGAAACTAAAGATAATGAAGAAAAATAAAATATCTCCTAAAAATTCCAAAAATAAATAAAGAGAAAAAAATAACCGAAAAAAATAGCTCGAAAGAAAAAAAAGAAAAATAAAAATAAAAAGAAAATATCGAAAGGAGAACATGCTTATACATCTCCTAAGGTGTCAACTTCTTTGTTACGTTCTACATGGGCACCGTTGCAGTGCTTCAATCTTTGTCCGTTAACTTTGAATTCATGTTCGTCGGTAATGGACTTGATTATCACGGCACCATGGGAGAATGGTTTGACAACTTCGAATGGTCCCGACCATCTTGATTTTAGTTTTCTCAGGAAAAGTTTTAGCCGAGAATTGAATAAGAGAACTAGTTGCCCTGGCATGAATTACCGCGGCAATAGTTTCTTGTCATGCCATTGCTTTGTTTTCTCCTTGTAGATTCGTGCATTGTTATAGGCGAGTGCACAAAATTCTTCTATCTCGTTGAGGTCCAACAAACACTTTTGCTTGGCACTTTCCCAATCCATATTCACGGTTTTGATTGCCCAACATGCCTTGTATTCGATTTCCACCGATAGATGGCATGTTTTGCCATAGACAAGTCGGAAGGGGGACATATCTAAGGGTGTTTTGAATACAGTGCGATATGCCCAAAGTGCGTCATCTAGTCTTGCTGACCAATCCTTCCTAGAGAGGTTTGCAACTTTCTCGAGTATACCCTTCAATTCCCGGTTGGAAATTTCTACTTGCCCATTGGTTTGTGGGTGATATTGCCCGTCCTATGCAACGATCACATTTCTTGTAAAACTCCTGGGCATCTTTGTACAGTGTTGGCCAATACAAACCGGTTTGCAAAACTTTGGCCGCGGTACGAGTTCCTCCAAAATGTCCTCCATAGGGTGAAGAATGGCATTACCGGAGTACATTCTGCTGCTCTTCTTCAGGGACACATCGGCGTATGACCTGATCTGCACATTGTTTAAACAAAAGAGGCTCGTCCCAAAAGTAATGCTTAGCATCATGGCGGAACCGCTTTTTCCCTTGGTGAGTAAGGCCATAAGATAATATACCACAAACAAGGAAATTAACTAAATCTGCATACCAAGGTATTGACGAGGCATGTGTTGTCGTGGCGACTACTCCCAAGATTGCCGAGTCGTGTGTGTCTAGAGTTGCCGAGGCATACACGTCCATGGTTGTCGAGGCGTGCGTATCAGTGGTTACCGAGGCGTGCGCGTCTAGATTTGCCGAGGCATGCGCATCAAGAGCTGCTACGGCGTCGAGGGTTGCTGAGGCATGCGCATCCATGGTTGCCGAGGCATCAAGGGTTGTTGCGGCATGCACATCCATGGTTGCCGAGGCAACTAAAAGTTGTTCATCCGGGGATGCATCACATATCTCTAAATCCACGTCCTCCTCTCTATTGCTTTCTAAACGTGATAAGTGATCCACTTGATTTTCTATTCCTTTCCTGTGCATTGGCCTAGGACTGCTCCTACCGCGAAATCACTTGCATCACACATGAGCTCAACAGGTAGCGTCCAATCTGGTGGAACGACAATGGGTGCCGAGGCAAGCTTTTCCTTTAGAGTTTCGAATGCTTGGGGTGCAAGAATCATCAAAATGGAAGACTTTATCTTGGTGGGGTAATCTCTCGATCACGTCCACCTTGGCTTTGTCTACTTAAATTCCCTTGGATGAAATCCTGTGGCCGAGCACTATTCCTTCATCTACCGTAAGATGGCATTTCTCCTAATTAAGGACTAAATCGGTTTCTTCACATCTTGCCAAGACCTTATCTAAATTGCCGAGGCAACTGTCGAAGTCACTACCAAAAATGGAAAAATCATCCATGAAGATCTCAAGGAAGTCTTCGACCATGTCAGAAAAGAGTGCCATCATGCATCTTCTAATGTTACTGCATATCTGAGAAAACTTGAGGAGGGTCGTTTCCGATACTTCTTATAGTCCATCCGTACCCTCCATCGGGTGACAATATTGCCCAAAAAGATTTGGGCCAATGTGCTTCCAGCTACTCCTTTTTGCATTACCATGGTGGATGTGTCTTTCTTCCGTGTTCCCTTGTAGTCCATGCTTTCCCTCTACCTTGCTACTATTCCTGAAGGCACAAATATATTAATAGGAAAAATTATATCCATTCCCAACCATTCACTTACCTTATTCTTGGCGACTTCTATCATGGTTGGATGTATCCTTTGTTGTCGTGGCAATTGCTACTCAAGCAAATTGCCATGGCAACCAGTTGCCAAAATTTGCTGTAAGTCAAGGGAAGAACCAATTTTCTGAAAAGCTTTACGAATCCAAACACCTTTTTCTTTTGGCCTCTCAAACATCTCCATCAGTAGAGATTTCGATGGCTTCAAATCTACCAACATCGGTTCCTCAAGACATACCTGCAATGGACGAGGTAAGTTTTTAAAGAATTCGAAAGGTTCAACCATTACCTGCTCATATTCCATTGGCAAAGTATTATCATCTCGTTGATCTTTCATGTGGTCGTGTAATTGCCGTGGCAATTGTAGATGAGAGCAATCTACAGATTCCTACTTCAACATCAACGTTGTAACCTTCTAGGCATCAGGTTCCTCAGAATTTGCTGTAGTATTGTTGTTCTCAGCTTCACTGAGTGTTGTCGCGGCATTGCTCTGTTCAGGCTCCTCAATCAGTGTCGAGGTAATTTGTTGTTCAGGCTCATCATGTGTTGGGCAGTCTCTTTCATTGGCATCCTCTTGACTTTGAGGTTCTAGTTGTTCCCCACACATCGGAGAGCTTTGTTTGCATTGCTCCTTATCCTCTTGCCTTGGGACGTCAGTATCCCTAGGAATGAATTGTTGGTGCATGTTATCCATGACATATGTGGATCTCCCCAATTGATCTTCTGAATCCCCTAAGGTTGCATCCCACTAAGCTATCCTCGTATCCATAGATTTTGATAGCTCTCAAATCTCTTCAATTGATCTGTCAAGTCTAGCCAAGGAAGCTAGTAACATTTCCTCCAAGGAATTGGAATGCTCTTGAAAAGGACTACATTGCCATGGCATATCTGTTGCTACGGCGAAATTGTTATGGTAAAAACAATTTTGAGCTTTTTGACCATACCATGAAGAATTTTGCTGCTGGTTCCCTCTATGGTCCTCCATGTAGTTATATGCACCGAAAATGTGAGGGCAATTTTCAAACACATGATGTTCTCCACAATTAGCACAAGATTTTTCCATGGTATAAGTTCTTTGGGCTTTTCTCGGTTGGTATAGGTAATCATCAAAGGGTGCAAGAAACTCTTGATTGGATTGATTCATATCTTCCAACATCATCTCTCGAATAGATCGGCTTTTATTTCCCGACATGTTGATGTCCCTTAACTTGTAGCGCAAAAACAAAAAAACCTAACACCAATTGCCAATCCCCGACAACGGCGCCAAAAACTTGTTACGTGTAGTAAGTGCTACGCAAATGTGCAAGTATACACGTCGCAAGTAATAAAGTGATACGAGTATCGAGTATCGTCTCCACAGGGATTGGTTTGGGCCACTTAGCTTAAGTTATTGCACTGTGAAAATAAAAACACAATTGATAATAGAGGTTTTAATTAACGAGAAAACTAACAGCAATAAACTAAAAGAATAGATGAAATTAAAATAGAGTAAATAGGCCAGGTTATCGTGAGTTGAGGTGTGATAGCCGATTGGATCGTCTTGGTAAAAGAGTGCAAGGGCAACTCAGTTGTCGTGGCAACTTGCACAACGGGGTTGCCTTGGCAACTAATCGATGGTTGCCTGGGCGACTAGCTGGGCAACTACTTGGGCGTCTGGGCAGCAACTTCAAGGTTCGGCACAGCGTTCTTCAATGGTTTCTTCTTATCCCTAAGTCGAAACTCTAGCTACTTGTGCATGCCTTGATAATACATCCTTGCGTGAATCAAGGGTGAACAACAACCAATCTTGCGCTCCTCTTAGCCGTTGAAATCCTTAACTTATTCCTAAGCCGGATTAATCTTCACCATCAATAGATTGAATAAAGACCATACTCATTCGTTTCATGAATCTAACTCTCCCGATATTAGATAAATAGATGAAGTTACGAGATCCTCTCCCAATTCACTCGCAAACAAGAATAAGAACCAAGAATGAGTAAACCTTGAATTGAAAGTGCAAACTCTTATTACCTAAATAAAATCCAATTGTTTTTCACAACAACAAAACAAAATAACCCCAACCAATCAAGTTAGTTCATGGTTGGGTTCAAAATATATACAAAGAATAATCCCCAAACCATGAATCTAATGGAAGCAAAGAAGAAGAAGAAATCGAACTCTCTCCCCCTTGCTCTCTTGTCAAAATTTCTCTCCTCTTGCCCTTTGGAGTTGTCGAAATTTTCCCTCTTCTTGCTTACTCTCAAGTTGACGATATGGCCTCTAATTTATAGGGATAGGTCAAAGTCATTTTTTGAGGAGGAAGTTAAGTTGGAATTAAATTATCTTTAAAGAATATAATTCTTTATTATAATTATATTCCTTCTAGAACTTCTCCTATCTTCTTGGAATTTAATTCTTCTTTAATCTCTTCATGGAAATCAAATTCCTTTGGGATTTAGCTTTGCTCCACGTCATCTTGGGCTTGTCTAGTCATCAATTTTGACTACCATATCACCTTATTCTTTGTCGACAATTGCCCTGGCAACTGGCTCGGCGTCTCCTTCATGCATTGTCCTGGCAACTAGCTCGGCATCTCCTTCATGCATTTCACTGGCAATTGGTTCTAGCCTTGTTTAGGCAAGTGATTCTGCACACACACAAAAACACACCAAAGCAGCATCTTTTTCCACAAAAATCACCAAGTTATGTAATTAAGCTCAAAGGTGGAAAGAAACATGAATTAATGCATGAATGACTAATTATGCAACTAATATGAGCTTAAGTCTAACAATAATGAGTAAAAAGGGTAATAAAAATAGTACTTTTGAACACTTATCAACTATCATGAGTATATCATAAGTTCCTAAATTAATCATGGTTCCAGTACTCTATCATCATAAAGTAAGTCATATACACATAATATGTTTTGTATACGTAACATACTTCACATACATAATATAATTCACATGAACAACATGGTATACACATAACATGATTCATATACATGATATGGTTTACATACATAACATGATTTATAATCATGACATGGTTCATATATGAAGCATGATTCATTTGTTAACATGATTCTTATACGTGGCATATTTCATTTGCATGACATGATTCTCATACGTGGTATAATTTACATATGTGATATTATTCGTATACATAATATGATTCAATTACATAATATATTTCATATACATGTCATGATTCATTTGCCATTGCCCAAAGTAAACTATATAAGACCGAGGTACGCGAGTCATCTTGATATGACACCGTAGTGTCTAACGTGAACGTGAAGATGAGTACGTACTCGGGGACGCTCTTTGCTCCCCATAAACATGAAGCACCTCGACAGTGCACTCGGGCACAGTGGGCGTGGATCCCCAGGGTGCATGTGATGCAATCATTTTGTCACAATATCTTTTTGATAACTTGAACATGAGGGTGCAACTGCTAAGGACTCTATGGCATGCCAACTATACCGTGGACTCTCATACATAATACTTGGGCATTTTCCTTAACAATCCATTGTCATGATTAATCATATAAATAATCATTCGTATCACATGCTTTATCATATATATATAAATTCATGGCAACATAAATTAACATACGTACATATCATGCAATATTATTTATAATTAAGGTTGACTATTCGCTAGTCTTCCTATTTATCAATTAAACATGTAAATGCACTCACCTGTTTTAGTGCAGTACAGCCTCACTAAGCTTTACTCGCTAATCTTATCCTTCTTTTTATCACTTGGGTCTCCTTCGTTTTCTTTTGAAAATGTATATAACCAATTAACATATGCATCACCATTCTTGTGTTTGACTTAAATCTAACACTGCTAATTTAATTCTTGAAATGACTATTCGAATATAAAAATTTTCTGGAAATTTTCCCAAATATTTTGCAAATTGCCGAATTAGTCCCTAGGTCTTTAGTGACCAATTCAGACATTAGACAATTGTTCAAACCCATTTTTGAACAATTTCCATAATTAATTTCTTATTTTGGACTATTTCCTTTTTAGTCTTCAAACTTATAAAATTGACATTTTGGTCACTATATTGCCTTTGTACATTAAATTAAGGTACGATTAAACCTTTCACTTAATTCTAACATTTTTATACATTTTCCTTTAACTTATAAACTTTATTCACTTTAGTCCTTCACCAATTCTTTATTTCGAATTTGGTCCCTCTTGGTTCCTTTCTTGACATTTCAATCCTTCAACTTTCATAACATGTTTAAATCTTCAATTCTATCAATTTTCCATAAATTCAAGACGAATCCCTAACTTTTACTAAATTTTCGAATTGGTCCTTGAATTTCCAAAAATTTTCATTTTGGTCCCTAATCACCAATTCAAGTCACTTTCATCATAATTCAATGATTTCAATGCTAAAATATTTTTTACAATAATTTCCCCTAATTTTTCCAAAATTTCGAAATGGTCCCTAAAATTACAAATTGGGAAATTATTCAACATATCATCAAAATAAGTCTCCTAACATCATAATTCAATCAACCCCATCCTTAATTTAACTTCCTAACCAAAACCCCTAAATTTTAAGGTTAGGGTTTATAATCTCTAACATGGAATTTATCCAAAACCAACCTTAATTCCATGTTTAAATCATCAAATTAACTAACTACAAGTCTAATTCCATCATTAACTTCAATTTCCACAACCAATCTTCATCCATAACATACTCATACTTAACCTTTATCATTCAAGAATACTATCAAAATGAAGAGAATCAAGTGTAGAACAATTTACCTTAAACAAAATTGCTTGAAACTATTCTTGATTTTCTTCAAAATTGGCTTGAAAGTTTTGAAACTTCTTTCTCGTTATTTTGTTGAGTTCAAACAGCCTTGAAAATGGGTGGGATGATTTTTTTATCATCTTTTCATATATTTAATCCATGTGTAATATTAAATGAATTTAAAATTCATTTAAATAGTGAAATTACCATATTGCCATTTTATTATAATGGCCATGACTAAATATCATAAAAATCAATGGATAAGATTTAATCCATGTGTAAAACTTCTTCCAAAATTTCCCTCAAAGTTTCAATATATTTCAAAAATTCCATCCATGACAAATGTCCAATTTGCCCTCCAACTAGACTTTATTTACAACTAGTCTTGAAAATTGCCATTCCATCACCATCTAACTAAATATAGTTAGAATCCAACCAAATGTAATAAAATACTCATAAAATAATATTTTATGAGTTTTCCATAGTTTCTTGGAACTTTCTTTAAAATTTTAATTCGATCTGATATACCGATAATTACCAAAAAATTTTACCAGATGCCTTTCCTCTTAGAAATCTTATCTCCACAATCCATCTCAAACATTATTAACTTAAAATAAATCCTTTTTATCAATCAAAATATTAAATATGGGACCTTCCCTATGGTCACCCATCATTGTACTACTATGGTTTGAGCACACTTAACAATTTTCATTCGATCCAAAAATGCTAATATTATAAGCCTCGTATGAAAAATTCGGGTAACACGAAAATGCCACTCTCGAGGGTGAACTATTCATTTACGGGGTTAACTTACATAACTTTTGGAAATTACACTTTGATCCCTAAAATTTTCCAAAGTTTATAATTTTAACCCCTAAACTTTCAAAAATTACAATTTGATCACTAGTCCAAAAATCAAGATTTTACAACCTCTTTGTCCTCGTCTATTCAAGCACCACCATTGATGGTTGAGAGAAGTTTTGTCTTCAAGAAAATTGATCCTAATCAATCTCAATAGCTTAATCAAGGTAAGCCCAACTATTAGCCATTGAATTTAAGCCAAATCCACGAAGGATTTGAGTTATAGAAATCGTAAACCTTCACTTGGTCTTATAGGAATTCCAAGTTTAATTCCTTATTGATTGTATAGTTCCATGTGGCTATTGAAAATACCATAAACTTTGTTCCAATTTGTTTTGAATAGCTCAAAACATTCTAGGTGAACAATCGCCTTCACTCTCAGATTCCATCAAGGAAAAGAACAAAGGGGTTGTAATCTGAGAGCCGTAGAAGCTTCAGAAAGCAAGGTAAGTGTAGTTAGAGTCTCGGGATTAGACTAGGTACCTTTCCCGATTCCATTTTCATTGAGTATGATATAGATAACCTTGAATTTTAATGCCATTGCATTGAACCCCTTTGAAGGGTGAATTGGTAAGCTTTGGTAAGCTTTCTCATTCAATTATTGATCATTGATATCATTCATTGAGTGTGGAACATTGTTATCAAATCTTTGGATATTGATCATCGACATTGAACTATCAAATATTGATCATGGACACATAAAGGTTAAGTATGAACATTTGCACAACATTGGAAAGATCATTGTTATTATTGACCATCAGAAATCAAGTATGGAAATATTGTCATTGATATTGATCATTGTAATCGGATCATTGAATTTATTGATATTGCTACTAAATCATTGAAATAGACCCAAGGGTCAATTTATTGCTATTGAATCATTGAATCTATCAACACTAAAAAGGTATTGAATATTGGCCTAAATCACCAAACCTTGGATTTGAGTGGAAATTGGATACAATTGGCATGCCATAGGATTTATGAGCTCATTGGTACGGGTGGACTAGGGTCCTTGGGTTAAGGCATTTATATTGGTGAGAAGGGATGTTATGGTGGTCAATTGGCGAGGCGGAGGGACTAGACCATTATTGATTTTGGCGAGGCGTAGGAATCTGCGTATCCACTATCTTGATCAGTCCAAGGGTTATAAATGAACTAAATGAATTATTGATATTGAACATTGACATGTAGTTATTGGTTAATGTTGCATTGCTATTGAATATTGATATATCGACATTGAACTATTGATGAAGCATGCAATTGAGTGCATATTGATTACTGATATTGCTTATGACTACCTCACTAGGAAAAGTATGCCTAATGCATTCATTTTCATGCATTTTCAGGTCAAGTAAAGTGGTCGAGAGATCAGACGTCCTTATCGAAGATTTTGGCAAATCTTTCAAGGGTTAAAGTAATGCATACTCCCCTTACATACTCCTAGAATGGTGGCATAGTTGTTGTAATAGTCACTTATATGTATTTTGTTATGTGTATGCCATGCATGCTATAGGAATGCTTAAAATGACTTTTAGTCAATGTTAAAGATGGTAAAAATTGCCATAAGTGGCTAAAGTGGTGAAAACGTAGCAAATGGATTCAAATGACTTTGAAATTTTGCATGCTGATAGAAATGTGCATTAATAACTTGTTGGTAAAATTTCATTGCGTTTGGACATTGTTAGATAGGTTAATTATGATAAAAACTAGATAAATTCTGTCATTACAGGCCAGGGCATACCGGTACAGGTGATGGCTTATCGATTGGGCATAGTCAAAACCAGTCAAAGGGGCCGTATCAAAACGTCAAAGGGCGTATTGATACGGAAAGTCAACATTGGAATCTGGGAAAATAATTGCACCGGTACTGTCCTTAGGGTGTATCGAAATAGTCAACCTTGGTCGGAACGGTTCCTTAACTATACCGATATGAACCTTGCTCATTGAATTTCTGAGAAATTTTAAATGCATTAAGTTTTGATACGAGTGTTCACCGTTTCGATATAGACTTCTTGTTTTGTAACGGCTCTAACGGTCTAGAGGCGTACTGATATGGCCTCTCGAGTATCGGTACGGGTTCTGGTAAGTTAGGTAATAATTCTGGAAACTTGTAAAACGATCATTGAATGATGAATAGTTTAATTGGGCTGATAAATAAACTTTGATTCGCATAAAAAATTTACAGACATATTGTTTGATGATCAAATTTCATTGTAGGAAGCTTAATTTCTGAATTGGACCCATAATTTATTGGAATAGTCCCTAGAACTTGTAAAGGCTTAAAATTGGCCCTAATTGGATTAATTGAACCTGCTTGTGATGCTTAATAACTTATCTTACCAAATATTGACTAATAATCGTCGCACTGATCACTATATTTTTTTTCGGTAACACCTTCCGAGCTGGTTCTCTACTAGGCCAAGAAGGGTTGTTACATTTGTGGTATCAGAGCTAGAGTTTAGTCGATTCTAGGACTAAATAGAAGTTTATTGTAATGTTATTGTGTTACTTTGCCACATAGGAGTTATTTATTGTATATATGCGACTTGCCAACTAATCCGATCTCTTTCTTATAGATGTTTGACTCTGTTGAAGCTCATATATATGAGCATGTCACCGGCTCCTCTACCCACGGCGAGAAAGTTAGAGGTGGAGATCCTCCACCGTAGCAGGACCCTCCAGCACAAAACCCTGAGCTAGAGGTAGTGGCTGCTTAGGCGAATGTTACCGGAATGTGGCTGACATGTCGAAGCAGTTTGTGTCATCAATGAGAGCTGAGCAGGTCGTGTAACCTACTGTACCGGTTATTCAATACGCCCGAGCCCCTATTGACAAGCTATCTTAACTCTAGGCTTATACCTTTATTGGTTAGGATGATGATAATCCTGAGGTTGCTGAGTACTGGTTGGATAGCACATTGCGAATCCTGAACAAACAACTTCAGTGCTTGGACGAACACAAGCTGGAATGCGCCCTCGCATTGCTGGTCGACGAGGCACTTTAATGGTGGGAGACTACCACTCTCACGGCACCGGAAGAAGCTATAAATTGGGAGTCTTTCTTCAAGAATTCCGTAATAGATACATTAATGAATACTATCTCACAGAGAGGCGCAACATCTTCCTCCACCTTAAACAAGGTGGGCGACCTGTAGAGCAGTACGTTCATAACTTCTATAAGTACTACCGATACGGAGCTGAATTCATTAAGAAGGAAGAAGATAAGTGCAGAATGTTTATTGCTGGACTCAGTGACGAGTTACGCCCTATGTTCACAACATTGGGCATTAAGAATTTTTAGGACCTGGTGAATTGGGTCAAAGCCACCGAAGCTGCTTAGAAAGCTCAGAGGTTTGAAGGAGCTAGCCGATCAAAGAAGAGGCAATATGATGATTCTCATCCTCTAAATCCTAAGAAGAAAGAAAAGTATCGTGGATCAAAGTAGAATGTTTACCCTCAGCCTTCTCGATTTGGGAATATTGCTAAGCCGCAGACGATGACCTAGTCGTTTGCCAAGGCTGCTTCAATTGAGAGCACTAGAGGTTTGGGGCGAGCCGTACAATACCCGGTATGCAATTATTGTCAGAACAACCATCCTGCGGAACAATGTCGCAAGCAGTCTGGAGCTTGCTATTTCTGTGGTGAGCAGGGCCATTTTATCTGACAATGTCCCCTAAATACCAGTAAACTTGTTGCCACATCAACTGCTACATCATTATTGACTGAGTCTTACTGAGGGAAGGGACCGAGACAGGGTTCATTGGGAGCTACAAGACAACCTAGTGGCTCAGCTAAAGCGTCGAACAGACAAGATTTCGAGGCCCCTGCCTAGATGTATCATGTAAGGAGCCGTGAGGAGGAGGATGATCATAACATCATTGTAGGTACCCTTGAGTTGTACTCTCATTCTATTTATACATTGATTGATCCTGGCTCCACAAATTCTTTCATTAGTTCGGTGCTAGCAAAGAAGCATAAGATGTCTTTTGAACCTATAGTATCTAAGGTCTCCGTAACCAATCCTTTGGGTGATTGTGTCACCATAATTTCGGTGTATAATAATTGTCCCTTAATAATCCAAAGGATTCCTTTTCCAGCCAACCTGTTGGCTTTACCGATTCATGAAATCGATGTGTAGACTCTCTAGGTTAAATGCTTGCAAAAGAGGCAAAAGTTATGTTGGAAAAGTATAAAACAGTTCCAAGATGAGTCTTTTGAGTGCAAGTATACACGTTCTGCAAGTAATACAGTAGTAAGCTGAGTATCGATCCCACAGAGAGTGACTTGGAATTCGATTGCTTTGATTGTTACTTGCCTTGAGAAAAAGTTGTTTTGTTTTGAAGTTAGTTTTGGAAATAATTGAATAGAAAAGAAATAAAAGTAAGCAAAGACGTTGGCAAGGAAGGTGTTTTAATGAATGATAAGCATTGGAAGGGAATGCCTGGTTTTCATGTTATTCATGCCATGCCAGCCTTTAATAACAACCTGTCTTGGCATTGTTTGCCGAGCAGATTCAAAATTAGCAAAGCCTCTCTCGATGGTCATTGCCCTAAATTGATCATGTAAAAATCCCTATATCTCTATAGTGCATGCTTTTAAATAAACCAATTTGATTAAGATCCAATCTATACTCCTAAGGGGTAGTGTAATCACTCATTTTTATCCGGTTTGTAAATATTGTTAATATATTAGCATAATAATTAACAGGGTATTATTATTGCAAGTATGCATATTATGTTATAGGTTTACTATATATATGTGATTAGTGAGTGTAAAGCATGTATATGATATGTGTAAGCGCATGCGTATTATAAGTATTATGTATGTGTATGTGTATAGGTGTTGGTATATGTGTACCATGTGTATGTTTATATTTTGTACATGTATTGTGATAAGTGTTCAAAAGTACTATTTTTCTTACCCTTTTTACTCATATTATTGTTAGACTTAGGCTCATATTAGTTGCATAATTAGCTATTCATGCATTAATCCATGTTTCCTTCCATCGTTGAGCTTGATTATATAACTTGGTAGTTTTTGTGGAAAAGATGCTGCTTTGGTGTGCTTTGTGTGTGTATGTGCAAGATCACTTGCCAAAGCGGGCAATGCATGAAGGAGACACCGAGCCAGTTGCCAGGGCAATTGTCGACAAGAGTAAAGGTGATATGGTAGTCGAAATTGAGGACTAAACAAGCCCAAGATGACGTGGAGCAAAGCCCAAACCCAAAGGAATTTGATTGCCATGCAGAGATTAAAGAAGAATTAAATTCCAAGAAGATAGGAGAAGTTCTAGTAGGGATACAATTATAATAAAGAATTATATTCTTTAAAGATAATTTAATTCCAACTTAAACTCCTCCTCAAAGAAGGACTTTGGCCTAGCCCTATAAATAGCAAGGAGATTTCGACAATCAAGAGAGGGGGAGCAATAGGGAAATTTCGACAAGTTCAAGTAGGGCAAGAGGAGAGAATTTTTGACAAGCATCAAGGGCAAGGAGGATTTCGACAAGCCTCCTTCTTCATCCTTTTCTTTCTTGTTCGATTGGGTTCATGCTAGGGATTATTTATCTTGTGTTTCTTTGGAACCTAGCCATGAACTAAATCTATTTGGCTATGGTTATTGTGTTTTGTGGTTGTGAGAAACTATTGGTTTTTGTTTAGGTAATAAGAGTTTGCACTTTTCTATTTCAAGGTTTATTCATTCTTGGTTCTTATTCTTGTTTGCGAGTGAATTGGGAGAGGATCTCGTGATTTCATCTATTTATCTAATATCGGGAGAGTTAGATTCAAGAAACGAATGAATATGATCTTTATTCAATCTATTGATGGTGAAGATTAATCCGGCTTAGGAATAAGTTAAGGATTTCAACGGCTAAGAGGAGCGCAAGATTGGTTGTTGTTCACCCTTGATTCACGCAGGGATGTATTATCAAGGCATGCACAAGTAGCTAGAGTTTCGACTTAGGGATAAGAAGAAACCATTGAAGAACGCTCTGCCGAACCTTGAAGATTGCTGCCCAGACGCCCAAGTAGTTGCCCAACTAATTGCCCAGACAACCATCGATTAGTTGCCAAGGCAACCCCATTGTGCAAGTTGCCACGGCAACTGAGTTGCCTGCGCACTCTTTTACCAAGACGATCCAATCGGCTATCACACCTCAACTCATGATAACCTGGCCTATCTCTCTCATTTGAATTCATCTTTTCTTTTACTTTATTTGCTTTCTAGATTAGTTATTAGTTAAACTTCTATAATCCTTTATTTGTGTTTTTACTTTTTACAGTGCAAGAGACTATATTCTTGAAGTAGCACCAATCCCTGTGGAGACGATATCTTTTATACTACAACTTGCGACGTGTATACTTGCACATTTGCGTAGCACTTATTACGCGCAACAAGTTTTTGGCGCCGTTGCCGGGGATTGGCAATAGCGACTTTGTTTTTACTTTCTTGCACTTTCTTTTTACTTTTCTTGTTTAAAATTCAAAGGGCTAACAAACTTTAGTTTTGCATTGGTATATGACCGTGGCGAGACCGACTTCACGTAATATCCCTTTGATCCGTAAATCGAACGAACCTTACAAAGACTTAGACGAAGGATAAGATAAGCAATGGCAAATCAAGACGACAATATGAATCAAGATGTTCGAGCATGAGGAGGAGTGATTCTTGCACGAAAATGTAACTATTCGAGACTATCTTGAAGAAGATCTTGATGGACTTAACCCGGGAGTTGTCGCACCTGAAATTGAAGCCGACCACTTTGAGTTGAAACGGTAATGTTTAATATGATCAACACAAT
Organism: Hibiscus mutabilis; assembly: GCA_019671005.1. Lineage (NCBI taxonomy): Eukaryota > Viridiplantae > Streptophyta > Magnoliopsida > Malvales > Malvaceae > Hibiscus > Hibiscus mutabilis. The sequence continues at coordinate 16,447,032 of CM033722.1, read as the reverse complement.
AGGTCAATTTTGCGGCTCAACAATCTGAAGATGCACGACAACATCTGAAATCTTTCCTCGAGATTTGCAACTCGTTCAAGATACACGGAGTCACCCCGATGTTTTACGATTAAGATTATTCCCTATTCACCGAGGATAGGGCGAAAGCATGGTTGAATAGCATTCTGCCGGATCAATAGCATCTTGGACTGATCTTTGTCGTGATTTCCTTGCTAGATTTAATCCTACAAATTTTGGTGATAAGCTTCAGAACGACATTACTTCTTTTTCGACAGGCAGATGATGAATCCATGTACGAGGCATGGGAGCGATATAGAGAACTTCTACACAAATGCCCCTACACGGATTCCCGGTGTGGACTCAAGTAACAATGTTTTACAACACCGTGAATACACCAACAAGGATGATGCTAGATGCCTCGGCAAACGGCATACTCCTAGATAAGTCGCCGGAAGAAGCAATGCAAATTTTAAACAGGCTGGCCAAGAATGATTATCAATTCCCATCTACTAGAAGAGGAGGAGTTAGACGCCAAGCCATAATACATGAACTAGGATCATCAGATTCAATTTCGGCACAATTGGCCACTTTAACCAAGATGGTCCAGAACATGCAAAAACCAAACAACACACATGAAGTCAAGGTAATGGATTCTTTTTGTGAGTTATAAGGTGATAACCATAATTCTTCTGAATGTATGCAGAATCCAGAATCCAGCTTCTATGTGGGGAATTACAACCGAAGCAATAACATGATGTCCAATACATACAATCCAGCTTGGAAAAAGCACCCAAAATTTTCATGGAGTAATCCCAACAATGCTCTAAACCAGAACAATCAGAATGCACAAGCATCGGGATTCCAGCAGAATATGCCATGGTAACAATTGCCACAGCAAGAACCGACAACATCTAGTTCTTTGGAAAATTCTCTAAATGCTTTTATGATGAAAACTGAATCTTATATGGTTGAGAATAGTAATTTCATAAAAAGAACTGATGCTTTTATTAACAGGACCGAGATGAGATTGCAAAACCAAGAGGCGGAAATCAAATCATTGGAAAATCAAGTCGGACAGTTTGCTCAAAATCTGAATACTAGACCACAAGGAGGTTTACCTAGCGATACTGAAGTCGCAAGAGGAACTGGCCATGAGCAATGTAAGGCGATCACCACTAGAAGTTGCCAACAACTTAGAGATGCTCAAACCCGCTCGTCAAACAAAACTCCACAAAAAGATCAAGACGAACCTAGCGGCAAAGCCTTAGATGCTGAACCAGGAATTGCCGCGGCAACCGGCAATAAGCATGCCTCAGAAACCCCAGTTGATAACGCCTCGGCAACTCCAGATGTCCCGGCAATGCCGTCAATCAGGTTTCAAACCAATGAAAGGATCGAAGATATCCGACTTCCACCACCATTCCCACAAAGGTTGAAGCGAAAAAAGCAAGAGTATCAATTCAAGAAGTTTCTTGATATCCTAAAGCAAGTCCACATCAACTTGCCATTGGTGGAAGCAATTGAACAAATGCCAAACTATGCCAAGTTTCTTAAAGACATTGTGTCCAAGAGAACAAGGCTAGGAGAGTTCGAAATAGTTTCCGCAACAGAGAGATGCATGGGAATGTTGCACAATCGTATGCCACCTAAGTTGAAGGATCCCGAAAGTTTCACAATACCCTATTCCATTGGAAATCACTATGTCGGGAAAGCATTATGCGACCTTGGGGCTAGCATAAACTTGATGCCTAAATCGGTTTTCCAGAAACTAGGAATCGGGAAGGCAAGACCTACAACAGTTATGCTACAGCTAGCCGACAGATCCTATGTGCATCCAGAGGGAAAAATCGAGGACATACTGGTAAAAGTTGATAAATTTATTTTTCCCGCTAACTTTATTGTTTTGGATTGTGAAGCAGATGAGCATGCACCCATCATTCTCGGGAGACCATTCCTAGCAACAGGGAGAACCTTGATCGATGTTGAAAAAGGAGAACTCACAATGAGCGTGAATGACCAGCAAGTTAAACTAAATGTGTTCCAAACACTAAGGCATGCCGATGATCCAGAAGAATGCCAACTTCTTCATACCACAACAGAGTTTAACTTCGATGAGGAATTTAGTTGCCTCGACAACTACATTGCCGATCAAGAGAAACCTGAGGAGTATGAAGAACCAGTCGATGAGGAACAACAAGAAGAGGAAAATTGGCTAGTCAATCGACCAGGTACATACTTTGAACCACTGGATTACTCAGGTAAGGAAGGTAAGCTCGAAAAACCCTCTATTGAACAACCACCGATTCTTGAGTTGAAACAATTGCCAGAGCAACTAAAATATGCATACTTAGGAACCGATAATACATTGCCTGTAATTATTTCTTCTAAGTTACAGCCTGAGCAGGAAAAGAAGCTGATCAAGTTGTTGAAGCTACACAAAAAGGCAATAGGGTAGACAATTGCCGACTTGAAGGGAATTAGCCCGGCAGTGTGCATGCACAAGATCTTGTTGGAAGATGATCACAAACCTTCAATTGAGGCCCAGAAGAGACTGAATCATGCCATGAAAGGGGTTGTAATGAAAGAAATCATCAAGTGGCTTGACGTCGACATTATATACCCTATCTCCGATAGTACGTGGGTAAGTCCGGTACAATGTGTACCGAAAAAGAGAGGTATAACAGTGGTAAGCAATGAAAATAATGAACTTATTCCAACCAGGACTGTGACCGGTTGGAGGGTTTGTATGGATTATCGAAAGCTAAACAAAGCCACAAGGAAAGATCACTTCCCATTACCCTTTATTGATCAAATGCTTGACCGTCTTACAGGTAAACCCTTTTATTGTTTTCTTGATGGTTATTCAGGTTACAATCAAATTGCCATAGCACCAGAAGATCAAGAAAAGACAACCTTCACATGCCCATACGGTACTTATGCCTTCCGAAGGATGCCGTTTGGATTGTGTAACGCCCCGAAAACCTTCCAAAGATGCATGATGGCGCTCTTTTCAGACATGGTCGAAGACTTCCTTGAGATCTTCATGGATGATTTTTCAGTTTTTTGTAATGACTTCGACAGTTGTCTCTGAAATTTAGAGAAGGTGTTGGCAAGATGTGAAGAAACTGATTTAGTCCTCAATTGGGAGAAATGCCATTTTATGGTAGATGAAGGAATAGTGCTCGGCCACAAGATTTCATCCAAGGGAATTGAAGTAGACAAAGCCAAGGTGGACGTGATCGAGAGATTACCCCCACCAAGTTCGGTTAAAGGAATTCGAAGTTTTCTCGGACATGCAGGTTTTTACAGGAGGTTCATTCATAATTTTTCTAAAATCACTAAACCCTTGTGTAATCTACTTGAACAGGATAAAGTCTTCGATTTTGATGATTCTTCCAACCAAGCATTCGAAACCCTAAAGGAAAAGCTTGCCTCGACACCCATTGTTGTTCCACCAGATTGGACGCTACCTTTTGAGCTCATGTGTGATGCAAGTGATTTCGCGGTAGGAGCAGTCCTAGGCCAACGCACAGGTAAGACCTTCCATGTGATATACTACGCTAGTAAAACTCTTAATAGTGCTCAAGTGAATTACACAACAACGGAGAAATAGTTACTAGCTGTAGTTTTCGCATTTGAGAAGTTCTGATCCTATTTAATTGGTACAAAGGTAATTGTTCATACGGACCATTCGGCAATCAAATACTTATTTGCTAAAAAGGATGCTAAACCTCGTTTGATTCGTTGGATATTACTTTTACAAGAATTTGATATTGAAATTAAGGACAGGAAAGGAACAAAAAATCAAGTGGCCGATCACTTATCACGTTTGGAACGCAATAGGGAGGAGGACGCGGATCTAGAGATAAGCGATGCATTCCCGGATGAATAAATTTTAGTTGCCTCGGCAACCCTCGATGCCTCGGCAACCCTAGACGCCTCGGCAACCCACGACGCCTTGGCAACCATGGATGCACACGCCTCGGCAACTCTCGATGCCGCAGCAGCCTTTGACGCCCACGCCTCGGCAATTTTGGGAGCAGTCGCCACGACAGCACATGCCTCGGCAATACCCTGGTACGCGGATTTAGTTAATTTCCTTGTTTGTGGTATTTTTCCTTATGGCATTACTCACCAAGGGAAGAAGCGGTTCCGCCATGATGCTAAGCATTACTTTTGGGACGAGCCTCTTTTGTTTAAACAATGTGCAGATCAGGTTATACGCCGATGTGTCCCTGAAGAAGCGCAACAGAATGTACTCCGGCAATGCCATTCTTCACCCTATGAAGGACATTTTGGAGGAACGCGTACCGCGGCCAAAGTTTTGCAATCCGGTTTGTATTGGCCAACATTGTACAAAGATGCCCAAGACTTTTACAAGAAATGTGATCGTTGCCAGAGGACGGGCAATATCTCTAGACGACATGAAATGCCGCTCCAGAACATCATCGAGGTGGAATTGTTCGATGCATGGGGGATCGACTTTATGGGCCCTTTTCCATCTTCATTCGGCAACCTCTACATTCTACTTACCGTCGACTACGTGTCTAAATTGGTTGAGGCAGCTGCAGTTCCCAACAACGATTCTAAGACCGTGCAAAGATTCTTGTAGAAAAACATATTTACACGGTTTGGGATGCCGAGAGCAATTATCAGCGATGAAGGCAAGCATTTTGACAACAGACTAATTGCCAAGATGTTGCAACGCTTCGGCATATCACACAAGATCGCCACGGCATATCACCCACAAACCAACGGGCAAGCAAAAATTTCCAACCGGGAGTTGAAGGGAATACTCGAGAAAGTCGTAAATCCCTCAAGGAAGGATTGGTCATTAAGACTAGATGACGCACTTTGGGCATATCGCACTGCATTCAAAACACCCTTAGGTATGTCCCCCTTCCGACTTGTCTATGGTAAAACATGTCATCTACCGGTGGAAATCGAACACAAGGCATACTGGGCAATCAAGACCGTGAATATGGATTGGGAAAGTGCCGGACAAAAGCGTTTGATGGATCTCAATGAGATAGAAGAATTCCGTGCACTCGCCTATAACAATGCACGAATCTACAAGAAGAAAACAAAGCGATGGCATGACAAGAAACTGTTGCCACGACAATTCACGCCAGGGCAACTAGTTCTCCTATTCAATTCTTGGCTAAAACTTTTCCCGGGAAAGCTAAAATCAAGATGGTCGGGACCATTCGAAGTCATCAAACCATTCTCCCATGGTGCTGTGATAATCAAGTCCATCTCTGACAACCATGAATTCAAAGTTAATGGACAAAGATTGAAGCACTACAATGGTGCCCATGTGGAACGTAACAAGGAAGTGGTCAACTTAGGAGATGCATGAGCATGCTCTCCCTTTTGATATATATATATATATATTTTATTTATTATTTATTTTTATTTTTATTTTTCGATTAATTAGTTATTTTATATTTTTGTCGATTTTTTTATTTTTTTTTCCGATTATTAGTAGTTTTTAGGATAGATTTTTTTTATTTAAGTTTAAGAATCCTATTACACATCTTTATTTATTTTCTTTATTATTTTATCTTTAATTTTAATCCTTGTTTGATTTGTTTTTGAATTGTAGGAAAGGAAGTTCAAGATAAAGAAGGAATTCTAAACCAAGTAGGAAAACATCTTCAACAAGGAAACTAATGGGCTGAATCTAAGGCTTATATAAACCCTCCAATTCATCCTAACCAAAAACCCTTGTCGACAACTTCTACAAAACCCTAAACCCTTTTTTGTTTTCCCCTAATCCCACCCACCTATCTTTTCTATAAAACCCATCACCCTTAACCTATTCCTACTTTATATCTTGCAACTTTTTAGTTTCTTTTCTTTTCTTTTCTTTGTTTTTACTCACAACCAAGATCATCCATGGCATCCAAGATTAAACTTTTAGTTCATCCAAGTTCCTCCAAAGAACCAAGATACAAGAAGTTTGCTACACCGGTGGTTCAAGAAAGATTTCAATCCAAGTTTGAAAGCCGGAAGATTCATGAAGAACAAGGCTTTGAATACTCCAACTCTCATCAAGATTTCGGCCTTGAACCATTCATCTTCGAGAGGATTGCACATCAAAAGTGGAAAATCTTTTGCCATCAACCGGGAACCGGGTAACATCTCATGGGTAAGAGAATTCTATGCTCACTCACCTAACCCGGATAATCCTTATGTTTTTGTTCGTGACAAGGCCATACTTATAAGTCCCGAAAGCATCAACACCTTTTACGGACTTTACATTGAGAAGGACGAGCATCAAGACTTCGTTGACCAAATCAATCCCAAGCAACTCGACAAGGTGCTTCAAGAACTCACTCAACCGGGAACTCATTGGAACGACGGTAAATACAAGGGCACGGTAAATCGCCTGCGGCTTAAACCCAAGGCAAAACTATGGAATAAGTTTGTTAAAACTTCTTTAATGCCCACCACACACAATACTACCGTTGATATACCACGTCTTTTGTTCATACATTCTATTTTGCATAATCGCATCATTAACATTGGAAAAATTATTTGTGATGAGATTTTTGTATGCAGTTCAAAAGATAAGGGTTCTCTTTTCTTCCCTTGCTTAATTTCTAATCTTTGCAAGGAGATGCATGTCCCGAGTGAGTCCACCGATGAAAAGGCCCTACCCAAGTCTGGTTTGAATCAAGCACTAATCTGAAAGCTAATGAGAGAGGCACCAGGAGATTCTTCAAGGCCTCCAATTGCCACGGCAACTCCTGCCGCCGCGACAATCCATAATGCCCAAGCACATAACGCCAGGGCAACTCAGCCATTAACCCCGGGACACTTTGAAGCACTTTTGCACCCATTGGCAAGCCACCTAAGGCAAATTGAAGACCGGAAACTAATGTTCATGCGGTACATGAAGGAGCACAACAATGCCATCACCCAAGTCATCCTAGAAAAGTACCCGGACAATCGCGTGCCGTTCCCAATCTTTCCCGCTGAGATCCTTGCCCCGGCAACCAACGAAGCAGTCGCCGCGGCAACCTACATCATGCACGCACAAGATGATGCCACGGCAACCAAAGCTAAAGACATCCCGGCAACCACTGCAAAAGCCAAAGGTAAAGCACCTATGCCCGAATCAACTCCTATGGAATCATTTTCTGATTTTTCAGATTCGGACGAGTCCTCCATTGAACCAATAAAGACCGCACCAATTGAATCCTCCAAGCGAAAAGCCATTGACATTGATGAAGAGGACGATGAGGACAACCCCGTACGAGGATCGATTCCACCACCGGCAACAAGAAAACAACCATCGCGTTCAAGCAAGAGAATCAAGACACCGACTAGAAGGAAACTAATCATCTACGATGATGAACTCTCGGAGTAAGTCCTCGTATGCATTTTTATTTTTCGTTATTTTTATGCATGCATTGAGGACAATGCCTCACTCGAGTTTGGGGGGGATTGTTATTAGTAGTTACCATGTTTAGTTACATTCATCTTAAAATATTACATTTAGGATACATAAATTGCTTGCCATGCCTTTAATTGGAACAAGAATTGCTTAGATTTGATGAATATTCGATGATGACTTTGCCAATGCACTTAATTGATAGAATTTTTATTCTAGGATAATCATGGAAAAACTTAGAATTTTACTATGATGCTAAATTTGATGGAACACTGTTGTGGTTTGATTGATTTAAGGAATTCTAGTAAACTTAGGTTGATAATTAACAAATTGGGGGATTAGAATAAAAATTGGATGAATGCTAGAGGTGCCCGAAATTGGCTCTAGCATGTGCTAAAAAAATTTCTATCACTAGAGGTGCCCGAAACCGGCTCTAGTCAAATAAATTAACTTAATAAAACTAAAAACAAAACACTAGAGGTGCCCAAAACTGGCTCTAGTTAAAACATGTTAAAAAGAACCCAATGAAGTAATTTGAAAACCTCTTGTTTGCATAGAATCCGAAATATCAACTTACACACAACTCCGCACACACTCACAAGCATTATAGTTTGATTCTGAGTAACTCCTAAGTTTTCCGAAAAATAAAAAGCCAATCATACTTTGTTCCCCGGTTCAGAGAATTGAAATCAAGTTCAAAGCTAAGTTTGTGAAAATTGAAGTCTTGGCAGGTAATTATGAGTTTGCATTGCTTGAGGACAAGCAATAGTTTGAGTTTGGGGGTGTGATAAGTGTTCAAAAGTACTATTTTTCTTACCCTTTTTACTCATATTATTGTTAGACTTAGGCTCATATTAGTTTCATAATTACCTATTCATGCATTAATCCATGTTTCTTTCCATCGTTGAGCTTGATTACATAACTTGGTAGTTTTTGTGGAAAAGATGCTGCTTTGGTGTGCTTTGTGTGTGTATGTGCAGGGTCACTTGCCAAAGCAATGCCGAGCTAGTTGCCAGGGCAATGCATGAAGGAGACGCCGAGCTAGTTGCCAGGGCAATGCATGAAGGAGACGCCGAGCCAGTTGCCATGGCAATTGTCGACAAGAGTAAAGGTGATATGGTAGTCGAAATTGAGGACTAAACAAGCCCAAGATGACGTGGAGCAAAGCCCAAACCCAAAGGAATTTGATTGCCATGCAGAGATTAAAAGAAGAATTAAATTCCAAGAAGATAGGAGAAATTCTAGTAGGAATACAATTATAATAAAGAATTATATTCTTTAAAGATAATTTAATTCCAACTTAAACTCCTCCTCAAAGAAGGACTTTGGCCTAGCCCTATAAATAGCAAGGAGATTTCGACAATCAAGAGAGGGGGAGCAATAGGGAAATTTCGACAAGTCCAAGTAGGGCAAGAGGAGAGAATTTTTGACAAGCATCAAGGGCAAGGAGGATTTCGACAAGCCTCCTTCTTCATCCTTTTCTTTCTTGTTCGATTGGGTTCATGCTAGGGATTATTTATCTTGTGTTTCTTTGGAACCTAGCCATGAACTAAATCTATTTGGCTATGGTTATTGTGTTTTGTGGTTGTGAGAAACTATTGGTTTTTGTTTAGGTAATAAAAGTTTGCAGTTTTCTATTTCAAGGTTTATTTATTCTTGGTTCTTATTCTTGTTTGCGAGTGAATTGGGAGAGGATCTCTTGATTTCATCTATTTATCTAATATCGGGAGAGTTAGATTCACGAAACGAATGAATATGATCTTTATTCAATCTATTGATGGTGAAGATTAATCCGGCTTAGGAATAAGTTAAGGATTTCAATGGCTAAGAGGAGCGCAAGATTGGTTGTTGTTCACCCTTGATTCACGCAGGGATGTATTATCAAGGCATGCACAAGTAGCTAGAGTTTCGACTTAGGGATAAGAAGAAACCATTGAAGAACGCTCTGCCGAACCTTGAAGATTGCTGCCCAGACGCCCAAGTAGTTGCCCAACTAATTGCCCAGGCAACCATCGATTAGTTGCCAAGGCAACCCCGTTGTGCAAGTTGCCACGACAACTGAGTTGCCCGTACACTCTTTTACCAAGACGATCCAATCGGCTATCACACCTCAACTCACGATAACCTGGCCTATCTCTCTCATTTGAATTCATCTTTTATTTTACTTTATTTGCTTTCCATATTAGTTATTAGTTAAACTTCTATAATCCTTTATTTGTGTTTTTACTTTTTACAGTGCAAGAGACTAGATTCTTGAAGTAGCACCAATCCCTGTGGAGACAATATCTTTTATACTATAACTTGCGACGTGTATACTTGCACATTTGCGTAGCACTTATTACGCGCAACATATTGTTTGCACATGTATAATATATATGAACAAAAGTATGTGTTTGTGTTTAAACGCATGTAATATGTATGGTGATTTTTATACACGTATGTCATTCTATATGTATTTATCTTAATGCCATTGTTGTTGTTATTTGTATGTATATGTATTATTATTAGCAATATTAGTTATTATTAGTGGTATTATTGGGTTAGAGTTAAAATGGATCTGTAAATATAAAAACCCATATAAGTTATTATTAAATGCCCAATCCAATATATTACAAGGTCCATTATAGTTTACAAGGCCCATTTTGGCCTGACCCAATATCTTAAAAACCCTAAAAAACCAAGTCTGATACCCCTTATTTTCCTTGCAGCCGTCACCCTCCCAACCGTTGGATCAAGATTTGATCCAACGGTCCATATGACACTAAGATGATACAGCTGGCGCGCGTGTAATTCACCCCCGGGGCTGCTCGTCTCCCACTCGCGCGTGCGTTGCACGCGCGAGACCGTTCGTTTTCCCCTGCCACGTGGCATGATCAGAGACCACTACTTCACCCTGTAGAACTCATCAGGGCCGTCGATCTTCAGGAAATCCTAACCGTTGGATCATATCCGATCCAACGGCTAGGAACGCATCTGGCCGAAGACACCACCACCATATCTCCCCCACGCCGCCGTACCAACCACCATGCTCAGATGCACCAAAAATGAAAATACAGGGTGTCAGTACCAAATCAAACAAGACATGTATTGTATTTTATATTCTACCAAAAAACTAGAGGAAAAAGGAGCATAGATGTAATCAGATCTACCCTCTTTTAAAAGTTTTTTTTTTACCAAAAAAAGAAACAACCACATTCGAAATAAAAAAAGGAACTAAGTTTCAATGGTAACTTCCTATCTTCTTTCTCTCCTTCATCTCATACATGTAAGAGAAACGTTCTAAAAAAGCAAAAAGAGAAGTTTTTACCTTTGTTGTGTGTATCTCGCTGGCGATAAGCCCTAAAGGGGTGAGCCACAGTTGGATTCGAAGTAACAAAACGGGTTCTGTTTTTTGGGGGTTTTAAAACAAAATGAGTCGTTGTTTTGGGGGGGTTTGTTGTTGAACCGCGTTTTGGGACGACTTGATTTTGCCATGCCGCCGAACCTCGCCTGAGACCGGCGGAGTGCGGCGGTTCATATTCTTTTGGGCTACCGTCTCTCTGGAAAAATGAGAAGGGAGAGGCCTCTCTCTCTTTAGGGTTAGAAAAAATTGAAAGGGGGAACTGATTTTTTGAGTTTTATAGATCAGAAATAAATTGTTTCTAGGTCAAATTACTTCATAAATCCTCCCTTACAGCCGGTATTTTCAATTCTGTCTTCCCCCCGGTATATTTACAGCCTTAATCACTCTTTCTTTTTAAAACTTTTCAATATGGTCCTTAAATTAAGCAGATTATGAGTTTGAATGGTGAAATTACTGCATCAGTCATTCCGCGTTTTCAATGTTTTCAAAGCTATCTTGTCGCATGGGTTTATTACAAGTTTGGTCCTCGCAAGTTGATTCTATTTTACAATTCGATCTTTAAATGTGCCTTTTGTTCTTTTAATTTTTGCCCTATATTTTTCTTGTTAATGCAATTCGGTCCTCTATCATGTTTAGATGTTTATGTCCTTTTTATCATGTTTTAACACGTTCATGTCATTCATTTGGTGCTTGTATATGTTTTATAGCATGATTAATTTATGCTTTGTAACATGTGTATTAAAGTATGGTATATCTCGTTTCCATGTCTTATTTTATCTATTCATGTCGTATATACATTTGTCTCGTGCTATGTTTCGGTTTAGTTAGTATGTATGTTTGTGCGTACCCTTTTTTTTATCACTTTTGTCTTTAGGTTATATGTTAGTTTTTTTACAATGTGTTGTTTTATTGTATTGTGACGGGTAAAAAAAAATGCCATGTGTATGTTTTAATTGTATTATCATGACATTGATGTTCCATTGATCTAGCATCATGTTATTTATATCATGCACGTGTTTTAGTTGTGCATTGCATTTATGTAGCTAGGCATGTTAGATTTAACTAATTAATTTTGGAAAGCATGTTCTTCCTTTTTTGGTGTTTATGCGCATGTTTTTTATTATTGTGATATATTATGTTCATGAATTTAATTATTTTGTTTAAATTTTGTAATATTCATATTTTTATGTCCCTTAAATTGTCATGTTAATGTGATTTGTTTGTTTTATATTTTGTTTCCTAAGATTGCATCTCGAGATATATAAATTGTCAATGCGGTGCCCTTTTATCCGAGCATAAACGGGACCAGTATCAGGCGTAGTGATAATGTTTGGGCGTTTACTCTCGGAGAAAGGGGCCTTTAAAATCTATTCGCAATTATAACCGAATTTTAAACTAATCGTCACTTTAATCCGGAAAATTTAATATTAATAAAGCGGTAATTATTAAATTACCAATTTTGGGCGGTGTGGGGGTGCTAATCCTTCCCCATCGTAACTGACTCCCGAGCCCAATAGTTTTCGAATCTCTGGTTTTATGGTGTCCGGCCTACCTCAGTGGCCGGTGGCGACTCCCTTTCTTTAAATAAAATACAGTATTTTTAAAACCCCACGGATAAATATTTTTATATCCGAAAGACAACCAACACTTCGAAAACTCAGTATTTTTAGTGAAACGGACATTGCTACAGGTAGATTTCACTTCCGAAGTAAGTTTATCTACTTGAACGACTTCTCCTGAAGCTTCTCTCCTTAGTATTCAACAACTTAATCGTTTCTACCCCAAGTTTGTTAAGATATTGAGGAGCAATAGGCCAATAGTGCCAGCTCTCACTTGGCATAGTATTTAGGAAATATTAAAGTATGCCGAATAGTGAAAACATTGCCAAGGCAGATTTATTATTAAAAACTAAAACATAAAAATAGCGTTCAACACAAACATCCCCCACCAACTATGAAATTAGTTCATGGCGAGGGACTTAACCAAAAAACCACAAACGTTTCCCAAGTACATCATCATTTAAAACAAAATAAAATAACTTGAAAGAGAAAATGAGCTAGAAGGGGTCTCTCGATGCAACCCTTCAAGATCCAGGCTTTTCGGCCAAGTTGGTCAGACCACCCTTGCTAGGTTTAGCCATCTGTCAATCGTCACACACCAACTCCTCACTCCGATCTTCTTCGCTCTCCCAAATGCTAGCTTGATTGGTGCTTAAATAGGCGTGCGAGGAAATGATAGGATTAGCTCTTCAAATTCTGAAATTTAACTGCCCAAGGGATAAAGGATTATCATCTTATCCAAATCTGAATAAGAGTTAATCAGGCTAAGGCTGACGTCATACTGCCGATGCTACCTTGGCGCCCAAGCTTGGCATGAATCTGCCAACAAGTCTTGGCACCATCTTATCCGCTATTTTTTCAGAGATTGATCCAATTGCTATCTTTTCGGAGCCTGATCATTTCCTATTTTTTTTGGGTCCAACAGCTTCTTGGCGTGGCATCAAGTTCACTTCTCTGCCAACCGGTGCTTGACATTGTCTGGTCCATCTATGCCAACAACACTCGGCATTCTCTCTGGAACTCCTTCCTGTGTTGCTTTTCTGGGCCAAATCCTATGTCAAACCTGCAAAATTGCCAACAAAACAACCCTTCACGCAGGCATAGACAAAACTCTAAACTCTTTATGCAAATGCATGATTCTAACATCCTAATGCAACTAAATGTACATAAAAACAAGCAAAAGCATTGTAAGATTGGCATTAAAAACAATACTTTTGGAGAGGTAACACACCCCCAAACCTAACTCATTACTTGTCCTCAAATAATGCAAACAAAATAAAAACAAAAACTGTGAAAAAGTTACCTCGATAAAATTTTGGTTGAATGCCAACCCGTGCTGGCAAGCAGAATTTGGCTCTATTTTTGTCCTCAGTATCTCAGTGCAATAATGCCAAGCAGGTAGTAATCAAGTGCAGCAATATAACTCTAGTCTAAGTTTATGAAGAGTGCATGATATATAGGCAATATGCATCAAGTATCCTTTCACTCCCTTAGCCAATTTTACTACCTAAACTCAGATTTTTATCATTTTTTTCTTCTTGCCAAGGGTTTCTGTTGGCATTACTAGGCTTTCTCTTCAACTCATACTATAAGGTTTTGGACTGGAGAACTAAGAGGGAGCAAACCACGAAGCCCCAAGTAGCTTATTATCCCTAGGTAGAGGAGAGTTCATTTCATTTTTTTCTTGCCTTGGCAGAACATTGCTGCCTTATTTATTTCTTTTTACCTTGGCATCATTTTTTTTCTAAATCTGAGCATAGTTTCAAAAAGTCTAAGTTTGCTAAGGAACTAGATACATTAAGTTGAATTTTAGTTCCCTAAACTAGAGATCAATTGCCAAGCTAACCTGGCATACTATTCTGCTGGCATGGCATGATAACTAAAGATTAAAATTTCATCATTGGATAGACACCTAGATCAAATTAAACTCACCTAACAAGTGTTAACATTTTTCAAAATTAAAGCGAGGCAAAATTTTCTTTTTCTATTTTTAGCAGTTTGGTATGCATCTACTAAATGACCTAGATGGCATGGCAACGGAAATTAAATATGAAATGCATGGTATAAATGTGAAGAAATGCACACCCCCAAACCCAAGATGTGCATTGTCTCCAATGCATGAAACAACACATATATACAAGAAAAATAGAATAAAATAAAATGCATGATCATGTAAATGCAATAGAATGAAATGTAAAGGAATTTAGGAAGAAGAGGACTCCCCTTTAGAGACTATTTGTCGTACGGCATGGGTTTTTCTTCTCACAAATGGCCCTTGATCAGGGGCCATGTGCTTCTTTCTTTTCAGGCTCAATTTTGAAGCGGTAGTGGAGGCTCCAACTTCCTCCTTTTCCTTGGCAGGCTCCGATGCAGCAGGTGCAACGGTGGCATCAGATGGTGTATGTATAGCAGGTGTCACTGGCGACTTGGCTTTGGTGGACTTGGCTTGGGTTTCCTTTGATTCAGATGAAGAATCAGAACTGGCAGACTCGACTTGAACTGGAGACAACGAGACTGTGGCATCAGACGGGGTATGAACTGGACTAGCAGGCATGGCATTGTCACTGGCAGAGAGCTCGGCAGGGAAGTCTGGAAACTCTGGCACAAAATCAGATGATAATTTTGTAAGAGCCTCTTTGATCACAACATCCCTGGCCTGGATGTAGTGTCTCATCTTGACATTGAGCTCCTCAGCCTTTTCTAGCTTTTGGAGAATAATCTCCTAGCGTTGGTGAATTTGGGACAGCATTGCCATTGAATTGTCAGGCACAGTTTCTGGCTGGTTGCTGGCGCGGCCCTTGACTCCTTGGGCTTTAGCGTGGGTGCCCTTGATTTTCCCTTCCCCTTGTCCTTGGGCTTGGCAGCAACAAGACTCCTCCATATACCAGTAGTAATTGTTGTTCCTTTGATCATTTGCCCTTTATCCGTATCAATCCTTGGCACATCATGGAGCATACAAACGTTAGAAATCAACAAAGGGAAAAATAAGCTACCAGTACCTTTCGCTGCGCACTTGTAAGTTTCCTCAACAATGAGCTTGCCAACATTGATTTTGCGCCCCATAACAATAGAGTGCAATAGGATAATCCTTTCTTCTGACACGGTCTCGTTATGGGATGTGGACATCAGATTCGCCTTGAGAAAGTGATTCCATCCTCTCCATCGGGGCTTCAAAGCTAGCATCTTCATAGTACGGTGCCCCTTGGATGATAGTGTCCATGTCGTGCCAGGCTCACACAGATCTGCCAGCAGCCTCTTTCTCTTGGCAGCTTTCATTGAACCCGCGTACTCGAAATACTCATCCTCTGCACCATCTAACTCAAACATATTATTGATATACCCTTCATCAAAACGAACACATTTACCTCTAATCATCAAGAATGGCGAATCCTTGGTCACAAGGTGCGCATAGAATTCTTGGACGATTGTGGCATAAACCTTCCCTTTTTGCTGGCAAAACCGAGTCCATTTGTGCAAGTTAATCGTAGACATGACTTCCAAAGGGAAGCCATTGTTCGTTTCTGTGTTGAAGTCGATGTGATTCTCATAGGAATAATTCCTCGAGGCAAAATTGGATTCGAACTTTTTCTCGATCTCCTCATTGAAGAACCGCTTGAAGGGGAAAGAGGATGAAGCTATTGAAACTCGTTGAAGGAACTTGAAACGATGTTGAAAGATGAAGAAAAAGACAATTTGGGTTTTGCATTTGCTAATCGAAAAGAAAGTAAAAAGTGAGAGAGAGATGTTTGGTTTCTTTAACTGCAAAGGTGAGAAAGTGAAAGGTTTTAGGTTGGTTGAGTGTTTTAATGGGAGGAATAATTAGGGATAAATAAAAAAAGAATTAAATTAAAATATGTGACGTGATAAGGGTGAAGTGATAAGGTGATAGGTGATAAGATAGGGTAAGGATTGGAGTGATAAGGTGTTTGGTTCGAATTTTAAATTTTAACCCAAATTTTGGGCGGGTAGGGGTTAAGGTCAAAAGAAAAATACTCATCCTCCTATTGAATGGGCCGGTCAAGCTACGGTTTTTCTCATTCTTCCAAATTTAGCACCGCCATATGCCAAGCTGTTCTGGCACTATGTCTGGCAGACTTTGCTATTGGGACATCAGCTCCTGCCAAAATAATCTCAACATTGTTCCTGGAATGGTTCATGGCATAACGAATATGCGCAACTCAAAGGAAACCTTTCAACACAGTAAAGGAATAAAACTTGAAATATAAAATGAATGAAAAAAAATAAAACCTTGAAACCTAAAAAACAAATAAAACATCTATCCTAATATTTACAAAGTTTCAAACCTAATGGTGTTTTCATGTTACCTCTGCCAAGAGGATCACCTCTTTGGCATTGTTCTGATCACCTTCCATGTAGTGCTTTAAACGTTGGCCATTCACCTTAAAGATTTCTCCCGTCATCAAGTTCTTAATGTCCACAACTCCATGAGCATAGGGCTTCACAACTTCATAAGGGCTCGTCCTTCTCGATATGAGTTTCCCTGGAAACAACTTAAGCCGTGAGTTGAATAACAAAACACGTTGGCCTACCTCAAACTGTCTTGGCATTATCCTACTGTCATGCCACCGTTTTGCCTTCTCCTTATAGATCATGGCATTCTCATAGGCTTGTATTCTGAATTCTTCCAATTCATTTAGGTCTAGCAACCTTTTTTTTCAGCAGCTCTCCATGCCATGCTAAGTGTTCTAATGGCCCAGTAGGCTTTATGCTCAAGCTCCACTGGCAGATGGCATGGCTTGCTGAAAACAAGTCGAAATGGTGATGTACCCAAAGGAGTTTTAAATGCAGTCCTGTAAGCCTACAAGGACTCATCTAGTCTCAAGGACCAGTCCTTCCTTGATGGATTAATAGTTTTCTCTAGAATGTTCTTAATCTCCTTATTTGAAATCTCGGCTTGCCCATTTGTCTGTGGATGATATGCCATGGAAATTCTCTACTGTATACCATACCTGCACAAAGCTTTAGAGATTAGATTACATTTAAAATGGGTGCCCTCATCGTGAATAATCACCCTAGGTGAGCCAAATCTAGTAAAATATGTTTGTGCAAGAACTTGGCAACGACCTTGGCATCGTTTGTTGGCAGGGCCACAACTTCTACCTATTTAGATACATAGTCAAAAGCCACACGAATATATACATTACCAAATGAAGGTGGAAAAGGACCCATAAAGTCTATCCCCCATACATCAAATAAATCCACAGGCATTATGTTTTGGAGTGGTAGTTGGTGTCTGCCAGAGATGTTTCCTGTCCGTTGGCATCGATTACATGCCTTGGCATACTCATGGGCATCCTTATATAGTGTGGGACAAAAGAATCCTGACTGCAGTACTTTGGCAGCAGTCTTTACCCCCGCAAAGTGACCTACATATGGTACGGCATGGCATAGATGCAATATGTTTTGATGTTCATCCTCGGGCACACACCGACATATCACTTGGTCTGCACACTGCTTGAACAATATTGTCTCATCCTAATAGTATTGCCTAACTTCCCACAAGAACCTCTTCTTGGCATTGTATGCCAAGTATGGTGGCAAAATATTACTTACCAAGTAGTTGACAATGTCAGCATACCATGGCACGACATTAACTACAAGCAAATACTAGTAAGGAAATTCATCTCTTATAAAATTGGTCTTACTATCTTCAAGATGATGCTCTAAATGTGAGAGATGGTCAGCTACTAGGTTTTCACTGCCCTTCTTATCTCGAATCTCAAGGTCGAATTATTAAAGTAGGAGCGTCCATCGGATTAGTCTGGGCTTGGCATCCTTCTTTGCCAAGAGATACTTCAATGTCGAATGATCTATAAAAACCATAACTTTGTTACCAATTAAGTAAGATCTAAATTTGTCAAAAGTAAATACAACTGCAAGAAATTTTTTCTCGGTCGTAGAGTAGTTCAGTTGTGCTTCGTTCAAGGTTCGGCTAGCATAGTAGATGGCATGAAAAACCTTGCCATGCCTTTGTCCCAAGACTGCTGCAATGGCATAGTCGCTGGCATCGCACATGAGCTCGAAGGGCTCACTCCAGTTCGGTGCCACAACTATATGGGCATTGATCAACTTCTCTTTAAGCTCCTAAAATGCTCTCAAACAAGAATTGTCAAAAGCAAAAGTGGCATTATGTTCTAACAACAAGCATAAAGGTTTAGCAATTTTTGAAAAGTCTTTAATAAAATGTTGATAAAAATCGGCATGTCCTAAAAAACTCCTTATACCTTTAACACTCATTGGAGGCGGTAGCTGTTTAATTACCTCAACTTTTGCTTGATCCACTTCTAACCCTTTCTCAGTTACCTTGTGCCCCAGAACAATGCCCTCCTTTACCATGAAGTGGCATTTTCCCAGTTCAACACTAGGTTTGTCTCTATGCATCTCTTCAAGACTTGCTCCAAACTCAGAAGGCACTCCTCAAATATTTTGCCAAATACTGAGAAATCATCCATGAAACGTTGTTGGTGCATTACATAGGCTGAATGACATCCTTCTAAACGCAAACGTACCATAAGGGCACGTGAACATGGTATTCTCTTGATCATCAGGGGCGATGGCAATCTGTTTATAACCTGAATAACCATCCAAAAAACAATAGAAAACTTTACCTGCCAACCTGTCTAGAATCTGATCAATGAATGGCAATGGGAAGTAGTCCTTCCTCGTGGTATTGTTCAGCCTCCTATAGTCTATGCACACTCTTCATCCTATCATAGTTCTGGAGGGGACTAATTCAGCTTCACTGTTTTGTACCACGGTCATGCCACCCTTCTTTGGCACGTATTGCACCGAGCTAACCCAAGAGCTATCGAAAATGGGATAAATAATCCCAACATCAAGCCATTTTATGATATCTTTTTTCACTACCTCTTTCATGTTTGGGTTTAGCCTTCTTTGGCCTTCAATGGTCTTGCCATGGTACTCCTCCAAGATAATCTTGTGCATGCAAATGGTTGGGCTAATACCTCTGATGTCTGCCAAGGTCCACCCTAATGCTTGCTTATAATCGCGTAATATTGCCAACAATCTTGCCTCATGATCATTAGTGAGACCAGTGGCAATAATCACCGGTAGAGTTGAGTGTTTACCTAAGTAAGCATACTTCAAGTAATCTGGCAGTGGTTTCAGTTCCAACGCTGGTGGCTCATCAATTGATGGTCTAGGTGCCTTGATTTCTCTGCTGGCTAACTGAAGTGGCTCAAAATAACTCGCCTCTTCAGCCTCCAAGATTGGTTCTTCTAGTTCTTCAAACATATCAGCTTGTTGGCATCGAATTCTGTAACTTGGTATAACTGAGCTGTGTCCAATGTGTAAATGGACTCCATCATCTCCTTTACTTGGCACTCATCAGGTTCATCTCACATTTCAAAGCTTGAAACACATTAAATGTAGCATACTGGTCATTCATGCGCACTGTTAGTTCCCCTTTATGAACATCAATCAAAGCCCTACCCGTGGCAAGAGAAGGTCTCCCCAAAATAATCGGGACAATAATATCAGCCTCATAATCCAAAATGATAAAATCAGTTGGAAAAATAAATTTGTCTACCTTTACCAACACATGAGTCTTACCCTTGGGATGTGCATAGGATCGGTCTGCTAGCTGAAGTGTCACCGTGGTAGGTCTTGCTTCTATGCCAAGCTTCCGAAAAATTAACATTGGCATCAAGTTGATTCTAGCTCCTAGGTCACACAGTACTTTGCCCACGAATTTGTTGCCAATGGTGCAGGGAATAATGAAACTTCCTGGATCTTTCAGCTTTGGTGGCAATCGGTTTAAGATCATGGCACTGCATCCTTCGATTAGAGCAACAGTTTTGAAGTCTCCCAACTTCCTCTTTTTAGACAGGATGTCCTTCATGAATTTGACATAGTTGGGCATTTTCTCAAGGGCTTCTACCAATGGAATGTTGATTTGCAATTGCTTAAGAATCTCCAAGAAACGCTTGAACTGCTGATCTTTCTTATGATTTTGAAGTCATGCTGGAAATGGTGGTGGCAGATAAACATATACCGGCGCTACTGGGTTTTCCAAGGCAGTGCTGACATCAGTCTATTTAGCATCGGTGCTGGCATCAGTATGCTGTCTGGCATCGGTGCTAGCATCATCTGCTTTTGGTTGCTCTTTCTCTGTCTCACTGGATTATCTACTCGCGTTGGCTTCTCAACTTGGCAGTTATCTGGCTGCTTAACAACCCTCTCCACCTCACACTACTTACCGCTTCGAAGAGTTATGGCTTTACATTGCTAATTTTCTTTGTACTGAGCGTCTTCTGTCTCACTTGGCAATTTTCCTTGGAGTCGATTGCTGAGTGCATTGGCTATCTGTCATATTTGGACTTCCAAGTTTCTCATTGATGTTTCCAAACTCTGGACTGTGGCATCATTCCTCTCTATGTACTCTGTGAGTGTGCCACCTTGGTTGAGTCTCTGCCCTTGCTGAAAATTGTTTTGGGCTTTCTGTGGTATGGCATTCTAATAGAATGCTGGCATGGCATTGTTATTCTACCTCTGGGTATTCTGGTTCTGGGCATTGTACTGGTTACCTCCCAGATTTCCACATGCTAAACTAGGGTGTTGTCTCTAACTTGCATTATAAGTATTGGAGTTAGAATTATAGTAACGATTAACATTGCCAACAAAGTTTACTGATTCATGGTTGGCAGGGCATTCATCCACATGATGATTCTCTCTACAAATTGTACATAAATGATCTAATGCTTTGACTTCCTCAGACTCGTTGTTCTTTTGCAATGTTCTTACCATGCTAGTAAGGTTGGAAATCTCGGCATGAATGGATGTTAGTTCGTCAACCTGAAATTTCCCATTGGTTTTACTTCCGGTCCCAAGTGTCGCAACAGGATATTCAAAATCATTAATTGCAATCCTCTCTAAAATTTCAATAGCCTCAGTATATGTTTTGTCAAGAAATGAACCAGCTGCTGAAGCATCAACAACAGTCCTTGTTTGTGCGTTCAGTCCATTGTAAAAGGTTTGGATCTGGGACCAATTCGGGAATCCATGCATAGGAAACCTCCTCAACAGGTCTTTGAATCTTTCCCATACATCATATAAAGTCTCATCCTCAACGTCCCTGAATGTAATGATCTCACCTCACAGTTTGGCAGTGAATGTTGGCGGCTAGAATCTTGTCAAGAACTTCTGGCATAGGTCTGCCCATGAAGTAACTGAGCCAGGTGGCAAGGAGTTAAGCCAAGCCTTTGCTCTCTCTCTCTTAAAGAGAAAGTAAATAGCTTCAGCTTCACGGTATCTTTAGGTACTCCATTTTGTTGAAATAACTGGCAAATCTCCATGAACTGCTTTAGATGTTGCCTCAGATCTCCAGTGAGTGCTCCATCAAACTGACCTACATTCAAAAGAGTTTGAATCATTACCAACTTAAGTTCGAAATTGACAGCGTTTACCTCTGTGCCAACAAGTCCTGGCATCAAATTGTCAATGGTTGGTGCCGAATGTTCTCTAATAGGTCTCTCATTAACAACTGGACAACATGTGGTGGTGGTATCTCATTATTAAGTGGATTTCCTCCATTGTTCATCACACCATTCCCTCTATTACCTTGGTTTTGCATCTCTCGAAATCTTCTTATTAACCTCCGCAAGGTTTTCTCAATTTCCGAATTGTATGGTACTATTCCACCACAAGATTGCTTCTGCTCATACACCGAAAAAAAAAGGTAAAAAAACAAAAATAAAAATAAAAGAAAGACAAGTAAAAATTTAAAAACAATCAACTCTATTGCAATCCCCAGCAACGGCACCAAAAACTTGTAGACTCTCTAGGTGAAATGCTGGCAAAAGAGGCTAAGATAAGTCTTTTACGTGCAAAATAGTGCCAATATAAGTCTTTTACGTGCAAGTATACACGTTTTGCAAGTAATACAACAGTAAGCTGAGTATCGATCCCACAGAGATTGACTTGGAATTCGATTGCTTTGATTGTTACTTGCCTTGAGAAAAAGTTGTTTTGTTTTGAAGTTGGTTTTGAAAATAATTGAATAGAAAAGAAATAAAGTAAGAAAAGACGTTGGCAAGGAAGGTGTTTAATGAATGATGAGTGTTGACAGGGAATGCTTGGTTTCTACGCTATTCATGCCATTCCAGCCTTTAATGACAACCTGTCTTGGCATTGTTTGCCGAGCAGATTCATAATTAGCAAAGCCTCTCTCGATAGTCATTGCCCTAAATTGATAATGTAAAAACCCCTATATCTCTATAGTGCATGCTTTTAAATAAACCAATTTAATTAAGATCCAATCTATACTTCTAAGGGGTGGATTTCACTTTCGAAGTAAGTTCATCTACTTGAACGACTTCTCTCAAAGCTTCTCTCCTTGGTATTCAAAAACTTAATCGTTGCCACCCCAAGTCTGTTAAGATATTGAGGAGCAATAGCCCAACAGTGCCAGCTCTCGCTTGGCATAGTATTTAGGAAATATTTAAGTAT
Organism: Hibiscus mutabilis; assembly: GCA_019671005.1. Taxonomy (NCBI): domain Eukaryota; kingdom Viridiplantae; phylum Streptophyta; class Magnoliopsida; order Malvales; family Malvaceae; genus Hibiscus; species Hibiscus mutabilis. Next base: position 16,424,243 of record CM033722.1, on the reverse strand, counting down.
GTCTAATAGTGAAAACATTGCCAAGGCAGATTTATTATTAAAAACTAAAACATAAAAATAACGTTCAACGCAAACATCCCTCACCAACTATGAAATTAGTTCATGGTGAGGGACTTAACTAAAAAACCACAAAAGTTTCCCAAGTACATCATCATTAAAAAATAACTTGAAAGAGAAAATGGGCTAGAAGGGGTCTCTCGATGCAGCCCTTCAAGATCCAGGCTTCTAGGCCAAGTTGGTCAGACCACCCTTCCTAGGTGCAGCTGGTTGTCAATCTTCACAACCAACTCCTCACTCTGATCTTCTTCGCTCTCCCAAATGCTAGCTTGATTGGTGTTTAAATAGGCGTGCGAGGAAGGGATAAGACTTGCTCTTCAAATTTTGAACTTCAACTGCCCAAGGGATTATCATCTTATTCAAATTTGAATGAGAGCTGATCAGGCTAGGGCTGACGTCATACTGCCGACGCTGCCTTGGCACCCAAGCTTGGCATAAATCTGCCAACAAGTCTTGGCACCATCTTATCCACTATTTTTTCAGAGATTGATCCAATTGCTATCTTTTCAAACCCTGATCATTTCCTATTTTTTCGGGTTCCAATAGCTTCTTAGCGTGGCTTCAAGTTCACTTCTCCACCAACCGGTGCTTGGCATTGTCTGGTCTATCTATGCCAACAGCACTCGGCATTCTCTCTGGCACTCCTTCCTGTGTTACTTTTCTGCGCCAAATCCTATGCCAAACCTGCAAAATTGCCAACAAAACAACCCTTCATACTGGCATAGACAAAACTCTAAACTCCTTATGAAAATGCATGATTCTAACATCCTAATACAACTAAATGTACCTAAAAACAAGAAAAAACATTGTAAGATTGGCATTAAAAATAGTACTTTTAGAGAGGTAACACGATGTTACACTGGGACTGGATTGGCTTAGTGAACATCAAGCTTGGGTTGGTTGCTCTAAAAGAAAGCTATACTTCCGAGGCCTTGGCACAGAAAGCGTCACCCTGATAATTTTGAGAAAGCCATCTTTGTATGTGCTGACCTTAGAAACCAAGGATGAAACTTTGTTGCTCAATATTGACACCGTATATGAATTCCCTGATGTCTTCCCAGGTGAACTTCTGGTTTACCTCCGACCTGTAAGGTGGAATTTGGCATCGAAGTACAACCTAGAACGACCCAGTTTCCATTGCACCCTATCGTATAGCTGTTGTAGAGCTTAAAGAGTTGAAGGCTCAGATTTAAGATCTTCTTGATAAAGGTTTCATTCGACCGAGTTTCTCACCTTGGGGAGCTTCAATCTTTTTCATAAAGAAGAAGGACGGATCCATGAGGCTATGTATCAACTACCGACAATTGAACAAGGTGACCATCAAGAATAAGTATCCTTTACCGAGAATAAATGACATGTTCGATCAGCTTAAGGATGCCATTGTGCTTTCCAAGATCGATTATGGTCAGGGTACTATCAAATGAGAGTTAAAGAATACGATGTACCCAAAACTGTCTTTCGTACTAGGTACGGGCATTATGAATTCTTGGTGATGCCATTTGGGCTAACTAATGCACCAACAACCTTTATGGATTTGATGAACAGAGTTTTTAGAGCCTACCTGGAAAAGTTCGTGGTAGTGTTCATTGATGATATACTGATATATTCCAAGAACACTGCAGAACATCGTGACCATCTTCACATTGTGTTACAAACCCTTTGGGAGAAGCAATTATTTGCTAAGTTCTCCAAGTGTGAGTTTTGGCTCACTGAAGTTGCCTTTCTTGGGCATATTGTATCAGCTTCGAGCATCCAAGTGGATCCAAAAAAAATACAAACTATCTTAGATTGGAGACCACGAAAGAATATTGGTGAAATAAGAAGCTTCCTTGGTCTGGCTGGCTATTATAGGAGATTCGTGAAGGGATTCTCTATGATAGCAGCCTCATTGACAAAGTTATTGAGAAAATACGCTCCTTTTGTTTGGACCGAGGAACAACAAATAAGCTTCGATCAGTTAAAGCAAGTCTTGACTCATACCCGTCCTAACCCAACCCGAGTCTGGCAAAGACTACATAGTTTACAGTGATGCATCGTATCTCGGGTTAGGATGTGTTCTTATGCAAGAAGGCAAGGTCATAGCTTATGCATCTCGACAACTTAAGCCACATGAGCTGAATTACCCCACTCATGATCTAGAGTTGGCTGTAGTTGTCTTTGCATTAAAAATCTGTAGGCAATATCTCTACGGAGAAAAGTGCTACTTTTCACCGACCATAAAAGCCTCAAGTATCTTCTGACGCAAAAAGAGTTAAATCTTCGACAACGAAGATGGATGGAACTCCTTAAAGACTATGATCTAGTCATTGATTATGACCTGGGCAAGGCCAATGTTGTAGCTGATACACTCAGTCGCAAACTTCAGTCTGGTAAGTATTGTCGTTGACCATCGAATCCTACATTGTTATTGTAACGAACTCATTGAATGATCATAGTTTTGTAGCCACTCATTATATTAATGCACACTTTCATCTCCAGAAACACCGATGTTTCGTAGCTAAACTCCAGGTTCAGTCTACCATCACATCGAGAATCAAAGCTCTATAGGATCAAAATCCTCAGTTACGGTCAATTGTCTCCAAGTTACAGAGTGAAGATGAACCTGACTTCAAAATTAATTCTGAAGGTCTCGTATGCTATCGTGATCGGATCTGTGTACCTAACAATGAAACTCTCCATACTGACATCCTAAAAAAAGCCCACTCAAGCTCTTTCTCGGTACACCCGAGTTTCGTTAAGATGTACAAAGATCTCCAGGAACTCTATTGGTAACCAGGCATGAAACAAGCTATTGTTGATTTCGTGTCTAAGCTCCTTACGTGTTAGCGTATCAAAGCGGACCATCGTGCACCTATCGACTTATTACAACCTATTGACCTACTACAATGGAAGTAGGAGAAGATAACCATGGACTTCGTTTGTGGTTTGCCTTTAACTTTCACTAAACATGATGCTATATGGGTCATTGTGGACCGTTTCACCAAGTCAGCTCACTTCTTACCGGTTAGAATGGACTACGGTCTTCCAAAGCTAGCTGACTTGTACATAAAAGAAGTTGTGAGACTTCATGGAGTACCAAAATATATCATCTCCAATCAAGACCCCTGTTTTGCTTCTCGATTTTAGAGATCGTTGCAGGGAGCTTTGGGCACTAGAGTAAACCTTGGTACTGCATTCCACCCTCAGTCTGACGGCCAGTCAGAAAAGGTAATTTAGGTAAATATCAAAACCTCATTCCATCGAACCTGTGCAAACAAACCTTGTTATTGAAATTTTCCATTTCGAATTCTGAAAGACATGCTTCAAGCATGTATCATCGATTTCGGTGGATCTTGGAAGAAATCCCTATCCCTTATCGAGTTTGCCTACAACAACAGTTATCAAGCTTCCATCGAAATGGCACCTTTTAAGGTGTTGTATGGCAGACATTGCAGAACTCCTTTGTGTTGGTCTGAACTCAGTGAAGGCAAGATGTTGGGCCCAGACCTGCTTCAGGAAATCGAAGAACGGGTTACCAACATCCATAATCGCTTGAAGGCAATATTTGACTGACAAAAAGCTTATACTGATCTAAGACGAAGGGACATCCAATACGAGGTTGGTGAAAATGCATTCCTTAAAGTATCACCGTGGAAGAAGATTCTGAGGTTTGGCAAGAAAAGGAAATTGAGTCCCCGGTTCATTGGACTCTTTGAGGTTGTTGAGAAAGTTGGCCTAGTTGTATATTGTTTGGCATTACCCTCAAAATTAAGTAGGATTCATGATGTTTCCCATGTGTCCATGCTTCACAAATACCGATCCGACCCTCCGTACATCATTGAACTCGAAGTGGTGCAGATCCAACTGGATTTGACCTACGAGGAAGAACCGGTCCAAATTCTTATAAGAGAAGTCAAGAGGCTTCGTAACAAATCTGTACCCTTAGTCAAAGTGCTCTGGAGGAGTTACTCAGTAGAAGAAGCCACTTGGGAACTGGAAGAATTGATGAAAAAATAGTATCCACATCTATTCGGGTCAGATGAAAATTTGAGGACGAATTTTTCGTAAGGGGATGAGAGTTGTAACACCCCAAAAATTGGTCTAGTCCAAATTAGGTTCATATGATAAAATATTTTGTATCAAAATGGTCCAATCAATGCATTGACTTTTTTATTGTACTCAATTGTAATGTTCTGGACTTCGATTGAGTTTAATTATTGATTTTAGACCCTTCTGGAAAGAATTAAAAGACCTTTAGTGGCCAAATTTAGAGAATTGAAAGTTGGGGAGCAATGGTGCAAAGTTAGATAAGATGAGGTATCAACATTGTAAATTTCTTATTTTGAGAGTGACTCACCCGATTTCTTTCTTTATTTTCACGTGGGCTTGCTTAATTTGGATAGAAAAGATTATGTCATTGACAAAATGATGAAAGAAAAGAAAGAATAAAATATTAAAGTTTCCTTCCTAGAAAGGAAACCACTCGGCTAATTGGTTTTAACCATAGAGTAATATTAATACTCTTAAGTATGTATCAGTTTCTATCTATAACCTCACTGAGACCTCCTTCCCTCTTTCCCTTCATCATTTACACAAATTTACTAAGCACCTCTCTTTGTCCTCTTCTAAGCAAGCACCACCATTGATGGTTGAGAGACGTTTTGTCTTTCTTCAAGAAAATTAATCCTAATCAATCTCAATAGCTTAATCAAGGTGAGCCCAACTAGTGGCCATTTAATTTAAGCTAAATCCATAGAGGATTTGAGTTATAGAAATCGTAAACCTTCACTTGGTCTTATAAGAATTCCAAGTTTAATTCCTTATTGATTGTATAGTTCCACATGGCTATTGAAAATACCATAACCGTTGTAATCCGAGAGCCGTAGAAGTTTCAAAAAGCAAGGTGAGTGTAGTCGGAGTCTCGGGATTATACTAGGTGCCTTTCCCGATTCCATTTTCATTGAGTATGATATAGCTAACCTTGAATTTTAAGGTCATTGTATTTAACCCCTTTGAAGGGAAAATTGGTAAGCTTCGACAAGCTTTCTCATCAAATTATTGATCATTGATATCATTAATTGAGTGTGGAACATTGTTATCAAATCATTGGATGCTGATGATAGACATTGAACTATCAAATATTGATCATGGACACATAAAGGTTAAGTATGAACATTTGCACAACATTGGAAAGATTATTGTTATTATTGATCATCGAAAATCAAGTATGGAAATATTTTCATTGTCACTGGATCATTAAATTTATTTATATTGCTACCGAATCATTGAAATGGACCTAAGGGTCAATTTATTGCTATTGAATCATTGAATATATCAACACTAAAAAGGTATTCAATATTAGCCTAAATCACCGGACCTTGGATTTGAGTGGACATTAGATACAATTGGCATGCCATAGGATTTATGAGCTTATTGGTACGGGTAGACTACAGTCCTTGGGCTAGGGCCTTTATATTGGCGAGGCAGATGGATGTAATGTTGGTCAATTTGCGAGGCGGAGAGACTAGAACGTTATTGATTTTAGCGAGGCATAGGAATCCGCATATCTACTATCTTGATCAACCCAAGGATTATAAATGAACTAAATGAATTGTTCATATTGAACATTGACATGTAGTTATTGGTTAATGTTGCACTGTTATTGAATATTGATATATCGACATTGAACTATTGATGAAGCATGCAATTGAGTACATATTGATTACTGATATTGCTTATGACTACCTCACTAGGAAAAGTATGCCTAATGCATTCATCTTCATGCATTTTCAGGTTAAGTAAAGTGGCCAAGAGATCGGACGTTCTTATCGAAGATTTTGGCAAGTCTTTCAAGGGTTAAAGTAATGTATACTCCCCTTACATACTTCTAGAATGGTGGCATAGTTGTTTTAATAGTCACTTATATGTATTTTGTTGTGTGTATGCCATGCATGCTATAGGAATGATTAAAATGGCCTAAAATGACTTTTAGTCAATGTTAAAGATGGTAAAAATTGCCATAAGTGGCTAAAAAGGTGAAAATGTAGAAAATGAATTCAAATGACTTTAAAATTTTGCATGCTGATAGAAATGTGCATTAATAACTTGCTGGTAAAATTTCATTGCATTTGGACATCGTTCGATAGGATAAAAACCAGATAAATTCTGTCATTACAAGCCAGGGCATACCGGTATGGGTGATGGCATATCGGTACGGTCTTGCATATTTGGGCATATTCAACACCAGTCAAAGGGGCCGTATCGAAACGTCAAAGTGTGTATCGATACGGAAAGTCAACACTAGAATCTAGGAAAATAATTACATCGGTACGGTCCTTAGGGTGTATCGAAACAGTCAACCCTGGTTAACCCGTATCGATACGGTTCCTTAATTGTACCGATATGAACCTTGCTCATTGAATTTTTGAGAATTTTTATTGCATTGAGTATCGATACGGGTGGTCACCGTTTTGATACGGACTCATTGTTTTGTAACGGCTTTAATGGTCTGGACATAGGCGTACCAATATGGCCTCTCGAGTATCAGTATGGGTTCTGGAAGTTAGGTAATAATTCTGGAAACTTGTAAAATGGTCACTGAATGTTGAATGGTTTAATTAGGCTGATAAATGACCTTCGATTCGCATTAAAAATTTACAGACATATTGTGTGATGATCGAATTTCATTGTATGAAGCTTAATTTCTGAATTGGACCCATAATTTATTAGAATAGTCCCTAGAACTTGTAAAGGCTTAAAATTAGCCCTAATTGGATTAATCGAACTTGCTTGTGATGCTTAATAACTTATTTTATCGAATATTGACTAATAATCGTCGCACGGGTAACTGTATTATTTTTTGGTAACGCCTTCCGACCCGGTTCTCTACCAGGCCGGGAAGAGGGTGTTACAAACAAACTTTTCAGACTCAAAGTTTTCCCCGCTAGTATCTCCCATATAGTTGCCATCGTAGTATACGATTGCTGAGATTGGTGCTGGTGCCATTGTAGAGCGATGTTTGTTTGAGTTTGTGAGAATTTTGAATTGAAAGATAGATTAGTGTGTTTGTTTGAGTGTTGTGAAAAATGACAAATAGGTAATTTGTTGTTATACAACTTAATTGGTTTTCGAACTCGCCATGTATATATGGTGAATTCCCTTAACGTAATCTCCTCAGCAAGCTTCATGTTGGAAATGTAAACTGGCAGTGTAATTTCAATTATGAGCAGCAAATTGGTGACATGATAAGCCAAACTCATCATGCCTAGACGATGAGTTCAGCCTAACTCGTCGTGTATGGATGGCGAGTTTTGCTTGTCTTGTCACCAATTTGGTCAACTGTGAAACTCGACTTACATGCAAAGTGAGTTTATGTTCAAATGCCCAACTATAGATAACTGGTAACATGCTGTTCAATTTTTTAAAATCTATATTTAAAATTTTTATATTTTCTCTGTCTCATAATGCATAAAGTCGTGGTCATATTGGTGGCACGTAGTTGCACAAACAAAGTTTTTCTTACAACATTAAGCAAGTAGGGGGAGATCATGGTGTTGCGACCATTTTTGAAATCGAGTGTGTAAAAATAGCCTGACGATCGATCTTTTAGAAAATTAGGATTTTTTGGCCATTTTTAATTTAATCCTAAATATTTAGGGTTTTCATATTAAATCAAATTTTCCTTTATTTAACCTAGAAAAACATTTTGGAGTCGCCACCGATCACTTCGAGGTAGACCAGACACCGAAAAACAAACCAGAGATTCTATCTTGAAAATTGGGTTCGGGAGTCCGTTACATGTAGGGAAGGGTTAGCACCCCTACGAACGCCCGTTATAGGTACCTTTAATTTTACGTGGCATTTTGAATAATAATTTGAATTTAATTTATTCCATAATTATTGATTGAATTTAAATTTTGAATGCAGATATCCTTTTATAAGGAATTTCATTTTGTTCGAATATGAGATTAAAGGCATCCCGTTAGGTGGCACCCCTATTCATATTTTAAAATGAATTTCCAACATAAAAGGTTTTAATGAATGATATTTTATTGTCTTGTCAATTTCAAGTGCTATTCCTAAAAAGGCTCTATTTAATTAATTATTTAAATCTATGAATATTAATTAATTTAATGGCTTTTATGAGAAAATGCCAATTGCTTGAACACCTTCTATATATGTAAAGCCCTTAAATTAATCATATTCCTAATTATTTAATCCTTCTAGTTAATTAAAGTTCTAGTCCTAATTAAGGCTCTAACTATTTATTAAGTCAATTTTGTAGGTGAAAATGTATATCGAATATACACCTTTATGACCAAGGTTGAGATAACACCCCGTTGTAGACAATGGAGCACCATCCAAATTTGAACCTCAAAGATTCTATTTGATATATATTTAATTAACTACAATGTATCTTAATTATTAATATCAATTAAAGAACTAATTGATATTCATTTATAAGTAAAAATATATTAAATATATTCATTAAAATCTATGTTGAGATAAAACCCCATTGTAAACAATGGAACACCATCCAAATTGAGATTTTAAAGTTTATATTTAATATATCTTAAATTACTACAATTATCTATCCTACTTAATTATTGGATTCTTAATTAGAGAAACATAAACTAAAAGGCTCTAAAAGATTAATTAAACTAATTATATTTAATTATCTAACATACTTCTATATGCATAATTTTAAAACATGCAACATACAATTAAATTAATTGCATTTAATAAAACAACTAAATAAATAATTAGAATAAAACAAAATTGTACACTAAAACTGATTTTTATTAAAACAGTGACTCAATTGAAAGGCTTGCAAACTATAATGTCCAATTATAAGGCTCAAAGTGACCAAATTGAAAAGATTACAAATTTGGAGATCCAGTTACTAAGTACAAGGACTAAATTGGGGAAATTACAAGGTATGAGGCTCAATTAAAAGGAAATAGGGACTGAGTTGAATAAAAGCAATGGTTTTGGCAAAAACCAAATGGTACCCGCATAAAAACACGCGGGTTACCAGCCTGACCCGGATTCACCTCGCGGGTCTTCCCATACCCGCTGCCAAAACGGCAGCGTTTTGGTTAGGCTATAAAAGCCTTGTTTTAAGTCTTAACTCTCATTTCGGTCCTCCCCACTCTCTCTCATGCTTCTCTTTCTCCCCAAAATTCTTTGAATACAAACATCCCAAATGCCCAGAAACCAAGCTGGAATGGATTGAAACCATAGGTTTTGGTTGAACACTAAATGTGTTCTTCCAAGAACAACATGAACAAACCAGATCACGGCAACAGTCCGCCCTGATCTCCACCGCTCAATCCAGAGCCGCCACACTCTGGCGATCTTTAGGTGTTCATCAGCCACCCGGATTCAAATCTCAGTCGCCGCAGGCGACGCCGGCTGCCAACTGGCGACTTCCAGCGACTGTTTGAGCTCTAACCACCTTTAACCTCACTCCGACCACCACGGGGCGATTTTTGGCCACCGTCTATCGCCGTGGCCAGAACCCTAAAACTTAAATTTTCCATTTTTAAACCTAGTCCCTAAATCTACACCTAATCTAACCAGATCATCCATCTTCGACCACCTAAAGCTACTTACCCATTCCCGGCCCTTTTCGACTCCACCAAAATCTTAACGTCAAATCATCCTTCGATCCCTTTTATTTTTCCGTTTTTATATGCATGTAACTAACATGTTTGTTTCTGTTTTGCAGGAAATTAAATCGAATAAGTATACCTTTCCGATAATTGGTGAAGAATGCACTTCCACGGTGACCGTTCGGTAGCTTTGACGTCTCCTCAACTTTCAGCGACGTTCCGGCTTCGGGCAACTCAACTCCCGGCGACTAGTGTCCTTCTCGAGGTAGAACTCTCTCTCCTCTATTATTTTATTATTATTATTATTATTTATGGTATTAATTATGGTTAATTATTACTCTGGCATAGTTTTTCTCTCTCTATTTATAGGGGTGCAGACGGTGACGTCATTGGGGCTTAATTCGCATGAAAGAGCAACTGTCCATTCTCAAAGTGGCACGTGGCCAGTTCTAGCGGGCTAAACAAACACAAGCTCATTAACTAATGAAACATGTATTTGGGCGGGAAAGTCTAAAATTTGGTTTTTGTTGACCAGAATAGGAAGAAACAGGTTATAAAAGGTTGTACGTTGGGCTTTGGGGTCTTTTACATATGTAATTGGACATTTTGTTTGTAAATGGACATTATTTGGATTGTTTACTGGGTTTTGTTTATTTAATATGTATTTATTCTTTACTTTATATATTTTGGCCTTATTTACTTATATATTCGAACCCCCGAACAAAATACGGGTATGACAGCCGCCCCTCTTTGCTCATTGTTGTGGATAGGAAGTGGGCAAAGACTAAAAAGACACAGATTTTGTTTGAATCCACTGGCCATCTTCTAAACTACCGAAACTTGAAGTTGTTCTTCTCATTTCGAAATTCTTCAACCTTCTGCCAAACTATGGAATCTGAAGTTGTTCTTCTTATTATGAAATTCTTCATCATCCAAAGTCCGAAATTGTTCTTGACATTCTTCATCTCTTGAGGTTTGAAGCTGTCCTTATTATGAAATTAGTCATCCCTCTATTGAATCACCCACTTCTCTGCCAAAGTGTCGAACAAGTGAGTTCTTCTTATTATGAACTCTGGATTATTTGCTGAAAATATTGGTTTGCCTCTCTGTAAAGGCGTCGAATAAGCAAGCTCTTTTTATTATGAACTTCCTCATTCTTCATAAGGGTGGAATCTTCTTATTATGAGTTCTTCATTCTTTGCTGGACGAACTCTTCTCATTAGGAGCTCTAGAGCGAATTCTTCTCATTAGGAATTCTTCATTCTTTGCTGGGAGAATTATTCTCATTAGGAATTCTGGAGCGAACTCTTCTTATTAGGAGATCTTCAATTTTGCTGGTCCACCTCTCTGTAAAGGCATGAACAAGTAAGTTCTTCTCATTATGAACTGTCCTCATTCTTCAGTAAACGAACTCTTCTCATTAGGAGCTCTTCAATCTTTCTTGGCGAGTTCTTCTTATTATGAACTCTGAATTCTTTACTAGTTGAGCTCCTCTTACAGAGAACTCTGGATTCTAGAAATGTTGATTCTCCTCTCCTCTGGGGAACGATTAATCCTGCAAAAAGAAATATCATCAATTAATTCAAATTCAATCTGAAATATCATGAAATGTTTTCAATTTCTCGCTTGAAACACTGAGTTCTTTGATGTCATTGCTTTTTTGTCCAAGGTATCTTGATCTTTCTATCTGAACTCATATGGGATCTCATCTCCTGTTTCTCTTTCTCTATTGATCAATCTTCTTCTATTCCTGCAAAAGTCAAATTCATCATTAATCTTCCAACATTAATTGTAAAAAAGCACAATTTGGGTATATCATCAAAATTTCAAGTGCTTTAACAGGAGACGCTGAAACTATGAATCTTCCTCATTTGAGCCTGAAGTTGGTCTATCTTGCTTTTCAATCTGGCAACTTCTTCTTCTTCTTCTTCTTCTTTCTCATCTCTTTGTTTTTCTCTTCTTTTTTATCAATTTTCCTCTTTTTCCTCTTTTTTTCTTCTTATTTTTTCTTTTCATTATTTCTTCTTTTTCTCCCCTTTTTTTCTTTTCTTATTTTTTCTTTCTTTTTCCGCCTTTATGCCATTTTTCATTTTTTTCTCCTTTTCTTTTTCTTTTTCTTGTTCTTGTTCTTGTTCTTTTTCCTTTTCTCTTTTCTTTTTCTCTTTTTTGTTTTTCTTTTTTCTTTTCTCTCTTTTTTCTTTTTCTTTTATCTTTTTTTTGTTTTTTCTCTCTTTTTTTTCTTTTTCTTTTTTATTTTTTTTGAAAACGAAGGCCCAAAGGATTAATATTTCTGTTGATATCATGCCCCACCATCTTATTGCAATAACATTTGGAAAGTTCTCATCATTTCCGAAGGTGTCGGCCCGAAGGACTTAACATTATGCTCGAAAGACTTACGATAACCCGAAGGATTTAGAAATGTAATGCACTTCTTTTCATGTGCACACAGTCACATCACTCCCGAAGGTGATAACCCGAAGGATTTAGAATTGTAATACACTTCCTTTCGTGTGCAAACAATTACATCACTCCCGAAGGTGATGGCCCGAAATACTTAACATCATGTCCGAAGGACTTACTGATGACCCGAAGGATTTAACATCATGTCCGAAGGACTTACTGATGACCCGGAGGATTTTGAATTGTAATGCACTTCCTTTCCTGTGCAAACAATTAGAAAATCCTTGCTAAAATCTACCTCTGCAAACGGATTGAAATCTTTGCTCAGATCCGCCTCTTCAAACAGATTGAAATCTTTGCTGGGATCCGCCTCTTCAAATGGATTAAAATCTTTGCTGACATCCGCCTCGTCAAACGGATTAAAATCTTTGCTGAAATCTGCCTCTTTAAACAGATTGAAATCTTTGCTGAAATCTGCCACTTTAAACGGAATCTTTTGCTGAAATCTCTGTAAGCGAAATACTTATTGAAATCTGCTTCTGCAAATGGAGCCTTTTGCTGAAATCTGTCTCTCTTGTTGAAATCTCTTGTTGAAATCTGCCTTTGTAAGCAGGATATTCGTTGAAATCTGTCTTTGCTAACGAAGTATCTTATGATCCACCTTTGCAAATAGAATATTTTAGAGAAATCCGCCTTTGTAAACGGAATGTCTTGAGGTCCGCTTCTACCAACGAAATATCTTGAAATCAGTCTCTGCTAACGTAATATTTTGGAAAAGTCTACCTCTATAAATGGAACATCCTTGCTAATCTGCATCTGCAAACAGAAAATCATGAATTAATATATTTTTTCAATAAACACAACTGTAATCTTTGCTAGATCTATTTCTCAAAGATTTCTGCTCGCTTGTTGTCAAATTTTCTCCTCCGATATTTTTGTTTATTTCTTGCTGGATCTTCCTCTTCATGATCTTCATTCTTTCTTATCTGGATCTTTTCTTCGAGATCTCTGTTCGCTCTTGCTTAAATCTACTTTTTTTAACTCGAAGCTATAGATTGATTCTTGTTTTTCCTTGATTGAATTTGCAAATTCCTGCCAAAGTATGCAAAAATGCTTTGAATGGATGAATTATCATGCTCCTACTTACGGATGCCTGACTGTATGATGTATGAATGTTGTAAATTGAGGACTACTTGGACAGACTTTCATCTGCTGTGGAGCTCCAAATTTCTTTGCTTTGTCTTTCATTTAAACATCTTCTACCAGCAGTGCAACTCATCTCACACTCAGGTTCAGTATTCAAGATCTCCGTATCTTTTTCTTCTCAAGACGCCCTTTCGGGTTTTCACATTGGTTTTTTTCTTTTTTTCTTTTTCTTTCTCTTTCATTTTTTGCAGCAATGTTTTTCTTTTGTTCGCTCTGATGAAGCTTCCCTTACTTTCATGGATCAAGCACATAAACCTCTTTTTTACCATATTTCACCATGTATTTCTCACAATTTGAATATCGGGGATCACTCCTTTCTTAAAAAGCTGCTCTTGCTGTATCTTTATTCAGCTTCTTTAACAAAATTCTTTCTCATGGCTCTAAAAGCGATCATGATTCACTGTTGTTCTAGCTTTCAGACTCTATTTACTGGCATGTAATATTCTATAAGTTTCTTTTTGCAACATTGCCCCACTCCAGCTTGACTTTGACTACTATCTTTGCTCACATTTGCCTTATTTCCTTGCTTTTGAATAGCAAACATCTTCAACGTATTGATCTGACTGCATCTTTGCTCCCAAAAGATGACTCTTGCTTTCTCCTTTTGCCCCAGAATCACTTGTGTCATTCTCTTACAGCTTTGTTTGAATGTTGTTGACACTCTGAATTTTGTCTTTTCCTCGTCATACTTTTCATCATTAAACAAGTATCGAGGCCACCTCATGTTCTATCTGCACATAAAAGATTAGTACATCATAAAAATACCCACGAAATCCTTTCTTTTCTTATATCTAATCAATTTATCTGCAAGATGCTTGTTGAAAAGATAAGTGAATGGCTTAAGATATTATTTACTAGATTTGAGAAATTGAAATAATTTGATAAGTCATGGCAAACATAAGAAACAAAAACCAATATTAGGCCCCAAATACTAAGTGCTACAGAGCCTTCGAATCAAACTACAAAGATCAACTCCAATGTGACCTCTTCTAAGTTATTAGACTTCTGAGATAAAAATTTCATGTATACCTAATTCTATCCCATTTAGGGTGGCACTCTTTACCTCACAAACTCACCAGGCCCAATCCTTCCCTCTTTTTTGATCTCGATCAAGCATTAGAAGTCTGGAAGTCTTTGAAGAAAGGTTAACCCTAATAAGCGGGATGTATTCTAAAGACAAACTCATCTTGCTCCAATACCCATATATGGTCAAATGGTCTTTTGAGGCTTGTAATGTAGGCTATGGCTCACGGCAACCAAAAAAGGATATATAGGCTCAAATAAATATTTTAAGGGTGATGAGACCAAGGATCATTTCTTTCAAGCAAAATATCATTTTTGCACTGATCTGACTATGTTCGGATGAAGTGCTCATTTTTTTCTCATCTTTTTTCTTCTTTCCTCTTTTTTTTTTGTGGATCACTCTAGACTCTCATTTCTGGGTTTTCACCCTAGAGTTTATTTCTTTTCCTTGAAATCAGTCTTCCACTGCTCTTTTAGATATAGACATGTTGAATGGAAGATCCCACATATATGTATTGTTTTTCTTTTGCACCTTTCAACTTTAGTGTTTTCTTCAATTGCTTCAACTTGATTCAGCTGACTCTTTTGAGCACAAACTTTCACTGTTTTCTTCTTTTTCTTTTTCTACTACTTTTTTGACTGTATTTAGAGTATTTTTTTCATTCATCCTGCCTTTTTAACTCTTGTGCTTGATATATTCACTTTTGTTTCTTTTGCCCCTGATTCATAAGGTATCATTGCATGATCAAAACCAAACTTTTTCCTTGCAAACAAACTTTCATCCTCTTTACCCCCAGTGTAGGGGTGATCCTTGGTTTGGGTTGAATCAAAAGAAAATCTTTAGGCTCAAAGGGGACAACAAATGATATTTTCTTATTTTCTTTCTTTGTGAAGGGAAATGAAGGAATGCCAAATGTCCTCCCATACTCGAATATCTTCGAAGAAAAGCCATCTTCAGGTGGAAGATGTTTTAGGTTATCACTTAATTCAAAGACCTTAGCTGACAATGCTTGAGAGGCTATTCACTCAAAATTTGCATTTGGGATTTTCTCGTGATTCCTGAACACTCATTAATGTCTTCCCATTTGTCTAAATAAAGTAGAAGAAAGTAACATTTTTGAAGTTGATCTCTGAATTTGATTCAAGGTCACTCTTACAATTAATATCCAGGGACCTGAGAGAAAATGTTAGTGAAGATATATACATATATGTATAGGAGAACAAAAACTAACTCATAACAAAGAACGAATGAAATATTAAAGAATATAAGAATACAAGATATTTGCCATTTGAGAAAAATATATAGGAAACAAGAATCATAAACAAATAAATCGAAATAGCCTCCCTTACAAAGGACCCTCAATGCTCGCGGGCAAAAGCAATTGGGATGATTCAGGGTATTACTCTACAACGGTCCTAAAACTACAGACGGATCTCCCATGGTTTAATTGCCAGCTATTACTCAAGGAAAACCTGAATGAATTCCATCCACTCCAATTCTTCTAGCAATTCTTCATTTATCCCTCTTGCTAGCACAAATACATACCCATTCTTGCTCATGCCCTGATGCTCTCGTTCTTTCTGAACAGATTTTTAAATCTTCAGTGATCAAATTCCTCAATGTTGCTCCACTGGTCTCTTGCCATATTAAACTTGCCCTACCTTTATTATTTAGGGCGAGCAAATACCCCTAATCCTTAGACATTTTAAGTTATGAACTTTCATCAAATTCATCTTTAATTTTACAGAACCACCAAAATCCAAACAAAACTTGCTAAGTGTCTGAACTGGTCAATATATGTATCTCATCATCACCACTATGACCTCTGATAAGCGATTTTTCTGAATAAAGAAATACCAACTGAAGATAATTGCCCCATACTCAGTCATATTATTTCCTTGAGTGATTTAACATTTGCAACCATAGCCTCATATCTTGAAATTATTTCTGAAGCAATACAAGGGAATCTTTGGGCCTAAAGTAACTGTGTTGATTTCATATACTACTTCAGGGATAATTCTTGCAAGCTATACCTCCTTGATTCATAGACATGAACAAGACAAACTTTAAAACTCCATACAATCTTGGAGGCATTCATTTTGGATCTCTGTCTAATCATTTTCTTGATTTCCTCCATTAAGGGCCTACACTTCTTGGTAGCACATCTTGGTTCCCCGTGTGAAACTTGCAAATATTATCGGGATCATAACTTTGGGCAGATGGGCTTGACATCTTCTTCACCGGCCTAAGGTAAGATAAGTCCGAAATGAGCACTCCAAAATTTGCATTTGTCTGAGGGATCTTCCATGATAGACCTGGTGAGTCAGTTGACCTTTTCTTCTTACAACCTCAGGGAGTCTGATCATTGCATTCATTCATTTCTTTCTCTCTTTTCACTGAACATTTTCAACGCTTGTTTTCTGAGCAATCCAATTGCATCTCCTCCAATCAGGGACTACCTTTTAAGTTAGATATCTTAATTGTTGATCTTCAGTGTCAACTTCCAAAATCTCCCACTTCAGCATGTTTTGAATTTGTAGCTTGAAAATGTAGCAATCTTCAATGTCTCAATCATAACTCAGAATAGTCTCGGTACTGTAACAACTTAATTAATGGGGCTCTGATAATTTCTCTTAATGCGGCAAAGCTTCGAGCAGTTTGAAATATATCTCACAATAAAACATGAATGAGATCCAGTCTAGATTTGGATTTTCCACTGACAGGAGCATCTTGAACGCCTAGTCTTGGAGCATTCGTTGGTACATAGGATATTGCATAAAAATGCCAAAATATTACTCTAAATCTAGCAAACTCCTGACTGCAACGAGTTATTCACGAAAGTTTGTCATGGCTTCTGTCATTTCTCTTTTATTAACTCTTCCAGCAAACAATAATCTTCGATTGAATTTGGCTCCTTACTTTCGAAACATAAATACCCAACCCGGATGAGATCAAAACTTCAATGGGGCCATTATCTGAAAGCGACTTTGAATAAGGTAGAGCCACAAATTTAGACCTGACATTGGATAGGAATGATTGTCTCTTCTTTCTGTCTGATCTCTTCAGTTTCTTTGTCTTGTATATGTACTCTGCGCCTCTTACAATCAACTCCTTTGTAAGGAAACTTCAATCTTCAACTAACTTTAGCGTTCATTGCTTTAGAGAAAGACTCTTCTGTTGCCCTTTGTCTCTGTTAGGATCATTATATCTTCTGACTGTTGCTGAACCATCGATCGGTAAGACTTTCGGCTAAACTTCAAAATTTGAATTCATTCAATCTTTCTACGTCAGTCCACTGGACTTCCTTCATTTTATCGTTTTCAAAATCTACCAGTGCCTCTAAGTCAAGCACTCCACTATTCTCTTCATGATCCAAACTCGGGTCTTTTGGATTCTGTATAAATGCCTCTAGCCATATTGATCCGAACTTACTCGTCTTTTTTATGGCTTTTTATTCTCATCTCTCTTTTTCTTTTTCTTTTTTTGATTTTGATTTTTTTTTACTTTTCTTTTTTTACTCTATTTTCTATCTTTTTTTCTTTTTTTGCTTCTCTTTTTTGCATGAAGAGTCCTTTCAGATTAAACCTTTATGTGAGATGAATTTCTATCTTGATCACCCTCGTTGATGCTTCATATTAGCTCGTACTCCACCTCATTCTCGGACTGGTCAGCCTTTTTCTTCATTGGATTCAAGTAGCCCTCAATAATCTTTGTGACTGCTCAACCTTAATAAATATGTTACCCATGCTTTTAGAAACATAAATTTTAACCAATGCAATGTTATTTACAAAAAAATGTATTATTTTAAACAAAGATGCAATATTTTTATTTTACATAATGTTTAAATGATGTAATGCATGAATGCACGAGGTCTCGGTTTCAAGAATTAGTCATTAGAACAACACCCATCTAATTGAAAGGTCGAATACAAAGCAAAGGCAATATGTTCACTCGCTCTAGCTCTTTTGGTTGATCATGTTGTTCGGCCTCTGAATCAACATCTGACCTAGCTCAGAGTTAATATCAGAATGTTGTTGCAGGTTCACGACCTTATCGAACAAAATCTGCACTTACCAGGCAAGCTCCTGAACTTTATCATTTCATCACTCTATTTCTGGACAACCTAGATTACTGCATCAGCTTGACTTTCAATGTTTTATCCTTCATCGTGCTACCTTTTTGAAACTCAGGAGCTGGTCTTTCAATTGTTATACTACGTTTTTTGATTCTGCCACTTTCCTCAATTCCTCATTTTTATTAGAAATTAGCATTTTCCTTAATTAGGGTATCCTTCAGTAAATTCATCATTTGTGAAACCTGGGTATCGCCTTTGAGTTTAAAAATTCTCTATTCTTCATTAGATTCTTTTCTGTCAACCACGGCCCCTGAATGCCCTTTCAATTTATCTGTTATTTATTCCTCCTCTGGTTATCATGGTTTTTTGAGCCCTACATCTTATTTAATTTTGTAATTGCCGCTGACTCTATCTTGAATCTTGAACCGTCGCTAGGACTTGTATAAACCTTGTTTTTTTACCCTTAGCAAGCCTCGTATTTCTCTATCATTGGTGTCACATACATTCTCCCCAAAAGTTACAACTCTTGATCTACTTGACTGTCTAGAAGCAATACTATAATCCACAAATCTTACTGGATATGACTTCATATTCCCCATCTTAGGGTTCTCAAATTAAACTGGTTCTAGCAAAACTTCATTATGTTCAAAAATTTCTGGTACAACCCTACATTAATGACACCTGGTCTCTACGGATATTGTCTTCATTATTGTATTGAGTCATCTCGAATCCAGTCTACAATGACACATTGTCCTCCGCTTTTCTATCCGACCCTTCAGCTCTTATGGCCACTGCCTACTCGACTGATTCTCGAACTGATACCTCTCAAGAATGCAATATGATGCAACATTTATCGAACACACCCACACAAAACAAAAACAAAACAAAAATTGTGTTAGTATGGTGAATTAATATTGTAAGCAAAAACAATTATTACAATAAAACAATTTATATTGCGTAAAATTAACTAGAGAACAGTTTATTTTGCACACAAGAATAACTAGAGAAATGAATTTAAATCAGCAACACCCTATCCTAAGTCCATGTTTGGCTCTAACGAGGTGGGTTTCTATTATAGCATGTGGGTTTCGATCTAGACTTTGGGTACCCAAACTGTCGTTACTAGACTAGTAAGACATCGATTTGGGAGTATACGGCCCCTTATAGTGGAGGTGTAACCTCACGGTGTATAAGGTTGGTATACCGAAAGGAGGACAAAATTCCAATCACAGAGCTGAATAGCTCACGTAAGATCATCCCTCACTCCCACATAAGGGTGAAAAGCCCGAGTATAAGGCTTATGCATGAATGACAATTTATATCACACGAGAAAAAGCTACCTGCATTTTTCCAGAAAATTCATCCTATAATTATAGGAAAAATTAAATTCAAATTACTGTCCAAAATGCCAAAATACCACGTAAAATTAATTAGGCCCGACTCTCAGTTTTTAAAATCCCTAGCAGAGTCGCCAAGCTGTCGTGACCATTTTTGAAATCGAGTGTGTAAAAATAGCCTGACGATCGATCTTTTGGAAAATTAGGATTTTCTGGTCATTTTTAATTTAATCTTGAAATTTTAAGGTTTTTCATATTAAATCGAATTTTCCTTTATTTATCCTTGAAAAAAAATTAGAGTCGCCACCGATCAGTAGACCGGACACCGAAAAACAAACCAAAGATTTTGTCTTGAAAATTGGGTTCGGGAGTCAGTTACGTGTAGGGAAGGGTTAGCACCCCTACGAACGCCCGTTATCGGTACCTTTAATTTTACGTGGCATTTTAACATTTTTTAATAATAATTTGAATTTAATTTATTCCATAATTATTGATTGAATTTAAATTCTGAATGTAGATATCCTTTTATAAGAAAATTCATTTTGTTCGAATATGAGATTAAAGGCACTTCGTTAGGTGGCACCCTTTATTCATATTTAAAAATGAATTTCCAACATAAAAGGTTTTAATGAATGATATTTTATTGTCTTGTCAATTTTAAGTGCTATTCCTAAAAAGCTCTATTTAATTAATTATTTAAATCTATGAATATTAATTAATTTAATAGATTTTATGAGAAAATGCCAATTGCTTGAACACCTTCCATATATGTAAAGCCCTTAAATTAATCATATTCCTAATTATTTAATCCTTCTAGTTAATTAAAGTTCTAGTCCTAATTAAGGCTCTAACTATTTATTAAGTCAATTTTGTAGGTGAAAATGTATATCGAATATACACCTTTATGACCAAGGTTGAGATAACACCACGTTGTAGACAATGGAGCACCATCCAAATTTGAACCTCAAAAATTCTATTTGATATAAATTTAATTAACTGCAATGTATCTTAATTATTAATGTCAATTAAAGAACTAATTGATATTCATTTATAAGTAAAAATATATTAAATATATTCATTAAAATCCATGTTGAGATAACACCCCATTGTAAACAATGGAACACCATCCAATTTGGGATTTTTAAGTTTATATTTAATATATCTTAAATTACTACAATTATCTATCCTACTTAATTATTGGATTCTTAATTAGAGAAACCTAAACTAAAAGGCTCTAAATGATTAATTAAACTAAGTATATTTAATTATCTGACATACTTCTATATGCATAATTTTAAAACATGCAACATACAATTAAATTAATTGCATTTAATAAAACAATTAAATAAATAATTAGAATAAAACAAAATTGTACACTAAAACTATTTTTTATTAAAATGGTGACTAAATTTAAAGGCTTACAAACTATAATGTCCAATTACAAGGCTCTGGGTGACCAAATTGAAAAGATTACAAATACGGAGATCCAATTACTAAGCACAGAGACTAAATTGGAAAAATTACAAGGTATGGGGCTCAATTAAAAGGAAATAGGGACTGAGTTGAATAAAAGAAAAGCTTTTGGCAAAAACCAAATGGTACCTGCATAAAAACACACGGGTTACCACCCAACCCGGATTCACCTCGCGGGTCTTCCCATACCCGCTGCCAAAACAACAGCATTTTGGTTAGGCTATAAAAGCTTTGTTTTAAGGCTTAACTCTCATTTTCGTCCTCCCCACTCTCTCCCCAAAATTTTCTGAATACAAACATCCCAAATGCCAGAAACCAAGCTGGAATGGATTGAAACCATAGGTTTTGGTTGAACACTCAATGTGTTCTTCCAAGAACAACATGAACAACCCATATCACGACAACAGTCCGCCATGATCTCCAACGCTCAATCAAGAGACGCCATAATCCAGCGATCTTTAGGTGTTTGTCGGCCACCGAGATTCGAATCCTGACCGCCTCAGGCGACGCTGGCCGCCAACTGACAACTTTCGGCGACTGACTGAGCTCCGACCACCTTTAACCTCACTCCGGCAGCCGTGGTACGATTTTCGGCCACCACGAGGCGATTTTCGACCACCGTCCACTACCGTGGCCGAAACCCTAAAATTCAAAATTTCCTTTTTTTAAACCTAGTCCCTAAATCTACACCCAATCCAACCGGATCACCCATCTCCGACCACCTAAAGCTACCTACCCATTCCCGGCCCTTTTTGACTTCGCCAAAATCTTAACGCCGGCCGCCAAATCATCCTTCAATCCCTTTTATTTTTTGTTTTTTATATGCATGTAACTAACATGTTTGTTTCTGTTTTGCAGAAAATTAAATCGAAGGAGTATACCTTTTCGATGATCGGCGACGAACGCACTTCCAAGGTGACCGTTCGGTAGCTTCGACGTCTCCTCGACTCCTGGTAACGTTTCGGCTTTGGGCGGCTCAACTCCTGGCGACCAGTGACCTTCTCGAGGTAAAACTCTCTCTCCTCTATTATTATTTTTTTATTATTATTATTTATGGTATTAATTATGGTTAATTATTACTCTGACAAAGTTTCTCTCTCTATTTATAGGGGTGCAGATGGTGATGTCATTGGGGCTTAATCCGCGTGAAAGAGTAACTGTCCATTCTCGAAGTGACACGTGGCCAGTTCTGGCGGGCTAAACAAACACAAGTGTGTTTTTTTGGGCTTCATTAACTGATAAAACATGTATTTGGGCGGGAAAGTCTAAAATTTGGTTTTTGTTGACCAGAATATGAAGAAACGGGTTATAAAAGGTTGTAGGTTGGGCTTAAATTGGGCTTTGGGGTCTTTTACAAATGTAATTGGACATTTTGTTTGTAAATGGACATTATTTGGACTGTTTATTGGGTTTTATTTATTTAATATGTATTTATTATTTACTTTGTATATTTTTGGCCTTATTTACTTATATATTCGAACCCCCAGACAAAATACGAGTATAACACATGGTGTCGAGGACTACAAGGGTCTTACATGGAGCATCCCAAACCACCAATTGTGCAAAACCTGTGACAGCTGCATATCCCATGTTGACTTACTCTATGTTGCGCCTATTGTATCTCTCTATATTTTGTGTATCTCTAGGGTTAAAGACAAAAATAACACTCGTTAACAAACTGTGTAGCACGAACAAGAATGTCCGTCAAAAGCTCCCCAGAGCTACATATTAGACAAGTTTATTAAATTTATAAAATTTCGTATGTATTTTAACTTTATTACATTTTTAATCGTTGCATACAATGTAAAATGTATATATTTTTGTTTGAAATTTTAGCTAAGTTTAATTGAAAATATGTCATCCAAATTAACTCTCATAGGGGTGTTTAGGCGCGTTTTATGCCATCTTTAGTTTTTTTTGGCCAATTTTTTTTTATGTTAATATGAATTACAAGTGTTTATCTATACGACGACGTGTTTGCCCTTTAGTCCAATATTCAAAAACCGCTCTGAAACATGCGTTGAAAACCTTACGAAGATGACTCCCATAGGGGTGTTTAGACGCGTTTTAATCCATCTCTGGATTTTTTTGGCCAAATTTTTTACGTTACCATGAAATACAAGGGTTTATCTAAACTACAGCGTGTCCACTATTCGGTCCAACATTTAAAAACTGCTATAAACATATGTTGAAAACCCTACCAAGAGGACTCATATAAGGGTGTTTAGGCGCGTTTTACGCCATCTCTAGATATTTTTTGGATCAAATTTTTTATGTTAACATGAAGTACAAGTGTTTACGTATAAGATGACGTGTTCGCTGTTCGATCCAAAATTCAAAAATTGCTCTGAAGCATACGTTGAAAACCCTATATAAAACCTCTAAAACATGCTGTTAAAGTCTGGAAAAGAGAGAAATGATAGGGGAACTCACCGTGCATTCTTAGAGAGTTCAGCCTAACTCGCCTTGTATGGACGCGAGTTTTACTTGTCATGTCATTCTCTCCACTAGGTTGTTCGTACACCGCGAGTTTATGTTCAAATGCCCAATTATAAATAACTAGTAACATGATGTTCGATTGTTTAAAACCTGTATTTAAAAATTTTATATTTTCTTTGTGTCATAATGCATTCAAAATTGTGGTCATTTTATGTATTAGTGGCGCCTAGTTGCACGAACAAAGTTTTCTTTACAACATTAACCAAGTAGGGGAAGATCATGGTGTCAATGGCCAGCTAGTTTCTTACATGTAGCAACCCAAACCACCCATTATGCAAAACCCGTGACAGCTGCACATCCCATGTTTAGTAACTCTGTGTAACACCCATTGTATCTCTCCATATTCTGTGTATCTTCAAGGTTAAAGACAACTAGCACCTGTTACCAAAATGTGTAACACGAACGAGAATGTCCTTCAAAATGTCCTCTAGAGCTGTATATCAAACAAGTTTATTAAATTTATAAAATTATGTATGTATTATAACTGTATTAATTTTTTAAATTTGCCTACTATGTGAAATGCATATTTTTTGTTTTAAATTATTAGTTGAGTTTAATTTAAAATAAGTCATCTATGTTAACTCTCATAGAGGTGTTTAGGTGCGTTTTACTTGTCTTCGGATGTTTTTTGGGATGAATTTTTTTACGTTAACATGAAGTAAAAGTGTTTACCTATACGATGATGTGTTCGCCTTTCGGTCCAATATTCAAAAATCGCTCCGAAACATGAGTTGAAAACCATAGGAAGATGACTCCTATATGGGTGTTTAGAGGCGTTTTAATCTATCTCCGGATGTTTTTTAGGTTGAATTCTTTATGTTACCATGAAGTACAAGGGTTTATCTATACAACAGTGTGTCCGCCATTTATGCCATCCTTAGATATTTTTTGGATCAAAATTTTTACGCTAACATGAAGTACAAATGTTTACCTATAAGACGATGTGTCCGCTGTTAGATCCAAAATTCAAAATTTGCTCCGAAACATATGTTGAAAACCTTATATAAAACCTCTAAAACATGCAGCTGAAGGTTTGAGAAAGTGAAATGATGGGGAACTCGCCGTGCATTCCCAGTGAGTTTGGGTAACTCACCGAGAATGCACAGCTTGTTCCCCTATCATTTCCACTTTTCGAGACTTCCAACAGTATATTTCAGAGAAGCATTTGACAAATATTACTCTTCCTTCCATCACTGCGAGTTTAACCATATTTTCTCTATAAATAGCAGTAAAATAATGCCTTTTCTTCCATACCGCATGTAGCTATATCCTTTTTTCGGTTCGCTAAAAAACGAGGTTTTATGGGTATTTGGAGGTCTTTCAGGTATTAAAATGTTTATTCCGTGGGGTTTTAGAAAAATCGTATTTTATTTTAAAAATGAAGTCGCCACTGGCCACTTAAGTAGGCCGGACACCATAAAACCAGAGATTTTAAAAATGTTGGGTTCAGGAGTCGGTTACGGATGGGGAAGGATTAGCACCCCCATACCTTCGAAAATTGGTACTTTAATAATTATCGCTTTATTAATATTAGACTTTCTGGATTAAAGTGACGATTTAATTAACATTTGATTATATGTGCGAGTAAATTTTAAAAGCCTCGTTATCCGAGAGTAAACGCCCAACCACCATCACTACGCCTGATACTGCCCCATTTACGCTCGGATAAAAGAGCACCGCATTGACAATTTATATTCCATTATGCAACTTAAAACATGGCAAATATAAATAAATACGGTAAAAATATAAATAAATATTAACATAATAAAATACTAATCTAACGTAAATAAAATATTAATCTAAAACATACATACATAAATATTAATCTAACATATAAATAAAAACAAATCTAACATAAATAAAATACTAATCTAAAACATAAATAAATATTAATCTAATAAAAACAAATCTAACATAAATAAAATATTAATCTAAAACATAAATAAATATACAAACTAAAAAAGAACACAATTCTAAATTAACTACTACTTCATTAAATCATAAAAAATTACAACACAAATAAAAATGGAAGAAAATATACCTAACTAGGAGCTTGAATGACAAACCCCGACTGAACCCACCGAGATCTACCACGACCTCTCAAAAAAATAACTAGATTGGATCCAAAATAAGACCCTGATCGAATCGGTTAGGACCGAGGGCATTGCCCCGGTCCTTGCAGCCCGAGAGCATGGCTCTCTTATTGGGCACCACTGTCGGCTCCCCTTCAAATGCCCTCCCATGCCTCTATTTATAGGCAATTGCGGGAGGCTTAAGGGATGACGTGGAGCACCCTCCTCCACTGTTTTTTTCTTCTTTTTTTTTACTTTTTTGCCTTTTTTTGTTTTTTTATAATTAATTTTTTTCTAATTTTATATTAATAATAATAATATTACAATAATACTAATAACACTAAAACCCAGACAAAAATGAGTGATTACAGTTGCCCCTCTTTGCTTGTTCTTGTGAAACGAGAACAAAGCAAAGATCAAAAGCACTTATTTTTGACCTACTTCCTTGTCCTTGGCTTCGAAATCATAGGTTCTTCTGGAACTTTCCGCTCTTCCTCGGCCAACTATTCAAACTTCAGTCTCCAAAACGAAGGATTCGTTGGGGAAGACAAAATCTTCAAATCAGAAGTTCGAGACCGCAAGTTCTTCCTATATAGAACTGTTCTCTCTTCTTCTGACGGGCTTCTTGAAAAAACAAATTTTCTTCGGTAAAGTCTTTGGGTTGCAAGTCCTTTCTATATAGAACTCTTCGCCTTCAACATGGGAATTCCGTTCTTGGGTGACGCATGTATCAATGATCTCACTGCTTCTTTATCTGATACCTTAGAATCACGTGTTCTTCTAGAATCTTTCGCTCTTCCCCGGCCGAATTCTTTGGGTTTCCTATTTGTGGTCTCAGAATCACGAGCTCTTCTGGAACTCTTTGCTCTTCCTCGGCCACCTCTTTGACCTATATGCATTTAAATATTATTCTTGAGAAGACATCCTTACGAAAGGATTATATTAATAAATTTGTTTAAAATAAATCATCCTTATAGAAGGATTAGAATAAAAATAAAATTGAATTTTAAGAGAAATATCCTTATGAAAGGATAAAATTAGAGATTTAAGAAAATCATCCTTATGGAAGGATAAAATTGAGAAATTTAGTTTTAAGAAAAACATCCTTATGAAAGGAATTGATTAAGAAATCTAAGCTTTAAGAAAAACATCCTTATGAAATGATCAGATTAAGAAATCTAAGTTTTAAGAAAAACATCCTTATGAAAGGATAAAATTAAGAAATTCAATTTTAAGCAAAACATCATTAAGAAAGGATTAAATTAAGAAACTGGTTTTAAGAAAAATATCCTTATGAAAGGATCAGGTTAAGAAATTTAAGTTTTAAGAAAAACATCTTTATGAAAGGATCAGATTAAAAAATCTAAGTTTTAAGAAAAACATCCTTATGAAAGGATAAAATTAAGAAATTCTATTTTAAGCAAAACATTCTTAAGAAAGGATTAAATTAAGAAACTGGTTTTAAGAAAAATATCCTTATGAAAGGATAAAATTGACAAATTTAGTTTTAAGAAAAATATCTTTTAAAATGATGCCCTGGTTCTAACCGTCTTAACATCAAAAGAAATCCATCGAAGGTGATGGCTCGAGAATTCAAAATTTTGATTTGAAATCGTGAGATAATCTCTTTTTTCTTCTTTTTCTTTTTTTCATTTTCTTTCTCTCTTTTTTTTCTTCTGACACTCGAGTGTGTGTCTTCTTAACAGGTGCAAAGGTGCACAAAGTCCTATGATACATATGATGCATGAACATATTTTATGATGCAAAGGTGCAAAATTTTCTTTTTCTTCTTTTTTCTTCTTCGCTTCTTCTTCTTTCTTTTCTTCGAGGTAGGTAGGCTTCATCTTGTGACTACAACCATTCATCATTCTTATGCCCCGATAAAATTTGCCTTTAAAACTTTATTGTCCCTTCTTAGTTTGAACCTTCCAGCCAAGTGACCTCGGTCGATATCAACTCTTCGCTTAAGAAAAATCCTTTGAATTTTTTCACTAGTCAAATCCTCTCATCTCTGTGTCACTTCTGGTCTCTTATAATTTAAACTCCCATACGCATGAGATCTTTTCTATTTTATGGGCAATGATGCCCCACTCTCCTTGGATTCTTGTAAGCAAAATATCTTGATTTTTCACGGACAATGATGCCCCACTCAATCTTGATTCAACTCAGCGTCTTTTTTTTACCCTACATAGGAGTCTTCATCTATCTTATCATTAGGGCTGGCAAAATACCCCACACCCTGAACTCATCTTTAATCTTCTTGCAACACCTCGGCGAGAACTAACTCTTGGTCCCTATAATAAAAAGGTTAGTATTTTGGAAATAAACTGAGAAATTTAGGGGAAAATGCCAAACATCTTTAAAAATTGATGTTTAGACAAAATGGTAAGGAGGAAAATACCAAACATTTTTGAAAAATGAATGTTTGGAGTAAACGATAAGTATTAAACAAATTGAAATTCAAAAACTGTCAAACATTTTTGGAAAACTAATGTTTGGAATAAATAATAAAGATTAAAAGAG
The DNA here is from genome assembly GCA_019671005.1 of Hibiscus mutabilis. NCBI lineage: Eukaryota > Viridiplantae > Streptophyta > Magnoliopsida > Malvales > Malvaceae > Hibiscus > Hibiscus mutabilis. The sequence continues at coordinate 16,395,984 of CM033722.1, read as the reverse complement.
TCGACAAAAAATGTCAATTAATGTTCGATCCCTAAATAACAAATGCACTAGAAAATTTGTCTATTTAGAAAATCTTGCCTATTTTGGAGATATAAGCATATGTATGGTCTCCCCTAGTCCATTTAGGCCTTCGAGAGGAATGTTTCCCATATCCAATTTCTAACCCATTTAAGTTGGCTCTCTTAATCTCACCACTCACTATGCCCCCCATCCTCTCCTCATTTGGGTGTCGATTAGGCACTTCGAGGTTTGACGTTCCCTGAATAAAGGTTAACCCTTATAGGTGGGATGTAATCTGAAGACAAACTTATCAAACTTAGATATCCACGTATGATCTGAATGGTCTTTGTAGGCTTATAATGTAGGTTATGGCTCATGGTTATGAAAGAAATGATATATAGGCCCAAAATGAGTGTTTAAGGGTGATGAAACCAATGATCATTTCTTCTAGTTAAAATATCTTCTATGCATTTGTTGATCCGAATGTGCTCAAATAAAAACTTCTTTGATTTATTTCTTAGATCGCTCTAGACTGCCCATTTCTGGGTTTTCACCCTAGAGTTTATTTCTCTCTTTGTAGCTTTGGAATCTTTATCTTGCATCTTGAATGAATTTTGATGCGTTTCTTATTCACATGTAACTGAATCTTCTATTGTTATTGTTTATTGCACTTTCTGATGGTGCTTTTAATCTTCATTGTTTCAAACTTCTTGTTGGCACACTTTCAATTTGGTTTAGTCAGTCTTTTTGAGCAAAAATTTCTTTTAATGGCTTATTCTGATATTTCTCTTGGTCTTCGTGTTTAGGACATTGATTCTCATTTCTTGCGCTTATTCACGGAGTGCCATCTTTGTAATGCGGTCAAAACTGGGCGATCTGAACAACATCCTCTTCTTTTTTGCCCCAGTGTGTGGGTGATCCTTGGTTTGGGTTCAAATCAAAAGAAACGAACATGCTCAAAGGGGGACAACAAATGGATATTTTCTATTATTTGCAAAGGGGATTGAAGGAATGCCATTCATCATCCCATACATGGATATCAAAATAGCCTTCAGAAGGTAGAAGTTTAGGGTTAACACTCAACTCAAGGATCTTAAACAACAAGTGTCTGAGAAGAAAATTTCCTAAAATGGGAACTGCCCATTATCTACACACTTGTTTTGTTTCTCTATCAGCCTAAATGGACTAGCAGATACTTGCATTCGCAATGACCTAATAATAAAAAACGGTGTGTACATGCGTATGCTTTTTTCATAAATATGTGTATATGCGTATGGGAAAAAACTATCCCATAACAATGAACAAAGAATGCAAATATGCTTTCTGAATAAATGAAAATTTTATTACGACAAAAATAACTTCATTTTGAAAAAATATGACTTAGCTTATAGATTTCTTTTGCATTTTTCTCAAATGCATAGGGATCAATGGATTTGAATTGCCTTTACCGGTAGCCGTTTGCTCCAGGCTAGTTGTACCATTCCCCTAGGTACAATCAGTTTATACCAATTATGACATTGGATTTTTTCCCAAAGGATTTATTTTTCTTTGACCATTCGAAAATGGATTTTTGGTGAAAATTTAATTTACAGCTTTGTTTATAGATTTCTTTTGCATTTTTCTCAAATGCACAGGGATCCACGGTTTTGAGTTGCCTTTACCGGTAGCCGTTTGCTCCGGGCTAGTTGTACTATTCCCTTGAGTACAATCATTTTATACCAATTATGAAATCGGATTTTTCCAAAGGATTTATTTTCCTTTGACCATTCGTAAAAATGGATTTTTAATGGATACTTGAATTATCCATTGTCTTAAACTTTACCGTGTTTAACCACGTCATGCCAACACTTCTGTCAGACTTATTAAACTCTATTAAACTCTTTCCAGTTTTGAGAGCATGAAAACTCACAATCAACTTAAAAAAATCTTTCTTATTCTTTCATCCTTAAAAAATGATAGAATTAAGGAATTCTCTTATTTTCAGAAAAACAAAAATTTTAAAAGATAGAATTGAGAAAAAAAACTTCTTAAGAACTATGAAAAACATTCTTAAGACTGGTAGGATTAAAATATCTTTAAGAAATTTTTGAGAGAAAAAAACGATCCTTGAGAAAGGACAGGATTGAAAAATTTTGTTTTTGAGAAAATCAATTGAGAAATTCTTTTTCCCTTTTTTGAGAAAAAGATAAAATCTTAAGAGAGGAAAGAATTGAGAAATCCATTTTTAACAATATCCTTATGAAAAGATTTAATTGAGAAATATTCCCTTTGAAAAATGTCCTTATGAAATGACTAAATTAAAGGCTCATATTAAAAGATGTCCTTGCGAAAGGATCGAAAAAGAAACTCTTATTATTATTTTTGAAATAATGTCCTTATGAAAGGACTCAACAAGTGTATTTGTGAAATGATTGAAAAAACATTGCTAAAAAAATTTATCCTCGTGGGAGGATGAAAAAGGCTAAAAAATGTCCTTGTGAAAGGACTGGATCTAAGAACTTGTTAAAACAAATTGAAATGTTCATTCATTTTTTTAATCGTCCATATAAAAGGGCTGGATTTAGAAATTTGGTTGAAAGAATATAAAAGTTCATTCTTAAAAAATGTCCTTAAAAGGATTTACCTTTTCTTAAAAATAATTTGTGAAATAATTTTTTTGTCTGTGATTTTAAGTAAATGAGATGGATGCACGTGCTTCTGAGGTGGTGCAATGTACAAAATATAAAAATCATAACAATAATCAACAAATGCAAGAATGAATGCAAATAAAGGCGTTGATTCTACTGGTAATCACCCTTTCGAACGACTTTCATAGGAATTAAAGGGTCCAAATTCTGGAGTCAGAAAATAAGACTTCTACATATATGCCCTTCAACATGTTTTTGAGTCACACTCAAGGAAATGAAAGTCTCGATTAAAATCCCTAGTATCAGGTTTGCCTTCCGCTTCATGCATTCAAACAGATCCAAGATGCCTACGTTGATGTTTCCAAGAACCCTTGAGAAAATGATCGAACCCTATATCCCTAAAGAGAACATGTCCATCTTTATCGCCTCATCCGCGTGTGTGGGTACGATGTCTCGGATACACTCCCATGCACAGGCTAGGCTGTCTCCTCGACTCTAAATCAGGCCGTTGACCCAATCGTCATTCATCCCGGCAAAGGTTTCGAGCTTCAATGAATAATTCTAGTTCCTTGGCGGCTTAGTATAGATCCAATCTTTTGAACATTTTTCTTGTTGAGCAAGGCTGTATACTCTTCTACCGTGGGCATCATGTCTTGGCCGTTGAAGGTAAAGCGGCAAAAAATGGGATTCCAAAGCTGAAAAATGGCTCGTAGTAAAGGCTGATTGACTCAAACATATGTTAGCTGGGCTATGTCGCCATAACTGTCTGAAAACAGGTCAAGTAGTCTTTGGTCCCATCTTTCCTAAATCTCTTTAAGCTCCCACAGATCATTCTGTTGTAGGCTCTCGTGTGTATACTTTGGCACTACACGCTTGCTCGACAAACTGTTACCTCGGACTCGTTGATTAACCTCTGACCAATGTCGCACGACTAGGTTGATGTCGTCCTCCTTAAGATACCTTTTTTCCATGATGAAAGATTTTCTGATCGAGCAAACCACTTGAATCAACACCTTTATGTAATGTGGAAGCAATGATAATGCAACAAAAGTATGTGTAAAATAAAAATAAAACACAAAAAGAATGAGTTAGTACCGGATAAAAATAATAAATACATAAATAAAAGGTAAATTTAAATAAAGCAAACAAACAGAATAACCTTATATATATCCTGTCTAAACACTTAGGTTATCTGCATGGCTCTAAAGGGGTGGGCTTTCTATATTCTCTACATGTAGTTTTGGTGCTAAGAGGTACCCGAATTGTCCTTGTTGTCCCCTACTAAGAGTAGCAAGGCCCCCGATCATCACCCATTATAGGCTCCTTGCAACCGGGTTCGATTCAGGGGGACCCATTCGCTTATGCCCCTACGAAAGAACGATATCCTTACAAAAGCATAAGGTACTCGAGCCTCGAAGGTACTTGCTAGGCCCATACGGAGGAACGATATCCTCACGAAATCATTAGCATTTTCCCCCACTTAAAAAGGACGGGTTTATATGCCAAATTTTAAATGCGTTAAAATAAATGGGCATTTATAATCGAATGTTAATTTAATAGTCACTTTAATTCGGAACTTCCGATATTAGTAAAGCAGAAATTATTTAAAAAAATCTTGACTCTCATTTGTTTTTGAAAAACAAAATTGGTCCCCAGCGGAGTCGCCATTTTTAGCGATATCCTTTTTTCGGTTCGCTAAAAAACGAGGTTTTAATGGTATTTGGAGGTTTTTCGGGTATTAAAATGTTTATTCCATGGCGTTTTAGAAAAACCATATTTTATTTTAAAAATGGAGTCGCCACCGGCCACTTATGTAGGCCGGACACCATAAAACCAGAGATTTTAAAAATATTAGGTTCGGGAGTCGGTTATGGATAGGGAAGGATTAGCACCCCAATACCGCCCAAAATTGGTACTTCAATAATTATCGCTTTATTAATATTAGACTTTCCAGATTAAAGTGATGATTTAATTAATATTTAATTACATGTGTGAGTAAATTTTAAAAGCCCCGTTATCCGAGAGTAAATGCCCAACCACCATCACTACGCCTGATACTGGCCCCGTTTACGCTCGGATAAAAGGGCACCGCATTGACAATTTATATTCCATTATGCAACTTAAAACATGGAAAGTATAAATAAATACGGTAAAAATATAAATATTAACATGGAAAATATAAAAGAGTAAAAACTGTTCATTGTACCGTGGGCATCATGTCGTGGCGTTGAAGGTAGAGCAGCAAAAAACGGAATTCCAAAGCTGAAAAATGGCTTGGAGTAAAGGTTGATTGAATCAAACATATATTAGCTGGGCTATGTCGCCATAACTATCTAAAAACAGGTCATGTAGTCTTCGGTCCCATCTTTCCTAAATCTCTTTAAGCTCTCACAGATCATTCTGTTGTAGGCTCTCGTGTGTATACTTTGGCACTACACGCTTGCTCGGTAAACTGTTACCTCAGACTCGTTAATTAACCTCTGACCAATGTCGCACGACTAGGTTGATGTCGTCCTCCTTAAGATACCTTTTTTCCATGATGAAAGATTTTCTAATCGAGCAAACCACTTGAATCAACACCTTTATGTAATGTGAATGCAATGATAATGCAACAAAAGTATGTGTAAAATAAAAATAAAACACAAAAAGAATGAGTTAGTACTGGATAAAAATAATAAATACATAAATAAAAGATAAATTTAAATAAAGCAAACAAACATAATAACCTTATATATATCCTGTCTAAACACTTACGTTATCCGCATGGCTCTAAAGGGGTGAGCTTTCTATATTCTCTACATGAAGTTTTGGTGCTAAGACGTACCCGAATTGTCCTTGTTGTCCCTTACTAAGAGTAGCAAGGCCCCCGATCATCACCCATTATAGGCTCCTTTCAACCGGGTTCAATTCATGGGGACCCATTCGCTTATGCCCCTAGGAAAGAACGATATCCTTACGAAAGCATAAGGTACTCGAGCCTCGAATGTACTTGCTAGGCCCATACGAAGCAACGATATCCTCGCGAAAGCATTAGCGTTTTCCCCCCACTTAAAAATGATGAGTTTATATGCCAAATTTTAAATGCGTTAAAATAAACGCGCAATTATAATCGAATGTTAATTTAATAGTCACTTTAATCCGAACCTTCCGAAATTAGTAAAGCGGAAATTATTTAAAAAAAAAGCTTGACTCTTATTTGTTTTTGAAAACCAAAATTGGTCCCCTGCAAAGTTGCCATCTGTACCGATATCCTTTTTTCGGTTCGCTAAAAAACGAGGTTTTAAGGGTATTTGGAGGTCTTTCGGGTATTAAAATGTTTATTCCATGGGGTTTTAGAAAAATCATATTTTATTTTAAAAATGGAGTCGCCACCGGCCACTTAAGTAGGTCGGACACCATAAAACCAGATATTTTAAAAATGTTGGGTTCGGGAGTCGGTTACGGATATGGAAGGATTAGCACCCCATACCGCCCAAAATTGGTACTTTAATATTTATCGCTTTATTAATATTAGACTTTCTGGATTAAAGTGACAATTTAATTCATATTTATTTACATGTGCAAGTAAATTTTAAAAGCCCCGTTATCCGAGAGTAAACGCCCAACCACCATCACTGCGCCTGATACTGGCCCCGTTTACGCTCGGAAAAAGGGCACCGCATTGACAATTTATATTCCATTATGCAACTTAAAACATGGCAAATATAAATAAATACGGTAAAAATATAAATAAATATTAACATGGCAAATATAAAATAGTAAAAAGTGTTCATCGTACCATGGGTATCATGTCTTTGCCGTTGAAGGTAGAGAAGCAAAAAACGGGATTCCAAAGCTAAAAAATGGCTCGGAGTAAAGGCTGATTGACTAAAACATATATTAGCTGGGCTATGTCGCCATAACTGTCTAAAAACAGGTCATGTAGTCTTCGGTCCCATCTTTCCTAAATCTTTTTAAGCTCCCACAGATCATTCTATTGTAGGCTCTCGTGTGTATACTTTGGCACTACACGCTTGCTCGGCAAACTGTTACCTCGAACTCATTGATTAACCTCTGACCAATGTCGCACGACTAGGTTGATGTTGTCCTCCTTAAGATACCTTTTTTCCATGATGAAAGATTTTCTGATCTAGCAAACCACTTGAATCAACACCTTTTTGTAATGTGGATGCAATGATAATGCAACAAAAGTATGTGTAAAATAAAAATAAAACACAAAAAGAATGAGTTAGTACCGGATAAAAATAATAAATACATAAATAAAAGGTAAATTTAAATAAAGCAAACAAACAGAATAACCTTATATATATATCCTGTCTAAACACTTAGGTTATCCGCATGGCTCTAAAGGGGTGGGCTTTCTATATTCTCTACATGAAGTTATGGTGCTAAGACGTACCCGAATTGTCTTTGTTGTCCCTTACTAAGAGTAGCAAGGCCCCCGATCATCACCCATTATAGGCTCATTTCAACCGGGTTCAATTCAGGGGGACCCTTTCGCTTATGCCCCTACAAAAGAACGATATCCTTACGAAAACATAAGGTACTCGAGCCTCGAAGGTACTTTCTAGGCCCATGCGGAGGAACGATATCCTCACGAAAGCATTAGTGTTTTCCCCCACTTAAAAAGGACGGGTTTATATGCCAAATTTTAAATGCATTAAAATAAACGTGCAGTTATAATCGAATGTTAATTTAATAGTCACTTTAATCTGGAACTTCCGATATTAGTAAAGCGGCAATTATTTAAAAAAAAGCTTGACTCTCATTTGTTTTTGAAAAACAAAATTGGTCCCTAGAGGAGTCGCCATCTGTAGCGATATCTTTTTTTCAGTTCCCTAAAAAATGAGGTTTTAAGGGTATTGGAGGTCTTTCGGGTATTAAAATGTTTATTCCATGGGGTTTTAGAAAAACCATATTTTATTTTAAAAATGAAGTCGCCACCGACCACTTAAGTAGGCCGGACACCATAAAACCAGAGATTTTAAAAATGTTGGGTTCAGGAGTCGGTTACGGATGGGGAAGGATTAGCACCCCCATACCGCCCAAAATTGGTACTTTAATAATTATCGCTTTATTAGTATTAGACTTTCCAGATTAAAGTGACAACTTAATTAATATTTAATTACATGTGCGAGTAAATTTTAAAAGCCCCGTTATCTGAGAGTAAACGCCCAACCACCATCACTACGCCTGATACTGGCCCCGTTTACGCTCGGATAAAAGGGCACCGCATTGGCAATTTATATTCCATTATGCAACTTAAAACATGGCAAATATAAATAAATACGGTAAAAATATAAATAAATATTAACATAATAAAATACTAATCTAACATAAATAAAATACTAATCTAAAACATACATACATAAATATTAATCTAACATATAAATAAAAACAAATCTTACATAAATAAAATACTAATCTAAAACATAAATAAATATTAATCTAATAAAAACAAATCTAACATAAATAAAATATTAATCTAAAACATAAATAAATATACAAACTAAAAAAGAACACAATTTTAAATTAACTAATACTTTATTAAATCATAAAAAATTACAACACAAATAAAAAGGGAAGAAAATATACCTAACTAGGAGCTCGAATGACGAACCCCGACTGAACCCCACCGAGATCTACCACGACCTCTCCAAAAAATAACTAGATCGGATCCAAAATAAGACCCCTATCGAACCGGTTAGGACCGAGGGTATTGCCCCGGTCCTTGGCAGCCCGAGAGCATGGCTCTCTTATTGGGCACCACTGCCGGCTCCCCTTCAAAGCCCTCTCATGCCTCTATTTATAGGCAATTGGTGGAGGCTTAAGGGGTGACGTGGAGCACCCTCCCCCACTACTTTTTTTCTTCTTTTTTTTTTTTTTACTTTTTTGCCTTTTTTGTTTTTTATAATTAAATTTTTTTCTAATTTTATATTAATAATAATGTTATTACAATAATACTAATAACACTAAAACCCGGACAAAAATGAGTGATTACACCATATCTCCCTTTCGTATATTTTTATCACGTCATTATATTAATTACGAAAATAATATTGTTCGGAATGAGGCTGGCAGAAATCATAACGAAAGCTCAAAAACTCCAATTGTTGACACATTGTCTCATATTACGAAGTTCTGCTTACAACATTAGTTTTTCGTAAAATCGAATGGTCTTACATTATCTGGGAAGCAATCCAAATGTTACCACTAGGCCACCAATACAGAATGTTGCACTCATTTTTATTCCATGCAGCACCCGTATGCGTCCATAATGACATATGCGGGTACTGTATGTCATATTCCATGTTAAATGTAGACTCTCTAACTGAATGTTTGCAAAAAGGGGCAAAAGATATGTGTTGGAAAAATATAAAATAATGCCAAGATGAGTATTTTGCGTGCAAGTATACACGGTCTGTAAGTAATACAGCTGGTAAGCTGAGTATCGATCCCACAGAGATTGACTTGGAATTCAATTGCTTTGATTGTTACTTGCCTTAAGAAAAAAGGTTGATTTAATTTGAAATTGGTTTTGGAAAATAATTAAAAATTAAAGGAATGAAAGTAAAGTAGAGACGTTGGCAAGGAATGTGTTTTAATGAACGATGAGCATTGGCAGGGAATGCCTGGTTTTCACGCTATCCATGTCGTGCCAGCCTTTAATAACGACCTGTCTTGGCATATTCAAAATTAGCAAAGCCTCTCTCGATGGTCATTGCCCTAAATTGATCATGTAAAAAACCATATATCTTTATAGTGCATGCTTTTAAATAATCCAATTTGATTAAGATACAATCTATACTCCTAAGGGGTAGATTTCACTCCCGAAGTAAGTACATCTACTTGAACGACTTCTCTCGAAGCTTATCTCCTTAGTATTCAACAACTTAATCATTGCCACCCATAGTCTGTTAAGATATTGAGGAGAAATAGGCCAACAGTGTCAGCTCTCTCTTGGCATAGTATTTAGGAAATATTAAAGTATGCCGAATAGAGAAAACATTGCCAAGGCAGATTTATTATTGAAAACTAAAACATAAAAATAGCGTTCAACGCAAACATTCCCCACCAACTATGAAATTAGTTCATGGTGAGGGACTTAACCAAAAAACCACAAACATTTCCCAAGTACATCATCATTTAAAACAAAATAAAATAACTTGAAAGAGAAAATGGGCTAGAAGGGGTCTCTTGATGCAGCCCTTCAAGATCCAGGCTTCTCGGCCAAGTTGGTCAGACCACCCTTCCTAGGTGCAGCCAGTTGTCAATCGTCACACACCAACTCCTCACTCCGATCTTCCTCTCCTATAAATGCTAGCTTGGTTGGTGTTTAAATAGGCGTGTGAGGAATGGGTAGGATTAGCTCTTCAAATTTTGAACTTCAATTACCCAAGGGATAAAGGATTATCATCTTATCCAAATTTGAATGTGAGCTGATTAGGCTCGGGCTAACATCATACTGCCGATGTTGCCTTGGCGCCTAAGCTAGGCATGAATCTGCCAACAAGTCTCAGCACCATCTTATCTGCTATTTTTTCGGATATTAATCCAATTGTTATCTTTTTGGAGCCTGATCATTTCCTATTTTTTTGGGGTCCAACAGCTTCTTGGCGTGGCATCAAGTTCACTTCTCTGCCAACCGGTGCTTGGAATTGTCTGGTCCATCTATGCCAATAGCACTCGGCATTCTCTCTGGAACTTCTTCCTGTGTTGCTTTTCAGGACCAAATCCTACGCCAAACCTGCAAAATTGCCAACAAAACAACCTTTCACACTGGCATAGACAAAACTCTAAACTCCTTATGCAAATGTATGATTCTAACATCCTAATGTAACTAAATGTACCTAAAAACAAGCAAAAGCATTGTAAGATTGGCATTAAAAACAGTATTTTTGGAGAGATTACACACCCCCAAACCTAACTCGTTGCTTGTCCTCAAGTAATGCAAACAACATAAAAACAAAAACTGGGAAAAAGTTACCTCGACAAAATTTTGGTTGAATGCCAACGCGTGTTGGCAAGCATAATTTGGCTCTATTTCTATCCTCAGTATCTCATTGCAATAATGCCAAGCAGATAGTAATTCAAGTGCGGCAATATAACTCTAGTCTAAGTTTATGAAGAGTGCATGATGTGTAGGCAATATGCATCAAGTATCATGTCACTCCCTTAGCCAATTTTACTACCTAAAATCATATTTTTATCTTCTTCTTTTTCTTTTTCTTTGCCAAGGGTTTCTGTTGGCATTAACTTAAGCTTGCTTCGTGACACTATTTAGTGTGAGAGATAAGAGGGAGCATACCACGAATCCCCACCTTAATCTAGACATCACTAGGCTTTCTCTTCAACTCATACTCTAAGGTTTTGGACTTGAGAACTAAGAGGGCGCAAACCTCGAAGCCCCAAGTAACTTATTATCCCTAGGTAGAGGAGAGTTCATTTCATTTTTTCTTGCCTTGGCAGAACATTGCTGCTTATTTATTTCTTTTTACCCTGGCATCATTTTTTTCTAAATCCGAGTATAGTTTCAAAAAGTCTAAGTTTTCTAAGGAACTAGATACATACTAGTGTTAAGTGTAAGTTCAATTCCCTAAACTAGAGATCAATTGCCAAGCAAACCTGGCATACTACGCTGCTGGCATGGCATGACAACTAAAGATTAAAATTTCCTCATTGGACAGGCACCTAGATCAAATTAAACTTGCCTAACAAATGCTAACATTTTTCAAAATTAAACCGAGGCAAAATTTTCTTTTTTTAGTGGTTCGGTATGTATTTATCTAAGTAACCTAAATGGCATGGCAATAGAATTTAGACATGAAATGTATGGCATGGCATAAATGTAAAAAAATGCACACCCCCAAACCCAAGATGTACATTGTCCCCAATGCATGAACAACCCATATATACAAGAAAAATAGAAAAAATTAAAAATGCATGATCATGTAAATGCAATGGAATGAAATGTAAAGGAGTTTCGAAAGAAGATGACTCCCCTTCAGAGACTATTTGCCGTACGGCACAGGTTTTTTTTTCTCACAAATGGCCCTCGATCAGGGGCCATGTGCTTCTTTCTTTTTAGGCTCGGTTTTAAAGCGACAGTGGAGGCTCCAACTTCCTCCTTTTCCTTGGCATGCTCTAATGCAGCAGGTGCATCGGTGGCATCAGATGGCATATGTATAGAAGGTGTCACTGGCAACTTGGCTTTGGTAGACTTGGCTTTGGTTTCCTTTGTTTTAGATGAAGAATCAGAATTGGCAGACTCGACTTGAACTGGAGACAATGGGACTGTGGCATCGGACGGGGTATGAACTGGGCTAGCTGGCATGGCATTGCCGCTGGTAGAGAGCTCGGTAGGGAAGTCTGGAAACTCTTGCACAAAATTAGTTGATAATTTTGTAAGAGCCTCTCTGATCACAACATCCATGGCCTGGATGTAGTGTTGTATCTTGACATTGAACTCCTCAGCCTTTTCCAGCTTTTGGAGAATAATCTCCTGGCGTTGGTGAATTTGGGACATCATTGCCATTGAATTGTCTGGCACAGTTTCTGGCATGGTTGCTGGCGCGGACCTTGACTCTTTGGGCTTGGGTGCCCTTGCCTTTCTCTTCCCCTTATCCTTGGGCTCGGCAGCAACAAGATTCCTCTATATAGAAACAATAATTGTTGTTCCCTTGATTGTTTGCCCTTTATCCGTATCAAGCCTTGGCACATCATGGATCATACAAACGTTAGAAATCAACAAAGGGAAAAACAAGCTACCAGTACCTTTCGCTGCGTACTTGTAAGTTTCCTCAACAATGAGCTTGCCAACATTGATTTTGCGCCCCATAACAATAGAGTGAAACAAGATCATCTTTTCTTTGACATGATCTCATTATAGGACGTGGGCATCAGATTCGCCTTGAGAAAGTGATTACATCCTCTCTATTGGGGCTTCAATGCCAGCCTATTCATCGTATGGTGCCTCTTTGATGACATTGTCCATGTCGTGCTAGGCTCGCACAGATCTGCCAGTAACCTCTTTCTCTTGGCAGCGTTCACTGATTCAGCATACTCGAAATACTCATCCTCTGCATCATCTAACTCAAACATATTATTGATATACCCTTAATCGAAACGAACATATTTACCTCTAATCATCAAGAATGGTGAATCCTTGGTCACAAGGTGCGCATAGAATTCTTGGACGATTGTGGCATAAACCTCCCCTTTTTGCTGGCAAAACTGAGTCCATTTATGCAAGTTAATCGTAGACATGACTTCCAGAGGGAAGCCATTGTTCGTCTCTATGTTGAGGTCGAAGTGCTTCTCATAGCAAAAACTCCCCGAGGAAAATTGGATTCAAACTTTTTCTCGATCTCCCCGTTGAAGAATCGCTTGAAGGGGATAGAGGATGAAGCCATTGAAACTCGTTGAAGGAACTTGAAACGACGTTGAAAGATGAAGAAAAAGAGGATTTGGGTTTTGCACTTGCTTATCGAAAAGAAAGTAAAAAGTGAGAGAGAAATGTTTGGTTTCTTTAACCGGCAAAGGTGAAAAAGTGAAAAGTTTTGGATTGGTTGAGTGTTTTAATGGGATTAGTAATTAGGGATAATGATGGGAAATAAAAATAATTAATTTAAAAAGAGGTGGAGTGATAAGGTTGAAGTGATAAGGTGATAGGTGATAATATAGGGCAAGGATTGGAGTGATAAGGTAATTGATTTGAAATTTTAAATTTCAACCGAGATTTTGGGCGGCTAGGGTTTAAAGTCAAATAAAAACAACTCTCTCTTATTTTACTAGGCCAATAAAACTAGGGTTTTTTTCCTCTTCCTTCTATCTTTTGCACCGCTGCATGCCAAGCTACTCTGGCACTGCGTCTGGCAGATTTTTCTATTGAAGCGTTATCCCCTGCCAGCGACCCTAGCAGTGTTCCTGTCATACTTCCTGGCATAATGAATCTACACAACTTAAAGGAAACCTTTCAACACAGTAAAGGAATAAAACTTGAAATATAAAAAGAAAGAAAAATAATTAAAAACCTAAAAATCTAAAACAAAGAAAAACACTAACCTAATATTTACAAAAGTTCAAACCTGATAGTGTTTTCATGTTACCTCTGCCAAGAGGATCACCTCTTTGGCATTATTCTGATCACCTTCCATGTAGTGCTTCAAACATTGGCCATTCACCTCAAAGATTTTGCCAGTCTTTAAATTCTTGATGTCCACAGCTTCATGAGAATAGGGCTTCACAACTTCATAAGGGCCCGTCCATATTGATCTGAGTTTCCCTGGAAACAACTTAAGCTATGAGTTGAATAACAAAACACGTTGGCCTACCTCAAACTATCTTGGCATTATCCTACTATCATGCCAACGTTTTGTTTTTTCGTTGTATATCCTGGCGTTCTCATAGGCTTGTGTTCTGAATTCCTCAAACTCATTTAGGTCTCGTAACCTCTTTTCTCCAGTAGTTCTCCATGCCATGCCAAGTGTTTTGATGGCCCAGTAGGCTTTATGCTCAAGCTCCACTGGCAGATGGCATGGTTTACCGAAAATAAGTCGAAATGGTGACGTACCCAAAGAGTTTTAAATGCAGTCCTATAAGCCCACAAGGAATCATCTAGTCTCAAGGACCAGTCCTTCCTTGATGGATTAATAGTCTTCTCTAAGATATTTTTGATATCCTTATTTGAAATCTCAGCTTGCCCGTTTATTTATGGATGATATGCTGCTATATACCATACTTGCACAAAGCTTTAGAGATTATATTACACTTAAAATGGGTGCCCTCATCGTGAATAATCACTCTAGGGGTGCCAAATCTAGTAAAAATGTGTTTATGCAAAAACTTGGCAATAGTCTTGGCATCGTTTGTTGGCGGGGCCACAGCCTCTACCCATTTAGATACATAGTCAACAGCCACAAGAATATATACATTACCGAATGAGGGTGGAAAAGGACCCATAAAGTCTATCCCCCGTACATCAAATAAAACCACAGGCATAATGTTTTGAAGCGGTAGTTGGTGTCTGCCAGAGATGTTTCCTATCCGTTGGCATCGATCACATGCCTTGGCATACTCGTGGGCATCCTTATATAGTGTGGGCTAAAAGAATCCTGACTGCAGTACCTTGGCAACAGTCTTTACCCCAGCAAAGTGACCTCCATATGGCGCGGCATGGCATAGATGCAATTTGTTATGATGTTCATCCTCAAGCACACAACGGCGGATCACTTGGTCAGCACATTGTTTGAACAATATTGGCTCATCCCAGTTGTATGGCCTAACTTCCTGCAAAAACCTCTTCTTGGCATTGTATGCCAAGTCTGGTGGCAAAATGTTACTTACCAAGTAGTTGACAATGTCAGCATACCATGTCACGGCATTAACTGCAAGAAAATACTCGTTAGGAAATTCATCTCTTATAAAATTGGTCTTACCATCTTCAAGATGATGCTCTAAACATGAGAGATGGTCAGCTACTAGGTTTTTACTGCCCTTCTTGTCTCGGATCTCAAGGTCGAATTCTTGAAGTAGGAGGGTCCATCGGATTAGTCTGGGCTTGGCATCCTTCTTTTCCAAGAGATACTTCAATGTCGAATGATCTGTAAAAACCACAACTTTGCTACCAATTAAATAAGATCTAAATTTATCAAAAGCAAATACAACAGCAAGAAATTCTTTCTCAGTCGTAGAGTAGTTCAGTTGTGCTTCGTTCAAGGTTCGGCTGGCATAGTAGATGGCATGAAAAACCTTGCCATGCCTTTCTCCCAAGACTGCTCCAACGGCATAGTCGATGGCATCGCACATGAGCTCGAAGGGCTCGTTCCAGTCTGGTGCCACAACTATAGGGGCATTGATCAACTTCTCTTTAAGCTCCTGAAATGCTCTCAAACAAGAATTGTCAAATGCAAAAGTGGCATTATGTTCTAACAACAAGCATAAAGGTTTGGAAATTTTTGAAAAATCTTTAATAAAGCGCCGATAAAAATTGGCATGTCCTAAAAAACTCCTTATACCTTTAACACTAGTTGGAGGCGGTAGCTATTTAATTACCTCAACTTTTACTTGATCCATTTCTAACCCTCTCTCAGTTACCTTGTGCCCGAGAACAATGCCCTTCTTCACCATAAAGTTGCATTTTTCTCAATTCAACACTAGGTTTGTCTCTATGCATCTTTTCAAGACTTGCTCCAAACTCAGAAGATATTCCTCAAATGTTTTGCCAAACACTGAGAAATCATCCATGAACACTTCCATGTTGTGCTCGATCATATCGAAAAAAATGGACATCATACAACGTTGCTGGCGTATTATATAGGCCAAATGGCATCCTTCTAAACGTAAACATCCCATAAGGGCACATGAACGTGGTATTCTCTTAATCATCAAGGGCGATGGCAATCTGATTATAACCTGAATAACCATCCAAAAAAACAATAGAAAGATTTACCTGCCAACCTGTCTAGCATCTGATCAATGAATGGCAATGGGAAGTGGTCTTTCCTTGTGGCATTGTTCAGCCTCCTATAGTCCATGCACACTCTCCATCCTATGATTGTTCTAGAGGGGATTAGCTCAGCTTCACTATTTTGTACCACGGTCATGCCACCCTTCTTTGGCACGCATTGCACCGGGCTAACCCAAGAGCTATCAAAAATGGGATAAATAATCCCGACATCAAGCCATTTTATGATCTCTTTTTTCACTACCTCTTTCATGCTTGGGTTTAGCCTTCTTTGGCCTTCAATGGTCTTGACATGGTACTCCTCCAAGATAATCTTGTGCATGCAAATGGTTGGGCTAATACCTCTGGTGTCTGCCAAGGTCCACCCTAATGCTTGCTTATAATCACATAATATTGCCAACAATCTTGCCTCGTGATCATTAGTGAGACTAGTGGCAATGATCACCGGCAGAGTTGAGTGTTCACCTAAGTAAGCACACTTCAAGTGCTCTAGCAGTGGTTTCAGTTCCAACGCTGGTGGCTCCTCAATTGATGGTTTATGTGCCTTGATTTCTCTTCCAGCCAATTGTAGTGGCTCAAAATAACTCGCCTCTTCAACCTCCAAGACTAGTTATTCTGGTTCCCCAAACATATCAGTTATGCCATCTAAATTGTTGGCATCAAATTCAGTATCCTGGCATAACTGTGCTGTGTCCAAAGTGTAAATGGACTCCATCATCTCCTCTGCTTGGCCCTCATTAGGTTCATCTATACATTTCAAAGCTTGAAACACATTAAATGTAACGTGCTGGTCATTCATGCGCATTATTAGTTCCCTTTTATGAAAATCAATCAAAGCTCTACCTGTGGCAAGAAAAGGTCTCCCTAAAATAATCGGGACATTAATATCAGCCTCATAATCCAAAATGATAAAATCAGCTGGAAAAATAAATTTGTCTACCTTTACCAACACATCCTCAATCTTACCCTTGGGATATGCATATGATCGGTCTGTCAGCTGAAGTGTCACCGTGGTAGGTCTTGCTTATATGCTAAGCTTCCGAAAAACTGACATTGGCATCAAGTTGATGCTAGCTCCTAGGTCACATAGTGCCTTGCCCATGAATTTGTTGCTAATAGTACAGGGAATAGTGAAACTTCCCGGATCTTTCAGCTTTGGTGGCAATCAGTTTAGGATCATGGCACTGGATCCTTCGATTAAAGCAACAGTTTCAAAGTCTCCCAACTTCTTCTTTTTGGACAGAATGTCCTTCATAAATTTGACATAGTTTGGCATTTGTTCAAGGGCTTCTACCAATGGAATGTTGATTTGCAATTGCTTAAGAACCTCCAAGAAGTGCTTGAACTGCTGATCTTGCTTATGCTTTTGAAGACTTGGTGCAAATAGTGGTGGCGGATAAATACGTGCCTGTAATCACTCATTTTCACTTGTAAATATATTAATATTGCATGTATATTTATTATATGAATGTTACTAATATAAGGTGGTGTGTGCATGTATAAGCTATGTATACGTATTAGGGGTGTATGTATGTCGCGTATGTATCTAGAGTATGAGCGTATTTGATTAATATATAGATGTTATGTTAATTATATGTATGATTATACGTACGTATACTAGAATATTATATTAATTAATAATTGTATAATATAAGTATACATTTTCGTATGTATATGTATTGCTGTTATAATTATATTATTATTATTATTGGGCTGACAAAATGAAAAGAATTAAATATATTAAACCCAAATAAAAATGAAGTCCAAGTCCAATTACAAATTCAATTACAAGGCCCGGTTGGCCCAAATCTGAATCTTATCTAATTACAAATGCGGGGTAGCGGGCCGTTGGATCAAGATCTGATCCAACGGCCACGATGCAACCAGAAGTCAAAATATCCGCCGCCAGCGCGTGTTCCACACGTATGGACCGTTCGAGTGCCACGCGCGCATGTGGTCCACGCGCGGATGCTTTAATATCCCACGCGCGCGTAAGATCCACGCGCGTCGACGACTCGACCGCAGAGCTCCACGTGGCGAAATCGCCGCCGTCTCATCAAATCGAGGCTTCATCCGGGCCGATCGTTCTTCAAGCCATCTCGACCGTTAGATCGGATCGATCTAACGGCCGAAAATGCGTCTGGCGGTGGCGCAGAATGTCCATACCGCCACCGCGCCCGATATTGATCCCGTGTTCAGAATATGCCCAAGACAACAAGCAAAAGTGTCAGTTCAGATCTGAAAAAGAAGATGCAACTTGCAACAAACAGGGACAATAATATATATGAAATGGGAACTTTTGAAACGGGGGGCGAAAAAAAACGAGAGTAGTAAAAAAAAGGAGAACGGAGATCTTGTAGAAACAAAAAAATTTGTAACAAGTCAAGTGATAATCAAAAGACAGTCCAGTGGTAAATTTTTGTCTCTTTTTTCTTACTTGTTTTCTTTACATGTATATACGAAATAGAACAAAAAAACAGAAACAAAAAAAGGAGAGTAGTCTTACCGGCGTTGTTTGTGGGTCTTCCCTTCCTCAGTGATAAGCCTTTCGGCTTCTACAAGCCAAATCTGGTGAACTAAAGGGAGGAGAAGACCCTTTTGTAGTGTTGTTTTGGTCTAAAAAAATATTTTTTTTGGTTCGTATTTCCTAGATCTAGGGCGAATAGAGGTATATCCTCTGAATCCAACCTAGGATTCGTATTGAGGACGACAGGGGGGTTGTTTTGGTGTATTTTGGAGGCTCGCCAGCGGCGGTCGACGGCGGAGAATACGGCGGCCGGCCACCGGATTCTGGGTTTTAGAAGAACAGTTGAGAGAAAAACGAAGAACATGGTTATTGTGAAAAACCAGAAAATGAAACAAATGGCCAAAATTTTGATTTCGGCCTTAAAGGGGGCTTTTATAGTTATTATTATTTTGCTAAATGGGTAAATTACGCACTCAACCATCCCGCGTTTTCAATATTTTCATTTTTGTCTTGCCGCATGGTATAATTACAATCTCAGTCCTCTTGATATTTCAAAATCTTGTAATCCAGTCCCTAAATTACACCGATTCAAATTTTAAATGGCAAAATTACGCCTTTAGTCATCCCGCGTTTTCGAATTTTTCACTTTGGGTCTGCCCCTTGGTCTAATTACAATTATGGTCCTTTTAGGTTTTGTTTGTTTCGCAATTTCGTCCCTAAATTACATATTATTGCTCTTTAAATTCTGTCACTGGCTTTTGTTTTTCTTTCATTTCAGTCCTGTATTCTTTGTAAATACTAATGTTCGTATTATAATCGTATATGTTGATGTATTCTATTATTTTATTTTATTTTATGTCCCTCGTATATGACTCGTATTTTATGTTTACATATATATGTGTATTAAGATTATAATGGTCATGCGTCTTTTATCCGGTTATTCATATTAAGCATGTTGTTTTAATTGATTCGTACATGGCGTATTTTGTATTTTATATGTGTGTGTTTTCTTGTTTTTTTAGGGCTACATGTTAATGTATTTACCCTTTTTGTACGATATGTTGACCCGTATATGTTGAAATATGTTTTATTACCAGTATGCATGTCTTTTTGAAATATTTGTTCGTCTATATGTACTTATTCCTGCCTTGTTATTTTGACATATTATAGTTGTTTTTATCTATTATTTAGAATAATATGTATATATACATGTTTTAGTCTAGAATATCATTTATGTTAAATTAGTATTACAGTATGTCAATATTTATTATATTTAAATATTTTGCCATGTTTTACGTTTTTGCCACTAAGATTGCATATCGAGATATAACTTGTTAATGCGGAGTCCTTTTATCCGAGCGTAAACGGGGCCAGTATCAAGCGTAGTGATAGTGGTTGGGCGTTTATTCTCGGGTAACGGGACCCTTAAAATATATTCGCAATTATGACCGAATTTTAAAATAATCGTCACTCTAATCCGAAAAATCCAATATTAATAAAGCGGTAATTATTAAAGTACCAATTTTGGGCGGTGTGGGGGTGCTAATCCTTCCCCATCCGTAACCGACTCCCGAATCCTGTCTTTTTGAATCTCTGGTTTTATGGTGTCCGGCCTACCTAAGTGGCCGGTGGCGACTCCAATCTTTAAATAAAATGCGGTTTTTTTAAAACCCCACGGAATAAATATTTTATATCCAAAAAATCACAAACACCTTTCAAACACCTTCGAAAATCCTCGTTTTTTTTGCGATATAAAAAAAAAGAGACATCGCTACAGATGGCGACTCCGCTGGGGACATTTTTTGTTTTTTTTCGAAAAAAAACAAATGAGAGTCAAGCTTTTAAAATAATTACCGCTTTACTAATATTGGAAGTTCCGGATTAAAGTGACTATTAAATTAACATTCGGTCATAATTGCGCGTTTATTTTAACGCATTTAAAATATGGCATATAAACCCGTCTTTTTTAAGTGGGGGGAAAACGCTAATGCTTTCGTGGAGATATCGTTCTCCCGTATGGGCCTAACAAGTACCTTCGGGGCTCGAGTACCTTATGCTTTCGTAAGGATATCGTTCCTTCGTACGGGCATAAGCGAATGGGTCCCCCTGAATTGAACCCGGTTGAAAGGAGCCTATAATGGGTGATGATCGGGGGCCTTGCTACTCTTAGTATAGGACAGCAAGGACAATTCGGGTACCTCCTAGAACCAAGACTGCATGTAGAGAATACATAGAAACCTACCCATTTAGAGCCATGCGGATAACCTTAGGTTTTAGACGGGATAAATAGGGTTGTTTTGTGTGTTTATTCTGTTTAATTTTGTCATTTTATTGATATATATTTATCAATTTTATCTGGTACTGACTTGTTTTCTTTTCGCTTTTTGTTCTTTTTCTCATACATCATTGCATTTGCATCGCATAAAGGTACTGGATCAAGTGGTTTGCCTGATCAGAAAGTCTTTCACCATGGAAAAAAGGTGTCTTAGGAAAAAAGAGCTTAATTTGTCAGTCAGACATTGGTCAGAGGTCAACCAGAAAATCCAAGGGGACAGTCTGCCTAACGAACGCGTAATAGTTGGATACACCTATGTGAGTCCTCAACAGAACGACTTGTGGGATCTTCAAAGCATTTGGAAAAGATGGGACCGAAGATTACAAGACTTATTCTGCGATAGTTATGGCGACATCGCACAGCTGCTATATATTCGGATTAATCAGCCCCTACTCCGAGCTATAGTCCAGTTCTAGAATCCAGCTTTTTGCTGCTTCACCTTTAATGGGCAGGACATGATGCCTACGGTAGAAGAATGCACTGCTTTACTTAACCAGAAAAATATTCAGGAAGACTGGATCTACGCGAAGCCTCCAAGGAATCAGAATTACACTGCGAAACTCAAAACCTTTGCGGGAATGAGTGACGATTGGGTTAGTGGCCTCCTTCAAATCCGAGGAGATAATACAGTCTTTGCATGGGAAAGTATTCGGGACATCATATCGACACATCCAGACGAGGCAAAGAAAATGGACCTATTCGCTTTAGGAATATATGGCTTGGTGATCTTTCCCAGAGTACTCGGGAACATTGACATAGCCATTCTGGATTTGTTTGAGCGGGTGAAACGAAAAGCAAACCCAGTACCAGCAATCTTGGTCGAGACTTTCATTTCCTTAAATGCTAGCGGAAACATGAAGAAGGGCGTTTTGAGGCTGCGCACAGCTATTACAAGTATGGATTGAGTCACATGTGGAAGACGCCGACAAGAGTCTTGCCAGGGATATCCTTCCAAGGTTTTTCGCCTTTACGAGAATACTTAGCAAAGGAATGGCGAGAGGATTTGAAAACAAAAATGTGGACCAATTTCTTCAAGAACATTCAAGATGAAGACATAGCATGGAGGGTCCCATGGCTCGGTAAAGTTAATTATTTTTCTATCTGATTGTGGTGACTTCAATTTGGTGATGATGTTAGGATTGCATGGAGGATCGCTTGTGCTCCGCTTTTAGTGTCTCGGCGATTCGGATCACGGCAGTTCATTCCCAATACCGCCGGATTAAGCCAAACTGAATTTCTTTTCAAAAGAGAGTCAAAGGAAAAATTCAGACCATCATGAGGCACTGGGATCATTGTTATCGGATCAGGGTGGAAGGAGATACCGAGCACATGACTACCCCAGATTACGATCTTTGGAGACGTTTGAGGGTTAATAATGTGATTCCTGAATCTGATCAAAGACCAGCAGTGTCACTCGAAGAGCTTACAAGGGTAGTACCGTCCGAAGCCGACATCTTAAGGAGTGAACTCGAGGAAGTTAAAAAGAAAATGGACATCCAACAGACCCAACATGCGAACGAGCTCTATAAGGCAAGCTTAGAAGTTGATGAGCGAGACGGGATCATTAGGCAATTGAAGAAATTAAATGTAGATTTGAGCGACAAAAATACTCTTTATCAAAAAGATGCCCTTCTATTACAAGCAAAAATACAGAAGGCCGGCCGGAGTCAGTTCATAGCTGTGGAAAAGGAAAAAATGAATGGCATCCGTTTGGTGGAAGAAGAATGAGAAATTAACAAAAGAGCGATCGAGAAAGAGATTGAAAGCTGTCGTTTGGCTATGGAGGAAGAAAAACGGTCCGCCAGGAAGGCCATTGATCAAGAGAAAGAAAGATTCAGACAAGAAATCAGCAAAGGAAAACAAGCTGTCCATCATGAGAGAGAAAGTGTCGCTGTATGGAAAAGAAAGTCCATGAGTAGTCGAAATAGACTGTTAGAGATGCAGAAACTGTACGATGACACTATTCAAAGGTTGGAGCAAAGCCAAAGTCAAAATGATGAATTAAAAGGAAAAGTGGCGGAATTCGAACACTCACTTGAATGTCTTGCCTTGAGGAATAACTTCATTTGAGCTGCGGGAAAGAGAACGAGAGGTGGGTGTGTTACAAGCACGAATTGGGTCCCTCGAAGCAATTGTGGAGGATTACAAGGAAAGAATTAATGTGTTCGAGGAAGCTGCAGCCGGAGGGGACACCTATTGGCAGAAGAGATTACGCGACGCTGCTCGAATGGTACAGGACAGAGACCAGTACTACGCAAACCTAATGGTGGACATACAATGAGTCGCGGACATGTAAATGATTTAGCTGTCAAGGCTGAGACACTCCGACCTTTTATAGCCCCGGGAATGGAAGAAGCTCCGAGGTTCCTCAAGCTGCTCAAGGCGATTGGAAAGTTAGGAGATAGAGCTAGAGTCTATCTATAGGACTCTATGTTATAATTAGATCTTTTGTACTAGGGATCTTTACTTTGTAACACGAATTTTGTTGTAATCAAGACCCTTTAATTCCCGTGGAAGTAATTCAAAAGGGTGATTACCAGCGGAATCAGTACCTTGTCTGCATGCATTCTTGCATTTGCATCATAACATTCGCATCATTGTACATGCATTTATTTTTTGCAACCATATTAACAATATGAATATTGTGGCATTGTATGTAGTTAACCCGCAATCATTCATCACCTATACTTTACCCGGCTACAAAGAAAGCTCATGGAAGAAAGAATAATCAGTCTAGAAAGAGGGCAAAGAGAGCTCGAGACAAGGCTTGAAGAGGCCCAGAGAAGCCTTAGTGATCAGATTACGTAGTCACAAACATCTATAGTATCTAACATAACTGCATTGCTGGCAAAAAGTCTTGGAAAAAGAGTAGAAGGAGAAAATGTTCAAGAACCAGATGGTACCCCGGCTCACTACAAGGTTCAACCAACTGCACCAAACCAAGCTAGAAAGGTGTATATTGACCCTGCAGGAATGTCTTCTAGCTTTCAAGTAGGGGCACCAGAGACTCAACCCCTTGAAACTGAAGCACTTTATGAAGAAGAAGTGACAGACCTAAACATGGTCGAAAGGATCAGGAGTGAGGTAGAAAAAAAGTGTGAAGAAAGATTTCGCCTCATGGAAGAAAAATTTAAAGCGTTACAATCAAATGAAGAATCAGGAAATGACGCTAGTGACCTAAGTCTGGTGTCTGATCTTGTCTTGCCGTCAAAATTCAAAATGCCAGAGTTCGATAAATATGATGGAACCACATGTCCTTCTGCACACATAACGATGTATTGTAGAAAAATGGCGGCTTACCATAAAGACGAAAAGCTGCTGATCCATTGTTTCCAGGATAGTCTAACTGGAGCGGCGTTACGTTGGTACACTCAGCCGAGCAAGGCAAATGTCAAGACATGGAAAGATTTGTCTAAAGCATTTTCCGAGCAATACAAACATGTAACTGACATGATCCCTAGCAGAATTATGTTAGAAAATATGGGGCGAAGTCAATGAAAGCTGGGACAATATGCCCAAAGGTGGAGAGAAGTGGCCGCCCAAATCCAGCCACCTATCCTGGAGCATGAAATCACGCCATTATTTGTCAATACTCTGAAAGGGGCACTCTTTGATCGCCTCATTAATAACACAACGCAGTGTTTTGCCGACTTGATCGGGACCGGGAGTCTCTCGAACGGCAATTAAGAGTGGCATAATTGATGGTGGGGAAGGGTCTCGAAAGTACAACAAGAGAAATGAAGTAAACACCACCAGCACTTATACCGCCCCGAAGAACTTCACTGTCTCACAGCCACAAGCACCTGTGGGAAAAACACAAAATTCAAATCAAAGAGATGAGAGAGTCACCAGAAAAGAGAAAGAGAGGAGAACTTTCACTCTCCCTACCTTTCGTACTCAGAACTTTATTCCCAGTTATATGAAGCAGACCTGGTCCGGCCATACATCGTTACTCCTGTCAATCCACCCTTCCCGCCTTGGTATAATCCAAGCGCACATTGCGACTATCACGGCGGTACCCCGGGACATCCCACTGAGAACTGTCTTGTCTTCAAAAAGCTTGTACAGAACTTAATCGATTCTGGGATATTAAAGTTTGAAGAGCCGAGTGTAGCCAACAACCGGCTGCCCAAACATGGGAGCAGAGGGGTTAATGTCATAGAAGAATGCTTTACCAGGAGGATAAAGGATGACGTGTCAGAAATCAAGTCTCCTTTACGGTGGGTATTTCAACAATTATGCATGGCTCGTGTGATCAACAAAGGCATGATAATAAGGCAGAAGGAATGTGGAAAGTATTGCGAATTCCATCAGACTGAAGGACATGATATCCAAAAATGTGACGAGTTCAAGAAATTGGTGCAGAAGTTGATGAATGAAAAACAAATTGAATTCTTTGAGGAGCCCATGGGGAAAAAGGGGTCAGACGTACACATGACAGATAGCCCCAAAACTAAATACGGGAAAGATAGACCTTTTATCATCTCTCCCAGGACAGGGAATGCAGGTGTCTCCCGAGGAGAAACTAGCAAAATAAGTCCCAAGATCATCATTTCAGCACCATCTCCATTCCCATTCAAAGATATGCGACAAATTCCCTGGAATTATGCTGTAAATGTGACCACGCCCGAAAAATCAGAACACGAACAGGTAAAAGAGCCTACGTTGGAAGACCAACAAAGCGTAAGCGATGTGAGCGCTGGTGAGGCAGGCCATTTCACAAGGAGTGGCGATGTTATTCCTCAGAGGCTTTGAAAGCATTTGAAAAAGATAAGGGAAGAGTACAGCAGTTAGCCCTACGTAGATATTCGGAGAAGAACCTCCCCAAAAGATAAATGAGCCGGTAACTGAGGCCCAAGCCAAAGAATTTCTAAAGTTCTTGAGACATAGCGAGTACAGCGTAGTGGAACAACTACGAAAACAACCGGCCAGGATCACCGTGTTGGAACTACTCTTAAGTTCGAGAAGCATCGGGAGGCGCTATTAAAAGTCTTTGAATCAAACTTTTGTGCCCCAAGACATTTTTGTATCAAAACTGGACATGATAGTGGGGCATATTATCGCCTATAATCATATCACGTTCGGTGATGATGAGATCCCGGAGGAGGAATGGGATCAACCAAAGCCCTTAACATCACTACCCACTGCAAAGGGTATGTATTACCAGGCGTACTGATCGACAATGGGTCAGCATTGAATGTCTTGCCTATGGTAACCCTACAAAAATTACCAATAGATGGTTCGTACCTAAAGCCCTGCCACAACTCGGTAAGAGCCTTTGATGAGTACGCAAAAAAGGAACAATGGGGAAAATTGAGGTACCCCTATTGATCGGACCAACTGAATATGTGATCGATTTTGTGGTGATGGACATAAAACCATCTTACATTTGCTTGTTGGGAAGACCATGGATCCACTCCGCAGGTGTTGTCCCCTCGTCATTGCATCAAAATTAAAATTTGTAGTGGAAGGCAAATTGGTCACGAGAGAGGCAGAGCATGAATTTGTTGCTTAGTGACATCGGACACCCCTACATTCAAAATGATGAAGATTTGCGGAATGCTCGTTCCGAGCATTGGAACTAGTGAATGCCACATTCGTTTGAGAGGGAAGCGGATCCCCTACCCCAGGTTATCTAATTGTACCAAGATGACCGTCAGAAACTCCGGGCCGAGGAGCCAAAATAGGAAAAGGGCTGGGGAAGAAATTACAAGGAAACACGAGACCCGAGAATATGATAACCAAGAAGGATCGTTTGGCTGGGTTACCAACCAAGTGTCCAACAGAAGAAAGAGGAATATAAGAGGAAGGAGGAGCAAAGAAAAGCGGATCTAAAGGAGAAGACATTCCGTGGAGGTCGATGTCCTTTCCTAGTTTGAAAGCCACTTTCGTCTCCGGAGGGTTCTACCAGCCAGGTCAAGATATTGAAGAGGCAATGGAGAAAAATGATGAACTTAACCAGGAGGAAATACTCAGTAAATCATTTGAGGGGATGTACATCAACATGATAGCTGAAAAGGACCGAGGCGACAAAATGTTGACCAACATCCGCCCTTGCCATCCCGGGAAACACTCGATAGCTGGAGCTGCATTGATCTACTGTAGTTTTTAGGAATAGATCGAGTAATGCTCGAATCAACCTTTTGTTTTTGCCCATAAACAATGGGGATCTCTTGTATGGGGCACCTATGTTAACTTTTTGATTGAAATGAAAATATCCCCACTTTCTTAAAAATGACCAAAGTCTCATTTATTCCATTCATGCATTCTTCATATTCATTCCCTTCATGTAAAGCCGTCTCTTTCCCAATACAATTCATTCTCATTTATTGCAGGTCGCTCATGATTGACGATATGAATGATACCGGATCCAATCCTGGAGTAAATTTCGAATGCCCTGAGGTCTTAGAGGAAATTGAGGAAGGATATGATGAAATAGAAATTGAGGTCCCGGAAGAGTTAAAGAGAATGGTGGACGATGAAGAAAGGCAGATTATGCCCCACCAAGAAGAAACAAAAATTGTCAACTTGGGGACTGAAGAAGAGAGAAAAGAAATAAAAATAGGAACGACGATTTCCTCAAAAACTAAGCATGAACTGATAGCCCTACTTTAGGAATTCAAGGATGCCTTCGCCTGGACTTATCAAGATATGCTAGGATTGAATACCGACATAGTGGTGCACAAATTGCCAACAAAATCGGAGTGCAAACCAGTACAGCAAAAACTTCAGAGAATGAGGCCAGATATGTTGTTGAAGATCCGAGAAGAAGTGAAAAAGCAATTTGATGATGGATTCTTGGAGGTAGCCAAATACCCCGAATGGGTTGCAAACATTGTACCAGTACCAAAGAAAGATGGGAAAGTTCGTATGTGTGTAGATTATAGGGATCTGAATCGAGCTAGCCTAAAGACAACTTCCCTTTGCCACATATTGACACATTTGGTTGACAACACCGCGAGGACATTCATGGTTTTCCTTCATGGACGGCTTCTCGTGGTACAACCAGATAAAGATGGATCCTAACGACATGGAGAAAACCACATTCATAACCATGTGGGGTACTTTTTGTTATCAAGTGATGCCGTTCGGACTAAAGAACGCAGGGGCAACATACCAAAGAGCAATGGTGACTCTCTTCCATGACATGATGCACAAAGAAATAGAAGTATACGTGGATGATATGATTGCCAAATCCCGAACAGAGGAAGAGCACCTATAGAACTTGAGAAAACTATTCCAAAGACAACGGAAGTACCAACTGAGGCTCAATCCTGCCAAGTGTACCTCCGCCGTTACTTCTGGAAAACTCTTAGGGTTCGTAGTAAGCAGAAGAGGGATTGAGATTGATCCGGATAAAGTGAAAGCCAACCAGGACCTTTCACCACCCCCGCACGTGAGAAGGAAGTCCGCGGTTTCGGGAGGCTGAATTATATCTCTCGTTTCATTTCCCAATTAACCAACCAATGCGACCCGGTCTTGGACTTCTTAGAAAAAATAATCTGGCGTATGGGATGAAGAATGTCAAAAGCCCTAGAAAAGATCAAAAAGTACGACAAATGCTCCAATTTTAGTCGCACTTTTGATGCACAGTCGACCACTAATTCTCTACTTAATAGTCTTGAGAATTCAATGGGATGTGTCTTTGGGGCAACACGATGAGACAAAAAAAAGGAGCAAGCCATCTATTACCTAAGCGGGAAATTCAATGATTGCGAAACACGATACCCTTGATCTGAGAAGTTGTGTTGTGCTCTAGTTTGGGCTACCAAGCGGCTCAAGACAGTCATTGTTATACCATACTACCTGGTTGATATCCAAGCTAGACCCATTAAAGTTCTTAATGGAAGCGCCAGCGCTAACGGGAAGGATGGCCCGATGGCAGATGCTCTTATCCAAATTCGACATCGTATATGTTAATCAGAAAGCTGTAAAGGGGAGTGCCGTAGCAGATTTCCTAGCTAGTCGTGTTTCGGATGACTATGAGGCATTGAACTTTAGTTTCCCAGACGAAGATTTGATGTGCATTACCACCGAAGAAGAGATTTCAGATGATAAGTCATGGAAACTTTACTTCGATGGAGCCTCCAACGCCCTCGGACATGGGATAGGGGCAGTGCTAATTTCACCTGAGGACGTCTATTATCCTTTCACCAGCAGATTGGAATTCTTCTGCACAAACAATATAGCTGAATCTGAAGCTTGCATCATGGGACCGAGCTCACCATTGAGAGAAAGGTTAAGGAACTTCGAGTGTTCGGAGATTCGTCCTTAGTCATTTACCAATTCGCGGGAGTGGGAAACCGAGACCCGAAGTTGGTCAAATATCACGAATTGATCCAAGAACTCGTCAAAGAGTTCGAAAAGGTCAACTTCAATTACCTGCCCCGAGAAGAAAATCGGATGGCGGATGCATTGGCAACCTTGGCATCCATGTTTAAAACAAACACCGGGCAGAAATGAAGCCCATTGAGAGATGCGACGTTTGAAAAACCTGCTCATTGTTGTAATATCTGAGGAAGAGATTGACGGAAATCCATGGTACTATGACATCACGCAATATGTCAAGCTTCAAAAGTATCGAGAAGGGGCAAACGACAATGACGAGAAAAGCGCTCGAGAAAAATGGCAACAAAATATGTCCTAGATGGGGAAATCCTATATAGGAGAAGTCATGATCAAACATTTGAGATGTGTGGATGCCCGAGAGGCGAAGGAAATCTTAGCTGAAGTACATGACGGAATCACGTGGAACGCACGCCAACGGGCTGTCTATAGCCCGGAAAATTATGAGATACGGTTATTTACGGTTGACCATAGAGGAGATTGCATCGATTACGCCAGAAATGCCACAAATGCCAAATTACGCCGACAAGATTCATGCACCCCCATCGCCTTTACACACCATGAATTCTCCGTGGCCTTTCGCGGCATGGGGCATGGGCGTCATCGGCGCGATCCATCCGAAAGCCTCCAATGGGCACCGTTTCATTTTGGTCGCCATAGACTACTTCACTAAATGGGTAGAGGCAGCGTCTTACGCCAACACCACCAGGACTACGGTTTGTAAGCTCTTAAAGAAGGAAATTATTTGTCGTACGGATTGCGAGAGAGGATCATCACCGACAACGCTTCCAATCGAACAACAAAATGATGAAGGGCGTGTGCACTCAATTCAAGATAACACACCATAATTCCACGTCTATCGTCCTAAAATGAATGGAGCGGTGGAAGCAGCAAACAAGAATATAAAGAAGATCATAGCGAAGACTACGGATACCTACAAGGATTGGCATGAGAAGTTGCCTTTTGCCCTTTTCGCCTATGGGGACGTCCATTCGCACATCAACGGGGCAACACCCTACTCCTTGGTGTATGGTACCGGCAGTACTCCCAATTGAGGTAGAGATTCCGTCCCTCGGGTCTTAAACGAAGTAAAACTGGAAGAAGCTGAATGGGTGCAGGCGGACTCGACCCGACTAAATCTCATTGTGAAAAAGACTAAAGGCCATTTGTCATGGTCGGATGTACCAAAAGCGGATGGTGCGGGCTTACAACAAAAAGGTGCGCCCAAGAGAATTCAAAGAAGGGGATCTGGTACTCAAGAGAATCCTCCCTATCCAGAAAGATTCTCGAGGAAAATGGATGCCCAACTGGGAAGGACCGTACGTCGTAAAAAAGGCCTTCTTAGGAGGAGCCCTGATCCTAACAGAAATGGACGGGGACGAGCTGAAAAATACCGTAAATTTTGATGCTGTCAAGAAATACTATCTCTAAAAAAATGGAGAGCTCAGGACGAAAACCCAAAACCGGGCATCTTGAAGCAAAGGAAGGACTCGAGTTGAAAACCCACAAAGGGCGGCTTGGGTAAGTTGAAAAGTTGAATATCCGAAGAGAAGGGTATCTTCATGAACATTGTGAAGAGAAGGCTTGGACAAAAAATTCTACACCGGTTGTTGGGTCATGTATCATTCATATCGAAGATAATGAGGGATCTTGTATTTTCATACTAAACTCATGTGTGTCATACCTTTCTTTTTAAGATATCTCGAAGCCCTTAATCGTAATAAAACCGTGTTTTTGAGCATCCATTCCTGGCCTTCTTGTCAATTTCAGTCAAATAAGATAACATAGGCTTATAATGAAACAAGAGATTTCGGAGCATTACTATGATTTAACCTTGAAAATGCAGGTGATCAAAGAAAACGATGTTAACTCCATCCTCCAGTTCCCTACATAATGACTAGGGAAGGTGAGAAGCTTTAAACAACCAGGTAGGATGACCAATGGCACATGACCTATCTATTCAAGGAAGGCACACGAGATAACAAAAGAGATCTCTTGGGTGAAAACCAGAAGGGCACCCCCTCAAAAAAAAACTCTCTTTAAAGTGAAAACCCGAAAGGGCGCTTTAAAACTCCAAATCATAATTGGAGAAAAAGAAAGGTTGAGATGGTTGAACCTGACAGTGAGGCGGAGTATCGACGCCTGTAAAAAAGGAGAAAGCAAACATATAGATCAAATAAGGACCAAAACAAGCCCACCAAGATATTGACTCTCATGCATCATGAATAGTCAGGCATCACTAGGATTAGGAGCATGTCAATTCATTCATTTGTCATAGCATTTTGTTTTCATCTTAGACATGTATCTGCAGATCCAAAGAGACATCGAAGGCCATCACGATGTGAATCCCAAATGAGAAGACAATGTTTTTACATACAAAAGACACATGTTTTCAAGCTCTAGAGAGAGGTTCTATATAGGAAGAATCCTTCTCTACGAGGTTTGAAAGCTGAAAGTTCTATATAGGAAGGATTGTGACTCAGGGGTGAAGACTTCTTGATTCTATATAGGAAGGACTCCCAGTCAAAGCAATTCACCCATGACACGCAAGATTATATAGGAAATCCTGCTGTGTCGAAAGTAAAGAGTTCTATATAGGAAGGGCTCCGAGCTTTATTGTCTTAGAGTAAAAGGTTCTATATAGGAAGAACCTGTAGCTCCGAGATTCCAGACGCCAAAAAGTTCTATATAGGAAGGGTGATGGCTCCAAGGTGAAGACTCATGATTCTATATAGGAAGAACTCCCAGTCAAAGCAATTCACCTATGACACGGGGTTATATAGGAAACTGTTGTGTCGAAAGCGAAAGAGTCTTATATAGGAAAGGCTTTGAGCTTCATTGTCTTAGAGTGAAAGGTTCTATATAGGAAGAACACTGTAGCTCACGAGATTTCAGACGCAAAAAGTTCTATATAGGAAGGACTGGCGGCTCGAGATTTGAAGACTAGCGAGTTCTATATAGGAGGAACTCCCGGTCGGAAGAATCCATCGGTGGCATAAAAGGTTTTATATAGAAGAAACCAGCGTTGAAAGTAAAGAGTTCTATATAGGAAGGACTCCAAGCTTTATTTTCTCAAAGTGAAAGGAAGGACTCATAATTCGGGATGCCAGAGCGAAGGGTTCTATATAGGAAGAGCCTGTAGCTCCAAGATCGGAAGGTAACGAAGCTCTATATAGGAAGAACTTACGAGCCTGAAGATTCAACCAAGGAAGAGCGGAGATGTCCAAAAGAATTCGTTTTCCAAGGCTACAAGCAGGAAGTCGATAAAAATGAGTGCTTATGAATCTTTGCTTTGTTTCCCATTCCATGAGAACAAGCAAAGAGGGGCAACTGTAATCACTCATTTTCACTTCTAAATATATTAATATTGCATGTATATTTATTACATGAATGTTACTAATATAAGGTGGTGTGTGCATGTATAAGCTATGTATACGTATTAGGGGTGTATGTATGTCGCGTATGTATCTAGAGTATGAGCGTATTT
The DNA here is from genome assembly GCA_019671005.1 of Hibiscus mutabilis. Classification (NCBI taxonomy): domain Eukaryota; kingdom Viridiplantae; phylum Streptophyta; class Magnoliopsida; order Malvales; family Malvaceae; genus Hibiscus; species Hibiscus mutabilis. The sequence goes on along the minus strand of CM033722.1, from coordinate 16,363,257 downwards.
GATTAATATATAGATGTTATGTTAATTATATGTATGATTATACGTACATATACTAGAATATTATATTAATTAATGATTGTATAATATAAGTATACATTTTCGTATGTATATGTATTCTTTGTTATAATTATATATTATTATTATTGGGGTGACAAAATGAAAAGAATTAAATATATTAAACCCAAATAAAAATGAAGTCCAAGTCCAATTACAAATTCAATTACAAGGCCCGATTGGCCCAAAATGAATCTTATCTAATTACAATGTGCGAGTAGCGTGGGCGTTGGATCAAGATCGATCCAACGCCACGATGCAACCAGGAAGTCAAAAATATACGCGGCGCGTGTTCCCATGTATGGACCGTTCGAGTGCCACGCGCGTGTGGTCCACGCGCGGACGCTTTAATATCCCACGCGCGCGTAAGATCCCGCGTTTCGACTCCTCATTGCGAGCTCCACGTGGCGCGAAATCTGAAGCCGTCTCATCAAATCGAGGCTTCATCCGGCCGATCGTTCTTCAAGCCATCTCGACCGTTAGATCGGATCGATCTAACGGCCGAAAACTTTTGTCTGGCGGTGGCGAGAATGTCCATACCGCCACCGCGCCCGATATTGATCCCCGTGTTGAGAATATGCCCAAGACAACAAGCAAAAGTGTCAGTTCAGATCTGAAAAAGAAGATGCAACTTGCAACAAACAGGGACAATAATATATATGAAACGGGAACTTTTGTAACGGGGGGCGAAAAAAACGAGAGTAGTAAAAAAAGGAGAACGGAGATCTTGTAGAAACAAAAAAATTGTAACAAGTCAAGTGATAATCAAAAGATAGTCCAGTGGTAAATTTTTGTCTCTTTTTTCTTACTTGTTTTCTTTACATGCATATACGAAATAGAACAAAAAAACAGAAACAAAAAAAGGAGAGTAGTCTTACCGGCGTTGTTTGTGGGTCTTCCCTTCCTCAGTGATAAGCCTTTCGGCTTCTACAAGCCAGATCTGATGAACTAAAGGGAGGAGAAGACCCTTTGTAGTGTTGTTTTGGTCTAAAAAAAATATTTTTTTGGTTCGTATTTCCTAGATCTAGGGCGAATAGAGGTATATACTCTGAATCCAACCTAGGATTCGTATTGAGGACGACAAGGGGGTTATTTTGGTGTATTTTGGAGGCTCGCCAGCGCTGGTTAGCGGCGGCCGGCGGCGGAGAATACGGCGGCCGGCCGCCAGATTCTGGGTTTTAGAAGAACAGTTGAGAGAAAAACGAAGAACATGGTTATTGTGAAAAACCAGAAAATGAAACAAATGGCCAAAATTTTGATTTCAGCCTTAAATGGGGGCTTTTATAGTTATTATTATTTTGCTAAATGGGTAAATTACACACTCAACCATCCCGCGTTTTCAATATTTTAATTTTTGTCTTGTCGCATGGTATAATTACAATCCCAGTCCTCTTGATATTTCAAAATCTTGTAATCCAGTCCCTAAATTACACCGATTCAGATTTTAAATGGCAAAATTACGCCTTTAGTCATCCCGCGTTTTCGAATTTTTCACTTTGGGTCTGCCCCTTGGTCTAATTACAATTATGGTCCTTTTAGGTTTTGTTTGTTTCGCAATTTCGTCCCTAAATTACATATTATTGCTCTTTAAATTCTGTCACTGACTTTTGTTTTTCTTTCATTTCAGTCATGTATTCTTTGTAAATACTAATGTTCGTATTATAATCGTATATGTTGATGTATTCTATTATTTTATTTTATTTTATGTCCCTCGTATATGACTCGTATTTTATGTTTACATATATATGTGTATTAAGATTATAATGGTCATGCGTCTTTTATCCGGTTATTCATATTAAGCATGTTGTTTTAGTTGATTCGTACATGGCGTATTTTGTATTTTATATGTGTGTGTTTTCTTGTTTTTTTTAGGGCTACATGTTAATGTATTTACCCTTGTTGTACGATATGTTGACCCTTATATGTTGTAATATGTTTTATTACCAGTATGCATGTCTTTTTGAAATATTTGTTCGTCTATATGTACTTATTCCTGCCTTGTTATTTTGACATATTATAGTTGTTTTTATCTATTATTCAGAATAATATGTATATATACATGTTTTAGTCTAGAATATCATTTATGTTAAATTAGTATTCTGGTATGTCAATATTTATTATATTTAAATATTTTGCCATGTTTTACGTTTTTGCCACTAAGATTGCATATCGAGATATAACTTGTTAATGCGGAGTCCTTTTATCCGAGCGTAAACGGGGCCAGTATCAAGCGTAGTGATAGTGGTTGGGCGTTTATTCTCGGGTAACGGGACCCTTAAAATATATTCGCAATTATGACCGAATTTTAAAATAATCGTCACTCTAATCCAGAAAATCCAATATTAATAAAGCGGTAATTATTAAAGTACCAATTTTGGGCGGTGTGGGGGTGCTAATCCTTCCCCATCCGTAACCGACTCCCGAATCCTGTCTTTTTGAATCTCTGGTTTTATGGTGTCCGGCCTACCTAAGTGGCCGGTGGCGACTCCAATCTTTAAATAAAATGCGGTTTTTTTAAAACCCCATGGAATAAATATTTTATATCCAAAAAATCACAAACACCTTTCAAACACCTTCGAAAATCCTCGTTTTTTTTGCGATATAAAAAAAAGAGACATCGCTACAGTGCCTACTCTGCTATCTTTGCCAACACAGTGCTGGCATCAGTCTGTTTGGCCTCAATGCTGGCATCAGTGTGTTGTCTGGCATCGGTTTTGGCATCATCTGTTTTTGCTTCCTCTTTCTCTACTTCCCTAAAATTATTTGCTGGCACAGGCTTCTCGATTTGGCAATTAATTGGCTGCTTGGCAGCCTTCTCCACCTCACACTACTTACCGCTCCGAAGAGTTATGGCTTTACATTGCTCATTTTCTTTGCGCCGAGCATCTTCTGTGTTACTTGGCAATGTTCCTTGGGGTCGATTGCTGAGTGCATTGACAATCTGCCCTAGCTGAACTTCCAAATTTCTCATTGATGCAGCCAAACTCTGGATTGTGGCATCATTCTTCTCCATGTACTCTGTGAGTGTGCCTCCTTGGTTGAGTCTCTACCCTTACTGAAAATTGTTTTGGGCTTTCTGTGGCATGGCATTCTGATAGAATGTTGGCATGGCATTGTTATTCTACCTCTGGGTATTCTGGCACTAGGCATTGTACTGGTTACCTCCCTGATTTCCCCATGCTAAGTTAGGGTGTTATCTCCAACCTGCATTATAAGTATTGGAGTTAGGATTATAGTAACGATTAATATTGCCAACAAAATTTACCGATTCAGGGTTGGCAGGGCATTCATCCACATGATGATTTTCTCCACAAATTGTACATAAAGGATCTAATGCTTTGACTTCCTGGGACTCGTTGTTCTTTTGCAACGTTCTTACCATGCTAGTAAGGTTGGATATCTTGGCATGAATGGAAGTTAGTTCGTCAACCTAAAATTTCCCATTGGTTTTAGTTTTGGTCCAAAGTCTCGCAACAGGATATTCCAAATCATTGATTGCAATCCTCTCTAAAATGTCAACGGCCTCAGTTTATGTTTTGTCAAGCAATGAACCGGCTGTTGAAGCATCAACAACAGTCCTTGTTTGTGCGTTCAGTCCATTGTAAAAGGTTTGGATCTTGGTACAATTCGGGAATCCATGCATAGGACACCTTCTCAATAAGTCTTTAAGTCATTCCCATGCATCATATAAGGTCTCATCCTCAGTCTGGCTGAATGTAATGATCTCACCCCGCAGCTTGGCAGTGAGTGTTGGCGGCTGGAACCTTGTCAAGAACTTTTGGCATAAGTCTGCCCATGAAGTAACTGAGCCAAGTGGCAAGGAATTAAGCCAAGCCTTTTCTCTGTCTCTCAAAGAGAATGTAAATAACTTCAGCTTCACGGTATCTTCAGGTACTCCATTTTGTTGGAATAGCTGTCAAATCTCCATGAACTATATCAGATGTTACCTCGGATCTCCAGTGAGTGCTCTATCAAACTGACCTACATTCAAAAGAGTTTGAATCATTATCGGCCTAAGTTCAAAATTGACAGCGTTTACCTCTGTGCCAACAAGTCCTGGCATCAAATTGTCAATGGTTGGTGTCAAATGTTCTCTAATAGGTCTCTCATTAACAACTGGGACAACAGGTGGTGGTGGTATCTCATTATTGAGTGGATTTCCTCCATTTTCACCACACCATTCCCTCCATTACCTTGGTTTTACATCTCTCGAAATCTTCTTTTAAACCTCCGCAAGGTTTTCTCAATTTTCGGATCGTATGGCCACTCGTCCACCACATGATGACTTCTGGTCTACACCAACAAAAATAAAAGGTAAAAACAAAAACAAAAACAAAAATAAAAATATAAAATATAAAATAAAGACAAGTAAGAATTTTAAAAAAATCAATTTTGTTGCAATCCCCAGCAACGGCGCCAAAAACTTGTAGGCTCTCGAAGTGAATGCTGGCAAAAGGGGCAAAAGATATATGTTGGAAAAATATAAAATAATGCCAAGATGAGTCTTTTACGTGCAAGTATACACGATCTGCAAGTAATACAGCTGGTAAGCTGAGTATTGATCCCACAAAGATTGACTTGGAATTCAATTGCTTTGATTGTTACTTGCCCTAAGAAAAAAGTTGATTTGATTTGAAATTGGTTTTGGAAAATAATTAAAAAGTAAAGGAATGAAAGTAAAGTAGAGACATTGGCAAGAAAGGTGTTCTAATGAATGATGAGCGTTGGCAGGGAATGCCTGGTTTTCACGTTATTCATGTCGTGCTAGCCTTTAATAACAACCTGTCTTGGCATTATTTGTCGAGCAGTTTCAAAATTAGTAAAGCCTCTCTCTATGGTCATTGCCCTAAATTGATCATGTAAAAACCCCTATATCTCTACAGTGCATGCTTTTAAATAAACCAATTTGATTAAGATCCAATCTATACTCTTAATGGGTAGATTTCACTCCCGAAGCAAGCTCATCTACTTGAACGACTTCTCTCAAAGCTTCTCTCCTTAGTATTCAATAACTTAATCGTTGCCACCCCAAGTCTGTTAAGATATTGAGAAGCAATAGGCCAACAGTGTCAGCTCTCGCTTGGCATAGTATTTAGGAAATATTAAAGTATGCCGAATAGTGAAAACATTGCCAAGGCATATTTATTATTGAAAACTAAAACATAAAAATAGCGTTCAAATACAAACATCCCCCACCAACTACAAAATTAGTTCATGGTGAGGGACTTAACCAAAAAACCACAAACGTTTCCCAAGTACATCATCATTTAAAACAAAATAAAATAACTTGAAAGAGAAAATGGGCTAGAAGGGGTATCTCGATGCAGCCCTTCAAGATCCAGGCTTCTCGGCCAAGTTGGTCGGACTACCCTTCCTAGGTGCAGCCGGTTGTCAATCGTCACACACCAACTCCTCACTCCGATTTTCCCCTTCTCTAAATGCTAGCTTGGTTGGTGTTTAAATAGGCGTGCGAGGAAGGGATAGGATTAGCTCTTCAAATTTTGAACTTCAACTGCCCATGGGATAAGGGATTATCATCTTATCCAAATTTGAATGAGAGCTGATCAGGCTAGGGCTGACGTCATATTCCCGACGTTGCCTTGGCACCCAAGCTTGGCATGAATCTGCCAACAAGTCTTGGCACCATCTTATCTGCTATTTTTTCAGAGATTGATCCAATTGCTATCTTTTTCGGAGCCTGATCATTTCCTATTTTTTCGGGGTCAAACAGCTTCTTGGCGTGACATCAAGTTCACTTCTCTTCCAACCGGTGCTTGGCATTGTCTGGTCCATCTATGCTAAAAGCACTGGGCATTCTCTCTGGCACTCATTCTTGTGTTGCTTTTCAGGACCAAATCCTATGACAAACCTGCAAAATTGCCAACAAAATAACCCTTCACACTGGCATAGACAAAACTCTAAACTCCTTATGCAAATGCATGGTTCTAATATTCTAATGCAACTAAATGTACCTAAAAGCAAGCAAAAGCATTGTAAGATTGGCATTAAAATAGTACTTTTGGAGAGGTAACATTGATTGATCCCGTTTTACACGAACAACCTTTCACATATCAAACAATTAGGCATTCATATCATAAAATATTATACCGGGTTAATCTCTTGTATAATATAACAAATTATTTACATGTGCTCAATCATATGTAAGCTAGTTCGGAGAATAATGTATAATAATTTCTCAATATTTTTTAGTGTTTTAAACCTATCTTAGTGTTCTAAATATAGTACTTCGCTATATTCGATCGATTACAACACTGAACAGAGTTCATTACATGAAAAAATGAACAAACATACAATTTTTGGCATTTAATTTCAAATCATTATTAAATCATGAATCCATTCATTGGGTCCAAAATTTATTAAAAGATAAATATCTAAAATTAAGAAACAAAACTATTGGGTACGATTAACAAATTTTGTCAACTCAAATCAATAATTAAACCTTTGTGTACTCTACAGAACTTGGTCCCAAGTCAGGTTCGGGTTCGAGTTTAGGATTAGGTTCTCATCCAGGTTCTCTTCTTAAGCGCTTACCTCTACCTGAGGATCTACCTCTACCTTTTCTTCCCCCGAATCTGCCTCCAGATAACATGTAACCCCCTCAACCCGTCCTAAAAGCCCGACAAAACCGAGAGTGCCACATTAGGTTTGTCGAAGCAAACATGAGAAAGGTTACAAAAAGTCAGTCTATTTTTTTCTTTTATCTTGTCTAAATACATATTAATGTTCATACATGTTCATACTCACAGCGGGTAAGCTCGCGAATGAAACGAGCCACAAAAGACAATCAATTGCATCATAAATGGAATTGGGGACTAAATCATAAATAATTAAAATTACAAAACAAAAATTGAATTTAAGGTTACCAATCCTCAATTAGTCCATTTACATGCCAACATGATAAATTCCGGATCAATTTAATCATTCCAACTCATACAATGCATTCCCAAGACTCAAGGACCAAAATGAAAGAACCAGAAACTTTCAAGATTCCAAATTAACCAACTTAACTGTACCCGTACTCGTGTTTCGATACGCCTATATGTTCTCAAAAACTCAGATTCCAATAGCTAAAATCCGTACCAAAATGCTTGTTCGCGTATCGATACACCTGGCAAAAATACCTATGACCGCATCGAAACACTTGCTCGAGTACCGAAACATCAAGCCTAAAATGGTAGGACCGTATCGAAACACCCTCTCGCGTATCGAAACGCTATGCCTGAAATGGCCTAGCCGTACCGGTACGATGACACATGTTTCGATACGTCTGGACTTGTAATGACATTTTTAGCTGGTTTTTCACACAAACCTAGATGCATTTAAGTCCTAGCAACTTGCATACACACATATAAGCATCCAACATCACACTTAACAACACATACACCAAGGTTTAACTACAACGCAAGATTATGCCATCCAAAAGATTGGTCTCGAGGCATGCTCCCTATAACTCACCACCAAACATACCAAAATGCTCAACTAAGCAATTATCAACAAGAACACATACCAACAACGCATCAAGACCATACTCAATAGGTTTAGCTCATCAAAACATGTCATTCAAGAAAAACTATCTAGATGCATACCTAGGTAACCATATAACATCAACCATAGGTAACAGTGCATGATAAGCGAAACATCAACAATCAAACTCCAAAATCACAGCATTATACATGCTCAACACCAGGGAAAACTGAATTACAAATCCCAAAAATCCATGGTGAACACATTGCCTTATTAATCGGAAACTAAAACCGAGTTCATACTCAAATAGTCTTGTCTTTGGATCACTTAATCCTTGCCTTTGCTACCTCCAAGCTTTAATGCTCTGCATCACTAGAGAAAAGAGAGCTTAAGTACACTTGCTTAGTGAGGATGCTCTTAAACGATGATGCATTTGAAAACCCTTGAAAACCAACACTTGTTTTCAAACCATGCTTACGACCTAAGCAAGTTCCAATAGTTTCAAATCAAAACATACATATCAACCATGTACAAATCAATACATATATTCCACATGCTTAATCCCAAGGCATCAGATACAAAATCATGCTTAAGTCCCAAAGCATTATATACAAAACCATGCTTAAATCCCAAAGCATTTTAAATAGATTCAACATTAAAATTCTCATATATTGGCAATTATAGTGACCCCGAATAGTCGACCACTATCCTTGATTAGCCGACTGCTAACCTTTAGTTAACCGACTGTTAACTTTACACATCGGATACACGAATCTCCCTTAATGATCGACCATCATCAAGACTACCCCATGCCGACCGCATTACTTTACAACCTTTTCGACCGCAATCTTTACATCAACAAGGGGAACCGACTGCTCAACCCAAGTGATAACAACATAGTCCGGGTAGCCGACCGCTATACCTCAAAGACTCTTAACCCACGATCGATTTTTAACCATATTATAGTGCACTTTATCCTATGGCATGCCAACTATATCTGAATGTTTTCTCACCTTGTCGCATAGCCAATATATCATTTTTAAAACCATTTACTCACAGTTTTACAATGTATTACAAAAAAATCCCCACATATGCAAATCACATTACCATAGCAATATCACATTCCGGACTAGAATAAACACCAATGCTCACTAGCATTAAATATACCTTTAAGCCACTGCATATGTACTTTAAAATCATTCATTAACAGTAAGTAAAGCAAACCATGTTTATGACTAAAACATGAATCACACATGCTCATATCTGAACCGATATTGAAGAGCAAAAGAGGGAAACTTACTTCCAAGCTTAGGTAAGTGTTTCAAACTTATCCTAAACTCCCAAAAAACTTTCAAACCTTTGAAAGACTTTTAAGAATGTTTCCACTCACCGATTTCACTTCACCTTGCTTGCTACCACGAAACAAGCTCCTGGTAAGTCTAGAACCCCCTCAAGATGCTATGCCTTGATTATCCCCTGTTTCGGCCACACAAAACCAGAGGAAACATGCATTAAAATGCATCCAATACTCTGATTCAACCCAAAACCCCTTAACTATCAACCTAAACAATTAGAGATTCAACCAATTCAGGGATTCCATTATTAAAAACAACTTATCCATATTATAATACATCCAAAATAAGATTGAAATCAATCTACAACACTAGAAAAAAAGATCTAAATCGAAAATCACAAGATTCTTCAATAAAACCTCAATCAAGCTAAAATCCAAAATTAATTAATCAAAACCTATTAGAAAACATATATAAAGAGCCAAGAACTTGAGAATTTCAGTAAAGAATCTTTCATTAGAGGAGAAGAACGAAACTTGCCTCCAATGAATGAGTTTCCCCTTAATTGGATGGTTTTTTTCCTCTTGAAAAGCAAAAAAAATTCAATAAGAATTGTGGAAAACAATTTAAGAAATCATTTAGCAAATCAATGAGTGAAGAAATTAAGATCATTACCTTAAATCTCTGATGGAAAAAAGAGTGTTTGGCTGAGAGTGTTTTGAGAGAAAATGTGAGAAAAGAAAAGTGACGTCAAAATGTGTTTTAGAAAGATAACTACCTTTTTAACTAAATCCTTTTTAATTCTTTTAATTAAAACCATTTTAAAATAATCTTACTTAAGGGAATACTCAGATTAGACCAGATGGTAAAATGGCTCCTTAAAGATTCTAAGTTTTGACTCTTTACAAAATAGTCACCTTTTTAAAATAGTTTTTAAAAATTGCGTTTTGGTCACTAGCCAAAATGTCATCCTTCCAAGGCTCATTTTCTAAAATTTGCCTTCACCAATATTTTAATATAATAAAATATAATGTTTAAACATTTTTCCATAATTTTATCTTTCAGAAAAATATCTGCTCCCGAATTCGACTCGAATCTCTAACTCGATCCACTAGACTGTCTAACCAGCCCCAAAACTGCTAGGCCCAAAACTGGGGTGTTACATAACCCGACACTCGATCTTGACTCACTCTATACTCTTTGGGCTTGGGCTTGTCGGGTTTGATATAAAAGAAGATAAGCTTCTTATTGGGCTTCAATCGTCAACTTTGGTTTGTTGTTTGCCACAAACCACTAAGAGAAATCAAAATTCGAGAAATCGAAATCATTCAGTCGAATGGGATCACGAGCTGGCAAACTGCTTGACCTGTCATGCCACTATGCTATGTATGACGAATATTTGTTTGGCCAATTCTCTTTGCTCTTACCCCGTAAGTCCACATGTTCCAAGTCATTCATATTGGTCGGGTCTTCTAGCACGGGCTGGTGGTATCCAAACTGCCTAAAAACCCAATTATCATAAAATAGTTCGACAATCACAAAATATAACAACGACATTACCGAACACCAATTTTCGGTATATTCGTAGGCATCATTTAGAATCACCTCGTGAATATCATCATTCTCATATGGCAATGATATGTACGTAACCAAAAATTGGATCAAAATAAATTTAAATTTTCAAATTTCAATCAAAAGTAAATTTGCATTACCTGCTCTTTACAATACATGCCAATCTTTACTCTAACTTCGAGGATTATTTTTACCTGCAACGCATTCTTCTTGAATGTTTGGCTATATTTGCACAATACAAATACGAACATCATGCTTCCCATTAATAACATCTAAAATTATTATGTGACTAAACATTATTACCTTGAAACGAGTGAGAATTCAAACGGAGGATCGCAAATAGGTGCGAGGAACATAAGCATGCACTAGGCCCATGATTGTAGCAACACCACACACCCACCAATATTGGCGTGAAATAATCTGTCGTTGACGACTGCCTAGGTCGCTGCCTTGCATAACTCACGGTACAGGAAACCTAATATTGTAGATCTCTAACTGAATTTTCTTGCTCCCTACGATGTCTCCAAGAATGGAAGATACTGCGTGCGCACATGAGAACTCGATTTGTCCAGCATTAGCATACCACTGAGAAGGAGCAATGTATAGACTCGATGAGCGTAATTAATTTATGCCGATATAGAATTTCTATCCACTTGAAACTCACTCTTTAGCCATGTCAGCTTAACACGTTTACCATCAACAACATGCGATGGTGGTGTCTTCCCCAAATACTATGATGTATAGTAACATATTCGAGGGTGATTGTGCACTCCCCGCACGACATGTGGAAGGTATGTGTCTTCGGTTTCCAATGCTCTACCAACCCATTAATCAACTCCGACATGATTTCAATGTCACGAATCTTTGATGCGTACCTAAAACTGGCATTCTTCAGAAATCCCTTTATATATTGCCTTGGCGGATCGCTCCATATCAAGCAAGGCCGAAATTTTGCATCATCGTTCTACAAACACAAAATTTAAATTAAATTAAAGTAGTACTTTATCATCATTTACAAACAATAAATTAAAAGTTGCAAAAAAACTATAAATTCTTACCAATAATTCCATGTTGTTCGTGATGTGAGAATCTTCAAGTCTTAACAACGCCATTTTCCTCAATAGTTAGGTGCAATTAAATGCCTAAAACATCACAAATCAATCGAATTTTAAAATATTTACAACACAATTTACTATTCGGATTAAAAAAGTATGCATATATAAAAAAATTGAATAAAAAATAAATCATATTCAAAAAAATTAATCGTAATCTAAAAAAGTCAACAAACGTTACCTTTAACCTTCCGAATTATGTGTGAGTTTAATTCTTTTTGGTGTCGTCTAAGAAAATCTTACGGCTTGACAAACTCTTTTGCTTTGCTCGAATAGAAGAGATTGAAAAATTTTTGTGTGTTCTAACCCTAAACAAAACCATCTATTTATAAGAATAAAAAAATCCAGATTTGCAAAAAACCTAAAAAACCCATAATATTTTCCCATAAAAATCGTGACGGCCCGTTAATTCAAAGGAAACTCACCGTGCCCAATACGGCGAGTTCGGTTTAAGATTAGGTTAATCACCTGATTAAAATTTAAATCGTATATTAAAAAAATTTAACTCATCGTGACCCTGTGGCGAGTTTGAATAAAAAATAATATTATTTTGGAACTCGTCGTGCATGTGCGGTGAGTTCACTGTAATGGTGCTAGTTCGGAAAATATAAGATTTTAAACCCTAATTTCATCAAAATAGAACCTATTGGTCCTACAAATGTCTTTAAGCCTTCTTTTGGGAGTTTTATATAAAACCAGAACCAGGGTTCCTCATTTTCAAAATCTTCTATTGGCAAACAATGAATGTTGCTGTTGGATATAAAAAAAACATAAGTACCAAGTAGGATAGTCCTGTTACCTTCTTCCACATTCCATTGCTTCTAACATGTTTCTTCTTAACCTTCCCTTATTTTCTATATTTGTCTATATTTGATAATTAGTACATATATATATATATATATATATCTTATTTATTGACAGACTCATCCGAATGAGGTATTACAGAAGGTCATTATAGGACAATCTTCCAATCATCTCTTGCTTTATTCGTAACATTAAAATTTAAACCCTAAATGTTGTTTAAAGATCTAACGTTTCATCCTGATAGACAAACTGGAGTTGGTAAAGAAATTATAATATATATATATACAAAGATTCATTAATTTATTTGTGTCTGTTTGTTTATATTTCTACACTTGAATTAACCCATTTTTCCTTGTTACCAATATACGATTTAGTAAAGAGACTTATGGCCTAGTAGAAAAAGGAAAATGGTTTTGTTTTTGTTGAATTAATAACTACATTGGCAAATATTGTACACTTTTACTCATCAAATTCAAAAAAAAAAAAGTGGTGGTCACCTACGTTTTAGTTTTTAAAATATTTGTATTATATATATTTTTTAAAAACATATATGATAGTAAATATATTTAGTATCTTTAAATATATAGATATGGTAATGTATTTATATATGATATTTTTTACACTTATATATTAATTATTTCCTATTAAGATTAGGGGTGTTCATGGTAGGTTAACCGTACCGTTTAGCTTAAATGGTTGGTTAACCGTTATAGCGGTTATTAACCGTAACTTAACTGTTAAGAAATGGTTAACCGTTAATTTTTTAAATGGTTAATCATTATAGTGGTTAACCGTTAAGAAACGGTTCAGTTACAGGTTAACATGTAACTTATTACAATTTTCTTTTCAAATGTTTTTTATTTTTTAGAATAATAAATCTATCTCTGATAAATATTGTATTAAACTTTTCAAAAAAAACTTAAATAGAGAGATTTTAAACACAAATTTCATACTTAGTTTAAAAAAAATACCTATAGGTTAACCATTAACCATCTTTTTAGCGGTCCGGTTAACCGAAACCGTTTAACCTTAACGATTAGGTTAATTAACCTATAAAATGAATGGTTATACCGGTTAACGGTTATAGTTTATTTTGCACACCCCTAATATATATATGAGATAGGATCCTCTTACACAATGTAAAACTTAAAAGGATGAAGGTAAATGAATGGGTGAGATTAACTGTAGAAAATGTGAAGGTTATCACTTGGGAAAAAATAATAATCTTAGCAATTTATTACCATTATCCAACGGTCGAAAAAGGTATAAAAGTAATTGAGTTTTACACAATGTGAGTGGATCCTAACTAACTAACTAACTAACTATATATATATATGGGATATGATCCGGTTACACAATGTAGAAGTTTTTAAGTTTTACATGTTTTTTTGGATCGTTAGATAGTTGAAACGGATGGCTGAGATTAACAGTAAAATATGTGAAGATTATCACTTGAAAAAAAAAGTAAAGAGTAATCTCATCCATCCACTTTCCCCATCCAACGATCCAAAAAACGTGTAAAACTTAAAAACTTTTACACTACATAAGTGGATCGTTCCCCTATAAATATATATATTCAACATTTTTTAAATGTGTTTAAGTTAAATTTTTTTGCCATATACATATTTTAAAAATTAATACATATAAGTATATTATATTGTATATATATATATTTAATACCTTAATGCATGTAAGTATATTTTTTGATAAATCCTAATTCTAGTCCTAATCCTACCTAGAGGTGAGGGGATAGGGGACTTTAAGGGGGAAGGAAGAGGGTGCTCCTAGTGGGTCTAAAACCCATGACTTAAGGGGATATGAGGAAACAAAGATGGACAACTTGTAGGAACTGCTTTCGGTTCCATTGTGGGTTATTTTCCTACCTTCTCCACAAGTTCCCACGTTGAACATGCTACATCCAACTTTCATGCTTACGTGAAGGTGGACGTGTGTGTAAGTGGTCAGTTAAGGTTGATTGTGGCCGTGAGGTTAAGGGGCATTAATGTCCAATGGGCAGTTTTTTGATGGGGAACCACCCCTATAAATAGTGATAGTCGAGAGGTCCCTAAGCACAGAAAACACTAGCAATTCATTTTGGATAAGGCATTCCATCTAGTGAGGTTCTTGAGTGCTTAAAAGATCCTTGGCGTTTTGAGTTTTCGTGTAGTTGAATTCGCTATATTCGATGGTGGTTCGAGGCATTTTCCACGGTGGTTTTAAGCATCCGACGGTGGTTCGACGTGCTCGACGGTGGTGTAACCACATCTCAATTTGGCATATGGTTTTGACAATGGCTGGAGGTATTTATGAATTTCGACCCTTCTGTTGCGTTTTGCTCGATTTATGTTTACATTTGGTATCCGAGCATGATTAAATCTTTGCCTTGTCGTTTTAAAGTTTGTATGTTTCTCAAAATTAAAATGCCATGTTGATCTTTAAATTCTAAAATTTTGAGAAAAATAATGTTGCAGACTTTTGTTTTAAAATCATAAGATTTTATGAAATTAATTTCTAAAATTTATTAATAAGTTTATTAAAAATAAATTTTAGAAATAATTTTTTATGTGCCTAAATTAAGAGATGCTATATAACTTATCTGATAATTAGTTATATACATAAAATTAGGTACATAAAACTTTAAGATTTATTGCATAAAGTATTAAGCAATAAAAACTATAGGATATATGTCTAGGGATCTGAATACTTTATTTAATTAGATAATTAGCCGCAGCAACTTTAATTAAATAAAATTATGGTAAGGATCTCATAAGGACTAGACATAAAATGTTGCATAATGAATTAGCAACAACTTTGAATAAAGTTTAGGGTTAATATCTAGCTAAGTGGTTTTCATAATTTTATTTAGTTAAAGACTAGCCACAACATCTTTAGTTAAATAAAATTACTAAGGTTAAAAATCACATACGGAAAGCTTAGATATTAAATCCCATTACATAACTTTTAAGATACAAATTATTAGATGAGTTTTTATAATTACCCACATTAATTATGAAAATAAATTTAATAATTTTTATATAAGGGATAGAAAATAATTCAATCATAAAATGGATCTAAGTGAATTAAAAATTTAGTCTACAAGAAAATTTTATGTCACTAGATTCATTATTTACATAATTTGCATTGGTAAATTATGACTTATGTTTGCCTCCAATTTATATTAAGCATGTATGTCAATTTATTTTTGCAGCTTTACAACCTATGAATATGTCTGATAATAAAGTAGATATCCTGAATTAACCAGTGAGAACTTTAAGTTCTGGAAGGAAGGTATTCTTCTTCAATTGGGGTGTATGGATATTGACTATGCTATAAGGAAATCTGAACCACATATCACTAGCACCAGCAATCAGGCTGATCTTGTTCTATATGAAAAGTGGGAGTGATCCAATCGCTTAAGTATTATGTTCATTAAGAGCAAGGTTCTGTTGATGTTCGTGGCTCGATTGAGCATTATGAGAATGTCAAAGAGCTATTAACGACTATAGAGAAACAGTTTCAGACTTCTCAAAAGTCATTAGCCAGCACCCTAATTATGAAGTTCACATCGCTAAAGCTCACTACAGTGAAAGGTGTGCGTGATCACATCAATAAGATACGAGATTTGGCAGCTCAACTTACGGCACTTGAGGTTGAAATGTCTGAATCTTTCTTGGTGCACTATATATTGAACACTCTTCTACCTCAATAAGGGCCATTTAAGATCTCTTATAACACACATAAGGATAAATGGTCTATTGATGAACTTTTGACCATGTGTGATCAAGAAGAGGGTAGGCTCGTACTAGAGATGGGATAGAGTGCACTGACAGTTACTCAAGGAAAGAGGTCAGTCCAAGTCAAGCAAAAGGGGAAGGCTAAAATTCAACCCCAAGCTAACATAAAGAAAGAGTTCACGTGTTTCTTCTGTAAAAAGAAGGGACACATGAAGAAAGACTGTGTCAAGCATAAGGGCTGGCTTGAAAAGAAAGGTAAATCAATCTCACTTGTTTGCTTTGAGTCAAATATGGTTGATGTTAATTATAACACATGGTGGATTGATTCTGGTTCTACAATCCATGCCTCAAATTCCTTATAAGGATTAAAAAAACCTGAGGGAACCAGTGGGAGCTGAGCGACACATCTATTTAGGAAACAAGATGCAGTCGCATGTGGAAGCTATTGGGATCTACGAATTAGTGCTTAGTAGTGGCTTTGTTTTAATTTTAGAAAAGACTTTTTATATTCCTAGTTTTTCTAAAAATTTAATTTCTGTTTCAAGATTTGTGCCCTTGGGGTATTGTTTTAATTTTTCAAATGTTAGTTTCAGCTTGTTTTATAAATCTGAAATTGTTGGAAATGGAATTTTATGTGATGGTTTTTACTCTATTGATTTACAAAATAATGTCACTCATAATGTTATGCACATTCAAACTGGTACTAAACGTTGTGTTATAAATGAAGATTCCTCTACTTTGTGGCACCGAAGATTAGGACATATCTCTATCGAAAAGATTAAAAGATTAGTAAATGACGGGGTACTCAATACATTAGATTTTACTGATTTTGATACTTGTGTAGACTGCATTAAGGGCAACCAGACTAACAAGTCAAAGAAATGTGCCAAGAGGAGTTCGACCATATTGGAAATCATCAATTCTGATATCTGTTGCCCAGACATGGATGTGCAAGGTCAGAAATACTTCATCACTTTCATAGATGATTAATCACGGTTTATGTATCTATACATGCTTCATCATAAAAGTGAAGCGTTAGAAGCCTTTAAAGTTTTCAAGGCTGGAATAGAGAAACAATGCGGCAAGCAAATAATGATTGTGAGAACTGATAGAGGTGGTGAGTATTATGGTAGATACACCGAGGAAGGACAATCACCTGGTCTATTTGCAAAATTTCTTCAAGACAACGGTATAGTTGCCCAATACACTATGCCAGGCTCACCTGGTCAGAATGGTGTTGCTGAAATAAGAAATCGAACTCTAATGGACATGGTGCGAAGTATGCTTAGTAGCTCTAAGCTACTTAAAACTTTATGGGTTGAAGCTCTCAAGACGGTTGTGTATATATTAAACCGAGTTCCAACCAAGGCTATCCCAAAGATACCTTTTGAGTTATTCAAAGGTTGGAAACTGAGTTTGCGACATATACGCGTATGGGGATTCCCGTCTGAAGTGAGAATTTATAACTCACAAGAAAAGAAGCTGGACCCAAGGACCATTAGTGGGTATTTCATTGGATATGCTGAAAAGTCCAAAGGTTACAGATTCTATTGTCCATCTAACAACACTAGAATTGTGCAATCAAGAAATGCAAAATTTCTTTAGAATGACTCAATCAGTGGGAGTGATCTGTCTCGGGATTCAATACCCGTATGTCATCCATCCACTTCAAGTGAGAGATTGGTTATCATAAATAACACCTCCCAAGCTCAACCGGGTGTTGAACAACCAATCAATGAAGTTCCACAAACTGCTGAAAACACTCCAGTAGATCAAGTTGTTCAAGAAAATCCAAAAATTATTGAACAACCAGTTGAACAACATGATCCACAAGAAAATGTTGGTTCAACATTAAGGAGATCTGTTAGAGAAAGAAAATCAGCAATTTCTAGTGATTATTTTGTGTATTTACAAGAATCTGACTATAACATTGGAGCTGAAAATGACCCTGAGTTATTTTCAACTACCATGAGTTGTAATGAATCAAAATTATAGTATGATGCTATGAAGGATGAGATGAATTCTATGAAAAGCAATGAAGTTTGGGATCTTGTACCGTTGCCTGATGGTGTAAAAGCCATTGGATGTAAATGGGTCTTCAAAACAAAAAGAGACTCAAAAGGCAACATAGAAAGATATAAAGCAAGACTTGTTGCTAAAGGATTCACTCAGTGAGAAGGAATTGATTACACTTAGACTTTTAGTCCAGTATCTAAGAAAGATTCCTTATGCATTGTGTTAGCATTAGTAGCTCAATTTGACCTTGAGTTACAACAAATGGATGTGAAAACTGCCTTTTTAATGGTGACCTAGAGGAAGAGGTATACATGAAACAACCTGAAGGATTTTCCTCTAGTGATAGTGAAAATTTGGTTTGTAAGTTAAAGAAATCTATATATGGATTGAAACAAGCCTCTCATCAGTGGTATTTGAAATTCCATGAGGTTATCTCTTCATTTGGTTTTGTTGAGAATGTCATGGATCAATGTATATACCAGAAGGTCAGTAGGAGTAAAATTTGTTTCCTTATTCTATATGTGGATGATATTTTACTTGCAACAAATGACATGGGTATGCTACATGAGGTGAAACAATTCCTTTCTAAGAATTTTGATATGAAAGATATGGGTGATGAATCTTATGTCATTGGCATTAAGATTCATCGTGATAGACATAAATGTGTCTTAGGTCTATCTCAAGAAACCTATATCAACAAAGTTTTAGAAAGATTTCGGATGAAAGATTGTTCACCTAGTGTTGCTCATATCATGAAGGGTGATAAGTTCAATCTGAACCAATGCCCGAAGAACGAATTTGAGAAGGAGAAAATGAAAAAATTCCATATGTTTCTACTGTTGGAAGCCTGATGTATGCTCAAGTCTGTACAAGACCTGACATTGTATTTGCCATTGGGATGTTGGAAAGATATTAGAGTAATCCGGGTATGGACCACTGGAGAGCTGCAAAGAAAGTTTTGAGATACCTCAAAGGGACAAAGGAATACATGCTTACGTACAAACGATCTGACCATTTAGAGGTGATTGACTACTCCGATTTAGACTTTGATGGCTATGTTTATTCACGTAAATCAACATCAGGTTACATATTTATGTTTTTCGGCGGAGCTATATCTTGGAGGAGTGTCAAGCAGACATTGACTGCCACTTCCACTATGGAGGTCGAGTTCGTTTCATGTTTTGAGGCTACCTCACATGGAGTATGGTTAAAGAGTTTTATTTTTGGGCTGAGACTTGTGGATTCAATCTCTAGGCCATTAAGGATATACTGTTACAATTTAGCTGCCGTCTTTATGGCTAAGAACAACAAAAATAGAAGTCGAAGTAAACACATCGACATTAAGTATCTAGCCATAAGAGAACGTGTTAAAGAAAAAAATTGGTCATTGAGCACATTAACACTGAGCAGATGTTAGCTGATCCTTTGACTAAGGGCATGCCACCACATAAATTTAAGGATCATGTCTTCACTAGGAACTTGTTCCCACTTTGTAAATTTTCGTTGTAAGAACGATTCTGTTGAAACTCTAATAAAGTTTGATATTTCTCATATATGTTGTGTACACATTAAGTTAATTGTTTCGAGAAATGTCACTAAAGTTTGGACCTAGAATAAACATCGGGTTTATTCATTAAGTATTTGGGCTAAAGTGTTGAGACTTTATGTATTGTGATACATGGAAGATACTACTCAAATCCATAGAGAAAATATCGCCATGATTCATACATTATGTTTTGACTTTAAGTTCTCATAGACAATACGAACCGAGTGGGAGAATGTAGGAACTGTTTTTGATTCCATTGTGGGTTACTTTCCCACCTTCTCCACAAGTTCCCACGTTGAACATGCTACATCCAACTTCCATTCTTACGTGAAGGTGGACGTATGTGTGAGTGGTCGGTTAAGGCTGATTGTGGCCGTGAGGTTAAGGGGCATTAATGTCCAATGGGTGGTTTTTTTATGGGGAACCACCCCTATAAATAGTGATAGTCGATAGGTCCCTAAGCACAGAAAACACAAGCAATTCATTTTGCATAAGGTATTCCATCTAGTGAGGTTCTCGAGTGCTTAGAAGATCCTTGGCGTTTTGGGTTTTCGTGTAGTTGAATTCGCTATATTCGATGGTGGTTCGAGGCATTTTCCATGGTGGTTTTAAGCATTCGACGGTGGTTCGACGTGCTCGACGGTGGCACAACCACATCTCAATTTGGAATATGATTTTGACAATGGCTGGAGGTATTTATAAATTTCGATCATTCCGCTGCGTTTTGCTCGATTTATGTTTACACAACTTCGTCAATCGGTTAAATATGTTTGCTCTACATGTAAGTATATTTAATATATAGGTATGGTAATGTATTTTATATGGTAATGTATTATATATAACTTATTATAATACCTTAATGCATGTTTGTTTATATACAATATCTTTTACAATTATATATAGAATATTTAAAATGTGTTTAAGTTAATGTTTTGAGTTAATTGCACCACACGTCCCCAAACTATGACACTCATTTAAATTGGTCCTTAAATTTTAAAGCATTCCTATTTCATCCTCAAATTATGACCTTCATTCTAAATTGGTCCCCAAACTTTTGAGCATTCTAGTTTCATCATTAAACTTTGACTCTCATTCTAAATTGGTCCTCAAAATTTTTGAACATTATAATTTCATCCCCAAATTATCAATGTATGCTAATCATATCTTTTGTTAATAAAATTGTTATAAAAATTGTTAATTGTCATGAAACACTTATGTGTATTATGTAATAATATGATGTGATATAAACGATAATTTGAGGATGAAATTAGAACATTCAAAAAATTTGAAGATAAAACTAGAATGCTCAAAAGTTTGGGGACCAATTTAGAATGAATGTCATAGTTTAAGGATGAAATTAGAATGTTTCAAAGTTTAGGGACTAATTTAAAATGAAATTTATAGTTTGGGGACGTGTGGTGCAATTAAATGACGTAAATCTTATTAAGATTTGGGCCGTTGTAGGCATGTTGCCTAAACTGATTTCTATTGTGGACCGAATCCTTGATTTTCTCAGTGACATGGTAGCCTAACACAATCCATGTCAAGAAAATGGCCCAACAATCTTTGAAGTGAAATCTGGTCCGGTCCGACCCGACCCATTTCTCTTCGAAGCTGGAAGATTTCGTTTCAGCTTCCTCCTTTCCTCATTTGAGCTCTTCACGCTAAGAAGATTGCTAATGGAATATCTCAAATTCAACATCTGATATTGCATCGCCAAATCGAAGCTCTCCTCTAAAACAGTAGAAGAAAACGATGGCCGAAACCAAAGTAAAGAGCCACAACGACGATAAACCCAAGCCAAGAGTTCGCCCAATTGTTCGCCTCGGGATCTTCCTCGTTTCTCACAGCTTCCTCGTCAGGTAAACTTAATTTGACTTTCCTTTTTCTCCCCGATTCTTGGGCTTTAGATCGGTTAGTTCTTTTTTTTATGTTTTTGCCCTTCTGAATCTTTTTGATGTTAATCTCAGTGTCGTCTGCTGCACTTCTGGGGTTTTGGCTCTGTTTCTACTGCCTTTTCTTGCTAAAAACACTTACATCTCCGAAAATGCCCTCATGCCAGGTTCCCTTTCATTGTCATTACTCCAAGCTGCAGATTGAATAATTTGAATGTTTTCTGTGAAGTGCCTATTTTAAATGAATCGAATTTGAATTTAAGTTGAGTGTAATTTACTGTTTGTTTTTTATGCAAATCTATAAAATAGAACACTGGATTCATCACGGGAAGAGGAAAAAAGCTGATATAAGATTGTATTTCACTTTTATTATTTATGTGATTTGTTTTATCAGCATTTGACCACCCCTTTATGGATGCTGTAGTAATTATAATACTGTTTGATTTTTTCGATCTGAGTTCTTTATGTTTGATGTGTGGCTTTGACTTATGCAGGTTCCGCAAGTCCCATGCTTTCTAATCAGCATGTTTTGGATGGAAATAGATTGGTGAAGGATCTAACTAATTCAAACCTGAAATCTTCTGAAACAGGAATGTATGTGGTGATTCTGTGCATGTGTTTCTAAACTCTTGGTTGCATAGTTTTTGTTGTTTTGTGCACAAAGGGTTCTGGTATTGTAGCATGTAATATTTACAGAGAATGCTTGAGAGTTTAAGTTTAAGAGCAAGTTATAGTTATCATGTCCATTCTTGTTTTGTCTATGATGTAGAATCCCTTTATTTCGGGTTCTTGTGTAGTGCCATGGATCATATTTTATTGGGTTAAACCTGGGGTAACTGAAGTAATAGATATAAACCTAAACCTAAATATATGAAATTTTCTCAAATTTAGCTGTCCCACATTTAACATAGACAGCTTGAATTTGAACGTCGTTAATATTTGATTTAAAATAAACCAGAAATTGATTTTTTGTTGCTTTTATTTACTTTGAGATTCTTTTTCATAATCGAGTAAATATGCAATCGATCTCTCACATTTTTGGATTATGAGCTTGTAGTTATCACCTGCCTGAGTGAACAATACATGGATAAAAATGGGTCAAAGAACTTGATCTGATTCTTTTTCCCTTGTTTATATTGTCATTTCAGAGAAAGTCACAAAATCATTGCACAATACATGTTAGACTTGGGTGCTGAAGTTAGTTTCCACAAATTCCACCCTCAGAAGAATCAGTTTCATCCACTGCACTTTTTCTCTAGTCCTGATTCCCGTGAGATACAAGAGAATTACAGTTGTTCATCATATGGTATCAATACAGTTGGAATTATAAGAGCTCCTCGTGGTGATGGGAAGGAGGCTATTGTCTTGGTAACACCATACAATGCCCTAAAGAGTGGCTCTGGTGAGGCTTTATCTTTAGGCATTGCATACTCGGTATTTTCCTTGCTCACTCAAGTTACTTGGCTAGCCAAGGATATTATATGGCTTGTTGCTGATTCGCAATTTGGGGAATATGCAGCGGTTGCTGCTTGGTTAAGAGAATATCAAACTCCTAAATTTAGCAGCCCGAGTACTCTGAACGCTGAGATGTGTCCAGATATTAATAATCTTTTTGAGATAAAAGTCCATTCTGTGGCTGGAAGTAAATTCTCCTATAGCTTTAGGCGTGCTGGGACAATGGCTGCTGCTCTGGTCCTGAAGGTTAGAGATCAAAGTGAACAATTTGAAGACACTATTAGCATTTATGCTGAGGCATCTAATGGACAGATGCCAAACTTGGATCTCATCAATGTTGTAAATTATTTGGCAGTGCACAGACAAGGTTTGCGCATAAATGTGGAGAAATTGCGGTCCCTCCTTAACTCCAGTTGGCTTAAAAGTTTGGGTGAAATCTTTGAATCTCTAGCAAAAGTAGCTAAAAGCTTAAACCCTAAGTGCAAATTTGGTATCCCTGCAACAGAGTATGTTGAAGGTACTGCTACACTTGCAAGTTCATTGTATTATCAGGTATAATACAGTTGTTACTTGGTTATCTCTGATTTTATTCATTGTTTTCCTCCATTTTATGTTTCATTTGTCACAAATACTCTACTTCTAGTAGTATCAAATAGATGAAGTTAAATTTTAAGGAGATGCACATTTGTGCTTCTCATTTTTGGTCTGAAAAGTTGTTTACTTTATCCATATTTCTTTCATTTTTGTTAGGCCCTTGGTGTGCCAACAGGCCCTCATGGCGCCTTCCGTGACTACCAAGTTGATGCAATCACATTGGAGATTTCACCTAAATTTTCTTTGGATAAAGTCTGGCGCAATGACATTCTTCTGAGAGGTGGCCGGTAAGTGTTATTTCCCTTTGTTTTCCATTTTCATTTATTATTGTAGTTCTCATCAGCAAGTGGCTTTGGACAGGAGGTTATCTTGAAATTGTGAACTAGATTATGTGAATAATCTTGTATATAAGTTGTATAGAATATAGACAGGCAGTTGCCTTCAGTTAGGTTTTACGATATATAGATCAATGGTTAGATAACTCTGTTATTGCCACTTTTGTTTTCTGAAGGATTTCATGTTGCTTGGTGCAGGTTGATTGAAGGAGCCATCCGATCAGTGAATAACCTCCTTGAGAAGTTTCACCAATCATTTTTCTTGTATCTTTTAACATCTCCTAGTAAGTTTGTGTCGGTAGGGGTTTACATGATTGCATTTGCACTTCTCATAGCACCACTTCCCATGGTTGCAGCTTCTCTGTATGTTGATGCAAATAGTTCAAGCAACTGTTCAAAAGGTGATAGCTCAACTCCATCTGCAATCATTGATACTGATGAACGTGGTATCACTATCAGATCTTGGAGGTGGCTTAACTCAGCAAAATTAGTTTTTATTGTTCACTTATGGGGTGCAATTGTTTCTTTACTTCCATATTTCATCTGCCAAATACCTGATTGCAGCCCAACGACCAGCGTCGTGATATGGGTTTTGCTGTCAATCCTTAGCCTTCTCATCCTGAACACAGTTCTTGCCTCTCCTTTTGCTTGTGTTAAAGCATCTCAAGAGAAAGAATGGGCTCTCCTGAAATCAGTGACTATCTCTTCAGTGTTTATTGGATTGGGGCTCATGTCGGTCATTAATTTTGCTACCGCAGAAATTGGAGCTTTATTGTTGGTCCCAATGTGTTTGCTGGCTCAACCCTTAAAGCTTGATGTTAGAGCTGGTACTTTGAGAAGTTTTTTCAGGATTATCTGCAATCTGGTTTTAGGGCATATTGCCTTTCCGCCAGCTGCATTTTTTCTGTTGAAAGGGATGCTTGATGGTTTCGGCAGTGCCAATGTGGGTGACTTCTGGATGTGGGTTGAGTCTCTTTGGGCATGGAACAGCGCCACATATCTCTTCATTGGTATGGTACAGTTGCCATGCTGGGTCTTATGTGTTAGCATTGTGTTTCATAGTTGTTAACACGTCTTAATTCGCTTGGACCTGCAAACTTGATATCAAGTGGATTTTAGTTTCATTGTTTGCCTTCTTACTTAATTTCAACCTTTTAATGAAAATTGGACTTAAACTCGGAGAGTGCATGCGACCGTTGCTGGAGCTTGGATGATATGGGTCTGATTTTATAATTAGCTGGATGGCTGGCAGGACTAGAATGAGGTTTTGACATACTTGTTACAGGTCTTTTAAGAAGTGGCAACCCACTGATGATTGATCAGTCCTTTATGATTATTTTTGCTCCGAGTCGATTAAAGTTCCTCTCACGGGTAGAGTCGGGCTTGCGAATAAGCTTACATGAGCCTGCAACATAGAGATAAACTTGCCTTTAAAAGGAGTGTGTCTACAACTACAAGTAGAATCCTTGCACAACTTATTGAATTTTGTATGAAAAAGACAGGTGATGAAAGAGAAGATTAGGCAATATTTTATTGGCTATATCAACATAATTTCTTGGAGTTGAAGAAATTAAGAATAGGGGTTGGGTTTGCAAGGCTGTTGAACGTTGAAATAGAAAGAAAATGATGAGGAGATGATGCCATAGCTTCCAACTGAATATGTTTGTTTTATATGCTTTCTTTTCTCTAGTTAAAGCGACATGTTTGTCATGGATGAGTAAAGCAAAGGAACATATTCAACATCCACTTGAAAAAAGCAAACTTGATTCTCTCATAAAGATTGCTCATGTCTATGGATTCTTTGCTGCTGCTTTAATCATATGTTTGTAATTAAGATTAATTAAATTTAGAACAAAGAAGAGCTTAAAGGTTTCTAATACAAGCATGTTAAAGATAATTAAACAAAAGATCTTAGCTTGCTTATAGGTTTATTTCCCTTTGCCTCCAAGTCTAATCTTTCAAGCTATAATGTGAAGGGTAAGATAAGGTGGTTATTTTTCTTAAAAAAGAGAACAATTGAAAGTCTTTGTTGGTGTTTAGAGAAAGAAATCATTTTATATTATGCTTGAATTGTGATTCCTTGAAACATTATTAATAATTAAATAGTTCGAATGCTTATCATCTTTTAGCTGGTTGACGTCAATAAGGTAAATTAACTAATAAAGAAACTAAACAAAGAGCATTAAAAAAACAATATAATTATGTCATAAGGAGTCATTCGTTACTTTAATCAGTCACCTATAAATCTTGGATAAAAAAGGATAGAGTAAGTTATGATTTATAATTAAATGCCCTAGTTGATAATTTTATTTGTTATTGACTTAAATTAAAAATCATCCTTTAAATTATATTATTTTTTGTTTTAAATACTTGAATTATTTTTTTAGTTAAAATAAGTCCCTAAACTATTATATGTGACTGCTTCAAGTGTCTAAACTATTTTTTTTGTTAAAACAAGTACTTAAATCTTCGTGACATGCCAACTGAAAAAAAAAAATTAACTAAAAAAATGACGAGCTTAAAGCGGTTACATGTAATAATATAAGAATTTATTTTGAACAAAAAATAATTTAAATATATAAAGAAAAAACATAATTTAGGGAGTTATTTTTACTTTAAGCCTTTATTATTTTTGAACCATTGAATAAAAAATTTAAATTTTAACACATAGAAACCTTTAATTTTGAAAAAGAAATACAAATATTCCCTCACTTCATGAATTTGCAAGTCTCAATTGTTCAAAAGTTGTCTGTTTTTTAGTTCCAAAAAAAAAACAGTTGTCTGTTTTGGTTGTCCGTTTTTGTACGGGGAAGCTTGTTTTACTTCCACCACCACCATGTGTTCGATGACCTTCCGTCTGTGCTAAGCTAAATTCTCAAACAATCAAGATTCAGCCTTTAAATTACAGCCACGAAACACAGTTTTCAAAACCCAATAAAGGAACTCAAAGCCTCAAATAGAACAAAAAAAAAAAAACTCTGAAGTTAGCAGAGTTTGCGAAGAGACAGACCATGGATAGTATGCTATGTGATGAACTAGTGCAAGAAATATTCAGAAAACTTCCCTCAACTCCATCATCTTCTTCATCAGTTTGTTTAGTTTCCAAGCGTTGGCTTAACCTTTACAGAAGCTCAAAAACATCTCTTTCTCTCAGGTTTCCACTACACAATTCCACGCTTCTCTCTCTGCCTTCTCTTCTTTCTCATTACCCTGCTCTTTCCTTTCTCTCTATTGTTCTATCTGATGCCACCGCCGCCATCAGAAATTCAACCACCACTGTCTTCTCCGATCACTTGCTTTTCATTGCCTCTTCTTCTTGTCCTAACCTGCATCATCTCAGGTTCTTAGCCGGCCCAGTTTCTGGTCTTCCTTTATTCTCCCTATCAAAATCTTGTTCCAAACTTACTTCAATCACTGTTTCTTTATCCAGACCTATTTTTCTCAACTGGGTTGTTTGGTTTTCTTGCTTAAAGGAGTTATGTTTACATCTGTGCTCAACTGATGTTGTTAGTTGCGAAGATAAGCGATTCGGGTCGTCTTCGAACGAAGAATCCGATGTAAAATTCGGTCTAGAAACTCTTTGTTTGTCAGGAGTTCGAGCAGATGATAAGGGCGTTAGTTGGCTATGGAGGAACTGCAAAAGGCTTAACAAATTACAGCTAAAGAGATGTGAGAGCGTCGGCGATGGAGAATCCTTTTCATCATTTATCTGCTGTGTGGAAGGTCTTCAAGATGTAGAGTTAAGGAAATGTAGGACCATAATTGATAGAGTTCTCTTAAGATTAGCACAGAATTGTGCTTCATTGAATTCTCTACTAATCCACGATGGATGTAGCAGACAAGCGTTGCTTGAATTCATAACAACCTGCAGGTTTAATCTGCAGAAACTCGACCTCAGATTGCCATTAGACCTCGATACCGATCACCTCTTCGCCATTGCTATCAATTTAAGAGGTCTCTCAACACTTAGGCTTCGAAGTTGCTGTCTGGTTACCAGTGAAGGCCTGCAGGGTCTTGTGACCGCCTTGAAGCCTACACTCGAACAATTGGCTTTAATAAACTGTGATGTTGTTGATAGAGAGGTGGGATTTCTAGCCACGCTGGGACAAAATCTGATGATGTTAGGGAAATTGGACTTGTCTTATAATGAAATGTTACTTGATAAAGAGTTGATTTCTATGCTAGCTTCTTGCAGTAATCTGTCCGAGCTGAAGCTGAGAGGTTGCAGAAAGCTAACAAGTACAACCATGGTTTCCATATCTAAGACCTGCAAAAGCTTGCAGAGTGTTGATATCATTAATTGTCCTGGGATTGAAGCTCAGGCTGTTGAGTTCTTTGTGTTGAATTGTCCACAGTTAAGACAGATTCAGGTTGAGGAGAGCAAGGTTTCAGACACTGCAAGGACAAGGGCTTGTCATAAATTTATAGAGGTGACTTCTGGTTGATTTTCTATTTCTTCATGTTTTATTGGTACAAAAATATCTGGATTTCTATCTAATAGCCATGTTTCCTTTTTGGGGGGAACACCCAAAACAAACATGTTATTGTAATAAGAAAACTGCAATATACAATCTGTGTTTGAATTGGAGGAAAGGGAACACCTGTGTTATTTATGATACCATAGGATTGATTCTAGTGACAATAGATTGTATGGTTTTTTATTCTCTTGGGGAATATATAAGGTGAATATTAATTGGAGCAATATATTGTCACGGGCCACCAGCCCATGACTGAGACAGGTGCACACCAAGGGGCCTGTACAAGCACACCACGTGCTTCACCAGACCGAGGGGTCCAAGTCCGCACCCTACACGCACACCATGAGGCCGAGACAAGTGTTGTGGCCATCCCCTCTATAGGACCACAACCGAGTAGATATACCGTGGCTAGCTATGTATAAGGCCCCATGGTTGAGTAAGTAATAAGTTGTCCTCGTTTCAATCATTATTATGTTTAGGGAAAAGAGTCTGTATTTCCATAGTTAGGGAAGAATGTCCTCGTTTCAAGCATTTCAGTGTCTACTCGGGTCATTTCCATAAAATTGTTTTCGCATATATGTAGGGGGTGGACAGTCGGCAGAGTTTGGACTGATCCACTGGTACAGGTACGTATCCTACACACCATCGAGGCGGCCCCTACCGCCCAAGTCGATGGTGTGGGTGAGTCTTCTTTTGTAACCCGAATATTTTCTTTTATTTAATAAAACTACTTTTTCCTTCGGGGAAGGTGGGGGTCGACCATGGGCATCCGCTATGCCCTACGGTATCGACTCGTGGCTTGAGGGATTATGTTGTGGCTTGAGACCTGACGCGTTGTTTGTTTTATCTGGGACAGATCTATAGAGAGCAAGGTTGACTCGATCGGGAAGCGTCCCTTTCAAGTGCCGCACGGTTGACTTACCGAGTAAACAAAGATACACCTAGATCAAGGGCTGACTTGGTTGGGAAACATCCCTTCCTAGTGCCGCACGACCTACTTGTCGAGTGAACGAAGGTATGGCCGTGACACTTGGTATCAGAGCAAGGCTTTCGAGCCGGGTTGATGTGAATTTAAACTTTGTACGACATTAGATGGTTGGACTCCACACCAAGCGCCCTCGTAAAAGGAGTGGGTTGGGTGAGTCCATAATGTGAAATAAATTGAGGGTTGGTTAGTGCACGGAGGTGCCTGACTATTGTTTCGGGCACAGAGGTGCTTGGTTATTATCTCCGCGCAGTGGCGCTCATTCCTTTGGCACAGTGGTGCCTGGGCCAGAATTTGTTGCACAGAGGTGCATGTGAGTTTTATAGTGGAGCCAGCGCACAGAGGTGCCTGTCGGTAACCACTATAGCGATTGAAGCATACGCGGTGCTCGATCTTTATATTGCACAGAGGTGCTAACGAGTTGGACCTGGTGGGATCAGTACACAGAGGTGACTGACGCTAACCACCATGGTTGTTTTTAGTGCGAGAGGCTCTTATTTCTTATTGCACGGGGTGCTAATGAGTTGGACTGGTGGGATCGACACGGAGGTGGTGACGGTAACCACTATGGTTGTTCAAGTGCAAGAGGCACTTATCATTTATCGCACAGAGGTGCAAACGAGTTCAAACATAGTGTCATCAGTTTACGGAGGTGACTGACGTTACGCACTATGGTTGTTTTGTGTCGAGGCACTCAATACGTCTTGAAGCCTTAGCTGGGTCGTCATAGTGAAATCAGTACACAAGAGGTGTCCGCGTTAATCACTATGGTTACCGGTATTGAGAAGTCGACTACTTGTGAATTGTTGATGCATGTCTGGAAATCATATTGCAAACAGTGCACAGAGGTGCCTGTCGTTAACCAGAAAAATGATTATCCTTAAGCATGATGTCACGTGGAAAGTAACCCCTATGGGGCTCATTTATGTTCAACGCAGAGGCGCTTGTTGTGTTGAAAAGAATAATGTTGTTGGTTTTGTGGCACAATAGTGCCTAACTTGATCATTGAGAATCTGACAATTATTTTTTTTCTTTTCTTTCCTTGGCACAATGGTGCTTGGCTATGCTTGCAGGATACCGGGGTGCATATTTACTTTTGAAATGGCTAAAAGTCGAAACAATAGGTCGGTTGACCCTGATAAATTTGAAGAGCTGGAAGCTGCAGTAGCTGCCATGAGAGCTCATATGGTCACAAGCGATCGTGTTAGAGGGAAATTGAGGAAGCCCAACAGACTGGCGGATGCCATAAAGGAACTCAGTAATGAAGCAAAAGAAGCTATGAGTGACCTTAAGAACGAGTTGGCAGAACTCAGATGTCTTGTCAACCTAGTCCAAGTGGCCGTAGGCAATTCAACTGTAGGTGACAGGGGCCAGAGGGCCAAGGTCCCAGATCCCCAGCGGTTTGAAGGGAACAGGGATGCCAAAGAACTTGAGAATTTCTTATTTGACATTGAACAATACTTTCGAGTAGTGCATACAACCTCAGATGAGGACAAGGTATCCACCGCCTCGATGTATTTGACAGGGGATGCTAAGTTGTGGTGGCGGTCCAAGTTCGATGGCAATATGTGCTCCGTCAAGACTTGGGAGGAGATGAAGAAGGAATTGAAGAATGCATTCCTCCCAGAGAATGTGGAGTATAATGCACGGAAGAAGTTGAGAGATCTCTCACACACAGGGACAGTACGCGAGTATGTGAGAGAGTTTGCCGCGTTAATGTTAGACATCAAGGATATGGCCGAACATGACAAAATGTTCTACTTCCTAGAAGGGCTCAAATTATGGGCGAGAACAGAGGTCCAGAGACAAAGACCGCAAAATGTGGTTGAGGCGATGGGCTGCGCTGAACGACTTAGTGATTACAGTGAAGGTTCCACAAAGCGTAAGGGCACACCCGCAAGTGGCGATGGCAGTAGTCGGAGCAATGGGAATGGTAATGTCAATGGCAATAGTACGGGTAATGGCATTGACCATGGTAACGGCAATGGCAGTGGGATAGCGAGTTATAAAGTGGCACGAGTAGAGAAACCTTCAACTTGGGGAAGAGATAGAGGACAGAATAATGATTCCTCTAGGCGAGGGCTTCGCTGTTTTCTTTGTCAGGGTCCCCACCGACTGGCAGAATGTCCACAGAGGAGTGCACTATCGGCGCTGAGAACTACCCCAAAAGGGTTGGATCAGGTTGGCCACCAATTGGATGACAAGAGGGATGAACCAGCTAGAATGGGTTCCATTCGGTTCTTATATTCTATGCAAACAGAACAAGACAAGGCTAGGACTGAACCAAGGAGAGGCTTGATGTATGTGAACATAGTTTTGAATGGGAAAGTCACAAAGGCCTTGGTAGACACAGGAGCAACTGACTCCCTCATTTCTCCAGAGGAAGCTGAAAGGTGCAATCTGACTCTGACCAAGGATGTGGGGCGAATAAAAGCTGTGAATTCTGAAGCATCAAGTATATGGGGAAGTGTAAAGAATGTGAAGACCAAGATTGGATCATGGGAGGGAATGATTAGCTACACAGTAGTCCCTATGGATGACTTTGATGTCGTCATAGGTTTAGACTTCATGATAAGTGCGAAAGCCGTCCCCGTCCCTTCGGCGGGTTGTTTGATCTTCCAAGGGGAGCAACGAGGAGTGGCAGAGGCCAAAATTCTTCCAAAGGCTACTGGGAAGACGTTGTCAGCAATGCAATTATACAGGGATGGAGGAGATGTGTCCGGGAAGCGTGAAGCTCAAGTCCGCCAAGTCAACGAGGACGTTGACAAATTAGGTGGGGGAGAATGTTGTGGCCATCCCCTCTATAGGACCACAACCGAGTAGATATACCGTGGCTAGCTATGTATAAGGCCCCATGGTTGAGTAAGTAATAAGTTGTCCTCGTTTCAATCATTATTATGTTTAGGGAAAAGAGTCTGTATTTCCATAGTTAGGGAAGAATGTCCTCGTTTCAAGCATTTCAGTGTCTACTCGGGTCATTTCCATAAAATTGTTTTTCGATATATGTAGGGGGTGGACAGTCGGCAGAGTTTGGACTGATCCACTGGTACAGGTACGTATCCTACACACCATCGAGGCGGCCCCTACCGCCCAAGTCGATGGTGTGGGTGAGTCTTCTTTTGTAACCCGAATATTTTCTTTTATTTAATAAAACTACTTTTTCCTTCGGGGAAGGTGGGGGTCGACCATGGGCATCCGCTATGCCCTACGGTATCGACTCGTGGCTTGAGGGATTATGTTGTGGCTTGAGACCTGACGCGTTGTTTGTTTTATCTGGGACAGATCTATAGAGAGCAAGGTTGACTCGATCGGGAAGCGTCCCTTTCAAGTGCCGCACGGTTGACTTACCGAGTAAACAAAGATACACCTAGATCAAGGGCTGACTTGGTTGGGAAACATCCCTTCCTAGTGCCGCACGACCTACTTGTCGAGTGAACGAAGGTATGGCCGTGACAAGCATCCCATGTGCTGTCCATCAGAAAGGGACCCGAGGGAGCACTTTCATTGCACCCAAGGGAGCCCAAACGAGCACCCTTCATAGTGCCTAGATCATGGGGCCTGAGTCAGCACCCTTTGTGCATACCTGGGGGCCCAGACGAGCACCCTTCGAGTTGCCCATGACCATAGGGCCCAAATCAGCACCCACCATGCTGCCAGTAGGTTTTGGCCAAGTAAATCCAGCTTATCCATGCCCAATCCGCCCAAGAGACCAAGACCCATGAATGGAGCTCATCTTTTGACCAATACTTATGAAAAGTATCCTTACCAACGTGAGAGCAACAATCATGCTCTGATTGAATATGATTGGGAGTGATTCTTCCCCAACATATTAGGTGTCGACGGACTAATGCTTGGCAAAAGATTAAGGATTCTGCGTAATTATTCGAATAAATAATGCCAAGAATATGTCTTTTTACGTGCAAATATAGACGGTCAGCAAATAATAAAGTAGTGATTTGAGTATCGTATCCACAAGGATTGTCCATGAATTAAAAGCCACGATAAATACTTGTGAATTGAAAAAAAATAAAATGGCAATTGATTCCTGTTTTAATTAAGAAAATGATCAAAAGAAATTGAAACAAAGATTTAGGTGGTCCGACAAACACATGTGTCAAGATGATTGATAGGCTTGGCAAGGGATGTTTAGACTTCACGCTAGCGATGATAGTAATTAATAATGTTAAACCTTGGTTTTATTGTCGAGCAGATTTTAAGCTAGTATTGCCTCTGTCGATGACAATACCAAGTTAATTACTTGTAACACATATATGCCTATAGTGAGTTTTCAAACAATTAAATTTATGAAGATTCAATCTTTAATCCTAAGGGGTAGATTCATTTCAGGTGTAAGTTCATCTACTTGAATATCTTTTGTCGAAGTTTATCTCCTTAGAATTTGGCAATTAATCCTTATCTCCTAAGTCTGTTAAGATATTATGGGATAATGAGCATTCAATGCCAGTCGTCGTATGGAATAAAATATAAAACCTTGAAGCATAAGCGAAATAGAAAATAAAGCCAAAGCATTCAATTATTAAAAGCCAAAAACTAAGCGTTCATCGCTAACACCCCTAGCCAACTTAAAAGATTAGTTCATGGCTGGAAAACCAACAACACATAATCGTTTCTAAACATCATCATCAAAACCAAGAATATTTTTAAGAGAAATAGACTAAAGAAGGAAATCCGTCAATGTAGCCCTTCAATGGGTCTAGAGCTCTCGGCAAACTGCCCAATCAAACCCTCTTTGCAGCACAACTCTCCCCCTCCTCTCAACTCGGTCTTGAACTCCTTTATATAGGCACAAGAAAAAACCCTAATTAAGGTTTTTGAGGGTTTGTTACCATATTTTACGGCATGCTTCCACTTTATGGAATTAGGGCTGACCTGGTCTTGACTCAAGGCTATTTGACCGAGCATCGATCATCTTTCTTTTGCCAACCAAGCTTTGGCATTCTTCCTCCTTCTTTTGCCAGTTGCGCTCAAAATTTCCCTCTTGCATTCACCTGCTCCAGTCCTGCCAAGCCTGCACACCACAAACAGAAGACACCCCTTCACTCTTGCAATGAAAACTGCAAATTCCTTAACTTCTAGATGCAAATGCATGAAACTACTTGCAAAATATGCTACTATATACCTAAAGTCAAGCAATAGCATGGCAATATATGCATGAAAAATACATCTTTTGAGGAGTTAACATTCCCCCAAACCTAGCTCATTACTTGTCCTCAAGTAATGCAAAACTAAAAAATATAAAGAAAATAAGTGTCGTAGCAAAATATTTCTGATTTCCAACACAAGTTAGCAAGCAAAATTTGGCCCTAGTTCTATTCTCAGTTATCTCATAATCGTAATGCCAACAGATCAGTAATTTCAAGTGCAAAATTATAACTCTAACCTAAGGTCATAAAGTGTGCATGAAGTGCAGGTGGTTTGCATCAAGTTTCCCCTAACTCCCTTAGTCAATTTTACTACCCAAACTCAGAATTTTTTTCCTTTTTTATTTATTTACCAAGGGTTTCTCTTTTTTCAATTGGCAATATTTTTAGGTTTGCATCATAATGTTGTTTGGTGTGGGAAGTAAGAGGAAGCATACCATGAACCCCCATGTTAATCTAGACTACATCACTAAGCTAACTCGTTACACTCGTACCCTAAAGTTTTTGTTGGCTTGAGAACTAAGAGGGAGCAAACCATGAAGCCCCAAGTTACTTATTGTCTCTAAGGCATAGGAGTATTCTATTTTTTTCTTGCCTTTGGTAAAACATTGTTGCCTTATTCTTTATTTTTAACCTGACATTGTTTCTCTCTTTTTTTCTGAGTTCGGTTTCAAAATTCCTAAGTTTATCTTGGGAACTAGATGCATACTACGTGTTTGAATGAGCTGAATTTCCCTATGTTAGAGATCAATTACCAAGCGACTCGTCATTACTAAGTCTAGTGGCTCTAACTAAGTCTAGAGATTTCTAAATTCATCATCGAACAGGGGGATACTAGGATGAAATCTAACTATGCTAGCACTGTGTTTGGCAAAATTAGTTCAAAATCAAGCCTTGGAAAAAATTTAACGGTCTGGTATGCATGATTCTATTTAATCTACATGGTAAATGCAAACATAAACAGATACAAGAATGCCATGGAAATAAATGTGAGGCAACACATACCCCCAAACCAAAGGTATGCATTGTCATCAATGCATGAGAATATATATATATACAAATGTAATGCATGTTAAAAATGAAAATATGAAACTAAGGAATTAATGGGATGAGGGCTCCCATGCAAAATGTTCTAGATAAGAGGAGTATGTCTTCCTTTTGGTATAGGATCCTCGATTTGGCGCCACCGACTTCTTCCTCTTCAGTTGTAGCTTTGGGGCAGTAGTAGAAGCCTTTACTTCTTGTAAGACCTCATCAATTACCCTTGTCGGCTCAAGCGTGGCCGCAACAACAGGGCAGCTGAAGATGCTAGAGCTGCTGGTGGAAAACCAGTCTTGGCAGACACGTTATCATCAGACTCAGCATCCACGTGTTGCATCTCATCGTGAGCATGTGATACTGGTATAGTGGCATCAATCTATTGGGCTGGAATATGGTTAGGCTGATGATTGTCTGGCATTCCTTTTGGTATATGGAGCTCTGTTGGGAACTCTGGATATGGTGGCAAAAGACTGGTGGATATTGCTTTAAGAGTTGTCCTCAGGGCACGGTCTATGGCCCCAATATATTGCCAGAGTGCCAGGTTTTGTTCTTCAACCTTCTAGAACTTCTGAAAAGGAGTTCCTGGTGTTGATAGATCTGGGAGAGTAATGCCACAACACTAGCTGGCATTAGAGTGGAAGGTTTTGCCTTGGGTGTCTTGGCAACAAATGCAGGCTGGATAACTTTTCCCTTACCCTTCTGTCTTACCTCCTCAGAAATTAACTGCCCTTGAAGAGCATGAATAATAATTTCTTTGCATTGCTGGACATTGTCGAAGTTGAGAGTTGGTACCTTATGCTGCAAGCATATGGTGGAAATGATGGAACAGAAAATCAAACTACCACAATTACGTCTAGAGCATTTGTAAGTTTTGTCAATGATCAACCCACTAACATTAATCTTCCTCCCGATCATGATTCAATGCAGCAATGCCATCCTATCCTCCATCACCATTTTATTATGAGTGGTTGGCATCAAGCGGGCCTTCAGGAAATGATTCTACCCCTGCGGATGTGGTTTTAATGCTAGCCTCTTCAATATTCTCTTCCCTTTAGAAGATACGAACCACTTGGTACCTGGTTCACACAAATCATCCAAGAGAAGCTAATGCTTGACATCATCCATGAATGCTGAATATTCCTCCCCTGCAGCATATAACTTGAACATTTGGTTGATATACCCCTCATCAAATTGAATAAACCTACCCCGAACAAACATGAACGACGAAGCCTAGGTGATAAGGTGGGCATAGAATTCCAGACGATGGTTGAGTGAACATCATCAGGGTGAAGGCAAAAGATCTCCCAACTATATTTCTTGACTATGGCGCCACCTCCGCTGAATATCCCATATTGGTTTCATCCTTTAAATCAAACACATTCTCTTAGCAAAAGGTTCATGTAGTTCTCTTCATACTTCTTCTTTGTTTCATTATTAAAGAAGATTTGGAGCGATGCCAATTCTTGATTATAGTGAGATAAAGATGCCATCGAATATTTGAGGAAAGTAAGGTTGATTGATTCGAGAGGAGAAAAGATTGGGTTTCTCAATTTTCTTGACGGCTTTAAAAGATAATAAAGATGTAAAAGTTCTTGATTAAGGAAAAAAAGGGATTAAATAGGGTTTATTGGGGGCGGTTGGGATAGCTTTAAGTGGGTTTAGTGGGGGTAATCATTACTTGGCAGTTGAGATGTGTGTGGGAGAGTGACAGAGAGAGAAACGGGGTACGACTAGAAGTGAGTTTAAAATTTCAAAATTTTAAATTTTAGGTTGAGCGACGGCAGCTGAGGTTTCCTGCTCATCAAAAATTTATTATCCCTTGGGCCTGGGCTGAAGAGTGCCCACGTGTTGTTATGACTCGTGATAATGGATGTTTGAATGCCAGTGGTGCTTGGAATAGTGTCTTGGCAAAATTACCCGCGCTAAAACTCAAAGGAACCTTTCAAAACAAAAAATGAAATAAAAAGGAAAAGTATAAATAATTAAACTAAGATACGAAAAAGAAAATAACTGTCCTAACTATTTACAATGATCAAACTGAGATGACAAAATTTACCGAATCTTCGCAAGGAGAATGGTATTCTTAGCATTCTTCTGACTTTTTTTTCCCAATAATGCTTCAGCCTCTGGCCATTTACCTTGAAAGTTATCCTTGTTTTAAAGTCCTTGATGTCTACTGCTCCATGAGCATAAGGTTTGACCACTACAAAGGGTCCTGACCACCTGAATTTGAGTTTCCTGTAAACAACTTGAGCCTCGAATTGAACAACAATATTTTTTGCCCAAATTCAAACTGACTTGGCAATATTCTGTTGCCATACCACCTCTTTGTTTTTCCTTTATAAAGCTTACCTTTTTCATAGGCTTGTGCTCTAAACTCCTCCAGCTCATTAAGTTCTATCAAATATTTTTCTTCTACGGCCTTCTATTCCATTTTCAACTGCTTGGTTACCCAATAAACTCGATGCTTTAACTCCACCGGAAGATGACATGGCTTCCTAAACACAAGTTTGTAGGGGGAAGTCCCTAATGGGGTTTTGAACATTGTTCTATATGCCCACAAGGAATCATCTACCTCAATGGCCAATTCTTTTGGGTTGCATTCATGGTCTTCTCCAAGATGTTCTTGATCTCCTTGTTTAAAATTTTTACCTAGCCATTTGTTTGAGAGTGGTATGCAGTGGCAATGTAATACACCGAATTTTACTAAGTTGATTAAGGATCATTTAGTACTAAGATAATAGCTTAAAAGCTATCTTAGTGACTAAAATGACAAAAATGCAAAAGTTAGGATTTCTTTGATTATGGGTTATGGAAAACGAATTTATGAGATTTAAAAGCATCAGATGATAGAGGGCAAGCTAATTAAGGTACTTGCAAAGTTTGGTTGAAATCCGAGGAAAATTTGAAATGGGAATTGAAGTTTAAAATTTAGTGACCAAAATGATAAGTGGTCAAAACATGTGTGGTAGAAGAATAATTAATGAAAAGTTGAAGGACTAAAGTTATAAATTCCTAAAAGTTAGGGGTTTTATTTCATAAACAGATAGAGAACCTTAGGGTGTGGATAGAATGTGGAATAACTAGTTTGATCCGATATTTTAATTATTGGGAAACAACAGTCAAAGTTTAAGTAGAATTCGGGTATCTGGATCGAACTGGAAAATTATGAAATTTTACTATATGATAGAAGATGGATAGAAAAATCGTTTCCAAGTTTTGGAAATATTTTTAGTTCGATTCAGGATGAATCCTATGATTTATTTTGATTAAGGAATTTATTTAGTAACCGATAAAATTCTCGATAATTATCGGTAAATCGTATCAAGCTAAAATTTCAGAGATGATTGCATAGACCTTGGAAGATTTATAACATGTTATTTTATGGATATTTGGAGAGTTAAATAGTTGGTTTAAATTTATTTGACTGAAATGGCCAGGAATGGTAATTTTGTGAAAAAGTTGATTAGTAAAGGGTATTTTGGTCTTTTCACCCAAAAGGGACATGGAAGGAATTTTAAGATATTTTTAGTAGATGAATAGTGTCTGGTAGGGATCCAACTAAGTTTAGTTGGAATGTTACAATATGGCAAACTAGTAAATATGAATTCAGTTGGGGGATATTTTGGTAAATTGGAATAAAATGAATTTTAAATTTATTTTTAATTATACAAGTGGCATTTATATATGAAATATGAAGATTTATCAATGAATTTTCATCTTCAAAATTGTGGAAAAGAGGAGAAAGAAGAAGGAAATTTTCCAAGCTCGATTTAAGCCCCGAATCTCAGTTTTAAGTTTCAAAGGAAACTGAGGGAGACACAAGTATTAAAGGAAAAGAAAAGGTTACCGAATAAGCTTAGTGAGGCTACTTTTGCATCGCTACAGGTGAATGCATTTTACCTATGTTATATATATGATATGAGGAAGACTTGCGATAAGTCGACCTTGATATTAATGAAATATATGTTGATCAAAGATATGCAAATGACATGAAATATTAAATGGCATATGTGATACATTGATATGGCATAAAGATTTATCTAAGATAAATCAGATTTTAGATATTGGGTATGAACTACCTAATATCGACTTATATGAATTATATTGATGCATAATGCAGTAATGGCAAGTACATATGAATAATTATGATGAAATATGGGATGTGAATTGCCCGTTTACATGAATGATGATGATTGATTGATAATGAAATGAAATTCCCAAGTATTTATTTATGAGAGTCCATGGTATAGTTGGTATGCCATAGAGTCCTTGGCAGCTGCTTTACACAAGTTATGATATGATTACATGTTTTGTGACTACTACGGTGTTACACCCACCTTAGGGACCCAAGCCCTTGGTGTTGCACCTGGGGATCCAAGCCCATAGTGCTAATGGCACTAACGATGTGCTTTAATGAAGAGTAATGAGCGTCCTCGATGTACGTACTCATCTGTCATGTTCAAGTTAGACACTATGGTGTCACTTCCACCTTGAGGACCCAAGCCCCTGGTGTTGCACCATGGGGATCCAAGCCTATAGTGCTAATGGCACTAACGAGGTGCTTTAATGAGGAGCAAAGAGCATCCTTGAGTACGTACTCATTTACAAGTTCAAGTTAGGCACTCAGGTGTCTTATTCATGTGACTTGAGTACCTTGATCTCATAATTATATACTTTGGGCTATATCTAAAGGAAGGATTATATTGCAAATGATTACATGGTGACTAATAAATACTGAGA
This sequence comes from Hibiscus mutabilis, assembly GCA_019671005.1. NCBI lineage: Eukaryota > Viridiplantae > Streptophyta > Magnoliopsida > Malvales > Malvaceae > Hibiscus > Hibiscus mutabilis. Next base: position 16,322,954 of record CM033722.1, on the reverse strand, counting down.
ACACAATATTTATACTTGTTTTATGATATGATTTAAGTTGTACTGGAATCACTTGCCATTTTGCAGGAAATGTATTGCACTGTTATATGACAGAGGAATAACTTGATAAGTCTATTTTATATGATTCTATATATTGAAACGATTTACTTTAAATTATAGTTGCCTCACTAAGTGAATACTTAGCGTGTACTGTTTCACACGTAGGTTATTAGAAACTTACCGGAAGAGGAGTCAAGCATGTTAATCAAGCTGCAATCTACCAAACATCAGTAAGACATTCTAATTTATGATATTCTTTAGTGGACATGTATCAGTTTATTCGTTAGTATTTTAAAAGTAAAATTTTAAATTATCGTTTATCACGTAACGATTTGAAATTCAAGAAATGGCCTAGGCAGTATACCTAGTTTTCACCCTGAGTTATATACTTATTTTAATAACTGATTAACATCTTTCATAAATCAATTCAGGGTCAAAACTAGCATTATACAAATAGGCTATGAATACTTTGAAAGTCTATAAAAGATTAGTTTATATAAAAAAGAATTTACAAGTCAGAAAATCAGTTAAATAATTTCGTAACATCTTCAATGTATATTTAATCATTGAATATACGTTGAGGGTATTATATTTAGTGGTACCAGAGCTACAGGTTTAGCCAGTTCTGGATGCTAAAGCAAGTTTGTTATAAATGTGTTAGTAAAAACATGCCCCTAAAATGTCATATTACTGATGTGTTGATTGTATGACTTGAAGTTGCTCCTCATTAGTATAAGATAGAATAAAATTATAGTAAGAAAAGTAAGACGCTACCAGATTTCCTCAATCGACGAATTTTAGAGGTCACGTAAGGACTCGCATTTCAAGGTAAAAAGGTAGTCGTAGAACTGTAAATTTGTGATTAAATGATATTAAGATATTCGGATATGAAGAAGTAAGAAGAAGAAAATGTATCTTTACTTGAGAAATATAAATGCTTGGGGGGTCAGAAAGAGATCTGTGGTAGTATAAAGTATGTATTGTTCTCGACTTTTAACTTGGCTGAGCTACTTGTGTAGTAGGAAGCTCGAGTACAAGAGCATGGAATACTATTTTAGGTATTATAAGAAATACATGAGAGGTTTTAACCACCAGTATCTGTATTTGTTAGGGCATTGATTGTTAAAAGTTTAAGTAACTGAGTGCCCTAAATTTTATACTCCCTCTGTCCCATAAAAAATGTTCCTTTTGTGTTTTAAAATTGTCCCACTTAAATTGTCCTCTTGAAAAAATCAACAACTTTTACTAAACACATTTCCTCTTCTACTCTCTTTTTAGTTTTCCAATAAAATAAACTTTAACTTTTTAAGGATAAAATTGTCATTTTAATTACTTTACAACACACCTCTTACACAAATTTTTTCTTCCTAAAACTACATGAAAAGTAAACAAGAGACATTATTTTTGGGACGGAGGGAGTAGTAAATGTGAATTGTGATCATTGACTATCATCCAGGAAAAGCTAATATAGTAGTTAACGCTCTTAGTTGAAAGACATTTGTTGCCTTAAGAGCTATTATGCGAGACTGGCATTAAAAAAAGATGGTGCTTTGATTTTCGAGTTAAGAATAAGGTCTATTTTATTAGATTGAATACAAAGATCTTTAGAGAAAAGATGAGAAGTGTTTTTAAGGTTCGAATAAGTGGAAGAAGGTAAAACTGAAGACTTTGAAGTTAAGCTGATGGATGTTTGTATTATCGAGGAAAAAATATATTTTTTCAAATGAAGACGAATTAAAGAAATAACTTATCTTTAAGGTACGCTATAGTCCTTTGATTGTACATCCAGGTGGAAACCAGATGTATCAAGATTTAAAGAATCGACATTGATAACCAAGCATGAAAAGAGTTATAACTAAGTTTGTTTCTAAATATCTGACATGACAACAAGTAAAAGGAGAGCTTCAGGTATTTTCTGAATTGTCATAATTGATTTCTATTTCTCAGTGGAAATGAGAATGAGTGAAGATAGATTTTGTATTCAGACTATTTTTGACATCGAATAAGAAGGATTCAATCTGGTGATTATTGATAGATTGACTAAGTTAGCACACTTTATCCCTGTTCAAACAGATTACCCTAAGGATAAGTATGTTGAGTCGTATATTAAGGAAATAAGTCAATTTCGCTTGTTAAAGTTCTTTAACGAAATCGTAAAGTTGAGAAAACGACTTGGGAACAAAAGAAAGACGTGAGAAAGCAGTTTCCTCACCTTTTTTAACCAGTACTTGTAGAAAATTCGAGGACAAATTTTCTTAAGTGGGAGATAATTGTAATACCCCGAATTTTACTAAGTTGATTAAGGATCATTTAGTACTAAGATAATAGCTTAAAAGCTATCTTAGTGACTAAAATGACAAAATTGCAAAAGTTAGGATTTCTTTGATTATGGGTTATGGAAAAGGAATTCTAAGATTTAAAAGCATCAGATGATAGAGGGCAAGCTAATTAGGGTACTTGCAAAGTTTGGTTGAAATCTGAGGAAAAATTGAAATAGGAATTGAAGTTTAAAATATAGTGACCAAAATGATAAGTAGTCAAAACTTGTGTGGTACAAGACTAAATATGAAAAGTTGAAGGTCTAAAGTTGTAAATTCCCAAAAGTTAGGGGTTTTTATTTCATAAAAATATAGAGCACCTTAGGGTGTGGATAGAATGTGGAATAACTAGTTTGATCTGATATTTTGGTTATTGAGAAACAGCAGTCAAAGTTTAAGTAGAATTCGGGTATCCAGATCGAACTGAAAAATTATAAAATTTTACTATATGATAGAAGAAGGATATAAAAATCATTCCCAAGTTTTGGAAATATTTTTAGTTCGATTCAGGATGAATCCTATGATTTATTTTGATTAAGGAATTTATTTAGTAACCGATAAAATTCTCGATAATTATCGGTAAATCGGTTCAAGCTAAACTTTCAGAGATGATTCCATAGACCTTGGAAGAGTTATAACATATTATTTTATGGATATTTGGAGAGTTAAATAGTTGGGTTAAATTTATTTGACTGAAATGGCCTAGAATGGCATATTTGTGAAAAAGCTGATTAATAAAGGGTATTTTGGTCTTTTCACCCAAAAAGGGACATGGAAGGAATTTTAAGATCTTTTTAGTAGATGAATAGTGTCTGGTTGGGATCCAACTAAGTCTAGTTGGAATGTTACAATATGGCAAACTGGTAAATATGAATTCAGTTGGGGGATATTTTGGTAAATTGGAATAAAATGAATTTTAAATTCATTTTTAAATATACAAGTGGCATATATATATGAAATATGAAGATTTATCAATGAATGTTCATCTTCAAAATCGTGGAGAAAGAGGAGAAAGAAGGAAATTTTCCAAGCTCGATCTCGATTTAAGCCCCGAATCTCAGTTTTAAGTTCTGAGGGAAACTAAGGGAGACATAAGTATTAGAGGAAAAGAAAAGGTTACCGAATAAGCTTAATGAGGCTACTTTTGTATCGCTACAGGTGAGTGCATTTTACCTTTTTTATATATATTATATGAGGAAGACTTGCGATAAGTCGACCTTAATATTAATGAAATATATGTTGATCAAATATATGCAAATGACATGAAATATTAAATGGCATATGTGATACATTGATATGGAATAAAGATTTATCTAAGATAAATCAGATTTTAGATATTGGGTATGAACTGCCTAATATCGACTTATATGATTTATATTGATGCATAATGTAGTAATGGCAAGTACATATGAATAATTATGATGAAATATGGGATGTGAATTGCCCGTTTACATGAATGATGATGATTGATTGATAATGAAATGAAATGCCCAAGTATTTATTTATGATAGTCCATGGTATAGTTGGTATGCCATAGAGTCCTTAGCAGCTGCTTCACACAAGTTATGATATGTTTACATGTTTTGTGACTACTACGGTGTTACACCCACCTTGGGGACCCAAGCCCTTGGTGTTGCACCCTGGGGATCCAAGCCCATAGTGCTAATGGCATTAACGAGGTGCTTTAATGAGGAGCAAAGAGCTTCCTCGATGTACGTACTCATCTGTCATGTTCAGGTTAGGAACTACGGTGTCACTTCCACCTTGGGGACCCAAGCCCTTGGTGTTGCACCTTGGGGATCCAAGCCTATAGTGCTAATGGCACTAACGAGGTGCTTTAATAAGGAGCAAAGAGCGTCCTCGAGTACGTACTCATTTACAAGTTCAAGTTAGACACTTAGGTGTCTTATTCATGTGACCTGATTTTTATACTTTGGGCTATCTCTAAAGGAACGATTATATTGCAAATGATTACATGATGACTGATAAATACTGAGAACACGATATTTATACTTGTTTTATGATATGATATAAGTTGTACTGGAATCACTTGCCATTTTGCAAGAAATGTATTGCACTGTTATATGACAGAGGAATGACTTGATAAGTCAATTTTATATGATTCTATATATTGAAACGATTTACTTTAAATTATAGTTGCCTCTCTAAGTGAATACTTAGCGTGTACTGTTTCACACGTAGGTTATTGGAAACTTACTGGAAGAGGAGTCAATCATGTTAATCAAGCTGCAATCTCCCAAACATCTGTAAGACATTCTAATTTATGATATTCTTTAGTGGGCATGTATCAGTTTATTCGTTAGTTGTTTTAAAAGTAAAATTTTAAATGATCGTTTATCACGTAACGATTTAAAATTCAAGAAAGGGCCTAGGCAGTATACCTAGTTCTCACCCTGAGTTATATACTTATTTTAATAACTGATTAACATGTTTTATAAATCAATTTAGGGTCAAAACTAGCATTATACAAATAGGCTACGAATACTTCGAAAGTCGATAAAAGATTATTTTATAAAAAAAGAATTTACGAGTCAAGAAATCAGTTAAATAATTTTGTAACATCTTTAATGTATATTTAACCATCGAATATACATTGAGGGTGTTACAGGCAATTCTTTGTTGGATTCCACACCTGTGAAGAGCTTTAGTGATTAAATGGCATTTAAAATACGTACCTTCATCGTGTATATTGGCTCTAGATGCACCAAATTAGGTGAATATATGCTTGTGTAAGAACTTGGCTACCGCCTTGGCATTATTTGATGGGAGGGCAATGGCTTTGACCCACTTTGAAACATAATCTACTGCCACAAGTATATATAAATTACCAAATGATGAGGGAAAGAGAACCATGAAGTCTATTCCCCATATTTCAAAAAATTCAACAGACATGATATTTTGAGGTGGCATTTGATGCCTGCTATAAATGTTTCCAGTTCTTTGGCATCTGTCATATGTCTTGGCAAAATAATGGGCGCCCTTGAATATCGTTGGCCAGAAAATCCTAACTGCAGCACCTTGGTTGTTGTCTTCATTCCTGCAAAGTGGTCTTCATATGGTGCCGCATGACACATCTAAAGAATGTTTTATTGTTTATCTTCTGGCACACAACGATGAATAACTTGATCAGAACATTGTTTAAACAAGAATAGCTCGTCCAAATAGTGTTACCGGATATCTCTAAGAAATCACTTTCTAGCATAACTCGGCAAGTCTAGTGGCATTATATTATTGACCAGGTAATTGACTATGTCAGCATACCATAGAATGCTAGTGGTCGCAAACACCTGTTCATCAAGGAAGTCATATATGATCGTGACGATATTATCATCCTCATTGTGGTGCCCTAAACGAGACAAATAATCAACCACTAGGTTTTCACTTCCCTTTTTATCTCGTATCTCAAGATCGAACTCCTATGACAAGAGTGTCCATCAGATCAGTCTGGGCTTGGCATCCTTCTTAGCTAGGAGGTATTTGATTGTCGAGTGGCCTGTGTACACTACAACTTTACTACCCACAAGGTAAGATATAAATATGTCAAACACAAAGACAACTGTAAGGAACTCCTTCTCAGTTGTTGTGGAGTTAAGCTGGACTTCATTCAACGTCTGGCTGGCATAACATATGGTATGGAAAATTTTACCATGCCCTTGTCCTAACACAGCTCCTACGACATAGTCACTGGCATCACACATGAGCTCGAATGGCTCATTCTAATCTGGTGCCAACACTATTAGGGCATTGGCTAACCCGACCTTCAATTCTTTAAAAGCTTTCAAACAAGAATCATCAAATGCAAAAGTAGTATTTTGTACTAAAAGTAAACATAAAGGTTTAGAATTTTTTGAGAAATCCTTAATAAAACAATGATTAAAACTTGCATGTCCCCAAAAACTTCTAATACCTTTGACACTCGTGGGTGTTGGCAATTATTTGATTACCTCTACCTTTTCTTTGTCTACTTTCAGTCCCTTCTTGGCCACTTAATGCCTGAGAACTATGCCCTTCTTCACCATGAAGTGGTATTTCTCCCAATTCAGGACCAGGTTGGTTTCAATGCATCTTTGAACAATAAGTTCTAAACTCTGCAAACACTCTTCGAAACTTTTGCCAAAGACAAAGAAGTTATCCATGAAGACTTCTAAGTTATTCTTGATTATATTTAAGAAGATCGACATCATGCAACATTGAAACATTGCTAGAGCGTTACACAATCCAAAGGGCATCGTTCTGAAGGCGAATATCCCATATGGATAGGTGAACATAGTCTTCTCCTGATCTTCTAGAGTAATGACAATTTGATTATAGCCAGAGTAGCTATCCAAGAAGCAATAAAATGCCTTCCTTGCTAGTCTGTCCAACATTTAATCAATAAAAAGCATCAAAAAGTGATCCTTTTGGGTGGCATTATTTAGCTTTTTGTAGTCCATACACACCCTCTAACCTGTCACGATTTTTGAGGGGATCAATTCATTCTTGTTTTTTTAAACCACAGTCATTCCACCCTTTTTGGTACACACAGCACTGGGCTGACCCACGAGTTATCAGAGATGGGTTAAATTATCTCGGCATCCATCTATTTTATGACTTCTTTCTTGAGTACTTCCTTCATGCTGAGATTCAATCTCCTCTGGGCCTTGATTGTTTTTCTATGAGTATCTTTCAAATAACTTTGTGCATGCAGATTATTGGACTTATCCCTTAGATATCAGCTATGGTCCACCCTAGGGCTTGCTTATAATTGCCCAATGTCTTCAACGGACTTTTCTCCCGATCCTCAGTTAGATCAGCAACAATGATCAATGGCAAAGTGGAATTGTCTCCTAGGTAAGCATATTTGAGGTGACTTGACAATGGTTTCAACTCCAAGTTTGGTGGCTTTTTAATGGATGGCTTTGGTGCTTTGATTTCTCTACCAGCTAGCTCAAGTGGATTAACCCTCCTATAATAACTCATGACTTCATTTAGCATGGTTGGTTCTTCAGATTCTTTACTCGTTGTATCTTCATCATCCTGATCTATAGCATCAACTTCTATTCCCTGACAGATCTATGCTATGTCCATATTGAAAATAAACTTCATTAGCTCAACAGCTTGGTATTCCTCAGGTTTATCTGTATACTTAAGAGCTTGAAAAATGATAAACATAACCTACTGGTCATTCATACGTATAGTAAGCTTACCTTTTTGAAAATCAATTAAAGTTCTACTTGTGGCAATGAATGGTCTTTCCAATATTATTGGGACATCAATATCAACCTCATATTCTAAAATAATAAAATCATCAGGGAATCTTTACCAACACGTTCTCAATCTTACCCTTGGGATGTACATAAGATCGATCTTCCAGTTAGAGTGTTACTATGGTAGGCCTGGCTTCTCCAATACGAAGTTTCTTGAAAATTGACATTAACATTAAATTTATGCTAGCTCCTAGATCACACAGTGCTTTACCCATGAATTTATTGCCAATCATGCAAGGAATAGTGAAACTTCTAGGATCTTTCAGTTTCAATGGAAATCTTTTAGTTATCATTGCACTATATCCTTTAGTAAGTGTGACAGTTTTGAAATCACTCAGATTCCTCTTTTTAGAAAAGATGTCCTTCTTGAATTTAACGTAATTGGGTATTTGTTCGAGAGCTTCCACTAATGGTATGTTAATATGTAGTTGTTTAAGGACTTCTGAGAAGCGCTTAAACTGTTGATCTTGCTTGTGTTTTTGGAGCCTTTATGGAAAAGTTAGTGGTGGGTAGGTAAATGTGGGCTCAACTGGATTTATCGTGGTGGTGTTGGCATCAGATTGAGGTCTAGCATTGTTAGTGCTTGCCTTCTTTTTCTCAGCTTCCTTGGGTGCTGGCACCAACTTCTCTTCCTGGCAAACAATTGGTTGTTTGACAAGTGTTTTATTCTCAACTTGTTTGCCACTCCAGAGGGTGACTAATTTGCATTGTTCTCTCCCTTTTGCCGAGCATACTCTTTATCGCTTGGCAAAGTTCCTTGAGGCTTGTTACTAAGTGCGTTGGTAATCGGTCTTAGCTAGACCTCCAAGCTTCTCATTGATGCTACCAAACTTTGAACAGTTGCATTATTTTGCTCCATATACTCTGTTAGGGTGTTCCTATGGGTAGGTTTCTGCCCTGGATGAAAATTGATTTGTGCTCTATGTGGCATCGCATTTTGGTTGAAAACTGGCGGTGCATTGTTGTTCTAACGTTGGGCATTGAATTGGTTACCTCTCTAACTTGCCTATAAAAAGTTCAGGTGCTGCTTCCATCCTGCATTATAAGTATTAGAATTTGGTTTAATATTATGATTATAATTACGAACAAAATATACCGATTTTGGCTTTACTAGGCATTCTTCCACATTATGATCCTCTCCACAAATAGTGCATAATGGTTCTAATGCCTTTACTTCTTGGACTTCAGCAGGCTTTTGCATTGTCTTCACTATGTTAGTGAGGTTGGAAATTTGAGCATTGATAGATGACAATGCATCAAGCTCTGATTTTTCGGCCATTTTTATTCCAGATCCCAATCTAGCAGTAGGCATACGTGTAATTCTTATCTAGCAGCGAACTGTTTTCCCAAGCATCAACAACAGTCCTGGCATGAGCATTGAGTCCATTATAAAAGGTCTTCATCTAGGTCCAAGTAGGAAATCCATGCATGGGGCATCTTCTCAATAGGTCTTTGAATTGCTCCAGGCATCATACAGAGTTTTGTCATTAGCTCGCCTCAAAGTAATTATTTCACTCTACATCTTGGCATTAAGTTTAGATGGCTGGAATATCAGAAGAAACTTCCGGCATACATCTTCCCACGAAGCAACTGAACCAAGTGGCAAAGAACTTAGCCATATTTTTGCTCTATCTCTTAGAGAAAATGAGTATATCCTTAGCTTTATTGTCTCTTCAGCCACACTAGGTTGTTGAAATAGTTGGCAAACTTCCATAAATTGCTTTAAATGTTGCCTTAGGTCTCTAGTAGGTGATCTATCAAATTGACCTGCATTCAATAGTGTCTAACTCATTACCGGTTTAAGCTCAAAATTAGTCAACTTTACCTCTGGACCAATCAGTCATGGTAATAAATTATCCATGCTTGATGCCAAGTGTTCTCTGACAAGCATTCTGCGAGCATCTCCGCAGCAACAACAAGAGCAAACGGTATCCCATCATGTATTGCTGGATTTCTTGGTTGTTTAGGACACCATATACTCTACCATTCCCTTTACGAGTCATTTTTCGATGTCCTCTTTTTATCCTGTGTAGGGTTCTTTCAATCTCCGAGTCATATTGTAAATCTTTCTTTACAGTGCGGCTCTTGGTCATACACCAAACGAAACAAAATAAACAAACACAAGTAAAAATCAAAACAATTAATCCCATTGCAATCCTCGGCAACGGCGCCAAAAACTTGTCGACGGCCTAATGCTTGGCAAAAGATTAAGGATTCTGCGTAATTATTCAAATAAAAAAATCCAATAATATGTCTTTTATGCGCAAGTATACACGGTCAACAAGTAATAAAGTAATTAGTTGAGTATCGTACCAATAGGGATTGTCTAGGAATTAAAAGCCACGATAAATACTTGTGAATTGAAACAAATAAGATGGCAATTGATTTCGATTTTAATTAAGAAAATGATTAAAGGAAATTGAAACAAAGATTTAGGTGGTCCAGCAAACACACGTGTCAAGATGATTGATAAGCTTGGCAAGGGATGTTTGGACTTCACGCTAGCGATGATAGTAATTAATAATGTTAAACCTTGGTTTTATCGCCGAGCAGATTTTAAGCTAGTATTGCCTCTGTCAATGGCAATACCCCCAGTTAATTACTTTTAACATCTATATGTCTATAGTGAGTTTTCAAACAATTAACTTGATAAGGATTAAATATTTACTCCTAAGGGATAGATTCACTTCAGGTGTAAGTTCATCTGCTTGAATATCTTCTGTCGAAGTTTTTCTCCTTAGTATTTGGCAATTAATCCTTATCTCCTAAGTCTGTTAAGATGTTAGGGGATAATAAGCATTCAAGGTCAATCGTCGTATGCATAAAATATAAAACCTTGAAGCATAAGTGAAATAAAAAATAAAGCCAAAACATTCAATTATTAAAAACCTAAAACTAAGCGTTTATCGCAAACACACTTAGCCAACTTAAAAGATTAGTTCATGGCTAGGAAAACCAAAAACTCATAATCATTTCTAAACATCATCATCAAAACCAGAATTTTTTAAGAGAAATGGACTAAAGAAGGAGATTCGTCGATGTAGCCCTTTAATGGGTCCAGTGCTCTCGGCAAACTGCCTAATCAAACCTTGGTCTACCTCTACCCTCCTCTTTGCAACGCAACTCTCCCCCTTCTCTCAACTCAGTCTTGAACTCCTTTATATATGCACGAGAGAAAACCCTAATTAGGGTTTTTGAGGATTTGTTACCACATTTCACGGTGCGCTTCAACTTCATGGAATTATGGTTGACCTGGTCTTGACTCAGGGTTGTTTGACCGGGCATCGATCATCTTTCTTTTGCCAACCAATCTTTAGCATGCTTTATCCTGTTTTTGCCAACTGTGCTCGGCATTGTCCTCCTACATTCACCTGCTCTAGTCTTGCCAAGCCTGCACACCACAACTCGAAGACACCCTATCACTCTGGCAACGAAAATTGTACATTCCTTAACTCTTAGATGCAAATGCATGAAACTACTGGCAAAATATACTACTATATACCTAAAGTCAAGTAATAACATGGCAATATATGCTTGAAAAATACATCTTTTGAGGATTTAACATTAGGAATGCTTGTAATATATGGATATAGTTGCCATAGATAGATGACGTGAATTATGGAATGATCCTTAGCCCTTGGATCATTTCATCTTAGACCGTTAGATGCAAAAGGGTTCAGCTATAAATAGAGACTTACCCTCACCATTGTAAATCATCCAATTTTCATTCTTTCATTTGAGTAGAGTTATTCTCTCCATAATTCTTTTTTGTTCATTCTTGTTTTCCTTGCCTTAGCCTTTTCCCCACAAGCTTCCACCATTCTAAGCATTCTTTCTTAGTATTTTGAAGGTTGGCATAGTCTTTGACTTAAAATCATCGACTAAGGCAGCACGGCTAAGCTAGTTAGACTCTAGCCCTATGACAATCTACTTCAGCTCACATATATATCATAATTTGGACATTAAAAATATCTATAACACCAGAGAAATCGATTCATACAACATAAATATGATTATATTTTAATACAATGAGAGTTTACAACTCAGGTAAACGAACTTGGTCTGGACATATTCCTAAATACATGAAAACTAACACCTTTATATCATAAACAGGGTCATACAAAGAAAAGGTAAAAAACCTAACTTAAAGGCTCTAAATAAAAAAGATACAAAACATCACCTAAGCTCGATGATGAAAGGTAAAAAACAACAAGAAACAACATTAAAAATGCATATTGCAATAAGAAGGCACGTTGACAACACGATCATTATCACAACTCAATTGCGAACATGGGCAGTGACTGTGAGCTTTTATGCAAATCCAGTTTGAGGGTCTAAAATAGGAAGATCGACACGACAATCAAAAGAATGCCATTGATTCTTGTTGAATAGTGATGCCCTTTAGAGCAAGTATACTCGTCGATCAAGTAATAAAGTGATAGAGAAGAGTGACAAACCCACGAGGATTGGATCAATAATATGAAGTTATCATACTTAAGAATGTTTGAGCAAGTATTGGTTGGTCTGGTTTATCAAAACTAAAAACAAATAAAGTAAAGATAGCTATGATTAAGACAAACACGTGATGCGGCAAATAACGGATAAGTATAGAGGTTGGGTTTATTGCCTAGGATATATTCTTGATTACTTATTTCAATGCTATAGCGACTAGAAATACATGTATGCGTAAACCATTAAGATCTTTATCTACTCGACATGAATTTCTAATGAACTTCTGACTCTCTCGATGCGTAGAAGTTAATAACATTGAGGCTAAGGTAATACATGTTTGAATGGACCCTAACAACTCTATTATTTGTTTAAGTTCTCCATATTAGTCATTGAAACCCTAAACTTATGTCTAAGCCATATTAAGACTAAGTTAATAGAGTAGCCCACTGATCACGTTTGTTTAACCTAACTCTCTCGATATTAAGCCACAAATTAATAGTTAAAAGGCCTCTCTGATAGCTCTTACAGTAACTACGTATGAACAATGATGAACAGAATGTATAAAGGGAAACAAACTATAACATTAAAATAAAGTATTCAAAACATAAAATCCTATAAAGCAAAACCTAACTAAAGTATTTAGCTCATGTCTTAGCCTAAAATATCTAAAATAAAATATAAAAACATAAGCAGTTTATCATGCAAGGGATAGAAATGGGTCAAGTATCCTCGATAATTTTCTTCCATGTTTTCCAACTGTTGCTACAGTTCTCGCACTCCTTCTGCCTCTCTCGATGGCGTCTGTTGTATGGAGACTCCTCTAGCACTTTGACTCTGATGGTTCTCCGGTAGCTGAAGACTAAGGATTGTCTTCTATAATCATACTCTCTCGAATTACCGTCCAAGTCTTCTTTATATAGACGGGGAAGCTAGGGTTTCATAACCCCAAAGCATGCGGCCTCCTTTAAGAAGATCTTTGTTTTCCCGCTATCTTTAATGAGTTTCATATCTAGGAGAAATTCCACGTGGGTCAAAGGTAGATTTATATCCAACTCTTCTTACCTCGCTAGCTCCAACCGAGAGATCTGCTACTCTTCTGCTCCAGCATTTCTCCAACTCCAGTGGTTCCCACACATGCACCACAAAAGCACTACAGTTCCCTTTAAAAGTACCAAAATATATAACATTTAAGCACATGCAGTGTAACTCCATAACTACATGCAAACTATATGTAATCTATTCCTAAATGCAACTAAATGAGCTTGAACACGTGCAAAAGTTAAGTAAAAAGGGTATGCAAAATAGGTTATTTACACACTCGTTAAATACCCCCAAACTTGAAATATTGCTTGTCCTTAAGCAATGTTATCTAAACATGAAAAACAAAATCAAAAACAATAAACATTAAACAACCATAGTTTCCAAGGTTTCAAATAAGCTATGATAACAAGGATTCCAAGACATGTTGCAGTAGTAATTCATTCCTCAACTATTTTAATGAAATGCAATGCATTAGAGCTCACAGTTTTGTTCCAAGGATCAATTCTACTGTAGGTGTAGTGGGTGTTGTGTCACATGCATTCATTACTTAATAGCCTTATAAAAATTTAAGGGTTGCTCTCTATTGTTGCCTTGGCATATTCTTTTTCCTTTAAGCACAATATTTTACTCCCTTCATTTTTTTTAATTTAAAAACTGTATCACTAGGCTTCACTTATCACAACTACTTTTCATACCTGAAGATGGAGTGTAGCAAACAACATATCCCTGAGCCCTACGAGCATAGTCATATTGTGAAGAATTTTATTCACTCTTATGCCAGTGCTACCATTCCTACCAGGGAAAGTTAAATGGAGCAAACACAACTCACCTGGTGTACTAAGGTAGCGAGATGCATAGAAGAGTGTCCTTCAACGGTTTTGCCTATGATATCGAGTTTTAATTATTTTTTTCATTATTTTCTTAATTTTTCTAGGAGTTTAATTAAGCCTTTAATTGCTACATTAAGCATTTAGTTCATTCACATTAATTTATGTTTTTGGCATCAGAGAGTCAACCTAGAATTTCCCTAAGGTTTCTTAAGCTTTTTAGAAGGCATGCAACATGTGATGTAAAAGCTACAGCAGATTCAACAATAAGTTTAAAACACGAAAGCTCTTAACTCATTGCAAAACATTAAGCATAGATTAATCATAGGAAATCATGATCAACGCAGCAGCAATTTCAAAATTAATGGAATCATAGCAAAAGGAACCAATAAAAATAGATTAGTCCATTTATGGAGTTACTGGGAGAGGGTACAGAGCATTGCGTCTGGCTCTTGGTTCGTTGTCTAACTCGTGGCATGAAAAGAGCGGGCTCTTGTAGTGCCTAATCTGTTGTAGGGGATGCAAGGGTATCATGTGGTGGAGAGGCAGTGGTAGATGTTGAAGACTCAGACAGGTAGATAATGAGGGCCTATTGTTGCGCGTAATAAGTGCTACGCAATTGTGCAAGTATACACGTTGCAAGTTATAGTATAAAAGATATCGTCTCCACATGGATTGGTGCCACTTCAAGAATCTAGTCTCTTGCACTGTAAAAAGTAAAAACACAAATAAAGGATTATAGGAGTTTAACTAATAACTAAACTAGAAGGCAATAAAGTAAAAGAATAAATGAGAACAAATGAGAGAGATAGGCCAGGTTATCGTGAGTTGAGGTGTGATAGCCGATTGGGTCATCTTGGTAAAAGAGTGCACGGGCAACTCAGTTGCCGTGGCAACTTGCACAACGGGGTTGCCTTGGCAACTAATCGATGGTTGCCTGGGCGACTAGTTGGGCAACTACTTGGGCGTCGGGGCAGCAACCTTCAAGGTTCGGCAGAGCGTTCTTCAATGGTTTCTTCCTATCCCTAAGTCGAAACTCTAGCTACTTGTGCATGCCTTGATAATACATCCCTGCGTGAATCAAGGGTGAACAACAACCAATCTTGCGCTCCTCTTAGCCGTTGAAATCCTTAACTTATTCCTAAGCCGGATTAATCTTTACCATCAATAGATTGAATAAAGATCATATTCATTCGTTTCTTGAATCTAACTCTCCCGATATTAGATAAATAGATGAAGTTATGAGATCCTCTCCCAATTCACTCGCAAACAAGAATAAGAACCAAGAATGAATAAACCTTGAATAGAAAAGTGCAAACTCTTATTACCTAAACAAAATCCAATAGTTTCTCACAACCACAAGACACAATAACCATAGCCAAATAGATTTAGTTCATGGCTAGGTTCCAAAGAAACACAAGATAAATAATCCCTAGCATGAACCTAATTGAACAAGAAAGAAAAAGATGAAGAATGAAGGTTGTCGAAATTCTCCTTGCCCTAGATGCTTGTCGAAAATTCTCTCATCTTGCTCTCTCCTTGGAGTTGACGGCATGGCCTCTAATTTATAGGGCTAAGTCAAAGTCCTTCTTTGAGGAGGGAGTTAAGTTGGAATTAAATTATCTTTAAAGAATATAATTCTTTATTATAATTATATTCCTACTAGAACTTATCCTATCTTCTTGGAATTTAATTCTTCTTTAATCTCTTCATGGAAATCAAATTCCTTTGGGATTTAGCTTTGCTCCACGTCATCTTGGGCTTGTCTAGTCATCAATTTCAACTACCATATCACCTTGTTCTTTGTCGACAATTGCCCTGGTAACTGGCTCGGCGTCTCCTTCATGCATTGCCCTGGCAACTAGCTCGGCATCTCCTTCATGCATTGCCCTGGCAACTAGCTCTAGCCTTGCTTTGGCAAGTGATCCTGCACATACACACAAAACACACCAAAGCAGCATCTTTTCCCACAAAAACTACCAAGTTATGTAATCAAGCTCAACGATGGAAGGAAACATAGATTAATGCATGAATGGCTAATTATGCAACTAATATGAGCCTAAGTCTAACAATAATATGAGTAAAAAGGGTAAGAAAAATAGTACTTTTGAACACTTATCACACCCCCAAACTCGAACTATTGCTTGTCCTCAAGCAATGCAAACTAATAATTATCTGCCAAGACTCAATTTTCACAAACTTAGCTTTGACTTGATTTTAATTCTCAGAACCGGGGCACAAAGTATGATTGGCTTTTCATTTTTCGGAAAACTTAGGAGTTACTAGGAATCAAACTATAATGCTTGTGAGTGTGTGCGGAGTTGTGTGCAAGTTGATTTTTCATATTCTATGCAAACAAGAGGTTTTCAAATTACATCATTGGGTTCTTTTTAACATGTTTTAACTAGAGCCAGTTTTGGGCACCTCTAGTGTTTTGTTTTTAGTTTTATTCGACTAGAGCCGGTTTCGGGCACCTCTAGCCATCAAATTTTTTTAGCACATACTAGAGCCAGTTTCGGGCACCTCTAGTGATCAATTTTTTTAGCACATGCTAGAGCCAATTTTGGGCACCTCTAGCATTCATCCAATTTTTATTCTAATCCCCCAATTTGTTAATTATCAACCTAAGTTCACTAGAATTCCTTAAATCAATCAAACCACAACAGTGTTTCATCAAATTTAGCATCATAGTAAAATTTTAAGTTTTTCCATGGTTATCCTAGAATAAAAATTCTATCAATTAAGTGCATTGGCAGAGTCATCATCGGATATTCATCAAATCTAAGCAATTCTTGTTCCAACTAAAGGCATGGCAAGCAATTTATGTATCCTAAATGTAATACTTAAGATGAATGTAACTAAACATGGTAACTACGAATAACAATCCCCCCCAAACTCGAGTGGGGCATTGTCCTCAATGCATGCATTAAAGGAAAATAAAAATAACGAAAAATAAAATGCATACGAGGACTTACTCCGAGAGTTCGTCATCGTGGATGATTAGTTTTCTTTTGGTCGGTGTCTTGATTCTCTTGCTTGAACGCGATGGTTGTTTCCTTGTTGCCGGTGGTGGAATTGATCCTCGTACGGGGTTTTCCTCATCGTCCTCTTCATTAGTGTCATTGGCTTTTCGCTTGGAGGATTCAATGGATGCGGTCTTTGTTGGTGCAATGGAGGACTCGTCCGAATCTAAAAAATCAGAAAATGATTCCGTAGGAGTTAATTCGGGCATAGGTGCTTTACCTTTGGATTTTGCATTGGTTGCCGGGATGTCTTTAGCTTTGGTTGCCGTGGCATCTTCAAGGTTGGTTGCCGGAGCATCTACTTGTGCAGGCACGATGTAGGCTGCCGCGGCATCATCTGTTGTGGTTGCCATGGCAACTGCTTCATTGGTTGCCGGGGCAAGGATCTCGGCAGGAAAGATTGGGAACGGCACGCGATTGTCCAGGTACTTTTCTAGGATGACTTAGGTGATGGCATTGTTGTGCTCCTTCATGTAACGCATGAACATTATTTGCCGGTCTTCAATTTGCCTTAGATGGCTCACCAATGGTTGCAAGAGTGCTTCAAAGTGTCCCGGGGTTGATGGCCGAGTTGCCCTGGCGTTAGGTGCTTAGGCATTAGGGATTGTCGAGGCGGCAGGATTTGTAAAACATAAGGATTATCCGGGTTAGGTGAGTGAGCATAGAATTCTCTTACCCATGAGATGTTGCCCGGTTCCGATTGATGGCAAAAGATTTGCCACTTTTGATGTGCAATCCTCTCGAAGATGAATTGTTCAAGGCCGAAATCTTGATGAGAGTTGGAGTATTCAAAGCCTTGCTCTTCATAAATCTTCCGGCTTTCAAACTTGGAGTGAAATCTTTCTTGAACCACCGGTGTAGCAAACTTCTTGTATCTTGGTTCTTTGGAGGAACTTGGATGAACCAAAAATTTAATTTTGGATGCCATGGATGATCTTAGTTGTGAGTTTTGTAAAAACAAATAAAAGAAAATAAAAGAAACTAAAGGGTTACAAGATAAAAAGTAGGAATAGGTTAAGGGTGATGGGTTTTATAGAAAATATAGGTGGTAAATATGGTGGGTGGGTTTAGGGGAAGACAAAAAAAAGGTTTTGGTTTAGGGGAAGGGTGACGGCAATGGGTGTTTAATTAGGGTAAGTTGGAGGCTTTATATAAGCCTTAGATTCAGCCCATTAATTTCCTTGTTGAAGATGTTTTCCCTCTTGGATCAAAATTCCTCTTTATCTTGAACTCTTTTCCTACAATTCAAAGACAAATCAAATAAGGATTAAAATTAAAGATAAACTAATAAAAGAAAATAAATAAAGATGTGTAAAGGGATTCTTAAACTTAAAGAAAGATAAAACAAAAGAAAATGTATCCTAAAAAAAATAATCGAAAGTAATAAAAAATTAAAAAAATAAAAATTAAATAGTTCGAAAAAAATAAAAAAAATAAAATAAAATATCGAAATGAGAGCATGCTCATGCATCTCCTAAGGTGACCACTTCTTTGTTACGTTCCACATGGGCACCATTGTAGTGTTTCAATCTTTGTCCATTAACTTTGAATTCATGTTTGTCAGTGATGGATTTGATTATCAAGGCACCATGGGAGAATGGTTTGACAACTTTGAATGGTCCCGACCATCTTGATTTCAGCTTTCCCGGGAAAAGTTTTAGCCGAGAATTGAATAGGAGAACTAGTTGCCCTGGTGTGAATTGTCATGGTAATAGCTTTTTGTCATGCCATTGCTTTGTTTTCTCCTTGTAGATTCGTGCATTGCTATAGGCGAGTGCACGGAATTCTTCTATCTCGTTGAGGTCCAACAAACGCTTTTGTTCGGCACTTTCCCAATCCATAATCACGGTCTTGATTGCCCAGTATGCCTTGTGTTCGATTTCCACCGGTAGATGGCATGTTTTGCCATAGACAAGTCGGAAGGAGGACATACCTAAGGGTGTTTTGAATGCAGTGCGATATGCCCAAAGTGCGTCATCTAGTCTTAATGACCAATCCTTCCTAGAGGGATTTACAACTTTCTCGAGTATACCCTTTAATTCTCGGTTGGAAATTTCTGCTTGCCCGTTGGTTTGTGGGTGATATGTCGTGGCGATCTTGTGTGATATACTGAAGCGTTGCAACATCTTGGCAATAAGTCTGTTGTCAAAATGCTTGCCTTCGTCACTGATAATTGCTCTCGGCATCCCAAACCGTGTAAATATGTTTTCCTGCAAGAATCGTTGCACAGTCTTGGAATCGTTGTTGGGAACTACAGCTGCCTCAACCCATTTAGACACGTAGTCAACGGCAAGTAGAATGTAGAGGTTGCCGAATGAAGATAGGAAAGGTCCCATAAAATCAATCCCCCATACATCGAACAATTCTACTTAGATGATGTTCTGGAGTGGCATCTCATGTCGACTAGAGATATTGCCCGTCCTCTGGCAACGATCACATTGCTTGTAAAAGTCTTGGGCATCTTTGTACAATGTTGGCCAATACAAACCGGATTGCAAAACTTTGGCCGCGGTATGATTTCCTCCAAAATGTCCTCCATAGGGTGAAGAATGGCATTGCCAGAGTACATTCTGTTGCTCTTCTTCAGGGACACAGCGGCGTATAACCTGATCTGCACATTGTTTAAACAAAAGAGGCTCGTCCCAAAAGTAATGCTTAGCATCATGGCGGAACCGCTTCTTCCCTTGGTGAGTAAGGCCATAAGGTAAAATACCACAAACAAGGAAATTAACTAAATCCGCATACTAGGGTATTGCTGAGGCATGTGCTGCCTTGGTGACTGCTCCCAAAATTAACGAGGTGTGTCAAGGGCTGCTATTGCATCGAGAGTTGCCAAGACGTGCGCATCCATGGTTGCCGAGGCATCGAGGGTTGCCGAGGCGTGCGCGTCTATGGTTGCCGAGGCAACTAAAAGTTGTTCATCCGGGAATGCATCGCATATCTCTAGATTCGCGTCCTCCTCCCTATTGCGTTATAAACGTGATAAGTGATCGGCCACTTGATTTTATATTCCTTTCTTGTCCTTAGTTGCAATATCAAATTCTTGTAAAAGTAATATCCAACGAATCAAACGAGGTTTGGCATCCTTCTTAGCAAATAGATATTTGATTGTCGAATGGTCCGTATGAACAATTACCTTTGTATCAATCAAATAGGATTGGAACTTGTCAAATGCGAAAACTACAGCTAGTAACTCTTTCTCCATTGTTGTGTAATTCACTTGAGCACTATTAAGAGTTTTACTAGCGTAATATATCACATGGAAGGTCTTACCTGTGCATTGGCCTAGGACTGCTCCTACCGCAAAATCACTTGCATCACACATGAGCTCAAAAGGTAGCGTCCAATCTGGTGGAACGAAAATGGGTGTCGAGGTAAGCTTTTTCTTTAAGGTTTTGAATGCTTGGGTGCAAGAATCATCAAAATCGAAGACTTTATCCTGTTCAAGCAAATTGCACAAGGGTTTAGTGATTTTAGAAAAAATATTAATGAACCTCTTGTAAAAACCTGCATGTCCAAGAAAACTTCAAATTTCTTTAACCGAACTTGGTGGGGGAAATCTCTCGATCACGTCCACCTTGGCTTTGTGTACTTTAATTCCCTTGGATGAAATCTTGTGGTCGAGCACTATTCCTTCATCTACCATAAAATGGCATTTCTCCCAATTGAGGACTAAATCAGTTTCTTCACATCTTGCCAACACCCTCTCTAAATTGCCGAGACAGCTTTTGAAGTCATTACCAAAAACAGAAAAATCATCCATGAAGACCTCAAGGAAGTCTTCGACCATGTCTGAAAAGAGTGCCATCATGCATCTTTGGAAGGTTGTCGGGGCGTTACACAATCTGAACGGCATCCTTCGGAAAGCATAAGTACCGTATGGGCATGTGAAGGTTGTCTTTTCTTGATCTTCTGGTGCTATGGCAATTTGATTGTAACCTGAATAACCATCAAGAAAACAATAAAAGGGTTTACCTGCAAGACGGTTAAGCATTTGATCAATAAAGGGTAATGGGAAGTGATCTTTCCTAGTGGCTTTGTTTAGCTTTCGATAATTCGTACAAACCCTCCAACCGGTCACAGTCCTGGTTGGAATGAGTTCATTGTTTTCATTACTTACCACCGTTATACCTTCCTTTTTCGTTACACATTGTACCGGACTTACCCATGTACTATCAGAGATAGGGTATATAATGCCGGCGTCAAGCCACTTGATGATTTCTTTCATTACAACCCCTTTCATGGCATGATTCAGTCTCCTCTGGGCCTCAATTGAAGGTTTCTGATCATCTTCCAACAAAATCTTGTGCATGCACACTACCGGGCTAATTCCCTTCAAGACGGCATTTGTCCATCCTATTGCCTTTTTGTGTAGCTTCAACATTTTGATCAGCTTCTTTTCCTGCTCAGGCTGTAACTTAGAAGAAATAATTACAGTCAATGTATTATCGGTTCCTAAGTATGCATATTTTAGTTGCTCTGGCAATTGTTTCAACTCAAGAATCGATGGTTGTTCAATAGAGGGTTTTTCGAGCTTACCATCCTTACCTGGGTAATCCAGTGGTTCAAAGTATGTACCTGGTCCATTGACTAGCCAATTTGCCTCTTCTTGTTGTTCCTCATCGACCAGTTCTTCATACTCCTCAGGTTCCTCTTGATCGGCAATGTAGTTGCCGAGGCAACTAAATTCCTCGTCGAAGTTAAACTCTGTCGTGGCATGAAGAAGTTGGCATTCTTCTGGATCATCGGCATGCCTTAGTGTTTGGAACACATTTAGTTTAACTTGCTGGTCATTCACTCTCATTGTGAGTTCTCCCTTTTCAACATCGATCAAGGTTCTCCCTGTTGCTAGGAATGGTCTCCCGAGAATGATAGGTGCATACTCATCTGCTTTACAATCCAAAACAATAAAGTCAGCGGGAAAAATAAATTTATCAACTTTTACCAGTATGTCATCGATTTTTCCCTCTGGATGCACATAGGATCTGTTAGCTAGCTATAGCATAACTGTTGTAGGTCTTGCCTTCCCGATTCCTAGTTTCTGGAAAACCGATTTAGGCATCAAGTTTATGCTAGCCCCAAGGTCGCATAATGCTTTCCCGACATAGTGGTTTCCAATAGAACAGGGTATTGTGAAACTTTCGGGATCTTTCAACTTGGGTGGCATACGATTGTGCAATATTGCCATGCATCCCTCTGTTGCGGCAACTGTTTCAAACTCTCCTAGCCTTGTTCTCTTGGACACAATGTCTTTAAGAAACTTGGCATAGTTTGGCATTTGTTCAATTGCTTCCACCAATGGCAAGTTAATGTGGACTTGCTTTAGGATATCAAGAAACTTCTTGAATTGATATTCTTGCTTTTGTCGCTTCAACCTTTGTGGAAATGGTGGTGGAAGTCGGATATCTTCGATCCTTTCATTGGTTTGGAACCTGATTGACGGCATTGCCGGGACAACTGGAGTTGCTGAGGCATTATCAATTGGGGTTGTCGAGGCATTCTTATCACAAGTTGCCGAAGCATCCTTATCGTCGGTTGCCGAGGCATGCTTATTGCCGGTTACCGCGGCAATTCCTGGTTTAGCATCTGAGGCTTTACCGCTAGGTTCATCTTGATCTTTTTGTGGAGTTTTGTTTGATGAGCGGGTTTGAGCCTCTCTAAGTTGTTGGTCACTTCTAGTGGTGATTGCCTTACATTGCTCATGGGCAGTTCCTCTTGCGACTTCAGTATCGCTAAGTAAACCTCCTTGCGGTCTAGTATTCAGATTTTGAGCAAACTGTCCGACTTGATTTTCCAATGATTTGATTGTCGCCCCTTGGTTTTGCAATCTCATCTCGGTCCTGTTAATAAAAGCATCAGTTCTTTTTATGAAGTTACTATTCTCAGCCATATAAGATTCAGTTTTCATCATAAAAGCATTTAGAGAACTTTCCAAAGAACTAGATGTTGTCGGTTGTTGCTGCGGTAACTGTTGCCGTGGCAGATTCTGCTGGAATCTCGATGCTTGTGCATTCTGATTGTTCTGGTTTAGAGCATTGTTGGGATTGCTCCATGAAAAATTCGGGTGCTTCTTCCAAGCTGGATTGTATGTATTGGACAACACATTGTTGTTCCGATTGTAATTCCCCACATAGAAGCTGGATTTCGGATTCTGCATACATTCGGAAGAATCATGGTTATCACCACATAACTCACAAAAAGAATCCATTACCTTGACCTCATGTGTGTTGTTTGGTTTTTGCATGTTCTAGACCATCTTGGTTAAAGTGGCCAATTGTGCCAAAATTGAATCTGATGATCCTAGTTCATGTATTGTGGCTTGGCGTCTAACTCTTCCTCTTCTAGTAGAGGGGAATTGATAATCATTCTTGGCCAGCCTGTTTAGAATTTGCATTGCTTCCTCCGGTGACTTATCTAGGAGTATGTCGTTTGCCGAGACATCTAGCATCATCCTTGTTGGTATATTCACGGCGTTGTAAAACATTGTTACTTGAGTCCACACCGGGAATCCGTGTAGGGGGCATTTGTGTAGAAGTTCTCTATATCGCTCCCAAGCCTCGTACATAGATTTATCATCTGCCTGCCAAAAAGAAGCAATATTGTTACGAAGCTTATCAGTCAAATTTGTAGGATTAAACCGAGCAAGGAAATCACGACAAAGATCGGTCCAAGATGCTATTGATCCGGCAGGAATGCTATTCAACCATGCTTTCGCCCTATCCCTCAGTGAATAGGGGAATAATCTTAATCGTAAGACATCGGGGGTGACTCCGTGTATTTTGAACGAGTTACAAATCTCGAGGAAAGATTTAAGATGTTGTCGTGCATCTTCAGTTGCTGAGCCGCCAAATTGACCAATTGTGTTGATCATATTAAACATTACCGGTTTTAACTCAAAGTGGTCGGCTTCAATTTCAGGTGCGACAACTCCTGGATTTAGTCCATCAAGATCTTCTTCAAGATAGTCTCGAATAGTTTTGTTTCGTGCAAGAATCACTCATCCTCCTACTAGAACATCTTGATTCATATTGTCGTCTTGATTAGCCATTGCTACTCTTATCCTTCGCCTAAGTCTTTGTAAGGTTCGTTCGATTTCTGGATCAAAGGGATATTCTGGTGTAAACGGTCTCGCCCTGGTCATATACCAATGCAAAACCAAAGTTTGTTAGCCCTTTGAATCTTAAACAAGAAAAGTAAAAAGAAAGTGCAAGAAAATAAAAACAAAGTGTTTTCTTAGTCTTGGGGGTGGTAGCAAACGGAGTTGGAGTGAGTGTTGTCTTAGTAGGAGAAGGAGAAGCCCGACCCACTGATTGTTACATTTTAGTGGAGTCATCACTAGCCAAGTGTATAGGCTAGCGGGAGTTGATTTTTCAGGGTGTATATGGGCCTTATCTTTGTCCTTGGCCCTCGTTTGTTTGGCAGGTCAGTGAGGCGTGGGAGTGGCAGTTGTCTCATTCTTCTTTCTCTTCCTTGTCCTTGCAGCAACAATAAAAAGGCTGGGGGTAGTTCATCTTATTCTTTTTCTTCTTCTTCTTCTTCTTTTTCTGGTTGTGGTTGGTTGATAGGTGCAACAACATGTTCAGCAAAATATTATTCGAGAATAAGGGAAAGACATCAGTGGATGAAGGGGACAACATATTCAATAAAGTTGTGGTAGCCAGGTCATTTTCCTTGGTATATTCAAAGTATAGCTTGAAAAATTCTATCATGTCACTGAGTAGAGTTGCAAGCAGTGTAGTTGTAGCCATGGCACTGAATGGGGTAGCACCAGCCATAAGTCTTTTGAGTCATGGTATCTGTTTTGGGAGTTTCCCTATTTAGGCTTCCATCACCAGGTCATTAGGGTCACCAAGAACGTGTGCCTTCTCACATAAATCAGTTATTAGGCTCAAGAAAAGTAAAGGGCTCTTTGTACCTGAAGATGTTGCCCTCCCCATAATATACTGGCAACTCATCTTATTGATATTAATCCGTTGGCCCTTCATCACCTAATGCAAAAAAAGTATCCTATCGGCAGAGATTATGGAGTGGTGTCTTGTGGGCCGAAGTTGAGTGTTCATGAAGTACACACAATATTTGGGGTTTGGCTTCAAGTCAACCCTTTCCACAATTCTATGGGTGGTTGATTTCTATATCCATTCTGTTTTCGAAATACATAAGTCGCGAAGCACCTCGTCATAGGTAGCGTTGATGGTTATCGTGGCGAAGACTGCATGCTCATCTTCTGAATTATCTAGGTCAAATAAATTGTTGATTGTTGCCGCATAAAGTTTCACCATCTTTCTATGAACAAATGTCGTTGTGTCGTGGGTTTTCGTGATGTTTATCAGAAAACTTTAACCCTTCTTTCGGCATGCGTTGCTAGTTTTAAAAATTCTCATAAATTTTTTTCCATCTATGGATTGTAAAAGATCCTCTGAGGGTCAAGTTCTTTCTGCGCCAGAGTAACGCGCTAAGATGCTGAAGATGAGGGCTTTGTAAAGGGAGTGGTACAAATTGGTGTTGAAGAGACAGACAATGCACTTGCACTGGTGCGAGTGGCGTTTCTGGTTTTTGCCATAATCTTGGTATGAGAAAAGAGGATGAGAGAAAGAAAGTTCTATGGTTCGATCAAGAATCAAGAATGCAAGAAAGGGGAACACATCTTTTTCTCTAGCTATTAAGGAAAGTGGATGAGAAGATGAAAGGATTTCTAAATGGTTTGGTTATAGAGGGAATGATAGGTTTAATTGCGTGGGATTGATGGAAAAAATGTATGGCGACAGGGAAAAAATGTGTAGGGTAAAGTATGAAAGAAAAAGTCAGTGTGATCATTATAGGGGAATGTTAATGTTTTTGTAACAAATATTCTCTCCCCTTTTTCTGAGAAGTAACCCAATCTACCAAAATGTCCTTGTTTACGACCCTATGATGGACTTGTAAAGTATTTCCTATGTGATAACTGCCAAAAACAATACAAAACACATTAAATAAAACCTAATTCTAAGAAATTAAAATTATGGAAAATTAAAATGTAGAAAAATAAAATGCGTAAAAATAAAAGTGTAAAACTGGATGCGCTAGTCATCTAATAATGGGATTGATGACTTGTCACCATGGACCGGTGCTCCTTTGTAGACCTTTAACCATTTCAACACCTTGGTTAGGCTGCCTGAGCATTGGTCAACTATTCCTCCAAATTCATATAAGTTGTCCATAAGGATCTCCAGAAAATCATCCACAATATCTGAAAAGATGGCCATCATACAACATTGGAATGTTGTTGGCACATTGAAAAGGTCAAAAGGAATTTTACAAAATGCATAAATGTCATATGGACATATGAATATTGTTTTCTCTTGATCCTCCAATGCAATAGCAATCTGGTTGTATCCGGAGTAACCATCCAGGAAGTAGTAGTAGTAGGGTTTCTCTGCAAGCTTGTCAAGCATCTAGTCAATAAACGGAAAGAGGAGTGGTCATTTTTTATGTCTTTATTCAGCTTTCGGTAATCTATACATATTTGCCATCCAATAACGGTTCTAGTCAGGAAGAGCTCATTGACATCGTTCTTGATCGCGGTCATGCCTCTTTTCTTCGGCACGCACTGGACATGACGCACCCACGAACTATCTGAGATAGGGTAGATGATTCCAACATTAAGCCATTTGATTATATCTTTCATAACCATAGTCATAATGATTGGATTGAGTCTCTGATGCGGTTCTATCAAGCTACTATAATCATCTGCAAGCAAAATCTTATACATACACAAAGTAGGGCTTATACCCTTTAAGTCAGCAATAGTCCAACCAATAGCATTCTTATGTTGAGATAAGACATGTAACAATTTAGCTTCTTGGTCAGATGTTAAGCTAGCAAATATGACAACAGGCAGCGTATTATTCTCTCCTAGATATACATACTTTAATTATGGGGGAAGAGGTTTAAGATCAAGTACCGGTGGATGCTCTAGCGATAGCTTGGGAGATTTAAACTCAGCATAATCCAAAGGTTCAAAAGACATACCTAGTCTGGTATTCACAACATTGGATTGTTCAATCTCGACCTTACCTTCTTCCTCAGCTTCTTGCATGGCCTCGTCAAAGTCAGATTGCTCATAGCGCTAAGCACATTGCTACAAAATATCTCTTGCAAACTTTACTCAACTAGGGCTTCTTCATTTTACACAAGCTGGCATTCTTCATAATCATCTGCGTACTTGAGAGTGCTGAAGACATTGAGTGTGATCTTTTGGTCATTCATCTTTATAGTAAATTCACCCTTCTCACAATCAACCACAATTCGCTTGGTGGCAAAGAATGGTCTTCCAAGGATGATGGGAGTATTCTCATCAGCTTCGCAATCAAGGATGATAAAATCTGCCGAGAACACAAATCTTTCTACCTTGACTAAGACATCTTCAATTCTACCTTCAGGTTAGATTTGAGAGCAATCAGTCAATTGAATGATCATCGATGTAGGCTTAGATCTATCTATGCCTAGTCTTGTAAACATGGATTTCGGCATCAAATTAACAGTTGCACCGAAATCCCATACGGTACGGCCTGAGTAGTTATGGCCTATGGAGTATGGAATGGTAAAACTGACAGGGTCCTTCATTTTGGGTAGTAAATCACATAGCACAGCCACACATTTACCCATCGTAGCAATAGTTTCAACTTCACCCACTATTGTTTTCTTGGTCAGGATCTCCTTTAGAAACTTTGCATAAATAGGCGTTTGATCAATGGCCTCTAGAAATGGGACATTAATGTACAACTGTTTGAGCATCTCCAGAAACTTCTAGAACTGGACATCTTGTTTTTGAGCCTTCAATCGTTGCGGAAATGAAGGTGGTGGTCTGGCCTCTTTGTGTGGTTTATTGGATGTAATGGAACCCTTATTCTTGTTATCCTTGCCATTAGTAGCAAGGTCACTCATTGTATCAGACACATGAGTTGTTTCTCTAGCTACGAGATCATCAGCAAATGGCTTGCTTGGAGTGGAATCATCAAGGGAACCTCCTCCAAACTTATCATCTTACTTTAGTTGGGTGCCACTACGCAGTGTGATGGCATTGTATTGCTCCGCACTAAAAATTTTAGTAACTTCAGTATCATTAGGTAAATTGCCTGGTGGTCGCATCTTCAAAACTTTGGCAATTTACCCCACTTGTGTTTTCAAGGACTGTAAGGAAGCGGTGTGGTTTTGCATTATCGATTGTTGATTTTGTAACATAGCATCCTGCATTGCGAGCATGTCAATATGATTCTTTAAGTGTGCTGATTGATCCTGCATAATCACTCGGACATTTTCCATAAAATTTTGATAAGTAGAATCAAAAGAATTAGAGTTGGAGTTAGTGCTTTTGCCTCTGAGTTTTTTGTTAGAATCTAGGAGGTTTGCTGTAGATTTTTGTCGCGTTCCAGAATTACCTGTGTTACCTCCACAACCAAAGTTTGGATGTTGCCGCTACCCTAGGTTGTAGGTGTTGGATTAGGGATTGTTGTTGCAGTTAGCATTCCCTACGTAGAATCCAGATTCTTGTTGCTGGGGGCATTCATTCGAATAGTGTTCCCCATCACAAAGCTAACATGTGTACTGAATAACTTTAGCCTCTTATGTATGGTATATCGACTGCATGTTCTTGAGCAGATTTTTAATGGTAGAGAGTTGCACCGCTATACTCTGGGAATCATCCAACTAGATTGATCTAGAAGATTTAAGTCCAGGCTTTAAGCTCCCCCTAAGAAATTAGTTGTCGTCATTGGCTATCTGATCTAGTATTTTGAAAAACTCTTTAGGATCTTTGTCAAGCAAAATACCATTGGCTGAAGAGTCAATCATCATCCTTGTTGGTGCATTGATGGTATTATAGAACGTCATTATTTGTATCCAATCATGGAATCTAAGAATTGAGCACTTGCGTAGCATATCTTTGTATCTGTCTCAACATTTATACATGGATTCATCATCACGCTGTGTGAATATAATGATCTCGCTTCACTTCTGATTGTGCACATTTGGTGGATCATATCTATGCAAAAAGTTCTTGCACAAGTTATCCCAGTATGTAATGGATCCTAAGGTTATAGTCTTCAAACATGTTCAGGCTTGATCTCGCAAAGAGTAGGGAAATAGTTTAAGTCTCAACACATCATCAGGAACTCCCAGTTGTTTAAAACAATCACAAACTTCTAAGAAAGCTTGAATTTGTTCTCTAGCATATTCTTTTGTTGATCCTCCAAATTGTCCAAAGGAATTGAGCATGTTGAACATAGCAGGCTTCAACTCAAAGTGAGCTGCCCTTAGATCAGGCACAACGATCAATTGGTTGAGGTTGTTGATAACAAGCTCCATGTTGTCTCTAATGGGCCTTCTAGGTCTGGTAGGTTGTGGAGCCTCATGTCGTACCTATCCTCCATTCTGGGCTGCGTTTTCAATAATTCTTCGTGCATCTACTGGTGGTACCTCTTCGTTACGATTTTTTGGTTGTTCAGGCCGTTCTCTCCATCCTTATTTACCATTATCCTTCATTCTCTGAGTATATCTCGCAAAGTTTTCTCAATCTCTAGATTATATGGAAGAATGGGTTCTGAGTTTGTGCGTATGGTCATGCACTAGAATGTACCTAAAAGAAAATGAAAACAAAAACAAAAATTAAATGCAAATAAAATAAAATCTTAAGCGCAATTACTAAGTAATTATCAATTGCAAATCCCCGGTAACGACACAAAAAACTTGATGCTTGTTGAATAGTGATGCTCTTTAGAGAAAGTATACTTGTCGATCAAGTAATAAAGTGATAGAGTAGAGTGTCGAACCCACGAGATTAGATCAATAAATACGAAGTTATCGTACTTAAGAATGTTTGAGCAAATATTGGTTGGTGTTGATTTATCAAAACTAAAAACAAATAAAGTAAAGATAGGTATGATTAAGACAAACAGATGCTGCGGCAAATAACAAATAATTATGAAGGCTAGGTTTATTGCCTAGGATATATGGTTTATTACTTATTTAAATGCTATAGCGACTGGCAATACATGTTTGCGTAAACCATTAAGATCTTTATCTACTCGACAGGATTTTTTTAATGAACTTCTGACTCTCTCGATACCTAGAAGTTAATAACATTGAAGCTAAGGTAATACATGTCTGCTTGAACCCTAACAACTCTATTATTTGTTTAAGTTCTCCCCATTAGTCATTGAAACTCTAAACTTATGTCTAAACTGGATTAAGACTAAGTTAACAGCTTAGTCCCATTGTTCACGTTTGTTTAACCTAACTCTATCGATATTAAGCCACAAATTAATAGTTAAAAGGCCTCTCTCGATAGCTCTTACAATAACTACGCATGAAGAACGATGAACAGAATACATAAAAGGAAACAAACTATATCATTAAAATAAAGTATTCAAAATATAAAATCATGTAAAACAATAAACCCAACTAAAGTATTTAGCTCATGTCTGACCTAAAATATCCATAATAAAAGATAAAAACATAAGCAGCTTATTAAGCAAGAGATAGAAAAGGGTCAAGCATCCTCGACGATTTTTTTTGTGCTTTCCAACTGTTGCTGCAGATCTCACACTCCTTCTGCATCTCTTGATGACGTCTATTGTGTGGAGACTCCTCTAGCACTTCGACTCCAGTGGTTCTTCGATAGTTGAAGACTAAGGACTGAAGTCTGTAATTGCGCTCTCTTGAATTGTCTTCTAAGTCTTTCTTATATAGGCGGTAAAGCTAAGGTTTCATAACCCTAAAGCGTACGTATAAAGCGTATGTACTCCTTTAAGAGGATCTTTGCTTTCTCGCTATCTTTAATGAGTTTCATATCTAAGAGAAAGTCCACGTGGGTCAAAGGTAGATTTATCTCCAACTCTTCTTGCCTCGTCAGCTCCAACCGAGAGATCTGCTACTCTTATGCTCTAACATTCCTCCAGCTCCAATGGTTCCTGCGCATGCACCACAAAAACACTACCTTTCCCTTTAAAAGTACTAAAATATATAACATTTAAGCACAGACAGTGTAACTCCCTAACTACATGCAAACTACATACAATCTATTCCTAAATGCAATTAAATGAGCTTGAACACATACAAAAGTCAAGTAAAAATTGTATGCAAAATAGGTCATTTACACACTCGTCGGCCATCTTGATCAATCGTGACGATGTCAAATCCAATCTTGATAGAAAATCAAAAGAAAAAGGAAACGGCCAAGCGACCGATTAAGAGAAGAAAAAAGTGCCAAAAGGCAGAGGATACATACCAAAAGGTAGAGAAAAGCATGTCAAAAGGACAAAGTTATTGAATTTAAAAATTACAAAATAAAGAACAAAACAAAGGAAAAGAAAAGATTATCGGCGGTCAGCAACCAGCACTAAAACTAGTGCCGCCACCGTCATGTAAAGAAGAAAAAGAAAAAAGTTGTAGAAGCTATGGGGAAGGAGGAGGTGGCTAGGGTTAGTGAAGTTGTGAATCAAAATTTTTCTCTTATAAATATTATGTATACGATTATGATATAAGGTTTGTATTTAGAATTTTTTAAAACTTCACTAAGTAAGTGGAGTTAAAAACTTGATGAAAATTTTAAATTTTTTGAAGGGGTCAAATTAAATTATTTTAAAAAATTGAGGGACCAATATGAATTATCCAAAAATTTGGGGCGCTAGGGCCCTCTGGCTCTCACCAGCATTCGCCTTTGCTTGTTTGCTTTAAAGACCTTACTTGATAAAGGTAAAGTAAGATTATTAATAGTGGATATTATTTGAGAATATAAGAGATGTCATTACCATTTAATGTTATATTTTTATTAGAAGATTACACTTTGAACAATTTTATCTCTTAAGTGTATTATTTTGTAACTTAATCTTTTTAATTTAGATCTATTCATGGATAGACAATTTGAATATAATTTAAATTATATTTTTATTTAAAGTTAACTATAAAAATACATTAATATTAATATAAAATTATATTTAAAAAATTAAAATTCGATAGATTTAGTTGGGATAAGTCAAATGTGATCTTGGGCTTGGATTTTTTTTTTTAAATTAGGTTTTGGTCCAACTCAATCCATGGACACCTCTTTTCCAAAACATAGAAAAATCCCCTTTTGTGTTTTCCCAAATCGATTTGTTTATTTTGCTTGAAATAATTTGTCTACAATGATAATTATTTTGTAGTTTGTTTCCATATAGATGTAACACCCCATGTCCAATTTCATCTTACTATTAATTTTTATATTGAAATAGTCTTTGTCCATTCTTCAACTTACCTAATATCATTTTCTATTTCAGATTATTCAAATTACCGAGTTCATTCTTAGTCAATATTACATTAGATATTAATCATAAATATTTGTTTCGTATTAAATATGACTCAATCAAAGCTAAAAAATAATTATTATACCTTGAAACCATGCATCTTATCGAAGTTGAGATCTAAAATATCATATTCATCAAATATAGGGACTAGTATGCACAGGGATGGACCCAGAGGGTCCCCTCGACATTTGAAATTAATATATAATTTAGAAAAATTTTAAAGATATTTTATGTATTTTCTATTAGAAATTTATTTTTGCCTCCGCTAAAATTTTATAGGTTCGCCCCCTAACATAAAATCATACGTCCGTCCATGTATGCATTACATATCATACCATATCATACAAAGGAATTCATCTCTTTCAAGGACATCCAACATGCATTTCCTCCAACTTACAACTCACACACAAATACATTCATGATCAAACTCTACTGATTATAATAATTTCACAATCAACCATGTGTCATTCTTTATTTATCCTTAATTTACTCTAATTCAGTTGTTATGCTTGTTCTAACTTCCATTTAGCACTTATCTTACCTCTAGAAACTTATTTAGAACACTATGAATTTGTGCTGAAAATACAGAATTTTACTTGCACCACTTATAATATGTACTAAAAGTCTAAAATACAGTTCACGCGAAAGATTAATTATAAGTACTAAATATATAGACATCCCACGTCAAACTAATAACTTAAATTTACCCTTATTTATGCACACATATATTAATTAAATGACTATTTAGCCTATTAGAAGTAGGGCCATCTTGAACATTTTTGGAGTCCTAAGTGAAAACTCACAAATTGATCTTATAAAACGAAATTATATATCATTACTTTAAACAATTAATTTAATATTTTATTAATTTAATATTTCAGTAATCAATTTTCCCAAAATCTGAAGCAGGAATTCTACATTCTTTTCTAAATTCTCTCATCTTCTCCATAAATTTCCAAAGAAAGATTTTACCATTTTCTTTTTGATTTCTTTTATCTTCCATTGATTTTCCTTTAATAAAATCAAATATTCATTTTCAACATTTATAGAATTTACGTTAATTTTTTTTTTTTTTTGAAGACTTCTCTTAACTCGATTTCCTATCAAAAGCAAGAAGTTTGACGTTTAGGAAGGAAAAAAAATCTCAATTTCTCAAAACCATGCCAGCGGCAGAGAAGGTTGTTCAACGAAGGGTGTGGACTCTGTTTGTAAAGAACATTGCGGCGCAATTACACTGGCAAGGAGTATGGCAATGTTTTGATCGGCATGGTCAAGTAATGGATGTGTTATAAGAGATCGAGTGATGGCTTTTGTTTTGGATTCGTGAGAATGCATTCGGAAGAGGATGCGAGAAGAGTGATAGAGCATCTGGATGGTTTTAAACTTTACAGATCGATGGTAAGGGTGCCGTTTGAAAAGAGAGGGGGAGTCGGGAGGTATGGAGACGAACATCTAAAGGACGGGCGAGTTTGGAAGGAAAGGTCGAATCCAAAATGTCGAAAGGGATGGGAAATACATCGGCAGTGATGAATAAAAAGGCCCAAGGAGTGATAGATGAAGAGAAAATCGCGATACTGAAGAACTGTGTGTTGGGTTGGTGCCTACAACCAATGGGTACAATTGAATTGGCACAGAAAGTGAATGCGGCAGGAATCATAGGATGCTCGATCATGCGTATTTCAGGCGCAAGAGTATTGTTGATGTTTCCTAATCCGGCATTAAGGGAGGCAGCGATCAGGAAAGGGCAATGGACTATTTGTTTCGATCGTTATGAGGAATGGATGCCGTATGCAGAACGGGGTAATCAATGGGTTTGGCTATCGATTTCTGGACTACCGTTATATGCTTGGTCTAGAGACACATTTGAAAACGTGGCAGCAATTTGGGGCATATTAGTTCGATTAGAGGAAGGAACTTTGGAATCAGTATCATTTCATCGGAGTCGAATGCTGGTAGAGACAGATTGCATGCAGCGGATAGATGAATTTGTGGACCTTTATATAAGAGGATTAGTGTTTCATATTCGAGTTTGTGAAATGGAAGTGGGACGGGAGAAATGTGAACAATGCTGGCATGATGATAGTACTACTCGTGAGAAGGGGAGGACCGAGAGGAAAAGGAAGAATCAGCTACAAAGGAAGAGCTGAGTGTGGGGGGAGCAGAGGAAATAATGTCATCGAAACTGAAATGAAATAGAGTGTTGAGGTAAAGGGCGGGTCAGCTTGTGAAATAGAGGCAAGATTGAATACTTTGGAACAACGTGAAGGTGATAATCATAGATGGAAAGCAGAGTGACAAGTTGATGAACGAGTGCGGGAGGGCCCGTTAGAATCGGGTGATTGGATGTCGGATGAGGAGGTAGGAATAGTTAGCCGTGTTGAGGAAATACAATCAGGTCCGTTGGTTCTTGTCGATGAAAATTCGGTCGATTGCTCTGTGGGCCAACTCTCGATCACGATAGCGTATGAAAATTAGGGGGTTGGGCCGTGTGTAGTTGAGCCTGTAGAATTAGAGGTGGAGGTTGTGAACTATAAGGAGTCTAATAGGAAAAGCAGTCAGGTGGCGGAGTTAATCTTAAATGATGTATCACTAGATGACCGAGGGGTAGTGGCACATCGCGGGGGGGAAGGACCTTAAAATTCTGATTGGCTTACAGGGAGGAGTGTCAGGATCGAAGGTGCAGGCAGGTCACGTTGAAAGGCAGCAAGCGATACTGTAGGAAGCAAGGGAAACTGTGAATTTGGGCAGACTAATAGGAGAAAAAGCAATTGGAAACGAGGAAGCAATTGTGAATGACATTGCAAGGCTAATTGAATCAAGGGAGCGAATAGAAGACCGATAAGGGTACTGTCGTGGAATTTACAGGGTCTCGGATCATCAGCAAAGAGAAAATCTGTGCAGAAGTTGTTGAGGCAGCACCAATGTGAGATGGCCCTGTTATAGGAGTCTAAATTAGAAGACATATCAGTTCATTTGATTAGGAAGGTATGGCATACGGATAATTTTGATTTTCTTTTTGCATCATCTGTGGGTAGGTCAGGTGGAGTTGTTGTACGGGAAGCATCACGCTTTCAAGTCTCATCATCTTGGGTTGCAAGGAATTTTGTAGCAATTAAGGGAACATGGGTGAGTGAGGGGTGGGTTTGTGGAATGATAGCCATTTATGCTCCTTGCAGTCCTGAGGAATAAATCATTGTTTGGGATGCAATTGCTGCTATTATACTGAATAATCGTGGTGTATGGGAGGTGATTTTAATATAGTTCGCTCACTTCAGGAGGTGAGGCTATGTGGGTGAGCCTCGAGGGATTGAGAATTTTAATGCTTTTGTGGAGCAGATTGGTTTGATTGATATCCCGTTGATCGGTACACGTTTTACGTGTTATGGTTATGGGAATAAAAGTAGTCATCTAAATCGCTTCATGGTTTCATCCGAATGGGTGGAGAAATTTCCTACTTTGTCTCAACGTGCGTTACAGCGAGGCTTGCCAGATCATACCTCGTTGGTGCTTGCAAATGGTGACCTCGACCCTTTCACTTTATGAATTGTTTGTTGAAGAGAAAAGAAGGTGTTTTGTTGATGGAAAAGCAACGAAAGGAGTTATCCGAGCAAGGGGAGTAGGGCGACAGAAGCCTTATGTACAAGTTAAAGGAGCTTCGCAAGTTCCTGCGGGTCTGGAATTGAGAAAATTTTGGTAATGTGGATCACCAAATTGAAGCGATTTCGTTGTTGATGGGGATCTTGACGATAGAATGAGCCGTGAGGAGAGACACCGGTTGAATGAGGAATTGTGGAGATTATGCCGTCTTCGAGAGTCTATACGGAGACAAAAATCCCGTGCCTTGTGGTTAAAGGCGGGTGATTGCAATACAAGTTTTTTTAGCGAACGGCTAAAATTCGAGGGATGCGTAATTTGATTAGAGGGTTGAGCATAAATGGACGATGGGTCACGGATCCTGCGAAGCTGAAACATTATGTTTACGTGGCATTTCATAAGCATTTTTTCCAAATTAATTTGGCTGGATCGTTGGATGTTGAGGTTGGATTTAGATCGATAAATACAACACATGTTCAGCTATTGGAAGCGCCGTTTACGGAGGAATAGGTGTAGACAGCAGTATGGAAAAGTGATGGTGCAAAAGCCCCATGGCCGGATGAATTTAGCTTCGAGTTTTATAAAAAAAGGGTGGTCATTTGTCAATGATGATTTGATGATTTTGTTTCGATCCTTTTATGAGACAGGACAGTTACCTCAGGGACTTAACTTGAGCTTCGTTGTTCTTATCCCAAAGAAGGACCAGCTGAGGGTAATTGGTGATTTTAGACCAACCTGCTTACTCAATTCCGCATATAAAATTGTGGCGAAGGTGTTTGCCGCGTGTTTTCAAGCAGTGTTGGGCAAGGTGATCAGTGACACACAATCAACCTTCGTTGGGGGTCGATAAATTGTCGATGGAATTCTGTTGGTCAATAAGGTTGTGCATTATTTGAGAAGTAAATAGATTGGGGAGGGTGGTGTGCTACTCAAGTTAGACTTTGCCAAGGCGTATGACTGTATTAACTGGGATTTCCTTGATCATGTGAATTATTTTATTGAATGGTAGTGCAACCAAGGAGTTTGGTATGCAACGGAGAGTACGTTAGGGAGATACGTTGTCTCCGCTATTATTTGTTGTGGTAGCTGAGGTATTGCATCAATTCATGGTATCAGCTGAGCATGCGGGTTTGGTATAAGGGATCTTGGTGACACCTAATTTTTCTATTTCATATCTGCAGTTCGCGGACGATACGTTGTTATTTTTGCGAGGGGATGTAGGAGTTACGCATAATGTTAAGAGGTTGTTGACACGTTTTTAGTACTGCTCGGGACTTGAAATTAATTTTGCAAAGTCGTGCTTGTTTGCAATTGGTGTAAATGATGCCTGCAAATGCGATATGGCAAGTGAGTTGGGTTGTGAGATGGGGGAACTGCCTTTTTGATATTTAGGTTTACCTGTTGGAGTTAATCCTCGATTTCATGCAATGTGGGAACCTCTTTTTCAACGATTCCACACACATTTAATAAGATAGAAGTGAGGATCACTATCTTTTGCCGTGAGGTTAATCATGGTTAATTCAGAATTATCTTCGCTCCTGATATATTATATGGGGGGTTTTGTAGTCCCTAAGTGTGTGATTGCGAAGCTTGATCGCGTAGGCAGAGCTTTCTTGTGGGGTGACACAGATTTAAAAAGGAAGATAAGTCGGGTGAATTGGGTGACAGTGTGTCGACCAAAGTAGTTGGGTGGATTGGGCATGGTGGATTTATGCTCTCGAAATTTAGCTTTGTTATCAAAGTGGGCATGGCGATATGCAAAGGAGCCGAATTCTTTGCGGTGTTCCTTAATTGTTGCCAAGTATGATGAACAGAGTTGCTCTTAGCAGTTAAATGGTGTTGGGAAGCGGCATATGTCAGTGGTTTGGCGATAAATTGTTGAAGTATAAGAGGACGAGAGGGTGATACGTTTCATGGGATTTAACAAGTTTAAGTGGTTGGTGGGAGACGGTTCTAAGGTGCTGTTTTGGCATGATTTGTGGTGCTCAATGGAACCATTATGTATGTTGTTTTCGAGACTTTATCACGTTGCGAGGAACAAGTTGGCTTGGGTGGATGATTATACTGAGAACGGCTCATAGGACCATGAAGAATGGCCTGCTCGTTTTAGCCGAGCTTTGAGGCTGCATGAGGTACATCAATTGCGTGAAATCAAATTGATAGTGAAGAGCAGTCTCTTATAGTTGGGCCATGAGGATCGGTTGGTGTGATGCCCAAGTGTGCAAGGGGAGTTCTCGGTAAGGGAGCTTACGAGGCTCATATCATCTTTTGGAATAGAGAGTGAGGGAGGGTATTGATGCTTTGTGGTATAGAAGTTAGCCGTACCGCCTAAGATTCAATGTTTTTTGTGGTTTGTTCGTTTACAAAGGCTGCCGACATTATGCATGTTGAGGGATCGAGGATCTCTCTGAATGAGGTCTCACTCGTTTGTGTTTGGTGTGGGGAAGGGGAAGGGGAAGGGGAAGGGGAAGTTGAACTATTTTCTTGTCAAGTAAAGGGTGTGCTATGGTCCTTATTTTTTAGTTGGTGGGACTATGCATTTATGCTTCCGCGCACTCTCGTTGAGATGTTATGGCAGTGCTGGCACATGTGTCTATCAGGTACGAAATGTGGGTGGTGGCTGTTGGGATGTGCGGCAGTGCTTTGGTCAGCTTGGTTGGCTTGGAATGAGTTGATATTCAATAAGAAAAGAATAGGCATAGAGGAGATTTTATTTCTGGTCAAACTTCGAACCCTTTATTGGGTTAAAGCTTCTGAGTCAATGTATGTGATTCAGGAATCAAGTTGGTGGGATTGCCCACGTTTGTGTGTGCCTCAGACAGTGTATAGGGTGCGTAGTGGAGTTAATTGGCTTTCGCCGTTGCCGGGTATATTAAAATTTAATGTGGATGGTTCTGCCAGAGGTAAATTGGGTCCGACGGGATGTGGGAGAGTGTTGTGTGATGAGGAGGGGGCAATTTTAGCGATTTTTTGGACCTTTAAGCATTATAGACTCTAATTTAGCAGAGCTAAGGGCGATAGAGTATGTGTTGGACTTACTGGCTCACTCCTCTTGAAAAGAGGTGTCGATTGTTATTGAATCGGACTCACAAATAACACTTGCTTGAGTTCTTCATTCCTCAAAACGTCCATGGCATATGTGGTATTGGTTCAATCGGATTGATGATCCCTGTTAGGTATTGTCGAGTGTATTTTTTCAACACATTTTTAAGGAGGGCAATAGCATGGCGGACGTATTGGCAAAAGGGGGTGTAGACCGGACATCATGGTTTAGGGTAGTTTCTTGATGCTTCGTGCTTATCGGGGATGCGAGCTGCTGGGTCTTGGGTGAGGTTCTAGTCGGTCTTGAGGAGAGGCTGTTGCGCATATGGCTCTTGCTTTTATGTTTTTGTTGTTACTTGTCTTAGTGCTCTTATACGAGCTAGAAGTGTCAACTTGTAGGGTGTTCTTGGCCGTCTTTTGTGTTCATCATCGATGGTACTTTTTTCTTCCATCTTAAGTTAGGAAAGTTTTTAACGAGACCTTTTGTGATGATTACTTGTATGATTTTACCTTAATAAAATTATATATGTTCTTCGATCAAAAAAATATTTCATTAATACACCATAGAAAAACCTTTGTCAACCACAATAGTTTCATTGTTTTGTATAGAAAATTTGAAGTAGTTGAATTGTGGTTATGATATGAAGCTTAATTTTGAACAATGAATACAAAAAATTAAAGAATATTGCATTATTTTCTTTACCGTTATCTTGAAAAAGAATAGCAGAGAATTAAATTTGGAGAGAATTAAATTTTAGAAAACAAAATTACATTTTAAAATTTGAGAAAGGGAATTAAATTTTACTGTTAGGTTAATTTATTCATTTGATAAATTAAAAAATGATTTTGCTATTGACGACCCTAAGAGTTTAGTGTTCAATTAATTTACTTTTTATTAATGTTTATTTTGCTTTTCAATGGAATCTAGTAGAATATAATTAATTATATTCTTGAAAAGTTGTGTTCAATTAATTTAAGGTTTTAATGCAATTAATATTCTCCTAAAAAGATTCAGGGTTTACTGTTTATAATTTTAGGTTTTAGGGTTTTAGTGTTTGAAGATTATATTTTAGGGTTTAAATTTTTAGGGTTTGGTATTTTAGGGTTTATCTTTATGGTTTAAAATTTAAGATTTATAATTTATGGTATAGTTTAGAGTTTTAGTGTCATTATGCATTAATAGCATAACTCATTAAAAATAAAAAAAATTATTATTTTTTAGACGCCCTAAGCTTATTGAGCCTTGAGGGATCACTCATGGTTAAAATCAATACACACATGATTAAATGAAACTACCCACACAATTAAAAGCACATAATAGCAAACTAAACAAAACATTAATTATAACGTTAAGATCATAATAGCAAATTAAACATGATTAAATGAAACACCATTGATTAAAAGCACATAATGACACTACCCACACAGCAGAGAATTATTAAATGAAACTTATACATATATGACAAAATAGCAAACTAAACAAAACATTAAGATCAATACACATCGGTGGCATAATTATAACGTTATTCTGATCTAAACATAAAACGTTAGCGGTCAAATATAAATAGTAATATAATAGGGCCAGAGTTTAATTATTAAGTTATCAATTTAAAATCTAAAAATTCAAGGTTAGGATTTAATTTGCTTAAAAAGGGGTTTAGGTATAATTTACTTAAATTTTGAAATTGATAAAAAAAGTTAAGGAATATTTAAATGAAAAGGGTAGGTTATAATTCGACTAATTTTAAAGTTGACATGAATTTAAAAAGTATTTTTCCCTAACAAATTATCTAAAAATATTTAAACAAAAAAGTGGATTAAAACTTAATTTTTCTAATTTTAAAACTAACAAGAAATTATGATATATATTTTTTAATAATTCCTACTTAAAAGGGAATATACTCCTAATAGATAATGAACTCACATGCTCTAAAGATTGTTGAAGAAATTATGATTTTTTTTAACAAAAAACTATGATATATTAAATCAACACAATCTCAATCTATATAATCCCGTCCTTGTTGATAATGTACCAAATAAATTTCCTATAATATAAATGTATTTCACCTTAAAATTGTTTTTATAATGGTAAACACTTATTTTAGATAAATATGAAATATTAATTTTAAAATTTGTATAAATATATAACAGTATAAATCATTGCACTCTCGATTTTAATTCTCTAAACTTATTTAATTTAAAGAATGTAACTACACAAAATTCAGAAAGATTATCTAATTAAAAATGAATAAAAGAAGTTTGGAAGTTACACCACGAATTTTGAGTTAATTTCCTCAATTCTCAACTCCTATAAGAATTAAATAGTATAATTAAGTCTATTAAAAAAGCAAAATTAAGACTCTAATTAGAAAGCTTTTTTAACACGTCATTAATATTTTATTTAATCCAACACTAATTATCTTTTAAATCAGTAATTTAGTAATTTCTTGTATGAAGAATCTGATTTATATTTTTTTTCATTCTCAATTATCATTTTTGATAAAAATAAATAAAAACAAACTTTTTCCATAGAGATTAAAATTTTATTAATTAAGCAAACATGGTTCTATATTAAAAAATCCGAAGTTCAAAACTTAAATTAAACTAAACTCAATCGAGATTTATTTTTAAACTTCAAATTTGATTATGTTCTATTCAGTTCATTTTGCATAGTAAAAAGTACTTAATTTGATTCTAACATTCGAATTATTTATGCAAAGATAAGTCAAAATTAGAGAAATATTGTGGTTTAAAAAATATTAGGTCATTGGGTTGGTGAAAAAATATTTGGGAATTTTGCTGATTTTTACAGTAATCGGTCAAGTTGTCTGAGATGTTGATTACTTTGCCAAAGTGATAGTGTTGTTTTGTAAAAAAAAATTATGACAAAGTCATCTACAACTGCCGATGATTTTGGTAGAGTCGTAATAGAAAGTTGAAAATCCATATAAACAAAATACAAGGATCAAAATGAAAAATTTTCTAAAGTTTTTAAATATATATATAAACTTTGTTTCGAATCTTAAAAGGGATAAAATTATATATTTTGAAAATAAAATACAGTTTGAAAATAAAGTGTATATTAAAAATAAAAAAATATTTTAAAAATATGATACACTTTAAATATTCGTCAAAAAAGTAAAAATATGAAGGGTAAACTGCAATGGAGGTCATTCAATTATGGGTAAAGTTACATTTGAGTCATCTAATTATCAAAAGTTACACTTGGATCACTCAATTATAGGTAAGGTTACATTTGGGTCACCCAATTATCAAAGATTATATTTGGGTCACCCTTCATTTTTAATATATATATATATATCAATTTGTGTATTAGATTAAGTGTTAACGAAGGTAAACAAGTGATTTGGAAGAAAAATGACTAAATTGATATTTTTTAAATATGAAGGGTGACCCAAATGTAATCTTACCTATAATTGAGTGACCCAAGTGTAACTTTTAATAATTAAGTGACCCAAATATAATCTTATTTATAATTGAGTGACCTATGTTGTATCATATTTTTAAAAGATCATAAGATCCGAAATGTTTTTAAAAGATCATATTTTTTAATTAAAAAGATAATAAGATTTAAACTTATATTTTTTAAGATTGAGACCGATGTTTAAGATTGACCTTACCCATAATTATTTATCGTATAATTATTTCTTAATTAAAAAAGTAGTAAGATTCGAAATATGTCTCACCAATGTTTAAGATTGACCTTACCCATAATTTATTTATCTTATAACTATGACTTAATTTATTCACCCATGATTACAAGATCATAAAATCTAAACTTATATTTTTTAATTAGGACATAATTATAAGATAAATAAATTATTTGAAGGTTAAAAAGATATATCTTACCAACGAGATTGATCCAAGTGGTAAGCAGTTTGGTATCACTTAAGCATGTCTCAAGTTCGAGATCCTGTGTATGGAGAAAATTCTCGCTGTGAGACTCACCCACCAAAGCTAGATATGTGACACGAGTTAGTCTAGATTAGTCAGGACAAAGTCTTAGGAAACCTAGAGGACAACAAAAAATATATATATCTAATCATTCCAGTTTTTAGATAAAATTTATTTTAAGTTTTATATATTTTATTGAACACGTACAATCATTACAAATTATTTTTTAAAATATTTTTTATTTTATAATAATTTGAGTTGAATATTATAATATTAAAAAATGAATATAATTTAAATGTATATAATTTTAGTTCATAACACAATATCTAAAATAAGAATTTATCTTTTGAAAAGTACTTTTGATAGTCGGCCAGTTTGACTAATTAATCGATAATTAAATTTTGAAAAGAATTTAATCGTTAATTGATTATACTTAAAATTAACCTACCGATTAATCAAAAAAAATTAGTTCGATCGATTAATTCGGTTAAAATTGAACTATGAACACCTTTAGTAATGCTAAATCTTAAATTAAACAATCCAAAATTACTTTTCCATTGTATTTTTCAAAAGTAATATTATACTAGCCCTTAATTTTATTACAAAAAAGCAACGAAATGTTATTTAACTTAAAATAAGCATTAATAAATTATCAGGGATTTCCGTCCACGTATCAAATTAGTATAAATAATGATATAACTTTCAAAAACTAATTTTTTAAGTCCAACAAATTAAAAAGGAACGAAGTCAAATATCTAAAATTACTAATAAATGTAAAAAAAAAATTAAAATTAAAGTTCAAAACGAGATTTTTCTGGTTGAATATGGTGATAAGACGTCTTGTCGGCGTGTAATCTTTAATAGTTATATAGATAATAAATCACCTCAATCGGACACTCGAGTACAAATGTATGACCTTTCAAAATTTTCACCTCGCCTTATAAAAATATATAATTAATTTTTTTTATGTAAACACCTTAAATGCACAGTTTCACTTAAAATTTTCAGGTCCATTTAATTTTCATTTTCTTTCAATTAAACATTAGAAAATCATCAAAATCATATTAGAAACACAAAAACAAGGATCAAATGCGTGGGAATTTCAGTAAAGAACCATACAATAGAGGAGATCTCGGACCTTACCCTTATTGTGAAGTTTCTCCCTCAATTGATTTGTGAAAAGCTAAGAAAATACAAGATTATTGTAAGATTTTGTATAAACAATCTTTATAAAACAATTTGAAACAATAAAATCAAGTTAGAAACCACCTCACCTCTGGAAATTTGATGAAAACCTGAGTGTTTGGCTAAGGAGAGAATGGATGGAAAAGGTTGAGAGAAAATGACGTGATTTTTGTTTTGGAAAGTAATAACCAACTTTTAACAAAAATCCTCTTTAATCAATAATTAAAACACATGTTAAAATATCTTCAATTAAGAGAGAAACCTTCAGAAACCAATTGGTAAAATAGCTCCTTAAAGATTCTAAGTATTTGACCCTTTTCATTTTAGTCACTAGGAAATCACAGTTTTCAAAACTTTCATTTTAGTCACTAACCAAAATGTCCATCTTCCAAAACTCGTTTTACAAAATCGATATCACCATTATTAAATACATAATCAATAATGATTTTAGACCATTTTCCATAATTTTTCCAACACCAAAAATATACGATCCCGAAACCGACTTGAATCTTTACTCCGGTACACCTGATCATCCAGTAAACCACCAAACCGCTAAGCCCTAAACTGGGGCGTTACAATGTATTTCTTTAAATAACCCACAAGAAGATCTTGTGGTCTATCAGAAACTATCTGACCAAATCCAACCATAACATTGCGTCCTCATAATTACAATCAGATGCTACTTTTCGCGACCCCCAAAGTAGGTCAATCCATGACTCGGGGCTTAACTAATAAAACACATGGATAACGATATTGACCGATCAGTACCAGCACTAGATGAATTGAGTACTGGTACCGTATTGAGCTACATTGGTATTTCCTTACATGACCATCATTTGTGATCCTTGATCGCCCCCTATGACAGTATGATACTCT
Organism: Hibiscus mutabilis; assembly: GCA_019671005.1. Taxonomy (NCBI): domain Eukaryota; kingdom Viridiplantae; phylum Streptophyta; class Magnoliopsida; order Malvales; family Malvaceae; genus Hibiscus; species Hibiscus mutabilis. The sequence continues at coordinate 16,278,055 of CM033722.1, read as the reverse complement.
AATCCAAACTAACTTCGTACAATCTATCACTTATCAAGTTCACTTTACTTAGATGGTGACTGATCACACACGATCAACAGTCCTTAATTACTTTGACTCACGTCGTTGTCCAAAACTCCAATTCCTAAAGACCAAGTACCCAAAACTTTACACTGTTAGGGAAAACACAGCATTCCCACCTCTAATACAAAAATACAGCCCTGACAATACGACAAAACATTCTCGACGATCTTAAAATCTTATTTGACCCTAATTGGGTTAACATCGTTGTCACAACATAACAGTCTCACGTAGCTCGAATCTCTACTAATGTTCTTCGGTTGCCTCATGAAAACTGTGATACAAAATAGAAGTATTTACGAAGTCTCAAACCCTTGCTCCCTCAACTAGTTACACGGTGACTAACTTTTCCCACACATAAGGTCATTAAGGTAATTATCTTACCAAATCATTATTCTGTGTTCCTTATACATTCACACGTGTCACGCAATGCATCAAACTTATATTATAGAAACAACACGGTGGCCCCACTTTATCATCTCTGAAACACCTCAACTGTTGCTACAAACATCAAATGTTACCACGATACGCTCTAAGAGAGATATCCTCAATCTAAAAATTCATTTTGAAACTACAAGCTTCTAACACTTTAACCACAACCATCTTATTCTCGAACCAATCCTAAAAAAGCACACGGGTACCTCGCAATCGGTTAAACGAGTCATCCACCTTAGGAGGCACGTAACATTCTTCCAATGTCACTTAACAACCTATCAATGGTTTAAGAACCACCTCAACAGACCAACTTCTTACTAGCAAATGAGCCCGACCCCCTTGGTAAAACACTCAGACAAAAGAAACCTCGTTCAAGTTTCACCTTTGCAATTGAACTTCTAACTTTCTTAACTGGGTCAGTGTCCTCTGACAAGGACGATGGGCACCAACATCCAATTCGGTCTTACCTCAACATCTATTCATGTTCTCGATAAGGATGAAGTTCTAGTGACTCCCCAAAAGGCATAAACAAACACTCTGACAATCTGAAGCCTTACAAGCATCAAACTGCACACATTAACATCTGTCAAATGGTTAAACATGTCTCATAACCTCGTTGTGTCATTCTCAAAACAACCACCATGAAAATTACGGTAGAAGGGCAACGATCCAAACATTCTCATTACCCAAGGTTGGGTCCTGTCGAGGTTTCAAAGCCTCGAGCCCACTTTCGACATTACCTGCTAGCATCGCGCTTGATTAACCAAATCAATTTCCAATGTGCCATAACTCTCAAGAAGGTAGCTCTATCAAACCTATAGAACGTCTAAATTCGATCATCCTCTAATGAACTGATAATGGGTCCCAAACCCACTATCTCTGGTAAATGCCCTCGAAAAGGGTACTGATACTCTCCGAGTATCAATGCGACTCCCTTTTAAGTGAATAAAGGGTCCTCCAACCAACGCACATCTACTGATCAATTTCGAAAATGAGTGATCTATACCAGCAACACAATGATATTCATGTATAAAGATGAAGACTCATTGCCACAAACTCCCATAACGTATCTGAAAGCTTTAGAATAACTACAACACATAACGAAGACACCATTCAAACGGTGGGAGGAGGACACATACTTGACTTTAGCATCATCCAACTAACTCCCTTCTCAACCATCCTGGGCAACATTTCCCCCAAAATTGCTCTTATAAGTGAATCCATATTTAACTCGGCCCTCTCGACCACGATCGTAGCTACCTTAGCGTTGCAACGTTGAACGCACTATCAAAATTCCAGTCTTAAGAAGTACAAACTTAATTTAAAAGCTTGTATTCCCTAGGCACCTTACTAAAACACCTATACCACCTCGAGGTTTCCTAGAACCGGCTAAACCTAAGCTCTGATACAACTAATTATAACACCCTCGACCCGAATGTCATATTTGAGCCTCAAGCCCAAACTCAAAACCTTAATTTTTTTTAAAATAGTTAAAGCCCACAATTTAAAATATATATATAAAAGAATAAAACGTTACAATAAAGCTCTAATTGAAATAAAATATTCGATACGTTAAAATTGATTTATACAATTTGCAAAATAAGAATTTACAGACTCTACCACGTAAGGTCCAATAAATAAATAGCCTGCTAAATACAAGTATTGTACTCTAAAAACCTCTGTAAGCTGGAATCTCATACTAATAGTGCTACACGAACCAATAATCCGACAAACAACCTATGCACAGAAACAACGATTTCGAGCGTTGAGCTTACAAAGATTAGTGGTACACATCTACTCTACTATACTTCATACTAATCATAAACATAAGCATGCAAGCTAGTACGAGTAATAAGAAGAGATAAACAAACACGTGGCACTACCACTAGTCGCCTAAACATATGCTTTCAACATAACAAAACATCATACATGACACACAAGGCCCAACCAAGCCTGAGATCCTAACATATCATCTAGGAGAAAGCACCTATCAACAACAATAACTCTAGAGTGAGATCGGGTCATGTAGCATCAGAACATACACTTCGGGTGAGGCCGAGTCACCTAGCATCAGAACATATACCCTTGCTCAGAATCTTCCCTCGAGCATTAACGCTCTAGGTAAGGTCGAGTCACCTAGTATCGAAACATACACCCATACTCAAAATCCCCCATCGAGTATCTTAGAATGAGGATTGAGTCACTGTAGCGATATCCATTCGCTAAAAAATGGGTTCTAAAGGTGTTTGGGGTCTTTCGGGTATTAAAAAATATTTTATGTAGGTTTTAGAAAAAAAAATGTATTTTATTTAAAAAATGGAGTCGCCACCGGCCACTAAGGTAGGCCGGACAACATAAAACCAGAGATTTTAAAAATTGTTGGGCTCGGGAGTCGGTTACAGATGGGGAAGGATTAGCACCCCCACACTGCCCAAAATTGGTACTTTAATATTTACCGTTTTATTAATATTAAACTTTCCGGATTAAAGTGACGATTAAATTAAAATTTGTTTATAAGTGCGAGTAGATTTTAAAAGCCCATTATTCGAGAGTAAACGCCCAACCACTATCATTACGCCTGATACTGGCCTCGTTTACGCTCGGATAAAATGGCACCGCATTAACAATTTATATTCCATTATGCAACCTTAGAAAGCAAGTATAGATAAATACGATACGATAAAAATATAAATAAATAATAACATAATAAAATACTAATCTAACATAAATAAAATACTAATCTAAAATATACATACATAAATATTAATCTAACACATAAATAAAAACAAATATAACATAAATAAAATGCTAATCTAAAACATTCATAAATATTAATCTAACACATAAATAAAAACTAATCTAACATAAATAAAATATTAATCTAAACCATAAATTTAAAACATAAATAAATACTAATCTAAAACATAAATAAATATATAAACTAAAATAAGAACACAATTTTAAATTAACTAATACTTTATTAAATCATAAAAATTACAACACAAATAAAAAAAGGGAAGAAAATATACCTAACTAGGAGCTCGACTGACGAACCCCGACCGAACACCACTGAGATCTACCACGACCCCTTCAAAAATTAACTAGATCGGATCCAAAATAGGACCCCGATCGAATGTTGGATTGAACCAACTGTGGCTGTGGGCACTGCCCCCGACCCCGGCCAGCCTTGCAGCCGGCCTAGCTCCCAATTGGGGAGCCGATTGCTTTGCCAATTGAATTTGGCATTTTTGGGCGTGAAATTGTGTGATTTGTGGCTGCCTTGCATGTCTTTATATAGGCAAGGGGGAGTTGGGGTAAGACGTGGAGCTCCATGCTCCACGCAATTTTCTTTCTTTTTTCTCTTTTTTTACACTTTTTAATTTTTAATTATTTTTTACTTTTTTATATTTTATTTTTACTGTTATTTTTTTGATTTTTTTCATTAATTTTATATTAATAATATTACTATAAAATAATACTAATAATACTAAAATCCGGACAAAATGAGTGATTACAGTTGCCCCTCTTTGCTTGTTCTTGTGAAACAAGAACAAAGCAAAGATCAAAAGCACTCATTTTGTCCTACTTCCTTGTTTGTAGCTTCGGAGTCACGTGTTCTTCTGGAACCCTCCGCTTCTCCTTAGCTGAATCTTCAGGCTTGTAAGTTCTTCCTATATAGAAATTCTTCACCTTCTGGTCTTGGAACTACAGGTCCTTTCTATATAGAACATTTCATTCTGATGTCCTGAGTTAGGAGTCCCTCCTATATAGGACTTTCCACTATAAGACGACAAAGCTTGGAGTCCTTTCTATATAGAACTCTTCACCTTCAACGCAGTGAGTTTTTCCTATATATAACCTTCTGCGTCACGGATGGATTCTTCTGACTGTAGTTCTTCCTGTATAGAACTGCTAGCCTTCTAACCCTGGAGCCGCCAGTCCTTCCTATACAGAACTTTTAGCTTCTGAAGTCTTGGAGTTACGGGTTCTTCCTATATAGAACCTTTCACTACGATGGATCAAAAATATAGGCCCTTCCTATATAGGACCTTTATCTCCGAATTTGGGATTCACGCCAAAATGGCTACCAATCTTTCTGGACTCACGCTACTATGGCTACCGAACTTTCTTCAAATTTGGGGATTCACGCTGAAAATGGCTACCTATCTTTTTGGAAATTTGGGGATTCACGCTGAAAATGGCCACCGATCTTTCTAGACTCACCCTACTATTGCTGCCAAACTTTCTTCAAATTTGGGGATTCACGCCGACAATGGCTACCGATATTTTTGGACTCACGCTACTAAGGCTGCCGAAATCTTTTTTTAATTTTGGGGATTCACACCGTCAATGGCTACCAATATTTCTGGACTCACGCTACTAAGACCTCTGAAATCTTTCATCAATTTTGGGGATTCACGCCGACAATGGCTACCAATCTTTCTGGACTCAAGCTACTGAGGCTGCTGATCTTTTTGGACTCATGCTACTAAGGCTGCCGATCTTTCTAGACTCACGCTGCTAAAGCTGCCAAACTTTCTAGACTCATACTGCTAAGGCTATCAATCTTTTTGGACTCACGCTACTAAGGCTGCCGAAATCTTTCTGGGGATTCACGCCAAACTAGCTACCGATCTTTCTGGACTCACGCTACTAAGGCTATCGAAATCTTTCTTTAAATTTTGGGATTCATGCTAAGAACGACTACCGATCTTTTTGGACTCACGCTACTAAGGCTACCGATCTTTCTAGACTCACGCTACTAAGGCTGCCGACATCTGGCCTCACGCTACTATGGCTGCCACATCATGCCCAAAGGACTTATTGATGGCCCGAAGGACTTATCACCATGCTCGAAAGACTTAATGATGGCCCGAAGGTCTTATCATCATACCCGAAGGTCTTACTGATGGCCCGAAGGACTTAATATCTGGCTTTAAGCTACTCTGGCTACCGTCATCTGGCCTCACGCTACTATGGCTACCGACATCTAGCCTCACGCTACTATGGTTTCCGCATTATGCCCGAAGAACTTATCACCATACTTGAAAGACTTATTGGTGGCCCGAAGGTCTTATCATCATGCCCGAAGGTCTTACTGATGGCCCGAAGGACTTAATATCTGACTTTACACTACTTTGGCTATCATCATCTGGACTCACGCTACTATGGCTACCGACACCTGGCCTCACACTACTATGGTTGCCACATAATGCCCGAATGACTTATTGATGGCCCGAAAGACTTATCACCATGCTCGAAAGGCTTACTAGTGGCTCGAAGGTCTTATCATCATGCCCGAAGGTCTTACTGATGGCCCGAATGACTTAGTATCCGGCTTTACGCTACTTTGGCTACCGTCATCTGGCCTCACGCTACTATGGCTGTCGTAATCTTTCTTTCTTTAATGAAATCTACTTCTTCAAACTTTTTGACAATTCTTCAAATACATGTCTAAAACAAGCAAAAATTGACATACCTCTATCTATATGATGCATGCAATGTATTTCTTTTTTTTTCTTCTTCTCTTTTTTTCTCTTTTTTTCTTTCTTTTTCTTTTCTTTTCTCTTCTCATTTTTTTCTTCTCTCTTTTTTTCACTCTTTTTTTCTTTTTCTTTTCTCATTTTTTTCTTTCTTCTCTTATTTTTTCACTCTCTTCTCTCTCATTTTCTTTTTTTTTTCTCTTTTTTTCAATCTTTTTATGTTCTAAAGTCTTACACCCTGAAAGGTCGTTCCTCAAATTTCTTCATCTCTTTACTTCTTCATTGTATGCTCTTAAATCCTCATTTGATCAATCACTTCGAATCTGAATTAACAAGGTTTCAAATCTTTCGTGCGAAAGGCTTTCTTGTCTTCAGGGTTATCACATGTCTTCATAAATGATCTTCTGGTCCTTATATTATTCTTATAAGAACCATTGTCATCTTCTTCGCTTGGCGTTGCTCCATTTAATCACGGGCTCTACTGTCTCGAATTTCCTGACCCATCATACAGAGCCTTGATCTATTTCTAATCACTAGGTTGAGCAAAAATGCTTCCATCCCCTGAGCTCATCCTTGATCTTCTCGTAGCATTTCGACGGGAACTACCTCTCGGTCCCTATGCTTTAAATCTCATCATCATTCATTTTTAAAGTAATGCAAAAGGCAATTTACTTGTGTATATTTCAATACAAAAATAATGATTGTTTGAAAAGATAACAGTCATTTTGAAAATCACAACTTGGAGGGAAGACCAAGCATTTTAAAAACATTGTTTGGAACAAATGGTAGACATATTTTTCTTTTTTTCTCTTTTCTTCTTTTTTTTTAAAAAAAAGCCAAACATTTTTGAAAATTAATGTTTGGAGAATGGTAAACAAAATTCGAAGTATATTGCCACATATTTTAAAAACTAGTGTTTAGGGGAAATGGTAAACATCAAAACTTTGGGAGAAAATGTCAAACCTTTTAAAAATTGTTTTCCCCCAAAATATCAAACACCATAGCACATCTGCTTCAAATTGCAGAGATCAACTCTAATGAAGCGTATATTTAAAAGATCTTAACTACTGTAGAGATATATGCAAATGTATAGTCTCTTCTGGTCTATTAGGATTTTGAGAGGAACAATCCCCTAGCTAATTTCTACCCCGTTTAAAGTGGCTCTCTTAATCTCACTATTTCACCATACCCCATCCTTTCCTCATTTGAGTGTCGATCAGGCACTTCGAAGTTTGATGTTCCTTGAAGAAAGGCTAACCCTTATATGCGGGATGTAATCTGAAGGCATTCTCATCCAACTTGGATATCCATGAATGATCAGAATGGTCTTTGGAGGCTTGTAATGTAGGCCCTGGGTTCACGGTTAAGTGAAACAACATTTCTGTACTTGTGTAACTTGGATATGCCCATTATTCTTTTTTTGGATCACTCTAGACTGTCTGTTTTCAGGTTTTCACCTTAGAGTTCATTTCCTCACTCTCTTTCTTTTGGTCTGCCTTGCATTCTGGCTGTGTATTGATGCTTGTTTTTCGTAAAAATGATTGATCCTCTAAAGTTTTTTGAATGAAGGATTATGTACATTTCTGGAAATTCTTCTGATTGGTATGCCCAGATGAAATGATCTTCTTTCTTCCTTTCTTTCTTCTTCTTTTTTCTTTCTTTTTTCTTGGATCGCTCTAGACTGCCCATTTTTGGGTTTTCACCCTAGAGGTCACTTCCTTCTTTTGTCTTTAGATTGACGTATTTTGGTTGGATAGTGATGCCAACATGCTCTGACAGACTACTCTTTTCTCTTTATTTTTAGGATCACTTTAGGCCGTCCATTTTTGGGTTTTCACCCTAGATGTCATTTTCTTTTTCGAAATTGGCAATTTTCGGGACTACTTGTCTTGCCTTAGCTTCAATTCGAGCTTTTATACAAATCTTTAAAATTGTGGATTCTTTATGTATCTCTTGCTCATTTCTTACAATTGAAGTCTTGATCTTGTATTGTTTGATCTGTGTGTGAAGTATATACAGTATTTTGTTTTTGTCTTTTTTCTTTTTCTTTTCTCTCTTCTTTTTCTTTTTTTCTAAGGGAATTCAACTCATCACAGTCCTTTATCTCGAGGATAATGATGGAGCATACAACAGAACCCCGAGTTACTCAGCATAGTCATAATTTGAATATATCACTTATGTAGCTACTCTACTTTTGACTTAAAAGATGGATGGAGCATACAACCACCTTTCGAGATTTTCACTACAGCAGAGTGCCCCAGAAAATTCTACTCATTTCTCTCTTTTTAAACACTCTTATCTAGGAATACCTTTTAGTAAACCCAAACAGTAGAGTGTAATCTCTCTTTTTCTTTTTTTCGTCTCTTTTTTTCTTCTTCTTTTTTCTTTCTTTTCTCTTTTTTTTAGACTGCCCATTTTGGGTTTTCAGCCTAGAGTCTTTTTCCTCTTGTTCTGGTCTGTGGAAGTATTCTCAAATCAAACTGCATCTACACCGGATATTGTCACTTGTTGCCACTCGAACGTAATCAATTCTACCCAGCTCTTCTAAATTGGTGCCTATCGAACGATAGAATCTTCATGTATCTTCTTCTTACACTATTTAACTTAGTGTACTCGCTCTTGATTGCTTCGGCCTTCTGATTGCCATTTCTTATGTTGCTTGGTTTATTTTTTGAGCATAAACTTGTCTTCATCCATTTTCCTCTGGTAGTTCTATGACCTTCATGTCTAATCTATCTGGTTTCATCTCTTTCTCTTAGTAAAGTGAAAGAATACCATCCGTCCTTCCATTCATAGATGTCCTGAGAAAGCCTTCAGGGGGTAAAGGTTTAGGGTCAACTCTCGATTTAAGGATCTTAAATGACGAGTGCTTGAGAAGGAAAATTCCTAAAATGGGAACTGCCCATTGTCTAAACACTCGTTTTGTTCTTCTATTGGCCTAAATGGACTAACGGATACTCACATTTGCAATATCATCACAACTTTTAATTTCTTTTAAATATAAGCAACTTAGAGTTGATCTTTGGATCTGAAACAAAGGTACTGTTGCATTCAAAATTCGAGGACCTGGTATAGAAATGATATATACATGTGTCCATTCAAAAATGCGTGTATATGCATATGGGAGAACAAAAACTACCCCATAAAAATAAAATGTTTAAAGAATCAAAAATGTAAAAATGCTTTCTAAATGGAAATATGATTTGTTATTCTGACAAACAATGAGTTTTTTTATGTTTTATGTTGAGAATTTTTTTGTGAAATAATGAGAAAACCGTAGGGACCTTCGGACTATCTCCAGGGTACTAACTCATTCCGGCCCTTTCAAGGTAGTGTAGGCTTGTGCCACTTTTCTTGTTTTTCCACCGTTGGATCAACTCTCTCATCATGACTCCCTCGTCAACCAGCTTCTTGATTTCTTCTATTAACGACCCCAAATTTGTTGGTGTCATGCCCCAGAGCCTTAATGTAGAACTCACATGTACTGTATGGATCAAAATTGTGAGTAGATGAGCTGTGCGTAATCTTTATCGGCCCAGAGGTAAGGTGCTAACCCTTGACCAGATGAGGCCATATGTCTGAGATGGAATACTCTGAATATCTTTAAAAATGTACTTGTTCGAGGAATTTTTCTCGGTGATTCGGAGGAATCTATCTGTCTTCTTCTCTTACGATCATGAGAACCTTGAAAGTGGTACCCATTTATCTCTTTCTTTCCTTCTGCTCCTAGGCATGTCTGGTTCGTTGAATTAAGACTCAATTTTCCTTCTTGGATCATGTATTCTATTAAAGTCATCACATTGGCCCCTTAATTTCCCGAGCATCTTATCATAGAGGAAATACAGAAGATGGCTTGAGACATAGAAGTCACTTTCCTCTTCAGTAATATGAGGCTGCACTTGGGCGGCTAAACACAGCCACCTCAAATAACATTCCTTGAAAGTCTTCATCAGGTTTCATTTTTGTATACTGCAGATACTGGTGACTTGGTGCTAGGCCCAAAGCATATTTATATTAGCCCAAAAAGGCATCGGCTAAGTCTCCCCACGACTGAACTTGGTATCTACTCAAACATTTATACCATATCACGGTGGGTCCTGCTAGACTATCGTGGAAGCAGTGAAACAATAATTTTTCATTCTCAATACAGCCCTCCATCTTTTTGCAGAACATGGTCAGGTGAATCTTGGGGCACCTTGTTTCGTCATCATGCGCAAATCTGGGAATCTTTGAAATCTAGAGGAATGAACAAATCAGGGTTCAAACAGAGTTTTCTTGCATCGAATGCATCAAACATTTTTTAGCCTATCTTCTAACTGCTCGAATCTTGATTTTTGAGTGTGTTCAATTCTTTTATTCACGATAAAACTCTAATTGGTCTTTGGATTACTCCCCAAAAATTTTATGCAAGATAACGATAATGTTATGTAAAATATGTCATGACTGTACAATGTGATGCAATGCAATGCATGAATGCAAATGCGGTGTTGATTCTCGAACAGTCCTTAAAAGACTTTCGTTCAATAGAAAAATGTCTGGTTGCAAAAAACTAATATTGAATTACAGGTAACAGTTAGCTTCCTTCTGGAGATCTTGACTTCGAAAAGCAAAGCCTGTGCTCCACTTCTCGACGTCGTCTTCAAGATGATGAATGACCTCGTCTTATCCTTTTATTCTATTCCATGGACTCGTGACGTCATGATCTTCATGCTTTGGCTTCTAAAAAACATTGACAAGTGTAGGAATAATGCAGACAAGAGTTTCTTCTTCGGTTGATCTGGGTACAAACAAACTGATCTTCAAATAATGCATCTAAATAAGGTTGGATCCTAGCGGCCCAAAAGGGTCTACTTAAAGTCTTTAAAACTTTTGGGTTTACATTAAAATTCTCAAAGATCATTTGGTTTAAAGATTTTCCCTTTTTTATTATCAAAAAGTTTTAACTTACTTAAAAATGAAACTTTTTTTTTGAAAGTTTTAGGAGGGAAAATAATTCAAAACACAATTTTTTTGAAGTTAAATTAAAATCTTTGAGATTTTTTACAAAGGGTTAAATGTGAAGATTTTAAAATTAGTGTTTTGTAGTCCCCACTAGATCCTCTGCGCCGCACGTGCCTTACTATCGGACCATCTTCTTTCTCGATTGGTCTTTGCTCAGCCTAACTTGATACTGTAATATTATCGTTTTCGGCAAAGCGAACTTTTTTTCTATTTTGAAAGCCTTTTAAATGAACCGTTCTTGAATCAACACCATGTCATGATATGCAAAATGAATGCTAATAAAGGCGTTGATTCTGTTGGTAATCACCCTTTCGAACGACTTTTATAGGAATTAAAGGGTCCGGATTCTGGAGCCAGAAAAGAAGACTTCTACAGATATGCCCCTCTACATATTTTTGGGTCGCACTCAAGGAAATGAAAGTCTCGGTTAAAATAGTTGGTACCAGGTTTGCCTTCCGCTTCATGCATTCAAACAGATCCAAGATGGCTACGTTGATGTTTCCAAGAACCCTCGAGAAAATGATAAAACCCTATATCCCTAAAAAGAACATGTACATCTTCATCACCTTATCCGGGTGTACAGGTATGATGTCTCAGATATACTCTCATGCACAGGCTAGGTTGTCTCTTCTATTCTGAAACAAATCGTTGGCTCAATCATCGCTTATCAAAAGATTTTGAGCTTCAATGGATAGTTCTGATTCCTCGGCGACTTCACGTAGATCCAATCTTTTTGTATATTCTTCTGGTTGAGCAAGGCTATATATTCCTCTACCGTGGGTATCATATCTGGGCCGTTGAAGGTAAAGCAGCAAAAAGTGGGATTCCAAAACTGGAAAATGGCTCAGAGTAAAGGCTGATTGACTCGAACATACATTAGTTGGGCTATGTCGCCTTAACTATCAGAAAACAGGTCATGTAGTCTTCGGTCCCATCTTTCCTAAATCTCTTTAAGCTCTCACAGATCATTCTGTTGCAGGCTCTCGTGTGTATACTTTGGCACTACACGCTTGCTCGGCAAACTGTTACCTCGGGCCCGTTGATTAACCTCTGACCAATGCCGCACGACTAGGTTGATGCCATACTTCTTAAGATACCTTTTTTCCATGATGAAAGATTTTCGGGCAAACCACTTGAATCAACACCTTTATGCCATGCAATGCTAATGCAACAAAAGTATGTGTAAAGTAAAAATAAAATAAAACAAAAAAATGAGTTAGTACCGGATAAAATAATTAAATACATAAACAAAAAGGGCAAATTAAATAAGATAAACAAACAGAACAACCTTATTTACATCCCGTCTGAAATGCCTAGTTTATCCGCATGGCTCTAAAAGGGTGGGTTTTCTATATTCTCTACATGCAGTATTGGTGCTAGGAGGTACCCGAACTGTCATTGTTGTCCCGTACTAAGAGTAGCAAGGCCCCCAATCATCACCCATTATAAGCTCCTTTCAACCGGGTTCAATTCAGGGGGACCCATTCGCTTATGCCCCTACGAAGGAACGATATCCTCACAAAAACATAAGGTACTCGAGCCCCGAAGGCACTTGCTAGGCCCATACGGAGGAACAATATCCTCACGAAAGCATTAGCGTTTCCCCCACTTAAAAGGACGGGTTTATATGCCAAATTTTAAATACGTTAAAATAAACGCGCAATTATAACCGAATGTTAATTTAATAGTCACTTAAATTTGGAACTTTCGATATTAGTAAAGCGGTAATTATTTAAAAAAGCTTGACTCTCATTTGTTTTTAAAAAACAAAAATTGTCCCCAGCGGAGTCGCCATCTGTAGCGATATCCCATTTGCTAAAAAAGGGTTCTAAAGGTGTTTGGGGTCTTTCGGGTATTAAAAATATTTTCCATGGGTTTTAGAAAAAAACGTATTTTATTTAAAAAATGGAGTCGCCACCGACCACTAAGGTAGGCCGGACACCATAAAACCAAAGATTTTAAAAATTGTTGGGTTCAGAAGTCGGTTACGGATGGGGAAGGATTAACACCCCTACACCGCCCAAAATTGGTACTTTAATAATTACCGATTTATCAATATTAAACTTTCCGGATTAAAGTAACGATTAAATTAAAATTTGGTTATAAGTGCGAGTAGATTTTAAAAGCCCCGTTATCCGAGAGTAAATGCCCAACCACCATCATTACGCCTGATACTGGCATCGTTTATGCTCGGATAAAAAGGCACCGCATTAACAATTTATATTCTATTATGCAACCTTAGAAAGCAAGTATAGATAAATAAGATACGATAAAATCATAAATAAATACTAACATAATAAAATGCTAATCTAACATAAATAAAATACTAATCTAAATCATACATACATAAATATTAATCTAACACGTAAATAAAAACAAATATAACATAAATAAAATGCTAATCTAAAACATTCATAAATATTCATCTAACACATAAATATAAACTAATCTAACATAAATAAAATATTAATCTAAAATATAAATTTAAAACATAAATAAATACTAATCTAAAACATAAATAAATATATAAACTAAAAATAAGAACACAATTTTAAATTAACTAATATTTTTTTAAATCATAAAAATTACAACACAAATAAAAAAGGGAAAAAAATATACCTAACTAAGAGCTCGACTGACGAACCCCGACCGAACCCCACTGAGATCTACCATGACCCCTTCAAAAATTAACTAGATCGGATCCAAAATAAGAGACCCCGGCCAGCCTTGCGGCCGGCCTAGCTCCCAATTGGGGAGCTGATTGCTTTGCCAATTGAAATTGGCATTTTTGGGCGTGAAATTGTGTGATTTGTGGCTGTAAGACATGAAGCTTCCTACACCACGCAATTTTCTTTCCTTTTTTATATTTTTTAATTATTTTTTATATTTTATTATTATTATTATTATTATTTTGATTTTTTTCATTAATTTTATATTAATAATATTACTATAAAAATAATACTAATAATACTAAAACCCGGACAAAATGAGTGATTATAGTCACGTAGCATCGGTAACCTCCATTCGATATCTCTAACCATGGTGTTGCAACACTCTTTTACTAGGTATTCGGATCCCATCAATCAGAACATACACAACCAGCAAGTGTCCATACATGGCATATTCACACATGATCCACCAAGGTTCCCTAAGGTTTACTATTATAAGCAATCACCCAAGCTTTAGCAAGTTGTTAATACACTATAGAGAAGTACATAATTAATCTTATTAATTGTCTCCATTAATCTATGTTATCTCGTTTGTGAAGGCATAAATCAATTATTAATATTCACATCTATTTTTACCCTTAATTTACATTTATTGATTATTTAGCGTATCATGTACTAATAATCGAACACGAGTACTGATACGATATCCTTGGGTCGATACTCACATGCGTACCGATACTGAAACTGCTTACTAGAATTCTTTAATTTCCACAAGTACCGATACGGTCCCACCCATATCAATATGACCCTAATCGCTTACTAGTACATCCAAAGCTCGTATCGGTACCCAACTCACATGTTCGTATAATTTCTTTAAATTATGGTGTTATAACGCTAGCTTTTTACCCATTTAATCGAATATTTATCAGTATTGCCTATATCCAATATTCAATCAAACATATTAATTTATTCAGCTAACACACAAGGCATCATCATATATCAATCAGTCAACCAATCATACAATAATCTTACGAGCATACCAAACGACCCCCACGGTCTCTAAAGTTTATACGAATCTCATCATATTCGTACATCATCATGCAACCCATATTATCGACCTCTAACATGCTTATTATATGACTCCTAATTTGCAACCACTAACATGCAAGGCCATTACACTTATGATGTTCATGAAGCATTTTGGAGTTTGAGGTGACTAACCTTAAGACGTTATTGCTAAAATCCTCACCCAAGCTTCCCGAATATTCCACTTGATTTAATATACAAACCCGAGTAATCCTCATATACAATAATCTTACGAGCATACCAATCCTCATATACAAACCCGAGTAATCCTCATATATCAATCAGTTAACCAATCATACAATAATCTTACGAGCATACCAAACGACCCCACACGGTCTCTAAAGTTTATACGAATCTCATCATATTCGTACATCATCATGCAACCCATATTATCGACCTCTAACATGCTTATTATCTGACTCCTAATTTGCAACCACTAACATGTAAGGCAATTACACTTATGATGCTCATGAAGCATTTTGGAGTTTGAGGTGTACTAACCTTAAGACGTTATTGCTAAAATCCTCGCCCCAAGCTTCCCGAATATTCCACTTGATTTAATATACAAACCCGAGTAATCCTCATATACAATAATCTTACGAGCATACCAATCCTCATATACAAACCCGAGTAATCCTCATATATTAATCAGTAAACCAATCATACAATAATCTTACGAGCATACCAAATGACCTCACACGGTCTCTAAAGTTTATACGAATCTCATCATATTCGTACATCATCATGTAACTCATATTATCGGCCTCTAACATGCTTATTATCTGACTCCTAATTTGCAACCACTAACATGCAAGTCAATTACACTTATGATGCTCATGAAGCATTTTGGAGTTTGAGGTGTACTAACCTTAAGACGTTATTGCTAAAATCCTCACCCGAGCTTCTCGAATATTCTACTTGATTTAATATACAAACCTGAGTAATCCTCATATACAAACAAATACGAAAATACATTAATTCTATACACCTCTTATACCATTCACAAGGTCAAACACATAAAAACAGCTTACCGGGTTCGAATTTGGCTAATCGGACTACGCTAATGGACCTAGAATGTCAAGAAATCGTCAAGTAGGGTCCCTCAGAAAAAGTCAATGCCCGGTCAACACCGGTCAATGGTCGGTCAAGGCCCTGGTGATCCCGTACAGCGCGGTGCATTGTAACAGCCATACACTCTCATGGCATGATCTGGTACGACCAGATCCACGTGAAACCGTTTTTGGAATTCGATGTGGCACGGTGCACCACAATAGTGTGCACTCGCTTGGCCAGGCACACGCTCACCCACGGGGGCAGTGCTTGGTGGAGCGTGTGAGGCTCTTCGATGGCTAGACAGCGGTGACGAGCTTTATACCCGTTGTTCTTTGGCCACTAGTTCTGATAGTGGCCTCCGTTTGTGTCAGTGACGGCCAAAACATGGTGAAGCAGCTTTTTCAAAAAAAATTCCTTCACTCTGGCGAATAGTTGCTCGAACGGCGACGCAACGACCATTGTTGGACTCGTCTCGGCGAGACCTTTTAAATGGTGCCGACGGTGTCGTGTATGGCAGCTCTGATGGTCGTAGATTGAGGCTCAAAGCTCTTTTTTCTCACTTTTCTCTCTTTCTCTCTTTTTTCTCTTTCTCTCCCAAAATATCTTTTTTCTTCCTTCTCTCTCCCTACCAAATCACCAGCCACCTTTATTCAAAATAATATCCATTTTTATTTTCTTTTATCTTACCAAATAAATAATAAAACATCCACCATCGTTTACCATGAAGCCCATATCCAAATTTTTTAATTGGGCCCCCAACTTAAAGGTCCAAGACCCGATTCACTAACCCAAAATCCGAGTCGTTACAGTTTGTGTTTTTATCCCAAGATCTTGCGTAGGTTTATTTGTTTCTTTGATTGTTGTTTTCGTTCCATACTGGTTTCAATTTGTCTCTTTGCATTTTTCGGCTTGTTTTTCGTCGTCCCTTTCCACGTTTTGTTGGTTTTCGTTGTGTTCTTCGTGGGTATTTGCATGCTATGTTTGCTTCATTTGTATGGCGCCCTTTTGGCCCATCCTCATTTTGGTTGAATGAATTTCTTTTTATTGATAAACAAATAAACTTATACTTTGATTTTTTTTATAATTATATATTTTCATATCATAAATATATTTATGGTTTTGTATATAGGGATGGAGGTATGTACTATTTGGGAGGGACTCTTCTTACCTTTCCCAATTTTTTTTGATAATAACATTTGAGGTGCTTTTAGTTTAAACAACAGTAAAATAAAGTTTTTGTCCCTTCTAGTTTTTAGATTTAAAAAGTTAATAAACTTTTGTCCCTCTCAAAATTCGATCCTAAGTCTGATCATGTTTGTATTTGTAGAGTTTAATATCATGTTCAATTCTTGGTCTTTTAGTCACCAATGGTGATGTTTACCCTTTATTTAATTGTAAACATGTCTCAAAGTCTTATCCATTATTCAGAAAATGTACTTTTCCTCAATTGCTTTGAAAAATATGCTTACAACTTACAACCCCAGGCACTGGGTTCCATGGTGTTTTTAAAAAGCATAAAAAAGCTGGAAATCACAAAAATTCGATTGTAAAAACATTACAAAGTTTTGAAACCTGTTACCGGGTTTGAAAAATCTGTGTGTTTGGCATACAGAACGGAGACAAAAGATTTTATTAGCTGGAAAGCTTAATTATCCAGTTTGAATGGTACTTGACATAACTCCTTAAAGAGTTTCTCCCTGTCAAAATCACAAACACCCCCACATCCATTCTAATCCACCACACATTTTTTTACTTTTATTCATCAAACAACACAGATGAATTTAGGGTACAATAGTCTTATTTAAGGTTAAAATACTATATAATTGAAATATTAGAAAATACAAAATTTAAAATGTTATTACTTTAATTAAAATGTTATATTTTTCGATAACATTTTGTGTTGGTGATTTTTTAACAAGTTTCGGAACTTAATTTGTGGTTTTGACGAATTTTAAAATTTGTCTTAAAAATAAGAAACCTAAAATATTATCAAAAGGTATAACAATTTGATTGTATGTTATTATTTTATTTTTTGTATTTTCTTACATTTCGGTTGTATTATTTTTTAATTTTAAATTAGGATATTGTACTCTAAACTCACCCCAAACAAGACATATGGATCATGACCAAAAGAAATAAAATAACAATTTGGTAATGGTTAGCAGCACCTTGGGTCTTGTGGGTCAGGGGTCAGTGGGGGATATAGAACGATTAAAGATGGTTTTTGCAGAGCATAAACCAGAAAAATAGAAATGAGTATTTATTAAATTTGTTGGGACCTTGTTTTTTTTACTGAAAATATCTAACTCCAATCATTTACTAAGAGCCTGCAACTAGCCCTGCACCCACTACTGAATAGAGGCAAAGAATTTAATGACCAAACACTATAGAAACTTGTGATGAATTATAGACTGTTAACGCAGCACACTGATCAATCACTATACCTGCAAAAAAAACCAATTTTTTTTATTCTCTTGCTAAGGCTTTGTTTTTTTTGTTGCGTTTTACTGCCTAAGTTTATTACAATCTTGATTTTTTTACTAAACAACTTCAGATTTTGCTTCAACAGACGTTTGGTCACTTGAATTTAACGCTTAAACACTTAATTTTTATAATTAATTTTTTTAATTTTTGCCCAAACAACCGTTGTAGTTAACTGGCTTTTGTCCACAACAATAACAAACGAAACTTAAGTTTGAATAACATAAGCCTCCAATAATTCAAACCCCCTATAAAAACCTAAACTTTTTCATTCTGAAACATCATTTCCAGCATTAAACGCAGCACAACACAAACCATTTTCACAAAAGAAATAAAGCATGAACTATGTATACCAAAGACAGCTTCAAACTTAAAAACTTAAAACTACACTAGTTATTTCATCAAAATATATTATTTCTGTACACCTTTTAACTCCTCTCCACTATGTCACTTAGAGTAGGAGTTACTAATGCCATAAGAACAAAAAAAGGGGAAGAAAACATCAGCCTACAAAGCTAAAAACATATCTCTAAAAAAGGATCAAGGCTAATTGCTAAAATCAAATTGCTTTCTCAACATGGCGCAGCTTGAAAACTGTTTCCAAATCAGGAGGCGTAAAGAAGTCCCTAACTCCGTTGTAATGGTGTCTTAAACGAGGGCATGCGTTTCCTTGGCGGCGGAGGGCAAGGTAATTTGTCTGGTATTCTTGCTTCTCTTGAAGTTGGAGTCGTTGAACGGCCACCATTTTCTTCTTCTTCATCATCATCTTCTTCTTCGCTTTGTTTTCCTCTGGGTTTTGTGTTTATTAGCTTCAACGATGTCCTAACAGCAATACCCACGAAAACCCATTTCTTCCTTTCGAAATCTAGCACTCCATCTACTTGTGGTTTTTTCGAAAACCCCATTTTTAATCAGAAGAGAAAAAGGGAAAGAACCCAAGGTGAGAAAGTGGCTGAAAACAGAGGGAAAGCAAATGGCTTTTAGTCTAAAGGGCAAAAAGATGAGTTTTTTTATCAACGAAATGGAAACAAATGTAAAACTTAGAGACTGGAATTAAGAGAAAAAAAAAGGAGAGAACTTTGAATGAGTGGGAACAAAATATAAAAAATGGCGGAAGATTTATATAAATATTGGGCTTAAACAAAAAAATAGCCTTTAAATTATGATTTTTTTTATCTATTTTTAGCCCTTAAATTATGATTTGGGCAAAATATTAAACTATTATTTCTGGTCACTTTAAGTCTTTAAATTATTTTTTAGCCAAAATAAGTACCTAAACTATGTCATTTTTCTTCTTTTAGTCCCCAAAACTATCAATTGGTCAAAAATCTTTATGATGTGTCAACATCTTATTAGTTAAAATAATTTTTTTTGAATTAAATAACTATCGAACTTAAAATGATAGTTTAGGGGCTTATTTTGATATATGATATTTTAAAATTAAAAAAACATAAATATTTATGGCTTAAGGGTTCACTACGCCCTTAAACTTTTGCAAAATAAATTAAATAAGCCCCTAAACTTTTTTTGCACCTAATTAAGCCCTCAAACTCAAGAAAAAAAATTAATTTGGCCCTTTGACCAACGTTGACCGTTAACTTTAACGGTTTTTCTTAATTTTTTTTTGCCACATGTCGTAATAGAATAATGCCACTTGTCATTTTTAAGAATTTTTAAATTTTATTTTTTAAAAAATATATAAAATCAGAAAAATTCTAAAAAAACCTTAAAATTTTGGAAAATTCTAAAAAGTATTTTAAAAATATATAAAAACATTTTTTTAATTTCAAAATGTATTAAAAAATAATAAATAATAATTTTTCAAATGATTAAAATATTTTTTAAAAAATATTAAATATTATTATAAAATTATAACATTAAATTGAAAAAAATATAAAACAATAAAAGTTATTTTGATTTTTCAAATATAAAACAATAAATTTATTTTGAAAAATATAAAAAATAAAATTTATTTTAAAACCCAAAATAAATTTTATTCTTTTATATTTTTTCAATTTATTTTTTATAATTGTATAATAATATTTAATATTTTTAATTTTTTAAATATTTTAATTTTTTAAAAAATATTTATTATTTTTTAAAAAATAAAAAATAAAAATATTTTTTATATTTTTAAAATAATTTTTAGAATTTTTCAGATTTTTAAAATTTTTAATTTTTTTCTAAGTTTTATATATGTTTTAAAAATTAAAAATTAAAATTTTGTAGAAATGACAAGTGACATTACCCTATTGTAACGTGTCAAATTTTTTTCTTCAAAAAAACGTTAAAGTTAACGGTCTACGTTGGTCAAAGGGCCAAATTGATTTTTTTTCTTGAGTTTGAGGGCTTAATTGAGTGCAAAAAAAGTTTATAGGCTTAATTGAATTTTTTACAAAAGTTTAGGGGCTTATTAAACCTTTAAGCCAATATTTATATATGTTAGAAAAGCCTATAAAATGATATTTTTGTAACCATGGACTTAAAGTGACCAAAAATGATAGTTTAAGGGCTTATTTTGCCCAAGTCATAGTTTAAGGACTTAAATTGACCAAAAATGATAGTTTAAGGGCCTATTTTGCCTAAATCATAGTTTAAGGGCCAAAAGCAGAAAAAGGCATAGTTTGAGGGATATTTTTTGGTTTAAGCCTAAATATTGTACTATTTTTTTTAAATGATATTATTCAAATTATTTTCTAAAATATTATAATTTTTACAGTAACTCATCTGATTTCGAGTTTGAACAGTAATTTTAATAAATTGAATAAAAAATTAAACTCGAACTCAATTGGTTTCGATTTTAAATAGGCTCTTGGATGTAGAGAGTCGTCCGCGTGGCGCGCATGCAGTGTTTTAACACTGTTTTAAAAACGGAGTTAGATGGCTCCTTCTTTAGCATAGTCCGACTGGCAGCTTTGCATGCATGCACTGCATGCACACTGTTCAAGGATGCAGGGTGGCAGCAGCTTTGCAGATTTCGGGGGAATTTGAGAAAGGATGAGTTTTATGATTGGAGAGTGGTTTGGTGGGTTGAGTAGTTGGGATCTAATTTTAGTGTGTTAAATAGGGGTTGTAGGTTAAAGTTTGAATGAGAGAAATATTGTTGAAGGTTGAAGGAGAGAAAATTTTTTAGAAGAAGATTTGGAGAAAAATTGTAAGTTATTTTTTAATTTAGTAGTTTAATATTATTTTTTTGAATTTAGTATGAATTTTTTATTTATATTTATTAACTTAGTGTTGATGATAATTAATATAAGTTTAATGTTTTAAATATTTTGTGTTAAATATGGGTTGAAGGTGAGAATTATTGTTGAAGAAATTTTTTGAGAAGAAGACATAATAAAAAAGAAAAAGAAGATTTGGAGAAATATTATAAGTATGAGATGTGTATTTATTTTTTTATTTAGCAATATTAATAATTTTAATTTTTTAATTGTATATTTTAATTTAATATTATTTTTTAAATTTAATACGAAAGTTGGATTTATATTTTTTAATTTAGTGTTGATGATGATTAATATAAGTTTAATATTTTGAATATTTTTGTGTTAAATAGGGGTTGAAGGTGAGAAATATTGTTGAAGAATTTTTTTAATTTTTTTAATTTAGTAATATTAATAATTTTTTAATTTTAATTTTTTAATAATTGTATGTTGTAGTTTAATATTATTATTTTAAATTTAGTAGGAAAATTTTATTTATATTTTTTAACTTAGTGTTGATGATGATTAATATAAATTTAATGTTTTGAATATTTTTGTGTTAAATAGGTTGAAGGTGAAAACTATTGTTGACAATTTTTTAATTTATTAATATTAATAATTTTTTTATTTTTTTAATTGTATGTTGTAGTTTAATATTATTATTTAAATTTAGTAGGAAAATTCTATTTATATTTTTTAACTTACTGTTGATGATGATTAATATAAGTTTAATGTTTTGAATATTTTGTGTTAACTAGGGGTTGAAGGTTGAAGGTGAGAAATATTGTTGAAGAAAATTTTTGAGAAGAAGATATAGTAAAGAAGAAGAAGATTTGGAGAAATATTGTAAGTATATTAGATGTGTATTTAATTTAGTAATATTAATAACTTCAATTTTAATTTTTTATGTTGTAGTTTAATATTATTTTTTAAAATTTAGTACGAAAATTCAATTTATATTTGTTAACTTAGTGTTGATGATGATTAATATAAGTTTAATTTTTTTGAATATTTTTGTTTTAAATATTATGTGGTTGAAGGTGAAAAAAAATGTAGAAGAAATTTTGTGTGAAAATTGAATAAAGAAGAAGAAGAAGAATTTTTATGTGAAAATTGAGTAAAGAATTATCCTGGGTTATTTTTTATTTGATTATGATAGTTATTTTTTAACGTAGTAGATATAGTCTCGAGTTACTAATATTTTCTTACTTGTCATGTAGGATGGCTGAGCAAGCTCCCCTATTGCATTTACAACATCGACACATTACTAGTCTTAGGGTTGATGAGCTGGTACAAAATTTTTAATAATTTATTTATTACAAAATTAGTTACTTATGTATTTTTGTTAATAATTATGTTTAAATAGTGCATTAATTACAGGATACAAATTATATATTTAAACATCATCAGAGCATGGTAGCGGCTTCCCTAGATAATAGAATCTTGCATTTCTTGCATATGGCGAGATTTTATCATGCTATATACCTTCGTGGGTACAAGTTGGTCTCCGAGTTGATTACCGCTCTAATTGAGCGTTGGAGACCCAAAACTCATACATTCCATATGCCTTGTGGAGAATGCACGATCATGCTAGAAGACGTGGTTTATCTTATCGGGGTCCTGGTGAACGGGAAGCCATTGATCGAGCGTACTCAGGGTTTACTACTGTAATTTGCGAAAAGTACCTTGGGAAGGTGCCGTATAAAAGTAATGTGAGCGGTTCTCGTGTCAAATTGAGTTGGTTGGAAAGTGAATTTGGACTCAATTCGTATAGTACGGTTGATGAGGTTTATAAGGTCAGTCGAGCATATATTCTGCAGATGATTGGAGGGATATTGATGCCGAATAAAACTGGCAATCTGGTCAATGTACGGTATCTACGTTTTTTGGATACTCCTTGTGAAGCTGGTTGTCAATATAGTTAGGGATCGTCCATATTAGCGTTGTTGTATCGTAAGTTGTGCAAGGTCGCTGTACTAGAAAAGGGTAAGAAGGTAAGCGGTATTGGTGGGTGTCTGTTGTTATTGCAAGCGTGGGCTTTGCAACGACTTCCCTTTTTTTACACCAATTACTCGAATATAGATATTGTAACACCCGTTTTTCTCGTATCCATAACTAAATACGAGTCAGAGATGTCACCTAACACTTGTAAAACAATTCACACACAAAATTCGGTAAAATTTTGTTCCTTTATAAATAATACAATTTAGCCTTTATCTCCAAACTAGTTAATCGCGTAAAATTTAAACATAGTATTTTCATATTCAATTCGAGTCCAATTTCAGCCAGCAACCTAGCAGTTCAATACAATCTCCTATAAATAGTGAAGCTGCCTACAAACTACTAAATTTAAAATTCATTCAGATGTCATTTAAAATACGATTTAATTAAATACTAAACATGCAAAATTAGCTTTTATACCTAGTAATATTCATTATAAGTCCATATTTATGTTTATAATACCACAGACTAGTTCAAAACATGTTCATATCAGAGTAGCCATAACTTTAATAATATACATGCCATCTAGTAATACCAAAAGCAACATCAAAAGATGTCTTACTGATACTAATATAATGATCCTTGATAGATGATGTCCACTAGTGCTCCTTACTCCAAACGCTTCTCTTTACCTATGCATGAAATAATCACACGCTAAGTATTCACTTAGTGAGGCAAAAATTTATAAAATTGTCAAATAATTAAAAATCATGTAATTACATGACTTAAGCTTATGTCTGAATTATCTTAAAAATGATTGACAAATTATGCTATTCTAGGTGTAACATCATTACTTGTCATAAATCAATACACCTTTCATAACATACTATGATTAGTTTCAATTAACGTGCCAAGTCATACTTTGACATAGTTCTAATTCTTTACTTATCAGAACAAACAAAGATATACAAACAATATTGAGTTTAACATAATCAAAGAAATACAGATACCATAGAAAAATGCAGAAATACAAAAGTACAGAGAACCTGTTATTTCTCGTACTTAATACCAAACCTCTGTTGAAATGTGTCATGAACTAAATTGTCAAGTCTATTAACTTGACTACCTGCATTTTCATTAATTTTTCAGAACTGCCCAAAGTATACTATATGAGATCAAGGTATGCGAGTCATCTGAAATAAGACACCGTAGTGCCTAACTTGAACATGACAAATGAGTACGTACTCGAGGACGTTCTTTGATCCTCATAAAAGCACCTCGAAGTGCCATTAGCACTATGGGCGTGGATCCCTAAGGTGCACACAAAGGGCTTAGGTTCCCAAGGTAGGAGTGACACTGTAGTAGTCACGAAACATACTAGTATAATACATGAGATTTGCAGCTGCTAAAACTCTATGGATATCCAACTATGCCAAAGACTCTCATGTTGTAATACTTGGGCATTCAGCTATCATATCATTTCAAAATGATCATATCAAATATCATGTCATGTTCAAATAATCATACCAGATATATTCAATAATCATAGTTGCACAGTTCATACCCCATATTACAACAGGTATAAACAAATCATATAAGTATCTCAAAGTAAAGATAGTGTACTATATATGTCACATTTGCCATGTTCAGATACATATTACTTGTTTTTACCATAATTATATGATGTCAGTTAGTATAACATAAATATTCATCGTTTTAGTAATATTATATCATATAAATACAATAATTTTCATCATGTTTCATAAATAGTTACTAAATCAATGATCATGTACCAATCAGGTCATACTATTTCTTTACTTTGAGTAACATAGCATATCAAGTTTATTTTATCTTTTACTGATATTTTATGAACCAGATTTAAATTATAAATGTGATATGATTCCTAAGGATTTACTCATCACAAGTTTTCCTTTCTATTAACTTAATATACATATATTACACTCACTTGGGCTACTTGACAGAATGCCTTACCAAACACTAGTTCAACCTTTTTTCTTTTCTTTTCTTACTCGTACCTTGAACTTCCTTCAATTCGAAAATAACTTCATAAACCACATGAGTACAATAAGACGTTTGTTAGATTCAAATCTAACAATACTTTAAACATATTATTTAATATAATCATTTGAATATAAAATATCCAAATATTTTCCTTTTTTCCTTATACTTGCTAAATATTTATCAACACATACAATTCAAAATATATGTTAGATTATTCTAACATAGGCACATATTAGGAATAATATTCCTAAAAATTCTTTCGATACTAATTCGATACGAATTCCATTTCACAACATCAATGTTAACCTTGATACTTCCAAAATGACATTTCAAATCCCTTACTATTCATATCCATCAATAATTTCACAATACAATTTCAAATCCCACAATTCAACCATGAAATGAATTCTTTTAGAATTCATCTCAATATTTCCAAATTATTCAAAATGATCCCTAGCCATTGAACTTCAACTTCAAGCACTAAATAACATTTTCAAGCTTAACCCATTAATTTCTAATAAATTTCCATTTCAATCTCATATTTCCTTAAACTTGAAATTTTGTCCTCAACACTTTGAAAACTTCCAAATTAATCCAAACAACATTCTAAAACTTGTAAAATCATTCTTACATCATTTCTAGCCTTAGGGAAATTTTCTCTATAATTTTCCCAAATTTCTCCCTAATAGCCGAATATGAAGGGTCACTTTATCCAAATTTTCCAACTTGATTCAAGCATGAATTCAATCTCAAAACATCATATTCAAGCTTCTACTATCATTCCCATCACAAATAAATTTTTTGCAATAGTTCCCCCTAATTTCTCAATATAATTGAATAATCTCTAAAATACAATCCATGAAATTTTCATCAATTCAATCATAAAAACAACATCACAACTTTATATCCAACTTGAATAATCTATAAAAAATGAAATTCCAACATGTCCTTCATCCACCCTAAACTCCAAAATCAACTTAGAAGCATGAAAACCATTTAAAACTTATACCAAATAAAAGAGAATTAAATGGAGAATAATTCTTTGTTTCATGTCCTAATCCAAAAACCATCCAAATCAAACTCAAAAATTGAATTGAAATGTTCCTTACCTTTCCTTGGAGACTCACAGCAAATGGAGGAGAAAATGAACACATTTTCAAACTTTTCCTTCTTTATTTTCATGCCACTTGGCTTATTTAACCTTAATATAAAATAAAAAATTCTCTTTCATAGTAAAATGACCATTCTACCCCTTGATTATAACCAATTAGGTGTCGAAACCTATGCTTATCCTTATATCATAATCAAAGATATTTAAAAAGTATAAGCAAATTGACCATTTTGCCATTAATGAATCCTCTTATTTTCAAAAATGCCATTTTATATACTATACCAAATACTGTATACAATCAAATTGAAATCGATCAAAAATGATTCAGAACTATAATATCATGTTCCTCGGGTCTTCCTAAGACTTCATTCAGATTTCCATAACATTCTGAGCTTAGACGATCATACAAATTAAATACTAAAACTTATCTCTTTTATAGCTTTCATACAAATCTTGTACCAAAAATCTGATTCCCACCAAAATTATTATATCGGGATGAGCTATTCACTTATGGAATAAAAATAATATATGGAAATTTTACCATATTTGTCCCAAAACTTTTCTCTTCTTTTCACTTTAGTCACCAAACTTTCAAATTTTACGTTTTAGTCACTAAACTAAAACCACCAACTTTTGATTCTTTACGTTTTGGTCACTAACCAAATATTATGGTATTACATATACAATTTTCTCTTGTTGCAAGGTAAATATCCTAATTTTGAATTGAATATTTAAATTAAATATACTTGTTTTTAAAATATTATTGTGATTTTTATGTAGATGGTGCGAGGAAAAACATGAGATGAGAATGGCGCACAACAACGTCAGAGTATGTAGATCCCAAATTGATTTGTATTGTCAAGATCAGGTAATGAAAAATTTATTTGGTTAATGTATTATTTATATTTTAGTGAGACATATTATTTTTATAAAAAAATTTATAGTTTATTTGGATGTTGTACAAAGATGATGAGCACATATTGGTACCGAATTATTTGATGATTGATTCTGCTTTATAATGTACTGCTACACCATTGATTCACTTTTCTACTGTCGAGTTTTACTTTGGAGATATGGTGTTGAGGCAATTTGGCTTCCACCAGCCCATTCCATGTATTCCACATGATCATTACTTTCTTCATGACTTCGATGGACGTGACAAGCAAATACGGATTGGGAAGCCATACATGTCGATTATATTGCTTTGTGGAACGACAGATCTTCATTTTTGCTATATCGTAGTCCAATACAAGCTGATGATTTGATTTTGAGAGTTCAGAGTACATGATCTGCTATTGTAGTCATGGAAAGCTGTACTTAACTACTCTCGAAGGACGGAAAGAATGCTAAAGGTATAAGAAAAAATATGATGGCAAAGGTAAATCATCAAAAACTATAGTGGATGCATCTGAGAGTAGAAACGTTTGGAGTAGAAATCCCGAAGGTTGGCTGACCACATGAGAGCCAGATATAAGCAGAGTAACGCCAACAACTGTATAGGAAATGGAGCCGCCTCCTACATGTGTACAACCAGAAGTAGGACCAAACTCCTCAGATAATCTAGGGTTTAATGATACTGGTTTATACAGACTCGAGTTTTATCCACCACAGTCACTCATTTACTCGAACTTTGAGCAGAACATGGATTTTTAGGAAATACAAAATTTCCTGAATTCACTAGAGATTATGGGAGGGCAGAGAGGTTACATAGATTTGTTCGCAACACCGTTTCTTATGCCCTTGGAGACTGAGGATGTGAGCTACAGTGAAGAGGATGCTGAAGAGGATCCTGAGGTATCATAAAGGCCACAACGTGCTAGACGATCGCCACATAATTATCTTTTGACCTCACCCCGTCATGGGTAGAAATTACATAAGAAATGATTTTATGTCTTTTGTGTAATACATTTGAGTTTGACTTTTATTGTTTTTTTTTAATTTTTCAATTGTTTTTTATTATTCACTTAATATAATTATCTTTAGTAATTTGACTTTTTGAATTCATTAATTAGAAATGACTTAATTATTCATATTCATGCTTAAGACTATGTAATTAAGTTACCTAATAATAATAAAAGTGACAATTAAGGGTTAAAATGACTTAAAATGTCATATTTTGGTGAAATAAGACAAAGTTTTGTGATGAACATAAAATTAAAAATATTTCCTACTAATAAAATGTAAAATTCTTGATGAACTTTGAATACTTAGCAATTTGGTCCCTAATTATTAAATCAGAATTAAGCAATATGATAGTAGTAAAAACATAACATTATAAATAACTAATTAATACTGATGCAAAGTAGAATATCTTCGAATACAAACATAATATTTTCGAATACAAACACAATATTTTTGAATACAAACATAATAAATCACTGAGGCATAGGCACAAATCTTGGTTCATTTGGATAGTTTGATCTTGAATATCCTTCAGCCCTACATATGGTACATCTCTTTCGTTGTCCCCTCTCTCTATGATAGAGATCATACTAGTATAGATGTGAGTTGATCTAGGTCGAACATTTGGCATTCTACAGAGACTAGGATCTGATAACCATTTTTCATGCTCCATTGACGTCCAATAATTTGAATTCGCGATCGTTGGGAAGTCACTTCTGTAAGTTTTGACCATCCTATCGAGATTGAAGCATTCATCAACATAGCCTAGCCTAGAACTCGCCACAGTCACATCACCTATGCTTGAAATCAACTCGAAATACATTTGAGTGACCTACTTCGTTTTTGCTTCTGGAACCAACAACATCAAATGTCTGGCTCATTCGGTCGAAACCGTGAACATTCATTGATGTTGCATTCTTCACATTATTTTGCATTTTCGTCACAGGATCGGGCGCCCAACTTTGCCTCTATTTATTAAGGCATCGATTTGTTTTCCTTTAACGATCAAAACTTTAGCCAACTTGTAGTACGACTCTTTCACAAAGCTTGCTATTTAGAGATGAAGTGATACTTTTAGTACTCTGTTTATGCACTCCCCAAGGTAGGTTGTCATTTGCATGTATCTTCTACCACCTTCATCCTACAATTGGGCCTATTTTCCCCTCTCGATACTGTTCACCTAACTCCAAACGCGCTCACCGTACTTCATTAAATTCTCCATCTTTCTCTCAAAATTTGGCCTTAGTAGTAGATATCTTGTGTCATAATATATGTTGTTAGCATCGAGAAAAATCACCCTACATAAATGGATATGCATATATAATGGAGTTTGAGAAAATAATACTTACCCATGCTTAAAATCTCATTGCGAATGTATTGGTTTTTGAACTGTTCGTAACTGCTCTTACCAATGTGACAAACATAATACGTGGGATATACATATAGTGGTGTTCAACAACTTCCGTCTTGATTAATTGCTAATTTGATACCCGACCCTCGATCAGATATAATGCAGACCCCATTTTCTCATATGACATGCTCATATAAATCGCTCAAAAAGAAATTATAAGCTTACATCGTCTCTTGCTCAACAATTGTGAATACAATTGGGAAGGCATTGTTCTCACCATCTTGTGCAATGGTAATCAATAGTACATAAGAGTATCTCTCATACAGCCATGTGCCATCGACTTGGACCATATGTTTGTAGTATGAAGAGTATTTAATGCATGGCTTAAACGCCCAGAAAAGTTGATGAAAAAATTTATGCCCTTCAACAAGTTAGCCTTCTCGGTCGTATATATCCTTAGTTTGATACCTTACTATGGTGCCTGGGACAAAATGTGTCATTTCTAGTAATAAAGTCAGTAGGTCATTGTACGACTTACCGTAATCACCATACACCGACCGCATTGCCTTATCCCTTACACGCCACCCATTCTTGTATTTTATCTAATATCCAAACTATCACGCAATGGTTGTCTGAATCACTGAAATGGGAACCTTTGGATTTGCTTCAACCAACTTTATCATGTGATGGTTTATTACATTCGAGTATAATTTGCGGTGGTCCTAGTTGATGAAAGTTCGTAAACATGTGTGATCACCATTATACTTTGTGACCTCCCAAACATTTTTCCTCTAAAGCTTCGACACTCGAATCTTCCAATTGCACTATTGTTCATATTTCACACACTTGGCAAAGAAAGTCCTTTGGCTGGATTCTACAACAATGTAGTCCACATACTTCTTGATTCTATACTCTTTAACTGCCAATGTAGCTTCATTCTTTTCATAAAATTGAAGACCAACTGATAATTCACCATGTCGACTCGAATTTAATTGGGGCATATCTAGGAATTGAGGTGCCCTCATCACATCAAAATATACTAAGCTCATGTGAGCATGAGGTTCATACCATATAATCTCGTCCCCCGCTGGCACGAATTCTCCAACACCGAAATCAGGGGCATCACCAACGTCATCAGGGAAAAATCGGGATCCCCAATATCTTCATCTTCGCTGAATTCTTCAAGTGTTTCTCCTCATCGACCTTGTAGGTTTTCTACATCAGCATCAATAGTCAGCCCGTATGATAAAACATATGTTGAAGGTCCAGCTGGATAAAATGCACTCTATGTTCCACTTGCCAACATTGGGACAAAACTGCCTTCGGGTATATCAATCTTATTACCGAAACCCATTTGAGCAGATTCTCCAACTATGTTTTTGGATGGACCAGAAACATCACGTACCTCAGCAAACAATTCGATATTTTGAATCTCCATAAATTCATGCTATGCAATCATCATTCCAACATCATCATCATCTTGGAGAGTGATTACACAATATCTTACTGGATTGTCACATGTCAGGCACCGATACCGTAAACCATGAATCTCAGCTCCAATTTTCTCAATATCTTCTCCTTCATTTGTGGAAGTGTGATTTCCTTTTTAAATCCCATCTTTTTAGTGCTTTCAGATTCAAATACAATCTCGGCATTAGTTTTCACCATTTGTCCATTGCAATGGACAATTGTCGTAAATATGTTGTTTCTCATTTTCTTTGCATGTTTAAAACACAAAAATTGATTTTCAATCAGAATACACAAATCAAAATGAACATACTAAATCAAAAGGAAAACAAACTAAATTTTAAATTACTGTTACTAACATTGGGTTTCAAATATATCTTTTTTATAAATATACTAAATTAATTTTTAAATGTATTTCATATATATTTTTTAATATACTAAATTATTTTTGCTTCATTTTAACCATATTTTGAATATATTTTTTCAATTCTAAATTTTAAAATATACTAATTACTAAAAATTACTAAATTCTAAACAACGTAAAATGAGAGATAGATACATATTAAAAATTTTAAAACTAAATCAACTTACTTTTTTGTTGGCTCCAAAAAATTTCACCAAATCACTCTGATTTTTTTTCTCAAGATATCTAAACTACATGCATAAACTTTAAATTAAATCAAACTTACAAAATAAAACGAACAAATGAAAATAAAACTTAAAAACAAAACTTTAAAAAAATTAAATTTACTTACAATATTTTCTTCACTAATTTCTTCTTCTTCTTCTTCTTTATCTTTTTCCTTCTTTTTCTTCACTCAAAATTTTCCTTTCAACCTTACCTATTTAACAAAAAAAATTAAATTTTTTCCCTTAACTACCCCTACACCTCCTTTAATAACACTTATAAGTTTTTAACCACTATCCATATACATTTTAAAAACACCATTAACCGTGCCTGCCAACCTTTCCCCATGCATGTCGCCTGCCAACCCCATACTTGCCCCTTGCGCAAAGCTGCACCAGCTGAAACCAAGCCTGTCAGCATTGTTCATAGGCAGAGCCAGGTGAGCCCATTTTTGAACAGTGCCCGCGCGGATTGTTGCGCCCCATGTGACACTATGGCCATGGTTCAAACTCGACCCCTTATGCTATCATGTTTATTTTTTTATTTTACTGTTTAAAAACGGTACATGATATCATCTTTCTTTTTTTATTCAATTAATTGAAATCACTATTCAAAGTTAAAATCAGGTAATTTCATCTTATAATTTACGGTAAAAATTATAATATTTTAAAAAATAATATGAGTAATACTATATTAAAAAAAATTCAATACAATATTTATGTAAATCTTCCTTTATACGGAGTAATATTTAAGCTTGATTTGGAGAGAGAGAGAGAAGGGCGGTTGTCTGCCCGACAAAGGTTTTGAGTTTCCAACTTTGCCCTTTGTTTTGACATTATCGGAGCTTGTCAGCTAGCGTTGGGATATTATTTCATTCATTATTTTGCAATATATCCCATTTATTTTATCGTACGGTAAACTATATGATTGGTCTTTTTATTTTCGGGCTGTTTGATTTCGATCACAAATTTTGAAAAGATTATATTTTGATATTTATATTATTGATTTATAATATTTTAGTCACTGAGTCGTTAAATTTCATTAGTATGTCAACATGTCAAAAAGATTTATTTTTAATTTGACTCATGCACTACCATGTAGGGTAATCTACATGGTTGGTCTCTTTTGTTTTTGAGTTGTTTTATTTTGGTCACCAATTTTGAAAGGCATAACACCAAAAAATGTCCCCAATGTTTGACTGAATAGTCATTTTTGTCCCTATTTTTTGAAGCAATTTAACCCTCAATGTTTCATTTTCGGTCAAAATGGCCCCTCTGCGTATGAAAATTGTTAGTTAACTAACAGTAATGGCTTGAAATGACGAGACAAACCTACATGGTAGTGCATGCCGCAATAACAGTGTCATATATGCAAATATGTTGATTTTACATAATGACATATCAGTTAAAAAATAATTTTATAAAATTATATAAAATATAAAATATTTTTTCTTTTGACTTGTCATTTTGTCAAGTCATTTCAAGTTGTTTATCGTCAGTTGACTGACTGTTTTTATTTACGGAGGGCCCATTTTGACTCAAAATACAACGTTGAAGGCTAAATTGCTTCAAAAAAGAACAGGAACCAAAGTGACTATTTAGTCAAACGTTAGAGGCATTTTTTGGCATTTATGCCATTTTGAAAAAGGAACGTATTGGTCACTTAGGTTATTAGTGTGTCTTATTTTGATCACTGAGCCGTTAACTACCGTTATTCCGATGTCGTGACACGTTAACAAAAAAGGTTAATTTTAAATTTACCCCATGAACTTTCAAAAGTTCATTTTTTACCATCTTTCAGACAAAAAAAAAGTAAAATCCCTTTTTTCTTCAAAAAAGTCCATCTTCTCTACTCTTAACCCTCATTCAGTTTGATTTATATTATTCTTATGTTCGAAAAAATTATCTTATTCTTGTGCTGTTAGCTTCAATTATTTGTTGGTTATAAATATCTTATTCATAAACTTGAAAGCTCCTTCTGTGATATTGATTTATGGGGAAAAGAAATTCAAACACGATCAAACATTTACGGTATTAGAAGAAAAATCAAGTTGAATGAGGGTTAGGGTTAAAGAAGAGGGATTTTAGGGGTTTTGTTCGGAGGGGTGAAAAAAATGAACTTTTGAAAGTTTAGGTGTTAAATTTTAAATTAACCCTTTTTGTTAACGTGCCATGTCATCGAATTAATGGAAGTTAACGGCTCAGTGATCAAAATAAGACGGGCCGATAACGTAAGTGACCAAATCGTTACTTTTTTAAAATGGGTGACCAAAATAAAACAACCCAAAAACTAAAGGAACCAACCATGTAGTTTATCCTTAGATAAAATATCAATTTGACCCTTGAAAATTAGATAAAGTATCAAATTGACTATTGAATTTTAGATAAAATAACAATTTCACCCTTGAACTTTTGTTAAATCTCTCGCCGCTAGCCGTTGCTCACCCTTGTCGTCAGCTGCCACTTACCACCATTGTCAGCCACAGTCGATCGCCGTCAACAACGACCGTTAGGCCTCAAAATTTTGAATTCACCCATTTTGATCAATTGAACATGAATTCAATGATTGTTTCACCGAAAAATCCGCTGAACTTGATAAATCTATTTAGATTCATCAAATTCAAAATAGTGACCACTATATTTTAGCTTAATATTAATTTTGACACTTTATTTTTGTTTGATTAAAATGTACTGTTAATTTGTTATTTTCAACTGTAATTGTAACTCAATTTTTATTTTGAATAATTTGAAAAAAATATAATAACAAATGTGGGTTGTTCTTTCGGAGAAGTCTCTAAAATGTTTATGTTTCTATGCAATTCGCACCGGACCGAGATACTCTTAGAACTATGATGCTATGCATTACCACTTTATCTAAGTTGTGCTTGAGTCTCAATTTTGACATACCAATTTCTTCATCTAAATATTTTCCTTTTTAGGGATACACTTATGGATAATGATGACATTGATTCCAAAGCCACTTGTATGCTCTCTCAAGGTTTGATTTTGATGATAACCTTCATGAGCATTTAAGATTGACATCGGCGGATTGAATATTATTTAGTTTATCAAATTGTTTTCTAGTTATTAAAATAACATTTTGAAAAACATCATTTGTTATTTTATTTTATTTTGAATTATTTAAAATTAAAATTAAGCTACAAATACAATTGAAAATAAGAAAAATTAACGGTAAAAGTCAATCAAACAAAAATGAAGTGTCGGTGAATCTAGATAGATTTGTGAAGTTTGTGGCACTTTTGGTGAGGAATTTGTGTTTAAGAGGTCAATGGGTGAATTGAAAATTTTGGAATCCAATGGTTGTTTCCGACGATGGTCAACAGTAGTCGGCGATGATGGTGAGCGGGAGTCAGGGGGATTTAGCTAAAGTTCAGGTATCAAAATGTTATTTTATTTAAAGTTCAGGGTCCAATTGATGTTTTATTTAAAGTTCAGGCATTATATTGATATTTTATCTAAAGTTCATGAGTCTAATTGATATTTTATTTAAAGTTCATGAGTCAAATTAAAAATAAAATCTTTTGACTAATGTGCCACACCATCAAACTAATGGGAGTTAATGATTCGGCGACCAAAATATATAAACCGGCAATGTAAATGACCAAAATGTAATATTTTCAAAATAGATAACCAAAATCAAACAGTCCAAAAATAAAAGGGGCCAACAATATAATTTATTCTTTTATATATTGATTTTCCCATATTTTTAGAAAAAGTGTTTGCATAAAACATATGACGTAAAAAATTAAAATAACAATTTAATCCTTAAAAACTAAATTTTATTTTTGGTGAAAAATTAAGAAAAATGATAAAAAGGAAATACAAATAAAAAATGGTGAATTTTTTAAAATTACAATTTGAAGAAGACAATTTAAAAATATAAAATGACAAATTTATGAGACAAATGAAGTAATTATCATCATAAACCCTACATGTTACCGTATAAATGATGTAAATAAATGGCTGAGACTAACGATATAAAATGAGGTAATATCCTAATCCTTATTAATGGGTAGAATCCTCTTACACCATGTAAAATTTTTAATTTTATACCCTTTTAACTATTGGATGATGGTAAATTGATGATTGAGATTAACAGTAAAAAATGATAATTTTTTTTTAAAATAAAGAAATAATTTCAGCTATCCATTTACACTCATCTAAAGATCTATAAAAAGTATAAAACTAAACGAGTTTTGTATCGAAGAAGTGAACCATAATCCTATATCACTAATAATGAATTGTGATTAAATTTATACTAACAGATAATGTACGAAAAATTAATAGAGATGAGCTTTACACTACCTATCACTAGGGGCACAATCACCATCATAACACAAAGGGAATTACTGTAACGACACCATTTCGCATAGTTGTCTAACAAGTAAAACCTGCTATTTTTTTTATAGGTTTAAACCTTAAAAGTGCTCAAATTATATATATATATTTTAAATTTGGTGCCTAATGTTTATCCCGAGTCAAATTAGGTCCTAACGTTTATGTTTATTTAGTTAGTGTCTTTAAGAATAAGGGCAATAAAAAGAAAATATTAGAATAAAGTTACTAAGGGTCCAACTCAAAAGAAAACACCAATAAGTTATAAAATGTTGATTCTTTTGTAACAAGTTAGGACACATGTGAAGTAATTAAACTTCAAAAGTGAGCAACTAGCTTGATTATTTTGAGTGATCCATGAAATGTAAGTTATGATCCATAATTATGATTATTTAAAGAGAGATCTATAACATTTTTAGTATGTTGAGTTTGGAGGGAGAAATAAGGTTAGATACATTGCGTTTGAGGAGGAATTTGATATAATTTAATTCATATCATTGATCAAAAAGTGAATCCAAATTCCAGAAGCTCAACAAGAAATGTTGAACAACTCTCATTCAGTATAAGGTAATTGTTTCAGATTAACAAACTCAACGTAAAAAACAAGTATCATCAAAGAGATCCACGAGAGGAAAGAGAAATACTATTCGAGATTAATATGTTGTATTTCTTCAAGAAAATAAGGATAACAATAGAATGATAAAAAATGACCCAATCATTTTTCTTATCAGGACATAAAAAGTTCTAACTCTCTAAAGTGGATTGATGTCATATAATAAGAGTATAATTTTATGCGAGATAATAAAGTTTGAGAACTTATCTCATTACCTGAAGGTGCAAACCAATTAGTTGTAAATAGATATTTAAACTAAAAGGGATGAAAATGGTAATGTGAATAAGTATAAAGCATGTATTGCATCAAAAGGATATACTCTAAAAGAAGGCATTAATTTTGTAGAGACTGTTAACTCTTTAAAGTACTACTTTTCATGTATATATTGCCATGCTTTTGCTTGACTTTGAGTACATATTTGTGCATTTAGCTAGTAGATTCATGCATTTGCATCTAGGAGTTAAGGAATGTATAGTTTTTATTGCCAGAGTGAAGGGTTGTTTCCTTGCTGTGATAGGCAGGACATGAGCAGGATTGGCGGAGCAGTTTTGGCATAGCAGGACAGGAGTAGAGGATCATAAGAGAAATGTCGAGTATCGTTGGCAAAAGCAGGACGAGAATTGCCAAGCTTAATTGGCAAAAGAAGGAATTCTGATGCCCGGTCAGTTAGCTGTTAGTTAAAGACTAGGCCAGCCTTACTTCAAAAAGAGGATAAGAAGATAACACGTCTATCTTGGTGTGTAACACACTTTCAAATCAAAACCTTATCTAGGGTTTTCACGAGCGCCTATTTAAATAAAGCCTATCGATGAGCCAAGGAGGCTGGGTCGTGGTGAAGAAAGAGGTAGAGGGCAAACCGTGGTTCGACCAAGTTGTGACCGAGAGCTCTAGATCTATTGAAGGGTTGTACCGACAGATCTCCTTCTTTTTCCATTTCTCTTTCTTTTATTTCTTATTTGTTGGTGATGTTTAAAACGATATGAAGTTGATGAATTCCCCAACCATAAACTAATTATTTACAGTTGGCTAGGGGTGTTTTTGCGATGAATGCTTAGCTTTTTGGGTTTTTAATAATTGAATGTTTTGGCATTTTTGTTTATTTCGCTAGTGCTTAATTTTTTGAAATTCTTTGCCACTTGACAGTTGGCATTGCATGCTCATTATCCCTTAATATCTTTAAAAGACTTAGGAGATAAGGATTAATTGCCAAATACTAAGGAGAGATGCTTCGACAGAATACATTCAAGTAGATGAGCTTACTTCGAAATTGAATCTACCCCTTAGGAGTAAAGATTAAAACTTTGCCAAGTTAAATATTGAAAAACATCACTATAGACATATAGGGGTTAATCATAATTAGCTTGGAGAATTGCCATCGACAGAGGCAATACTAACTTAAAATCTGCTCGGCAATAAAACCAAGCTAGAAGTTATTAATTGATGTTTTCGCTAGCTTGAAATACAAACATCCCTTGCAATGCCATCCATCCATCTTGAATACATTTGTTTACCAATATGCCTGAATTTTCACTTCATTTTTCTCAGTCATTTTCTTAATTAATTATCTGATCTCAATCACCAATTTATTCATTTCAATTCACAAGTAAATATCATGGCATTTAATTCTTGGACAATCTATGTGGATACAATACTCAACTTACTGATGTATTACCTGCTGACCGTGTATACTTGTACACAAAAAGACCTAAACTTGGCATATTTACATTAATTCATCATTTGTTTGCCAACCGTTAGCCAGTCGACAAGTTTTTAGCGTCGTTGTCGAGGATTGCATCAGAATTTATTGTTTTGATTTTTACTTGTTTTCGTTTATTTTACTTATTTTGTTTCATTTGGTGTATGACCAGGAGTCGCACTGCGAATGAACATTTATTATACGACCTAGAGATTGAAAGAACCCTACGCAGGTTTAAAAGAAAACTTTGAGAAATAGCTCTAAACGGAAATGGTAGAGTAGATGGTGTCCTAAACAACAAGGAGAATCCAGTAATACATGATGGGATACCACTCGCTCATGTTGTTGCTATAAAGAATCCTGAAGAGCAACCTTGTAATGCCCCAACATTTGGTTAGTGACTAATTTGCAAAGAATTAAAAGTTGGTGGTTTTGGTTCAGTGACTTAAATGTAAAATGTTAAAGTTTGGTGACTAAAGTGAAAAGTTGAGAAAAGTTCAGAGACCAACATGGTAATTTCCCAATAATTATTTTTATTCTATAAATAAATAGATCACATAAGGGTGTGAATTGAATATAAAATTGTTGGTTCGATTCGATGTTTCTATTATTGGGAAATTACAGTTAAAGTTTAAATGAAATTTGGGTAATCGTATGAGCTCAGAATGTGATGAAATTTTGCAGGGAGTTGTAAGAGGACTTGAAGATTATGACATTTCATTTTGGAATCATTTTTTAATCGATTTAGATTCAATTGAAGGCAGTATTTTATTATAGTGCACAAATGGCATTTTTTTGTATACATGGATTCATTAATGGTATTTTAGTCATTTTGCCCATACTTTTTAATTAAAGATGATTATGGAAAAGTGTAATTATTAGGTGTCAACACCTAATTGGATATAATTAAGGGGCAAAATGGTAATTTTACTATTAAAAGAGATTTTTATATTAGGTTTAAAGAATTAAAATGCCATTTGTCATGTTAATTAATTGAAGAAAAGGCTAGAATTTTTGGTTCTCTTCTTCCTCCAATTTGAAAACACCATAGCCATGGTAAAAAAAAACTATTCAACTTTTGGCTTGATTCGATTGGATTTTGGTTTAAGACATGAAATACATAATTAATCTCCATTGAATTCTCTTTCATTTGGTATAATTT
Source organism: Hibiscus mutabilis (assembly GCA_019671005.1). Lineage (NCBI taxonomy): Eukaryota > Viridiplantae > Streptophyta > Magnoliopsida > Malvales > Malvaceae > Hibiscus > Hibiscus mutabilis. The sequence goes on along the minus strand of CM033722.1, from coordinate 16,238,336 downwards.
TTGAGTGGTTTCCATGTTTATATGTTGAGATTGGAGATTAGGGTTTATGAAGAACAAGTTGAGATTTCATGTTTTAAGGATTGTTTTAATTAGATTTGGGGTTGTGATGAAGTTACATGCATGACGTGATGAAAATTTCATGGAATTTTGGTTTTAGGTATTTTTGGGAAAATTGAAAAATTAGGGGAAACTCTTGCAAAATTTTTATTTGAATGGGAAATGATGTGAAAAGCTTGAATATGATGTTAGGAGGTTGAATTTATGCTTGAATCAAGTTGGAAATTTTGGTTAAAGTGACCTTTGGTATTCGGCCTCAAAGAAGAAAAATAAGGGAAAATTATGGAAAATTTTTCCTAAGGCTAGAAATAGTGTAAGAATGATTTTGTAAGTCTTGGAATGTTAATTGGACTAATGTGGAAGTTTGTAAAGTGTTGAGGATTAAATTGTAAAGTTGGGAAAATATGTGATTAAAGTGGAAAGTTGATTTGAAATTGAAGTTATGTGGTAAAAGGATTATTTTGAAAGATTTGGAAGTATAAGGGTTAACATTTATGTTGGAAAATAGGATTAGTAATGAAAGTATATGTAGGAATATTATTATTATTCCTAATGTATATTAAAGTTAGAATGATACTAACATATACTTGAATTGTATATGTTGGTGAAATTGTTGTAGATTATAATCGTAATCCAAATCGGGAGCCGAACAACTCTAAAGACAAAGAAAAAGTGAAAAAGTGAAAAAGTGAAGCTGTGTATAAGGGTAAAGCTTTCTAGTGAGGCAACAGGTGAGTGCACTCCTATTTATTTTATTTTATTTTACTTATTTTTATTATGATATGAGGAAGACTTGCGATAAGTCAACCTCGAGTGTTGAAAAGAAAAAGGATTTGAATCGTAAATTATATACATATTAAATGGCTTTGAAATGAATTATAAATAATGTATGAACTGCCCAAATTATTTTTCTTATATATGTTATAGTGACATGTCTTTATTTATTGATATTATTGAATAAATGAAGAGATCATAATAGTGAACTGGTTAAAAGCCCATTGTATGATTATTGAGATTCTTGGTATAATTGGCATGCCAATGAGGTGGAGAATAGTGATATAATGATACAGTGACGCTGTGTTCTACAACTATGACCTAGTGATACAGTGATGTTGTATAAGTGTACAACAATTATAAAGTGAAATAGTGACGCTTTGTTCTACAACTATGACCTAGTGATAGAGTGATGTTGTATAAGTTTACATCAGTTATATAGTGATAGAGTGATACAGTGTTTTATTTTGGCACAACAACTTAGTTGATGCCGCACATGTGCATACTCAATAGTGACTCGCATACCATACATTCTCACTTATCTTACATTGGGCTATGATTTAAATAACAGTGAAATGTACAAATGAAATGATTAAGTGAAAGTGATATTAATTTTTGAACAGTGATTTTTGATATGAACTGTCTTATTTACATAAACTATTATTTTCAATGTTATTTATTGAATTATTTATTGCAAATTTTAATTGAAATATTAGTTGCCTCACTAAGTTTATACTTAGCGTGTGAATGTTTTACGCGTAGGTAAAAGAACGTAAGGAGCAAGGAGTTGCAATAGAAGACATCATCTATTTTGAGAGTGGTACATCATTATCAGTAAGACATCCCTGATGTCCCTTTTTGATATTATTAGCTGGCATGTAAATTATAAATGTTTTGGGTTACTCTGATATGAGAATGTTTGAAATGGTTGTGATGTTATAAACATGAATATAGATACTTATAGTGGATATTATTAATTAAATATGTTTGAATATCGTATTTTATTAGCTATCCAAATGATTTTAAATTAGGCAGTTTTTAGGTAGTTTATTAATTATATAAATTAGAATTGAACTTCCATGTTGCTGCCTGAATCTAGGTTCAGATTGAACTTAGAAATATTAGTTTTAAATTTTACGCGATTAAATATTTTCTTTAGAAATTGGTAAATTATTTATATTTTAAAGAAACAAAATTTTACCGATTTTGAAATAAAAACTATTGTATAAGTGCCATGTGACATCTCTAATCCGTATTTAGTGATGGATACGGGTAAGGGGTGTTACAAACCTATTAGAGAACACTTGGCACCAAATATGGAAAATTTGATGCTAAGATTGATTAGTCCAGAGGTAAATGCAATTAATTTTGAACTTAAATCGGTAATGATTCAGACGCTACTGAATGTAGGTCAATTTGATGGATCACCTACTAGAGACCCAAATGCAACACTTGAAGCAATTCATGGAGGTTTGCCAACTATTTCAGCAACCTAGTGTAGCTAAAGAGACAGTGAAATTGAGACTAATCTCATTTTCTCTAAGAGATAGAGCAAAATTGTGGCTAAGTTCTTTGCCAACTAGTTCAGTTAATTCATGGGCAGAATTATGCCAGAAGTTTCTTCTAAGGTTCCAGCCACCTAAACTTAATGCCAAGTTGCGTAGTGATATTACTTTTAGGCAGACTGACGACGAGACTTTGTATGATATCTGATAGCGTTTTAAGGACCTATTGAGAAGATGTCCCATGCATGGATTTCCTACTTGAACCCATATGGAGACCTTTTATAATGGACTCAATGCTCATGCAAGGACTGTGGTTGATGCTTCAAAAAATGGTTCAGCCCTAGATAAAATTACACGGATGCATGTGACATCCTTGAAAGGATTGCCACCAATGATCTCCAGTACCCTACTTCCAGATTATGAACCGAAACAAAAGTCACTGGAAAATTGGAACTTGATGCACTATCACCCATCAATGCTCAGATCTCCAACCTCACTAATATAGTGGAAACAATGCAAAAGCCTATTGAAGTTCAAGAAGTAAAGGCACTGGAACCATTCTGCAGAATTTGTAAAGAGGATCATAATGTGGAAGAATGCCCAACAAACCATGAATCGATAGATTTTTTTGGTAATTTCAATCGTAATTTTAACCCACATTCTATTACCTATAATATAGGTTGGAAGCAATATCCAAACTTTTCTTGGACGAATCAAGGCGGTAACCAATTTAATGCCCAGCGTCAAAACACCAATCCAGGCTAGGCTTCAACCAGAATGTGATGCCACAAAGAACACAAAATAATTTCCATCTAGGGCAGAGATCTACCGAGGAGAATACTTTAACAGAGTATATAGAGCGAAATGATGCAACTGTCCAGAGTTTAGCAGCATCTATGTAGAACTTGGATGTCCAACTAAGGTAGATTACCAATGCACTCAGTAATAGACCCCAGGGAAATTTTCCAAGTGATACAGATGATGCTCAACAAAAAGGGGGAGAATAATGTAAAAAGTCACTCTTTAGAGTGGCAAACAATGTGAGGATGAAGTACCTATCAAATAGTCAACTAATTGCCAGAACGAGATATTGACGCCATCAAATGAACCCAAGGAAATAGAGAAAAAGGAGGCGAGCATTGACAATGCTAAACCTCAATCTAATGGCAGCACCATTTTGGCAAAACCAGCAGAACCATCATTTACTTATCCACCACCACTTTTTCCACAGAGGCTCCAGAAACGTAAGCAATATCAGCAGTTTAAGCACTTCTTGGAAGTTCTTAAACAACTGCAAATCAACATACAATTAGTAGAAGCTCTCGAAAAAATGCCTAACTATGTCAAATTCATGAAGGACATCTTGTCCAAAAAAAGAAAGTTGGGTGATTTCGAGATCGTTGCTTTCACTGAAGGATGCAGTGCAATGATAACCAATAGATTGCCACCAAAATTGAAAGATCTAGGAAGTTTCACCATTCATGCACGATTGGCAATAAATTAATGGGTAAGGCACTGTGTGACTTGGGAGCTAGCATCAATTTGATGCCAATGTCAATTTTTAGAATACTTGGTATTGAAGTAAGGCCTACCACAATAACACTTTAGTTGGAAGATCGATCTTATGCACATCCCAAGGGTAAGATTGAGGATGCGTTGGTAAAGGTAGATAAATTTATATTACCAGCTGATTTTATTATTTTAGAATATGAGGCTGATGTTAATGTCCCAATAATTTTGGGAAGACTATTTCTTGCCACGGGTAAAATTTTAATTGATGTACAAAAAAGTGAGCTTACTATGCGTATGAATGACCAATAGGTTATGTTTAACATATTTCAAGCTCTTAAGTGTGTAGATAAACCTGAGGAATACCAAGCTATTGAGCTGATGAAGTCTATTTTCAATATGGAGATAGAAAAATTTTGCCAAGACATAGATGATGATGCCATAGAGTTGGACGATAAAGATATGATAAATGAAGAATCTGAATAACCAACCATGTTAAATGAGGTCGTGAGTTATTTTGGGAGACCTGAGCCACTTGAGCTAGCAAGAAGAGAAATTAAGGCACCTAAACCATTTATCGAGGAGTGACCAAAACTGGAGCTGAAACCTTTGCCAAGCCACCTCAAATATGCTTACTTGGGAGACAACTCAACTTTGCCAGTAATCATTGCTGCCGATTTGAATGATGACCAAGAGGAAAGATTGCTAGAGACATTGGGCAATTTTCAGCAAGCCTTAAGATGGACCTTAGCTGATATCCGAGGGATAAGCCCAACAATTTGTATGCACACAATTATTCTAGAGGATTACCATGGCAAAACAATCAAGGCCTAGAGAAGACTAAATCCCATCATGAAGGAGGTAGTCAAGAAAGAAGTCATAAAGTGGTTGGATTCTGGGATAATTTATCTTATTTCTAATAGCTCGTGGGTCAGCCCAGTGCAGTGTGTGCCAAAAAAGGGTGGAATGATCATGGTTCATAACAAAAAATGAACTGATTCCCTCGAAGATCATGACGGGCTGGAGAGTGTGCATGGACTGCATGAAACTAAATAATGCCACTAGGAATAATCACTTTCCACTACCCTTCATTGATAAGATGATGGATAGGTTGGTAGGGAAGGTATTTTATTACTTCTTGGACGGCTACTCGGGCTACAATCAGACTTCCATCTCTCTAAAAGATCATGAGAAGACTATGTTCACCTGTCCATATGGGATATTTGCTTTTAAAAGAATGCCCTTTGGATTGTGTGACATCCCAGAAATGTTTCAGCGTTGCATGATGTCGATTTTCTTGGATATGATTAAGAACAACTTAGAAGTCTTTATGGATGACTTCCCTTCTTTTGCAAAAGTTCTGAAGAATGCCTTCAGAGTTTGGAACATGTTCTACGGAGATGCATTGAGACTAACCTTATAATATCCCAATTTTTGCTAGGTGACTAAAATGTGATTTTTAAAAGTTTAGGGGTTAAAGTGTAAACTTTGGAAAAGTTCAGGGACCAAAATGTAATTTTTAAAAAGTTATGTAATTTAACCCTGTAAATGAATAGTTTACCCCCAAGAGTGGTATTTATGTGTTATTGAATTTTTTATACGAAGTTTATATTATTCAAATTTGGATTGAATAAAATTATTATGCGTGCTCAGGCCAGAGTAGCCCAATGATGGGTAACTTAAAGGAAAGGTCCCATATCCAATATTTTGACTGATAAAAAGGATTCAGTTTGAGTTAGTAGTATTCGTAATGGATTGTTAAGATAATATTTCTAAGAGGAAATGTATCCGATAAATATTTCGCTAATTATCGGTATATCAGATCGAATTGAAATTTTAAAGATAGTTCCAAGGATTATGGAAAATTCATAAAATATTATTTTATGAATATTTTAATGATTTTGATGGGATTCTAACTAGAATTAGTTAGAATATGTTGGAATGGTTATAAAGCTCAAAGAAAGAAAATTTGGAAATTGTATTGAATGAAATTCGAATATTTGGATCGAATAAATATCATAAATTAAAATTTATAATATTTTGGGAAGGAGGCTGGTTAGGATGGAACCAATTTGGTTCAATCTTTATGGAATGGCAATTTATAAGTCTTGTTGTAAATGAAGTCTAGTTTGAAGGCAAATTGGACATTTGCCATGGATGGCATTTTTGAAATATTTTGAAACTTTGAGGGCAATTTTGGAAGAAGATTTACACATGGATTAAATCCGGCCATTATAATAAAAGGGAAAATTAGTAATTTCACTATGTAAAATGAATTAAAAATTCATTTTATTATTGAACATGTGGATTTATTTAAAATATGAACAAAACATCATTTAGTTCATCCTTGGGCTTTTCGAATAGCAAAAAGAAAAAGGGGAAAATACCAAAAAAATTCCTAGCCTATTTTCAAGGCTTTTGATCAAGAATTCAAGCAAAGTTTTTTGAGGTAAAGTGATCTACTCTTCATTCTCTATATTTGATAGTAAGATTTCATGGAATTATGAATTTTAAGTTAGGGTTTAAGGAAAGAGAAATTAGGGTTTCTTGGAATTTTGTTAGAATTGATGTAGTAAATGATGAAATAAGCTTAGTTTTGATAAAAACAAGCTTGAAATCAAGTTAATTTTCTGTTGGAAGTTATAAACCCTAACCCTAAAATTTGGGGGTTTTGGTTAGGAAGCTAAATTAAGGATGATATTAAATAGAATATGATGTTGGAAGCTTGATTTTGATGTTAGATTAAATAATTTTCCCAAGTCGAGAAATTAGGGGCTATTTCAAAATTTTGGAAAATTTAGGGGAAATTATTGTGAATTTTATTTTAGCATGGGAATCATTGAATTATGGTGAAAATAGCTTGAATTGGTGATTAGTGACCAAAATGAAAATTTTTGGAAATTCAATGACCAATTCAGCAATTTAGTAAAAGTTAGGGATTAGTACTGAATTTATGGAAAATTAATAGAATTGAAGATTCAAGCATGTTATGAAAGTTAAAGGATTGAAATGACAAGAAAGAAAAATTTAAGGACCTTTTTAAAAATAAAGAATTAGTGAATGACCAAGTTGAATAAAGTTTAAAAGTTGAAGGAAAATTTCTACGGATATTAGAAATAAATAAATGGTTTAATTGTACATGAATTTATTACAAAAGTGAAGTAGTGATTAAAATGTCACTTTCATAAAGTTTAAGGACTAAAAAGGAAATAGTCCAAAATAAGTAATTAATTATGAAAATTGTTCAAAAATGGGTTTGAACAATTGTTTAATGTTCAAAATGGTCTCTAAGGACCTAGGGACCAATTCAACAACTTTGAAGAATATTGGGGAAATTTTTAGAAAATTCTATATTCGAATAGTTATGTTTAAGAATCAAGTTAGCAATGTTAGATTTAAGTTTAACGCAAGAGAAATGATGTATATGTTCAATTGGTCTTATACAGTTCTAAAAGAGATCGAAAGTGAACCAGTGATAAAAAGAAAGATAAGAACCTCGAGTAAGCTTAGTGATGCATACTATTCATGGCCCAGGTGAGTGCATTTATATGTTTTAAAATGCAATTAGGAAGACATGCGATTAGTCGAACTTAAATTAAAATGATATTGCATTATCTATATATATGTTAATTTATGTTTGCCATGACTAATTATGTTGAAGTATGAGATATGAAATGTTTATTTATATGATGATCTATGTTTACCATGAACATTTATGATGAAGCATGAAACATGAAATATCTATTTATTTGATTAATTACGATGATTTATGATTACCATGAACAATTACGATGAAATATGAATATGAATTTCCTATCTATATGATTGATTATAATTGATCTGTAATAAAAGAAATGCACAAGTATTGAGTATGAGAGTCCATGGTATAGTTGGCATGCCATAGAGTCTTTAGCAGCTGCACCCTTATGTTCATGTTATTAAACAGAAATTGTAACAAAATGATTGTGTCACACGCACCCTAGGGATCTATGCCCACTGTGCCCGAGCGCACTCGAGGTGCCTTATGTTTATGGGGAGCAAAGAGCGTCCCCGAGTACGTACCCATCTTTACGTTTACGTTTGAAACTACGGTGTCATATCAAGATGACCCACGCACCTCTATCTCATATAACATACTTTGGGCAATGATAATGAATCATGTCATGTAAACAAATCATGTTACGTATATGAAACATGTCATGAACATGAACCATGCTATGTATAAGAAATATGTCAAGTATACGAATCATGATATGTATATGAATCATGCTGAGTACATGAATTATGCCATGTATATAAAGTATGTCACATACATAAGAAACATGCTATGCATATGAATCATGCCATGTATACAGATTATGTTACGTAGATGAATTATGCCATGCATATGAATTATGCCATGTACATGCATCATATTATGTATATAAATTAAGTCATGTATATGAATGAAAACACGTATATGAATCATGTTGTGTATGTAAATCATGTCTTGCAAATTGAATATGCCACATATATAAGAATCATATTACATAAATGGAACATGCCATAAATATGAATCACATTACATATATGAACCATGTCATGTATACAAATCATGTTAAGCATGAAAATCATGTCATGTATGTGAATCATGTTGCTTATGTGAATTATACCATGTATGTGAATTATGTTATTTATATGAAATATACCATGTATATGACTGATATTATGATGATAAAGCATTGGAATCATGGGCAATTTAGATACTTATGAAATGTACATGAAAATCTAGAGATTATGGAAACCTTGATAGTACTATCCTATCTTAGGTAGAGAACTTGATATGATATCATAAAATAATTATTATTTTACTCTATATTTGTTAAATAAGATTATTGCCTCACTAAGTTCGTACTTAGCGTGTGTTATTTCACACGCAGGTTCTCCCATGTAGAAGGGCATGAATGAGCTATTAATTGGAAAGTCATGTTACATTAGTAAGCACGGTATGTACATCTTAAATTATGGTTGATATCAAATGGGCATGTACTCGTACGTATATGGGTTTAAAAGATGCAAATGTTTTGTGAACTTAAGTTATAATGTGTTTGCATATTAATTACGAGTGTAGGGACTCAGAATATGGTTTTACTACAAATGATTAAGATTTATGACATTGTTAAATATAGTTTAACCCTAATCGCATAGTAATTTTAAAATCAAGAAAAGGTTTAGGCAGGGTACATAGTTTTCTCCCTGAATTATATTTTTATTACATTAACATATTTATAAATTTTCTAAAACAATTCAGGATCGAAATTAACTGCTATAGACTGACGTAGTTTTCAATTTAAAACCGAGGAAGGGTTAAACAACAAGACAAAGTTTGGTATATAATAAAAAAATTTTCTTCAAGTCAAGTTTTCTTAGTAATCCAGTAACATCTTTATTGTATATTCGGTCTATGAATATACGTTAAGGGTGTTACATTTATTAGTATCAGAGCTACAGGTTTAGCTGATTCTGGAGGCTAAATCGAGTTTAATGTGATTTAAAGTTAAGTACATGCCCATAGGATGTCATGTTACTGATGTACTACCTGTGTAACTTGATTATGCCCCTCAATAATATGAATAAGTTTTAATAGAAATAGATGATGTTAAGTATTGATGGACTACGCCAAATGTTTAATTATGGGAATCAAGAGAAGGAAGGAGAATGTTTAAAGTCAAGTATGCTGGCAACTAGTTAAAAGAAAAATGTTGCAGCAGTCCTAAGTTGGAATAAGGTACTCTTACTATTTATGAGTACGAGTTAGATTTTAATAGACTGAGTCGGTATGTAGTTAAATTGATACCGATCGAAAGGTCTCAATATGAATGGTTTATAGAGAAGCTTTGTCCAAGGCCCAAGGAGATTCTATTGGGTATGAACTTATCAAAATTTCAAGAGGTTGTGAATAAAGCAAAGACTATGGAAAGAACATGTACTTATTTTATTTGATTCGGGATTATTATAAATTCAAGGAAATAAGTTTAAGTTCCAGCAGATTTAAGGGAACTTTCATTCCATGAATTCGAAGTCATTCTTGGAATGGATTGATTATCTGCATAGGATGCAGATGTAAAATATAAGAAGAAAAAGGTTGATACCTCAGGAATCCGATGGTTTAAAGTAATCTTTGAGAGAAAGAATTGACTGTTTAAAGTTAGTAATTTCTGTAATGACAGCTCAAAGGCTGTTATTCAATGGATGTGAAACATGTTTAGTTGTGTGGAGGATACTCATAAGTCTCCTAAGAAGATTGAAGACATCCCAATTGTAAGAGAATTTCTTGATGTATTTCCGGATGAGTTACCAGGGTTGCCTCCGGATAAGGAAATACAGTTTGGGATTGATGTTTATCCTAAAACTGAGTCGATATCAATGGTACTATATAGGATGACACCAATTGAGTTAAGGAAACTAAAGACTCAATTACAAGAATTTCTAAACATGGGTTATATTTGACCAAGTGAATTATTATGGGGTACCTCGGTATTAATTGTAAAGAAGAAAGATGGTTCCCTAAGATCATGTATAGATTATCGATAATGGAATAAAGTAACCATTAAGAATAAGTATCCCTACCAAGGATTGAGGATTTATTTTAACAGCTTAAAGATGCAGTAGTATTTTCAAAGATAAATCTTCGATCAGTGTTATTATCAAATTAAGGTCAAGGAAAAAGATATACCAAATACAACATTCAGGACTCGTTAGGGACATTACGAGTATCTAGTAATGCCTTTTTGATTGACGAATGCCCCTACTGTATTCATGGACATGATGAATAGGGTATTCCACCCTATTTGGATCAGTTTGTTGTGGTCTTTATAGATGATATTTTGATTTATTCGAAGACCGAAGTTGAACATGACTACCATCTTTGAGTGGTACTGTAAATCTTAAGAGATAAGTAACTTCATACTAAGTTTTCTAAATATGAGTTCTGGTTATCAAGAAAGATTTGAAAGGTTAAAAGAAAGTTGGGATTGAAGCACCAGTTCTAATTCAACCAGAACCAGGAAAAGAATATACTCTGTACAATGATGTATTTGTTTCTGGTTTAAGTTGCGTGTTGATGCAAGAAGGTCGTGTCATAACTTATACATCAAGGCAGCTCAAAATTTATGAAAGGAACTAATCAATACATGATTTGGAAATGGCATCTATGATTTTTGTTTTAAAAATCTGGTGACATTATCTATATGGTGAAAAGTGTCACTTTATACGGATCATAAGAGTTTAAAGTATTTGATGATACAAAAGGATCTGAATCTGCGACAACGAAGGTGGATTAATTTTTAAAGGATTGTAAGGTGATTATTGATTACCACCCTGGAAAGGCTAATGTAGTCACAGATACTTTTAGCCGAAAGACATTTTCTGCTCTGCGCATGATAAAAGCACAGTTGTCAGTGGGACGATATGGTTCCTTAACAACATAATGTTAGTTAAAGTCAACTTTATTGGATCAATTCAAAGATTTGTAGTTTATCTCTATTCCCTAATGGAAATGAGAATGAGTAACAATGGATTTTAAAACATGATTGTTAACTAAATCAAGTTAAAAGAATTCAATGTGAGTCATGATGGATTGTTTGACAAGTTTGTTCACTTTATTCCAGTTTGAATGGATTATTTGCTGGATAAATATGCAAAACTTTATGTTCGAGAGATATTAAGACTACATAGTATCTCAGTATTGATAGTGTCAGAATGAGACCCAAGGTTTATTTCAAGGTATTGGGGTATGTTACATGAAGTTTTAGGTACTAAATCAAATTTTAGTGCATATTCTCATCCGCAAATAGATGAGCAATCTGAGCGAATCATACAGATTCTGAAGGATATGTTACGAGTTTGTGTAATTAAATTTGTGGGATCATGGTAAAGGTACTTGTATTTGGCTGAATTTGCTTACAACAATAATTATCAAGTATCAAGATGACACCTTTCGAAGCATTATATGGTTCAGGTTACAAGATTGAAACGTTCAGAATAACTCAAACGTTGGAGGAGTTGATTTAGCATAAGACATGGAGGTTAAAGTAAAGATTATTCAGCAAAATTTCAAGGCTGCCGTGGATTGACAAAAGACCTATGCAAATAGAAGAAAAAGGATATTAAGTATGATGTTAGAGAAAAAATGTTTTTAAAGATTGTACCTTGGAAAAAGATGTTACGTTTTGGTTGAAATGGAAGGATTAGTCCCAGATTTATAGAGCCAAATGAGATTCTAAAAAGAAAGGAACTAATGGATTATCAATTAGCTTTACCTCCAGATAGAACAAGATTCATTGTGTGTTTCATGTATTTATGTTTCAGAGGTATGGATTGGATTCTTCACATGTAATTATCTTTGAGGAGGTTGAACTGCAATCAGGTTTGACGTATAAAGAAGAAGTGAAAATCCTAGCATACAAAGTTGAAGAATTAAGGGACAAGAAAATTCTACTGATTAAGGTTCTCTGGAGAAATCATAAAGTAGAGAAAGTCATTTGGGAAATTGAAGAGATAATGAATAAGCAAAATATGAAGTTGTTTAAAATGGGTAAACGTTGAAAATTCGAGGACGAATTTTCTTAAGGGGGAGGAATTGTAATATCCCAATTTTTGCTAGGTGACTAAAATGTGATTTTTAAAAGTTTAGGGGTTAAAGTGTAAACTTTGGAAAAGTTTAGGGACCAAAATATAACTTTAAAAAGTTATGTAATTTAACCTCGTAAATGAATAGTTTACCCCAAGAGAGGTATTTATGTGTTATTGGATTTTTTATATGAAGTTTAGATTATTCGAATTTGGATCGAATAAAATTGTTAAGGGTGCTCAGGCCAGAGTAGCTTAAGGATGGGTGACCTAATGGGAAGGTCCCATATCCAATATTTTGACTGATAAAAAGGATTCAGTTTGAGTTAGTAGTATTCATAATGGATTGTTAAGATAAGATTTCTAAAAGGAAATGTATCCGATAAAAATTTCGGTAATTATCGGTATATCAGATCAAATTGAAATTTTAAAGACAGTTCCAAGGATTATAGAAAATTCATAAAATATTTTTTTATGAATATTTTATTAATGTTGATGGGATTCTAACTAGAATTAGTTAGAATATGATGGAATGGTTATAAAGCTCAAAGAAAGAAAATTTGGAAATTGTATTGAATGAAATTTGAATATTTGGATCGAATAAATATCATAAATTAAAATTTATGTTATTTTGGGAAGGAGGTTGGTTAGGATGGAACCAATTTGGTTCAATCTTTATGGAATGGCAATTTATAAGTCTTGTTGTAAATAAAGTCTAGTTGGAGGGCAAATTGGACATTTGCTATGGATGGCATTTTTGAAATATTTTGAAACTTTGAGGGCAATTTTGGAAGAAGATTTACACATGGATTAAATCATGGCCATTTATTTTGATGAGATTGAATCTTGGCCATTATAATAAAAGGGCAAATTAGTAATTTCACTATGTAAAATGAATTAAAAATTCATTTTATTTTTAAACATGTGGATTTATTTAAAATGTGAACAAAACATCATTTTGTTCATCCTTGGGCTGTTCGAATAGCAAAAAGAAAGAGGGGAAAATACCAAAAATTTTCCTAGTCCATTTTCAAGGCTTTTGATCAAGAATTCAAGCAAAGTTGTTTGAGGTAAAGTGATCTACTCTTCATTCTCTATATTTTGATAGTAAAATTTCATGGAATTATGAATTTTAAGTTAGGGTTTGAGGAGAGAGAAATTAGGGTTTCATGGAATTTTGTTAGAATTGATGTAGTAGATGATGAATTAAGCTCAGTTTTGATGAAAACAAGCTTGAAATCAAGTTAATTTCATGTTGGAAGTTATAAACCCTAACCCTAAAATTTGGGGATTTTGGTTAGGAAGCTAAATTAAGGATGATATTGAATAGAATATGATGTTGGAAGCCTGATTTTGATGTTAGATTGAATAATTTCCCCAACTTGAGAAATTAGGGGCTATTTCAAAATTTTGGAAAATTTAGGGGAAATTATTGTGAATTTCATTTTAGCATGGGAATCATTGAATTATAGTGAAAATAGCTTGAATTGGTGATTAAGGACCAAAATGAAAATTTTGGAAATTTAAGGACCAATTTAGCATTTTAGTAAAAGTTAGGGATTGGTCTTGATATTATGGAAAATTAATAGAATTGAAGATTCAAGCATGTTATGAAAGTTAAGGGATTGAAATGACAAGAAAGGAAAATTTAAGGAGCTTTTTGAAAATAAAGAATTAGTGAAAGACCAAGTTGAGTGAAGTTTAAAAGTTGAAGGAAAGTTTGTAAGGATGGTAGAAATAAATAAATGGTTTAATTGTACATGAATTTATATACAAAAGTGAATTAGTGACTAAAATGTCATTTTCATAAAGTTTAAGGACTAAAAAGGAAATAGTCCAAAATAAGTAATTAATTATGGAAATTGTTCAAAAATGGGTTTGAACAATTGTTTAATGTTCAAAATGGTCACTAAAGACCTAGGGACCAATTCGACAACTTTGAAGAATATTGGGGAAATTTTTAGAAAATTTTATATTTAAATAGTTATGTTTAAGAATCAAGTAGCAATGTTAGATTTAAGTTTAACGCAAGAGAAATGGTGTATATGTTTGATTGGTCTTATACAGTTCTAAAAGAGATCGAAAGTGAACCAGTGATAAAAAGAAAGATATGAACCTCGAGTAAGCTTAGTGAGGCATACTATTCATGGCCCATGTGAGTGCATTTATATGTTTTAAAATGTAATTAGGAAGACATGCGATTAGTCGACCTTAAATTAAAATGATATTGCATTATCTATATATATGTTAATTTATGTTTGCCATGACCAATTATGTTGAAGTATGAGATATGAAATGTTTATTTATATGATGATCTATGTTTACCATGAACATTTATGGTGAAGCATGAAATATGAAATGTCTATTTATATGATTAATTATGATGATTTATGATTACCATGAACAATTAGGATGAAATATGAATATGAATTTCCTATCTATATGATTGATGATAATTGACCTGTAATAAAAAAATGCCCAAGTATTGAATATGAGAGTCCATGGTATAGTTGGCATGCCATAGAGTCTTTAGCAGCTGCACCCTTAGGTTCATGTTATTAAACATAAATTGTAACAAAATGATTGTGTCACACGCACCCTGGGGATCTACGCGCACTGTGCCCGAGCGCACTGTCGAGGTGCCGTACCCTGGGGATATACGCCCACTGTGCCCGAGTGCACTGTCGAAGTGCCTTATGTTTATGGGGAGCAAAAAGCGTCCCCTAGTACGTACTCATCTTTACGTTTACGTTTGAAACTACGGTGTTATATCAAGATGACCCGCGTACCTCTATCTCATATAGCATACTTTGGGCAATGATAATGAATCATGTCATGTAAACAAATCTTGTTACGTATATAAAACATGTCATGAACATGAACCATGCTATGTATAAGAAATATGTCAAGTATACGAATCATGATAATTATATGAATTATGCTAAATATATGAATCATGCCGAGTACATGAATTATGCCATGTATATAAAGTATGTCACATACATAAGAAATATGCTATGCATATGAATCATGCCATGTATACAGATTATGTTACGTAGATGAATTATGCCATGTATATGAATTATGCCATGTACATGCATCATATTATGTATATAAATTAAGTCATGTATATGAATGAAAACACGTATATGAATCATGTCGTGTATGTAAATCTTGTCATGCAAATGAAATATGCCACATATATAAGAATCATATTACATAAATGGAACATGCCATGAATATGAATCACATTATATATATGAACCATGTCATGTATATAAATCATGTTAAGCATGAAAATCATGTCATGTATGTGAATCGCGTTGCTTATGTGAATTATACCATGTATGTGAATTGTGTTATTTATACGAAATATACCATGTATATGACTGATATTATGATGATAGAGCATTGGAATCATGAGCAATTTAGAAACTTATGAAATGTACATGAAAATCTAGAGATTATGGAAACCTTGATAGTACTATCCTATCTTAGGTAGAGAACTTGATATGATATCATAAAATAAGTATTATTTTACTCTATATTTGTTAAATAAGATTATTGCCTCACTAAGTTCGTACTTAGCGTGTGTTATTCCACACGTAGAAGGGCATGAAGGAGCTATTAATTGGAAAGTCAAGTTACATTAGTAAGCAATGTATGTACATCTTAAATTATGGTTGATATCTAGTGGGTATGTACTCGTATGTATATGGGTTCAAAAGACGCAAATGTTTTGTGAACTTAAGTTATAATGTGTTTGCGTATTAATTACGAGTGTAGGAACTCAGAATATGGTTTTACTACAAATGATTAAGATTTATGACATAGTTAAATATAGTTTAACCCTAATCGTGTAGTAATTTTAAAATCAAGAAAAAGTCTAGGCAGGGTACATATTTTTCTCCCTGAATTATATTTTTTATTACAATAACATATTTATAAATTTTCTAAAACAATTCAGGGTCGAAACTAACTGCTATAGACTGATGTAGTTTTCAATTTAAAACCGAGGAAGGGTTAAACAACAAGACAAAGTTTGGTATATAATAAAAAAATTTCTTCAAGTCAAGTTTTCTTAATAATTCAGAAACATCTTTATTGTATATTCGATCTACGAATATACGTTAAGGGTGTTACAAACCTGGTCCTGAAATAGGAGAAATGCCACTTCATGGTGAAAGAGGGCATAGTTCTCAAACATAAAGTGACCAAGAAAGTACTGAAAGTAGACAAAGCAAAGGTAGAGGTAATCAAAAAATTGCCACCACCCACAAGTGTCAAAGGTATTAGAAGCTTCTTGAGACATGTAGGTTTTTATCGTCGCTTTATTAAATATTTTTCAAAAATTTCTAAACCTTTATGCTTACTTTTGGAATACGATACCACTTTTGTGTTTGATGATTCTTGTTTGAAAGATTTTTAGGAACTGAAAGCCAGGTTAATTAAAGCTCCTATAGTCGTGGTTCCCGATTGGAATGAGCCATTCGAGCTCATGTGTGATGCCAAAGATTATGCTGAGTGGCAAAATTTTCTATACCATCTATTATGCTAGCCGCACATTGAATGAGGCCCAACTTAACTACACAATCGTTGTTTTCGTACGTAGGTTGATTGTCAATTCGTGGAATCAAGGAGCACTATCAGTACGAAAGTTCAGCATACGATGATTTCTAGAGTATGATACTTGTGTTTAGTGGGCTATGTATTCATATGACCTTCTATGGTGGAGTCTGTAATCCTTGTTTTGAAATTGTATTAATCAAATTGAAATATTCAAATGTTTTAATTTAAATTGGAGCTCCATTGTATTGTTTTGATCATTTAACTATATTTTCAATTGTTGTCTTTAAATGTTTTGACAAATACCTTGTTGGGTTAAACCCACTTTGAGAAATTTTATGGTTTTGGTTTAGGCTTGAGGCTCAAATATGACATCCGGGTCGATATTTTTATATTTAGTGGTATTAGAGCCAAGTTTAGCCGGCTCTAGGAAACCCCGGGGTGGTATAGGTGTATAGTGAATACAAGCCCTTAAATTAAGTTCGTACTATTTAAGACTACTATCCTGATAGTGCATCCAACATTACGACATTAAGATCGTTACGATCATGGCTGAGAGGGCCGAATTAAGTGTTGAGCCATTTATAGGAGCGATTCTGGCGGGTAGGTTGCCCCAGATTATTGTGATATGAGTTAGTTGAATGATTCCGGAGTTAAGGATGTGTCCTCCTCCCGCAACATGAATGGTGTCTTCATTGCGTGTTGTAGACCTTCCAAAGCTTGGGGATACGTTAGGAGAGTTTACGGAAAATAATCTTTATCGTTATACGTATATAACGGTTGTATCGCAAGTATGGATAATCAACTCTCAAAATTGATTAGTGGATGCACATTGGTCGGAGGACTCTTTGTTTGCTTAAAAGGAGTCGTGATGATACTTGGGAAATATCATCGTTCTTTTTAGATGTATTTCTAGGATATAGTAGTTTTAGGATCTACTAGTTTGTTAAAGTGTGACCGAAGTTAGTCATTCTAACAAGTTTGGTGGAGCTACCTTCTTGAGAGTTGTTGCATTTTGGAAATTGATTTGGTTAATCAAGCGCGATGCTAGCCTATAACGTTAAGGTTGTGCTCGAGGCTTCGAGACCTCAAGGGAACCCAACTCTTGGTAATGAGAATGTTGAACCTTCACTTTTTTACCGTGATCTTCGTAGTGGCTGTTTTGAGAATGACACAACAGGGTTGTAAGACATGTTTGACCGTTCGCTGGGTACTAATGGGTACAATTCAATACTTGGGAACTTTTGGATGGTCAGAGTGTTTGTTTATGCTTCTTGAGGGAGTCGTCAAGACTTTCTCCCCGTCAAGAACATGATTAGATGTTGAGTAAGGTCAAGTTAGATGTCGGTACCGATCTTCCTTGTTAGAGGACACCAACCAAGTTTAGAGAGTTAGAGATTTAGTTGTGAAGGCACAACTCAAATGAGGTTTCTTTTGCCTAAGTGCTTCGCCTAAGGGAGAACTGGGCTTGTTCGCTAGTAAGAAGTTGGTTCGTTGAGGTAGTGCTTAAACCGTTGATAGATTGTTAAGTGGCAGTAAAGGAACGTTACACGTCTCCTTAGGTGGATGACTAGTTTAACTAGTTGCAAAGTACCCATGAGTTTTTTCGGTATTGATTCAAGAATAAGATAGTTATGGTTAAAGTTTGGAGTCGTGTGTTTGAGTTAGTGAAAGGTGGTTGACTTGCCATCTGTTGAGAGTCTAACTTTGAGTTCTTCAGAGTTTTTATGATGCTTTAATGTTCCTTAGTGGGAGTTAAATAGATGTTCACGGACCTTGTAAAGGAATTGTGAGTGCACAGTTTAGTTGGTATTACGTTGAGTAATGATATAGTCTTTGGAGGGTGTCGTTTGATATTTTCGGTAAATATGAGATCTGGATAGAAAGTCTGTTGGTTTGTTTACGGGTTGGTCATACGATACAATGGTGTGGACATGTTGCCTCGTGGCACAAGATTTAAGGATTGTGATAGAACCTTATCCCTTGGTGGGATATCATGCGATGACAGATCTGAGTGTTGGTACATATGAAGTGTTCTCTTGACACGTGATAGTTTGGAGCATAAGACTCTTGCATGGGTTGGGTTTTTGAGAGTTGTTTTAGTTGCCGATATGAGTTATCATGTTAAAGTTTAAGGTAAGTGCTTGAGGCGAGTTGAGACGCCGTCTATTTTTAGAAGTCTTGCATCGGGCAAACAATTTTATAGATATGAGAAGCTATTAGAGTTAGAGTTTCCATCATGGAGTCACCATGAGAGGGACCGCTTCGTTTGGTTACAACGGCTGTGTAACCTCTTGTTCTTTTATATCGTGTGGAGTGAGGAAAGATTTTGTGTACAGTAATATGTTGGGTTTCACGACATAAGTTAAGTTTCTTTGATGATGTATTCATGTGACAGTTTTGTTAGGGTACCGTTGGGTTTTGCTTGTCGTCTATAATGTACCAAACGAAGATAGATTCCTTCTAAGAGAAACAATTAGTTGAATATATGTTTTATCGTTAGAAGACAAGGGTTATAACTGACAAGTGTTGTAAGAGATCATAGTAACGCAGCGAGATATGTTGAGAATGTTAGAGAGTTAATAAAGTTTTAGCACCTCCTCTGGTTTACCGGTATATATTTTAAGGATAAATTTTCTTTTAAGGAGGGGGAGTTGTAACGACCCGAACATCGGGTTAACGAATCAGTTCTTGGGCTAGGTTATAGGGATTTATCTTGGAAGACTAGGTAAGGGCTTTTAAGTTGGGCCTATTATGTTAGTGGAAATAGGTTTGAATTTTAAAATGATGCGAATAGGTGAAAAAGGGATGATGATATGATGGAAAGAGAGAGAAAAAGAAAAGTAAGATAGAAAAAGAGAAAATGAGAGAGAAAATGTTAAGGGGAGATTCAAACCCCACATCTAAGGATATTCGGCCTTCCGTTTTAGACACCTCTACCTCTATTGTGTTCATCTCGTCGAGATGAATCCACCGATACCAGTGGTACCACTATTGGAGTCACTGTCGGAGGGGGTGAGAGAGAGGAAGTTTTGGGTTGTTCAAATAAGGGGGTTTGAGTGCTCGAAATGCAAAACTGAGGTTGTCATCATGTTCACCAGCATTGAGGGGTTGATCTAGGCTTTCGTCACCACCATCCAGCTATCAGAAGCCACCGCACGTGGCGCATGTGCTGCCGCAAGCGCGTGGTCGACATCCGGTCGAGAGAGCAACTTATCCAGCTGCTAGGCTGGGCAGCTGTTAGGCTGAGCCGAGCTGGCCTGTCAAGCCGCAGGCCAAGCCGACCCGAGCTGGTCCACCAAATCGGCCACCCAAGTTGAGTTGAGCCAGCTACTAACCGCACCGTTAGCCGTTGTCGTACCGTCATTGATCATTGACCAGTTTTGACATTTTTGGAGGACCCTACCTAGGGTTTCTCGATATTTTGAGTCTGATGGAACAATCTATTTCGCCAAATTTGAGCTCAGTAAGCTGTTTTTACGCGTTTGACCTTGTGAATTGATTAGGGAATGCATGAAATTAATGTAGTTTTGTATTCGTTGTTATACGAGGATTATTTGGGATAAGATATCAGATCAAGAAGATTAATCAGGAAGCTTATATAAGGATTTATCGCTTTGGCTTCAGGTTAGTGCACATCAAACTCCGAAATACTTTGTGAGCATCATAAGTGTAATTGCCTTGCTTGTTAGTGGTTGCAAAATAGGTTGATAATGGATAGGCATGTGCTAAGACTGGTATTATGAAACTTGTATATATTGCGATGCCTGATAAGCTTGAGAATATTCAAGACTATTATGAGCTTTAGAGACTGTGTAAGGTTATTTGAATATTCATATAATTATCTGATTAGTTGATTTACATGTTGTGTTGCTCGAGATATGAATTGGCATGTTCGATGGAGATTATATTAATGGCCTGATAATTGGTAATATTAGAATAAATGATTGCGAAGCTGGTAATTAATGTTAATTGAATGGACACATTAGTAAGCAAACCTTAATGATTTTTATAAGATTTAGGGATCGAATAAAGTGTAGTAATATCGTAATTCGAGGAAATGGTACAAATCCGTGAATAAGGTATTGGTACGAGCTTTGGCCGTACCGATATGTGTTTGGAGACCGTATCAGTACTGGACGACCCTTACCAGTATTTGTGGAAATCTAGGATTTCTAGTAAGCAGTTTCTATATCAGTACGCTTGTGAGTATCGATACCTGAGGGCACCGTATTGATACTCGTGTTCGATTATCGGTACCTGATACACTAAATAATCAATAAATGTAAATTAAGGGCAGAAACTGATGTGTATATTAATAATTGAATTATGTCTTGATAAATGCAATAATATGGATTAATAAAGATAATTAATGAGGATAATTAATGTACACTACTATGATAAGTAATAACTTGGTAAACGTTGGGTGACTTGATGATAATAGAAATTGTTGGGATCCTTGGTGGATCGTGTGATGCTGTGTGTTGTGTGGTAGACTTGCCCTTACTATGTACTGATATGGATACCTAGATGGTTGAATTACCATTGTTTAGTGGGATCCGGATACCTAGTATGAGAAAGAGTGTGTTGCAACACCATGGTTAAAGATTTCTAAATGTATGATCCCGACACGTAGTGGTACCGGGTCTCACCCCAAAGAGTGTGTGAACCTGATACTTAGTGGAATGGGGACTCACTCCAAGTGTATGATCCCGATGCTTAGTAGGACCGAGCCTCACTCCTATGTTATAATATAAAGCTTATATGCTATGAGAACCTTATGCTTTCTTTCTATGATGAGAGCATATGTTTAGGCGACTAGTGGTAGCACCGCATGTTTATTTATCTCTCATTATTGCTCGTACTAGCTTGCATGCTTATGTTTATGATTAGCTTGAAGTATAATAGAGTAGATGTGTACCACTGAGCATTGTAAGCTCAACGCTCAAAATCATTATTTCTGTGAGTAGGTTGATCGTTGGTTCGTGGGATCAAGGAGCATTATCAGTACGGAAATCCAGCATGCAGTGATTTCTAGAGTACGGTACTTGTGTTTAGTAGGCTATATATTCATAGGACCTTATGTGGTGGAGTCTGTAATATTTATTTTGAAATTATATTAATCAAGTCGAAATGTTCAAATGTTTTAATTTAAACTGAAGCTCATTTGTATTGTTTTTATCATTTAACTATATTTTCAACTGTTGGCTTTAAATGTTTTGAGAAATACCTTGTTGGGCTAAACCCACTTTGAGAAATTTTATGTTTTGGTTTGGGCTTGAGGCCCAAATGTGACATCTGGGTCGAGGGTGTTACAATGATTGTATATACTACAAGTTTAGTAGAAGTAAACCAAGTGATACTCATATTTCTAAAGAAGACAAATTTAGTTTTCCTCAATGCCCTAAAAGTAATATTGAAATTTTAAAAAATTCAAAATATTTCCATATGCATAAGATATTAAGAATCTAATTTATGCTCAACTATGTATGCGTCCAAATATTGCATACATTATTAGAATGTTAGACATATATTTAAGCAACCCTATTATGGACCATTGGATAGCAACAAAAAGGGTTAAGAGTATCTTTAGAGAACAAAAATCTCATGCTCATATATCAGAGTTATAGTAAGTTAGAGATCATGTTTTGAAAAATTGATTTTTCAAATGAATAAGGGGAAGCTTATAAGATTTCTAACAATTCATCTCTTATTCAAATTTTATTTTTACTAAGGGGGGAATCTCAAAAACAAATTTTCAAGTTGGTTTTATTATATCAAAAATGGGGAGATTGTTAGGATTTATGTTTTGATATAATTATTGAAAATAGTTTTGAACTAAATTGAAAAGATTTCAAAAATGTTTTAAGTCCAAACAACTTGAAAATAAGTTTGAAAAGTGTTGCGCGTAATAAGTGCTCCGCAATTATGCAAGTGTACACGTCGCAAGTTATAGTATAAAAGATATCATCTCCACAGGGATTGGTGCCACTTCAAGAATCTAATCTCTTGCACTGTAAAAAGTAAAAGAACACAATGAGAAGATTATAGGAGTTTAACTAACAACTAAACTAGAAAGAAAATAAGTAAAAGAAGATGTAATCAAATGAGAGAGAATAGGCCAGGTTATCGTGAGTTGAGGTGTGATAGCCGATTGGATCGTCTTGGTAAAAGAGTGCAAGGGCAACTCAGTTGCCGTGGCAACTTGCGTAGCGGGGTTGCCTTGGCAACTAATCGACGGTTGCCTGGGCAACTGGTTGGGCAACTGTTTGGGCGGCTGGGCAGCAACTTCAAGGTTCGGCGGAGCATTCTTCAATGGTTTCTTCTTATCCCTAAGTCAAAACTCTAGCTATTTGTGCATGCCTTGATAATACATCACTGCGTAAATCAAGGGTGAACAACAATCAATCTTGCGCTCCTCTTAGCCGTTGAAATCCTTAACTTATTCCTAAGCCGGATTAATCTTCACCATTAATAGATTGAATAAAGACCATACTCATTCGTTTCTTGAATATAACTCTCCCGATATTAGATAAATAGATGAAGTTACAAGATCCTCTCCCAATTCACTCGCAAACAAGATAAGAACCAAGAATGAGTAAACCTTGAATTGAAAGTGCAAACTCTTATTACCTAAACAAAATCCAATTGTTTCTCACAACCACAAAACACAATAACCTTAGCCAAATAGATTTAGTTCATGGCTAGGTTCCAAAGAAACACAAAACAAAGAATTCCTAACATAAACCTAATCGAACAAAGAAAAAAAAGAAGAATGGTTGAAGCATTTGTCAAAATCTCTCCCTCATTCTCTTGTCGAAATCTCTCACTTGCTCCCCTTGGAGTTGACGGCTTGGTCCTCAATTTATAGGGCTAGGTCAAAGTCTTTTTTTAAGGAGGAAGTTAAGTTGGAATTAAATACTTTTAAAGAATATAATTCTTTATTATATTTAACTTCCTTCTAGATCCTCTCCTATCTTCTTGGGATTTAATTTCTCTTTAACATCTTCATGGAAATCAAACTCCTTTGGGATTTAACTTTGCTCCACATCATCTTGGGTTTATCTAGTCATCAATTTTGACTGCCATATCATCTTATCCCTTATCGACAATTGCCTTGGCAACTAGCACGACATCTCCTTCATGCATTGCCCTGGCAACTAGATCGGCATCTCCTTCATGCATTGCCCTGGCAACTAGCTCGGCATCTCCTTCATGCATTGCCTTGGAAACTAGCTCGGCATCTCCTTCATGCATTGCCCTGGCAATTGGTTCCAGCCTTGCTGTGGCAAGTGATTCTGCACACACACAAAAACACACCAAAGCAGTATTTTTTTCCACAAAATTAAGAAAAATATGAAATCAAGCTTGTGCACCAAGGAAACAATGCAAACATGCATGAATGGCTAATAATGCAACTAATATGAGCCTAAGTCTAGCAATAATAAGAATAAAAAGGGTGACTAAAATAGTACTTTTAGACACTTAACACACCCCCAAACTCGAACTATTGCTTGTCCTCAAGCAATGCAAACTAATAATTACCCGCCAAGACTTCAATTTTCACAAACTTTGCTTTGAACTTGATTTCAATTCTCAGAACTGTGGCACAAAGTATGATTGGCTTTTCATTTTTCAGAAAAGTTAGGAGTTACTCGGAATCAAATTATAATGCTTGTGAGTGTGTGCGGAGTTGTGTTCAAGTTGATTTTTTGGATTCTATGTAAACAAGAGGTTTTCAAATTACTTCATTGGGTTTTTTTAACATGTTTTAACTAGAGCCGGTTTCGGGCACATCTAGTGTTTTGTTTTTAGTTTTCTTAAGTTAATTAATTTATTCGACTAGAGCCGGTTTCGGGCACCTATAGCGATCAATTTTTAGCACATACTAGAGCCAATTTCGGGTACCTCTAGTATTCATCCAATTTTTATTCTAATCCCCCAACTTTTTAACTATCAACCTAAGTTCGCTAGAATTCCTTAAATCAATCAAGCCACACAGTGTTTCATCAAGTTTAGCATCATAGTACGATTCTAAGTGTTTCCATGTTTATCCTAGAATAAAAGGTTCTATCAGTTAAGTACATTGACAAAGTCATCATCGGATATTCATCAAATCTAGGCAATTCTTGTTCCAACTAAAGGCATTGCAAGCAATTTATGTATCCTAAATGCAATACTTAAGATGAATGCAACTAAACATGGTAACTAACTAATAACAATCCCCCCCAAACTTGAGTGAGGCATTGTCCTCAATGCATGCAACAAAGAAAAATAAAAATAAAAATAAAGAAAAGTAAAATGCAAACGAGGACTTACTTTGAGAGTTCTTCGTCGTGGATGATTAGTTTCCTTTTGGTCGGTGACTTGATTCTTTTGCTTGAACGCGGTGGTTACTTTATTGTTTCCAATGGTGGAATCGATCCTCGTACAGGGTTGTCCTCATCGTCCTCTTCATCAATGTCATTGGCTTTTCGCTTGGGCTTGGAGGATTATATTGGTGCGGTCTTTGTTGGTGCAATGGAGGATTCGTCCGAATCTGAAAATCAGACAATGATTTAGTACAAGTTGATTCGGGCATAGGTGCTTCAGTACAAGTTGATTCGGGCATAGTTGATTCGGGCATAGGTGCTTTACCTTTGGCATAGGTGCTTCCGTGCCCTTGTATTTACCGTCGTTCCAATGAGTTTCCGGTAGAGTGAGTTCTTGAAGCACCTTGTCGAGTTGCTTGGGCGTGAGATGATCAACAAAGGCTTGATGCTCGTCTTTCTCAATATAGAGCCCGTAAAAGGTGTTGATGTTTTCGAGGCTTATGAGTATAGCCTTGTCACGAACAAAAACATAAGGATTATCCGGTTAGGTGAGTGAGCATAGAATTCTCTTACCCATGAGATGTTACCTGGTTCCGATTGATGGCAAAAGATTTGCCACTTTTGATGTGCAATCCTTTCGAAGATGAATGGTTCAAGGCGAAATCTTGATGAGAGTTGGAGTATTCAAAGCCTTGTTCTTCGTAAATCTTTGGCTTTCAAACTTGGAGTGAAATCTTTCTTGAACCACCGGTGTAGCAAACTTCTTGTATCTTGGTTCTTTGGAGGAACTTGGATGAACCAAAAATTCGATTTTGGATGCCATGGATGATCTTGGTTGTGAGTTTGGTAGAAACAAAGAAAAGAAAGCAAAAGAAACTAAAGAGTTGCAAGATGAAAAGTAGGAATAAGTTTCTTGGAAGTTAAGGGTGATGGGTTAAATAGAAAAGATAGGTAGTAAATATGGTGGGTGAGATTAATTGGAAAGAAAGAAAACAAGGGTTTTGATTGGGGGAAGGGGACGGCTAGGGGATTTGGGGAAGGAGAAGGGTTTGGCTGGCTATGTAGGGTTTATGTAGGGTAAATTGGAGGCTTAATATAAGCCTTAGATTTAGCCCATTAATTTCCTTGTTGAAGAAGTTTCCTTCTTGAATCAAATTCCTCTTTATCTTGAACTCTTTTCCTACAATTCAAAAAAACAAATAAAATAAGGATTAAAATTAAAGATAAACTAATAAAAGAAAATAAATAAAGATGTGCAAAGAAATTCTTAAACTTAAAATTTAAAAACAATTAGATAAATATGAAAGAAAGATGTAGTCTTAATCTTAAAGAAAATAAATAAATCTATCCTAAAAATAAAAATAACCAAATTAAAAAAAATTAAATAGTTTGAAAAAATAAAAATAAAAGAAAATATCGAAAGGAGAGCATGCTCATGCATCTCCTAAGGTGACCAATTCTTTGTTACGTTCCACATGGGCACCGTTGTAGTGCTTCAATCTTTGTCCATTGACTTTGAATTCATGTTCGTTAGTGATAGACTTGATTATCACGGCACCATGGGAGAATGGTTTGACAACTTCGAATGGTCCCGACTATCTTGATTTTAGTTTTCCCGGAAAAAGTTTCAGCCGAGAATTGAATAAGAGAACTAGTTGCCCTGGCATGAATTGTCGCGACAATAGTTTCTTGTCATGCCATTGCTTTGTTTTCTCCTTGTAGATTAGTGCATTGTTATAGGCAAGTGCACGGAATTCTTCTATCTCGTTGAGGTCCAATAAACGCTTTTGCCTGGTACTTTCCCAATCTATATTCATGGTCTTGATTGCCCAATATGCCTTGTGTTCGATTTCCACCGGTAGATGGCATGTTTTGCCATAGACAAGTCGAAAGGGAGACATACCTAAGGGTGTTTTGAATGAAGTGCGATATGCCCAAAGTGCATCATCTAGTCTTACTGACCAATCCTTCCTAGAGGGATTTACAACTTTCTCGAGTATACCCTTCAATTATCGGTTGGAAATTTTTACTTGCCCATTGGTTTATGGGTGACCAATCCTTCCTTATGTATGGATGTGAGGAAGAGCTAAGTATAAAAGGTTATACTGACGCAAGCTTCCAAACTGATAATGATGATTCTTGATCACAACTGGGTTTTGTGTTTTGTCTTAATAGAGGTGCTGTAAGATGAAAAAGTTCAAAGCAAGATACAGTAGCAGATTCTACAACAGAAGCCGAGTATATTGCAGCAAGC
The DNA here is from genome assembly GCA_019671005.1 of Hibiscus mutabilis. Lineage (NCBI taxonomy): Eukaryota > Viridiplantae > Streptophyta > Magnoliopsida > Malvales > Malvaceae > Hibiscus > Hibiscus mutabilis. Next base: position 16,210,749 of record CM033722.1, on the reverse strand, counting down.
GATGTTACAAAAAAGGCTGTTTGGATCAAAAAGTTTATATCTGAACTAGGGGTTGTGTCTAGCATATCAAATGCTATAGACCTACGTTTTGACAACAACGGAGCCATCGCACAAGCAAAAAAACTCAGATCTCACCAGCGATCCAAACACATACTTAGGTGTTACCATCTCATTCGAGAAATCATTGATCGAGGGGACGTAAAAATATGCAAAGTACCAACGGATGACAATATCGCTGATCCATTGACAAAGCCTCTAAAATAGCAGAAGCATGATCGTCATACTAAGTCTCTTGGTATTAGATACATAAGTGATTGGTCTTAGTGCTAGTGGAAGATTGTTGGAGTATGCCCAAAGACCAATCATGAGATGGTTGTAAAAGACATACTTATTTTATCATGTTTATTAATATAAAGTCATTATTATTTTTCAGTCTTATTCTATGCATTTATAAATAAATTGGACTATAATAAAGTTTTTAGAATAATATAGTTATTCTTGAATGTTCTTAGTCGAGTATTATTGTGGACATAGATAACAATAATATATTAAGACTAATATGTAGTTGATTGATGACAAAGTGTTGTCATTGACATGAAGATGTCAAAATCAATACATAAGTATGTGTTAGAGAACGACATATTGGACTGACCCACTATGAGCATGTTTTTTTGGATTATTATGTGACAGTCACAACATTGCTCATAGTGATAACTACATGTATGATCTTCAGACTTGAGATTATCATTATTTCAACATCGTGAGTGACATATTTTGATGTGGTCAAACGTGTGTCGTAACTGACTACACTATAAAGACTAATATTGGATATGTCGCAATCTATGTAGCGGAATATGGTTGATCAAGATAGGATTTGTCCTTCCTATATAATAGGAGTAATATCATACGCCACTTGATTGAGTGGGACTAGAAAATGCATGGACATGCTCGAATAAATTGATATGAGATATTATAATTATTCGTTTATAATAGTTTACTGAAGATATCAAGAAATCTTAGATGGACTATACAAGTGTGACTATTCCATGACTTGTGTCCGATCTAGATATGAGGACAAAAGGATGTAATACATGAAAAGAGTTCATCGTGAAGGTTATGTTGAACCACGACTTCCTGTAACTTAGGTAGAAATATGATGCATTGCTAGATTTCACACATTGCTTATAATATTAGAATTGTTCTAGATATTACTACTAACGTTACATGAACCTACAAGGGTCACACCCTGTGATTGAAATGAACAAATATCGATTTTATAGCATGTGTACAAACTTGTTGTACACGTAATAAGTAAAAAAACTAAGATTATTATAATTATTGTAATTATAGATAATCTTGTTTATATATTTTAATACTAGATAATTATTGTAATTATTATATACTATTAAAATATATATCTCTAAAGAAATCAAATTAAATTAGAATCAGATTTTATATATTTAATTATATTCAGTTAAATATATTGTATATTTAATGAATCCGAATTTAATTAGAATTAGGTTTTTGAATGCTATATAAAGGCATAAGGTCTAGCAGCCGAAATATGCCTTTTGCGAAAAACCTCTCTAACTGTTAGAGAAGTAAAATATTGTTCGTTTCATTCGGGTGGACTGCGTAGAGGTCAGAACGTTGTTGTGACACTTGGACTCGATATCGTGCTAGAATAATTGGATTCTCCTAACTCCCTTTGATTTTCAGATTTATTTAAGGTGACGCTTCATCCCTTTTCACCTCAGATTCGTTCTTCATATATGGATCACTAGCGGAATACGTCGGATAATTTTTCCGTTGTGCCATAGGGTGTACCGGTGTTTTCCAACATTTACCCCTTTAGAGAGGGAACAAATACACCAACCCGAGATGCATTTAATTGTTCTATCCCGAAAGTTCATAAATGCCCTTTTTTATCACGTCCAACAAGTATGGGCAGACCCAAATACTTCTTGGGGCTGAAACTAGTAGAAATCTCCAACACTCTTTGAACATCTTCTCGATTGGTCGATGACACATTCACACCAAAAAATATTCTAGATTTTTCATAATTAATAAGTTGACCAGAAACTTGCGCATACTCCCGCAAAATATTTAGAATAGCACCCGCACCTATAGGCGTAGCTTCCCCAAAGATAAGGCTATCGTTGACAAAGAAAAAGTGTGAAACTCGGGAAGCACGTCAATTTAATATGTAATCCAAACCACCTTCGGCTTGGCGGAGAAGAGAGCTAAGACCCTCAATGCAAAAAAAAAAAAAAAACTTAAGGGATCCCCTTGGTGAAGTCCTCGTGATGGGACAAAATTCTCTCTAACCATCCCATTAAAAACAACTAAGTAAGACACTGAAGACACACAATGAATAACAAAAGCCACCCAATCGTACGCAAAACTCATGTTTAACAAGATAGCTTCGATAAAAGTCTATTCTACTCGGTCATAAACTTTGCTCATGTCCAATTTCAAAGCAAAATGACCTTTGCTACCGGACCTTTTATTGCGCAAAGAATGAAGAAGTTCTAAAGCGAAGAGGATGTTATCAGTAATAAGTCAGAACGAAACAAAACTGTTATGGGATTCATCAATACAAAGCTGTAGAACCCCCTAAAATCTGTTCATTATCACCTTGGAGATTATCTTGTACAACGCATTGCACAGACTTATGGGCCTGAATTGGGACATTAGTGAAAGGTCATTAACTTTAGAGACTAACACAATGAGTGTTCGGTTGAAACTAGACTTAAGAATCTCACCCTTCAAGACAGAGATGCAAAAATACGAGATGTCTTTACCAATTATGTGCCAAAAATGCTAGTAAAAGAAGGCTCCCAAACCATCTTCCCCCGCAGCTTTAAGGGGCTCATGGCCTTGACAGCAGCATATATTTCCTCTTAAGTATAATTCTTTTTAAGATTCAAATTCATCTCATCTGAAATAATTCGATTGATTCCCTCCAAAACATGATCACAATCCCCTGGGTCCTGAGTAGCTAAGAGATAGACAAAGTAGTCCCGAGCAATATGTCCTATTGCACCATCATTTGTTACACAGTTCTTTGATTTTGTCCCCAGCTTCATTATGCGATTCTTCCTCTTTCTCTGAGTTGCAGACCTGTGAAAATAGGTTGTATTTTGATCTTCGTGTCGTAACCAATTAGAACGAGCCCACTGCTCCCAATACAGCTCCTCTTTGTCCAATTCCAAATTCAGAGCCAGCTTCGTTTCAACTATTTCACCCAACATGTCATCTGTTGGAACAAGATCATTCAATTTTTCTAATTTTTTCCATAGTTCGGCTGTTGTAAATTTCTTGTCTCGTTGCACCCCTAAAAACCAGCGATCCAAACCTCTGCAAACTTCTCAAAGACGACTTAACAGGTCGCCAAAATTTGTTTCTCAAAGATGTTGAACCATTGACTCACATGACTCTTCCAAAAGCCTAGCAGACTCAAAGCAGAAGTTCCAAACTCTACTCTAATTATCACTATTAAATTTTGTATCCACCAATAAGAGACAATGATCAGAGAAAGAGTGTGGTAAATGCTGCAACTGATAGTTTAGAAAAATATCTATCCAAGTATTTGTTGTTGTGCCACGATCGAGCCTCTCTCTGATATTTGTAACAGCCTGTTTACCCTTCTCCCAGGTGAACTGTATACCCCAGGTCTTCAAGAGAAGAATCATACAAAATGCTTCAGAATAAATCCATCTGACGGACGCTACGTACAAGGCCCCCTTCCTTTTCAGATGATAACAGAACTTCATTGAAGTACCCAATAACAAACCAAGGGACGTCAGGGGTGTCATCTAGATTACGCAATAAATACCACGATTCAAATTGTCTCCTTTCCTCTGAAACCCCATAAAATCCAATGCACCTCCATTGGCTTCCCTCAGAGTCATCAGTAATCAGCACATCAGTATGCTTATCTGGGTAAGATCGTAGAACAACAACACGCGAATTCTTCCAACCCATGGATAAGCCCCCACTCCAACCAATAGAACTCACATCTATGTCGTTAGGGAAGCCACATTTCTTATGAATACTCTCCATACGAGATGTCGATACTTTAGTCTCAATAAGAAAAAAACACTAAATGGCTCACATCTCTCAACTTTTGTCGGATTCTCCCCACCGTCTGAGATTTTCCCAAACCTCGGACGTTCCAGCTCAAGAGTTTCAAGATGAGTAGTGGACATGATCCTACATGTCGGCCGATGTAATATTGTTAACACCATCTGAATCTAGGTTTTGTGAAACATTTGGTGGAGGAGTCTGAACTCGAGGTCGTTTAATCCCTTCTACTTGCTTAATTGGGTTTTCGTCTTCTGCTAAGGCCATAATAGTATCCATATTAGTGCTTATGCCTAGAGATAGCTAGCCCAAGATAGGCCCAAGATAGAGTCATCCTCGCTTAAAATCTGGACTCTTGCTTTTCATAGCAGCCGTTGACTTCCCTTTTATACTGGACTATGCTGAAATGACGAGATTTGAATTATTAACGGGCCAATCATTTCATTTTTTGGCAGGGTCAAACCGAGGCTGAGCTTCAACTGGTGCTGCCTCCCGCAGCCATTATACTCTTGGACGAAGTTGACCGTCGTGGTGGTGTCCGTAATGATGTATCCCACTTTATTGTTATGTCACTCGGATCTATAGAAGCACGTAGAGAACTGATGCTCTCCCCATGTTCGATTTTACCATAAATAAAACAAAACAACGTCAATTTTTCGTACTCAAAACGTACATAGTGATCCCTTCCATTTGCAAGCCTGATCTTCTTTATGCATTTCAAAGGTAATCAGATGTCTAGACAAACCCGAATCCTCACGACACCTTTATACCCCAGCAAAATGCCCAACGTATCATATTTTAGAAAGGAGCCTATAAAATTACCCAGCAAACGAGCAATCCGTTCCGATATGAAATCGTGAGGAACATCATGGACTAAGATCCAATAGTCCAGATGTGTAAGTGGGACAAGATTGGGATCATGGCCATCTTTTAAACGATAAAGGACCAGAAGATGATTGTTGAAATTCCACGGTCTGCCATTTTCTATCCTGACCGTATCAACCTGCAAATATAATCTAAACAAAAATTGTCCTTCCCCCAGATCAGGCATAGAAATTTCCCCAACTGGATGCCAAACATTGGCCGGAGTTGACCGTATAGACACAAAGTGAATAACACTGGACGTAAGAAACGACCCCACAAAACAGTTCACGTAAGATAAGCCAAGATCGGTACTCTCATGATTGTCCTAAAGAACATCATCTTCACCAGTATCAATTGCTAGGCGCGCCAGATCGTTCTCAACATTTGCCATTGCTGCCGGTTCTGGAAAAAAGAGGAAAAGAGAATATTCCCAGAGAAACAAGGATAAAGACAAAAGGAATAGCGTGCCACTAAGAGCAGAAAAAAAAGCATGCCACTAAGAGTAGAGTCTTAAAAACTAATAGAGGAATGGTTTTTATTATTATATAGTTCTAACCTTTCATTTTCGTTAGATTAGATATGAATTATGATTTATGGACAGGGATATTCAGGTCATAGAAAATGATATGAAGCTTTATTTCGTTTTCATTCCATATATTAACGGTTCAATTTGTTGGAGCTAAATTTGATTCAAATAAGGAGTGATTATAGAATCAAAGCACAATTCTAGGCAGATAAAGATAAAAAAGAGTGGTAAGTTCACATCAAAGCAATGGACCCTATGCTTGAATTGAACCGTCCATTAATTTTCTATTATCAGTTCTTCTTTCCCCACTCAATGCGACATATTGGCCTCCCATTCCTTCAATTCAGACTGATTTTGGTACCCATTTTTTTAATTTATCATTTTTAATCATTCATATTAAAATTTTTAAGGTTCATCGTATGAAAGGTCCCTGTAAAGTTGTCAAAACACGAACTAGATGAAATCCTCAAAATCGGTAACTACCTTTCACGCATAGTCTAAAAAATAACGTTCCGCTACAAATTACATCGGTAGACAACCTAAAAGGGGATGAAATTCTACGTGACCACCGACAAATACAAATTAGAAACAAGCGTTGTAAGGGTCACCGCACGAACACCAAAAACCCGCAAAATTAAGCATAAAAACGTGCCATAAGACAAATAAAACATGTCACAGAGGCAAATGAATGCACAACAAGGTGTGCGAAAAAAACAAAACAAATAGAAAAAAAATATGAATCACCGGTGATCGACAACCAGTGGCAAAACTAGTGTCATTGCCTATAAAGAAAGAAAACTATGGTAAAAAAAAAAAGAAACAAGCGGCTAAGATTTCACTAATTATGATTGCAAGTGAAATGTTACCTTTGTTTTAATTTCAATACTTCACAACTCAAAGCTCAATTTAATTTAATGACAATAGATTGCTTGTTGATTATCGAATTATGTATATTATAGTGTTGGGGCAATTCAAGTATAAGACATAAATATTGTCAAAAATTTCTAGAGCAGATGGTTAAAACTCTCAGTTGACATCCTTCCCTTTTTTTAGGTTGTAGGTTTAAAACTCGGTAGTAGCAAAATTTCCCTTCCCCCTTCTCTAAGTAAAAATTATTAAAAAATTATAAAATATAGATTATATTAAAAAAACTATAAGACATATATAATGTACATGTATGGAACCTGTGGTCCTTCATATAATATTATTGATCAATGGGTCCAATCATCTTTGTGATAATATTAAAGTATAAATACTTTTTCAATTAATATTTTTTAAATAAAAATAATTATTTGATTAAAACAAAAACATATATTGTTGTGTGTATTCATCATGTCTTAAAAACTTTATCATGTCAACCGTTACATGGGGCGAAACTACTAAGCGGTGAGTTTGACAACTGTCTCTATAACTCTTATTTTTTTACTTTTATTTATATATATATAATTTAAAGAATGAATTATTTAAAAATTTGTCTCCTTTCAAATATATATGTTTGGTCTCTTCCGACCCAAATCCAACTCCATCCCTGAACGTTACATACAGAAATCTCATTCAGTCAATTTTTAGAGATGATTTCACCGATAACTCACCTGCGTGTGTGCGTGTGTATATATATTGTATTGTGTTGGTTTCAACGAGATTGTTATATGTTATATACATAGTAATCGTATAGAAATTTAGTGAGATGTCTGAAATTATATTTATATATATACATAAAAATAGTATAATTAATTATGTACACCCTGGTAATTTTGAATTAGAGGCTTACTTGGGCAATTGCGACCTTGGACTTCTTTTCAGTCTAATGAGAGTGGCCATTTAAGATTTGAAAACAATTATTATATTTTGAATTTGAAATCAATTTTCGAGTTATTAATATTTCTTTTGAGTATTCGGTTTTATGATAACATTTGTTCATTCATTTTTAACCCATATTAAATTTATAGACATTTTACTTAAACTCAAGTATTCTAAAAAGAATAATATTTACATTTATATTAAGGCCATTCCTTGAGTTTAAATATTAACAATTAAATGTTGATAAAGTATTCATTTCAAATGAGATAAACAAGTTTATTTAAAGGGTTTATTGAATTGGGTTGAATTAGTGAGAAAATATTGTGAAACTTGATTTTGATTGTTATTTAATAATTTGTTTTGATTTTAAAAAATATATATATTTATGTGATTATATGCTAGTATTTGATTATATTTTTTCTTAATCTATTAACAATACACATGCAGGGGTGGAGCTCCCTTTGAGGGCCCTGTTAAAAATTTAGTAATGTGTACTTTTGTTTTAATAACAATTTGGCCCCTATAAAAAATAATTATTTAAATTAAAAATATAAGAGTTTATTAAATATATAATCAATTAGGGGTTGAACTAAGTGTGTAAATGAACCGAGCTTGAACGAATAAGGTTTTGTTCGTTTTCGTAATATATTTGAAGGTGTTCATGTTCGATTCATTTAAATTTTTAATATCATGTTTGTGTTCGTTTATTATTTTTGATGGTGTTCGTGTTCGTTTGTTTAACGTTCACGAACATGTTTGTTTAACATTCGTGAACATATCCGTGTAATGTTTGCTAACATGTTCATTTATATGTTCTCCAAAATTATGAAATTAAACCACTAGTCTTTAGGCTCATTATGCTTCACAGTTTGAACTCAAAAATTCACCACGTGTTCAATTTAGTCCATACATCCACCAATATTTAAAATGTAAAAAAATAAAAGGGAAATAAAAACCAAGTAAATGAGCTTATAAACGGCCCAATAAGCGAGCTTGTCCGTGAACATAAATAAACGGAATACACATTTTTTCGTGCTCATTCGTTTATCAAACGAACATAAAAATTTGTTCATGCTCGTTTATTTAGCTTAATATACGAATGGTTCACTAACAATTCGTCGAATGCTCTGTTCATTTACACTTCTAGGCTCAACTAAAGAAGAATGATCTTGTATCCTCAAATATTTTGGTCCAATAACAATTTAGGTCCTTATAAATTTAATATTAGACAAATTAGGTCTTGCCTCATGAATTTTGAGTTTAAATATATAATAAGCTATTGTATTTTTAAAATTCAATATTTTGGCCTCTTCCAATATTTGATCTTGGCTCCGCCCCTGCACACATATGCTTGAACCAAAGTCTCTAAAAATAAACATCATCTTCTTTTTTACTGAAATCACTCGTTGATTTATTATTTAATAATTAAAATAATATAATATGGAGTTAAGCTTCTTAAAACCTATATATAACAAAATTATGTTAGAACCACCATGCACGCTTACATATGCAAAGATCCACCCTCCAATAAAAACACCACATAAATTACAAAAGCAAAATAATTAATAATTGAGGCATGAGATAGTGCTTATCTCTTTAATTTTCTTTTCAATGGACATTTCAATTTCAAAAGCATCTCTTTTATAACTTTGCAAATTTCCAACCAATACACTTGAAAAGTAAAATAATAGTCCTACCTTTTATTTTTTATTATTGAAAGTTCAGAGTCAGAGATTCAATCATGGGACCTCACCCAATTAGGCTTCAATATGTTTCGAATTTAATTTAATCCGTTCACGTAATCTCGAAAATTTTAAATTCAAATTTAAATATTTGCATTTCATTTTCGTCCAACGATTATGACCTCAAAATAATACTAGTCAACTATGACTGTTATTACTACATATCGTAATGGAGTATTATTTGATATTCACTAAAAATATTATTATTATTATTATTAATATTCCCTATGTCCCACTCAATATGTCCCTTTTGTGTTTTGAAATTGTCCCACTTAAAATGTCTCATTGAAAAAATCAACAACTTTTATAAGACACATTTTCCTTTATACCATTTTTTTAGTTTCCCAACAAAATAAAATTCAACTTTTCAAGGATAAAATTGTCGTTTCAATTATTTTACATCATATTTCTTACACATTCTTACACAAACTTTTTCTTCCTAAAACTGTGTGAAAAGTCAACAATAGACAAAATAAATGAGATTGAGGGAGTAGTTTTTTTACTAATAGTAACCGAATTTTATTTAAAAAATGGGACTAAGTCCACCGAAAAATTCTTACAAAAAATAAAATGTGAAGACCAAAAGTACGCGTCTCTTCCCTTGAGATCGGCATATATCATTAAGAATTCAGAAAAAATTAAAAAAACGAGTGGTGAGCAAACCAAACAATCAAGCAGATTTTTCAACTACACAATTCTGATTATATCAGTAAACAACAATTAAGATAATCAAACTTTCTATGATTACCGACAAACACAAATTAGAAAGAAAGCGTCTAAGAATCTTTGAGCAAAAACCAAACGATCGACACGAGATACGAAAACCGTGCCAAACTACATAGGAAACATACCAAAAAAAACAAAAAAAAAACGTGTCACAAATGCAAAAGAAAAGTGTGCCACAAGAACATAGATTCTTATTAAAAATGAAAAAAAATAAAAAAGAAAAACTAAATTATAAAAAAAACAAGTAAAATAATAAACATTAGCAATCGACGACCAACACAAAGGCCGATACCTCCACCGACTAAGCAAAGAAATAAGATGTAAAAAGCCTTACCGCCGTAAGCAAGAAAAAAGGAAATTAAGAGCCATGGTGCTCTCAGGTTTGTCTAAAAGAAACCGGGTTAATGTAAGGCTAATATGAGGCCTTTTTTCTTGACCCTTAGATCTAGCTGATTAATTTATAACACTTGGGTTAAAAAAAACCAACTTACCACATGGTGAACCGGTTACCTTAGGAGTAGGGTAAAAATATCTTCAAAACCATCATCCTCCCTTAGTTGAGCGGGAAAACACTGAAGGAAATAGGTTAAGTAGTTTCTCAAACACGTTGGGAGCATTCAGGGGACCATATTGTGTGGGATTTTGATTTTTTTAAGGAGATTTAGAATGAAGCAAGTTGTCAGGTAAGATTCTTGTTTTTATATATTTTTAAATTTTTAAATTATTTTTTTTAGATTTCTGAAAATTTTAGAATATGGTTTTTTTTTATAGATTTTCGAAAATTTGATAATATGATGTTTTTTTGGAGCTTTGTCAAGTGTTGGGCTTGATGTTTGGAGTATGTTGATTGTTTATTTTGGTCGGTTGCCTAAACCTTGTTTGGCATTTGATTTGTTTAAAAAGTGGAAAATAAAAGGAGAATGATTAAATTGAAATGATTCAAAGAATAGAGGAACTGGTTTTGAGTAAGTTGATTGATGTATATTCTTAAAATTGAGATTATTTTTTGTAGAATCCTAAAAATTTTAGAATATGTTGCTTTTGTTGATTTTCGAAAATTTGAGAATATGTGGTTTTTTTGTAGCTTTATCAAGTGTTGGGCTATTTATTTAGAGTATGTTGATTGATTTTTTTTTCTCGGTTGCATAAACCTTGTTTAGCATATGATTTGTTAAAGAAGACGAAGATAAAAAGAGAATGATTAAATTGAAATGATTCAAAGAATAGAGGGATTGGTTTGGATTATGTTGATTGATGTTTTTACCGGTTACATCGAACAATGATTTGTAATGATTTATTTCCGTTTGAATGCTATTTGATTCCAGATGCTTATTTGTTTTGTTTCATTGTCTAGTATTCTGTACAAGTGTGAAATATGTTTGTTAATGCATGCGCTTCTTGATGCTCGGTTGCATTGTAGTAACATTCTTTTGTTATAGATTTTTTTAGTTTTATTCATATGTAAATTACCCCCTCCAGCTGAGATAATATTGTATTTGTTTCTCTACTTGAACAAAATAAGTATAGAAGTTAGCATAAAAACGTTTAAAATCTCTATTAGACTGAGTTGTCTATATTTCCATAAAGTCGGTGATATATGTTATATTAAGTATAATTGCTATGATTCTAGTGCAAAGAAAGCAGTGATAAAGATATTTGCATATAAATAGTTGTGTGTCTGTTTGTGTAGGATTTTACAAGCATTTAGTAATGCGTATGATTCATGGAAAGGTTGTTTCAACAAACTTATGTGGCATGTATCCAGTTAAATAAGTAAAGCATTTGGTTCAAGTTGAAATTCAACTAATTTTTTAAGAAAGATTATACTACTGAAAACTCTGTTTGGGTGATGTTTTTATTTATTTCTCTACTCCTACAGATGTGTGCATAGAGTTTGGCATATAAAAGAAACTTGGTCGCAAAATCACTGTAGGACTCAGATGTCTATATTTCACTCAAGTTCATGTTTGTGCATTCCTTATTGCACTAGACTTTGGCCATTTAAATTTGTACTTTCTTATTAAGAGTCCATGTATGTAATGATTCTTGTAATAATTTTTTTGCATATGCTTAGTGAGTATGCAATTTTTGATTGTGAGGGTAATCTCATTGTATTTTCATGATAGAAATAAGATGGGAACTGTGATTTGTTGAGCCAGTTCTGGTAAGATAAAACGATTTGGGCAAACGAAAACAATATTTAAATTGAAAAATAACTAGGCTTAATACATCAAGTTTGCCAATGGCTTGTGTTGCTCCATTACAAGTGTATGCCTTTTTCTCTTTATATTTATATTTGCATTTCGAGTTTAAAAAGGAATTTTTTGTTAATAAACTAGTTGTCTTTTTTCATCATTTATTCCTTTTCTCCTTCATTTATTATTTGGTTTACGTGGATTGTTTATGGCAGTAATAGTGAAGTTAACAATACTTGTTGTCGGTAAATGATGTAACTAGTTTTGAAACTGAATTTTTTGGTCGTCCAATACTTTATGATGTAACTAGTAATTGGTTTTTTGGAATTAGTTAGGAATTTTTGTTGTCTTTATTTGAGTTAAGTAGTAAGAAAATTGAATTTGTTTTGGTCTATTAGTATATGTTGTTGAGTATTATGTAATTCTAAAAATTAATGTGACGTTCATTTTAGATTGAAGTAGTAGAGAATGGATGAACTTAGCAAGGTCGACGTATAAGGGGTGAATGATGACACAATTCGGTGGATGAGGCACATAAACCATTGAGTGCATATTTTAACTTCTAGTAAGTTAAAGTTGAATGAATATAGCATTCTTTAAATTGTTAGTTGGTTAGAGATATGTATAGCACACTCTTAACTTTGAAATGATGTATTTACAGTATAAGTGAATGTAAAGGACGCAATAGAGGGAAGAAGAAAATGAACAATGCGGTAAGTGAGAAATTTGAATTACTATTATGTGTTGTGTACTGGCTTATGAGGTGTACATATTATAAAAATCTAATATTTGTGGGAGTGATACAAGCGAGGAAAGCACTAGGATTGAAATGGGCCGAAATGACTGATGAGGAAAAAAAGCCATATTTTGATATGCAAGTGGAACAGAAGCATGCTTGTATGGAATGGATAGCAAAAGGCAAAGTGAAGGAGGAAGATAAGAAATCAGTGTAAGTGTACCTTTGTTGTTAGAGAAAGTGTTTAGGGTTTAAAAATTTTGTTAAATAATACATTTAAGCGTAACATTGAAGTAATTATTGTTATATTATATGTCGTAGGAGATGTTGTCAAGGTGTAGCATGAAAAAGCTGTCGATTTTGTTTAAAGAGATGCAGGGGTTAAAGATTGATGGTGTTGTTGCAGAATTAGGTTTTAGCCCTTTGTTTGGAATGAAATCTCGAGCAATTCATCGCGAGTTATGTTGCGAGTTAGGTGAGAAATTTGATGTTGAGAGCTCTATGATGGAATTTAATGGACACAAAATTCTTTAATGATAGAAGATGTAGAGGCTGTACTAAGGCTAAAGAACGAAGGTGTTGACGTTGTACATGTCATAAGGAAATTTAATGGAAAAGAACTAGCGTTGAATCATAAAATCAGTATGAAGGTAACACATCATGAACTTGAGGGGGAGATACTAAGTGGTGATTTTGAGAGGGATAAATTGAACGCACGGGTGTTGTTGTACATTGTTGGTGTCTTCTTATGTCCAAACGCGAACACCGTGCCTTCATTAGAACATATGAATTTATTGTGCTCAGCTAGGTTGGATGGAAAACCGATTTGTTGTAAATATGCATATGAGAGGTTGATTGATGGGGTAGCCAAATTTAAAGACCGTGAAAGTAAGGCTTACATGACCTAATGCATTACTATCCTAGAGGTAATGTATTTTTAGAAGGATGTTTTGTTACAGTAGTACGTAATTTACAAGTTTTATTTTGATAATAATTTTGTAAGTAATATGAAATGTAGGTGAGATTCTTTGATTATTGGAGTGGATTTCCATGCAAAGGCTCTGCTGCTGCTTACCGTGTTGGTCGTATCCATGTATGGGGAAGAAAGAAGTAGGCAAGCTTGTTTCCTGCTTAAAGGGAGATCATCTTGCTAAAAAAATTAAAGTAAGTACGTTATTAAATTTTGTATTCTATAATGGAATGGAATAACATGAAATGAGTTAATGATGATTTTTGCAAGTACTTAGGTCGAATGATGATTGTGTTGCAAACAAAAAAGGTGGAAAGACGAGTGGTTCTAATGATGTTATTATGGAGGTGTTCGAGAAGGTCATTTCAAAAATAAGTGAAATTAAAGGGAGTCTCCAAGCTGGTAAACAAAAACAAAATAAAATTGAAGAGACTCTAGAGACACTAAAGGAGAAATTGAAGAACGTGGTTGACCAGGTTTCGGGTTTGGCTGCAAATATGATGTACATGAAGAAATGTTTGCATAAAATTGATGCAAAATTTAGCATTGGCTTGAGGAAGACGAAGCAATGGTAGAGAAAACAAAAGGTCAAAAGTCAAACCCGAAAGATGGAATTGATATTGATGTTGAAGTGTTGGTAGACAATGTCACTGATGTGAAGGATGACAACGTTGTGGTTGCAAAAAGAAGAAGGTATAATCATCAATGAAGTGTATAACTTTTATTTTCATCAACGTTTCAGTATTTCAATATATGATTTTTTTAGTGATTGTAATCTTTATGTTAATTTGTAGGTTAAGCCAATCGTGGAATCATCGTCAATTGTTAATGGCAAAGGAAAATGTGTAGGAATGAAAACTCAAAACATGAATTAACTAACCTGAGGAAAGAAGTGTCTTTTTGAGCTTCTTTATATTATGTAATATGTCAGAAATAAGTTGAGTGCTTGAAATGTGAACTCAATTATTACGTGTTAATGGCGTTTGCCATTTGTGTAGAACATCACATGGATGGATGACTTTGTTAATGTTGATTTACAACGTAAATCGTTTGTAATTATTGATGCTATAGTTACTTTAATTAAATTTGTGACACATTTTATATAAATTGGTAGAAGTTGTATTATTTAAAAAGTTATTAAATAGTTTAATTATTTAATATAATTTAATATTTCACATGAAATGTTTAAGCTTTGCAGATAATGAGCTATGTTTAAATAATCGATAAAGTTGGGGCGTCAGCCAGAGGCACGTGTGACTACATATGGAATACGCCTTTGCCCGAAAGGTATGCAATACATTATAATGCTGAAATTTAGTTACGTTGAATTAATTTTGACATTTTTGTATGTGTGCAGCAAAATCCTTATTAATTTTGGCCACATGTACCTCATTGTAAGTGATGTTGATATGTTACGACTCAAATGTTGGGTTAATTTAATGGTTAGTATAGTGTATTGAATACCCTTACAATAAAGTCATACTATTTTAATTAATGAAGTTTACTAAAGTAGCTCATATATTTTTTTTGTGCTATTTAGGTTATTGATGTTGTTGGGTGGATGATTATTGTTGAAGATTTATGGACGGATTCTAAAGGAATGAGAGGGTATCTACCTTGCGCATTAAGTGTATGTTAACCATTTAATAATTTTGTGTATATTAACAATAAACATATACAACTTTCCAAAATAATTTTTGTCTTGTAGAATCAGCTGAAATTTGGTATATTGGATGCTACAAAGATTGCTGATTATTGGAATTTGACTTTTAAACATTTCGGGGACATTACGGACTGGAAATGGTAAGAAGAAACTTATATTTGTCGAAACATTTTGAAATTTAATAAGTAGTTATCGTTTGAGTAACAAACATTATTGAACTATTATATGCAGATATCTATCCCCATTAATGACAATAGAACTTACTGGTATATGTGTGCGTTGGATATGGATCAATGGGAAGCTAAGATACTAGACAACTTACCCACTACTCGAGGCAATGCTGTAAGAGTGTATGCTGTTCAGAAAATGGTACTAAGCTTAAACTTAGAAGTACTTAACATAATGCATGATGTTACATAGTATGTAAAAATCTGTGTGCTTGTGCATGTAGCTTAAAACATTAGGTGAACTTTTTTGGATGAAAAGTTCATAGAAGTGTTTGGCTCACCACGAATGTCATTGATCAAACTCCGCGTGGTGGTGCCTAAAGTCAAACATCAAACCAATGGGTATATAGTTGTTAAAGTTTAGATATGTGTAATCTGTCTATTTCAATTTGCCTACTATTAATAAGTTCATAGAAGTGTTTGGCTCACCACGGATGTCATTGATCGAACTCCGCGTGGTGGTGCCTAAAGTCAAACATCAAACCAATGGGTATATAGTTGTTAAAGTTTAGATATGTGTAATCTGTCTATTTCAATTTGCCTACTATTAATAATAATATGTGGCTTAAAGAACTATGTTTTGCCACAGAGATGACTGTGGAATGTTTTGCATTAACTAGATGCAACTTTGGGATATGAAGCGTTTAGAGGATGTGGTACGTGCATACGTAGTTTACTACGCTTTTATTAGTGTGCCGTGAATAAAAATTCCATCTTTAACTTATGCTGAGTTGTTAACATCTTTTTATATAGAGTGTTGGGGAATGTGACCGCATGTTTGTTCTGTATGATCTCTTGAATAATGATTGAAATACGAAAAGACGTGAAATATCAACTGATGTGAAGGCACATATCGTAGAGGTTAACTCATGTCCATTCAAAAATTATGCAAGCATTCATCGACCACAATGTTGAGTGAGTAATTATGCTTGTTTTATTCCTTATAATTATCAACTCGTTATTGTCTTCCACATTCCGTCTGTAGACTTGAGAAATGTTTGTTTGTCATTAACATAATGAAGTTGGTGTGGGAGAACTACAAATGCACATTTTTTTTGGATGAAACTGTTACGAGGTATTTTTAGACCCTCTTTTTGTATGGGTCGTACCGAGATAGGTTTGATCATATTTTGTCCAGCTGGGTAATATTATTGCTATTTTTTGAATAGGCATCAGAAGGCCAAAAAATTAGTCTTCTTTAATTACATTTTTTGTGTACATTTAGAGCAATACTTACAAGTAGGAGTATGGCAATCCCAAACACCTTTGTAGCTATTTGAAGCATAATAAAAAGTTGTACTATTACGTGACCAATTATGGACAAGGCATTGTACACGTTTTTACTTAATCAAATGTTTGAAATGTTTTAAAAACACATTCAATGAGCTTTATTTATTTTCCTAAAAAACTACAAGGCCAAAATTGATGAAGAGAGCATATAAACAAGCTCCCAAAGCTACTACAATAACAAGAAAGCTATCAGAAGTTATTGGGCATATTTATTATTGGGCAGATTCGTTATTTGGCATATTGTAAAATGGATCACATGAAAGTCTGAAATTGAATAAATGTGAACAACAATATGCAAAAGTTGTACGCTAGTAAGGGTATGCAAAGATTGCATTAAAACATAATTTAATGTTAAGCATTGCTAGCTCAAATCAAGAAGTGAATCACAGTTGCATGACAACAAATACTATAAAGCACAGTTGCTTCAAAACGTGAATTGAATAACTGTAGGCCAATCTATAAAGAAGTGAGTCAGAAAATGTGACCTTGCCAAAACATGGAAGTACAAGATGTATGATTGCACTTTCAGTTATTTACTCTCCATTTCACCAAAAAAATGCATCAAGATGTTTTAACTCATAAATTTGAGGTACTGCAAGACATAAATTTAAATATTGTAAGCAGCACGGAACACATTTGTATTGGCAATAAATATAATCGAAAAAATAGATAGATTTAATGAAATATTACCATGGATGTCGCAACCAGAGATATGTTGTAAACTTTATCGTCTTCATTCCAAAGATGTGGTTGGTCCTAAGTTAAACGTAGAAGCAAACAATCGTTAACTTATAATACCATGATAAACATTCTTGAATAAAAGAATAATGACTCACATTTTGTTTAGGCTCGGACATGTTTAGGTCTTCCGTAATTTATGTGTCGTCTTCAAAACAACTTAAGGTTGTTCCACGCGAAGGTGTTGGAAGTTGAAGCTTCAAACGATGACATGTGTTTTTATTATGGCCCTCAATACTACAAAACGAACAGTGGCAGGTTCTTGAGGTTGACACTTGAATTTTCTGATTTTGTTTTTATTTCACTTGTTTCATTTGCGGGTCTCGAACGTTGCGTTTGGTATCCTTCTGATATGATGATTCCTACAACGTACATAGATGATAAATTTAGCAGTTAATCTAACTATCTCATCTTTTGTGGTCTGAAAGTTTTCCTCAATTTGCGATGCAATGAAGTACAATCGCAATTATTGTGATTGTAAAGACGTAATCTGAGACATTTGCTTCAACTCTGGAGACAAATTGATGTCCATAAAAGACGGAGCTGAAATCTTTGCATTTCTGGTCCACCGAGGTTGCATCAACAAATTTAAGAGCTCTGAGAAATCTTCAAGCTTAATAACGTGCAGTTGATGGCAACATGGAATGCCACTGACTTAAATTTCCTACAAGAACACGTTATGTTTTGTGTGTCTACATGAAGCACAACTTCATACATTTTGGTTGGATCCTTATACTTTGTTAACCTAAAAGTCTGTGATTATCCAATTTTAACTATCGGATGTATAAGACGATATAATGTCTCATGTTTAAGTTCTGTCTAAAATTTTGCGAATGATGCCTGGGTGTACAGTTCAGCTGCATTACCTTCTAGGTCAGTTAATTTTATAATTGGGAAAGTCTTAATTTAAGAACTAGAGTAATATTCCTTCAACTCTTTAATGTGTATCTCATTAATGCCATTTTTAATGGCACAAACAACATCTATATATGTCTTTTTAGACTTCATCATAATAGCAAGTGCAACATTCATGGCCTCACACCTTTGTGTTGATCGAACTTTAGCGGAGAAATGTCCAGTAAGATATGCTTGTGCCCACAAATTGAGTGTCTGATCCTTCTCCATAACCCATGGATAGTCCTGGATGTTAAATTGTTAGACAACTGACCTCCACTCTCGATCAAATTCTTCAACTGTCCACCAAGATGACATGCGTCTGGTAAATGCACTAGTAAACTTCTTATCACCTATGTTTGCTTGAGCATTTTGGGACAGATGCCATGAACATATGCGATGTCGAGTAAACAAGAACACCATTTTTATAGCCCTTTGCATGGCCCTATCCCCGTCTGCCACCACTGAAACTAGAGCCTTGTTAAACATCGCTTCCAAAAAGCCTACAACACCTATTCAAAAGTATTGGCGGTCTCGTCAGCTAGAATTGCAACACCGAAGATAATGGTTCGATAGTGGTGATTCACACCAACTATAAGCATCAGAGGCCGCCCATACACATTTACCTTGTACATTGTGTGGAATACAATGATGTCACTGAAGCATGAGTAGTCAGGCTTCAACATTGAATCACAACAAAAAATAGTATGCAATCTCAAAGACTCATCTAGACTGTACTGCATGTACAAACCACTATCTTTCTCTTTCTTACAGTTAAAGTAAGCGAGCAGGGCATTTACATCACCATCACTGATTACAACATCTACATTTGTCTGCAGGGAGTTGTAGAGGTCTTTTCTAATGAAGCCCACATTATGGAATCCACCTGACTATTATGTGAAATAATTCATTACTTGTGATGTTATCACCTCGACATTTTTCAATGCTCGTGCCTCTACGATATCTGCATCATTAGCTTCTCGATTCGGTCGAAGAAAAGGCCGCATAATAGGTGCGCACGACGGATGATTATGTTTAGAATAAGAAAATGATATACACCATTTAAATGAATCTGTAGACGTAACAACTATTTTTGCCTTGCAACTGGTCCGTGTGATAGCGCATGGAACACGTTGCTTAACATCATTATTAGTTGATTTCCTAAACCCTGCTTTTGAACAACAAAATTCTTGTGTTCTGACATTATTGATGGAGTCTTTCCTAGTCGTTGCCCGACGTACACTAAAGCCACTATTTTTTGCATAGTCCTTATAAAACTTTCATGCATTATTACAAGATTTAAATACCATATCTATTATATTATCCGGAAAAATATTTGGCTCAACTCCACAGTGATCATTGGAAGAAGTATCAGTAGCACTTCGAAATGTTTCCTCTATGTACCACTAAATTGTTTTGTAGAGTTCTTACGAAAATAATATTTTGGTAAGGAAATAGGTTACTGATAAAAAAAATCTTTATCTAAGAAGTAAATAAAAGAGTAAAGATTCCACTTACCTTCTACCTACGAATGGAAGTGTTGAATAGTACAAAATATATGGTTTAAATGGTTATTGTGTGTGGATTGTGTGGAAAAAAACTCCACCACTACCCACGTATATGGTGAAGGAAGTTGAGGAACCAAATATGCTGGTTGCAAAGCATTTTTGGGTGTTTGTATACCCATGTCATGGTGGTTGTGAGCATTAATTGTAGTAATAAATTTGGTGAAACGAAATAGTAATTGCCTTAGTTTTTTATTGTTATGTATGTAATTTAAAAGTTTTATTACCTAATATACCGGAGTTATTTTTATCAAATGTACGAAATCATTTGAACAACCAGTTTTTTTAGACAAGTTCGAATGTTTCAGGTCATGTTTTCAAAACCACGAATGGTGTGTTCTAAACCTGTAACCAAATAATGTTCCCCACAAGTCTACCTTAGTGGTCTCCGAACTACCATTCGAGTTTCTAAACCTGTAATCAAATATTCTTTCCATTCCATTCTGCCTCTGTGGTTTCGATACTACCAAGTAATGATTTTAGTACTACGTTTTTTATTCCCACTTCTGTAAAAATTTATGTATATTCCGTAATAATTTCTGTAACTATTGAAATTCTCACCCTTCTAGTAAGGAAATAAGCTTTCTTGTAGTCTAATATGTATGTACACAAATGCTTACCCTAAGTTAAGCTCTTTTTGGTTTTGGTGATCTCGTGTAAAGATTTTGGTACGTACGTTTTTATTACTATTCCTGTAAAAATTATGTATAATATGTAATAATTTCTGTACCTACAGAAATTCTCATATTTCCTGTAAGGAAATAGGTTTTCTTGTAGTCCAATCTGTATGTACACAAATGCTTACTCTAAGTTGACCTCATTTTGGTTTTGGTGATTTCGGGTAATGATTTCGGTACGTACGTTTTTTATTACTATTTTTGTAACAAATTATGTATAGTATGTAATAATTTATGTGCGTACTGAAATTCGCATCGCTCTTGCAAGGAAATAAGTTTTCTTGTAGGTCAATCTGTATGTACACAAATGCTTACCCTAAGTTGAGCTCCTTTTGATTTTGGTGATCTCGGGTAAGGATTTCGGTACGTATTTTATTACCATTTATGCAACAATTTATGTATAATACTTCATAATTTCTGTATGTACTAAAATTTGCATCATTCTTGTAAGGAAATAGGTTTTCTTGTAGGCCAATCTGTATGTACACAAAGCTTACCCTAAGCTGAGCCTCTTTTGGTTTTGGTGATCTAGGGTAAGGATTTCAGTACGTACGTTTTTTATTAACATTTATGTAACAATTTCTATATAATCCTTAATAATTTCTGTGCGTACTAAAATTCTCATCGTTCTTGTAAGGAAATGGGTTTTCTTGTAGGCCAATCTGCATGTACACAAATGCTTACCCTAAGTTGAGCTCCTTTGGGTTTTGGTGATTTTGGGTAAGGATTTCGGTACGTATGTTTTTATTACCATTTCTGTAATAAATTATGTATAATCCTTAATAATTTCTATACCTACTAAAATTCTCATCGTTCTTGTAAGGAAATAGGTTTTCTTGTAGGCCAATCTGTATGTACACAAATGCTTAACCTAAGTTGAGCTCCTTTGGGTTTTGGGGAATTCAAGTAAGGATTTCGGTACGTACGTCTTTATTACTATTTCTGTAACAAATTATGTATAATCCTTAATAATTTTTGTACGTACTGAAATTCTCATCGTTCTTCTAAGGAAATAGGTTTTCTTGTAGGCCAATCTATATGTACACAAATGCTTACATTAAGTTTAGCTCCTTTTGGTTTTGGTGATCTAGGGTAAGGATTTCGTTACGTACGTGTTTTATAACCATTTATGTAACAAATTATGTATAATCCTTAATATTTTTTATACCTACTAAAATTCTCATCGTTCTTGCAAGGAAATAGGTTTCTTGTAGTCCAATCTGTATGTACATAAACGCTTACCCTAAGTTGAGTTCTTTTTGGTTTTGGTGATCTAGGGTAAGGATTTCGGTACGTACGTGTTTTATTACCGTTTATGTAACAAATTATGTATAATCCTTATTAATTTCTGTATCTACTAAAATTCTCATCGTTCTTGTAAGGAAATAAATTTTCTTGAAGTCCAATATGTATGTACATAAATGCTTACCCTAAGTTGAGCTCATTTTGGTTTTGTCGATCTCAGATAAAGATTTTGGTACGTACGTTTTTATTACTATTTCTGTAACAATTTATGTATAATCCGTAATAATTTCTGTACTTACTGAAATTCTCATCGTTCTTGTAAGGAAATAGGTTTTCTTATAGGTCAATCTGTATGTACACAAATGCTTACCCTAAGTTGAGCTCCTTTTGCTTTTACGTACATTTTTATTACCATTTCCTAAACAAACTATGTATAATTTATAATTATTTATGTACCTACTGAAATTCTCATCGTTCATGTAAGAAAATAGGTTTTCTTGTAGCATTTCTGTCGGTACACAAATCCTTACTTCATAAGACTTTATGTATATACCGTTTTTATTACAGTTACTGTACATATTTATGTACAAACATCGTAAGAATTTATGTACAGACCTGCTACCTTTAGAACATGTCAGCCTCATTTTAGCTTTAAATGACCCGTTTCGCCGCAGAACTTCCCCTGGTGCTCTCCTTTTTCTAATCAGTTCAAGAATTCCATTATGATTATTATTTGTTATTTTTCTATTAATAATAGTTAGTTTTATCACATAAAAGAAAATATAATAACTTAAATGTAATAATTATAATTGTCATCATTAGGTAATATCATATTTAAAAAAATCATTATCAAAATTACCTGTTCTGAACCACTTTTGACATTCAAAAATCTTGTTTCTTCCCTAATTCAATGGTTGAAAAAGATATATTTCAGTAGGTATATATATTAATCAATTTTGATGCTTAATATAGAGGTAACAAAATTTCAGATTCTCAATACATAGAAGTAAGCAAACCAACCTTTTGTCTTAATTTAATTGTGCCGCTTCTGCTTTAATTTACTCCATCCGGTAATTTCGTGTTTCATGAATTTTCTCGTATTTAGCACTGTCAATGATGCAGGATTCTTGAAGTTTCAAAATTCGAGTTTTACCGTATAGGGAGAGTATTATGATTAAATATTAAGGGAAATCACATTATTTAATTTTAATAAATCAAAGAATTGTGAAATATTTAAAATCCGGAAATTAAGAAGGTTTATGTTTGATTTAACGAATACTTACATCGATAAATTTAACATATTTAAAAAACAAACAAACATTACCATTAAAAGTATTAAAATTTTAATATTTTTTATAGAAGTAGTTATTTTATTAAAAAATAAAATACTCAACATTACAATGAGGATTTACAACCATAATCGTAAACAAAACACATAATTGTACTTTTTCCCATCACCATTGACACAATAAACTAGCCACTTGAGATTGACACGATAAACTAGCCACTTGAGATCATATAAGATCATACAAGAAAAATGTTAAAAATCTAACCAAAATAGATACGAACAAATCTGACTGTATTAACAAACATACCACAAAAAGGAATCAAACTACTGAAAGACCGTCGACAATTGCATATCAGAGTCGAACGTTGTGAAAAAACTATCTAGGAACGCAAACTGCATATCTAAATCCATCCGAGGGGGGCAAAGTGGGGAAGATCATCAAGATAACAAATAAGCGTTATCTTGATTAGTTGAGGCGACGTTAAATCCAACCATGACAAAAAAAAAACGAAAATAATAGTCAAACGACCAACACTAAAGTAATGTTGCCGTCAGCTAAAAAAACAGAGAAAAAAGTGTCATAAAAGCATAGTTATTCTTATTAAAAATTTAAAAATAATAATAGAGAAACAAATATGAGAGATAAAAAAACAAAAATTAAGGGTACCGATGATTAACAACACTACTAAAATTAGTATCGTCACTGACCAAACAAAGAGAAAACACAGAAGCAAGTGGTGTTGTTAAGAGGAATAACCTTGACGGCTAAGTTTAGCTATAAAATCTTATATTTGAATATGAGGCGCATTAAAAGAAGTCATACTATTATAGAATCACATTAGGAATAAAAATAAATATAGTATCAATCATGTACGTGGTTTCTTTTTTTGTTTAAGTTGTATTACAACAATATTCTCAATGTAAATGTTGAGGTTCGATATTATAGAGAGGTAAAGCAGATAAACATCTATAACCATTAAGCCAATTAATAGATCTCTATATAATTTTTAAATTGTGTTATATTTTGTTTTACAGTTTGTCTAGAAGTTTTTACAGTTTGGTGTATTACTTTTCTGTTGCATGATGAATTTGTATTTGAACATGACCCCTGAAAGGGAGATTGTAAGTCCATCGGTTCCAATTTTTAAAATAGTTTTTAGTTTGAATTT
Organism: Hibiscus mutabilis; assembly: GCA_019671005.1. NCBI lineage: Eukaryota > Viridiplantae > Streptophyta > Magnoliopsida > Malvales > Malvaceae > Hibiscus > Hibiscus mutabilis. Next base: position 16,186,348 of record CM033722.1, on the reverse strand, counting down.
TATATTTTTCTTTTTCTAAATCATTGTTCAAGTTCAAGGTTTTTTTTTAATCAAATTTATGTGATTCCTTATTTTTGCCACCTGATCACAACTTAAAGTGAGCTGTGAAGAGTTAGCCCCAACTTTTTAATTTACAGGAGGTGTTAGAACCCCACAAGACAACTAAACACTCATCCTTCAGACAAAAAGGAAACTGTTAAAAAGGTCTGTCAGATCCTTTCTGCTAGTGGAAACATCTCAAAGTTTATTTTTTTTTTCATTTTCCAGTCTTACAAATCAAACAATCTTTAACCAAAAGACAGGTTTTAAGGTGAGTTGTGGCATTCTAGAGTACGGTTAAAAGATATAAATTTCAAAATTTATTTTCAAATTAAAAATATTAGATTTTTTGAAAACATTTTTGGTTGATTTTTTAATTTTTTTTGCAAGTATCGATACTTATTTTATAAGTTTTGATATTTTGTCCCAAACTGAAAATTTGTCAAAAAAAAACTAAGTATCGATATTTCCTCAAACTGAAAATGTTAGACTTCTTGATAACATTTTTCGGTTGGTTTTTTGAGTTTTTTTGCAAGTATTGATACTTACTTTGTAAGTTTCGATACTTTGTCTCAAACTGAAAATTTATAAAAAAACTAAGTATCGATACTTGCAAAATAAGTATCGATACTTGCAGAAAAACTAAAAAAAACAACCGAAAATGTTATCAAGAAGTCTAACATATTTAGTTCGAGGACAAATTTCGAAATTTTATCCTAAACTGAAAATTTATCAAAAAACTAAGTATCGATACTTACAAAATAAGTATCGATACTTGTAGAAAAACTAAAAAAAAAACAACCAAAAATATTACCAAGGAAGTCTAACATTTTTAGTTCGAGGAAAATTTTTAAAACTTACCGTTTTTTAACCGCAACCTAAACATGCCGCACCCTATACCAGGTTTTAGAAAATTTCTACAGTGATGCGTTTTAGCCACCCCAAGCCATGTGAGTGACAAATCAGTAGGGCCATGGCCAACTCAGCATCAGTATTAGCTTATACCAAGTGGGATTTCTCACCTTACATGCCTGCTTTAATCATCATCTCTGTCATCTTTGATCATCATACACATCCAGCAACAATCCATTTATGTTTCACAAACTGTGAGAGTTTTCAAAGGAATCATACTCAGTTTTGTTTAGTACTCCCAGATTCTAGTTTCCCGATTCGAGTTTGAGTACTTCTCCATGAAAAAATGGCAACTGAAGCAGAAATCATTCCAGAACAAATTCCTGTACTGGTAAAAAGTTCTTTCCTCTATTTCATATTTGTTTTGCTTTCTGTTTCTGTTTATGTTTCTGCATGGTTAGCAAAGATCATATGATGTTTCTCTACAAGGATACTGCAATTTCAGACCAGAGAAACCAGACAGGTGACTTTAGTTAGCTCTAGGTAACCGTTTTGATGTTCTTGAAACACTTCAAACATGATGATCTTTGAGTTCTTTGGACATAAAAGGCCTAAACAAAAGGTGATCTGGTCTGGTCTTTAAACCCTGTTTTCTTTTTTAGTTAGTTTTCAGGGCAAACATCCGATTTAGAGTCTTTACTCGCTTTTTCCTTTCTATCCGTAAGGAATAATAAATCTCTGAAGTGATAAACCAGATTCATGAGACCAATCTATTGTGCTTCACTGAAATTTCAGTCAGTTTAATGGCCACAAAGATCTAGTTTTTTTTTTTTTTTTTACTTTCGGAAACGAACCATATGTTTACGATTCGTAGACAAAACCCACATAAAATTCAGATATATTCTTTGATGATTACCCTGATCAGCATTATATAATTGTTAAGTCGAACCGGTTTATCGAATCCGACATTACTATCAGCACAAATGATTTTCATATTCATGAGAAGAGGTGTATCTTATAAAGGTTCATGTATCAAAAATATATCCACTGATGTAGTAGTTAAAAACCATAAACTTGAATATGGTAGGTTAAGATATTAAGAATCTGATTCTTATATGACAATCTGACAGCTGACTTACCTTAAACCCTTTCATTTTTATTGTGGGAATGTAAAACAGTGAGCTGCATATGCACTTGATTTATAGTACAGATGGCTCTGTTTTTGCAGAAATTAAGATTTTTTTCAATCCGGAAAAGGAAACAATGTGTAGACATGAAAACAAATTACCAAATTTAAAATTTTGTTACCAAAGAAGCTTTTTTACCAGGTAATAAACATGGAGGTTTTCCCAATGATTCTGTATATGCAATTGAAAAAAAAGAGCTTTACTATCTATGCAGAAAGCAGAAGAGGAGATTAGCAAACCAAGTCTGGATTTGAAGAAATCCGAAGGTGGACTCGCCATGCCTGCCGGAACCTATGAAAGTTCGGATAAACCAGCAAATGTTGAGTTAGCCACTAATAATGGGGTTGAACCCTTGAATACTGTCTCTCAAGGGAATCCAGAGATATCCGAGGGTGAAAGTTTTTCAATATCACCTGAGGTTTCCAACGTTTCTGAGACCCTTGGAATGTCGGATTGTAGCATGGTTGATGACACTCCATTTACAGCTGACAAGATAGCGGAGCCAGGGGATGAAAAGATATCAAAGATCGAGAAAATTACGAACAATCATTCTTCTCCGGAAGAGAAACTTGGGAACATTGAAGAAGTAATGAGCCAAAATGCTGAGATTGAGTTCAATGAACAAGAGGCTAACTTAGAGCTCAAGAAACAAGCTTCAATCGGTAATCCGGATCCGATAATTGACAGCTTGAATGAGGCTGAATTTGAGGAACATACTAAACTTGACATCTGGAGCTCATCGGTTAGCGAGGAAACCGTGAAGGAAAGCACAAAGGAAGATGAAAGCATCCCGTTGATGTCAACAGAAAAGGTCAGCTAATAAAAAGACGATTCGGATCTGAAAAATGTCTTCTTTTTTACCATTTTTTGTTCCTAAGTTACAGGTTCAATGTTTTACAGGCTAGCTCTTCAACCGAGCTTGAGGACTCAACAAGGGATACCAAAGAAAAAACCTTAGTCGAAGGAAGCACCAATACTGCTGAACTTGATGCTGCACCGGTTGCACCAGAAACAGAAGAGAAAAAGCAGGAAACATATAATGTTGTTCCCACTGAAGAAAGCAGTCCAGCAATGACCGGACATGAAGGGGCCGGCATAGATGGTGCAGACATTGATGTGGAACCAGCAGATTCCTCCGCATCATGCGAGAAGGATAAGGAGATATCTAGGGAAGAAGATGGAATGCAGGATAAAGTTCCAGATGAGCAATCAGAAACTCCTCAGCCACAAGCAATAGACGAGACACTAATGGAAAAGGCTGATAGTACAACATTAGATGTTCCAAAAATAGAATCCAAAGAGCCAGAACCAGAACACTTGCCTGAGGAATCATTCGTGCATGCAGAACAGGAGACTGGAAAATGCATTTATGTAGCAGAAACATTGAAAGATGAACAATCATCAGATTTAGGACTTGTGAAAGAGAAGATCGAAGACGAAAAGCCATTGGATGAAGCCACGGATTCGAGAGAAACCTCAGGTATATGCGGAGATGTTGAAAAGGTTATCCAAGCAGAAGATGATTTAGCTAAGAACTTGGCAGAACAAGAAACTGAAGAGCCAAAAGGAGCTTCTGATCAGATTTCTGAGGTCATAAACATGAATGTACATGAAGAGCAAAGTAAGGAAACAAACGCTGAACTGAGCAAGGGCCAAGCTGATGAAACCATCACCGATGTTCAAAACCAAGAAAGTGAACAGAAGGAGCCGGAAGACAAGCTAAAAGATGAACAAAAAGAAAACGAGGTTACCAAGGCTGTCATCTTGTCTAAAGAGGTAAATAGCATGTTTTTATCCTAAAGATGTTGCTAAATTTTGCTTCAAATTTTGAAACGTTTTTAACTTTTTATTGATAGGTGAAAGATTACACCTTAGTCTCAAACGAATGTCTGAAGGAAGGAGATTCTAAGGAACAGGTTGAGGCAAAAAACTTGGAGGTTGAAGAACATTCAACCAAGGACCCAGAAGCATCACTCATTGTAGAATTGGAAGAAAGGAGACAAGATCAAGAGTCTGGAGACCCTGAAAGTGTCCACATCGACGACAGGGAATCAGAAGAAAAAATTAAGGACATTGTCCATGAATCAAAGCAGAGTGATGAAACCGTGACAAAAGTCGGAGCTGAGACAAGCCTAGACAACACCAAGATGAATGAGGAGCTTGTGAATTTGAGTTTGGTCGAGACGAGCCAAGAAACTAGCAAAAGTGATGCTAATCAAGAGATTAAACAAGTCGAGAATCCACAACAAGAAGTGGAGAAAACAGAACCAGCATCTGAACCGGAAGAGAATGAAGCTGAACAAACCAAAGCTGTGCCCGAAACATCATCCGAATTCCCATCTGAAAGCATTCCAACTTCTACAGCGACATTGCCTTCCAAGGATGAAGAGATCGAAACCGCACACCCGAGTGAGAATATAGGAGAAGAGATACATAAGGTTGCTGAAATAGTTAAACATGACAGCACAATAGAAGAAAAGGAAGAAGAAAGCGAGCCTAAGGCTGTATCGGTAGAAACAACCACTGTTGATGAAGCTCTTCAAAACAAGGAACCAGAAGATCAAATTCAGACAACGACTTCGACAGCGCCTTCTAAGGATGACTTATCTGATTCAAAGCTAGCAGAAGAGATATGCTTGGAAAAAGAAGAGGTTGTGGATGGTAAGAAAGATGAAAGAGGTGCTGCTCGGGCTATTGAAGTGGAGGAACCAAAGGATCAATCTTCAGCTTCAGCATTGACTGAAGTTATTGTGGATCAAGAAACTTATGTTGCTCAAGCTTCATTAGCTGTGGAACCAAGGGAGATTGAAACCTCTGGATTGCCTTCGGAGAAACATGAAACAATAGAAACTGAACCGCAAAAAGACGAGAATCTACCAAAGATCCAAGAACAAACAACAGAGGTTGAAGAAGCCTCGAATTTTGAAGTTGAGACAAGTGAAAAGGCTTTTGACAATGAATTGATCAAAGAGAAACTTGTCAAAGCAAGTGCTGGAGAGAATCAGTGTGACAATATAAATGAAACCATAGAGAATGAAGTTTCAAAAGAAGAGGTAAGCAAACAAATGCAATACTAGCTTGAAACTTTGATGGTTTGATGTATTTCCTTTTTCATTTTTGATTCGTTTTTTTGGAGAAATGGCAGCTCTTGGTGGTGAAGGAAGTTTCTGAAACATCTTATTTGACTTCTGAACTGGAAGAGCCGGGGAAAGATGGCTATGGAGAAGATGAGCTTAAGGATAAACTGATTAAGGAAAAAACATTGGAAACAACTCAAACTGAAGAGGTCAGAAACTCAATTTTGTTCATCTTTCGTTTCTTGATTCCCTATATATCTATATCGAAGATTTTGATCTGTAATAGGAAGTTGCGAAAGCTCAAAAGACCATTGAATATGAGATAATTGAAAAGCAGATTGTTTGTGAAGATAAAACTGCTGAAAATCCAAGCCAAGCTTCATCACTAACGCCAATAGAAGAGGTTAGATTACATATAATTCTCCTTTCAAACTTTTGCATTAAATGATGTTTCCCGTATCTAACATTCACACTTGAGTCCGAGTAGTATAAACTGAAATATAATCAAACTGAGTAGCTATATGTTCCATCTTTTATCAGGAATCAAGCTTAGAATTATCACAGGCAGGTCAAGAGGGCGCTAAGGGTTCAGATAATCAGATTTTCCGAGAAGTAGAACCAATTGGAAACACCGAAATAACAAGTTCAATAGTTAAAGAACATGCGCCAATAGATTTGCAGGACAAAGTTGCAGAATCCTCACAGAAAGCTGAAGTTGAAGATGTCAAAGAGGTATATCCAAAGGAAGCAGACGTTGGCCATGGTGGTGACAAAATAATAGACAATTCAGGCAAAAAGATAACCGAGGAGTTGACCTCGGTGGAGGATTCAACTAAGGTATTGGATGCCATATCAGAACGCGGGTTTTGGGAGATGATCCTACACTCAGACCCGAATCTGATTTACATAGACTAATTCAAACCTTAACAGTTTACTTGCATTCTTTACTTGCTCTTCTTATTTTGCTATAATCATTTATTTATGAACTCGACAACTGTTAATGGTGGAAACAAACATGACAGGTTAAGGAGTTGAAAGAGGAACATACTGTAGTGAAGACGAATGAAACCTTGAAAATCCCGGCATACGAAAATGAAAAGGTCAGTATGGACGCACTCATCTTTGTTCCTCTTCTTCTTTGAAGTGAATCTTTGTTCCTCTTGTTCTTCTCTTGCTTCAATCTTATGATATTCAATCTTAATATTAAAATCAGCTCACTGTGGAAACTCTGAAGGAAGGTGCAAATAACAATGTTGAACACGAGTTTGTCGCAGAAGATCAAACTGTGAAGGATCAAGAACAAGCTCAAGTTTCCGTGAAAGAAGCCACAATTGTAAGTGAAAAAACACATTAAAAACTTCAAATGAATATATCAGTGTCAGGCAGAAATACCTATCTTTGATACTCATAACCAAATCCAAATAATGCAGGATATAAAAATAATTTCAGGTCCAGTAATGGGGTCTAAATATCATAAGCCAAAATGTAACAGGAAAATCCAATAAAAAGATGTGCAGATCATTTTATATTAGGAATCAACCTTAGACATATGAGACTAATGTAAATTTTAACAACAGGTTCCAGAAGAAGCCGTGGAGAAACCTGAAGCAATAGACTTGCAACCTGGAGAAGCTAAAGAGATTGCTGGTGTAGAAGAGAAAACTGATACTTCAGTTGCAGAAATAAACACGGAACATGCACCAGCCGGTTCGGGCAATTTATCATTGTCTCATCTACTACAAAGATCTGCCGAAGAGAAAATAGATGTGGCTGAACGTGTGATTGAAGAGAGGGAACTAACAGTAAGCAAGGAAGATGCACATTTGGAAGATGCAGAAACCATTCCTGCTAAAGAACCAAAAGTAGATGATGTACCTGGAGGAGACGAACATAACAAGAACGACTCCGGCTCAGATGCCCCGGTAATAGTCGAAGCACCAAGAGATACTGAAATTAAACCACAGAAGAAATCTCAAAACATACTATCAGGTGTAGGATCCAAAGTCAAGAACTCAATTTCCAAGGTGAAGAAAGCAATTACTGGTAAATCTTCTCATCCAAAAGAACCAAAAGCAATATCATCAAAGGGAAATGACAAATGAAGATGATCCTCATTCTAAGTCCGTACAGAATCACATTTTTAGATATTTTTTTAAGTGGGTTTTTTTTCAGTCAAATATTTCATGATTTGTTAAGCTTGGTGTGTCTTTGTGCAGAATGGGAAAGCGGTTTTTGTTTTTGGGATAAACATACTTGAACAATACATGATTGTGAACTGGATTTTACAATGTTGCAATCTTTCTGTGGTTTGCTATAATCACATATAAACACATTGGTTTGTTTGTCGGGTCTCAACAAGATCATCTTTCAAGATTCTTGCTTGCATTCGCCATTGAAACAGCACCAAATTAAGCATACAACTGTGGAATTAAACCATATTCAACCCTAATAAAGAAAAGATCTTTATAGTTTCTTGCTTACAATTTACATTGAAATTTGCAGAACAAGAAATTGTGATTGAAAACAAACCATCTATAACCAGAATAGAGATTCAGTACTCGTCAAATTTCAATTGGAGTGGGAGTGGCATATGAGGGCCTTATTCATCTCAAGTTCACCATTTCAATCATTATCAATCAAACAGCTAAACAATAGCTCAGTATCTAAAAGGAAATTCAAAGAAAATAATCAATGGAATAAACCACCATTTCAGATTCCTTCAAAACAAAGTACACATTAAACTTTGATCAGTTTCACTTAACTAATATTGTTCCCACAAAAAAACACAATTTAAAACTACCCAAAAAAGGAAAAACAAAAAGCTTTAGAACCCCAAAAAAATCCACGAAGACCCACCACTTAAAACCTTCTCCCCGGTCCACCACGGTGACCGAACCAGACTCGAGGGACCGAAAAAGCAACTGGGTCAACCTTAACAAGCCCAGGAATATCAGCCATTCCAAGAACAGAAAGCATATCTAGGGACTCCTTATCCCATAAAAATCCTCCCTAATCTTAAATTCTAAATTCACAATCATAAACCCTAAACTTTAAGTCTTAAATTCTAAAAAAAAATACTCTAATCTTAATTTTTTAAACTCTAACTTTAAACAGTAATTTTAAACCTTAATTATAAACCCTAAATTTAATTTTTTTAAAGTAGGGCATACATAGGCACTGAAAAGACAAAAGATTTCTATTCCTCCTTATCAACATCGATCTGGTCGACCGTGATGGCCGATTCATCGGGGACAAAATCCACGCGACGCTCGCGCTCTTCCTCTCGAAGCTTAAGAGAAATCTCACGAACTAGAAAATCAAGGGTCATTCGAATCTAAATATACTCCCCTCTTATTTTAATGTTTATCGACGCTACCGTTGATGATACAAGTAAATTATGGTTTTACTTTTATACTATAAATTTTCTAGATTTTGCATTTCTTCTTTTATTGAAAAATAAAATAAAAACAAAATATAATGAACGGAATGGGATCATCAAGTGAAGAAAGGTGTTTTAAATCATGAATCTCATCATAAAGTTGGCCAATGGGATCATATTGGAAACAGGAAAAAGTAGAAAAACAAAAGTATAACAAATATGAGTATAGGATTCGTTCCTAAGGATGTTTTGATATCTCAGATTCTGCAGAAGAACGGCAAGTATGGAGGTTTAATGCTGTGGTCTACATACTACCATCATCTCACTGGTTATAGTTCTTCCATCAAGACACGTATGATTTTAATACAGATTCCAACAATATTCTTTTATGTTATTAGGATTTTATCTCGTCTCGACTTTTGGCATTTTAATAAAGGCTAAACTACACAATTAACCACTCAACTATGGAGAGGTTCCATTTTGACCATCATAGTTTCAATTTTGTCTCACTTAATTATTTAAGTGGTACCAATCAAGTCATCTCCCGTTAAAACCTAACAACGTGGCATTTAACATAAATTTGTATAATCAGAGGCGAAGCCAAAAATTTATTCTAGGGGTGTCATTTGTTCAACTATATTTAAGGAGGGTTAATTATTTATAAAGAGGTGTCATTTTATTTATAGAGGGGTATCATTTTATTTATAACAGGGGTGTCATTTATATATATTTTAAATTTTTTTATATACAAATTATATATGAAAAAAAAATGAAAATTTTGGGGTGTCATCAGACACCCCATTCTATTACTTGGCTCTGCCCATGTGTATAATTACACTTTTTTTTTTGCTCAGAAACGTATGATTTATTACGGAGAATCATACATTACAAACCGACCGATCCTCATTAAAAACAACCATAATCCTAGTCGGAGGAAAATAGTACATCGGTCGATTAAAACCAGGATAACAAGGACAAAACAACAAGGCTACGAAACCATATGCCACCCGAAAACACTTGAACAAACTCCAACCTCACCCTAAACAAAACTGCCCATACCAAACTCAACAAACAACCATAATACACAACATCAAAAAGCAGTTTGAAACAAAGAAAACCTATCCATCCCCTCCTTAGCTAAGATGTCGGCAATCCCATTAGCCTCCCTATAGACATCACCTAACTCCATACAAGCCACATCGATCTTGACAAAAAGCTCCCAAAAATTCCAACGTCGCCGATCCAATTGAGAAATCCAACCCAGGGCAATCTTAGAATTAGACTCCACCAATAGTCGAGTACTACCCTTCCACTGCGATCAACAAAAATAACTCAAAGCAAATGCAATAGCACGAAGTTCAGCCTTAATTTGTCAAATCGATCTACAAACCGTGCTAACACTAAAATCTATCAATTCTACTGCATTTTTGTTACCAGACCCAAACCATGTAAACCGTTTCCCTTGCAATGGCACATCGATCAAACCCGCTTCTTCAATAAAATTAGAAAAACCCTCCATATCATACGGGATTAAAACACACCTCGGCCTTTCACTCGACCATCTAATAACGTTAAAATCTCGTTCTACGCACCATGGAATTCTTTCAGACGATTCCATGAAAGCACAAATGTCATCCCATAATACTCGCTGTTCCTCTAACTTACACGGCGCGTACACTGCGATAATGCCACAAGAAAAATCATCCTGCACCCAATGTCCTTGAACTACAACAAAACTCCTACAAACATGTGTCACATCCATTCAAAACCTCAAATTATCCCAAACAACAATTATACCCTCGATGCACCAATAGAAGGAGAAAATGCAAAAGAAAAAGAATCCGAAGGCCATACCTTCCCCACTATATCCGTCGACACCACCTCGAGCTTACATTCCTGCAACAATAGCATGTCGCAGCGCTATTAGATAGTGACACATGTCATTATATGATTAGAAAATTTTGAGCATTTTTATTTAATTTGTATCATTTGTTTTTCACCAATCAGGTGTTGACATATGTCAACTGGTTGATAGAAAATAATTGATTAAAAAAATAAATTATAATCCATATATTAAATTATTACATTTTTATCTTGTGATTTGAGTTGTACTCATGAATTTGGGTTCGATAAATATTTTTTTAATATTATTTTTAAATTTAAAATTATTAATTTAATTTCATACTAATAATCATTACATTAAGATTTTTTATTTTTAATAAAAATTAAAATTATTAAATAAATTGGAAAAACTCAAGTTAATGATTATATATATGAAACTATACAAATAAATATGGAAAATAAAAATAGTTTAAAAGTTTTAAAAATTAAATCAATTTTATTTTAAATCTTGCATTAATATACTATTAAAAATATACTTTAATATATATATATATATATATAGTCAAATGATTTTTTATTATTAGATTTGATTTAGTGCTTTAGGGACTTTTAAATATTCTAAGAGTTTTTTTGTTCAAAAAAATATTCTAAGAGTTTTAGGTTCCAATCTCATTTATAACAATTGCCTCGCTATTTTACTTTTAATTCATTTTGATCCTACGACCGTGTGTTGACCTGTTGTGGCCCTATTTTCAATTTGATCTTATTTATTTATTTGTTTGATTTTCTCCCTCGTTTATTGTTTATTTGCTAATTCATCTATTATTTTGCTATAAATTGTACATTTGGCATTCTATTTTCGTATGTGTGTATTCATACCACTGCCCTAATAATATAAATAAAAAGTATATGTTTTTTATTATATGTAATAAAAGGGTATTTTTGAAATAAATATAATATAACTATAGGATGAGTTTACCACGTGCGACGAACACCGTTGAACACCACTAACGTTGAACACCGTTGAACACCATTAAATTAATTAATAAAGATAAAAAATTTCAAGGACTCAACATACAATTAATAATTATTTTTAAAAAAATTCAATTAAATTATTTTTCATATATATTAAAATTTTAATTTTTTTAATAATTAAATCAAATACCAACCATAGTCAATTTAAAAAATAAAAAACCCTAAATATTTTTTCTTTGCCATTCCAGCCACCGCCGCCGTTAAGCACCGTCTGTCGCCGAGATTGTCGCTATCGCCGTTAAACACCGTCCATTGAAGAAATTGTTGTCGTCGCTCCGCTTTTCCTGCGTGACTGTCGTTCGAGCCTCGTTGTCGTTCACCGTCGTTCGCGCAGCACATCCGGTAAGGTAAGGTTTCTATTGTTTGTTTTTTATTCGGACTTGGGCGACAGTCGCCTTTCCCCACCATACGTCGTTCCTTGCCTTCACCAGCAGTCGTCGCGGCTGCCCGTGTGCGACGGCCGGCATCCATTCCGATATCCCCTAATCCCCTAATTCCCAAACCCTAACCACCACCCTAACTCTAATTTTCAAATTAGGCCAATTTAGAACCCTAATTCTTAAATTGAGAACCCTAATTCCTAAATTAGAACCCTAATTTCTATATTAGAATCCTAATTCCCAAATCCAATTCCGAATTCCCTATTTGAAACCCTCGATCCGTACCGGTATGCTATTTTACGAGTACCAGTACACGGTTAAATGAGTATTAGTACTGGATGCGTACCGGTACAGAAATAACTAACTGGAAATTATTTCCAAAGGGGCGTACTGGTACACGGGGGACCGTACCGGTATGCTATGTTGGAATTTTGGAATTCCAATTTATTGTGAGTATAAAATATTATTTTTAAATGCATGTAGGCTTATATTTTAGGGTAAAGCTCACAAGTTGTCATTGAATTTTGTTAAATTATTCAATTTGGTAACCAAATTTCCAATTGCTTCAATGTTACCATTAAATTTTTGGTTTTGCTTCAATTTGGCCACTGAGCTGTGTAACAGACGTTAAAAGGTATTAACAAAGTTTGTATAATAACCATTTAGTCCTCCACATTTGCACATTCAAACAATTTAGTACTAAATAGAAACAAATTAATAAATTTAACCCCCATTATTTACACATTATTTTAAATTAATCTTATTTTTAATTAAAAATAATTTAATAATACAATATAACTCCTACACTCTACTGCCCGAAGTGTAATTGGTAATTCAGTTTCTCAAAAATAAGCAACAATTTGACTTCAGCTAATCCATTTTGGTTGAAGTTTGTAATGCTTTGTTATCTGTGTAGACACTCCTGAATTCATGGCTCCCGAGCTCTATGATAAGGAATATAATAAACTTGTCGATATATTTTCTTTTGGTCTGTGCATATTGGAGATGGTTACTTGTGAATATCCATACAATGAATGCAAAAATCCAGCACAAATATACAAGAAAGTTATCTCTGTAAGCTGACAACCCTCTCCAATACATCTTCCACAATTCTATGAAGTGATTGTTTAATCTCGCTTAACTTTTTTCGCTGCAGGGTATTAAAGCTGCTTCCCTTGGTAAAGTGAATGATTCACGAATTAAACAGTTTATTGAGAAGTGTCTTCTTCCAGCATCTATGAGACTGTCAGTTGTGAAACTCTTAAAGATCCATTCCTTTTGGCTGAAACTCCCAAGGAAGTTACAGTGGTCCACTATTAAACTTGATCCAGGCTGAGCCTCATCTCGTGGAAAATAGATCCTAACTGCAAAACGCTTCTGGTCAATTCATCTACAAGAAACATCAAAGAAGCTCCTCGGTTCTCATCGCTTGAGCTATAGTGTTTCACTGGGAATAATGAATTTAGGCTAAAAGGGGAGAAGAATGATGATAGTACAATTTCATTGAACTTGCGCATTTCTGATCAATATGGTAAGTGAGTGCTACAGAAAAAGTTTTTTACTCTCTTCTTTTTGCTCTTGATGCCTTTGGCAGGAAAGATTTATCGGGATATAGTCGGGAGTACTTACTATGTTGCTTCTGAAGTATTAAAGCGTAGATATGTAAAGGAGGTAGATATTTGGAGTGCAAGAGTTATATTGTATTATTAAATCATTTTTAATTAAAATAAGATCAATTTAAATAATTTGTAAATAATGAGGGTTAAATTTATTAATTTGTTTCGATTTAGGACTAAATTGTTTGAATATGCAAATGTGGAGGACTAAATGTGTTGTTATACAAACTTTGTTAACACATTTTTAACGTCTGTTACAGCTCAGTGGCCAAATTGAAGCAAAACCAAAAGTTTAATGGTAACATTGAAACAATTGGAAGTTTGGTTACCAAATTGAATAATTTAACAAAGTTCAGCGACCATTTGTAAATTTTACCCTAGATTTTATCTTTTTAACATAGATGATGGATCTAAACTTAACTCTTTCAAAACAAGTTAAGATGATGGAGTGTAAGCGTCATATCAACATGAATTCGGAGAAGACAAACAACGAGGTACATTCATTATAATTAGCTAAAATTAGTGACCATATTAACATCGAGTAATGTTAAAAGTTCAATACAAGATGGTGATTCATTAAAAGGGAAAGGTATACATAGTTGATCATTAAAGGAAGATGCTTTAAATAATAGATCAGAAGAGACTAGTTTACATAGCAGTCCATTGAAAGATGAGAGTTTAGAAAATAAATCACACAAAGAAGAAGGATTAAGTGTTGCATCATTGAAGGAAGAAACCGAGAGTCGTATTAAAAACCGAGTTTATCTCCATTTACGAAATGTGATCCTGATTATTCTTCTCCCTCATTAGAACCTATTGGTAAAATAAAACTTGAAGTTAATTCTGAAGACAATCTCAAGGATGACATTGGCGGTCTCCCAAAAATTCCTAGCGAGGTTTTTAACTTTCAATTTAGTCCCCATAGATTTCCTATTCAATTAGTTACATTGAAGGAAACTCAAATGATTAAAAAATGCCGCCTAAAATGTCAAACGGTCCTAAGGCTTTGTCAAAAAGTAAAGGCTCTCAACAGAAAAAGAGTGTGAGATGTTCGATTGTACATTTTGATTTTACTGATAATCCGAAGTCGAAAGATATGACATTAAAAAAAAGAGCTCGAACTGCTAAAGTGAATACAATGGTATGTATAAATTATTCTTTATTGGTTATATTTCATCTTATACTTTGATATTATTTGTTTGCTTAAAAATAATTTTTGCCATATGATATGTAGATACAAGAAAAACTCACAAAATTTCATGATAATGGAGAAACGTTGAAGGTTGAAAGTTTTGAAAAAAATGAGGTAGTAACATGATGAAAAATATATTTTTTGTAGTAGGGTGAAAATTTGAAAGAAATATTGTACATATATTTCATTTGAGTTGAATATATGATCAATTACTTTTTGATTACGAATGTTGAAAAAAAGCTTTGTAATTTTGAGATTGAACCAGGATTGCAAGATTTATTCTCAGAAGCTCAAAACAAATGTAAAACAAGAAAGGTGTAAATTATAAACACATTTTTTAATATTTACATTTAATTTTCATGTTATTATCATTTTCAAGAGTTAATTTTTTATGCAGTATAAAAATAAGGCAAGTGATTTGTTATCAGAAAATTCCAAAGAAACTGATATGATAACTGATGCGTACAAGCAATATTTGGAGTATTTAACGCCTGAAGAACGCATAATTTGTACGAATGTTGCTACTTGGAATTTACATCCAACACTCTTTACATGGCCAAAAATAATATTTTGGACATTAGTAATGCTCGTACTGTTTTTCCAGAAAAATAGTTATCTAATTGGGTATTATAGATTAAATTATTAAATCTTTTACATGATCAATATTTTTTCTTTTGTCTGTTATTGATACAAGTATTTTTATTGTTTTAAAATATTTAATAGTTTATCGATCTCTATGTGTACGATTTGCACTTGAGACAAGAGCTTATGCCAAAGAAGTTATATATGCCTCTGTCCTTTCAGGTAAAAAATAATTTATGGGCTAGGGATCACATTATTTTTAGTTTATGGTTTCATGACATTTTCAAATTTAATGTTTGTCTTAGAGTATCATAATCGAATATTTCACATATGCTCAGAAAGCGAGAAAAATACTAGCATTTTCAAATTTCATTCTCGATGGGTAGAGAACTTTATACCTATTGGTAGTAGTAACGTTGAAGTGGTATATTTATAATTTCTTGTTTGCTTGTATGTAGTTGACATCAATTTTTAACTCACATGATTTAGCAGGTATATGTGCCTTTACATGATGCAAAAGGCAAACATTGGTGTTTATTAGTTGTTGATGTTGTGGAGGGACATAATTACGTTTTTGACCTACTTGACGTCAATGAAGTGCGTAAAAATATTGCACAAATATAGTAAGTTCTTTATTCATTTCTGAGAACTAATAGAATTAGTATAGTTTTTAATTGTCAATTTTTTAATTTCGTTTTGACTCATTATAACAGTTGAGTAAAGCTCCACTTATGTATGAGTGTCATGCTAATTTGGGTAGATTATTTGTAGATGTTGCAAAATTTCCAATCTATTTTCTTGAATTACTGAAGCAGCCAAATTCGTATGTAATTTAAATTTAAAGTAAAAGTTAATTTTGATATGTCTGTGAATTTCTTTTTAATAAATTAATTTATTTTATATTGGATTCAGGGATGATTGTGGCATGTACATATAGAAGTATATAGAAGCCGATAAAAAGTGATTGGTCGAAGATTATTTTCACGGTAAAGTATACCATGTAGTTTTGTTTAGCTATTCTGTGATATTGAATAACGTGATATATTTATTGTGTAGACGCAACAAATGGGAGTTGAATGATTGAATTTTTTTTCAAAACTTGTTACAAGAAACCACAATGAAGTTAATCTTTTCAATAGTCGTGAAGTGCCCATACAAGATTGTCGCAACCTTTTTTTATGGGTCCCGACGTTTTTTTTTTAAGAAAACAAAATAAACAAACGGAGTCGTCACCAATCTTTTTATAAGGTGTGATTGGATCACCTAAAAACGAGTTATTTTAATAAAATCATTTTAATTTTATTAAAACAACGGTTTTGGTCTGCAAAAAACACAAAAATGGGTTCGGGAATCGGTTATGCATGGAGAAGGATTAGCACCCCACAACACCCAAAAATTGGTACCTAGCCAATTACAAAATGTTTTAATTTTGGAATTTGCAAGTTCGTATAAAATTTAACTTATTGTCCATTTGTGAATATGATCCCATTTTAACGGCCCCACCATCCGGAGAATGAACTTTAATCACTACAACATTTATGGCGCTAAGCCGTCATCTCCTTTTGATAGGACACCACATTAATTAGATTTCATTTTTAAGCAAGCAACCAGAGACGATTGGTGTGTTGAAATTTTTATTATTCTAAGTTGATAATTATTAACCCTAAAATTGTCTAGGTGAATTTTACCTATTAGGGTTCAAATATTAATAAGTGTCAATTATTAGATTTAAATTTTTTCCTAACAGTCTAGGTGAATTTTACTTACATGGTTCAAGTTTGATTAAGTGTTTATTTATTAACTTTACAGAGAAGAAAGACTATTCTAAGGAATCTAATATAAAGGTTCTACATAAGGATAAAATTTAAACCTAAAGGACCTAAACCTAAGGCCTTCGAGATTAAATCCTAAAAACTTTTATTTAATTTAATATTTCAATTAGATAGTTTAAAGGATATTTCAAAAAAATAACAAGGCAAAAAAAAGAGAATTAAATTATATAGAATTAAATATTTACAAGATGGCAATTTCTTAAATTAAAAAGGAAAACAAATTCGGTGACCATAATTGAAAAGAATTAAAAGTTAGAAGCCAAGTTTTCGGAAATAGTGACCATTTTAAAACTTTTGAAAATATGGTATTTTGCAGAATAAAGAAAAATGGGGCGGAGGGATTTAAGAGCTTAATTTACCCATTTTTTTAAAACATGTTGGTATAAAACCCACTTTTTATAAACACCTTTCATTTTTTTCTTTTAAAAATTTTGGATCAAAAGCCCCTTTTTAATTTTCTCTCAAATGTTCATCTATATTCTTCATGGATGAAGAACACGAAGAACAACCACCACGCCGGCCGCCTTTCACCGGCGCCAACCGCTGTCTGACAGCGGTGGTCAGTTAAAAAAATGTCCTTTTTCGAATCCTTTTCAAAAAAACAAATCGAATCCTCTTTCAAAATTATCAAAAAAATTTAAATAACCCAAATCAATTTTAAAACTTTCGAATCACCTTTTTTTTTAAAAAAAATTAGAATTCAGCCACCACACTCATTCGAATCTTGGCGGTGGTTTACAAGGTAAACACTATCCCTTTATCTCATCTATATTCAAAATAAAACACGAAATAATAAAAGGTAAAAAAATGGGAAAATACCTAAAGAATTTGCTTGCTTGTATTCCAATTGAAACTCCAATACAATTGTCTGTCCTTTTCGTGTTAGAAGTGGTGGTTTATATAGGATTTTCGATCGAAATATACATAGAAATTTACCCATAAAATTCTTAATTTTTGGGTAAAATATTACCCTAAAACTATATGATTTGATTTCTTCCCTTCTTCAATAGCCTTGACCGAATTGACTCGTTGTTTTCTGATATTGATTCGAATCTTCAAATTAATGTAGTCTTCTCCTTCTATTTTCATTCGAATTGCCACCCATTATTTCCTTTTTCACTAATTGCTTTGCTTTGCAGGTTGCAGTGCCAGGAGGAAAGCATGCGCGGGGGGTAGCTGGCTCCCTTCCTTTTTGGATCTAATCTGAACCGCTAGATCCCATTTAGATCCAACGGTTAATAATTAACTGCACATATAGAAATAAAAAATTAATTAAGATTTTTTATTTGAGCCAAATGGGTTATTAAATGGATTTTATTAAAAATTAAATGAACACTTATTTTATTCAAATTAGACCCCTATTAAATTAGACTTCTTTATTATTTATTTGGGTTTTGTATATAATAATAAGACTGGTTATTGTATTATATATACATGACTAATGAAATATAATAATAATAAACATAATAAATGATAATAATAATAATAATAAAATAAAAAATAAATAGCGGGGGTGAAAATCTAGGGACAACATCTGCCCCTTTTTGCTCATTCTAGTGAAACAGGGATAGAGCAAAGAACAAAAGACACTAATTTTCACTGATCGCAAATAAGGTTCCATTCTCCTCGCTCTCGAACAGATAGGCATTGTGCTGAAAAAATAGAGGTTATATTCTTCTCGCGCCCGAGCAGATAGAAGTTGTGCTGAAAAATAAAGGTTTCGTTCTCCTCGCGCTCGAAAAGATAGGCGTTGTGCTGAAAATAAAGGTTCCATTCTCATCGCGCCCGAACGGATAGGCTTTTTGCTGAAAATAAATATTCCATTCTCTTCGTGCCCGAACGGATAGGCGTTGTGCTGAAAAATAAAGATTCCATTATCCTCGCGCCCGAACGGATAGACGTTGTGCTGAAAAAATAAAGGTTTCATTCTCCTCGTGCCCTAACGGATAGACGGGTCATATTCTCCTCATGTCTGAATGGATAGGCGGGTTCTATTCTTCTCATGCTCGAATAGATAAGTAGGTTTTATTCTCCTCATGCCTAAACAGATAGGCGGGTTCTATTCTCCTTATGCATGAACAGATAGGCGGGTTCTATTCTCCTCATGCTCGAATAGATAGACATGTTTCATTCTCCTCATGCCTAAACAGATATGAAGGTTCTATTCCCTTCATGCTCGAATAGATAAGCAGGTTTTATTCACCTCATGCCTAAACTGATAGGCGGGTTGCATTCTCCTGATGATTGAACGGATAGACAGGTTCTATTCTCTTCATGCTAGAATAGATAATCAGGTTCCATTCTCCTCATGCCTGAACGGATAAACGGGCTCTATTCTCCTTATGCCTGAATGGATAGGCGGGTTTTATTCTCTTTATGCTTGAATAGATAAACAGGTTCCATTCTCCTCATGCCTGAACGGATAGAAGGGTTCTATTCTTCTTATGCCTGACCGGATAGGCAATTTCTATTCTCCTCATGCTCGAATAGATAAGCAGGTTCCATTCTCCTCATGCTTGAACTAATAGACGGGTTCTATTCTCCTTATGCCTGAATGAATAGGCATGTTTTATTCTCCTCATAGTCGAATAGATAAGCAGGTTCTATTCTTTTCATGCTCAAATAGTTAAGCAGGTTTCAAAAAAAAGTTTCATTCTCCTTATGCCTGAACGGATAGGCGGGTTCTATTCTCATCAAGCTTGAATAGATAAGCAAGTTTTATTCTCCTCATGCCTGAATGGATAGGTGAGTTCAATTCTCCTCATGCCTGAACGGATAGGCGAGCTCTATTCTTCTCATGCTTGAATAGATAAGCAGGTTTAATTCTCCCCATGCTTGAACAGAGAGCGGGTTCTATTCTCCTCATTCTCAAATAGATAAGCAGGTTTTATTCTTCTCATGCCTGAAAGGTATGCGGGTTACATTCTCCTCATGCCTAAACTAATAGGCGGGTTCCTTTCTCCTCATGCCTGAAAGGTATGCGGGTTCTATTCTCCTTATGCTCGAATAGATAAGCAGGTTATATTCTCCTCATGCCTGAACGGATAGGCAAGTTCCATTCTCCTCATGCCTGAACGGATAGATGGTTCTGTTCTCCTCATGCCTGAACGAATAGGTGGGTTCTATTCTCCTCATGCTCGAATAGATAAGCATGTTCCATTCTTCTTATGCCTAAACGGATAGGCAGGTTTCAATCTCCTCATGCCTGAACGATAGGCGGGTTCTATTCTCCTCATGCTCGAATAGATAAGCAAGTTCCATTCTCCTTATGCCTGAACGAATAGGCAAGTTCTATTCTCTTCATGCTCGAATAGATAAATAGGTTCTATTCTCATCATGCCTAAAAGGTATGCAGGTTCTATTCTTCTATCGCCTGAACGGATAGACGGGTTTTATTCTCCTGATGCTCAAATAGATAAGCAGGTTTCATTCTCCTTATGCATGAATGGATAGACGGGTTTCACTCTCCTCATTCCTGAACAGATAGACGGGTTCTATTCTCCTTATGCTCGAATAGATAAGTAGGTTCCATTCTCTTCATGCCTGAACGGATAAGCGAGTTCTTTTCTCATCATGCTCGAATAGATAAGCAGGTTCCATTCTTCTCATGCTTGAACAGATAGGCGAGTTCTATTCTCCTCATGCTTGAACGGATATGCAGATTCTATTCTTCTCATGCTTGAATAGATAAGCAGGTTCTCTTTTACTCATGCCTGGAAGGATATGCGGGTTCCATTCTCCTTATGCCTGAATGGATATGCGAGTTCTATACCTGTCGAAATTTAACAAATGCTATGATTATGATGAACATGCTCCTAGGGATGCCTAACACATGAATGCATGTCATTTTCTTTTCATTTTTTTTGTTTTTTAAACTTTTCTCTTTTATTTCTCTTTTTCATCTTTTCCTTTTTCTTCCGAGGTTTTTCGTCTTCGCTTCCATGCGTATTTGCTTGTACAACCCAGATAGAAAAACATCCTAGCTATTTATTCTTTGTATCTCTTTGCTTTAGAGAAAACATTTGAGCTTTGCACATTTGCTCACTCAATCTTGTATTCCTGGTTGGGAGAACTGACTTTTTATCCTCATATTCTTCAACACTCTCTTAGCCTTTGCCTGGTTGAGAGAACATAGTCTCTCACATCCTCCCAAAATCTTGAATGAAAGCTTTAACATCACTGGACATCTCCTCCAATGTCTGTAAAATTGTTTTCATTTTGGGTGAAGGTTTAGCAATCATTATGCCTTAAAATAATATCAAACATCCTCAAAGCTTTTTGTGAGTTCTTAGATGCTTGCCCCCGTAGGGCTCTTTGAAGCGCTTGTATGTAAATCATTGCAGCAAAGCTTATTTCTACCTTGAATGTCTTCAAATGATACTGGTGTTTTCTTATTTTCCTCTTACGCCTATTAACATTGATGGCCTTAAATTCTTGTTCAATTCAAATTGCCCCATTCTGGGCGTGCCCCATTTAAAATTCAGATGCCACTGTCCAAAACTTCCCAAGTATGAACACCAAAAATTGCCCTGTGCTGTCTTTGCTAAGTCGACGAGGTATGAGGACACAAAATTCCTTCTAAGATGCCAAGTTTCTAAAAGATTCATTTGCTTCTTGCCTAATCCATAAAATATCCAGGCCGCCCTTTGAGGGTTTTCAACTCGAATCCTCTTTTGGTTTCAAGAGGCCCTTTGCGGGTTTTCGTCTTGACCCCTCATTTTTTCTTTTTTGTATCTTAGGCGCCATTTGCGGGTTTTCACCTTTCGATAATTTTCTTTTTTTTCTTTTTTCCATATTCTTTTTTTTCAGGTATAAAACTTCTGAATTCATTGAATTATGAAGCCTATATCTATCCATCTCGACCAAGATCAATGTTCTTTTTGAGAAGGCCTTCTTCCAGTTAGTCGTTCATTTTTTGCGAGAATCTCTTTGAATTGGCAAATTTTTTCTTAATACAAAATCTCTTTCTTGGATGAACTTTCTTGTCGTGAGCTCATGTCATTCTTCTATGATTCACCTGACCATGGCAGATGACTTTCAACCCCTTTTTCATTGGATAACTAAACTGGTCATATCTTGCTTGGACCCACTCTACTTCTTCTAGTTTTGCTTCCATCAAGACACAAAGAGATGTAATTTCAACCTTGATTGGCAACTCAACCTTTTATCTCATAAACTAATGAAGGCAATGTTAGCCCTATTATTTCTTAATGCGATGATAAATAATTTCTCATAGATTTGGAATCAATAACAAGAAACCTTTATTTTTTTTATGAATCTATGTCACTTTACTTGCAAGATGCAAGGAAATGGTTTAATGAAAAATAAAAGGCTAGAAATGAGGATTTAAAGAAAAATAAAAGCTAGAAATGAGGTTCAAAGGAAAAAGTCATGGCAAACATGGAAAATAGAAAAATCAGATTTTTATTTCCTTATTCGAGAAGGGAAATGAAGAAATGCCAAATGCCATTTCACATATAGATATCATTGAAGAGAAGCAGTCTTCAGTTGGTAGATGTTTTAGAGTTATCACTTCATTCAAAAACCTTAACAACAATGTCCGAGAGGAAAATTCACTCAAAATGGGATTTTCCCATTAATCATGAACACATTTTATTGCCCTTCTATCTCGGGATTAGATTCTAGAATCATTCATACAATTAATAATATGGTCTCTGCCAATAGATGCATTTTGGAAGGGAAATAGATGAAGATGAAATGCATAGAAAAATGAAATGTTTGCCAATTGAGAAAATTAAAGGGAATGCCTCTTTTACACAAGTAGAATAACATAGGGGACCTTATAAAAGATCCCTAATGCTCACAGGCAAAAGCAAAAGGGTTGATTCTATGTATGACTCTACCATTTTCTAGGAAAATCATTGATCATTATTCTGGGAAAGCATGGGTGAATTCCAGCAAAGCTCGACCAGTCTACTTCTCGACAAGATTCTAGTACTGAAGTTGTTCAGGCTACAGGGTACTCGTTATATTTCTTTCCTTGATTCCCAGAGTGAGCGTAGGCAATTCCTGGTAGGGCTTTGATGCCATCAATTGCTTTATCTTTATAAAGGTTCCAAAACTCTAACATGATTGCTATCTGGGTAACAACATCCCAACAAGCTCGCGTGTTCTTGCAGTTCAATTCTGAAGCTGACGACCTGTCTTCAATGACCATTGCTTGGGTATTGTGCTTGTATGAAACTTTCTCTCTTTTTTAGATTTTTAAAATTTTACCATAATTAATTCTTTTATTATGTATGAATGTATGAAATGATGTAAAAAAACATAAAACAATGCAAACAAACAACAAACAAACAAAATGCAAATGCATGAATGCAGTCGAAGGGCCATCGATTCCATTAAGGTATCACCCTTAGAAGTAGTTCTTCATTGAATGTCAAAGTTCCTTATTATGAAAGATTCTAATTTACACTACGAGTACATCTCGGCCCGAGTACCAGGTCTTTTATCTCCTTGATCATCCATAAGAGTCTCGGTCCTACTTCCCATACTGGCGCAAAGCTATGGTTTCCTTGGTTATCATCCTATGCTCGGCTTCATCCCGAACTTGGGACATGATACTCTCGCCAAACTTGTTATGCTCCTGGAATCTCATGATGTTATTTCTAAGATGAGTTAACCAGTTTTTATTGCCCCCTTTGTTGATATCCTTGAGTACCAAGACGATATTCTCTATGGCCTTCACTTGCTCCTTCAGCGTTTTATTCTCACTTGCCACTTGGGTCTACAACTCAGCAACGAAGGCTTGGCTCTATCTCAACTTCTTATTGGTTGAGTCACATATACACCACATTAGCACAAATGGACCTTGTTGTCATGGACCTACATTTTCCACACGGCTATGCTCTCTTTTCCCTTTTTTGACAACCTATTTGTTCTTCTTGCTTGTTTGTCCTTCTTTTCATCATTCACAAGTGCTCGCTAGTTGACCTCGTACCAGAGATGTATACTTGTATTATCTTTCTCTTTCTACGGAGTCTTCCATCCATTATGAAAAACCGTGTTCTACTCTGAGTAATGTTCTCTAGACTCAACCCCTTCTAGATATGAGATGCATACAAAACAAGATAAAATAAAAAAAAATCACCTAAAAAGGTCCAAAATAATTTCATTGTAGGAATAGTAACTGGGAAGCACATTCTAACATTTCTGGACACGTCTCTACGAGCTATTCTTATGAAATAATTTTGACCGAATTCTAACCCTAGAGTTTTCCACATGGCTCTATTAGGATAGGCTTCTAGATTCACATACGGTTTGGTTCTAGAAAGGTCCCCGAGCTGTCCTCGTTGTTCCTTACTAAGGGTAGCAAGACCCTTGATTCTCACCCATTATAGGCTTCAAACGAACCAAGTGCAACTCAGAAGGACCCATTTCCCACGTCTTCAGGAAGGATCAATATCCTTACGATGACATAGGGCATATGAGTCCCGAAGGTACTTGCTAGGCTCATACGAAGAATCAATATTCTTACATGAGCAAAGCATTTTCCCTTCACTTAAGAAATCGGGACGAAGCTTGAGTATATAGCTTATAATCAATCTTTAAATGCGTAAAGTGAGATCATATTCATAAATGGACAATTAAATTAAATTTTATATGAACTTAGCAAATTTTGACATTAAAACAAAGTGTAATCGGCTTGTGGCATGACTCTCTTTTTTGTTTAAAAAAAATTCCCCAGTTGCGTCGCCAAGTTGTCTCAACCTTTTTTAAGGGTCCTGACTTTTTTTAAGAAAAAAAATAAACAAACAGAGCCGCCACCAATCTTTTTATAAGGTGTGATTGGATTACCTAAAACGATTTATTTTAATAAAATCATTTTCATTTTATTAAAAATACGGTTTTAGTCTGCGAAAAACACAAAAATGGGTTTGAGAGTTTGTTACGCGTGGGGAAGGATTAGCACCCCACATCGCCCAAAAATTGGTACCTAGCCGATTACAAAATGTTTTAATGTTGGAATTTGCAAGTTCGTATAAAATTTAACTTATTGTCCATTTATGAATATGATCCCATTTTAATGGCCCCACCATCCGGAGAATGAACTTTAATCACCTCAAACATTTTTGGCGCTAACCTGTCATCTCTTTTTGATAGGACACCGCATTAATTAGATTTCATTTTTAAGCAAGCACCCAGAGACAATTGGTGTGTTGAAATTTTTTATTATTCTAAGTTGATAATTATTAACCCTAAAATTATCTAGGTGAATTTTACCTATTAGGGTTCAAATATTATTAAGTGTCAATTATTAGATTTAAAATTTTTCCTAATAGTCTAGGTGAATTTTACTTACAGGGTTCAAGTTTGATTAAGTGTTTATTTATTAACTTTACAGAGAAGAAAGACTATTATAAGGAATCTAATCTAAAGGCTCTACAGAAGGATAAAATTTAAACCTAAAGGACCTAAACCTAAGGCCTTCGAGATTAAATCCTAAAAACTTTTATTTAATTTAATATTTCAATCAGATAGTTTAAAGGATATTTAAAAAAATAACAAGGCAAAAAAAGAGAATTAAATTATATAGAATTAAATATTTACAAGATTGTAATTTCTTAAATTAAAAAGGAAAATAAATTCGGTGACCAAAATTGAAAAGAATTAAAAGTTAGAAGCCAAGTTTTCGGAAATAGTGACCATTTTGAAACTTTTGAAAATATGGTTTTTTGCAGAATAAAGAAAAATGGGGCGGAGGGATTTAATGAGCTTAATTTACCCATCTTGTTTTAAAACATGTTCGTATAAAACCCTCTTTTTATCAACACCTTTCACTTTTTCCTTTTAAAAATTTTGGATCAAAAGCCACTTTTTAATTTTTTCTCAAATGTTCATCCATATTCTTCATGGATGAAGAACACGAAGAACAACCACCACGCCGACCACCTTCCACCGGCGTCGGCCACCGTTTGACGGTGGTAGTCAGTTAAAAACGTCCCTTTTTGAATCCTTTTAAAAAAAGCCCGAATCCTCTTTCAAAATTAGCCAAAAAAATTAAAATAACCCCAAATCAATTTTAAAACTTTCGAATCACCCTTTTTTTTAAAAAAATTAGAAATCGACCACCACCCTCATTCGAATCCCGGCGGTGGTTTACAAGGTAAACATTATCCCTTTATCTCATCTATATTCAAAATAAAACACGAAATAATAAACGGTAAAAAAGGGAAAAAATACCTAAAGAATTTGCTTGCTTGTATTCCAATTGAAACTCCAATACAATTGTTTGTCCTTTTCGTGTTACAAGTGGTGGTTTATATAGGATTTTCGATCGAAATATACATAGAAATTTACCCATAAAATCCCTAATTTTTGGGTAAAATATTACCCGGGGGAGGGGCTAGCGCGTGCACGCGCTTGTAGAGCCGACTCCATTCCTTTTTGGATCTAATCGAAACCACTGGATCCCATTTAGATCCAATGGTTAATAATTGACTGTATATGGAGAAATAAAAAATTAATTAGAGTTTTTTATTTGAGCCAAATGGGTTATTAAATGAGTTTTATTAAAAATTAAATGAACCCTTATTTTATTTAAATTGGACCCCTATTAAATTAGACTTCTTTATTATTTATTTGGGTTTTGTATCTAATAATATGACTAATTATTATATTATATATACATGACTAATGAAATATAATAATAATAAACATAATAAATAATAATAATAATAATAAATAAATAGCGATGTGAAAATCTAGTGACAACAAGGATTCAAAAGTTGAGGAAAGGAATGGGCAAAGAGATCTAAAATAGCAGATGACAGTTTGCAATAATTGGCTGAAATTTCTAGTTAAATCATATTTTCTCTTCTTTACTTTTTAATTGTATCATACCATGATCAAAAGAAATGGATGAGATTATATATCTAGGGTTTCATTATTTACAGAAATTTTGAATGCTATTGTACCAGTTTGTGGATGGTTCACAACCTTCCCTCTTTTTTCACTTTTTATTTATTTTCTTCATGTGGTGAATAGTGGTGGTGACTTAGGATTTCTAGAGCATGACACACATGTGAGTATTATGGTTATTATTGTCCTTATGATATATTTGTTGTTTAACAAGACAAACTTTAAAATATTAAATTTTAAAAAATGTAGCATTTAATTCACGATATTGTGTGTTGATTCCAAAAAAATGGATTAAGAACAAAAAAAAAACTTAAACATTACAATGTCGTTTCACATGAAACACAATCATAGCTGAGCTATCAATTTCAAACACAAATATATATTGATTTTTAAAGTATTTGTTGAGTTGATAGAACAATCAAAATTTGAGTTGATCGAACAATCGAAACACAAATATTTGTTCCCATCAAGCATATTTTGTCCCCACACACTAACCTTTCATAATTCATACATTGAGGATCCAGCCATTCAAGATTTTAAAACTAATATATATTGATTTCTCAAACACAAATATTTATATTCGAATCATTTTAGATAAATTTCTAAAGTATTTGTTGAGTTGATCGAACAATCAAAATTGGAGTTAGGAATTTATTTCACAAGTGCATACCGGTACTCGAAGATAACATACTGGTACTCTTAGTTGAAACATATCTGTAAGAGGTCAATATCGGTACGAAAAGAGCTCACTGGATTTTAATATAACTAAAGCGTTTCGGTATGCCTACAAGGCTTACCGGTACGCAGAGGCCAAATTGACTTTTTGAGTAATTCTAACCTTGTAAATTTCAAATTTACAAGGTTATTTGAACACTTAACTCTTTTTCAACTTTGAGTTTTTGAGTTATTTAAATACTTTGAAATTTTATTTGAATACTTACGTCCTTTTCAACGTAATTTGAACACTTAGCTCTTTTTCAACTTTGAGCTTGTGAGTTAGTTCAACACTTTAAAAATTTATTTGAACACTTAGCTCCTTTTCAACGTTATTTGAACACTTAGCTCTTTTTCAACTTGGATAATATTAGGATTGTCTCACTTTTTGTTAGATCAAAAACAATGAGAAGCAAGATAAACATAAACGAAGCAAGATAAACATAGTAAACATATCCATAAATATAAAGCAAATAATCCAACATATTCGAAATCCATATATAATATCTATAAACATATCTACAAAAAAATAGAGATGAAGCAATCCATATCCAAAGTGGCATAGCCATAACAACATAATCCAACATAATTAAAAGTGACATGAAATAAAGCTAAGCCTTCGATGCATCATCGCCGCCATCAACATCATCCTGAAGAAGATGAATTGAATACTCTAAGATCTCAAGAGCTCATCAACTGAATTAAACTGACACATAATGAGACTGTTTATCTGAGTGATCAACTCTGAAAGTGATGCCAAAGAAACATCTCCTTGAGGTACCGAAGCAACTGGCTGACAAGCCGCTCAAGGTGATGGAGCTGGCCATGGAGCACGAGGAATCTGCTTGCGGTTGACGAGATCGAAATGATCCATTCAAAGAGATAAACCGTCAATCTTATTTCCTAAAGAGAAGGGAATACCTATGGAGCAATTTATGCCCTCCTTGAGAAATATATGACTGAGGACGCAACTGTAGTAAAATGAGTTAATCATAGAGGTGCAACGGTTGTTGATAATGTAAACTAGGCCAGCAAAAATAATCTGAGCAAGATTGATGTGTTGGCCAGTGTGAAAGCACTAAATCCACCAAGCATCGACAACCCTAATCGTAGAATACTTACCTCTGGATGGCTGAAACCACCAAGTGATAATGAAATGGAGAAAGTGGTCATGGGCATTTAGGGAAGTAACAGAGTCGGGGGCTAGAGAATCAAGAATAGGTTGATCCTGATCATCAAGACTGATGTTCCTAAACCTAGATGGGTGGCAATTATTTCGGTGTCTAGCTAAAAGATCTTCCCCATAAGATAAGACTTTATGGCAAAAACGCTGTTACTCGATTCATCAACAAGATAATGAGCGTTGAAAAAAAATTTGGGATACAGTGATGCCCTCTATCTGAGTGATCAACTCCGAAAGTGATGCCAAAGAGACATATCCTTGAGATACCGAAGCAACTGGCTGACAAGCCGCTCAAGGTGCTGGAGCTGGCCGTGGAGCACGAGGAATCCACTCGCCGTTGACGAGATCAAAATGAGCCCTTCGAAGAGATAAACCATCAATCTTATTTCTTAAAGGGAATGGAATATCTATGGAGCAATTTATCTGAATGATCAACTCTGAAAGTGATGCCAAAGAAACATCTCCTTGAGGTACCGAAGCAAATAGCTGACAAGCCGCTCAAGGTACTAGAGCTGGCCGTGGAGCACGAGGAATCTACTTGCCTTTGACGAGATCAAAATGAGCCATTCGGAGAGATAAAGCATCAATCTTATTTCCTAAAGGGAAGGGAATACCTATGGAGCAATTTATGCCTCCTTAAGAAAGATATGACTGAGGACGCAACTATAGTAAAATGAGTTGACCATAGAGGTACAACGGTTGTTGATAATGTAAACTAGGTCAACAAAAATAATCTGAGCAATATTGATACGTTGGCCAGTGAGAAAGAACTGAATCCACCAAGCATCGACAACCCTAATGGTAGAGTACTTACCTACGAATGGCCGAAACCACCAAGTGATAATGAAATGGAGAAAAAGGTCATGGGCGTTTAGGGAAGTAATAGAGCCGGGGGCTGGAGAATCAATAATAAGCTGATCCTGATCATCAAGACTGATGTTTCCTAAACCTAGATGAGTGACAATTATTTTCGTGTCTAGCGGAAAGGTCTTCTCCATAAGATAAGACTCTATGGTAATAACGTTGTTACTCGATTCATCGACAAGATAACGAGCATTGGAAAAAAATTCAGGTTAAAGTGATGCCAAAGTGATGCCCTCTATATGAGTGATAAACTTCGAAAGTGATGCCAAAAAGACATCTTCTTGAGGTACCGAAGCAACTGGCTGACAAGCCGCTCAAGGTGCTGGAGCTGGCAGTGGAGCACGAAGAATCCACTCGTCGTTGACGAAATCAAAATGAGCCCTTCGAAGAGATAAACCATCAATCTTATTTCCTAAAGGGGACAAAATATCTATGGAGCAATTTATGCCCTCCTTAAGAAAGATATGACTGAGGACACAACTGTAGTAAAATGAGTTGACCATAGAGGTACAATGGTTGTTGATAATGTAAACTAGGTCAGCAAAAATAATCTGAGCAAGATTAATGCGTTGCCCAGTGCGAAAGCACTGAATCCACCAAGCATTGACAGCCCTAATGGTAGAATACTTACCTCTGGATGGCCAAAACCACCAAGTGATAATGAAATAGAGAAAGCGGTCATGGGCGTTTAGGGAAGTAACAGAGCCGGGGGCTGGAGAATCAAGAATAGGCTGATCTTGATCATCAAGACTGATGTTTCCTAAACTTAGATGGGTGGCAATTATTTCGGTGTCTAGCTGAAAGGTCTTCCCTATAAGATAAGACTCTATGGCAATAATGCTGTTACTCGATTCATCAACAATATAACGAGGGTTGGAAAAAACTTCGGGTTAAAGTGCAAAATATTTGGGATTAAGCTGAAGCATGGTAAGAAATTTCCATCGCCTCATAAGACCAAGGCAAGTAAATTTAAAATTGGGATAAGACATAAATTCAAAATCTATAACACGCTTATCCCTAATGGTAACATTTTTTAACATATCAAAGTTTTCCCTTTGGTTTTGTACTCCAGGTTCATCAAAACATGTGTCAAATGAAGTAGGTAAAATGGGTTGAGGTTAAGGTTGAGGTTCAGGCTGACTCACGAAAGGTAAACTCGTGCGACGACATTTAGTCACAAGTTTTGATTTTGGTGCCATTTAAAAAAATTGAAGGTTCTAGACACATTAAGGAAAATCCAAACTCCTGCAAAAACAATAAGCACAATGTATACAAAATCTATCAATTCCAGCCCAAAATGTAATAATACCTAAAAACTTAAATGAATTAAAATTTAAACTATCATGAATCAAATATACTAAAAATGTGTCTATCAATTTCAGTCCATTAATTGTTCAAATTATGAACAACATGAATCACATGTACTAAAAAGTTTATAAGGAATCAAATGTACTAAAAAGTCCATAAATTTCAGTCCATTAATTGTTCAAATGTACAAAAAACCTAGATGCAAAAACCTAAAAACTTTGTATTTAAACTATCAAATGTACTCATAGTTTTTAGTATTCAAACTATCATTTTGTTCTAAAACTTTCAATCTAGATGCAAAAACCTAAAAACAAAGTATAATATTCGAATAAATTAAAGGATATTGTAATAGTACCTCAAAAAACTCAGAAAATAGACGAAAGAAGTGATGGGTATGCACGATTCTTTGATTGGAGATAAAATCCTTGCAAAAACCGTGAAGATTATGTATTTTGAGTGAAAAATAGGAGTTTTTTTAGGGAAAATGGCGTTTTTAGGGTTAGGGTTTGGAAAATTTTGGGGAAAACGGATAAGAGGCCTATTTATATCACCAGGACCGCGCGTACCGGTACGCTCATTAACGAGTATCGGTACAAGCGTACCGATACACAATCTACCGTATTGATGTGGTATTTTTATAAAAATATCCAATAAGCTCTTTTTGTACTAGTACGGAACATGTACCGCTACAGTTAAACACATCGTACCGGTACAATCATTAATTCGTACCGATACAGGCGTACCGATAAGAATTCATCCGTATCGATGTGTTCTATTTCTAACAAAATCCAGTGAGTTTTTTTTGTACCAGTACGGTTCACGTACCGATATAGTTAAACTCAGCGTACCAATACGTTGTGTCTACTTATTTGATCATTGTTAATTTTGGCATCATTCATTTTGTTAATTAGTTAAGTTTTGGTCTTACAATTTTATATTAGGTACTTATTAGATTATTGTTAATTTTAAAGTTAGGAAATTTGATTTCTCTTGTTCAAGGGTGTTTAGTAAGCGGGTTTATCACAAGTTGAACAGTGCTCAACTCGATGCTTGACAAGCTCCATAAAATTTTGCTCGATTCGTGCTCTTTATGATTAATGTTTTCATTATGACATGATTAAGAAGGAAAATTAAAGCATAAACTGATAAGAACTTATTTGTTTGAAAACCAAATTTATTGGAACAATCATATACTAATACTCTAGACTCAATTAGGTGTACAAATATCTATTCGCATTTGACACTCGTATTTGAACCCAAAGGCCAAAAAGAATTAGGATTGACTATATTTTTCATTTAAATCCAACTATCATTCAAGATTCAAAAGTAAGGTAAATTAGCTAATTACTAGTAACCTGAATCTCCACTGAGTTGCAACAAGGGGAAAATCACAAAACACCGTAATTGCAAATAAGATAAAAGTAAAGTAGGTACAAAACCAACTTCATAAAATCTGAATGATTAAAATTTAACAGCATTTCCTGCATATAACAAGTATTTCTTGCATGTATAACTAGAATAACATAACTAAACTAAATCTCCCAATAGACACAAAAAAGAAGGAAATCTACGACCCTCATCCATCATGTGATAGTTACTTTAAATTTTGATATGTTTTCGAGGCACGCTCAGACCTAGTCCTATTCATAATGAGAGGGAAAAACCATAGAAATTAACATTAGTAATTGCAACAACAAAGAAACTAAAACATGTTTTTTCAGTCAATGAATCACTAATAAAACTAATTATTAACTTACAAGATCGAATAGTATAATTTTTGGATGAGACCGCACACTATTTTTTTAAAACGAGACCACCCACTACCAATCCTTATTTGGTTGCCAATATAAAATAGTTGGATCTTTTTCCATATAATTCAATTCATTTGTATATGCAGCCTGCAAAAAATATTATCAATACACATAACAATACAAAGTAATTACTATTATATTTCATATTTAATTACCTCAAATATGTCATCTTTTTTGTATGTTTCGGGCATGTATCTAGTTAATTTTGATATTTGAAGTGCATTAGTATGCCTCGTATCCTAATCAGAAGGCTTGTTCGGAGAAGGTTTAGAGGTTTTATGCAAGTCCAACGTGACATCTTCATCATATGAAACCTGTGTTGGGTTGGACGATGAAGCTTGGTGCTTAGTTCTCTTGGGTTTCCCCTTATCCTGTTTCAAAAACTATAAGATCACCAATTCCAAGAAGCTCTCCGCTTTTAGTGGTTTTCTTTTTACATCCCACTTTCACCACTTGCAATTTAAGACTTATTTTTGGAAATTGATCTTTTAACCTTATTGAATGTTTTAAATAACTGTGGTGCATGATGACATATAGTCATACAATAAGAGGCTATAGTGGAATACCTTACTTGAATTGTTGTTGGATTATTATCTTCGACATCTGAATTCTTTTTTTTGTAATCCAACATATTTCTTTGCATAAATAGTCCATCGTTTCATTATATATCCTTGGGGTATTTCCTTTGCCCTTTTATATTTCAACACGGCAAACATATGATGACATAGAAATCCAACGGACTCCAACTTCATACAACGACAGTACATGGTATCATATGTGGTATCTTTAAGTACAAGATACAACTTCTCCTTTTCAACATGCTTTAACCAATAACACATGCACTCATTTTGTATTTCCCTTTTTTTGACCAAATAATAACCTTCATAGGACATTTTTTTGCACAATGCAGCAAAAGTATTTCTCGTATATACTTAGGCTGCATTTTTCTTTAAAGTTACCAACACACTGTCACAATAAAGTTGTTCATCCATTGTTTTGTAGTCTTAATGACCATCTTACCATCTTTGAGATTGCAGTTGTTTATGATAGTTCTCAACAAATCGATACAACATTACCATTTTGTCCAACCAAGTTTTAAGTGTTCTATTCATTGACTCGCACCGTTGAGCAGTCCTTATTGCTGCACACCAAAATGTTTAATAATTTTTTAAATGCAGTAAATAAATATAATATAAAATATAATTAAAGTGTATATAATGTTACATGCGTAAAAATATCCTTGCAAATATGCTTTTGCCCATTTCTCTTTATCTTCATACAATTCTTGTACCCATATTCTTCCTTCAACTTTGTATTTTTCCACTAATTCTTCCCAGCCCTTTCAAAATCTGATGGCGTTCTAAACTTGTCAGAGCATCTCATAAACCCATCGAGAAAATTGTGATGAGCATTAGATTGCAAATTCCTCATGATATGCCATAAAACACAATCTATGTTTTACCCTGGGTAGTACTTGAGAAATGGCATTTGCCATGGCCTTATCTCTATCAGTAATAATAGTAAGTGGTCTGTAGCCATCTCCCTCTTCAATCAATTATTGTAACACCCACACATAGGTATCCTCTATCTCATTCGCCACCAATGCACATCTAAATGGCAATGTGTTTCGATGATGATTGACACCAACCAAAACAACGAATGACTTGTTGTATGCGTTGCACTTGAAAGTCATATCAACTGCAAGTACATGACCGAATTCTTTATAGTCGGCGCGTGATATACCATCGCACCAAAACAACTTCTCTAAGTTTCTGAGTTCATCTCTCGTGTGCCTCACAAAAAAAAGGGATCAGATTCTTGCTTTTCATATAAATACACCATCACCATTTTAGCAACATTGTCTTGCACTTATTTTCATTTGATTCTATATAGATAGTTATACAAATCCTTCGGTCTAAATTCAACATTCTCAATTGAACCAGCTTTATGCACGAAATTTCGCATCATTTTACTTGGAACAATTCCAGAGTTGTGCATGCTCTTAATCTAAATTTCGTCCAACTCACTAATTTTTCAGAATGACCTACAAAATAAATCATTAAAGAACATTAAATATATATACATATATAAGCTAGAAGTTAGTATGTAACAATTTACTTATTGATGAATTACATACCTGATGTAAGCAACTTCTGTTGGCTGAACCATTTCATGGTTATGATCTGCGCAGAATTTAGCAACTTTCCAATGTTGATACCGTTCTTCAAATTTGAATTTAATAAGTGCTCCACATCCAACTTTGCTGACCGGTCTTTCTTCATATTTTCTGTTTGGCAAGTTAATTCACCTTTCTTCTATATATCCTTCCTTACGGCACACCATTTTCTTTGAAATTATGTTACCACCATTTTGACTTGTCACTGACTGGCTCATTCGAACTCCAAAACCTTTCACTTTTGCATAGGTATAATAAAACTCAATGCAATCATCTAAAATCTTTCACTTCAGTATATCCATGTCATTCTTCTCATAATCTTTTAATTCTTTCCCAATCTTGTCCCATATACTATCGTCAATGACGTAGTCAATTGTCTTCTCATCATTTATACGTTTTTCATCATCAACATTACATTAAATTTTTTCTTCTTCAGTATAAATTTCACAATCTGATTCACTATTATAGCCATCTTTACCCTGATTATGGCCATCTTCATCCTGATTATAACATTTTAACTATGTAGTTTGAATTTTGGTATATTGATTATCAACCATCTCTAAAAAAATCTGTAATTTAAAAAAAATAAAAAAAATAACCTTATTATAATAGTGAATGACGAGAGAATCGAATCGAACTTAAGACAATATTGTAAAATTCTAAATTCGGCAAGTAAATCGATCTTAACACAAAATTCCAACATAACATACTGGTACAGTCCCTCATGTATCGGTACGCCCCTTTGGAAATATTTTCTAGTGAGCTATTTCTGTACCGGTACGCATCCAGTACCGGTACTCATTTAACCGCGTACCAGTACTCGTGAAATAGTATACTGGTACGGATCGAGGGTTTCAAATTGGGAATTTAGAATTGGATTTGGGAATTAGGGTTGTAATATAGAAATTAGGGTTCTAATTTGAGAATTAGGGTTCTCAATTTCGGAATTAGGGCTTTAAATTGGCCTAATTTGAAAATTAGGTTAGGGTGGTGGTTAGAGTTTGGGAATTAGGGGATACTGAAATGGATGCCGATCATCGCACACAGACAACCACGACACTGCCGGTGAAGGCGGGGAACACCGAATGGCGGGGAACGGCGACTGCCACCCAAGTTTGAATCAAAAACAAACAATAGAAACCTTACCTTACCGGATGTGCTGTGCGAATGGCGGGAAACGACGGCGAGGCTCAAATGGCGGTCACGCAGGGACGGCAGCGTGGCGGCTACAATCTCGCCAGCAGACGGTGCTTAACAGCAGCAACGACTGGAATGACAAAGGAAAAATATTTAGGGTTTTTATTTTTAAAATTGACTATGGTTGGTATTTGATCTAATTATTAAAAAAGATTTAAAAATTTAATATATATGGAAAATAATTCAATTGATTTTTTAAATACTTATTAATTGTATGTTGAGTCTTTAAAACTTTTAATCTTAATTAATTAATTTAATGATGTTTAGCGTTAGTGGTGTTCAACGGTGTTCGTAGCGCATTGTAGAATTTTGATCCTACGACCGTGTTGACCTGTTGTGGCCCTATTTTCAATTTAATCTTTATTATTTATTTGTTTGATTTTCTCTCTCGTTTATTGTTTATTTGCTAATTCATCTATTAATTTGCTATAAATTGTACATTTGGCATTCTATTTTCATATGTGTGTATTCATACCACTGCTCTAATAATATAAATAAAAAGTATATGTTTTTATTGTATGCAATAAAAGGGTATTTTTGAAATAAATATAATATAATTATATACTTATATGTATATTATTCCTTATATATGTAAAATATTAGTATTAGTTTTCTTCAACTATTGATATAGGTTATCTAAATCGTTTTTTTATTTATCTAAATTCCATATTTTTATAAATATAAGTAATATATTCTTTTAATCCATTATAAAACGAGTCAATGTCCATTTTGTTCCGGAGATTCATGAAATGGCCTTCTATACGATTGGAGTGTGATTTTGGGAATCGTTCAAACAGAAGAGATACCTTTTTCCCAATTTAAATAAATTACGGTCCTTTTATTATTATTAATAATCATTACATAATTTTATTTTTAACAACATGTTCTTTCATTAGGGGTTAACGAGATTGTCTTCTATACAATTGGGGTGTGATTTTGGTTAACTTTTCAAATTGGAAGGACATCCTTTTTCCGTAAAAGTCGAATGAGTTACCATTTCACAAAAAAATGATTGATCCCGATTTTATTTTCAAGTATAGCTCACTTATTTTAAAACAAAAATTTACACGCATAGTCGATTGTAAATTAAAATTAAGCCTCAAAGTCGAAATTTCATTATTAAGACAATGTATAATATTTTTTTGGGCTTGTGGAGCGCTAATAATTCCTCACACGTAAACGATTCTCAAATCCAATTTGGTTTTCTCTGATTTTCCATTTTTAATTCCAAAATTAAGTTTGCAACAAAATTATGATTTTCACGCATTTCAAAAATAATTGTGAAGCTTAAGAATGGTTTCGACACATAAGTACACATTTTTAGCATTCTTAACTTGGTCACATGGTAGTATTTATTCAATTTTTTGAATAGGAAAACAATATTTATTCAATTTTTAACTCCTAATAAAACTCTCACACACATTGCAGACAAAACTTCTCCAACTTAGATCTCCTAGGAAGAACAACATTCCTTTTTTTTCATGAGATCATTCCTTGGTTTCATACATAAAGAAACATTTAATCATGATATTATACATTTTAGTATGAATCTTTACATGCACATATGTATGAGCTAATGACATTTTTGGCCCTCAAATTTTTTGGCGGAAAATCATTTTAGTTCTTAGATATTTTTCGCATCATTTAGCCCTCGAACATTAATTGATCCAATTTATAAAAAAATAAAATTTTATAAAAAATATTATTCAATTTTTTTTAGAAAAATAGAAAACTATTCTTCTGAAAAGAATCAATGACAAAAAATGTCATTAAGCGCAAATATAATACCTTTGATTTGAAATATATCTATTGGATCACAAGTCAACCCACTTGGCATAAAATTGATTGTAAAAAAGTGCTTTAAAAATCTGTATAAGAATTTTCTTTTGTCCAGACAATTCTTGTATTAATGATTACATTTTTTAACTTTATTATATAAGCTGGAGAAAAGACATTTAAGATTAGACAAAATTCGTTATTTTTTAAATAATTATCCAAAATATTGAAGAGCCACTAATGATGCCTAAAATTGGAGAAATTATTAGATGGACATGACTCATCTCGCCATTCATGGTCCATCTAATGAGATTCATACATTTTGGCATAACTTTCAATTAACTACCCACTCCTTAATTACATGTAGGAAATAGGTAAAGATTTACCTTGGAAAAAAATAAGATGGAAAATTTTATTAGATGAAACCATGGATGACGCGGTGAGCTAGACCCATATAATAATTTTTCCTAAAATTGAGGGGTAAATAGAGATTAAATGAGACGAAATAAATCTCAGGATAAACTACACCCTAATCATTTAATTATAAATTTAGTAATAAATAAGTCACTTTTCTTTTAAAAATTACAAACAAGTCACTCGATTAAAATATTATTACAAATAGGTCATTGGTCATTAAATATTAGATTAGGATAGTATTCTGGCATGGTGTAATAATAATGTTAGTTCTCAAAACTCATACAATCTATTACTTAGGTCCTAATTTGAAGAATTCAATATATTTAACCTTTCATATTTAAAAACATTCATCATTTTAGTCTTTATTTTCTCTTAAATTGCTTGTTCTTCTAACAGAAATGTTACTTTCATGCTAGTTTCCTAGTATAATAATAGTTTAACAATAACTTCTTGTTGTTTTATGGTAGAATGTTGTTATGCAACTAGTTTTTTGTCTGATGGGCTTGCTTGCTTTGATAGTATCACAAAGGAATACTAAATCGATTGAATTTTTAAATATGAAGGGTTAAATTTATTGAATTGTTTCTAGTTAGGACAAAAATACTAGAATATATAAATTTTAAGGGCTAAAAATGTTATTATACTAGACCACATTAAACGTTTGTTTCAATTTTAATGACATAGTGAAATGTTTGCAACTATATTTTAATTGAGTGAAATGTTTGTAACTTTTAGAAGAGAAGTAATTTGTTTGTTACCAAACCTTTAATTAAGAGACCTTGTGTGTAATTTAGCCTAAATCCTATTAGCATAAGAATTTACAGTTTTATGAATTTTGATATCCACTAATTGGCCTAGAGGCTAAGAATGCACACATTGCCCTCATTTTGTATGGGTTCGAATCCCAGTGTGAGAATGTATTACATCTCTGTTTAATCAAAAATTGGTTCATCTAATTAGAGGCCTTCAACAAATTCAAGGCTTGAAAATATTAATATTTGCATCTCCTCTTGTAATATCCCAAAGTTTGGTTAGTGACTAAAATGATAAGATTGAAAGTTTGATGTGCAAAGTGAAGTGACCAAAATGAATAAAATGAAAGTTTGGTGGCTAAAGTGAATTTCTAAAAGGTTTTAGTACTAGAATGGTAATTTTCCCAAAAATAATTTTTATCCCGTAAATGGATAGTTCTCCTATGAGAAGTGGGTAGGAAACGAGGTTTTTAAATTAATCCGGGATTTTGATTTTAAGGAAATTAATTGACAAAGTTTCTAGAAATTTTTGGATAAATAGATCGAATATAAATTTAAGAAAGTAATATTAGCCATTGGATGGAAGGGAAAGAATGTCAATACACATGGGTATAATGTTAGAATTAATGTGGGACAAGGTGGAAATTTAAGTTTGATTCAAGGGTAAAATTGGACATTGATATAATTCAAGGGCAAATTGGTAAACTACTAACTTAAGATTAAATTTAGGCCATTGGATGAAGGATGTTGATATGTGGCATATTATGGATTCATTGGATTTGAGGGCAAAATGGTCATTTGACTATTAGGTGGATATTTTTATACTTATGGATATTAAAAATGACAAATGACATAAAGGAAAGGAAAAGAAAAGAAAAATACAAGATTGTTCATCTTTCTTCTCCAAAACGTGAGCTACCAAGGAACAGAGGTAAGAATTCCAATTTTTCATTTTTCTCCCTTAAATACTAGGATTTAGGGTGAGCTGGTAAAATGCAAAGTTGTTCTTCATTGAATTCTCTTTCATTTGGTACCATTAGTTCATAGTTTTGCATGAGATATGCTCTTGAATTTGAAGAGAGAAAGTTTAAGGTTATTAGATCTAAATTGAATTAAGTTTTGATTTTAAGGATTAAATGTTTATATAGCCTTTTCATGCTTGATTCAAATTTATTTTCAAGTATAAAGTGAAACCTTAATTTAACAAGTTAGGGTTAATATAAGATTATTGGATTTAAGTTAAATTTGGGGTTTGAAATTAAATGAAAATTGTTGAAATAATTCAATTCAAGGTTAATTTGAAGTATTAGAAAGGTTAAAAGATGTTAAAGATTTGATTTGTAAAAATCTGCCTAGAATTTTAGTCCTTGGCAGTAAGTTTGGAAATTCACCAAAAATTCCATGAAAATAAATAGAAAGTGACATTTATGACATTGTGTTCATGTTTCAGTCTAGTTTCATTTAAAAAAACGGTGACTGATTTTGATTTGTATATCAAAAGATATGAATTTTTAAGTGATGAAAGGTTAGGAGGCAGAGTAGCAGTCTGCTCCGAATTTCAGCACTAGAATTCGACTTTAAAAATTCGTCATAAATTGTATGAATTGAATTTGTGCTTTTCGTTTATATGGTTGAAAAGCTTATCGAATCTAGTTTCTTTTTAGAAGAAACGGAATCAAATTCCGAGTTGTAGATTATTTTATAGAAATATTTTTTTGAAGGTAGCACATGCTGTCATATTATAAAATGAGTGTCTTATTGATATTATTAATTGTGCATGTAAGGGATAAATGCGAAGCACTCTATTAAACACGAGAAATCAAAAATTCAGTAGATAAAGCAAAGGGCCAAACCTGAAGTTCACTTAAGTTATTCAATTTAGTCTGGGATAAGAAGTGTCAAGGTGAGTGCATTTATATGTTTTAAAATGTATTTAGGAAGACTTGCGATAAGTCGACCTATATGATTTTATCGAATTGGTAATATTGACTTTTATGTGAAATATAATATTTTCACAGGCAAAAAGAAATGGTTTTGTACATGATAGGGTATGAATTGCCATATTATGTTTTGTTTATGGTAATCGTATAATCATATATCGATCATATGTTATTGAATGATTTATGGTATAATAGAGTATGAACTGCACTATTATTTTTTTATATCGATGATAGTTTATTTATCATTTTGTAGACTCTCTAGGTGAATGCTGGCAAAAGTGGCAAAAGATATGTGTTGGAAAAGTATGAAAAACATGCCAAGATGAGTCTTTTGGGTGCAAGTATACACAGTCTGCAAGTAATACAGTTGGTAAGCTGTGTATCGATCCCACAAAGATTGTCTTGGAATTCAATTGCTTTGATTGTTACTTGCCTTGAGAAAAAAAGTGATTTGATTTGGAGTTGATTTTGGAAAATAATAAAAAAGTAAAGGAATGAAAGTAAAGTAAAGACGTTGGCAAGGAAGGTGCTTTAATGATTGATGAGCATTGGTAGGGAATGCCTGGTTTTCACGCTTTTCATGTTGTGCCAGCCTTTAATAACAACCTGTCTTGGCATTGTTTGCCGAGCAGATTCTAAATTAGCGAAGCCTCTCTCGATGGTCATTGCCCTAAATTGATCATATAAAAACCCTATATCTCTATAGTGCTTGTTTTTAAATAAACCAATTTGATTAAGATCCAATCTATACTCCTAAGGGGTAGATTTCACAACGAAGTAAGTTCATCTACTTGAACGACTTCTCTTGAAGCTTTTCTCCTCAGTATTCAACAACTTATTCGTTGCCACCCCAAGTCTGTTAAGATATTAAAGAGCAATAGGCCAACAGTGCCAGCTCTCACTTGGCACAGTTTTTAGGAAATATTAAAGTATGTCGAATAGTGAAAACATTGCCAAGGCAGATTTATTATTAAAAACTAAAACATAAAAATAGCATTCAACACAAACATCCCCCACCAACTATTAAATTAGTTCATGGTGAAGGATTTAACCAACAACCCACAAACGTTTTCTCAATACATCATCATTAAAAATAAAGTAAAATAGCTTGAAAGAGAGAGTGGGCTATAATGGGTCTCTCGATGCAGCCCTTCAAGATCCAAGCTTCTCGGCCAAGCTGGTCAGACCACCTCTCCTAGGTGCAGCCGGTTGTCAATCGTCGCAAACCAACTCCTCACAATCCAATCTTCTTCGCCCTAAAGTCTAGTTTGGTTGGTGTTTAAATAGGCATGCGGGGAAGGGATATGATGAGCTCCTCTTTTGAATTTTGAATTTCAACTGCCCAAGGGATAAGGGATT
This sequence comes from Hibiscus mutabilis, assembly GCA_019671005.1. Taxonomy (NCBI): domain Eukaryota; kingdom Viridiplantae; phylum Streptophyta; class Magnoliopsida; order Malvales; family Malvaceae; genus Hibiscus; species Hibiscus mutabilis. Next base: position 16,143,956 of record CM033722.1, on the reverse strand, counting down.
ATCATCTTATCCAAATTTAAATGAGAGCTGATCAGGCTAGGGCTGACGTCATACTGTCGACGCTGCCTTGGCATGAATCTGCCAACAAGTCTTGGCACCATCTTATCCGCTATATTTTTGGAGATTGATCCAATTTCTATCTTTTCGGAGCCTGATCATTTCCTATTTTTTTGGGGTCCAACAGCTTCTTGGCGTGGCATCAAGTTCACTTCTCTGCCAACCAGCGCTTGGCATTTTCTGGTCCATTTGTGCCAACAGCACTTGGCATTCTCTCTGGCGCTCCTTCCTGTGTTGCTTTTCTGGGCCAAACCTGCAAAATTACCAACAAAACAACCCTTCACACTGGCATAGACAAAACTCTAAACTCCTTATGCAAATGCATGATTCTAACATCCTAATGCAACTAAATGTACCTAAAAACAAGCAAAAGCATTGTAAGATTGGCATTAAAAATAGTACTTTTGGAGAGGTAACACATTTACAAAATGATATATTACAAGTGTAAAGATGATGTTTTAATGCCCAAGTTTATTATTGAGAGTTACAGTATAGTGACATGCCATAGAGTCTAGCAGCTGTGTTTGACACTTTTATGTGTCTAGAACTCTAAGAGTTCATCGGTCTTTATGCCCTACTTGTCTGGGACTACATAGAACTTTGGTGCTTAGTACTCTGGGAGTACATCGAGCTTGTTATAGTTACCGTTAATATCTATGAGATACTTAGTACTATGGGAGTACACGACTCACATACGTAGTTCTCTCTTTATGTATATCTTGGGCAGCACATGGAATTGATTTATAAGATGTTTTTAGGAAATTTTGGCAATAAGTGCTTAAACTATGTTTTTTCTTAAGTTATTTACTTATTTATTTTATGAATACGTTATAATGCCTCACTAAGTTCATACTTAGCGTGTGTTTGATTGTGCACACGTAGGTGGTTCGAGACATTGGTGTAAGTAAGGCGTTGTATCAAGTTTAGAAATTTTTCATGAAGCTACCACTGTAATGACATCCTGCTTGAGGTTTTTAATTAATTTTAGTGGCATGTATAAATGAGATAAATTTTTCTATTTTTGTTTAGAGTCTGTTATTTATCAAACAGTTAATTTATTTTTCAAAAAGTAAAAGAGCTCTGATTTTGTGTACAAGTCAACATAAATATTTTCCAAGGTTTTAAATTTTATAGTATTTTTGAATAAATTTATTATTTGTACTATATTAGTTTTGTGACATTTCTGACTCGAATCTGATGATCGGAGTTGAGAAGGAGGTGTTACATTTAGTGGTATCAGAGCTATAGCTTTAGCCGGTTCTGGATCCAAAATGAGCTTGTTATCAGTCAGTAAGTGTATATATGCCACTAGGATGTCATAATTACTGTGTTGATGCTTGAGTGACTTGATGTAACTACGTATTGAATTGATTGTATAAAGCTATAGATATCCAAAGTTGAGAGACCACATCGAGCGATCGAACAGTTAGGTAAGAATAAGTCCAATAAAAATAGTAACAAGGTTAATCATTAATCGTTTTTCGCTTAATATGATGTTAATGTGCTGTTGTAGTTGGAAATACCTAGCTAAACCAAGGTTTATTATTTCAAACCTTGGATATGATTTTAGATGAAATTCAACCCCAAGTTCCTTGGACTTTCATTGCTAGAGAGCTGGAAAGTCTTGAAGTGTTAGACTTTACGTGGGTATTAAAGGAAAACCAATGTGGATAGGCTATTGGTTTGATAAATATAAAAAATGATACTAGACGGGATTCGTTGTGATGATCAGGGAAATGTCGATGTGATAGTAACTTATCTCTTGGGACATAGCACAAGGGTAAGTAAAATTTGTAAGAATTACTCGATAGTAATTCAAAAAAATCAAATTTTTAGTAAGCTTAATGGAGTAGCCTCTTTATGAATTGCGATTATGCTGGGCATGGAATGGTTATCCTCCTATTATGTCATTATGAATTTTTGCTCAAAACGAATAAATCTAAAAGGAACCAGAAAGTTTGGAGATTGTAATGATGAGGGAAAATCAGATTTTTCTTATCAATGTGATTCAACAGTATTTTTTTAGGAAACTGCTATCACAAGGATGTAATAATTTTCTAAATTATGTTTTGAACATACATGTATTCAAAGGTGAACATAGAAAGTATCCCAACTATCAATGAATAACAGGATGTGTTCCTTCAGGAACTGCCAGGGTTACCATCTGATCGTGAAGTGAAATTCAGGATTTAGGTTTTCTCTACACTGAACTTATATCAAAGGTACTATACAAAATGGCTCTTACAGAGATAAGAGAATTAAAGGTTCGATTACATTAAATATTGGATTGAGGTTTTATATGACTTGATATATTACCTTGGGGAATTACATTATTGTTTGTAAAAAGAAAAACGGTTCGATGAAATTATGTATTGATTATCGTCAATTAAATAAAGTGGTAGTAAAGAATAGATAATTGTTGTTGTAGATTGATGATCCCTTTAATCAATTGAATGGAGCAGCAATGTTCCCAAAAATTGATCTTCGATTGGGGTAACAATTAAAGGTTAAGGAGAATAATATTCTTGAAACTGTATTTAGGATATAGTATGGACAATATGAGTTGCGGTCGTTTCTTTTGATCTTACTATTGGTCTAATAGCATATGCGGATTTGATAGATAGAGAGTTCTCTAGTACTTAGATCAATTTGTTTTGGTATCCATTGATGATATTCTAACGTACTCAAAGAACAGAAAAGATTATGGTTTACACCCTCGGGTAGTACTTCAGATTCTGTGAAAAAGAAATTATATGAAAGATTGTCCAAATATGAACTTTGGATATCTGAAGTTGTTTTATTAGGCTATATTGCATGGTCGATGGAATTCTATTGGATTTAAAAAAAAGAATATGACAGAAGCTCTAGTTTTGGTATAAAAAGATTTCACACTTTTCAATAATGCTTTTTATAATAAAGTTAGATACATATAAATGAAAAAGGGTAAATTAGTGGCATATGCATCACGAAAAATCAAGACTCACGAGAGAAATTACTCAACTCATGATCTAGAGTTAGACTCAATAATGTTTGCTTTGAAAATTTGGTGGCATCTTTTGTATGGTGAGTGATGTTATGTCTTCACGATTATAAAAGTCCAAAAAATGCTTGATGGCCCAAAAAGATCAGAACATACGGTAGAGGAGATAGATAGAACTCCTCAAGGATTACAATGTTGCGATTGACAACTATCTTGGAAAGACCAATATAGTAGCCAATGCATTTAGTTGAAAGATATTCTCTACTTTAAGAGCAATGAATGTACAACTGTAATTAAAAAAGAATAGTATGTTAATTATCGAACTTTACCTTAAACCTACTATATAGGCCAGACTAAGGATCGCCAATTGAAATACAAGAAATTTTGGGATAGAATTAAGCAAATTGAAAATGGTGAAACCAAAGACTTTGAATTTAAGTCTGATGGATGTTTATAATGTCGATGGAGAGTTATGTCCTTGATGATAATGAATAAAAATGATAACTTCTTACTGAAGCGAACTGCAATTCAATGATGTCGCATCCAGGAGGCAATACGATATATTAAGATCTAAAAGGTTATTATTGGTGGCCAGGTATGAAAATAGTTGTAACTAAATTTGTTGATAAGTGCTTAACATGCTAGCAAATAAAAGCAGAACATCAAGTGCCTTTTTGATTGCTACAACCAATTTCCATTCCTCTATGAAAATAAGAGAGAGTGACATTGACCCGAGTAAGAAGGGTTCGATTTAGGTGGTTGCAGATAGAATATGATCAAGTTATACACTTTTATTCCAGTTTAGACTGATTACTTAATGAATAAATATGTTGAGCTATACATATGAAAGATTGAAATGTTAAGTGATGTACCAATTTCCATTGTGTGTGATTGAGATTCAAGGTTATTTCGAGATTTGGAGTTCCTTGCACAAGACATTAAGGACTCGGCTTAATTTCAACACTAATTTGTATCCATAGAATGACAAACAATATGAAAGGTTAATTCAGATTTTGAATGATATTTATAGTTTATATTTGATTGAGTTTAAAGGTTCATAAGAAAAGTATGTGTCACTAGATGAAATTTCTTACAATAATAGTTATCAATCAAGTATAAAGATGGCTTAATCAAAAGTGTAGTATGAAAGAAGATTATGATAAACATTTATGAATAGTGTTACAAGCCTTGTGGGAAAGGTAGTTGTATGCAAAGTTACCCAAATGTGAATTTGATTAATTCAAGTTGCATTTTCAGGTCACATTGTCTCAACAAATAGGATCTGAGTAGATCCTAAGAAAGTTAAGATGGTAGCACTAGTATTAATACAATATGAAGTTAATAAGGATTTCATGTTATTTATTTACTGTAATACCCCTAAAACCAAGAATAGGAGTTTTACAAAGTGATCACATGCATGATAATGTTATCTTTGAATTTCTAAAGATTCAATTGAGTCAATTGAATAAGTAAGTCAATGGATTTGAGAATGAAAGAGTAAATTAACCTAAAAATCAATTAGCAAATGAGTAAAGTAATTATAATTCAAGGAGTATGAAGGAGCATATATGAGTATTAAGAGGTTAGTTAGTATGTGACTTGAATTATTAAAATTGAATTGTAAGATGTGAGAATGGAATGATTGGAGATGTAACTAGTATTGAAGGAACAAAATACAAGAAGTTTAAAGTTGATAGAAAAGGATCAAATTGAAACGAGGGTAAAATAAATATTTTTGCATGTGTAATTAGACCACTAATGGTTAGTGGAACACATGTGGCAAAGCCATAATCACATGGCTAAGGAAGATGTAATAGCCGGCCAAGTTGTGGAGAATGGAGAACCATTTTCTCCATTGCTATTGTTTTCATCCTTGGGTTTTTCTCACTTGGCCGATTGCTATTTTGAAGAAGGAAGGGAATTATTGAGATGAATTCATGTAGAGAATAAGGATTTTGGTGAGAAATAAAGAAAGAAAGGTCTAGGATTCAAGTGATTTCAAAAATGAATGGTAAGTCATTTCTTGAGTAATAGGTTAAGCTTAAATTCATAAATTTTGATTTGGAAATTTATATGTTGTTTTTTATTGAAATGCAAGAGCAAAGGAAGCTTAAGTTGGAATCAAATTTGAAGTTTTGAGATGGAAAATCAAGGGAGATTTAAGCACAAGGTGAGCTGATTGTGAATGCAATGGTGTTTCCATGATTCTCATAATGGACTAATATTGTTTAAAGTAGGAAATCTTGTTGTTAATTATGAGAAAATTAAGTTAGATGATTCTGGAAATTTAATTTTAGGAAGGTATTTGTATGGTCCTACAAGTATTTGAGGTCACATTTTGTTTTGATGTACATAGAATCATTGAAACAAAAGTCAAATGCAATCTGCCCAGAAAAGCTCTGTTATGGCAGTAAGTTTAAAAATTCATAAAAAATTGAATATGCTGAGTTGGAAGATGAACTTTATATGTGTAGAACCATGTGTGAGTCTAGTTTAATCTCCAACAAACAGTGATTGATTTTCAGCTCTAAATCAAAAGTTATGAATTTTTAAGTGAAGGTAGTGCAGAAATTCGGGAGACAGATTCTGCTCTAGACAATTTCAGTTTTGAAATTTCTAAAAATTCTCCTAAATGTTATAGAACTTGTTAAATTATGAGGCTTTTACCGTTAAAACCGTGGTTAAATCTAGTTTGTAAAGATATAAAGTGCTTTAAATTCCAGTGTACATTCTAGTCTGGAGAAACAATTCTTTGATGATAGCTCAAGTTGCTAAAAGTTAGAAATAAGGACTCATCTTGAAAATGGAATTGAGAAATGACTAGTATATGTATAGCTATTGCTTGAATAACAACATTGGTCAAGTTTATTGAGTTAATGTGTGATGAGGGCATGTATATTAATGGATGTATGTTTGATTATTTGAGCTAAAGATTGGAAGAAGAAGTTGGAAGTAAGATCAAAGTAGAAGGAAAGTTTGGAATCAAGGGCTCGGATGAATCAACTATCAAAGGGAGGAAGTCTTGGATGTGTTAGTGGATTAGGATATCCCTTAAATTTGGGATATAAGGTTAGTGTAGCTTAAAGTCTCGGGATAGATTAAAACTATTCCAAGCATTTCAATTTGCTTGTTTAATTTTGCTTACTCATTAGGCTAAGATTTGCCCGTACTAATAAGCTTGGATTCCAAGGTAAGTACAAAATTATAAGCTATATGTGATTAAGTATGTTTGAGATACTATGAAAGTTACATGTACATGAATATGTTTGAAATGCTATGAGAGCTATATGTGATTGAGTATGTTTAGGATGCTATGAAAGCTGTATGTACTTGAATATGTTTGAGATGCTATGAAAGTTACATGTACTTGAATATGTTTGAGATGTTATGAAATGCATGCTAGTTTCGAAAGCTATATGAGATTGGATATGATCAAGAAGTTATGGAATGAATACTATGTTCGAAAGTTATATGTAATTAAACTTGTGGATATACTGTGAATCAAGCCTTGACCATTTGATTATAAGAATGTGAAATTGTACTCAAACAAGATTCTGGCATGATGTGATAACTTATAAGTTTTGTATATGTGTTTTTAAGAATGTGGGGATATGCCCATTCCTGATACGGATAAGATATGTTAATTGATTATTTGATTAAGGAGCTAAGCTCGATTCTGATTCTGATATGATAAGATTTAATTGAAAAGCCTTGGTTTTGAGTCAGTCATAGGTATAGTTGGCATGCCATAGAGTCCATTGAGCTCGTGTTTAGGGAGGACTATGGTCCTGGACTACGGTCCTTATTTGGAGACAGTAGGAGGGAAGTGTTATGGTCACTTGGCGACAGTAAGAGCGATTGACCGGTACTTTGGGTACCTTCCTTTTGTCGACAGTTGGCTGGGGATTCGAGTACCTAGGCTGATGCTTGATTTCAAGGATATGTTAAGACTTCATAATGAAACCCAACTAATGAATTAAAGAGATAACTTATAAGACAAATAATGAATAATCTAAATAAGTTTTTCTTTGTAACTTTTTCGTTAAGAAACTTGTGATTTATAATAAGCTATGGAAATTGGAATTTCTCACAAATTATGATTAATGGCTTAAACATGACTATTTGATTTACTAATGACATGTTGGTAATCATTTGATTTACTAAATTGCAAATTAAACTAATGTATTATTTTAATTACTTATGAGACAAGTAACACATGTTTACAATATGTTATGTATGGTACCTTATTTGATAGGTAAATCATGTTTATAATAAGCTATGCTTGATAATTTTATGAATAGTAACATGTTTATTGGAGTGTTTTGATAGAAGTGAACTTGTCATGGACTGTTTTGCAATGTATATTTGTGTATACATGTTTAGTGGACTGTTTTGATAAAAATGAACATGTCATGGATTGTTTTGCAATGTAAATTTGTATACAAATGTTTAGTGGACTGTTTTGATAGAAATGAATATGTCATGGACTGATTTGCATCGTATATTTGTGTATACATGTTTAGTGGACTGTTTTGATAGAAATGAATATGTCATGGACTGATTTGTAATGTATATTTGTATACACATGTTTAGTGGACTGTTTTGATAGAAATGAACATGTCATGGACTGATTTGCAATGTATATTTGTATACACATGTTTAGTGGACTATTTTGATAGAAATGAACATGTCATGGACTGATTTGCAATGTATATTTGTTTATACATGTTTTGATAGAAATGAACATGTCATGGATTGTTTTGCAATGTAAATTTGTATACACATGTTTAGTGGAATGTTTTGATAGAAATGAACATGTCATGGACTGTTTTGCATTGTATATTTGTGTATACATTTTTAGTGGAATGTTTTGATAAAACTGAACATGTTATGGACTATTTTGCAGTGTATGTTTGTGTATACATGTTTAGAGAACTGTTTGAATGAATTCAAGCATGTTGTAGACTGTTTTGAATGTCTAATTGTGTATATATAAATAGTGGACTGTTTTGATTAAGTACAATCATGTAATGGATTGTTTTAAACGTATGTATGTACATGAATTTGGAATTACTTTACATAATTTGGAAATCTTGGGTGAAAGAATAGGAATGGATCACAAAATGTTTAATACATTGCTTACGGTTATTGATGCTACCTCACTAAGCATTTGCTTACCCTATTCTTTCATCACCTTTCAGGGTAGCATTGCGTTTGGTTAACTTTGAGCTTGGACAAGATCACAAGTAGCAAGAAGTACATTTTTATCTCATTTAAGAACTCCTAGTTGGTGAAACATAGTCGAAATGTATGCATAGTGCATATAGATCATTCATTTTGGTTTTACATGTATATAAGTTTGATAAGTATTTAAAGTTTTGTAATGGGCCTTTAATCATTTCTTGATTGTTGCTTGCTTTATATGAATTAATAGTTATTAAGGTTGCGTGGTTGTCTAAATATCTGTAAGAGTCATAAGTTGATAGATCACATTGATGGAATGTGTGTTGCAATCTGAAATATATATGTATCATCTTGTGTTAAACCCTAAATAAAAATAGTGTAGCTTCGAATGGCTTATTTATTGGTTAGAATAAGTAAATGGCTTGATGTCAAAGAATTTTGTATTCAGTCTTGTTATGCAGAGGTTATATGTGTCTGGTTAGGATTGGTTTAAGTTTTGATTGCTTGTTGCTAAGGATACATGTTGGTTGTGATATGAGTTGCTTAGTGGGTAATCGTGGTTAGTAAATCTTGATATTAAATGGTACATCATGGAAGTTTAAAGATTTTTAACCAATGGTTTAATGTTAATTCGAATGATCTTAATCATAGATTGATATGTCTTAAAATGATTACAGGTATGCAAGCTTATAATCGAGTTAAGATTAATAATGTGTATGTATAAAAGGAATCTTATGTGTTAGTAGAATCAATGTAATAACTTTGTGATTTGAAGAACATAGAAGATAGAGGCATTCTAAGATCGAGTGATTGATGTGTATAGTCTATGGTATGTAAATACATGTTTGCATGTAATTGGAATATTAAGTTAGATATTTGAAACAACTTAAAAAGTTTTAAATTACTCTGTTTTTCGAAGGCATGTTCAATTGATTATTTTAAATTTGATCAAGACTCTTTGTATGTTTGTTTGGTAACACGTCCTAAGCCGATTTATTTCCTAGACCGGGTAGGGGGTGTTACAATGACACGTTTCGTAATAGGTTGGATGTGTATTGATGTAACAAGGCTAAAGTAGTGGCTGATGTATTTAGCCAAAAGTCATTCTTTTCGTTATACGCATTAAATGCCCAATTATCTTTGGAAGAAAATAGTGTATTGATTACACAACTTCAGCTCAAGTCTACTTTGACAAATCGGATCAACGATTTATAGATGAAAGATAAGATATGCTTGGAAAGAATTCAGAAAGGTGAAAAGGGAAAATTAAAGACTTTGATGTTAAGTCTAAAGGATGTTTATATTATCAAGGGATAATTTATATCCCTGATGATAATGAGTTAAGAAAAGAACTAAAAGGTGATTGGATCTGATTTAGTTCAGGATGCGGAGAATAAAGTAATAATGGTTCGAAGCAATCTTAGAATTGCTTTAGAATGATGGAAATTATATGTTGATCTTGAAAGAAAAGATATTTAATATGAAGTTAAGGATAAAGTATTCCTTAAAAGTTTCACTTTGGAAAAAGGTGTTATGGTTCGTAGGATAACTAAAGCTTAGCCTAAGATTCATTGACCTATATTAGGTTCTGAAGAAGAATTAAAATCCATAATGTCTTTCATATGTCGATGCTTTTGAAGTGTTAATTTGATTCTTCACATATCATAATACCAGAAAAGGGTTGAGATTCAGTTATATTTCACTTATGAAGAGGAATCGGCAAAGATCATGGCTTATAGAGTCAAAGAATTGAGAAATAAAAGAGATTTCGATAGTAAACATTCCTGAAAGAATCACAAAGTCGTAGAAGCCATATGAGAGACTGATTAGAGAAATAACATGTATGTGCTAAAATTTGAGGATGAATTTTCCTAAAGAGGAGAATTGTAATACCCCAAAGTTTGGTTAATGACTAAAATGAGAAGATTGAAAGTTTGATGTGCAAAGTGAAGTGACCAAAATGAATAAAATGAAATTTTGGTGGCTAAAGTGAAAATTTCTAAAAAGTTTGAGTACTAAAATGGTAATTTTCCCAAAAATATTTTTTATCCCGTAAATGGATAGTTCAGCTAAGAGAAGTGGTTGGAAATGATGTTTTTACATTAATCTGGGATTTCGATTTAAGGAAATTATCCGACAAAGTTTCTAGAATTTTTTGGATAAATGGTTCAAATATAAATATAAGAAAGTAATATTAGTCATTGGATGGAAGGGTAAGAATGCCAATACACATGAGTCTAATGTTAGAATTAATATGGACCATTGGATTAAGATAATTTTCCATGTTAATCCTAGCCATTGGATTAAAGGGACAAAATGGAAATTTAGGTTTGATTCAAGGGCAAAATTGGAAATTGATATAGTTCAAGGGCAAATTGGTAAACTACTAACTCAAGATTAAATCTAGGCCATTGGATGAAGGATGATGATATGTGGCACATTATGGATTCATTGGATTTGAGGGCAAAATGGTCATTTGACTATTAGGATGGTATTTTATACTTATGGATATTAAAAATGACAGATGAAAAAAAGGAAAGGAAAAGAAAAGAAAAATACAAGATTGTTCATCTTTCTTCTCCAAAACGTGAGCTACCAAGGAACAAAGGTAAGAATTTCAATTTTTGATTTTTCTCCCTTAAATACTAGAATTTGGGATGAGCTTGTGAAATGCAAAGTTGTTCTTCTTTGAATTCTCTTTTATTTGGTACCATTAATTCGTAGTTTTGCATGAGATATGCTCTTGAATTTGAAGAGAGAATGTTTAAGGTTATTAGATCCAAATTGAATTAAGGTTTGATTTTAAGGACTAATGTTTGTATAGCCTTTTCATGCTTGATTCAAGTTTATTTTCAAGTATAAAGTGAAACCCCAATTTAACAAGTTAGGGTTAATATAGGACTATAAGATTCAAGTTAAATTTGGGGTTTGAAATGAAAGGGAAACTGTTGAAATAATTCAATTAAAGGTTAATTTGAAGTATTAGAATGGTTGAAAATGTTAAAGATTTGATTTGCAGAAATCTGCCCAGAATTTTAGACGTTGGCAATGAGTTTGGAAATTCACCGAAAATTCCATGAAAATAATTAGGAAGTGATCTTCATGTCATTGTGTTCATGGTTCATTCTAGTTTCATTTAAAAAAATCAGTAACTGATTTTGATTTGTATATCAAAAGATATAAATTTTTAAGTGATGAAAGGTCACGAAACAGAGTAGGAGACTTCTCTGAATTTCATCACTAGAATTCGAATTTAAAAATTTGTCATAAATTTTACGAGTTGAATTTGTGCTATTCGTTTATATGGTTAAAAAGCTTATCGAATCTAGTTTCTTTCAGAACAAACATAATCGAATTATGAGTTGTAGATTACATTATAGAAATATTTCTTTGAAGGTAGCGCAGGCTGATATATTATAAAATGAGTGTCTTATTGGTATTATTAATTGTGCATGTAAGGGGTGAATGCGAAGCACTCCAGTAAACATGAGAAATCAAAAACTTAGAAGATAAAGCAAAGGACCAAACCTGAAGTTCTCTTAAGTTATTCAATTTAGTTTGGGATAAGAAGTGTCAAGGTGAGTGGATTTATATGTTTTAAAATGTATTTAGGAAGACTTGCGATAAGTCGACCTATATGATTTTACCGAATTGGTAATATTGACTTTTATGTGAAATATAATATTTTCACAGGCAAAGAGAAATGGTTTTGTACATGATAGGGTATAAATCGCCTTATTATGTTTTGTTTATGGTAATCTTATTATCATATATCGATGATATGTTACAAAATGATTTATGGTATAATGGAGTATGAACTCCACTATTGTTTTGTTCTATCGATGATAGTTTATTTATCATTTATAGAATGATATATTGCAAGTATAAAGATGATGTTTTAATACCCAAGTTTATTATTGATGCTAGGAATTTGGTATGCGGCAAAATAACCAAAGCGATAATGACAAAGACATGTACAAGAGACAAGATTTAACGTAGTTCGGCATAGCCTACCTCCACAGACGAAAGAAATGAACAATCCACTAATAAAGTAGAGAACCCGAAGAGTACGAATACATGATAAATCATGTAATCCCAAAACACAGTGTACAAATCCCATGACCCGGTGGAACCAAAACACTCTTCACAACATCCCTACATTACCCATCTCTACAACATAGGCACAATAGTTGTAGAGATCCTAAAAGTGGTTACATACGTTGTAGAGATCCTAAAAGTGGTTACATCTCTCCAGAGTAATTCCCCATCTCTCTCATTCTCTTGTTTTCTCATAATTCAACAGGTTAAACCTATTTTATATTTATAGACCCAAATACTTGGTCACCAAGAAACCTTATTCAATAAGATATCTACCTAAAATAAATATTTACACATTAAAGTAAATCCTAATTACCAAGTAATCTTCAACCACTAGAATTACAATAAAACCCAACTTAATTACCAATTAGAATTTGAGTCAAAATATAACAAATCTCCCCTTGACACAAATTCTATTCGAGCATTGGTCTTCAAGTCTTCAACAACTTTAATTTTTACGGAAGCTAAATATCCGTTGAAGCACCGCTGCCAAGTCTTCAACAACTCCAATTCTTACGTAGCATCTGTTGAAGCACCGTTGAATTTTGAGAATTATTCATCCTGCAACTGAAAGCTCGTTGTAGCAATACTCCTCAGGCATGTCTCCAACATCGCACCGCAAAATCCACAGCAAAAATTCCTCCACAATCACGCAGCTTGAACCATAGCTCATGATACTATTTGTTAGGAATTTGGTATACGGCAAAATAACCAAAGCGATAATGACATAGACCAAGACATGGATAGGAGACAAGATTTAACGTGGTTCAGCATAGCCTACCTCCACAGACGAGAGAAACAAATAATCCACTAATAACGTAGAGAACCCAAAGAGTACAAATACATGATAACTCATATAATCCCAAAACCCGGTGTACAAATCCCATGACCCGGTGGAACCAAAACACTCTTCCCAACATCCCTACAATACCCATCTCTACAACGTAGGCACAATAGTTCTAGAGATCCTAAAAATGGTTACATCTCTCCAGAGTAATCCCCCCTCTCATTCTCTTGTTCTCTCGTAATTCAAAAGGTTAAACTAGTCTATATTTATAGACCCAAATACTTGGTCACCAAGAAACGTTATTCAATAAGATATCTACCTAAAATAGATATTTACACATTAAAGTAAATCCTAATTACCAAGTAATCTTCAACCACTAGAATTACAATAAAACCCAACTTAATTACCAATTAGAATTTGAGTCAAAATATAACAATTGAGAGTTACAGAATAGTGGGATGCCATAGAGTCTAGCAGTTGCGTTTGACACTTTTATGTGTCTAGAACTCTGGGAGTTCATCGGTCTTTATGGCCTAGTAGCCTGAGACTACATAGAACTTTGGTGCTTAGTACTCTGGGAGTACATCGAGTTCGTCATAGTTACCTTTAGTATCCAAGGGATACTTAGTACTTTGGTAGTACACGACTCGCATACTTAGTTCTCTCTTTACGTATATCTTTGGCAGTACATGGAATTGATTTATAACATGTTTTTAGCATTATTTTAATCATGATATATAATGGTATGGATTTTTTCTTAAGTGCTTAAACTATATTTTTTCTTAAGTTACTTATTTATTTTATGAATACATTATAATGCCTCACTAATTTCATACTTAGCGTGCGTTTGATTCTGCACACGTAGGTGGTTCGAGACAATGTTTAAGTAAGGCGTTGCATCAAGTTCATAAATTTTTCATCAAGCTACCACAATAATGAATTTCTGCTTGAGGTTTTTAATTAATTTTAAAGGCATGTATAAATGAGATAATTTTGTCTATTTTGGTTTAAAGTCTGTTATTTATCAAATAGTTAATTTATTTTTCGAAAAGTAAAGGAGCTCCGATTTTGTGTATAAAATTTATATTTTTTTTAATAAATTTCATTTTTAACGTATTGGTTTTGTGACATTTCTGACTCGACTCTGATCATCAGAGTCGAGAAAGGGGGCGTTACACCTCTTAAATCCATAAATTACAAATAAAGGAAAAATCACTATATATAGTTTACTTGATATAAATGACTATTTACCAATAATAAATTTATTGTTAAGAAAATACATAATTTAGAAGTAAGGATAAGAGAGATTAGGAACACGAAGTGATAAAGCATAATGTCACGGACCGCAAGTTCGGGTCCGAGTCACATGCATTCCGAGCTGCCCAAGAGTCTTTGGAAGAGATTTTGGGCTTGAAAAGATCACCAGACTTTGCTTGATCCATTGAGGATTCTAGGATGTTTATCCATCCAAACCTATGTGAACACACCATGTGAACATAGAAGATACTTTTCTTAGATAAAGATTAGAATCTAGGGAATATGTTGATTTTGTACTATTGTGGTTGGTGAGTTTTGATCTTAGTTATCGATGTAAATCATTAGGGACCATCGAATGTAAGGTGACTCAACTATAAATAGAGGTCTTCCCCACCTCACTTGTATCATCCATCTTCTGAATAATCAAGGCATTTACTCTAAAATCCTCCTTTTTGTTTTTATTTGTTCTTGAGTGTTCTTATTTTATTCTTATTGGCAATTATCTTTTGTTTGCTTCTTTTTAAAATGATTTTGCGTTTCATTTCCTAGGAAGAGTTTGATCTTCCAAAAACATAAATCAGGCTGACTGGCGTTTGCCTCGAGAATTGTTTAAGACCGTTTGGTTCGCTAAGTTAAAAATCTAGCCCCGTGACAATAGATTCTTGTTAAAGTTGTTATATCACCTTAAACTTACCAATCGTAGGAATAAGCAAATGGAAAATGAGATGAAAGATCAACGGATATATAAGTTGAAACATGAATGGACATCCACATAAATATTATGGTAAACTACTTAAATGACCACCTAACTATGTGGGTGGTTTCGATATGGCCACCGTATTTTCAATTGTGTTAATTTGATCATATAACTATTTAAACAGTAGCAATTAAACCACTTACCGTTAAAATCTAACGGAAGGATGACGCGACAGTTAATAAAAATGTGTTTAATTACACATTTGGTCCATATTACTTTCATAGCCTATCAATTTGTTCCTAATTTTAATTTAATTTAATATATTTAATCCTTCAATCACATAATGACACATGCCAACATCTTTTTTTAATTTAATTTGTATATTTAACCCACCAATTAGATGGTGACAAGTGTCATTAAAGAAAAGAAGTAAATGCTTGAACTGAGAATTGAATGAAAATTGAACCCGAAACAAATGGGTCAAAAAGCAATAACTCTACTGTTGGGGCAAGCTTTCCAATTGGTTCAATATTGTTAACAATTATATTTAATGCGACCTTGTTTGTGAAAATTCAAAAGAAAAAAATAGGATGGAAGATTCCAACCCGGATCTATTTGGATATAAAAACAATGTTTATCCACTACGCCTCTACTAGTAATTAGATAGAATTGAAAACATATTATATATGATTTAAACAACAAATAATAACTATTAAGATAATAATATATTTACATAACGAATAATTAATACTATTATTATTTTCATAAAAATGTCATATTATATTATTAAAGTTATTAATATATTTTAAATATTATTATTAATTACAAGATCTTAGTAACATATTAATAAATATTTTTAATAATAGTTTTTTATAAAAAGTTACTAAAATGTTATATTAATAATACTAATTTAAAATATTATAAGTGTAACACCCCCTTCCATGTCTGGTAGTAATCAGGGTCGGAAGACATTACCGGAAAACAATACGGTGATTGGTGCGGTAATTATTAATTAGCATGCGGTAAAATAAGTTATTAAAAAATCAAACGTAAAATAAGTTATTAAAAAATCAAACAAGTTCAATTAATCCAATACAAGTAGCGATTATCCAATTAGGGCCAATTTTAAACTTTTAAAAGTTATAGGGACTAATCTATAATTCCAATAAATTATGGGTCCAATTCAGAAATTAAGCTTTCTACAATGAAATTCAATCATCAAACAACATGGCTATAAATTTTTATGCAAATCAGAATTCATTTACCGAACCAATTAACTATACAATATTTAGTGACTATTTTGCAAATTCCTTGAATTATTACCTAACTTACCAGAACCTGTACCGATACTCAGGAGGCCATATTGGTACGCCTATGTCTAGACCGTTAAAGTCGTTACAAAACAATGAGTTCGTATCAAAACGATGACCACCCGTATCGATACGCAATGCATTTAATAATTCTCCGAAATTCAATGAGCAAGGTTTGTATCGGTACAGTTAAGGAATCGTACTGGTACAGGTTGACCAGGGATGACTATTTCGATACACCCTAAGGACCGTACTGATGCAATTATTTTCCCAGATTCTAGAGTTGACTTTCCTATCGATATGCCCTTTGACGTTTCGATACGACCCCTTTGACCGGTGTTGACTATGCCCAAATATGCAAGACCGTACCAATACGCCATCACCCGTACTGGTACACCCTGGCCTGTAATGACAGAATTTATCTGGGTTTTTTTTTTTATCAAAATTAACCTATCAAACGATGTCCAAATGCAATGAAATTTTACCAGCAAGTTATTAATACACATTTCTATCAGCATACAAAATTTCAAAGCCATTTGAATCAATTTGCTATGTTTTCACCTTTTTAGCCACTTATGGCAATTTTTACCAACTTTAACATTTACTAAAAGTCATTTTAGGCCATTTTAAACATTCTTATAGCATGCATGGCATACACACAACAAAATACATATAAGTGACTATTACAACAACTATGCCACCATTCTAGGAGTATGTAAGGGAAGTATACATTACTTTAACCCTTGCAAAACTTATCAAAATCCTTGATACGGTTGTCCGATCTCTTAACCACTTGCGTAGCCTAAAATGCATGAAGATGAATGCATTAGGCATACTTTGCCTAGTGAGTTAGTCATAAATAATGTCAATAATCAATATGCATTCAAATGCATGCTTTATCAAAATCCAATGGCAATATATTAATGTTCCATAACAATGCAACATTAGCCAATAACTACATGTCTATGTTCAATATCAAAGATTCATTTAGTTCATTTATAACCCTTGGATTGATCAAGATAATGGATATGAAGATTCCTACGCCTCACCAAATCAATAATGGTCTAGCCCCTCCGCCTCACCAAATGACCAACATAACATCCCTCCGCCTCGCCAATATAAAGGTCGTAGCCCAAGGACCATAGTCCACTCGTACCAATGAGCTCATAAATCCTATGGCATGACAATTGTATCCAAAGTCCACTTGAATCCAAGGTCCAATGATTTAAGCCAATATTCAACATAATATCAATGACAATAAGTTCAATGATTTCAATGACAATAAATCGACCCTTAGGTCCATTTCAATAATCCGGTGACAATATCAACAGGTTCAACAATTTAGTGACAACGATCAATATCAATGACAATATTTCAATACTTAGTGTCCAATAGCCAATGACAACGATGATCTTTCCAATGCTATGCAAATGTTCATAATCAATGCTTAGATGTCAATGATCAATATTCAATAGTTCCATGTCTAGGATCAATACCCCATGATTCAATAACAATGTTCCATATTCAATGAATGGTGTCAACAATCAACAATTCTATGAGGAAGCTTGCCGAAGCTTACCAATAACCCTTCAAAAGGGATTCAATGCAACAACCTTAAAATCCAATGTTAGCTATGTTATATTCAATGAAAATGAAATCGGGAAAGGCACCTAGCCAAATCCTGAGACTCCGACTACACTCACCTTGATTTCAAAGCTCTTAAGGCTCCCGAATTACAATTCCCTTGCCTTTAGCTTTAGTAGGAGATGGTGGTTGATCTTCCAAAGCTTGAGCTAGGCAAAAGATTAGGGAATTTGTTACAATCAAAATCAATTATTCAAAATCAATATTCAAGCTTACTAGAGCTCGTAGACAACATTAATTCCATGGAATTAAACTTATAACACATGGGTTCAACTTCAACTTTTCAAGACCTAATCTTGAAATTAAACTTTAAATATCCATGAAATCTATAAATTGCTTGAAGGGTTTAACTCACCAATCCAAAAGCTTTAACTTGGTGTTTTGAAATAAAAAAACTCCAAGGATTGGGGTGAGGTGCTTGCCTGAGCTTGAGGAAGAAGATGACAACTGTGGTGTTAGCTTGATTTGTTTGGTGGAAATGATGAAGAAGATTGAAGTTTGTCTCGGTTTAGGAAAAATGTTAAGTTTTACTTCTCTTTCCCTTAATATTATGTTTCCGTGAACTTCCCTCGTGATTGGTGGCCTCTCAAGCAACCAATAGTATGGTTTCCTAGCTTGGAAGAAAATCTATTTTATTATGGTAACAAACTCCAATTCTTTTCCCAAGGATAAGTAATCTTTTATGACATAAACTTCATCATATTCATGTGATTTATATCAAGCAAGGAGGTGACTCATACCTCAAAATGGTCAAATTACAAGAATGGTCCCTTAATTTTCCAAAGTTTACACTTTTACCCCAAAACTTTCAATTTTCACAATTTAGTCACTAAAAGACTTTCAATTCTTTCAATAAGGTCCAAGATCATTAATTATGCTCAATTAAGGTTCAATACAATACAATTGAGTACAATAAAGGAGTCGATATATTGATTGGACCATTCCAATACAAAATTTTTGATCACCGGAACCTAATTCTGACTAGACCGGTTTTCGGGGTGTTACAACTCTTTCCCCCTTATGAAAAATTCATCCTCAAATTTTCATCTGAACCGAAGAGATGTGGATATTGTTTCTTCATCAACTCTTCTGGTTTCCAAGTGGCTTCTTCCATTGAGTGACTCATCCAGAGCACTTTAACTAAGGGCACAGATTTGTTACGAAGCCTCTTGACTTCTCTTGCAAGAATCTAGACTGGTTCTTCCTCGTATGTCAAATCCAGTTAAATTTGCACTGCTTCATTTTCGATAATGTGCGAAGGGTCTGATCGGTATTTTCTTAGCATGGGCACATGGAAAATATCATGAATCCTGCTTAATTCTGAGTGTAATGTAAAACGATATGCAATCGGGCCAACTTTTTCAACAACCTCAAAGGGTGCAATGAATCGAGGATTCAATTTCCCTTTCTTGCAAAACCTCAGAATCTTCTTACACGATGATACTTTGAGGAATGACTTTTCACCAACCTCGTGAAGAGACCGCCGGTACACCCTATTGGCGCAGCGAGAAAAATATTCTGGCGATCTCACCAGTAATCCATGTACGATTAATCGAAATTGGGAAGAAGGATGCATAAAACTAACTTAGTTTGCCTAGAAAGAGGTAGAAGAGAACGGAGATGCGATCACTCGTTTTGAATCCTTAGTCGCAACGAAAACATCCCGACCTCTACTCAGTTCACACGGTTGCAAGCAAATAATTTTCTTCTCTAAACTGTTTAGAGAATTTCGCGAAAAGAATAAGTGGCTACTAGACCCTTATGTTCCTTTTATAATACAAGTTCCTTTTATAATACAAATAACCCTAATTCAACTTGAATTAAAGTTGTTGACTATTTTCGAATTTCATGCATAAAAGAGTTATAATTACATTTAATTACTCTGCTTTAATGTTTATCCTTTAAATTCGGAATAATTTAAATTCTATATATATCAAATATTTATAAACTTTAAATTTGAATAATCAAAATCTATATATATCAAAATATACATAAATTTTAATTATATCTTCATTTATGTACAACAACTTTGTACGTGTATTATTCGTTTAACATTTGCTTGATCAAACCATAGGATGTGACCCTGTAGGTTCTTGTAACATTAGTAGCAAATATTAGAACAGTTCTAATATTACAAACAATGAGTGGTGTCTAGCAATGTATCATTGTCGCCTAAGTTACAAGAAGTCATGATTCGACATAACCTCTATGTGATTAACTCTCTTTCTTGCATTACATCCTTTTGTCCTTTATATCTAGATTGGACACAAGTCATGGAATAGTCACACTTGTATAGTCCATCTAATGTTTCTTGATATCTTGAGTAGACTATAACAAACAAATAATTTATGATATCTCATATCAGCTTATTCGAGCATGGCCATGCGTTTCTAGTCTCACTCGATCAAGTGGCCTGTGATATTACTCCTATTATGTAGGAGGGACAAATCCTATGTTGATCACCTAGATCTCACTACATATATTGTGGCATGTCCAATATCAGTCTTTATGATGCAACTAGTTACGACACACTTTTAACTGTATCAAAACATGAGACTATAGATGTCGAGGTAATAATGATCTCAAGTCTGAGGATCATACAATTAGTCATCACTATGAACATGTTTGTGACTGTCACATAATAATCCAGGAAACATGCTCATAGCGGGTCATTCCAGTATGTTGTTCTCTAAAACATACTCATGTGTTGATTTTGACATCTCTATGGCAATGACAACACTTTGCCATCAATCAACTACACAATAGCCTTTAATGTATTATCGTTGTCCAAGCCTACGATAATACTTGGCTATGGACCTTATAAGAATAATCATATTATTCTATGGACTTTATTATCATACAGCTTATATATAAGAACACAGAAATATAACCAAAAATAAAAAATGGCAATGCCTTAATAGAACTGGTAAAGTAAGTATGTGGTTACAATCATCTCATGATTGGTCTTTGGGCATACTCTAACAATCTCCTACTAGCACTAAGACCAATCACTCATATATCTAATACCGAGTGACTTAGTGTGACGATCATGCTTTTGTTGTGTCAGAGGCTTGGTCAGTGGATCAGCAATATTATCATCCGTGTGTACTCTGCATATTTCCACATCTCATCGATCAATGATATCTCGAATGAGATGAAAGCGCCTAAGAATATGTTTGGATCTTTGGTGAGATCTGGGTTCTTTTGCTTGTACAATGGCTCCATTATTGTCACAATAGAGTTCCACGGCATTTGATATGTTGGGAACAACCCCTAGTTCAGAAATGAACTTCTTGATCCAAATAGCTTATTTTGCTATTTCACTGGCTGCAATGTTTTCAGCCTCTGTTGTAGAATCATCTACTGTATCTTGCTTTGAACTTTTCCAACTCACAACACCTCCATTAAGGCAAAACACAAAACCCGATTGCGATCGTGAATCATCCTTATCAATTTGGAAGCTAACATCAGTGTAACCTTTTACACTAAGCTCTTCCTCACCTTCATATATAAGGAATGTATCCTAGTTCTTCTTAAGTACTTAAGGATGTTTTTCACTGCAACCCAATGACTTTCACCGGGATTTACTTGATACGGACTCGTCATGCTTAAAGCATACGATACATCTGGACGAGTACATATCATGGCATACATGATAGAACCAATAACCACAGCATATGGAATCTTATTCATCTATTCTCTCTCTTGTAAGGTTGAATGACACATTTCCTTCGAGAGTGACACGCCATGTCTCATAGGTAGAAATCCTTTCATTCATCCATGCTGAACCTTTTTAGCACTTTTTCTAAATATGTACTCTGGCTCAAACCTAGGAGTCGTCTTGATCTATCTCTATAGATTTTAACTCCTAAGATGTATACTGCCTCACCCAAATCTTTCATAGAAAAACAACTTCCTATCCAAGTCTGTACAGACTGTAAGGTAGGTATGTCATTTCCTATGATTAGTATGTCATCTATATACAATATTAGGAATGAAACAATGCTCCCACTAGCCTTTTTATAAACACAAGGCTCATCTTCGTTTTTGATAAAACAAAACTCTTTGATAGAATCGTTAAAATGAAGATTCCAGCTTCGAGAAGCTTTCTTAATCCGTAAATGGATCTTTGTAGCTTGCAAATCTTTTCAGCATCTTTTGGTTTGACAAAACCTTCTGGTTGTGTCATATACACATCTTCTTCAAGTTTCCCATTACGGAAAGCAGTTTTGACATCCATTTGCTAGATTTCACAATCGTAGAATGCAGCTATCGCAAGCAAGCTCTGGATGGATTTAAATATAGCAACAGGAGAAAAGGTTTCATCATAGTTTATACCATGAATTTGTCAAAACCCTTTAGCGACCAATCGCCCTTTGTATGTTTGTACATTACCATCCATGTCGGTTTTCTTCTTAAAAACCCAGTTGCACCCAATAGGTTTAACCCCTTCAGGTGGTTCAACCAAAGTCCATACTTGGTTTTCTGACATGGAATCCATCTTAGACCTCATGGCTTCAAGCCATTTCTTAGAGTCTGGGCTCGACACTGCTTCTTGATAAGTCCTAGGTTCATCTTGATCCATAAGAAGAACATCACCATGAGTGGTAACGAGAAATCCATATCTCTCATGTAAGTGGCGTTCTCTTAAAGATCTTCACAGTGGTTGTGTTTCTAAATTGGTTGATTGTTCCTCAATAACTTGTGGAACTCGATTTTGTTCAATCTCTGGTTCATTGATCTCTTGTTCTCAAACTTCTCCGAGTTCTACATTTCTACCATTCCTTTTCTTGGAGAGAAATTCTCTTTCGAGAAAAATCTCGTTCGAACAACAAACACTTTGTTCTTGATAGGATTGAAGAAATAATACCCTTTAGTTGTAGTGACCTTAAAATTTAAAAATTTAAAGTTTCGAAATGTGATCGCTAAAAAAAGAGTTATAAGTTTCCTTTTATTTTTGGGAAAAATATTTGAAAATGTGGAAATTCTTTAAAAATCGTATTTTGGAAAATAAAAAGACTTGGAGTCGCCACCGTCCACTAAGGTAGGTCGGACACCATAAAAACCAGAGATTCAATTAGTGTTCTAATTATAAACTAGGTTAAACTAATTATTAACCCAAAATTAATTTTAATCCTAAAAACTAAAAACCTATCATTTTATTTGATTATCTTGAACCATAATAATTAATTAGATTAATTTAGACTAGAATCCCAATAAGCCAAGGAAACTATCTAAAATTAATCAAATTAATTCATCATGATTTTAAATTAAGTGATCTAATGAAATTCCAATTTTATCCCTAAAATAATTAAGAGTCATTCAACCAATTTAATACATTTAACATTTACCCCAATGAGTCAAGGGCGAATTTAAATGAACCAAACTTATTCGAATCTAATGTCTAACTAAGACTTTAAACCTAACCTAAATTTAATTTAATTAAGTTAAAGCCTATGCCCCAATAAAACGAGTACATAATTTAAATTAATTAAATTAAATTTCAAATTCTAAAACTAATCCTAAAGGGCCTAACAAAAAAACAAAGTCTACCCTAATAACAAGGGAATAACAGCACTACTAGGACAAACCTATTCTAACTAAGCAAAATAAAACATGTAAACTTTCATGCCCATGTACATAAATCACATGCATTCGGGACACTAAAAACACATATATACGTAGCAAAATCACATATTACTAGAAACATACATACATCGTAGGCTAAAGAAACAAAAAAATAAATCTACATATAGGTATCGACTATGTATCAAACACCATGTAAAAGAACATACACCACATAATGTACATATCACATATCCACATATATATCTTATCAACATATACGTCATACATTCTATAATACACAAATTAAAAAAACATTAGATAAAAACAGTATGCAACTGAAAATTAAACAAGTATGCAAGATTGAATTAATGCGAAGCAAAACCTAAGGGTTCTGATTAAACAATTTTAAACTGGAAAGGGGCCAAACGGGACATTTACCCCTTTTATAAAACGAATTAAATTAAAATTTAGGGCTTAAATGTATGCATGTTAAAGTTTAAAGGGCCTAGGGTGCAAAAATGCCATTTTGAAAATAATTTTGTTTGATTTTAGGTGAAATCGAAGGCTTTAAAAACCTACGGAGACCAGAGATGTAATTTTGAAAGGGGAAACCCCTAAAAAAGATTAAAAACCGCGCTGAGGACTTAATGAAGTAAATAACCCAGAAGCTTTTATTTTAAAATGCTATAAAAGATATATTTTGCCCTAAACGGCAAAATTTTAGAAACTTTGAAAACCTCCCCCATTTTTTGAAATTTTAGAGTCCCAAATCCTCTGAACTCTCTCTCTAAACACTCATCCCAGCCACCGTGCACCACCGCACCGGCCACCGTTCCCTGGTGCCGGAAAACCCAAAAGTCACCACCAAAAAGCCTCTTTTCAAACCTTAAAACCATATCTGACGTCCAAACATCCATGAAAAACACAAAGCCCACTTCTTTTTTGAGAAAATAGAAATGGAAAAAACCCCTTTTACATAGATCTAAGAAAACATTATGAAAAAATAACCGTTGTTTCTATTTTAAAAAACGACGACGGCCGAGACTATGACCTGACATTTTTGGCTCGCCCTTCGTGGCACAAGGGCCATGGGTTTATTACCGGAGTACGCGAACGGTTGCCAGATCAAAGGGTAAGACTCTCAAACTTTAGATCTAAAGCTTTTGCAAACATGTATGTACGATTGAAAGACAAGACAAGAGATATACCTCTCAAAGGTTCTTTTTTTTTTGCTTTTGTATTGCTCGTTTTGAAAAATACCCGTAGGGTTTACACTGTTCTCCCTTCGGTTTTTATATCCGATAGGAAATGTTACATGAAAATTAATATAATCAGTAGGTGTAATACACTGTGAAATCCGCCGGGATCTTTTGAGTTCTTGTTATTTTTGGCTTGATATGGCTTTTGTGCTTCCTTGTTGTGTTTTTCTCATTTTGGTTGCCTGGGGTTGTATCTGACAATGTTACGTCTTTGTGTTTCTTTGCATGTTCAATCGTGGCTGCTTGGGAGGAGAGAAGGACCACCGGTGGTTGCGGCCATGGCAGATGAGGAGTCAGAGGCTGCCCAAGAGTCAGATGCGTGGAGTTCACGTGCGCGTGGAGAAGCGGGAGTGACCCGTGTGGGCGCGTGATGGTTCTAGAAGGTCCCTGACTTCAATCCTGACCGTTCAAAATTCTTTCGATCCAATGGTCACACTCAATGCGGCATTGGGCATACAGGATGACCCTAGTTAGGGTTTCTTCAAGGATGCGATCTGGACCATCAGATCTTGCTAGATCTGACGGTTGATGTGTGGCTGTGCAAGAGACAGTAGATTAGATTAGGGTTTCTAGTTTGGGCCATTATCGGGCTGAATGTGTAATACATATTTTGGATTTCTTTGTATGTAAATGGTCTGATATTATAGACTTGGGCTTGTTATTTATTAATGGGCGTTAATTGTTTACTTAATTTATGTTTTTGTTGTTTTTTGCTTTTTTTAATTTAATAATAACATATTAATATATAATAATATATAGTAATATAATATAAAATAATAAAACAACCTGAATAATATAACATTAACATAATATGATTTAAAATAAAACTAAAGAAATTTTGTTTTTCTTTTTTTCTTGAATCACGGAGTAATATATAATAGTATTACATTAACCGAATATACCAATAATAATTTTTTGGTTTTTTAATTATAAATAATTAGTAGTAAAAATAAACTAATACTTATAATATTTTGGGGTTTTTTTACACATAGTGACATATACCATATTAATAATATTAATATTAATATTTTTGTTTTTTTGTTTTTGTTATGTTTTTTTGTATTAATAAATTAAAGCCCATTATTCAAATATTTACAAAAAATAAAACCCCTGATAAAATTAGTGATTACAGCTGCTCCTCTTTGTTTATCCTTGTAAAACAAGGATAAAGCAAAGACTATAAGCACTAATTTTATCCGACTTCCCTGTCTGGAGATTCCGCGTTGTGAGTCATTCCTAAGTAGAACCGTTCACCCTTCCTCTTCCAAAACTCCCAGAGCTCCGAATTCTTCCCATGTAAGGCTCGAAGAAAATGAAGCCCTTAAAGTGATGCCTTGATCCTCGATCGTCTCACACCAAATGACACATCGCTTTGAGTCTTCTAGCATGCCCTCGATCTTCATCGCCTTGGCCTGGGGTGATCTCTCGCCTTGAGGATCCCTCATGCTGATGTCCCAATTACTGGTCGTCTTCACACCAAATGATATCCCACTTTGAGTCTTCTGAAATACCTTCGATCTTCCTCATCTTGGCATGAAGTGGTCTCTCGCCTTGAGGATTCCTCTTGCTGATGTCCCGATTGCTGGTCATCTCGACATCAACTAATATCCCGCTTTGAGTCTTCTGAAATGCCCTCGATCTTCCTCGTCTTAGCATGGGGTGGTATCTCGCCTTGAGGATCCCTCATGTTGATGTCCCGATTGTTGGTCGTCTTGACATCAACTTATATTCCGCTTTGAGTCTTCTGAAATGCCCTCGATCTTCCTCGTCTTAGCATGGAATGGTCTCTTGCCTTGAGGATCTCATCTGTTGATGTCCCGATTGCTGGTCGTCTTGACACCAAATGATTTCCCGCTTTGAGTCTTCTGAAATGCCCTCGATCTTCATCGTCTTGGTATGTTTGTAGCTCCTAGATAGCTGAGAGTTCTTTACTCACTATTGGAATCTAATTTTTCTTTTCTGTTGTTTTTCAAATACCTGAAAGAAACATACACAATTATTTGATGATGCTAGTTAGCTTGCTCCTACCTTAAGGATGCCTAACTATTCATGATTCATGGGTGGAATCATTTTTTAAAATCTTGGGGAAAGCCCTTGCTTTCCGATCGGTCACCCTTAGCTCCTATGGGCCCTTTGTTTTCATGGAATCTTCATCCTTTGCCTTGTCTTGAAAGAGTGTGGCTAATTTGCATTTGTCGAAACAAAATCAATCATTTCTTGGAGTTCAACTCTGAAACACTTCCCTCCACTTCACTTGGGATTAAACGTTGTCTCTTCAATAATTCCCCGTAACGAGTCTTCCCATCTTCAGCATTATGACGAACACATGCCCCCCCAAGTCTCAAAACCTTTCCTCATCTTCAATAATGGCATCGCCCTCACTCGACTGTTATCACTTCTATGATTCTTTATGATTAGCCTCATTCTTCCTCAGCCTAGGGATGAAATCATGCCCCATAAGCTTCCAAGCTTTCTGTATTTTGACAGGATCTAATTTTTAGAGTATTTCTTGAACCAAGTAAAGTAATTCTTCTTTCTTCACTGATTCTTCAATTCTTGTTTCAATCTGAAGGGACATTGTTGCCTTACTGGCCCTGCAAAATCTATCGTTTTCCATCTTGTGACATCATCCTCACTCAACTTAGGCTAAACTATCACCTCTTCTACGATTCTTCATAATGAGCCTCATTCTATCTCGACATTAGAGTGAACACCATGCCCCTAAGCCCCAAAATTTCCTTCTATTTGATAAGATCCCAAATCTTCTATTCCGAGCCATACAAAATGTTACGACAGAAAGTTATTTCAAATCTCTGAACTATCTGGTATATTTAATCTTGGGATTATTCATCCCAACCACTGATAAGTTACTCCTTCATTCTAGGCCAACCATGTAGATCTTTGACCTAACACTCCATCCACAGGGCCATGCAAGGAGCTTTTCTTCTCATTCTTTATCACCTTGGTAGTACCTAAAAAAATCTACATCTCAAACGGCTTCATTCGGTAGTCGGGCTTGCCTTAAACATGGCAACCAAAGTTGTTAGGGCGTCAGCCATCTACCTCTTGGTGGATAAGTAAAGCTGATTTCTTCAAAATTCCTAATCAACTCCTGGACCAAATCATAGTATTTGGCGATCTTCTGATCTATTCTTTCTGAGTTGGTAGATTACCAAAGATGAATCCACAAACCTGAAGCACCTTAATCTTCCTTTCTGTGGCTGCCCAGAGTCCTATGACTCAAGCCTCATGCTCGGTTATGTTGTTTGTACAAAAGAATTCCAATCTTCTAGTAAGGGGTAGTAGACCTCTTTAGGGAAACTAATGTTGCCTCTAATCCACGGCCTAGGGCGTTAGATGCCCCATCCAAATAGAGCTTCCACAATTCATTGGTGGACCTCACCTCAAATAAAGCACTAATCAGGTTTTCATCTGAAAAACTAAAATCTAGCGGCTCATAGTCATCTGAGGTGCGGCTTGCCAGCAAATCTGCTACCAAACTTACTTTTACTACTTTCTGGCTCACTTAGAAAATATCAAACTCGGATAGCAATATTTGCCAACGGGCTATTCTTCCGGTTAGTGCTGGTGCTTCCATCAAAAATTTTAATGGATCCATCCGAGAAATTAAGTAGTATGATACAACATGTACTGTATGAGTCGCTTAGTAGCCCATACTAGAGCACAACACAGCTTTTGGATCAATGGATATCATGACTCACACTCGGTGAACCTAAATGGCCTTTTCTTTCTTGTCTATTTCATCATGCTCTTGTTTTTTTCTAAGGCTTCCTAATGACAGGATCACACTTTTCGGTCAATTGTAATTGAGCCTTACCGAGAATCCTCGGACCTCATTCTGAGTTCGAGGTGGCTGATGATCTTGATTTGCTTTTATATTGTCGGGGTCAATCTTGATCCCTTTTCGGCTAACCACAAAGCCTAATAGTTTTCCAGACGTGTTTGCAAAGGTACATTTGGACGGGTTGAGCTTTAGCAACTTCTACAAATTCCCAATATGTTCTTCTTCGGTTCGGGACTGGGCTATTATTCTCATCTGATCTAACGGGATGATCTTTCTTTTATCTCCATGTTGGGCTATAAACATGTCCCCAAAATCTCTCAACTTTCATTCTTTAGTAAGACTCAATCATCACTTTGCAGATACAATCAAGTTGAGTCGTTGAGCTGTGCAGCGCACTGAATATGGCTTTTATTCTATTTAGGATTACTTGCGGGTTTTGTATTAGGCTGATCATGTACATCTTTAACCTAAAACTATTTCTTATAAACCATGCAGAAGAATAATTTTCTTCTTTCTATATCTTGGTAACAACTTATCTCATTTTCAGGTTCGGCCATTAACTTTCGCCTTTGATCTAACGGAAGGATCTTTCTTCAACGGTAGGCCCAAGACATACCCCCTAAGTCTCAAACTTTTCCTTTCCTCAATAAAATTCAATCTTCATTCTTCTGAATTAGCCAAGGCATTGTGACAATCCACTCACTTTGAGTCTTCGCTATTGTCTTATTTAGAATCACATACGGGTTCCGTATTAGGCTGATCATGTGCATCCTTGACTATGCATTCTAAACTCTATACAACAATACAGAGAAACCTTATTCTTTCTATTTTCTTTCTTCTTTCTTTCTTTTTTTTATTTCTCTCTCTTTCTTTTTTTCTCTTTCTTTTTTTTTTCTCTTTCTTTTCTCCTATTTCTTCTTTTTTTCTTTCTATCATTTCAACAAATGATGTTTTTTGGATTAATATACAAAATCAAAATCAACGAAAAAAGAATAGAATGCCCTGGTTATCAAATGCAATAGCGGCTTTAATTCAATTCCCCGACTCAATAGTTTGCCTTTGAATGTTGTGGCGACATTTAAGTTATGAAATTCCTACCAGATTGCTCAGTTCATCCTCATTATTATGGTATTTGCTTGATCTGTTCGAAAACTACTCCTTCTAGCTCTCATTACTTTTCTCCAAAATACATTCATTGTCTCCGAATTTACTTTAAATATCAACTTAAATTTAGTACATGTATATACTTTCAATTACAATTAATATCGTGTTAGTGCTTTCAAAGAGTCATCTCTGACGCTAGGGTATTGAACAGGTGGAACATGGCTCCTTATTGGATTTGTTCTCCCCCCACAGCTCCATCAGGATGCTCTAAAACTTATTGGATAATTCATTGATTTAAGAGATTTATCTCTGATGTTGGGGCATTAAATAGATGGAATCTAGTTCCTTATTAGATTTGTTCTCCTCCCCAACTCCATTAATTGTTCATTTATTGACAGACTTTCCTTTTTAAAGGAATTCCCACATTCAAACTATTCTATTAGTCTTTCTTAGGAGATTTTCTTATCATCGAACATCATCGAAGGAGCAGTAATCTTACGTCTCGTGCTTTACCGACCAGAGTGGTTGAGCAGGAAAGCATACTTTATCGTGATCACAACATTCAATTGATCCTTCATTAGAATCAATGTCGCATCATGCACGTAATATCCGAGACTCTACGGTGTAAGAAAGAATATACATATATATTTACTAAAAAACTGAATCCTTTCATGGAAATGAAAAAACATAAGCAAACATAACACATGCCCTTAGAAAGCGAAAAAGATAACACCTAAAAGCATGGGTAGGATGCATTAGAAATCTTCGAATATTGCAAACTCCTCCATCCTTCCCACTAACTTAGCCTCTTTTTGAACTTAGGTTTTCCATCCTTAAAAGAAAGTACTTCTTTCATGATAAGTTCATAGATTTTGCCTTTCAAAGGCATGCACCCTTCTGTTGTATGGCTAAAGTCGCCATGATGGTACCCACACGGAACCCTGGTATCGAACACATTAGGATTGAAATAAGTATTTTGCCTCACGGGGTACGGCCTCACGAGTTTGTTCTGAACTAGCAAGGGTAGCAGCTCAGAATTTGACATCGGGATTAATATCTTTGTCCTCTTATTACTCTATTTCGCATCCTTGTTATGCTTTTTAGCCTTCCTTGCCCATCTTTTCCTTGGACGGAACTCCTTTTCCTTGAGAACGTCATTATTCTCAAGCATTGTCACTTTTATGGACTCTTCTAGGACTGCCTCTGACTTTAATATGGGTTTAGAACACCTTTTATGGAATGGTTGGGATCATGATAGTTGCTGACATTTTCAGCTTTTGCTGACGTTGGCAACTTTACTTTACCTGCCTCTTTTATTGTGGTGACCTGATCCTCCCTCAATCTCATAGTGCTGGCCATAGCTGGGAAATTAATCTTCAGACCTAGAACCATTTTCACAAACTCTAACACCCCAAGATCGAGAAGGTGTTGGACTTTACGCTTGAAACTCACACATTTTTCGATAGAATACCCCTGAATTCCGACGTGATAGTCACAACTATCTTTCTCATTGAACCATCTCAGATATAGAGGTGACTGAGCTTTGACAAAGCATGGTGCAACCAGTCGGGCGTGCAACAACTTAGAGAACAAATAGGTGAACAGACTTGGAGTGAATTGAAAGTCCTTTACTTTCTTGCCTTTCTTTTGAGGACTGAAAGTTGGGTTTGCCGACAACTAAAGAGATCCTTGTGGTTCTACCTCATCTGTCTTTCAATTTATTGGTGAAGGAAAATCCTTTAAGAGAGGGTCCTCGGTCTCATCCATTACCAGTTTGGCGGGACATTATAAGGCAACACCGCCTACCTCACTCTGATTGGTGATAGCTCAATTTTCATTAGACAAGGTCTCTTCCACTATGAAGTCGTAGTTCTGACTTATCTTTTCAATATCCTCATTCATGAGAGAGTCTTCGGTCAACCTTGCCATACACAATGGTTAGAATTTCTGACTTCAAGGAGACTTGCCTCGTGGCACATCCATCTTTGCCCTTGTTGCATTTACCTGTTTAAGAGGACTTACGTCCTGATCTATCTCCTCTTCGGGACCTTCAGTCTCATTTCTATTCGAGCCTTGCGTATTTGGGGACATGGCATGAGGTGAGGTGACCGTCAGCCCTTTAAGGGCTTTGTAAGTGTCTGTGTTGTTAACCCCCTGATTCAAATGCTTCTGAGCTGGTTCTTGGTCCTTTGGCGTAGATAAGATCTTTAAGAGAGAATTTTCAATCTTATCTAACGCCAATTTGATAGGACATTCGGAAGCGTTGTAGGCTATCTCATATTGATTGATAATGGCTTGATCTTCATCAGACAAAATCTTCTTTGCTGTAAAGACACAATCCCAGTTCTCAATTGTTTCTTCGACCTTCTTTTGAACCAGGGAGTCTTTAGCCAAACTCTTTCCTTTGACCATCACAGTCATTAATTCATCAATTTGCCCCTAGCTTCCTTTTGGAGCTTCTTCATATGCGTTATTATCTCTCATTGATTCCAAACCAGATGTTCTTGAAGCTGTTTAAGCTTATCAACCCTAGCCACTAGGGTATTCATGCTTCCGAAGCTGTATTGGCTAGAAGTCCTTCATTCGTTCTCTCTATTTCCAGAGGTGAATGTTGCCCTTATACTGGATTCCATCTTAGCAAAACTTCTTTGCATTTGTTTTTCGGTGTCGAATCTTTGGCCACTTGAATGGGATCCCCAACAATTAAATTTCATTATTTTGGATTAATGCATGTTATGCAACATAAGTGATTAAGCAAACACTTAAAGGTCATGAATGAAATGCAAACACGAAAAACCAGATTTCTTTCATAAGAATTCTTAATCAATTTCAACTTAGCATTCTTTGCAGACAGATATATCATAATGTAAATATGCTTGAATGCAAAAAGAAACACTGATTTGGCAAATAACCTTGTTAAACGACTGTCATCGATGGAAACTTTATTCCATTGCATCAATTCAAAGAACACTGCTACGCATACGGTTCTAGGCTAGCACTTAAGTCAATAATCTCTCTCAAGATCCAAGCAAACTTCTCTCCTTCCTCAGATTCGTCATCCATGCATTCTTGGAGCTCGGTAGCATCTTCCACAAGGACTGCACCTTTCGGGCGACTTCTTATATCTAGGTCATGAAGTGTGCCAAATCTTGATCTTGCCTCCAAATGGTATAAACGACAAACTAAAACAGCACCATCGTAGGCATCCGATGCACTTGAATTGCCCCCTATAAAGCTCGCCATTTGTCCTTTAAGTTGTTGGGCCTCGGTCCCTAAATCCTCGATCCGATCCCTCAAAGCCTAGTTTTCTAAACTACTAGCATCTAGCTTCCGGGTAAAACCCTTATGCTTGAAAGATATTTTTCTAGTTGTTTTATCAGAGCCTTTAATGCCTTGTTCTAGCGATGTTCATTCATAAGCTTCGTTGAATGAGAAGTCTTCAAGCTCTCCATGGTAAGTACTTAATCCTTGTGCTCGATATTCCCTCTTATAAGCTTCGGTTCTCATCAATTTTTTGTAATTCACGCAGGATAAATACTCCTCGATCATCGGTATCAAATCGACGTTGCTAATTGTAAAACAACTGCAAGCTGGGTTCCAAAATCTCACCAAGGCTTATAGTAGCAACTAATCAACTGGAACATCTAACAAGTGTGCTATGTCACCATGCTTGCTTTTGAAGACCTCTCTAGCTTGATAGTCTCAACTGTGCCATAATGGTCTCAATTCTGACACATCGTTGTATTTAGTGTTCATGAAAGTTTTGGCTGAAATCACTGGTCTATATCTAATAGAAACATTGTCTCCGTCATGAAGCTGCTCGCCTTCGGACCATACTTGTACCTCGGAGTTCTTCTCATCAGTGCTACGAACTAAGTCCTCCATTGATCAAGTCTTTAAGTTTAGACTATTTCTGAATCAGTGTTTTCTTCATGATATGACAATATATGCAAAACAAATCATAATGGGAGAAGAATAAAAAAACAAATGAAATATGTTAGTAACGAAATAAACAATTTCAAAAATGCAAAATATAAAACACAAATTAAGGAGCAATAGACAAAAAGATACATAAAAGAAAATCCTATCCATGAATTCTAAAATACTATGGTTGTCCACATGGCTCTAATTGGGGTGGGCTCCTAGGTTCTTACACATGGGTTTGGTTCTAGAAAGGGTACCCGAACCTATCTTGCTGCCTACTAAGACAACAAGAGCCCCAATTCTGGCCCATTACAGGCTTGCGAATTGGATTCGGTTTGAGGGAATGCACGACCTAGTGAAGTGGAGGGCTGCTCACTTGTCAAAAGGCGTGGACTCCGGAAGTGAATTACCGACCCGTGGAGGGCTGCTCATTTGGATATGTACTGTTTCACTCCCACTCAAGGGACAAAGCTCGGTTATAGAGCTTGATGATCATGATGAACATATGTCGGTGATTCCTTAGAAATTAAATGAGCAATTAATTCAAAACTACCAATTATCAAAGCCTGTACAATCAAAGTCGTATTTTCAAGAACGAACAAATTAATTGAAGTCAATTTAAATTTCAAAATTTCCATCGTTAAAAGCAACATAGATTTTCTTGGCTTAACTCTCTTTTTGTTTTGTAAAAACAAAAATTGTCCCCAGCAGAGTCGCCAGCGGTAGCGACCTTAAAATTTAAAAATTTAAAGTTTCGAAATGGGATCGCTAAAAAAGGAGTAATAGGTTTCCTTTTATTTTTGGGAAAAATATTTGAAAATGTGGAAATTCTTTAAAAATTGTATTTTGGAAAATAAAATGACTTCGAGTCGCCACCGGCCACTAAGTTAGGCCGGACACCATAAAAACTAGAGATTCAATCAAAAACGGGTTCGGGAGTTGGTTACGCATGGGGAAGGATTAGCACCCCCATCGCGCCCGGAAATCGGTACCAAAATATATATTGCCTTTAATTTGATGGAAATTATTGAAATTTAAACTGAATTTAATTAAATTGTTCATAATTGAAAATAAACTTTAATTAGACAGGCTTGGTCAAATTGCTGTATTTGAATTAATTAAACATTTAATTAATAAGGGTGACGAAACTTTGGACCATAGATTAAACTGACATCGAATAAGCCTAACTGTCGTGTTAATTTATGGTTCGAACTACGTTCATCACCTTTATGCATGATGCAAGCAGTTAAACATGATGAAATGACTTGTCAAAATTTTAATTCGTTTTAAATTACCTTTAGACGATAAGGATTAATTCGAATATTTGGTCAACATCCAATGAGCCATGATTGTTACGACACAAATATCAGAATTAATAAATATCTCCGTTCTATAATTTAAATTGATTAATTACATGCAATGTCCAATTTAAATAAAAAGTCACATTGATGACAGTTAAAATGCACGACATAGAAAGGCACAAAATTAAACCTAAGGCCCACTAAAGCCCTAACCTAAAAAGGCCCAAATTATTGAACATTCAATTAGTATTCTAATTATAAACTAGGTTAAACTAATTATTAACCCAAAATTAATTTTAATCCTAAAAACTAAAAACCTATCATTTTATTTGATTATCTTGAACCATAATAATTAATTAGATTAATTTAGACTAGAATCCCAATAAGCCAAGGAAACTATCTAAAATTAATCGAATTAATTCATCATGATTTTAAATTAAGTGACCTAATGAAAATCCAATTTTATCCCTAAAATAATTAAGAGTCATTCAACCAATTTAATAAATTTAAAATTTACCCCAATGAGCCAAGGGCGAATTTAAATGAACTAAATTGATTTGAATCTAATGTCTAACTAAGGCTCTAAACCTAAGCTAAATTTAATTTAATTAATTTAAAGCTATGCCCCATTAAAACGAGCACATAGTTTAAATTAATTAAATTAAATTTCAAATTCTAAAACTAATCCTAAAGGGCCTAACAAAAAAAACAAAGTCTACCCTAATAACAAGGGAATAACAACACTACTAGGACAAACCTATTCTAATTAAGCAAAATAAAACATGTAAACTTTCATGCCCATGTACATAAATCACATGCATTCTGGACACTAAAATCACATATATACGTAGCAAAATCACATATTACTAGAAACATACATACATCGTAGGCTAAAGAAACAAAAAAATAAATCTACATATAGGTATCGACTATGTATCAAACACCATGTAAAAGAACATACACCACATAATGTACATATCACATATCCACATATATATCTTATCAACATATACGCCATACATTCTATAATACACAAATTAAAAAAAACATTAAATAAAAACAGTATGCAACTGAAAATTAAACAAGTATGCAAGATTGAATTAATGCGAAGCAAAACCTAAGCGGCCTGATTAAACAATTTTAAACTGGAAAGGGGCCAAACGGGATATTTACCCCTTTTATAAAACGAATTAAATTAAAATTTAGGGCTTAAATGTATGCGGGCTAAAGTTTAAAGGGCCTAGGGTGCAAAAATGCCATTTTGAAAATGATTCTGTTTGATTTTAGGTGAAATCGAAAGATTTAAAAACCTACGGGGACCAGAGATGTAATTGTGAAAGGGGGAAACCCCTAAAAAAGATTCAAAAACGCGTTGAAGTCTTAATGAAGTAAATAACCCAAAAGCTTTTATTTTAAAACGCTATAAAAGATACCTTTTGCCTTAAACGGCAAAATTTTAGAAACTTTGAAAACCTCCCTCATTTTTTGAAATTTCAGAGTCCCAAATCCTCTGAACTCTCTCTCTAAACACTCATCCCAACCACCGTGCACCACCGCGCCGGCCACCATTCCTTGGTGCCAGAAAACCCAAAAGTCACCACCAAAAAGCCTTTTTTTGAACCTTAAAACCAGATCTGACTTCCAAACATCCATGAAAACACAAAGCCCACTTCTTTTTTGGGAAAACGGAAATGGAAAACCCCCTTTTACATAGATCTAAGAAAACATTTTGAAAAAAGTAGTTGTTTTTGTTTTAAAAAACGAAGACGGGCGAGACCGTGACCTGATATTTCTGGATCACCCTTCGTGGCACAAGGGCCATGGGTTTATTACCGGAGTACGCGAACGGTTGTCAGATCAAAGGGTAAGACTCTCAAACTTTAGATCTAAGGCTTTTGCAAACATGCATGTACGACTGAAAAACAAGACAAGGGATATACCTCTCAAAGGTTCTTGGTTTCTTTTTTGCTTTTGTATTGCTCATTTTGAAAAATACCCATAAGGTTTACACTTTTCTCCCTTCGGTTTTTATATCCGATAGGAAATGTTACATGAAAATTAAAATAATAAGTGGGTGTAATACACTCTGAAATCCGCCGGGATCTTCTGAGTTCTTGTTATTTTTGGCTTGATATGGCTTTTGTGCTTCCTTGTATTTTTTCTCATTTTGGTTGCCTGGGGTTGTATCTGACAATGTTACGTCTTTGTGTTTCTTTGCATGTTCAATCGTGGCTGCCTGGGAGGAGAGAAGGACCACTGGTGGTTGCGGCCGTGGCAGATGAGGAGTCAGAGGCTGCCCAAGAGTCGGATGCGTGGAGTTCATGTGCGCATGGAGAAGTAGGAGTGACTCGCATGGACGCGTGATGGTTCTAGAAGGTCCCTAACTTCAATCCTGACCGTTTTTTCGATCCAATGGTCACACTCAATGCGGCGTTGGGCAGACAGGATGACCCTAGTTAGGGTTTCTTCAAGGATGCGATCTGGACTTTCAGATCTTGACAGATCTGACGGTTGATGTGTGG
This sequence comes from Hibiscus mutabilis, assembly GCA_019671005.1. NCBI lineage: Eukaryota > Viridiplantae > Streptophyta > Magnoliopsida > Malvales > Malvaceae > Hibiscus > Hibiscus mutabilis. The sequence goes on along the minus strand of CM033722.1, from coordinate 16,106,459 downwards.
CTGCGCAAGAGACAGTAGATTAGATTAGGGTTTCTAGTTTGGGCCATTATCGAGCTGAATGTGTAATTAATATTTTGGATTTTTTTGTATGTAAATGGATTTATATTATAGACTTGGGCTTGTTATTTATTAATGGGCATTAATTGTTTACTTAATTTATGTTTTTGTTGTTTTTTGTCTTTTTTAGTTTAATAATAACATATTAATATATAATAATATATAGTAATATAGTATAAAATAATAAAACAACCTGAATAATATAACATTAACATAATACGATTTAAAATAAAACTAAAGAAATTTTGTTTTTATTTGTTTTCTTGAATCACAGAGTAATATATAATAGTATTACATTAACCGAATTTACCAATAATAATTTTTTTGGGTTTTTAATTATAAATAAATAGTAGTGAAAATAAACTAATACTTATAATATTTTGGGGGTTTTTTACACATAGTGACATATACCATATTAATAATATTAATATTTTTGTTGTTTTTGTTTTGTTGTTTTTTGTATTAATAAATTAAACCCCATTATTCAAATATTTACAAAAAATAAAAACCTCGGATAAAATTAGTGATTACATTAGTTTCTTTAGGATATCCTACAAAGATGAATTTTTGAGATTTGGGTTTGAGCTTTGTAGACATATGATGTTTAACATAAGCTTCTCAGCCCCAAATCTTCATAAAAGACATACTAGGATGTTTCCCAGTTCATATCTCATATGGTGTCTTTTGAATCGATTTAGATGGAACACAGTTTAGTGTGAAAGCAGCTGTCTCAAGTGCATGTCCCTAAAAAGAAGTCAGAAGATCGCTAAGACTCATCATCGATCGAACCATGTCTAACAAAGTTCGATTCCTCCTTTCAGAAACTCCATTCCACTGTGGTGTACCAGGTGGTGTAGGTTGTGAGACAATCCCACATTGTTTCAGGAGTTCATCAAACTCTAAGTTCAAATATTCTCCACCTCGATCTGATCAAAGTACTTTAATAGCTTTACCTAATTGGTTTTGTACTTCATTCTTGAACTCTTTGAACTTTTCAAGGGCTTCAGATTTATGGTGCATGAGGTAAACATACCCATACCAACTGAAATCATCAATGAAAGTAATGAAGTAGTGGAAACCCCCTTTGGCTTGTGTATTCATTGGCCCACATACATCACTATGTATTAATCCCAATAAATCACTTGCTCGCTCACCTTTACTATTAAAGGGAGCCTTAGTTATTTTTCCCAATAAGCAAGATCCGCATACATCAAATTGTTCGAAAACAAATGAATCTAAAATTCCATCTTTATAGATCTTTGATATACGTTTCGCACTTATATGGCCTAAACGACAGTGCCAAAGATAAGTTTGAGTTGAGTCGTTTGTTTTTGATATTTTATTATTTATGTTATAAATGGAATTATCTTGATCTAAAATGTAAAGGCCATTAACCAGTTGTGCCGATCCATAAAAAACATTACTGAGATAAAATGAACAATAATTATTCTTAATAATTATCTCAAAGCCTATCTTGTCCAAACAAGAAATAGAAATAATGTTCTTAGTCAAACTGGGCACAAAATAACAATCCTCTAAACATAAATCAAGTCCACTAGGTAAAGATAAAACATATGTCCCTAAAGCTAATGCAACAACTCTTGCTCCATTTCCAACTCGTAGGTCCACATCTCCTTTAGCCAGATTCCTTCTCTTTTGTAGTCCCTGTACAAAAGTACAAATGTGAGAACCACAACCGGTATCTAATACCCAAGAAGTAGATTTTGATAAGTTAATATCAATAACATAAATACCTGAAACGGACGTTCCATTTTCTTTTGCCTTCTTGACTCTTCAAGATAAACAGGCCAGTTCCTTTTCCAGTGTCCGGTTTTGTTACAGTGGAAACATTTTCCTTCCTTGCTTACTCCTCCTTTGGGTTTTAATGCATCATTTCCTTTGGGCTTGGCCTTGCCATTGCCTTTAGACTTTGGCACTCCTTTTTTCTTACCCTTCCCCTTTTCCTTGCGGACCATCAGAATGGGCTTAGGTCCAACCTTTTTCATGTTACCTTCAGCAGTTCGTAACATGCCGAGTAACTGTGGCAAAGTCTTGTTAATCTCATTCATGTTGAAATTAAGGACAAACTGACTAAAGCTATTTGGAAACGATTGCAAAATAACATAAGTAACTAACTCATCTTTGAGAGGGAATCCCAATTTCTCCAGTGTTTGGATATAGCCCATCATCTTGATGACATGGGTTCCTAAAGAGGATCCCTCAGCCATTTTACATTCAAACAGAGCTTTTGAGGTCTCATACCTATCTTGGCATGCTTGCCCCTCATACAATTCCTTGAGGTTTTGAATCATATCATACGCTACCATGTCTTCATGTTGCTTCTGAAGCTCAGGGGTCATGGTAGCAAGCATTAGACATCCTATGTCTACCATATCATCCATGTATTTCTTATACTTCTCTTTGTCAGCTCTAGAGGCAGTAGCTGCCGGTTTATCAGGAACAGGTTCTTCGATGACTTGTAATTTCCGCTCTTGTTTGAGAACAATTCTCAAATTACGAAACCAGTCAAGGAAGTTCAAGCCATTTAATTTGTCCTTCTCAAGGACCGATCGCAATGATAAAGCGTTTGTTGCCATTTAATCTACAATGATAGAAATATATATATGTGAGTAAATCCTTACCAAGTTTAAAATCTTTAACATGTCTTTATTAAAGAGGCTCCTACTATTTTATTCAAAATTAAAAACCCTCATATTTTAATTCAAAAAAACATCTTAAAGTTTTTCTAGTGATTGAGGATCCATATTTCACCTTCTCCTAAGTCAGCTTTGGCTTTAACTCTTAAGAGAATGGTTATTTAGGTAAGCAACTTCTTGCTAATTACATCTCATGTAATTTCTTATTTTGGTGATCATCTCATGATTAACCAAATAACTAACCTCTAGGTTTCTAATCCTATTAGAGTAACCTAGCTAAGTTATCAACCAATATTTCAACCGAAGAATATCACTTATTTATTCTTTGCGTTTAACCGGGATATATCCATGTGCCTTTACTTTGGCAAAACCCACATAATATCGATCGAGGCTTTAACGAGGGTAAATATTGGGAGGTTATATTAACTTAGATTTTTTTAGGGGTTTTAATAATAATCTCACCATTTAATCTTTTACTTGATCTTATCAATTAATTAGCATGTTAACATACCATCCATAGCATCACATACATGAAAAATATAAAGCAGTAAATAGATGCAACGGTTATGGCCCTTTAAACTATGGTGGCCCATCCCAAGCCAATGGGAGAACCAAAAGGATTCCTAAGGTAATAATCGTTTCACAAGCTTCAGGCGGCCCATCCTTCTAATCCTTTCGAATCTTCGTAAATTACAATTTGAGAAACTCGTTTTACATACGAGGGAGTAAGATGAGAATAGAATTTTCAATAGAAATATAGAGAGGCACGACATGCAGGCCGTATTTAAAGTTACAACCTTTTGTAAATAAAACTAAATGGGCTTTAGGGCTATAAACATGCATTGTAAAAACACTGTGCATATCAATCATAGCATACACATGTTTTATTTTGTTTATTAAAATTACCGATGTGAAGCTGCGAACTTTGTTACCTACGAAGGGGTCAAGGGGTGGAGCCCCTTGCGGGGGTCCGGTTGCCCCGATGAAATCGACTGGGGTGCGTGTCGTGCCTCACGATTTGATAACTTTTATCAACATAATCGTGTTTTTGGGATTTTCAATCCTGGTCATGATCATCACCCCAGAATCAACATATTAACAGTTAACGTGTGATTTATCAAATCCTAAATAGTAACCACTATGATGATTAACGCTTAACCATCAATTTGCAGGAACCACATTAAACATGATTAACATATTAATCGTGATTAAATAGATTTATTTGCACAAACATCATATATTTGTTAAAATAAATTGACATATATCTATGCATCTCATATAATCGCATCACACAAGTATTTAACCCTATTTCGTATCGCAAAACTGGCTCTGATACCAGTGAAGAGACCGCCGGTACACCCCATGGCCCAGTGAAAAAAATATTTCGGTGATCTCACCAGTGATCCATGTATGATTAATCAAAATCGGGAAGAAGGATGCAGAAAACTACCTCAGTTCATCTAGAAAAAGGTAGAAGAGAACGGAGATGCAATCACGATCACGCGTTTCGAATCCTTAGTCGAACGAAAACGTCCCGAACTCTACTCAGTTCACCCCGTTGCAAGCAAATAATTTTCTTCTCTAAAATGTTCAGAGAATTTCTCGGAAAGCATACATGGCTGCTAGACCCTTATGTTCTTTTTATAATACAAATAACCCTAATTCAACTTGAATTAGAGTTGTTGACTATTTCTGAATTTCATGCATTAAAGAGTTATAACTACATTTAATTACTCTACTTTAATGTTTATCCTTTAAATTCAGAATAATTTAAATTCTATATATATAAACTTTAAATTCGAATAATCAAAATCTATATATATCAAAATATACATAAATTTTAATTATATCTTCATTTATGTACAATAACTTTGTACGTGTATTATTCGTTTAACATTTGCTTGATCAAACCATAGGGTGTGACCCTGTAGGTTCTTGTAGCATTAGTAGTAAATATTAGAACAATTCTAATATTACAAACAATGAGTGACGTCTAGCAATGTATCATTGTTGCCTAAGTTACAAGAAGTCATGATTCGACATAACCTCTATCCGATTAACTCTCTTTCTTGCATTACAACCTTTTGTCCTTTATATCTAGATCGGACACAAGTAATGGAATAGTCACACTTGTATAGTCCATCTAATGTTTCTTGATATCTTGAGTAGACTATAACAAATGAATAATTTATGATATCTCATATCAGCTTATTCGAGAATGGCCATGCGTTTATAGTCTCACTCGATTACATGGCTTGTGACATTACTTCTATTATGTAGGAGGGACAAATCCTATGTTGATCACCTAGATCTCACTACATATATTGTGGCATATCCAATATCAGTCTTTATGATGCAACCAGTTACGGCACACTTTTAACTGTATCAAAACATGAGACTATAGATGTCGAGATAATAATGATCTCAAGTCTAAGGATCATACAATTAGTCAACACTATGAACATGTTTGTGACTGTCACATAATAATCCAGGAAACATGCTCATTGCGGGTCATTCCAGTATGTTGTTCTCTAAAACATACTCATGTATTGATTTTGACATCTCCATGGCAATGACAACACTTTGCCATCAATCAACTACACAATAGCCTTTAATGTATTATCGTTGTCCAAGCCCACGATAATACTTGGCTATGGACCTTTTAAGAATAATCATATTATTCTATGGACTTTATTATCATACAGCTTATATATAAGAACACATAAATATAACCGAAAATAATAAATGGCAATGCCTTAATAGAACTGGTAAAGTAAGTATGTGGTTACAATCATCTCATGATTTGTCTTTGGGCATACTCTAACACCTCGTATTGGATGTCCTTTCGTCTTAGATCAGCATAAGCTTTTTGTCGGTCAAAGGCCGCCTTCAAGCGATTATGGATGATGGCAACCTGCTCTTCAGTTTCCCGAAGTAGGTCAGGACCCAACATCTTGCCTTCACCGAGTTCAGACCAACATAGAGGGGTTCTGCAACGTCTGCCATACAACGCCTCAGAAGGTGCCATTTCGATGGAAGCTTGGTAACTGTTGTTGTCTGCAAACTCGACAAGGGATATGAATTTCTCCCAAGATCCACCGAAATTGGTGATACATGCTCGAAGCATGTCTTCCAGAATCTGAAATGGAAGATTTCAAAAACAAGGTTTGTTTGTATAGATTCGATAGAATGAGGTTTTAATATTTACCTGAATTACCCTTTCTGCTGGCCGTCAGAGTAAGGGTGGAAAACAGTACTAAGATTTACTCTGGTGCCCAGAGCTCCCTGCAACGATCTCTAAAATTGAGAAGCAAATCATGGGTCTTTGTCAGAGATGATAGATTTTGGTACTCCATGAAGCCTCACAGCTTTCTTGACGTACAAGTTAGCTAGTTTTAGAAGATCGTAGTCCATTCTAACCAATAAGAAGTGAGCTGACTTGGTGAAACGGTCCACAATGACCCATATAGCATCATGTTTGGTGGGAGTTAAAGGCAAACCACAAATGAAGTCCATGGTTATCTTCTCCCACTTTCATTATAATAGATCGATCGGTTGCAAAAGACCGGTAGGCGTACGATGCTCGGCTTTGACACGCTGGTACGTAAGGCACTTAGACACGAAATCAACTATGGCACTATTGCCTGTCCTCAAGAAATGCAAAACTAACAATTACCTACCGAGACTTTAATCATCAAAGACATGCTTCAAACTTGAATTCAAACCTCAGAACTGTGGCACAAAGTATGATCACCTTTTAATTTTTCGGATAGCAAAAAATTACCCGGAACCAAACTATAATGCTCGTGAAAATGTGTGTGCATAGTTGTATACAAGTTGATTTTCAAGATTCTATGTGAACAATAGGCTTTTATCAATTTAATTACCAGGGCATTTATTAATCCACAACCATGGCATTTTTAGGGCTTCAGCTCACCACAACTACTTTCCTAGGCTTGAAGATAAGATTAGAGCAAACAACGAACCCCCTAGCCTATTAAGCAGAGTCATCATGTGAAGTCTTTCATTCACTCATGCTAATCTGTCTTTCCTACTTAATATTTTTCAAGCGTACTGGACTAATCATAGCAGTGGAGTGTCCTAAGAACATGGTTTTTATTATAAGTCGACTAGAGCCTGTTTCAAGTACCTCTAGCGAAAAATTTTGATTTTAAAGTTCAATTTTACCCATATTTTAAGCAACCTAAGTTCACTAAGTTTTTTTCAATCAACAAGTCACAACTATATAAGAAAAAAGTTCAGCATCATAGTAAAATTCTTAAGTTCTTTTCATACAATCCTTAAATTAAAGGTTCTTTCAATTAAGTGCAGTGGCAAAAATTCATCATTGGATATTCAACAAGTCTTAAGCAATTAAATCCAATCAAAGGCATGGCAAGTAACATATGCAACCTATATGTGATTACTAAAGATGAATGCAACTAAACATGAAACTAACTAGAAACAAACACCCCCCAAACTCAAGAGAAGCATTGTCCCCAATGCATGCAATTACAGAAAAGTAAAAATAAACTAAAATGCAAATGGGTTAGTCAAAAAGGTCGTCACCTTGGATGACGAGTTTCTTTCGGGCCGTTTGCTTGATTCTTTTCCCGGAGCGCGGTGGTTGGATGCGGGTGGCTGGTGGTACGGCTTGAACCTTTGCAATCTCATTGCTTGCTTTGCTCTCATAATCGGTTTCTTCAATGATCAAATCTGTGTAGGGATTCAGTGCAAGTTGGTTTAGCCATGGGTGCTTTACCCTTGTCTTGTACAGTGGTTGCCTCGGTATCATTAGTTGCCTGGGCAACTAGTTCGGTAGGAAATACCAGGAAAGACACAGTGCTATCGGGATATTTCTCCAACATCACTTGCGTGATGGCGGTGGTGTGGTCCTTCATGAATCGCATGAATAGCCTCCAGTACCCTACAAATTGCTCCAATCGGGTGGAGAGTGCATGGAACATCTCTTTGATTCGATCCATGTTCACTAATGTAGGATCGGTTGCCTGGGCATCAAAGCCTGTCGAGGCATCGGGAATTGCCAAGGCAATTTTGGTTGCCTGGGCAATTTTTGGTATTAGGGTTTTCTTTGGCACTTCTTGTTCTTTCATCGCTTCCTCACCCATAATCCTCAAGTATTGAGCTCAGTTCCACCCAGTTTTCGAGGGCAATTTCTCATCTATAGGATCACTTGGCACCTTCTCTTTCTCGCATAGTTGGGATATTAGGCTCAGAAAGAAAAGAGAACCTACATCCTTTTGACTACAAGCAAATATCTCATCACATATAATTTGTCCAACATTAATAATTTGCTTGTTCAAAATAGAATGAATCAACAAAAGATGAGAATATGAAATTGTGGTATTGTGTATGGTGGGCATTAAGCAAGTTTTGACAAACTTATTCCACAGTTTGGCCTTGGGTTTAAGCATGAGTCGATTTACCGTCCCTTTTAAAGCTCCTCGATTCCATTCGGCGCCTTCAATGGTGAGGTCCTTGAATACCTTTTCGACTCTTTCGGCCGTTATGTTGTCGACAAAGGCATATCCCGTAAAAGGTGTTGATCGTGTTGGCATCTATGAGAATTGCCCTGCCACGAACAAAACATAGGGGTTTTCAGGGTTAGAAGCATGAAAATAAAATTCCCTTACCCATGATACGTTGGCGGGTTTTGGTTGATGGCAAAGAATTTGCAATTTGTGTTGCTCGATGATTTTGAAGATGAACGGATCAAGGCCAAATTCTTTATGGGACATGGTGTAATTGAAACCTTGCTCCTCCCACACCTTGTGGTTCGCGAACTTGGTGTAGAAACGCTCTTCTATGCTTGGCGTTGAGAATCGGTGGGATGGTGGTTCTTTGGATGAACTCGGGTGTGGGATGGTTTTGATGTTCTTAGCCATGGGTTCTTTGTGGTTGTGGTGAAAAACAAAAACAAGAAAAGAAAAAACTTGGGGAGTTCAATAAGAAGGAAAAGTAGAGAATTAGAGAAGATGGGTAGGGGAATGGGTGGTTGTCGATTTGATGGTATGTTAGAAAGAAAAGATGGATTAAAGAAAGCTTATGGGATTGGGTAAGGTTGGCGAGAATAGGGATTGGGTAAGGGGAAGGGTCATGCGGCTAAGGTAGTTTTATGGGGAAAATTAGGGTAAAATAAATATGAGCTAGGCTTTTATAAGCCTTCAAAATCAGCCATTATTTCCTCCTAAGGTTAACTTCAATCTTCAATCCAATTCCTCTTGATCTTGAACTCTTATCCTAAAATTCAAACAAAGAAAAAGATAAACATTAACGGAAAAGAATAAAAATAAATAAACATAAAGATAAAGAATAAATTAAAGATAACTATCCTAAAGAATGTGGAAAGATAAAGATAAACATTAAAACTAAAACTAAAACTAAAACTAAAATAAAACCTTTATCCTAAATCAAAAATAAAATAAAATAAAAATAAATAGATAAATAAATAAATAAATAAAAATACTAAAGGAGAGCATGGTCATGCATCCCCTAAAGTAACTACTTCCTTGTCGCGCTCAACATGGGTGCCGGTATAGTGCTTTAATCTTTGTCCGTTAACTTTGAATTCATGTCCGTCAATGGCTGACTTGATTATCATGGCACCATGGGAGAATGGTTTTACTACCTCAAATGTCCCAGACCATCTCGATTTCAGTTTTCCTGAGAAGAGTTTTAATCGAGAATTGAAGAGATGAACTAATTGCCCGGGCAAAATTTGCCGCGGCAATAGCTTCTTATCGTGCCACTGCTTCGTTTTCTCATTGTAATTTCTTGCGTTTTTGTAGGCTATGGCACGGATTTCTTCGATCTCGTTGAGGTCCAGTAATCGTTTTTTCCCTGCACTCTCCCAATCCATGTTAACGATTTTGATTGCCCAATAAGCCTTATGTTCGTTCTCCACCAGAATGTGGCAAGTCTTGCCGTAAACAAGTCCGTAAGGCAACATGCCTAAAGGTGTCTTGAATGCTGTTCGATAGGCCTACAGTGCTTCATCAATTCTTGAAGACCAATCATTTCGAGAAGGATTGACAACTTTTTCAAGGATAACCTTCAATTCACGATTGGAAATTTCGGCTTGACCGTTCGTTTTTGGATGATATGCCGTGGTAATTTTGTGTGTTACTCCAAATCGCTCCAACATTTTGGCAATCATCCTATTGTCGAAGTGTGTGTCTCCATCGCTGATAATTACCCTTGGTGTCCCGAATCGTGTGAATATGTTTTTCTGCAAGAATTTCTGCACGATCTTTGAATCATTTTTGGGTACTGCAGCCGCCTCAACCCATTTAGAAACATAGTCAATAGCAAGTAAGATGTAGAGATTACCGGATAATGATGGGAAGGGCCCGATGAAATCAATACCCCACACGTCAAATAGCTCGACTTCTAGGATACTCTGCAGTGGCATCTCATGTCGCCTAGAAATATTGCCCGTTCGTTGACATCGATCACACTGCTTGTAAAATTCTTAGGCATCTGTGTAAAGCGTGGGCCAATATAGTCCAAATTGCAAGATTTTGGCCGCAGTATGCGTACCTCCAAAATGGCCTCCATAAGGAGAAGAATGGCACTGTCGAAGAATGTTTTGTTGCTCCTCCTCGAGAACACATCATCTTATGACTTGATATGCACATTGTTTAAACAAAAGAGGCTCGTCCTAATAATATTGCTTAGCATCATGTCGGAACCGCTTTTTGCCTTGGTAAGTAAGGTTATAAGGTAAGATACCACTAACTAAAAAATTAACGAGATTGGCATACTATGGAGTTGCTGAGTCAATTAGTAACTGTTCATCAAGGAATGCATCATCGATCTCCAAGGGCTCAGTTACATCGTTGCCTCCTTCCAGCCTTGACGAGTAATTGGCAACTTGATTCTCCGTTCCTTTCCTGTCCTTAATTTCAATGTCAAACTCTTGTAAAAGTAAAATCCAACGAATTAAACGAGGTTTGTCATCTTTTTTAGCAATCAAATATTTAATCGTTGAGTGGTCATTATGGACAATTACCTTGGTACCAATCAAATAGGAACAAAACTTGTCAAACGCGAAAACTACCGCTAGTAATTCCTTTTCCGTTGTAGTGTAATTCAATTGAGCATCATTAAAGGTTTTACTAGTATAGTATATTACATGGACGATGTTACCTTTTTGCTGGCCTAAAACAATACTTACCGTAAAATCACTCGCGTCACACATGAGTTCAAAAGGTAGAGACCAGTCAGGTGGAACGACAATGGGTGCCGAGGCAAGTTGCTTTTTCAGGGCTTCAAATGCCGTGGCACAAGATTCATCAAAGTTGAAAGCCTTATTCTACTCAAGAAAATTACACAAGGGTTTAGAAATCTTAGAAAAATTATGAATAAACCTTATGTAAAAACCTGCATGTCCGAGAAAACTTCAGATTCCTTTGACTGGAGTTGGTGGTGGCAATCTCTCAATCACATCCACCTTGGCTCTATCCACTTCGATTCCTTCGGATGAGATTTTATGGCCGAGCACAATACCTTCGTCCACCACAAAATGGTACTTTTCCCAGTTTAGCACTAGGTCAGATTCTTCACATCGTGATAACACCTTTTCCAAAGTTCTGAGGTAATTTTCGAAGTTATCTCTAAAACCTGAGAAATCGTCCATGAAGATCTCAAGAAAATCTTCTACCATGTTAGAGAAGATTGCCATCATGCATCGTTGAAAGGTTGTCGGGGCGTTACATAATCCGAATGGTATCATTCGAAATGCATATGTACTATATGGACATGCAAAAGTGGTATTTTTCCTGATCATCTGGTGCTATGGCAATTTGGTTATAACCTGAGTAACCATCAAGAAAACAATAAAAGGATTTACCTGCAAGACAGTCAAGCATTTGGTCAATAAATGGTAAAGGAAAATGATCTTTCCTAGTAGCTTTATTTAACTTACGGTAATCTATACAAACTCGCCAACCGGTGATAGTTCTAGTTGGAATAAGTTCGTTGCTTTCATTACTTACCACAGTTATACATCCCTTTTTTGGTACACATTGTACCGGACTTACCCACGTACTATCGGAGATAGGATATATGATACCAACATTATGCCACTTGATGATTTCTTTCCTCACGACTTCCTTCATAGCAGGGTTAAGTCTCTTTTGTGCCTTAATTACCGATTTATGATCATCCTCCAAAAGGATTTTGTGTATACATACCACTGGGCTAATTCCCTTCAAGTTGGCAATTGTCCATCCTATTGCCTTTTTGTGCAACGCCAACATGTCAATCAACCTTTGTTCTTGTTCAGGCTGCAACTTTGAAGAGATAATTACGGGCAAAGTGTTATTGGTTCCCAAATAAGCATATTTTAACTACCCTGGCAACGATTTCAATTCAAGAATAGGAGGTTGCTCAATAGAAGGTTTTTTTTTATTTTACCTTCCTTACCTGAGTAATCCAATGGTTCAAAATACTTTCATGGATGACTTGTTATCCAATTGGATTCTTCCTACTCTTCATCGATCAGTTCCTCAGAGTTTTTTGGTTTGGCAATGCAATTGCCGATGTAATTCTCTTTCATGTCAAAATTGAATTCGGTGGTGGCTTGAATGACTTGGCATTCTTCTAGATCGTCCGCATGCTTAAGGGCTTGGAAGACATTAAGCTTGACTTGCTGGTCATTTACCCTCATGGTGAGCTCTCCTTTCTCGACATCAATCAAGGTTCTTCCCGTTGCTAAAAATGGTCTCCCAAGAATAATGGGTGTGAACTCATTTGCTTCACAATCCAAAACAATGAAATCAGCGGGAAAAATAAATTTATCAACTCTTACCAAAATATCTTTTATTTTCCCCCTGGATGCACATAGGATCTATCTGCAAGCTGTAGCATTACTGTTGTTGGCCTTGCCTTCCCTATTCCCAATCTCTGGAAAATAGATTTTGGCATAAGGTTTATGCTTGCTCCAAGATCACACAAGGCCTTCCTGACGTAGTGATTTTTGATAGCACATGGTATAGTGCAACTTTCGGGATCTTAAGTTTAGGTGGCATGCGGTTATGCAACATGGCCATGCATCCTTTTATCACGACCACTGTTTCAAACTCACCTAGCCTCGTTCACTTTGAGACAATGTCTTTAAGGAACTTAGCATAGTTCGACATTTGCTCTATTACCTCTACCAACGGCAAATTGATGTGAACTTGCTTCAAGATGTCAAGGAATTTCTTGAACTGATATTCTTGCTTCTGCCGTTTCAGCCTTTGTGGGAATGGTGGTGGAATTCAGATCTCCTCTTCCTTCTTTTTTTATTTAGGATTATCAGATATTGCCTGGGCATTGGGAATTGTCGGGGCAATTGTAATTGCCTGGGCATCAGATTTTGCCTGGGCAATTGCTGATTCATCAATTTTGGTGTCTTTTTGGATAAGAGATCGTTCTGCTGGTTGAGTGTTCTCCATTGGATGAGCTTGGTATTCCTTAAGCCATCGACCACTCCGAGTGATGATTACCTTACACTGCTCGTGGCCTACTCTTTTTGCGACCTTAGTATCGCTAGGTAAACCTCTCTGCAATCTTGTATTCAGGTTTTGGGCGAATTGCCCAAATTGAGTCTCCAAGGATTTTAGGACTGCCTCCTGATTCTGCAATCTCATCTTAGTCCTGTTAATGAAAGCGCCAGTCATTTTCATGAAACTACTATTCTCAACCATATAAGATTCAGTTCTTAACATAAAAGCATTAAGAGAATTTTCCAAAGAACTTGATGGTGTCGATTGTTGTTGCGACATCTGTTGTCGAGGCATGTTCTGTTGGAATCCCGATGCTTGTACATTCTGATTGTTCTGATTAATGGCGTTGTTTGGGTTGCTCCATGAAAAATTTGGGTGCTTCCTTGAGGCTGGATTGTATGTGTTGGACATCACTTTGTTATTCCGGTTGTAGTTTCCAACGTAAAAAATAGATTCTGGGTTCTGTGGACACTCAGAAAAATCATGGTTATCGTTACATAAATCACAAATGGAATCTACTACCTTGATCTCCTGTGTGTTGCTTGGTCGCTGCATATTCTTAACTAAATTGGTTAAAGTATCCAGTTGTGCAGAAATAGATCCCGATGAATCAAGCTCATTTATCGTGGCGTTTCGTCTAACTATTCCTCTTCGGGTAGTTGGGAACTGGTAGTCATTCTTGGCAAGACGGTTCAGAATCTCTGTCGTTTCCTCAGGTGACTTGTCAAGGAGTATGCCATTTGCCGAGGCATTTAGCAACATCATTGTCGGTGTATTTACTGAGTTGTAGAACATTATAACTTGTGTCCATTCTGGGATTCCGTGCAAGGGACATTTGTATAAAAGCCTCGTACATGGATTCATCATCTGCCTGCCGAAAAGAAGTAATATCATTATGCAAATTTTCAGTCATATTTATAAAACTAAATCTAGCAATGAAATTACGACATAAATCCGTCCAAGATCCTATAGATCCGGATAGAATACTGTTCAACCACGTCTTTGCCCTATCCTTCAGTGAATAGGGAAATAATTTCAACCTTAGGTCATCCTCATGGACTCCTTGTAGTTTGAAGGAATTGCAAATCTCCAGGAATGATTTGAGATGTTGTCTGGCATCTTCAGTGGCCGATCCGCCAAATTGACCAATTGTATTGATCATGTTGAACATCACATGTTTTAATTCAAAGTGGGTGGCTTCTATTTCGGGTGTGACAACTCCTAGATTGAGACCATTTAGATCCTCCTCTAGGTAATCTCTGATTGTCCTATTTCTGACATGAATAGGTTGTTGCTCGACTAAAACTCCTCCTCCTATTGCCACAGCATTTTGATTGCCGTCTGGGACAACAGGATCTACCATTGCTTCTCTTTACTCACGTCTCCTCCTATGAAGAACTCATTCTATCTCGAGTTCAAATGTGTACTCTGGTGATGTTGGTCTTGCCCTGGTCATACACAGATGCAGAAACCAAGATTGTAAGTCCTTTGAAATCGATTAACAAAAATAAAAAATAAAAGTAAAAGTTCAAGGAATTAAAAACAAAGTTGATATTGCCAATCCCCGGCAATGGCGCCAAAAACTTGTTGCGTGTTTTGAGTGCTACGCAATTGGTGCAAGTGTACACCTCTCAAGTTATAGTATAGAATAGATATCGTCTCCACAGGGATTGGTGCTACTTTAGGAATCTAACTTCTTGCACTGTAAAAATAAGAATGCAATTAATAATAGGAGTTGATTTAAAGAGTAAAGTCAAATAGTAAGTAAATAAAAAAGAGATGTAATCAAATAAGAGAGCATAGGCCGGGTTATCGTGAGTCGTTGAGTGATAATTGAATGGACTGTCGTGGTAATTGAGTGCCAGAGTAGCTTAACCGTTTCGTCAATCGGATCTAGTCGGATTGCCTGGGCAATTGGGAATGGAGCAATTGCCTGGGAAATTGGGCGACAACCTTCAAAGTTCGGCGAAGCATTCTTCAATGGTTTCTCGTTATCCCTAACTCAAAACACTGTTAATTGCACATGCCTTGATAATACATCCCCGCTTGAACCAAGGGTGGACAACAACCGATCTTGCGCTCCTTTTAGCCGTTGAAATTCGTAACTTACCCCTAAGTCGAATTAGTCTTCACCATCGATTGATTGAATAAAGACCATGTTCATTCGTTTCTTGAGTCTAACTCTCCCGATATTAGATAAATGGATGAATTCACGAGATCCACTCCCAATTCACTCGCGATTAAAATTAAAAACCAAGAATGAACAAACTTTGAATTAAAATTGCAAACTCAAATACCTAAACAAATCCAATCGTTCTCACAACCATAAAAACACAATAACCCAAACCAATTAAATTTAGTTCATGGCTTGGTTCAAAAGAAACACAAAAAGAAAGAAGAAAAAATGTCGAGTAGCCTTCTATTGTTTTTCTCACTCCAAAAATGCACACTTGAAGTTGGCGGCTTGATCTACTTTATATAGGAGATAGTTAGGTCGAAGTCCTTCTTGAGGAGGAAGTTAATTTGGAATTAAATAGCATAAAAGAAATAAATCTCTTTTATTATTATATTTTTATTCCTCGAAAAACTCCTAAAAAAACTCTTGGAATTTAATCTCCTTTTAATCTCTTCTTGGAACTCCAACTCTTCTAGGATTTATCCTTGTTTTTTGCAATTATCTTGAATTAAATAGATTTATCCTTCAAGAAATCGGTAGCTCTCCTTCTTCTTATCCTCAATTGCTTCGGCAATTTCCCTACTTGTTTGGGCAATTAGATCTTACACACACAAAACACACATATGCAGTACCTTTTTCCACATAAATTAACAAAGTTATGAAATCAAGCATGAGAGTGAAAGAAATCATTAAAATAAGCATGAATACCTAATAATACAACTAATATGAGTCTAACTCTAGCAATAATCATGAATAAAAGTGTGAAAAATATAGGACTTTTGCATACTTAACACAACACAATGCGAAGGTGGTCACGGTGCTCTGCAACATTCTTGGAATAGATCAGTATGTCATCAATGAATACCACCACAAATTTATCCAGGTAGGGCCTAAAAACCTGGTTCATCAAATCCATAAAGGCTGACGATGAATTGGTTAGCCCAAATGGCATCACCAAGAATTCATAATGCCCATACCTAGTACGGAAGGCAGTTTTGGATACATCGCATTCTTTAACTCTCATTTGATAGTACCCTAATCTTAAATCAATCTTGGAAAACACTACAACATCTTCAAGCTGATCGAATAGGTCATCAATTCTTGGCAGGGGATACTTGTTTTTGATGGTCACTTTGTTCAATTGCCGGTAGTCGATACATAGCCTTATGGATCCGTCTTTCTTCTTCACAAAAAGGACCAGAGCTACCCAAAGTAAAGAACTCGGTTGAATAAAACCTTTATCAAGAAGACTTGAATCTGAGCCTTCAACTCTGTAAGCTCTACAACGGCCATACAATAAGGTGCAATAGAAACTGGGGTCGTTCCAGGTTGCACTTTGATGCCAAATTCCACCTCTCGGGTTAGAGGTAAACCCGAAAGTTCATCAGGGAAGACATCAGGGAATTCACATACAGTGTCAATATTGAGCAGCTGAGGTTCCTCCTTTTTCTCCAAGGTCAACGCATACAAAGATGGGTTTTTCGAACTCATCAGAGTAACACTTTCCTTGCCAATCAACCAGGCATGATTTTTACTGAGCCAATCCAGTCCCAGTATAACATCGAATTCATAAATTAGTAAAGCCAACAAGTTGGCCAGAAAAGGAATCCCTTGGATCATTAATGGATAGTTTTTATATATCAAACTTACGGTGACAAAGTCACCCAAAGGATTGGTTATGGAGACCTTAGATACTACGAGTTCAAAAGACATCTTATGCTTCTTTGCTAGCACCGAACTAATGAAAGAATGCATGGAGCCAGGATCAATCAATGCATAAATAGAATGAGAGTATAACTCAAGGGTACCTACAATGATGTCTGGATCCTCCTCACGGCTCTGTACATGGTACATCTAGGCAGGGGCATTGGAATCTTGTCTGTTCGACACTTTAGCTGAGCCACTGGTTCATCCCGTAGCTCCCGATGAACCCTGCCTCGATGCCTTTTCTCGGTAAGACTGATTCGGTGATGTTGTAGTAGCTAATGTGGCAACAAGTTTACTGGTATTCAGTGGATAGTCTCAGATAAAATGGCCCTGCTCACCACAGAAATTGCAAGCTCCAGACTACTTACGACACTGCCCCGCAAGGTGCTTGTTCTGACAATAATTGCGTACTGGATACTGTACGGTTTGTCCCGAACCTCCAGTACTCTCAACTGAAGCAGCCTTGGCAAATGAATAAGTCATTGTCTGCGACTTAGCGATATTACCAGATCGAAAAGGCTGAGGGTAAACATTCTACTTCGGTCCTTAGTACTTTCCTTTCTTATTAGGCTTCATAGAATGAGAATTATTATATTGTCTCATCTCAGATTTACTAGATCCTCCAAACCTCTAGGCTTTCTGAGCAGCTTCAGTGGCTTTGACTCGATTCACCAGGACTTGAAAATTTTTTATGCCCAATGTTGTGAACACAGGGCACAACTCGTCACTGAGTCCAACAATAAATATTTTACATTTTTCTTCTTCCTTCTTGATGAATTCAGCTCTATATCGGTAGTACTTGTAGAATTCATGGATGTACTGCTCCGCAGGTCGTCCATATTGCTTAAGATGAAGAAAGGTGTTGTGCCTCTTCGCAAGATACTACTTGCTAATATATCTATTATGGAATTCTCGAAGAAAGAACAACCAATTTATAGCTTCTTCTGGTGCCATAAGAGTGGTAGTCTCCCACCACTAAAGTTCTTCTTTGGCTAGCAATGCAAGGGCGCATTACAGCTTGTGTTCGTTTGAGCGCTGAAGCTGCTTGTTTAGGATTCACAGTGTGCTATCCAACCAGTATTCAGCAACCTCAGGGTTTTCATCATTCTGACTAGTGAAGGTGTAAGCCTATAGCTGAGATAGCTTGTCAACAGGGGCTCGCACGTACTGGGCGACCGGTGCAGCGGGTTGCACAACATGCTTAGCTCTCATCGATGACATAAACTGCTTGAACATGTCATCCATATTCTGATAACATTCAGTCTGAGCAACCACTGCCTCTGGCTCAGGGTTTTGTGCCAGAGGGTCCTGCTGCGGCGGAGGATCTCCAACTCAAACTTCCTCACCGTGGGTAGAGGAGCCGGTAACATGCTCATCTATATGAGCTTCAACAGAGTCAGACATCTATAAGAAAGAGATCAGATTAGTCGGCAAGTCACAAAATACAATAATAACTCCTAGGTGGCATAAAAATAATATGATAAACAATAGTTTAGTCCTAGAATCGACTAAACTCTAGCTCTGATACCACAAATGTAAAATCCCCTTCCCGACCTAGTAGTAATCTGGGTCAGAAGGCGTTACCAAAAAATAATACGGTCATTGGTGCGGTAATTATTAGTTAGCATTCGATAAAATAAGTTATTAAGCAATACAAACAGGTTCAATTAATCCAATACGAGTTACGATTATCCAATTAGGGCCAATTTTAAACTTTTACAAGTTCTAGGAACTAATCTATAATTCTAATAAATTATGGGTCCAATTCAGAAATTAAGCTTTCTACAATGAAATTCAATCATCAAACAACATGACTATAAATTTTTATGCAAATCAGAATTCATTTACCAGTCCAATTAACTATACAATATTTAGTGACTATTTTGCAAATTCCTAGAATTATTACCTAACTTACCAGAACCCGTACCGATACTCGGGAGGCCGTATCGGTACGCCTATGTCCAGACCATTAAAGCTGTTACAAAATAATGAGTTCGTATCGAAACGGTGACCACCCGTATCGATACGCAATGCATTTAATAATTCTCCAAAATTCAATGAGCAAGGTTCGTATTGGTACAGTTAAGGAACCGTACCGTTACGGGTTAACCAGGGATGACTGTTTCAATACACCCTAAGGACCGTATCGATGCAATTATTTTCCCAGATTCCAGTGTTGACTTTCAATATTGATAGGCCTTTTGATGTTTCGATGTGGCCCCTTTGACCTGTGTTGACTATACCCAAATATGCAAGACCGTACTAATATGCCATCAACCGTATCGGTACGCCTTGGCCTGTAATGACAAAATTTATCTATTTTTTTTATCAAAATTAACCTATCAAACGATCTCCAAATGCAATAAAATTTTACTAGAAAGTTATTAATATACATTTCTATCAGCATGCAAAATTTCAAAGCCATTTAAATCTATTTGCTACGTTTTCACCTTTTTAGCCACTTATGGCAATTTTTACCAACTTTAACATTTACTAAAAGTCATTTTAGGCCATTTTAAACATCCTTATAGCATGCATGGCATACACACAACAAAATACATATAAGTGACTATTACAACAACTATGCCACCATTCTAGGAGTATGTAAAGGAAGTATACATTACTTTAACCCTTGCAAAACTTGCCAAAATCCTCGACATGGTTGTCTGATTTCTTAACCACTTGCTTAACCTAAAAATGCATGAAGACGAATGCATTAGGCATACTTTGCCTAGTGAAATAGTCATAAATAATGTCAAAAATCAATATGCATTCAAATGCATGCTTTATCAAAATCCAATGGCAATATATTCATGTTCCATAACAATGCAACATTAGCCAATAACTACATGTCTATGTTCAATATCAAAGATTCATTTAGTTCATTTATAACCCTTGGATTGATCAAGATAGTGGATACGCGGATTCCTACGCCTCACCAAATCAATAATGGTCTAGTCCCTCTGCCTCGCCAATATAAAGGTCGTAGCCCAAGGATCGTAGTCCACCTGTACCAATGAGCTCATAAATCCTATGGCATGCCAATTGTATCCAAAGTCCACTCGAATCCAAGGTCTAATGATTTAAGCCAATATTCAACATAATATCAATGACAATAAGTTCAATGATTTCAATGACAATAAATTTACCCTTAGGTCCATTTCAATAATCCGGTGGACAATATCAATAAGTTCAATAATTCAGTGACAACAATCAATATCAATGACAATATTTCAATACTTAGTGTCCAATAGCCAATGACAATAATGATCTTTTCAATGATATGCAAATGTTCATAATCAATTCTTAGATGTCAATGATCAATATTCAATAGTTCTATGGCTAGGATCAATACCCCAGGATTCAATAACAATGTTCCATATTCAATGAATGGTGTCAACGATCAATAATTCTATGAGGAAGCTTACCGAAGCATACCAATACACCCTTCAAAAGGGATTCAACGCAAAAAACTTAAAACCCAATGTTAGCTATGTTATATTCAATGAAAATGAAAGTGGGAAAGGCACCTAGCCAAATCCTGAGACTCCAACTACACTCACCTTGATTTTCGAAGCTCTTAAGGCTCCCGAATTACAATTCCCTTGCCTTTAGCTTTAGTATGAGATGGTGGTTGATCTTCCAAAGCTTGAGCTAGGCAAAAGATTAGGGAATTCGTTACAATCAAAATCAATGATTCAAAATCAATATTCAAGCTTCCTAGAACTCGTAGACAACATTAATTCCATGGAATTAAACTTATAACACATGGGTTCAACTTCAACATTTCAAGAACTAATCTTGAAATTAAACTTCAAATATCCATGGAATCCATAAATTGCTTGAGGTGTTTAACTCACCAATCCAAAAGCTTTAATTTGGTGTTTTGAAATCAAAGAAACTCCAAGGATTGGGGTGAGGTACTTGCATGAGCTTGGGGAAGAAGATGACAATGGTGGTGTTAGCTTGATTTGTTTGGTGGAAATGATGAAGAAGATTGAAGTTTGTCTCAGTTTAGGAAAAGTGTTAAGCTTCACTTCCCTTTCCCTTAATTTTAAGTTGTCGTGAACTTCCCTCATGATTGGTGGCCTCCCAAACAACCAATAGTATGGTTTCCTGGCTTGGAAGGAAATCTATTTTATTATGGTAACAAACTCCAATTCTTTTCCCAAGGATAAGTCATCTTTTATGACATAAATTTCATCATCTTCACGTGATTTAGATCAAGCAAGGCGGTGACTCATAGCTCAAAATGGTCAAATTAAGAGAATGGCCCCTCAACTTTCCAAAGTTTGCACTTTTACCTCAAAACTTTCAATTTTCACAATTTAGTCACTAAAAGACTTTCAATTCTTTCAAAAAGGTCCAAGATCATTAATTATGCTCAGTTAAGGTTCAATACAATAAAATTGAGTAAAATAAAGGAGTCGATATATTGATTGGACCATTCCGATACAAAATTTTTGATCACTGGAACTTTATTTCGACTAGACCGATTTTCGGGGTGTTACAATACGAACTACTAAATAATGTTAAACAATAGCAATTACTAATATTTATTGAAAATATTATTATCTTAATAGTTATTAGTTGTTGTAACAACGGACCCACCCACGATAGAAGCTGGATGCGTTTTTACGAAAAATGGTTTTGAATGGGGTCGCCACCAATCTTTTTTATTTAGGTGAGATTGGATCACCTGAAAACTTGACTATTTTAATAAAACCCTGTTTTTGTATCATTTTATTAAAACAACAAATTTTGTCCTGCGAAACCAGAAAAAAGGTTCGGGAGTTAGTTACGTGTGGGGAAGGGTGAGCACCCCCACAACGCCTAAAATTGGTACCGGGTCGATTATTTGATGTCTTAATGACGGAAATTAAGAATTTGAATTTAATTTAAAATTTGTGATCCCTTATCATGTTTAAAAGAATATTTCCGTGTATGAAAAGTGTAATATGTAAATTTTTGGCTAGTGGCCAAAATGTAAATTTTGAAAGTTTTGGGATTAAAGTATAAACTTTGAAAAAGTTTGGGGACTAAAGTGTAAATTTCCCCAATAAGTAATTTTATTCAGTACAAGAGTAAATTGGATCGAAATAGGTCCCTTGATATCGGTTTTAAGAATTAAGATGCAGAAAAAGGTACTGAATTTGGATCGAATAAAATTGTTAAGCGTGCTCAGGCCAGAGAAATGCAAGGATGGGTGACCTTCGGGAAGGTCCCATAAAAGTGTTTTTGATCGATATTTTGGACTCAGTAAGAGTAGAGAAAATTCGTATGGAATATCGATAAAGGAATTCTAAGAGGAATTTTATTCTATGAAGATTTTCGATAAGTATCGGAAAAATAGACTGAGTTAAGAAAATTCAGTCTAAGTCCTTGAAAAATGAAGTTTTTATGGGATAATAGAGTTCATTTCCCGAATATGGAAATATAGAATTTTCGGAATAAATCCAATAGCTCAAAAAAGGTAAAATCACGGTAAAGTATTTTATGAATATCGAGAAATCGGATCGAACTGGAATTTCAGAGGCTAATCGAGAAGCCATGGAAAAGTCATAAAATACTATTTTATGAATATTTTATTATAGTTGGTTGGATTCCAACTACATTTAGTTGATTTTTTCAAGAATGGCAAACTAGTAAATAAACACTAGTTGGAGGGCAAATTGGTCTTTTTGCCCCAATGGCATTTTTGAAATATTTAAAAAGTTATAAGGGTAATTTTGGAAAGAGAAAATGGAAGATTAAATCTTGGCCCTTGATTGATGATAAAATCAATCTTAACCATTGGATAAAAAGGGCAAAATTATAATTTCACAATTAAATGAATTTAATATTCATTTAATAGATATATGTGTGAAATAATGGTGAAAGCCAAAAACGTGAGAGCCAGGGAAAGAAAGAGAAAAATTTTCCAAGCTCGATTCAAGCCCCGAAACTCGGTTTTCAATTTGATTGGGATCAAAAGAAGGGTCGAGGTATTATGAAGGAAAGGATCGAGTAGAGCTTAGTGATGCAAACTAATAAATGGCCTAGGTGAGTGCATATTATGCTTTCATACTATATCTATTTATGGTAAAGAGAAGCAAAGTAAGATTGCCTACATGTTTATAATATGAATAATGATACATTATCATTATAAGGTAATCCAATTTAAATATGGATTTATTTAATAAAGTATGAATTTCCCTAATGTGGTCATTGATAATATGATTTATGTTACGGTATATGATGTTATAATTATATGCCCAAATTATATGAATGAGAGACTTGGTACAAATGGTAGTATATTAGTACTTCGGTACTTTTATTTACACTTCGGTATTTTGATGTTCATTGCCATGTGTGCCAATTCTCTATGTTATAAGTTGGGCTATAATATAAATGAATTGATTAATTCAGATTAATAAGCTTGAAAAGCTTAAAAAGGCAAAAGAAAGAAATTGGTACAAAGAAGAGTGTGAATTGCTCTATTATGTTTGTATATGGCCAAGTTATTATCATATATTGATGATAATATGTATATCATTTATAGAATGATATTTTACAAGTTGATGATAAGTTACAGATGATGAACTATATGCCATATACAGAATGATATATTGAAAACGTAATGATATTGAATTATTGCCCAAGTATATTATAGAGAGTTACAGTATAGTGGCATGCCATTAGAGGTCTAGCAGTCTGGGATTGCGTGTAGCTACACACCGATCTTCGGATCTATATGTTTACTGGCACTTATATGTCCATATGATGCCGACACTTGTGTATATATCATGCCGACACTTATGTGTCTATATGTTACCGGCACTTTACGTGTCTATATGTTTACCGTCACTTCGGTGACTAGTACTCTAGGAGTACCGATCTCGCATACTTAAGTTTCTTTCTATATAAAATTCTTGGGCTAAAGGTATAAAGAATTGGTATAAGTAATCTTAACACGATTGAAAAGGGAAACAAGACATTTATTGAGAATATTGAATTGACTTAGCATGCCTAACATATGTATATGAGATGTTGATTTTTACAGGTTACATGAGAAAGAAATTTTTTTATATATGTTAGTACATGTGAGGTAACTTATGTTATTAGGCATGAAAATGGTAAGTAAGTTAAACTTAAAAGTTTAACATTAATGGTAAGTAGCGATATGATGTTAAAGGAATAGAACAAGCACATTCATTAGCTTGTAACATGATATATATATATATATTTATGTTCATGCATTGAGGTATAAATGACATATTATGATAAATGAACAAACAAGAAAATATTATGATATTAGCATATAGTAAGTTATCACTAATGCAACATAAAAGTTAATGCATTGGCATATATCATGCTATATAAATGTAGCCATAAAGTTTAATCAGTTTAAGTTATTATTAATTTTGTTTATTGCCTCATTAAGTGAAAACTTAGCATGTGTTTGATTCACACGTAGGTTAAGGCAGAGTACTAAAAGAGGAGTTGAGCATACTGATCAAGCTTCAATCTGCAAAACATCAATAAGATATTCTAGCTTATGATATTCTCTAGTGGGCATGTAATTATTTAATTACTAGTAGAGTATGAAGCATGAAATTAAACTAAACGATAAAGAATTAATCAGTTTGAACGTATATGGACAAAACAAGATAAGGTATTAGTAATGTGACATCTCTGACTCGTATTCAGTACGGGAAATGGGTGTTACAAAAAGAATTTACACCCCTACACCTGGGGCATAGTTTTCGTTAGATTCCCGAATGAAAGGAACCTATTTTGAGAAATATAATTTAAAATTAAAATGGTATTTTGCATTAGAGATTAACAGAAAGTGGCACCACTTACGTTCGAGATACGTTTTTCACTAGAATCCCTAATGAAAGATTTAAATTTAAAATTCGATTAAAACTGTACATATATTTCATGATATACTAAGTATAAAATAATATACATAATATGGTAAATATAATAATATAATATATATTAATAAAAATAATTATAAAAAAAATAATAAACATATTAATATTTACATTATAATGTATACATAATAATAATATACTATATAAATATACTATATACTTAATATATAATACTATATAATATACATATGTAATATTAAGTTTGTTAATATATTATAAATAAAATAAGTACATATGATAAAAACACTAATACAAAAAAATATAAAGGTGACATAATAATAATATATATGTATATTAGATAATAATAATAATAATAATAAAGGGAAATTGAATAAAAATGACCGAATTGAAAAAAAAAGGAAACTTGAAAACTAAAATAAAGGGACAAAATTGCAACTTCAGAAATAATTTTGCCATGCGGTAGACCCATTTTAAAAATACTTTTGGGCGGAGGGACTGGTAGGGTAATTTACCCACTAAAAACCTGATAAAATTGAATTTAGTGACTAAATTGAAAGACATTATAAAACTGAAGGGACCAGGAGAGTAATTATCTCATGCGGAGGGACCAAAAATGTAATTTCTCCATTTTCAAAAAGACGCAGATCCCCTTGGCCGGGTCAGGTCTATATGTAGGTCAGAGGGGATACGACGTCCTTTTGGGCCTGGTATCTGACGCCCAAAACGACATTCTTTTAATAGCCTATATATTGGTATTTTTGACCAAAAAATCATTTGTGTGTGGTATTTTTAAAAAAAGATTGAGAGAATTCACCCCCACCCTTTGTTCCCTCCTTGGCCGGTTCCGGCCACTGTAGACCGCCAGTCGTCGGCGGTGGTCGCCGCCGCCTCTGACGGTTGGAAGTCGAAAAGAAGGTGTCTTGTCCGCTCCTTTTGGCGAGTTGAATCTGGATCTGAGGTCGGATTTTCACAAGGAAGTCCCTAAACGCACGGATCTAAGATGAAAAGTATAAAGATATATTTTCTTTTACCTTTTTAAAATATTTGTTTGTTGTTGCTTTTTTATATTTGAATGAGGATGATGAATCTTGAGATTTTTTTTATTTTCGATCTCCGAAAAAAGCCCCCTTTTACATTTGATTTCTTTGGGTTTTATACCCGAATACATGCATTATAAATTTGCCCACTTGGATCTAATTTTCCAGAAATGAAAATAATATTTATTTCTTATTTTTCAGGTTTGGGCAGTGCCAAAGGTGTTAGGCGGCGATAGGCGGCCAAGTGGTCAGACAAGTGGCCGGTGGTGGCGTACGTGGCCATTGGCGTCGCGCGTGGCCGTTGAGGGCGGCAGTGGTGGCTGATGTAGTTTAGGGTATTAGGTTTTAGGGTTATAGGTAGTTTGGTAATTTAGGTTTTGGGTATATAATTGGGTTTGGGTTATTTAATTGTATTGGTTTGGGTAATCTGGTGATAGGTATTGGGTGTAATGGGTTGTTGGCTATTTAACTTGGGTATGTTGTAATAATGGATTCAAAAAAGGACCGGGTCTGGCCCAGACAGAAAATGGGTATTACTACTGCCCCTCTTTGCTCATTGTTGTGTAACAGGAATAGAGCAAAGACAAAAGAATGACCATTTTATGTCCGGTGGGGTCTGGGTTCTTTCTCTGGCCGCCGCTTCTTCTTTGGGCTTCTCTGGATCTTTTTTGTCGCTTTTGTAAGAAAAATATTTAAAATGAAAGATCCGTTGGGGAAGACAAAATGAGTTCAGCTTGCTACGACTCTAACGACGACGCGATGCCTGGAGAAAATTTGACCTAGCTGCAACACTGACGAAGAGGCAAGGTCTTCAAAACTTGATCCAATTGCAACACTGACGAAGACACAGGATCGAAAGATGAAGGTTTGGTCCAGCTACAACACTGACGATGAGGTAGGACTGAAAGTCAGTATGTTTTGATCCGGAGCTTGGCTCATAGACTTTTTTTGATTTTTTCCCAAATGCACAGGGATCAACAGTTTAGAGTTGCCTTTACCGGTAGTCGTTTGCTCCGGGGTAGTTGTACCATTCCCTTGGGTACAATCAGTTTGTTCCAATCATGACATTGGATTTTTCAAAGGATTTGTTTTCCTTCGACCATTCGTGAAAATAGATCTTCGATGGACATTTGAATTATCCATTATCTTAAACTTTACCTATTTAAGCATGTTGTGCCAACATTTCTATCGAACTTGTCAAAATAACTTTGATCCAGCTGCATCATTGACGAAAAGACAAGATCAGAATTTGGTCCAGTCATCCTATCAACGGAAGGACATAATCAGAACTTGTCAAAGTAACTTAGGTCTTACTACGCCCTCAACGGCAGAGTAAGAATAAACAGCAACTTAAACCCAACATAACCATCAACGGAGCGATAGGGTCAAATATCAGTAACTTGGATTCTACCGCACCATCAACGGAGAAGTAGAATCGAATAACAGCAACTCAAACCTTACTACACCATCAACAGAGGAGCAAGAATGATCAACAACTTGAACCCAGCCACACCATCAACGGAGGGACATGATTGAATAATAGAAATTTAGACCTGGCTACACTATCAATAGAGGAACTAGACCGGATAATAATAAATTGGACCTTACTACGCCCTCAAAGACGGAGTAAGAATGAACAACAACTTGAACTTGGCCACACAATTAATGGAGGGACAAGATCGGATAACTCGAATTCTACCACACCATCAACGGAGAGGCAAAATCTGGATAAAAGCAACTCAAACCTTACTACACCATCAACGGAGGAGCAAGTATGAATAGCAACTTGGATCTTACTACGTCTTCAACGAGGGAGTAAGAACTAACAACAACTTGAACCCATCCACACCATCAATGGAGAAAAAAATATGGATAACAACAACTCAAACCTTACTACACCATTAACAGAGGAGAAAGAATGAATAGCAACTTGGATCTTACTACGCCCTCAACGGCAGAGTAAGAACGAACAACAACTTAAACCCAGCCACACCATCAACGGAGGGACAAGATCGGATAACTTGGAGTCTACCACACCATCAACGGAGAAGTAGAATCTGGATAACAGCAACTCAAACCTTACTACACCATCAACGGAGGAGCAAGAATGAATAGCAACTTGGACCTAGCCACACCATCAATAGAGAGACAGGATTGGGTAACAGCAACTTGGATTCTTGTCACACCATTAACGGATGAACAAAATCTGATGAGAGTAACTTGGATTCTGGCTACGCCATCCACGGATGAACCAGATTGAACAGCAACGACTTGGACCCAACCACTCTATCAATGGAGGGGCAGGATCGGAGGATGAAGCTTCGATTGATTTTCCTTGATTTTTTTCTAATTTTTATATTTTTTTCATTTATGATTTTTTTTATTCTTTTTAATTTTTTTTTATTTTTTGAGCTATAACTGTAAGAAAGATATAATATCCGAGGAAAAAGTTTGGTCTAGCTGCACAATCAATAATAACGCGAGATATGCAAAATGATGGATTCGCTATATCATACTAACACAGAGGCCGGATATGGATTAAATTGGTTTACCACCACTAATGGAAGCCAAAATTGGAAAAAGTTAGCACTGTCACTTTGTGGCGATAATCATGACATGAAAATGAAGGAAAACTTTAATTAGTAATTGTGCAAAATTTTGCCGTTGTTATCTGGATGTTTTAACTTTTCTACATATTTGGCCTTTTTCAGGCTAGAAATTGATCATCATGTCATTGCCCCCGCAGTTGAGCTTCTTTGGTCTCTTCTCTAGAGCTGTTTGGACGTTCACGCCAAAACAAATGCATCATGAATGCCCCTAACTTTATGCCTAATGTGCATGTTTAATCTAAATGCATGATAACTCGTATGAATGTATGATGCATGCATTTGATGTTAAATGGTCTTAATAAATGTGTGAATGATTTTTTTGCCCCTCAAAGGGATGCCCCTGACTCTCTGTTGGTTGGATTGAGTTCTGTGTGTATGCCCCTTACAGAAACACTTTGTAGCAAATTTGAACTTTAAAAAATTATGATGCCAATGGTCAGGTTAAATCAGGGCGTAGGTCATATAGATTTTGACTCACATTACGCATGGGTACGATCAAATTAAGGTAAAAAATGTATTTTTCCATTGAACCTTGTAGTTTTTGGCCCATACAAGAGGCTCTCACTTCTATTGGGTTTAGGCAAATGAGGTACTCAAAAGATCATTTCTTTGAAAGAGATGAAAACCAAAAAAGGACCTATTGTAGTTAAAATAGTTCAACAACTACCCTTGTCAAAATAAGGTATGTCCAAACCCGTGCATCGAGAATTTTAGTTATGACCTTCATGCTTTGGTAGGGGATGTCCGGTCATATCCAGCCCTGCAGGGTTTTCAATACTTAGGACACCAAGCTTGAGGTACCTTTCCACTAGCCTTTTAAAACCCCAGCAGTTCTCGATTGTATGGCCAACTTGTCCGACATGGTAATCACATCTTGCATTGGCATTATACCATTTAAGAAATGGAGGCTACATCAGGGCCTAGTGGTAAGGTGCCACTATATGAGCATTAAGCATATCTTTGTACAGGTTTGCGTATGGAATTGGCAGTGGGGTGAACTCCTGCTTTTCGATGTTCTTCCTTTGAGCATAGTCTTGGCTTGAAGAATCTTGCGGACTTGTAGCTTTGGGTTGTATCATTGTCGTTTGCTTTGCATAATTAACATTATAGACACCTGAAGTGTTTACTTCATTTTCCTTTTTCCCATATGATGTCTTCTTGTGGGATGAACTTCCGCCGATGTCGATTTTGCCATTCTTAACAACATTCTCGATAAGCTCACCAGATAAGACTAGATTGGCAAAATTGGTATTTGCATTTCCTATAAGGTGATCCAGAATTGGGCCTTCCAATGTTTAGATAAATATAACCACTTTCTCCTTCTCACCGAGTGGGGGTTGAACTTGGGCAGCTATATCTCTCCAGCGTTGTGCGTATTGTCTAAAGCTTTCGTTAGATTTCTGCTTCATGTGTTACAGAGAACAACGGTCTGGCACCATATTACTGATGTGCCGATATTGATCTAGAAAAGCATTGGCCAAGTCTTTCCACGATTTTATCCGGTGATGACTTAGTTGATTATACCATCTGGTGGTAGATCAGGCTAGGCTGTCTTGGAAGCAGTGGATCAATAACTTGTCATCTCTACCATATCCTCCATTCTTCGACAAAACATAGTAAGATGAGCACGGGGACAACTCGTCTCATCATATTTCTCAAATTTTGGGGCCTTGAACTTTGGGGGCAACACCAAGTCTGGGACAAGGCTGAATTCTAGGGCCTTTAAAGTCTCTATTTTTGGTTTCTCAAATTTGACCAACCAATCCATCTATGAGACGAAGATTTCAGCTTGATTTCCTCTAGGCTTAGCTCCTAACGCGATAGGTATATTCATAGGGGAAGAGGTACTAGCCTGATGGAGTGGTGACTTCCCTCGAGAAAGTATTCTATGAGGGTCAAGTCGAATATCAGCATGCGGAGGAGTAAACCCCAGAGGATACGCAAGGCCTTCATTCACATCAACGAGACTTTTTGTAGGATTCACAACAAAAGCCTCTCATTGCTCAGAGAGTTTATGTCCTGGCATTTGCGCTATCTGGCCTAGCATGTCTTGTTGGTATTTCTTGATTTGTTCCCCTATGTCTTGATGGGCCTTAGCTAGTTGGTCTTCCAGTTTCTTAGCCAAGTTTGTTTGCACGTCTCTTTGAATTTGTTCAATGTGGTCCAATCTATCTTCGTTCATCATTTTGGTCTTGCGTGGAGTTCTATAGGGGTGCTGAATTGGTTGACTTTTTGCTCTATTCAGTATCACTGTCATGGGGCATCCCAAGGATTAGTCTTAAAATCTTTAAGAATGAATGCATGTAAATGCAAGATGCATGTCCTAGATGCGGAGGTACTGATTCAAAAATGGTTCCCGTGGCTCAACTTCTAAACTCACAGGATTTATTCGCAGCTTTGAATGTTGCATTGATATCTAGGGTACTATATTTTCTCCCCGATGATGAATCCTTTTCGAATTGGGAACTAGTCGTGAATCAGTGCTTCGTGCGAATGAAATGCTAGAAATTAAAATGTTGGGGCCATGCAATAAATGCAAAGTGAGTAAATTTAATATAATGCGATCAAAACAAGGAAATATGGTTAGTCCGGATAAAGTAAAATTAAAATAGGTAAACAATTGTACATAAAAAACAAATAAAGGCACCAAAGCCTAAAAAGAGTGACTGCTATATGGGTAGAGTTTCACATGGCTTAAAAGGTTGGCTCCTATGACTCACTATATGTGGTTTAGATCTAAAGTAAAGGGTACCCAAATTGTCGCTAGGACATCAATTTGGGAGGATACATTTCCCTAAGTCTGTGCGGAGATAAAGATCTCACGGAGATGAAGGTGACGATGTATTCTAGAAGTGATCCACTATCCTGCACGAAGGCGATACCTCACGAAGGCGTAGCTTCTCACTCCTACTTAAAAGGGACGAAGCTCGGGTGCAGAGCTCATGATATGCAAAACCAGGAAAATAGATTTTAAAAATTTGTAGAAATTTTAGAAATAAAAAGAAGGGATCACAAAATAAATCAAACCGAATCTATAGTTTCCATGTAATACGCCAATATGGGGCTTAGAATTATATTACCAATTCGAACGTAACACAAATTGTTTGAGACACCTTTAGAATAAATAATCAAAAGCTTAGGGGCCGAATTAGAATTACGAGAAAATTGAATTATTAATGGAAATTGAGGGTTTGCATGCTAAAAATCTATGTTAGTAGGGACTTGTACACTTGTCTCATTTTGGGAGAAACAAATGCTAAGGTCTCGGTTAAGGATGATAATCCCAAAAAGACTATCTTCTTCTCCTTCCAAGAACCGAGAGTTAAGCTTGAGAGAAAGAGGAGGAGAAATTCCATGGACGTGTAAGCTAGTGGTTCCATTTTAGGAGCATTTTCGGTTGGCCTTAAGGAGAAGGTAATATATTCTTATTTTCTTTTAATTAAGTTAAAATGTGAAATTCTCTAAGGAGATATAGGTTCGATTGGGTGATGCATGTATTGAATTTCCATGTTTTAAAGTCTTGTGGTATAGATTAGATTGGTTATATCACTTGGCAATGAAGGATAGGTTCGGTTAATATTATGATAATCTAATGGTGTATGTGTAATTTGGGTAAATAAGTGGCGATTTGAAAGAAAACATAGATAAAACTTTAGGAACCTTTCGAAGGGGCCTTGTGTGTAGTTAGATGAATGATTGGATTAGAGTTGAAGATCATTGCTTGTTATAAATTCCTTTGGGGAAGGGGGCTGTTTTGATGAATATATATATATATATGTATGAGTGTGAATTAGAAACTGATCTGGATCATTTAATAGAGAGAAATGGACTGATTTGATGATTAAAATCCAAGAACTGTTTTGAGTATTTTTAAGTTAAAGGGGACTATTTTTTTTTTAAGGTACAAGGACGTATTTTGATAAATTTAAAACATGGAGGCTGTTTTATTAACAAATGGGACTGTTTGTGTGTATTCATGTACATTAATGTATTTTTGGGTCTGTTTTATACTAAAAGGATCATGCGTGGACTGTTTTTGAATTGATATGAAAGTAAATGGATTGATTTGTATGCATATATGTGAAATTATGTATGTTAAGGATTGTCTTGTATTGATATAAAAGTTGTGAGTTGTTTTATAAGCATACTTGTGCAAATAAAGAAATTAGGAACTGTTTTGCCATGAGATAATGTGAATTAAATTGTTTTGGCATAATCGAAAACATTAGTGGACTGCTTAGTATGTAATAAGAACCTTAGGGACTGATTTGTACACATATAAATGTATACACATGAAAAGTGAACTGTTTGGAATGGAGATAAAGGTTAAAGGACTGCTTTGATATATGTATATATGTTAATACATGTAAATAGGATTGCCTTGAGTATATAGGAAAAATCCGGACTGTTTTGAATGAATATTAAAGTGTGTGGACAGATTTAATATATGTGTGTATATATGTGAGAATCTGGACTGTGTTGAACATCTATGAATACATTAAGGGTTGTTTTAGTTCACATGCATGTATACATATAATAATTGGACCGTTTTGATTCCCTTATGTTTATTAAGGAATCTGAGTAATCTTGAACGGTTGATGTATTGATCACTAAATATAAGATTGAGTTGACCAATTCCTAATAATGGTTGTATATCTTGAGGTACACACTTTGTTTAAGGGGTTTAGGAAAGGAGGTGATTTGGAAAAGAAAGAGGTGATTGTGGTTCAGGTATCCCGTAAATTCGGGTAAGACATGAGTGTAGTCGCATTAACTTCGGGTGACACGGCGTCATTCCGATCTTTGTTTCTATGATATGTTGTGATTAATTCATGAGCATATGCATATGGCTCACATAGAGCACAATGTGTGAATACATTCATAGCATGACATCTTTGATAAGTCGTTTGGTTATGTTTGCATTACATATGCATCTTGTTTCTTGTAATGTTATGTTTGTAATGTAGGATTATGTATACTTTGACATAAAGCTTTGAAGCTAATCTCTGACTTATAATGCCCTAAAATTCTAGTAAAGGAATTCAATTCCAATGTTATAAGTCCATAAATTTCTAAAGCCTAAGGAACTAAAAGCTCATTTCATGTTAAACTATTACTAAGAAAAGAAATAAATAAGTTACTTGTAACATAAGATACCCTCATAATTTTCAATGCTAAAACAATAAGTTGCCTGAACAATGGAAGTCCTTGGATACTTTGGTATGAAGCATAGGTATAGTTCAGGGACTACAGTCCATGAGCTACGGCTCAGGGGTGACGACCCCAATATATGTGATATATTGGCTACAGTATGAGATAACGAGGGAGATAGTAAGGAGATTGGCGGCAGTTGGCTGGATAGATGAGAAGCTAGGTTTGTTATATTCCAACACTAGTCATTGCTATGTGCTTTGAGCTAGGTGTAATATGGACCAATACGGTCAAACACGACCAATGCTACCCATATCCAAATGAGATCCAAGGCAAACGTTCTAAAAGATATGAACTCAGATACTAAGTTTTGATGAGAAACTTTAATAAGCTTTGATAAAACTTCAATAAAATAAGATACGAATTCTGATAAGTTCGATAAGAAATTTGAAAGAGCTCAGTTAAAAACTCTGAAGGATTTTTGAATAAGATATGAACGAATATGAATTCTGATAAAGTTTCCAAGAAACAAAGCTATGTATAGATTAATTTAAGTTTTAAGTAATTAATTGCTAACTTATGCTAGTATTCTTTTATTCTTCTATTTCTTCTTATCCTCATTATCATTGGTTTTATGCTTGTTAATTTGATGTTACTACCTCACTTAGGCTATATCAGCCTAATGCATTCATTGTTCATGCATGTGCAGGTTGATTAAAGCTTGTGTAATTCAATCGTGGTCAAGTATTGCAAGTCACTGCCTAAATTTCTAATTAGAGTCTAGATTTTTTTTCCTTAGTTGAAACTCCATAGATGGTGGCATAGTGGTTGTAAAGAAGTGCATTAAATAAATTGATGTATTATTGTTTTGACACTACAAAATTTATATATGACTTATCTATTTCTTGGTATTGTTTAAGTAACTACTGTTGGTTTGATCATTTTGGTTAAATTAACAGACAAATGTATGAATTAGCTAAATGGTTTGAATGAGTTTAGTGTGCATGTTTAAGTGATAACATGATTGTGTGATGATTACTTATATGCTTAGGATGTTATAGCAATTCTTGGTATGGTTTATTCGAATTACTAAAGGATTAATTTGTGAAATCATAGCATTAGATATCCATATAATCGTTTGATTCAATCTGATATGTGATTGAGAAATTTAGTGAACCAGTTTATCTCATGCTTCGATTGGAGTCTAACATCATATTAAGTTTTAATAAATTGTTGGTTGATTAGGTTACATTTTGACTTACCTTCGAATGGAACATACATCGAGTCTAACATAGGAATAACATGTTAATATTAATGAATCAAGATCATGAATGCATGAATGTGATTACTAAGTATAATGTAAGATATGATAAGAAATGAGTTGAACATGTATAGCTGGAAATTCGAATTTAATTAGTAGATTATTAGAAGTTATTGAATTACTTGAAGTTTAAGTTTCTTTTGGCTCAATTTCGAGTGAATAGTAACTAGTCTAGCTTAGATTAAATATGCCTATTTGATCACTTATATATATATATATATATATATATATATACACGTGCTTAATCAAATGTCTTGCTTCAACATAAATAGTAGCTCGTTCAAAATTATAAAATTCTATGGGCTTGGTTCGGATAGAATGATAAGCTTGAATTGTTTAACATTGAATGATAAAAGTAAGACGTATTAAATGAACTTCATGAATATCCTTTGGAAGAAGACATATGCTTGGTTAATGCTTTAGTATATGTGTGTTCGATTGATTATATATATATATATATATATATATATATATATATATATATATATATATATATATATATATATATGAGTTGGTTCAATTAGTTGGATGCCTTATTTGATAACTAATTCATATTACTACGCTAAATTGACACCTTATTTGGCAAGGAATTCAAGTTATGATATGCTAAGTTGGATAACTTGGGTGTCAAGTGTTTTATGTATTAAAATCTATGATAAAGAGAAATCAAGAAAGTTTATAAACCATATTAATGCATTATTGTAAGTATTGCATAGTAAGTAATATCTTTCCATTGGTTTTTGAGTAATAAATTGAGTGTATAGATATTGTTGCTTCGAATTATCTATGTAAAGGTATAATCACTTGTTTGAATGGTCTTAATTCCTCTTGATCTTTGGTGTAAGACTACCTTTGTTTGTTGTTGAATAATCTACCTTTGTAAGTAAATTGACTATGATAAAGATTTTATATTTCAAAATATCAACTCTGCCTAGTTTTGAATGAGGTAATAGATTTATATGTATCTGGGATTTTACAAGATCTGGATTTGTTTGTATCACTTTAAGTTATAGGGTTAAAGTTTATTTATAAGAAATTTTTTGTTAACCTCTT
This sequence comes from Hibiscus mutabilis, assembly GCA_019671005.1. Lineage (NCBI taxonomy): Eukaryota > Viridiplantae > Streptophyta > Magnoliopsida > Malvales > Malvaceae > Hibiscus > Hibiscus mutabilis. Next base: position 16,070,300 of record CM033722.1, on the reverse strand, counting down.
TCGAATTACTTTGAAGGTTTTAGTTTCTGATCACGTGTTTCATGAATTATATGGCAGTGACATCTTCGATTCCGGTTTTCATCTAAACCGGGTTGAGGGTGTTACATTCCACTCGTTAAGACAAAAAGTAATCAACTGGTGGCTCAACCCTCTAAAAAAGGTCCTCAGCGGAATCGCCAGGCTGCAACAACGGCCCCGCCCACGGTGGGTGCTTGACGTGTTTTTACGAAAAATGGTTTTGAATGGAGTCGCCACCAATCTTTTTTTTATTTAGGTGAGATTGGATCACCTGAAAACCCGACTATTTTAATAAAACCTGTTTTTGTATCATTTTATTAAAACAACGAGTTTTGGCCTGCGAAACCAGAAAATAGGATCGGGAATTAGTTACGTGTGGAGAAGGGTGAGCACCCCCACAACACCCAAAATTGGTACTGGGTCGATTATTTGATGTCTTAATGACAGAAATTAAGAATTCGAATTTAATTTAAAATTCGTGATCCCTTATCATGTTTAAAAGAATATTTCCGTGTATGAAAGGAATTTACACCCCTACACCCGGGGCATAATTTCCGTTAGATTCCCGAATGAAAGGAACCTTTTTTGAGAAATATAATTTTAAATTAAAATGTTATTTTGCAATAGAGATTAACGGAAAGCGGCACCACTTACGTTCGAGACACATTTTTCACGAGAATCCCTAATGAAAGATTTAAATTTAAAATTCAATTAAAACAATATACATATATTTCATGATATACTAAGTATAAAATAATATACATAATATGATAAATATAATAATATAATATATATTAATAAAAATAATTATAAAAATAATAATAAACATATTAATATATACATTATAATGTATACATAATAATAATATACTATATAAATATACTATATATATATAATGTATAATACTATAATATATATATATATATAATATTAAGTATGTTAATATATTATAAATAAAATAAGTACATATGATAAAAATACTAATACAAAAAATATAAAGGTAACATAATAATATATATATATATTAGATCATAATAATAATAATAATAATAATAAGGGGAAATTGAATAAAAATGACCGAATTGAAAAAAAGGAAACTTGAAAACTAAAATAAAGGGATGAAATTGCAAAACTTTTAAAAATTGCAGGGACTTCAAAAATAATTTCGCCATGCGGCAGACCCATTTTGAAAATACTTTTAGGGCGGAGGGACTGGTAGGGTAATTTACCCACTGAAAACCTGATAAAATTGAATTTAGTGACTAAATTGAAAGACATTCTAAAACTGAAGGGACCAGGGGAGTAATTATCTCATATGGAGGGACCGAAAATGTAATTTCCCCATTTTCAAAAAGACGTGAATCTCCTTGGCTGGGTCGGGTCTATATGCGGGTCAAAGTGGTTACGACGTCATTTTGGGCATGGTATTTGTTGCTCAAAACGACGTCGTTTTAATAGCCTATATATTGGTATTTTTGGCAAAAAATCATTTGTGTGTGGTATTTTTTAAAAAAAGATTGAGAGAATTCTCCGCCACCCTCTATTCTCTCCTTGGTCGGTCCAGCCAGCCGCCGAGAGCCACCATAGACCGCCGGTCATCGGTGGTGGTCGCCGCCACCTCTAGTAGTTAGAAGTCGAAAAGGTGGTGTCTTGTCTGCTCCTTTTGACGTGCTAAATTTGGATTAGAGGCCGGATTTTTACAAGGAAGTCCCCAAACACACGAATTTAAGATGAAAAATATAATGGTATATTTTCTTTTACCTTTTTCCGAATATTTGTTTGTTGTTGCTTTTTTATATTCGAATGAGGATGATGAATCTTGAAATTTTTTTATTTTCGATCTCTAAAAAAAACCCATTTTACATTTGATTTCTTTGGGTTTTATACCCGAATACATGCATTATCAACTTTACCACTTGGATCTGATTTTCTAGAAATGAAAATAATATTTATTTCTTACTTTTTAGGTTTGGGCGGTTGCCAGAGGTATCAGGCGGCAATGGGCGGCCAAGTGGTCGGACAAGTGGCCGATCTTGGCGTGCGTAGCCATTGGCGTCGCACGTGGTGGCCACACGCGAGAGTGATTGGTTAAGGGTGGCGGTGGTGGCTGATGTAGTTTAGGGCATTAGGTTTTAGGGTTATAGGTAGTTTGGTAATTTAGGTTTTGGGTATATAATTGGATTTGGGTTATTTAATTGTATTTGGTTTGGGTAATCTGGTGATGGGTATTGGGTGTAATGGGCTGTTGGGTATTTAACTTGGGTCTGTTGTAATAATAGATTTAAAAAAGGACTAGGTCTGGCCCAGACAGAAAATGGGTATTACAGTTGTTATTTAAATCATATAAAATATATTTTTATTTTTATCCAATTAAAAGTTGTGGGGTAGTTGTTAAACATTTTTTCTATCCTTATAGATCCGAGTTCAAATCCTCCCATTTTATTTTTCTCTTTTGAATTTTCACACAAAATGACACATTAAATGTAATTGATGTAAGTGTTAGCAATACATAATCAACTGGAAGGCTTGGTCCAGCTGTATAGCTGTTGCTTTTCAATGTGCTTCTTTTCTTTGATGCAATTATTTTATGCCAATTAGATGGTCACACGTGTCACCATCTGATTGGTGAGTTAAATATATAAATTAAATTAAAACAAAAAAGATAGTGACACGTGTTATTATGTGATTGGATGATTAAATTTATTAAATTATATTAAAATTAGGACCAAATTGTAGACTATAAAAGTAACATGGACCAAATGTGTAATTAAACACATTTTTGTTAACTTTCACGTCATCCCCTCCATTAGGTTTTAAGGGTAGATGGTTTGATTGCTACCACTTAAATAGTTACATGTTTAAATTGACAAAATTAAAAATATAGTGGTCATATTGGAACCACACTATATTAATTTCTTTTCATGAGAATTTTATTATTGAAACCAATTCAACTATTATGCTTCAGATTTACACTCATTTGTTGTAACAAGTTATCCTTCTGATATTTTAATTCAAATTTAGAGCATTTTTTTTGCCTGGTATATAAGACTTAGTTAATCTCATTACTTTAGAAAAAATATCAGACAATTAGCTTGTAATAACATGAACTATGTTATAAACTTCTAGCTCAGGTTACTATGTATGAGAATTTAGATAATAATAACATTTAACTTCTTTATCCAACAGATTATTGTCTTCATTATGTTAAGAAAGCTATACAATCAAAAGAAAATAGACAAATAATTTTATAAATGAGTCTTTAATTCAATAATAAAAAGCATACTCAATATATATTTTCAATCTTTTTCATATACTCATTTTGTGCATTATGGTAGAACAATTCAAGCATATACGCACATCTGATAAATCTAAAAGATAAAATATAAGACTTCTAAACAAAAGCCAATTATAATGGGAAATATTTATTATAATTTATTGTCAAGATGTGCATAAGTAGTGCTACAAGTGAAATACTATATAGATACTAGAAACATTCAATCAAAACTATACTAAAGTGTTTTATTCATAAACAACGGACTTTGTAACAGTTATTTCAAATGATAAAAAATATAATCTTTAAATGCTTGAAATATAAAATTACTAACTTTAGCAAGACGAATAGTTATAATTGTAAAATCTGAACTTTCACTAATCTAATTATTTGCATAAAAAATCTCACAAACAACATGCTATAAGTTGATAATACATATGCAATTATATTGTAAATGCATATACTATACTCATATCAATTTCCCACATTGTAAATAAACATGCTCATATTTTATTTAAAGATGCAAGACATTTAATCTCAACTTAAACACAAGAGCTTTAGGTTCTTTTTGTACCTAAGATTTTAATTAATCAATTTTTTTGAGAACAAGTAGTACAATAACTTCAAGTTCTTTTATTAAATGTTCATGTGAATCTCAATAAATTTTTCTCATCATTATCAAATGATATGGTTTCACTAATCATGTCAACTAATAAAAAATTTGAACTTATAAACTTCTGATTTATCATAATATATAATTCAACTTTAATATATATGTAATAAACCAAATTTAAATATATAATTTTAATGTTTTGGTAAAAATATGTTATGATAAACATAACAAATAAATATAAAGAAAACTATTCTAAATTGATAAAAAAAACATGTTGAATAATATAAAACTATCATACATCATAAATTTTATTTCTTTGGGTAGCCATAAATTTTAACTATCATACACCAAAACTTATATTAACATTTTCTTATTTCATTAGCACATTGATAACATAGATTATTTATTAGCTTAAACTGCATTGGATGTCACTCAATTAAAGTTTTAGTTATGATCGGGTCACTCTTCCGCTAAAATACAAACAAGCATCCAAAAAGGTTTGGTGTAATGATAGTTTTAGTCCTCAAAACTTATATATTATACCAATTTAATCCTAATTCAAAATAATACAATAAATTTAACCTTTTATATTTTAAAAATATATCAATTATTCATTTTCTTCTCCCAAATTTTACTTGTATACCCTCGTTAACACTGGAGTACTTTATTTAAAATTATTAATTAACCTAATGCACAAAATTATTAAGGTAAAGATATTTATAAATGTTATATATGTAATTAGTATCTACATTAAAATTAAACTCATTGAAATCTATTTAAAATTATTTATTAAAACCTTCAGATTTTGATTACTGCTACCACGTAATTTTCTACAAAAGTTCAAGTTTTCATATTACTATACAATTTTGTTAGTAATTTCATATTTTTGAATGAATTCATTATTTTTATTTTTTAAATAAAATAATAATTAAACTTTTTAAGTTACTGGAGTTTTTTATTAAAAGATTTCTTAAATTCTATGCAAGTTTGTGTATTTTCATTACAAAAGTTGTATAATTTTCACAATAATTTTAATTTTTTGTTCTTGTTTAAAAATTTATTAATTGTTAAACAATTTTTATTATTATGAAAATTTATAAAAACAAATATTCATGCTTAAAATATGTCACATAAGTTGGTTTTATATAATGAAACATAAGCATGCATGAAGCGATGACAAATATATTTTCTTTACATTAATATTTAATTTTCTTATTTTATATGATTAATTTATGTAATTAATTATAAACTTTCAGTTAAATTAATCAACACATATTTTAAGTTTTTTGTTCTTATGTTTCGCCTTTCTATACGATTTGCTAAATTATATGTTCTTAATTATTGATATTATTATATATTTTATAATGTTGCTTATTTTTGTGAGGTTCTAATTCATTTCAATAATTTTAAAAAATTATTATAAAACTAAATAATTTATAAATATAATTTTATAGTTATAATCATCTGACATTTATAATTACTTTAAGTTTGTTTCTAATTAAATTTTATATTTTTTATAATATGAACTACTAGATTCAAACAAAATGATAACAAAAATGTTACTAAAAATAAAGCTAGAAATAATAATAATAATAATAATAATATAATTGTTTATCATTAATTGAAAATATCAAGTTTGGTATAACTCGTGTTTCTGAGTGTACCCAAGTAGGAATAATGATGAACGGTGAACAATAATCAGGGAGAAGAAAAATGATTAAATTGATATATTTTTAACTATAAAGGGTTAAATTTATTAAATTATTGTAAATTAGGACTAAATTAATAGAATATATAAGTTTTGATGACTAAAACTATCATTATACAAAACCATTTTGGATGCACGTTTGTATTTTAACGAAGAAGTGACCCGATCATAACTAAAAATTTAATTGAGTGACCCAATTGTAACTTTTAATAATTGAGTGACCCAAACGTAACTTTACTAATAATTGAGTCACTTCCATTGTAGTTTACCCATTTTTTATTCTCGAACAATTATTTTGAGAATTCTTATTGCTTTTATCTTTATGTCTCAACTTCTGGTATGTCTCGACTTCTGGGGGTGACGATTATGACCACTATAATAGCAATTCTTACTATAACATCTATCATATCCACAATTATACACCTTTTAATATATACATTGTTACATTCACTTCGAGAAGTAAAACAAATTTAATAGAGTGTGTATCTTTATTTATCAAGTAGATTTTTGAAGGTAATCTTACATTCCGTGAACTAAACGCTCCCTAATTTTATATTTTAGTCATACGAAACAAATCAGGTAATATAACATATTTGGTAATGAACTAAATAATTTTAGTGTAAACTACACTAAATAATACAAAAACTTAAAGTTTAATATCGATTATACCACTTAACTAAAAATTGATATTATTTTAGCATTGAACCTGTAACCCCCTAAACCAAGCCTAGAGAAAATGGGTCGAATTTAAGAAGTCGCGTTTGAAAATTTGTCCCCTCAAGAAATGATATTAGATTTAAATATTTTATAAAGCAAAATTATTATTAAAAGTAATTGTATTCAATAATACCTTATTTCATATAAAACATAGTCGTATAACAATGTTTCGAAAAATTGATAAAATATCCGATGATATTACATATATGTCCAGAAAATAATAATGTCCCAAAGTTTGATATTACATATATGTCTAGAAAAATTGATAAAATATCCAGAAAAATTGATAATATATCCGATGATATTACATAGTCGTATAACATAGTAAATCCCAAATAATAATGTCCCAAAGTCTGATATTACATATATGTCCAGAAAATAATAAAATAAAATCCTATTATCCAAAAAATCCATACTGATAAATATAAAGTAGTCTGATGAAAAACGAGGTCCTCCAAGAACCGTACACCTAAGTCTGAGTATTTGAAAGAAGAGCTAAGGGGAGTAAGCTATAAGACATAGTGTGTCTCTAAAGTGCAGATAAATAACATAGAACAAGAAATCCGATCAACATGTACAATCCCAATCAGACATACTGATATACATATGCGTATAATACAATGCATGAGACACAATGTCACGCACCCATCTACATACACCATCCAAAGAGTAAGGTTCCCCAGAACCACTCTCTAGATCTTCATCATCCGAAATGGAACTCAGCCCGAAGGGTGGAACCACTGATCTTCCCCATACAATTCTCAAACCATATGATATGACATGTTATTCCGATTTCCTAATATGAATGCGTTCATGTTTAATTAACCAGGATGCATGCATAATAAGTCTAATATTAATTTAGTCCGATTCTGATATATGATGCATGGCATGTCATCATACAAATCATGTCATAATTCACCACTCATAAATACATACATACATGTCCGGTCAAACCTTGAAGAATGTGTAGACCTTGAAGAATGTGCCCGGTCAGACTGAACAGATGGAGAAGGTAACTCGTCGGTCTTATAGTCGATACCTAAACACGAGAATAACTCAGGTAAAACCAATATCTGATTCTTCTGAAATTACTAAGTACAATAAATTGTAAATTGTAGCACCCTAAAAGTTGGGTAACTTAATTGGAACTGAAATATAGAAAAAAAAAATAAAAGGGAATTAATGCCAAGGGGTTTTGAACGTGTTCCATTTTTCTTGGTGACCTCCGGTTTTAACCATCTGAGCTAGGGCCAATATTGGTCTTAGTCTACACTAACTTAATTATAAGAGGTACTAGAATAATCTAAACAAAAAAAGAATTAAAATACCCAAGTTCCCCAATTAACCCCATAATTGCTATATTATTTGACCTTGATAGAGGTCTAGAGAATTCCAAAAGTTTCTCGGACCCATCCCCCTCTCATTTTTCGTTTGAGCTTCAGCGATCCCTTCACCGACATCCGTGGCGTGCACCACCACCATTTGTGTAACCGCCTCACCCTCGCGGTCAAAACCTTGGCCACCAATCTCTGTTCTTGTCTGCATTTCGTGAGAAAATGGTGAAAAACCATTCTTGTAACACCCACAGATCGATACGGGGATCCCGATCCAATCTGAGGTGTCACATTTGATCATAAGAACGACCCACAGTAAAAACCCTCATAGAATTCTTTTCTATTTAATACATTTAAGACCATAAAGTAGAATTTTTCTTAAATCATCATTTCAGAAAATCATTTATTCATAAAACAAAATTAAAAAAACATATTACAGACTGACACAAAATAAGACACAACATACATGTCGGTACCGTACTCCGCGAGCAACGCCGAGAAACTCCCATAAGTAAGTCGGTTTTGAAGCATAATCAAGCTCTTATATCCTACAATGTAAAAACAATGTGAGCTTGAAAAAGCTCAGTAATACAGAACTACCAACAGAAGCTATGAGAACAACTTAATAAGGCTATACAAAAACTGACTTGATGAGCTTGATGTCAACGGGCTTCAGATATGATATGAAAATTTATATTAATGTTATACTTGAGGGTAAAAGAGCTGTTCTTGATTTAATTTCCCGATTATCAGACATGAGGTCTATAACTATGATAATCAAAAGAGATCTAGATTTCAGAATTTGAGACGGGAAGTTTAGTGTGTTCCAATAAGTGCAGATAAAAAACATACATAAAGTTTCAGACTTCAATAAAGGCTTAACCCATGCTAGTTGGGAATATGTGTCGAAATAAGGGAAGGTCTTACGTACAGAAACAAAAATAATTACCCTATTCGAAGAGTATAAACATGGTAATGAAGGAATTATCCCTCTGAAGCGTAGGAACCTGATACAGAATAAATTATCCCTGCCAAAGCGTAGGAACATGATACAGAAGCCAGAAGGTATTACCCTAGCCAAAGCATAGGAACCTGATACAGAAGGAATTATCCCCGCCGAAGCATAGGAACATGATACAGAAGGAATTTGTAACTCCTTATTCCCCGTATTCGATACCGAATATGAGTTAGAGATGTCACAAAACAATACCATGATCTTTTTAAAAAAATCTACAAATTTAAAACCTTTAAAAATATTTAAAATTAACTTGTACACGAAATCAGAGCTCCTTTACTTTACAAAAAGAAAATTAAATGTTTGATAAATAACAGAATTTAACTAAAATAGACATATTTATCTTATTTATACTTGCCACTAAAATTAATTAAATTCCTCAAGTAGGATGTCATTACTGAAGTAGCTTGATGAAAATTTTCTGAACTTGATGCAACGCCTTACTTACACCCAATGTCTCGAACCACCTATGTGTGCACAGGCAAAACACACGCTAAGTACGAACTTAGTGAGACATTATAAGGTAATCATAAAATTAAATAATAATCAGTCTTTAAGTATAACATAGTATAAACAATTCCCTTATAAAACTATTTCAAATCAATATTGCTTTAAAGCAAAGATGAAATGTTTATGAAAATCATTCTACAAAAGTTCTTTGATACCAATAGCCCAAGAAATGCCTATAGAGAGAAACTAAGTATACGAGATTGTGTACTCCCAGAGTGCTATACATTTCCCCTAAGTAGAAAGGCAAATATTACATTAATACGAGCTCGGTGTGCTCCCAGAGCACTAGTCACCGAAGCAACAGTAGTCCCAGACTACTAGATTCGAAGATCAATGCATTCCTAGAATGCTAGCCACCATGTGGCAAGTGTAGCTACAATGTAGTCCCAGACTGCTAGTCTCTAATGGCATGCCACTATACTGTAACTCTCATAGTAATCTTGGGCAATAAAACAATACCATTACCTTTGCAATATATCATTTTATAGATGGTAAAAATCTCATCATCGATAAATCAAAATAATAAAGAAGTTCTTACTCCATTATACCATAATTCATTCTATAACAATCATCAATATATGATAATAAAATTATCGTAAACAAAACATAATAAGGCATTTCATACCCTATCATGTACAAAACCATTTCTTTTATATTTCACATAAAAATCAATATTACCAATTCGGTAAAATCGTATAGGTCAACTTCTCGTAAATCTTCCTAAATACATTTTAAAACAGATAAGTGCATTCACCTTGACTCTTCTTATCCCAAACAAAAATGCGTGTATTAAGAGAAATTCAAGCTTGGTAATTGCTTTATCGACTGAATTTTCGATTTCTCGTGTTTACTTGAATGCTTCACATTCATCCCTTACATGCACAAATTAATAACACCAATAAGGTACTCATTTTATAATATGTCAATCTGCGCTACCTTTAAAGAAATATTTATATAAAATAATCTACAACTCAGAATTCGATTCCGTTTGTTTTGACAGAAATTAGATTCGATAAGTTGTTCAACCATATAAACTAATAGCCCAAATTCAACTCGTACGATTTATGACGAATTTTCAAAATCGAATTCCAGTGCTGAATATCGGAGCAGACTGGTACTCTGTTTTCTGACCTTTCATCACTTAAAATTTCATATCGTTTGATATACAAATCGAAATAAATCATTGTTTGCTTTAAACGAAACTAGACTGGACCAGGAATACAATGGTATTTGGTTCACTTTCTAATTATTTTTATGGAATTTTTGGTGAATTTTCAAACTCACTGCCAAAGACTAAAATTCTAGGCAGAATTCATAATTCACATCTTTAGCTTCCTTTAACCATTCAAACACCTTAAATTAACCTTTAATAATAGTATTCCAACATTTTCCTTTCATGAAAACTCCAAATTAAACTCGAATCGAATAACCCTAAATTAACCCTAACTTGCCAAAATAGGGGTTTTACTTTACACATGAAATCAAGCTTGAGTCAAGCTTAGAAAAGCTAATTAAACACTTAATCATTCAAAATCAAGCTACAAATAAATTTATATCCAAAAACCCTAAACTTTAATCCTTCAATTTCATGAGCGTAGCTTAACCAATCCATGAAATTTTATACCAAATGATAGAGAATTCAAAGAGGATTAACTTTTCATTTCATAACCAAACCTTAAATCCAAGCCATTTAGGGAGAAAATCAAAATTTAGCATTCTTACCTTAGTTTCTTCAAAACTCGCATTGGAGAGAAAATGAAAAGAAGTCTTGAATTTTCTTTTCTTTATTTTCATACCAAAGGGCATTATTTAATCATATTTAATAAAAAATCTCCTTAATAGTCAAATGACTATTTTACCATTGATATCCAATGCTCCAAAGCTTAACACTTGTTAAAATATTCATCCAACGGTAAAAAATAAATCAATAAGTTAGTAGTTACCAATTTTGCCCTTGTAATTTTCTAGAATTACAATCTTGCAATTATCAATATATCGGCTCATATTTAACATGGAAAATCAACTTAAATCCAATGGTCCATGTTAAATCCTTCCAAATTACGGCATGGAAAAGATATTATTAATCTTGCCTTATCATCTAACAAGATATCTCAAATATTCGATTCGATCGATTATCCGAATTTTTCTCGAAACTAACCCTTCTATAGCTTTTAACACAAATTTTGTACAAAAAATTTGAGTAACGCAGAAGCGTCATTCTCGGGGGTAAACTATTCATTTACGGGACTAAAATACATAACTTTCAAAAATTACAATTTAGTCCGTATACTTTTCCTAACTTTATACTTTAGCCACCAAACTTTTATTTTATTCATTTTGGTCACTAGCCAAAATTTTGAAGTAATACAATTCTCCCCCTTAAGAAAATCCATCCTCGAATTTTAGCACATACATGCTAATTCTCTAATCAATCTCCTATATGGCTTCTACCACTTTGTGATTCTTTCATGAATCTTTACTATAGAAAACTCTTTTATTTCTTAATTCTTTGACTCCATAAGCCATGATCTTTGTCGGTTCCTCTTCATAAGTAAAATTTAATTAAATCTCAACCCTTTTCTATTATTATGATATGTGAAGAATCAAATCGACACTTCAAAAGCATCGACATATAGAAGTCATCATGGGTTTGAATTCTTCTTCAGAACCTAATATAGGCCAATGAATCTTAGGCTAAGCTTTACTTTTGGCCTGAACCATAACACCTTCTTCCAAGGTGAAACTTTTAAGGAATACTTTATCCTTAAATTCATATTAAATATATTTTCTTTCAAGATCAACATATAATTTCCATTATTCTAAAGCAATTCTAAAATTGATTCGAATTATTCTTAGTTTACTCTCTACATCCTGAACTAAATCAGATCTCATCACCTTTTAGTTCTCTTTTTAACTCATTATCACCGGGAATATAAATTATCTATTGATAATATGAACATCCTTTAGACTAACATCGAAGCCTTTAATTTTCCCTTTTCACCTTACTGAATTCTTTTCAAGCATATATTTTCTTTCATCTGTAAATCTTTGATCTGATTTGTCAAAGTAGACTTAAGATGAAGTTGTATAATTAATACACTATTCTTTTCCAAAGAGAATTGGACATTTAATGCTTATAAGACAAAAAAAGGTTTTCGGCTAAATACATCAGCCACTATTTTAGCCTTGTTACATTAATACACATCCCAACCTATTATGGGGCATATCATTAAATAACATGGAATCCTTATTAACTTCAGATTGTATTAATACTAGTGCTACCATCTTAACTTTCTTAGGATTTACTCAAATCCTTTTTGTTGAGACAATGTGACCTGGAGATGCAACTTGAATTAATCAAATTCATATTTGGGTAATTTTGCATATAACTACCTTTCCTACAAGGCTTGCAGAACTATTTGTAAATGTTTATCAACTTCTTCTTTCATACTACACTTTTAAGGAAGTTATCTTTATACTCGATTGATAACTGTTATTATAAGAAATTTCATCTATTGACACATACGTTTTCCAGCAGCCTTCAAACTCAATCAAATAAAAACTATACATATCATTCAAAATCTAAATAATCCTTTCAGATTGTTCATCATTTTATGGATGCAAAACAATGTTAAAATTTATGCCAAGTCCTTAGTGCCTTATGCAAGGAACTCTAAAATCTAGAGATAACCTTGGATGTTAATCACACACAATAAAAATAGGTACATAACGCAACTTCACAATATTTCAGATATAGAGCTCAGCATATTTATTCATTACAGATTTATTCAATCTAACCACAATTACCCAAATCAAATCATTTTTACTTGGTATCATTGATAACCTAGTTACGAAATCCATCGTAACTCCTTTTTCATTTCTAATAGGGGAATGTAAACATGTTACCACATTTCTGATGGTACTTGATGTTTTGCTTCCAGTTGCTAGCCTGTCAAGTATGTAGCCATAAATTAAGTTACTGTCCTTTTTATAACTGGCCATCAATGTTTGCTCATCAGATCAAGATACATCATTTTCCCTTTTGGATGCATTGACAATGGACTGTAGTGTTTTTTATTAAGACATTCTAGTTTCCACTCATCATCATCAAGACATAATATTTTCCTCAAACATCCGACATACTTAAATTTGAAGTCTTTATTTTCACCATTTTCAATGTGTCTTAACCTTGAAAACATTTTTTCATCTTTTAACTGAAAATCTTTAATCTGACCTAAATGAATAGGTCTAAGCTAAAGTTACGTAATTAACATATCATTCTTTTTCAAATACAGTTGCACATTCATTACTCTTAAAGTAGAGAATATCTTTCAACTAAGTGCATTGGCTACTATATTGTCCTTTCCAAGATAGTAGTCAATCGCAACATCATAATCATTGAGGAGTTCTATCTACCACCTCTACCGCAGGTTCTGATCCTTTTTGATTCATCAAGCGTTTTCGATCTTTTATAATCCCTAAGAAATAACACCGTTCACCATATAAATGATGACAATATTTTTAAAGCATGTACTATTATATCTAACTCCAAATCATGAGTCAAATAATTTATCTCATGAATCTTGAGTTGCCATGATGCACATGCCACTAATTTGCCCCTTTTATCCATACATATCTCAATCTATTAGGGGAAACATCACTATAGAGTGTAAAATATCTTTATACTAACACTGGAGCTTCTGTCAAAATCCATTTTTTTAATCCAATCAAATTCCATCGGTCTCGACAATATAGCCTAAAATGCAACTTCAGATATCCAAAATTCATATTTAGACAACCTCAAATATCTAGAATCCATACTTGAACAACTTGGCATACAATTTCTTTTCTTGTAAAATCTATAATACCACCCGAAACTATAAATCATAATCTTCCCTAGTCTTTGGGTACTTAAAATATATCTTTATTGATTACCATGGCAAACCGATCTGAATACGATTAGAACACTCTATTAATCAAATCCATGAATTCTGCTGGACCATTAGCATGGCCAACAAGGCACCACTATGAACACATGTGCCCAAATCGTGTCTTGAAAAAAAAATTGATAATATTCTCCTCCTTGACCTTCAATTGATATACTTCGGATGAAGATTAATTTTGGAGAACACTTATGCTCCATTCAATTGATTGAAGGGATCATCAATCTACAACATAAATTATCTATTCTTTAACACCATTTTATTTATTTGACGATAATTAATACATAATCTCATCGAATCGTTTTTCTTTTTCACTAACATTACTAAAATTCCTCAAGGTAATATATTAAGTCGTATAAAACCTCAATCTCATATTTAATGTAATTGAACCCTTAACTCTCTTATCTATGTAAGAGACATTTTGTACAATACCTTTGATATAAGTTCAGTGCTAGAGAAAACCTAAATCCTGAATTTCATTTCACGATCAGATGGTAACCCTGGCAATTCCCGAAGGAACATATCCTATTATTCATTGATAGTTGAGAAACTTTCCGAGTTCACCTTTGAATACTTATATGTTCACAACACATGCTAGAAATTTCTTACATCATTGTGATAGCAGTTTCCAAAAAAAATACTACTGAACCACATTGATCAGAAAAATCTGATTTTTCCCTCATCATTACAATCTCTAAACTTTCTAGTTCCTTTTAGAACTATTCGTTTCAAGCAAAAATTCATAAGAAACAACTCCATTAAGCTTACTCTTGTGCTATGTCCCAAGAGATAAGTTACTATAACATCGAGCTTTCCCTGATCATCACAACGAAACCCTTTTTGTATCTCTTTTTTATATTTATCAAACCAATAGTCTAGTGACATTCGTTTTCCCTCGATACCCCACCTGAAGTCTCACACGTCAAGACTTCCCAGCTCTCTAGCAATAAAAGTTTAAGGAACTTGAGGTTGAATTTCATTTAAAATCAGATCCAAGGTTTGAAATAATAAACCTTGGTTTATCTAGGCATTTCCAACTACACCAGCACATTAACATCGTATTGAGCAGAAAGTGCTTAATAATTAACCTTGTTACTACTTTTATGGACCTCACTTCTTTTTACCCAAATGTTCGATCGCTCGACGCGATCTCTCAACTTCGGACATCTATAACTTTATACAATCAATTCACTAAGCAGTTGCATCAAGTCACTCAAGCATCAATACAGTAATAATGACATCCTAGTGGCATGTATACACTTACTGACTGATAATAAGGTCGGTTTGGATCCAGAACCGGCTAAACCTGTAGCTCTGATACCAATAAATGTAACACCTCCCCGTATTCGATTACTGAATATGAGTTAGAGATGTCACAAAACAATAACATGATTTTTTTTAAAATATTCTATAAATTTAAAACCTTTAAAAATATTTAAAATTAATTTGTACACAAAATCGGAGCTCCTTTACTTTACGAAAAATAAATTAATTGTTTGATAAATAACAGACTTTGAACTAAAATAGACAAATTTATCTTATTTATACATGCCACTAAAATTAATTAAATACATCAAGTAGGATGTCATTACTGAAGTAGCTTGATGAAAATTTTCTGAACTTGATGCAACGCCTTACTTACACCCAATGTCTCGAACCACATACGTGTGCACATGCAAAACACAGGCTAAGTAAAAACTTAGTGAGGCATTATAAGGTAATCATAAAATTAAATAATAATCAGTCTTTAAATATAACATAGTATAAACAATTCCCTAATAAAACTATTTCAAATCAATATTGCTTTAAAGAAAAGATGAAATATTTATAAAAATCATTTTGTAAAAGTTCTTTTATACCAATAGCCCAAGAAGTACGTATAAAGAGAAACCAAGTATATGAGATCCTGTACTCCCAAAGTACTAGCCATTTCCCCTAAGGAGAAAGAAAAATATTACATTATTACGAGCTCGTTGTGCTCCTAGAGCACTAGTCACGGAAGTGACAGTAGTCCCAGAATACTAGTCCGAATATCAATGCATTCCCAGAATGCTAGCCACCATGTGGCAAGTGTAGCTACAATGCAGTCCTAGACTTCTAGTCACTTATGGCATGCCACTATACTATAACTCTCATGGTAATCTTGGGCAATAAAAAATACCATTACCTTTGTAATATATCATTTTATAGATGGTAAAAATCTCATCATCGATAAATCAAAATAATAGAGAAGTTCTTACTCTATTATACCATAATTCATTCTATAACAATCATCAATATATGATAATAAAATTATCGTAAATAAAACATAATAAGGCGGTTCATACCCTATCCTGTACAAAACCATTTCTTTTGCCTGTGAAAATATTATATTTCACATAAAAGTCAATATTACCGATTCGGTAAAATCGTATAGGTCGACTTCTCGCAAGTCTTCCTAAATACGTTTTAAAACAAATAAATGCACTCACCTTGACACTTCTTATCCTAGACTAAATTATGTGTATTAAGAGAACTTCATGCTTGGTCATTGATTTATCTACTGAATTTTCAATTTCTCGTGTTTACTTGGATGCTTCACATTCATCCCTTACATGCACAAATTAATAACACCAATAAGGTACTCATTTTATAATTTGTCAGTTTGTGCTACCTTCAAAGAAATATTTATATAAAATAATCTACAACTTAGAATTCGATTCTGTTTGTTCTGACAGAACCTAGATTCGATAAGCTGTTCAAACATATAAACTAATAGCCCAAATTCAACTCGAATGATTTATGACGAATTTTCAAATTCGAATTCTAGTGCTGAATTTCGGAGCAGACTGGTACTATGCTTTCTGACCTTTCATCACGTAAAAATTCATATCTTTTGATATACAAATCAAAATCAATCACCGTTTGTTTTAAACGAAACTAGACTGAACCATAAATACAGTTGTATTTTGATCACTTTCTAATCATTTTTATGGAATTTTTGGTGAATTTTCAAACTCACTGCCAAAGACTAAAATTCTGGGCAGATTTCATAATTCACATCTTTAGCTTCCTTTAACCATTCCAACACCTCAAATTAACCTTTAATAATATTATTCCAACATTTTCCTTTCGTGAAAACTTCAAATTAAACTTCAATCCAATAACCCTAATTAACCTAGCTTGCCAAATTTAGGGGTTTTATTTTACACATGAAATCAAGCTTGAGTCAAACTTAGAAAAGCTAATTAAACACTTAATCCTTCAAAATCAAACTACTAATAAACTTATATCCAGAAACCCTAAACTTTAATCTTTCAATTTCATGAGCATAGCTTAACCAATCCATGAAATTTTATACCAAATGATAGAGAATTCAAAGAGGATCACTTTGCATTTCATAACCAAACCCTAAATCGAAGCCATTTAGGGAGAAAATTAAATTTTAGCATTCTCACCTTAGTTTCTTCATAACTCACGTTGGAGAGAAAACGAAACGAGGTCTTGAATTTTCTTTTCTTTATTTTCATATCAAATGGCATTATTTAATCATATTTAATAAAAAATCTCCTTAATAGTCAAATGACTATTTTACCCTTGATGTCCAATGCTCCAAATCTTACCACTTGTCAAAATATTCATCCAATGGTCAAAAATAAACCAATAAGTTAGTAGTTGCCAATTTTTCCCTTGTAACTTTTCCAAAATTACAATCTTGCAATTATTCATCTAACGACTCATATTTTACATGAAAAATCAACTTAAATCCAATGGTTCATGTTAAATCCTTCCAAATTAAGGCATGGAAATGATATTAGTAATCTTGCCTTATCATCTAACAAAATATCTCAAATATTCGATTCGATCGATTATCCGAATTTTTCTCAAACTTAATCCTTCTATAGCTTTTTCACACAAATTTTGTATGAAAAATTCGAGTAACATGAAAATGTCATTCTTGGGGATAAACCATTCATTTACGGGTCTAAAATACATAACTTTCAAAAATTACAATTTGGTCCTTAAACTTTTCCTAAGTTTATACTTTAGACACCAAACTTTCATTTTATTCATTTTGGTCCTAGACAAAATTTTGAGGTATTACAAATTTCTCCCTTAAGAAAATTTTTCATCGAATTTTAGGACATACATGCTAATTCTCTAATCAATCTCTCATATGGCTTATACCACTTTGTGATTCTTTCATGAATCTATACTATAGAAATCTCTTTTATTTCTCAATTCTTTGACTCCATAAGACATGGTCTTTGTTGGTTCTCTTCATTAGTGAAATTTAATTGAATCTCAACCCTTTTCTGGTATTATGATATGTGAAGAATCAAATCGACACTTCAAAAGCATCGACATATGGAAGTCATCATGGATTTTAATTCTTCTTCAGAACATAATATAGGTCAATGAATCTTAGGCTAGGCTTTACTTTTGGTTTGAACCATAACACCTTCTTCAAAGGTGAAACTTTTAAGGAATACTTTATCTTTAACTTCATATTAAATATATTTTCTTTCAAGACCAACATATAATTTCCATCATTCTAAAGCAATTCTAAAATTGCTTCGAATCATTCTTACTTTATTCTCCAAATCCTAAACTAAATCAGATCCAATCACATTTTATTTGTCTTTTTAACTCATTATCATCGGGAATATAAATTATCCCTTGATAATATGAACATCCTTTAGACTTAATATAGAAGTCTTTAATTTTTCCTTTTCGCCTTACTAAATTCTTTTTGAGCATATCTTTTCTTTCATCTATAAATTTTTGATCCAATTTGTCAAAGTAGACTTAAGATGAAGCTGTATAATCAATACAATATTCTCTTCCAAAGATAATTGCACATTTAATGCTTATAAGGCAAAGAAAGACTTTCGGTTAAATACATCAGCCACTACTTTAGCCTTATTACATTAATACACATTCCAATCAAGTATGGAACATATCATTAAATAACATGGAATTATTATTAACTTCATATTGTATTAATACTAGTGCTACGATCTTAACTTTCTTAGGATCTACTCAGATCCTTTTTGTTGAGACAATGCGACCTGGAGATGCAACTTGAATTAATCGAATCCACATTTGGGTAGCTTTGCATATAACTACCTTTCCCACAAGGCTTGTAGCACAATTCGTAAATGTTTATCAACTTCTTCTTTCATACTACACTTTTAAAAAGTCATCTTTATACTCGATTGATAACTGTTATTATAAAAAAATTCATCTAGTGACACATACTTTTTCCATGAGCCTTCAAACTCAACCAAATAAAACTATACATATCATTCAAAATCTAAATAATCCTTTTAGATTGTTCTTCATTCTATGGATGCAAACTATACAGGTTATTTCAGATAGATGATGTAATATCCCAAATTTTGGCTAGTGACTAAATTGTAAATTTTGA
Organism: Hibiscus mutabilis; assembly: GCA_019671005.1. Classification (NCBI taxonomy): domain Eukaryota; kingdom Viridiplantae; phylum Streptophyta; class Magnoliopsida; order Malvales; family Malvaceae; genus Hibiscus; species Hibiscus mutabilis. The sequence goes on along the minus strand of CM033722.1, from coordinate 16,050,761 downwards.
AAGTTTAGGGGTTAAAGTATAAACTTTAGAAAAGTTTGGGGACTAAAATGTAAATTTTCCCAAAAAATAATTTTATTTAGTATAAGAGTGAATTTGATCAAAATAGGTACCTTGATATCAGTTTTAAGAATTAAGATGCAGAAAAAGGTATCGAATTTGGATCGAATGAAATTGTTAAGTGTGCTTAGGCTAGAGAAATACAAGGATGGGTGACCTTCGGGAAGGTCCCATAAAAGTGTTTCTAATCGATATTTTGGACTCAGTAAAGGTAAAGAATATTCGAATGGATTATCGATAAAGGAATTCTAAGAGAAATTTTATTCTATGGAGATTTTCGATAATTATCGGAATAGTAGACTGAGTTAGGAAAATTCAGTCTAAGACTTTAGGAAAGGAAATCATTATAAGATGATAGTTTTCATTTTCCGAATATGGAAATATGGAATTTTTGGAATAAATCTGATAGCTCGATAAAGGTTAAATCTCAGTAAAAGTATTTTATGAATATCAGGAGATCGGATCGAATCAAAATTTCAGAGGCTGATCCAAAAGCCATGGGAAATTCATAAAATACCATTTTATGAATATTTTATTATAGTTGGTTGGATTTCAACTAGACTTAGTTGAATTTTTACAAGAATGGCAAACTAGTAAAAAAAGACTAGTTGGAGGGCAAATTGGTCATTTGACAAGGATGGCAATTTTGAAATATTTTGAAATATTAAGTGCAATTTTGGAAGGTGAATTACACTTGGATCAAATCATGGCCATTGATTTTTATAAGATTAAGTCTTGACCATTGGATTAAAAGGGCAAATTAGTAATTTCACTAATTAAATAAGTAAAAGATGAACCAAATTGTTCATTTTTCTTGAAATATTTTGAACTAAGGGGAGAAAAAAGGGAGAAAAATTTTCCAGCTCGATTCAAGCCCCGAAACTCGATTTTCAGGTAATATTTTCAACTGCAAAGTTGTTCTACTCTTCAAGCTCTATCTTTTGATGTCAATAATTCATGTAATACATGCTTGATTGATGAGAATTTTGATGAGAAATAAATTAGGGTTTATGGACTCAATTGGGGGTTTCGAGATTTTATGATTCCATGCTGAAATTCAAGTTGAAATCAAGTTTTTGTGATGTTAAAATCATGTTATTGAGTTGGGATTTAAACTCTACATGTTTTGATTATTATGAAGATGCTTAGGGTTTATGGATTCAAGTTTGATTTAGGGTTTGAGATGTTGGATTAATGATCTAGTAAGCTTGAATTGTTATTTGAAAGCAAAACCCTAAGTTAAAGGTATAGAGACCATTTCGACAATACTAAAAGTTAAAGGACTAATCTGAATTTTTATGATTTTAAAGTGTATTTATGTTATTATTGATGTTGGAGATGTGAAATTGAAGTTAGAATGTTAAACCCATGTTGAATCGAATTAGTGACCATTTTGACAAATTGTCAAACTTAAGTGACCAATTCGGAAATGAGGTTTTAGAGAAGGACTAAATCTGATTTTATTTGAAATAATAGAATTCAAGTAGTAATGTTGATTTGAGGACTAATTTGCAAAGTTAAGAAGCTTGGATCCTTATCTTTGCATTTTTAGTGACTATTTTAGAAAGAACGAAAAATTAGAGGGAATTATTTTTGAATAATTATTTGATGAAGAAAGTGATACATTAGTGGTTTGAATCAAGTAAGGGGACCAAATTGACAAATAGCAAAGTAAGGAGAAATTAATATAAAGTTTGAAGTTATTTATGGAAGTTGTGTAGGAAAATTGGATTTGGCAGTAAGTTTGAAAATTGACCATAAATTCTACAAAAATGGTTAGATGGTGAATTTTATATCGATGTAAAGCTTTATTCGCCTAGTTTCATTTAAAACAAACAGTGATTGATTTCGATTCATATATCAAAAGATATGAATTTTTAAGTGATGAAAGGTCAGAAAACATGATAGCAGTCTGTTCCGAAATTCAATACTGGAATTCGACTTTGAAAATTTTCCATAAACCGTACAAATTGAATCAGGATTATTATTTTATATGGTTGAAAATCTTATTGAATCTAGTTTCGTTTCCAACAAACGAAAACTGATTTCGAGTTTCGAGTTAAAATATATTAATTTTTAATCGAATGAAGGTCAGAAAAATTACATAACAATTTTTGTCAGGACAGCCCTGTAAACGGGAGTTTGATGAATTTTCATAATATTTGTAGATTTTATAAAATTGTGTGGCTTATACCATTAGAACCGTTATCGAATCTAGTTTCTAAGGTATAAAGGAGATTAAGATTCCGTATGTATTCTGCCTTGTAGAAGTAAATCTTTGCAGGTAGTGCAAGTTGACAGAAAAGGGAAATTGAGACAATTTGTGTCTAATGTTGGTTAGCAAGCTTGGAGGAATTATTTGAAGATCAAAATGGTCATTAGGGACCAAAAATGAGTTTGTGAACAGTATAAGGAAGGAAAGAAATTTATGGAAAATTTTTATGTTAAATGATTAAATAGCTTAATTGAAATATTGTTAGAAGTGAATCTAACAAATGTTTATTTATATTCATGTGATTAATGAAGTTTGGATCCGAATCAAAAGAAAGTTTGAGGAACTATGAAAGAAAGGATCGAATAGAGCTTAGTGGGGCAAACTAATAAATGGCCCAGGTGAGTGCATTTCTAAATGTTTGCATTACATTGAAAATGGCATTGCATTTCTCTATAATACATGATATGATACATTGCTCGACATGGCAAGTTTGATGGAATACCATGTACGAATTATTGTTTGCATAAATGATGGTGCATTATGCATACATGAAATATGGATAATGACAAGACTAGCGAGTAGTTGACCTTAATTTAAAAATAGTATTGCCTTATATATACATTGCGCTACTGCATGTTGCAATAAAGGTAGATTAAATGGAATATGAAGTATGAATTATTATTCTGAGAAATGATGATGTTCTATGTTTGCCATTACTATTTATGATGAAGCATGAAACATGAAATGTTATTTACATTATTGATTATGATGATTGATTGATGATAAAAGAAATGGCCAAGTATTGTGTATGAGAGTCCATGGTATAGTTGGCATGCCATAGAGTCTTTAGCAGCTGCACCCTTATGTTCATGTTATCAAATAGATATTGTGACAAAATGATTGTGTTACATGCACCCTGGGGATCTACGCCCAATGTGCCCGAGTACACTGTTGAGGTGCTTTATGTTTATGGGAGCAAAGAGTGTCCCCGAGTACGTACTCATCTTTACGTTCACGTTAGACACTACGGTTTCATTTCAAGATGACTCGCGTACCTCGATCTCATATAGCGTACTTTAGGCAATGATAAAAGAATCATGTCACGTAAACGAATCATGTTGCGTATATGAATCACGTCATAAATATGAACCATGCCATGTATATGAAATATGTCATGTATATGAACCATGCCATGAATACAGAACATGCCATGTATATGAATTAAATCACGAATATGAATCATGTCAAGTAAAAGAATCATGTTATGTAAATGAATCAAGTTATGTATATGAATCATGACACATATATGAATCATGACATGTATACAAATTATGTTACGTATATGAATTATGCCGTGCATATGAATTATGCCATGTACACGTATCATGTTATGTATATGAATTAAGTCATGTATATGAATGATGCCACGTATATGAATCATGCCACGTATATGAATTATGACATGTATATAGATTCTGCCATGTATATAATTCATGCCATTTATATAATTCATGCTATATATATACATATATATGAATTATGTCTTGTATATGAAGTATGTCATGTATGTGAACTATGCCATGTATATGATTTACTTGATAATGATGGAACTTGTGATAAGTCAGCCCTACATTGAAAATAATATTGCATTATTTGTACGAAACTTGACTTGTTGCATATTTCAGTAAATGCAAACTTCAGTAGAATATGAGGTAAGGATTTTATTCTGCATAATGGCGATGCATGTCTATACATGGAATATGATATTAATAACAAGATGATACATGATTCAGATGTTACATGTTACTTGCTACATATGTTATATGATACATGATACAAATGTTACACGATTACATGACACATGAAAAAAGATGTTACATGATTTCATGATACATGAAAAAGAAGTTACATGTTACATGACATAGAAGTACATGACATACATGATAGAATACATATTATGTAAATGATGGCATAATGAAAGCATGACCATGATAGAGTACATGATATGTAAATGATTACAAGATGAAAGCATGTCCATGATAGAGAATATATTATGCAATAATAACATGATTTATATGATATTTATGATACATGACATATATACATTATGATATACTTGTCATGTTATAAAGAAAACAAAATGCACTTTTATATATGACATACTGTATTACATTATTTCATGTTTTTAAAATAAATAAGTTTAACTGCCTCACTAAGTTCGTACTTAGCGTGTGATTGTTTCACACGTAGGTTAAGTTGGAGCACTTGAAGAGGAATCAAGCATGTTGTCCAAGCTACAATCTGCAGAACATCAGTAAGACATTCTAAATTATGACAATTTCTAGTGGGCATGTAAACTATTTACTTACTGATAGTATATGATGGATTAAATTGAATTATAATGATAGATTAAATAATCAGCTAGACGATGGAACGTATAGGGATAAAAAAAATTAAGCTAAACTTTTAGTAGCATGTTTAAGTAACATCTATAATGTATATTCAACTACGAGTATACGTTATGGGTGTTACTGATGAAAGTTATGATTATACTAGAATGCAGATATATCATGAGGGTTTCAGTCGATTTTACTTATAAGGGTATTTTGGTTCTTTTAATTTTCAGGGCAATTATGTAGTTTAATCCCGATAGGGTAAATAAGTGATTTGATGTACTAAAGATTACTGACGGCATGCCAGGCTTTCAATTCCATTCGACCCAAACATATCTCATCACCGTATTACTTTCCAAACATTCGAGCAGGTACATCGTGCACATGTTCAATACTTAGCACCGAACTGCATTATATTTCTAAATAAACTACCACCCCAAATTATTGTTGAAGAGGCTCTAATTGGTTGAACATGGATGTATGCAGTCGTCTCCTTTCGTTATTGCAATAGTATTAAGGGTAACAGTGTCGGGCTTCAAGCCCACGGGGCGTTACAGTCCTTAGAGCTTTATCAATAAATTTCAGGCCTTTCAGAGTTTTCGCTTCTTTAATCATAAGTATGTTTAATCGATTAATTGATTACTAGCGTTTCAGTATTTTAGGTCCTTTTTGTCCTACCACAAAAATTCGTTTATTTCAGAACTTGAGGGTATATCTATCATTTTGACTAATTTAATAATTTGGTGCCCGAGGATATTTCAGTCCATACAACCCTTACAATTAATCTATACAATTTAGTCTTTTCCATCACATCGATCAATTCAGATAAATACAAAACTTTCGATGATTATCTTCATAGTCTTATTCATAATTTAGGAGAGTACAAGTTTTACGTTCTCAAATGTTTGAAACTTAATAACAGAAATTTTCCAAATAGGTCGGGAGTTTCAGATGAATCAGTTGTATTATTAAGTCAGTAATTAAGTTCAAGGTCATTTTCGTTATCAGGGGTATTTTTTTCATTTACACCTTAAGGGTATTTTTGCCATAAAATTAAAGTGTATCTGAATATTTAGAAATCCTTCTAAGTCGTTAGACTTCTTATTTGAGTTTTTTCAAGTCTTATCTAGTTTACCATTCTTTTATTTTGAAGTTAATTTGTCTTAAGCAGGTTAATTGGTACACGCATTCATAGTTCTTAAATTCAAGAACTAACACTGCACACGCTTGAGTTCAACATTAGATTCAGAGGCTTTCAGGTTTGAATTTCACAAAACGAGCTTCAAAAACGGGCTCGAGACGTCGAGAAAAACAAAATAGGGGTTTTTATAAATTTTAACTTTTTGGTCAAAGTCAACGCTAATTTCAGTAGTCAATGCTGACATCATCGATCAACTGGTCAAAGGTCAATGCTGACGTCAGGAGTCAACGCTAATGTCATCAGTCAACTGGCCAACTTGGTTGACTCGGATTGGTTGACTCAAACGAGTTGACTCGGACGAGTTGACTCACTGAGTTGACTTAGGCAAAAACGGTTCAGGTCAAACGGGTTAGGTCAGATTCGGGTTAAACGGGTTGGGTTAGACTCGAGTCAAATGGGTCGGTCAGATTTGGGTTAAATGGGTTGGGTTAAATTTGGGTCAAATGGGTCAGTTCAGACTTGGGTCAAATGGGTCGAGTCAAACGGGTTGGGTCAACTCAGGTCGACTCACTGGGTTGACTTAGGCGGTTCAGTTCAGGTTTTAGAAGGTCGGTTTAGAAGCTAACATCCAGGGTGACCGAAAATTGCCCTAAACGGTGTGTGACACCCACGCGCGACCTAAAATGGCTGGAAAGGTCCCAAATTGCATATGTTTCCAAGATTTACAAACCCACATCAAATAATAGGTCAAAATTTAACTGAAAATAGGTTGAAAACTTACCTAGATATTCAATTTTACCTAAAATGCAAAGGAACACCGGTATAAAGCATAGCTCTGATGAAGCCTCCTCCGATGTCAAAATAACGTTCGGTTAGAAGAGTTTTGCTTGCTGAAACGCAAGGAACTCGAATCTGGTGGCCGCATCTCGAACGATCGACTAGGGTGGCCGAAAAATGACGATAACAAGGGCAGCAAACTAAGGTTATTAGATGAGCCTTCAGACTGTTTTCAATGATGAAAGATGAAGAAGCAGAGCGAGTGAGTGGCATGCTTAGGATCAAACGAAGGTGACGCTCTAATTGGTGGCAGCGGTCAACTGAGATCGGGCTGGTGAACAGGGGAATTTTAGAACTTTTTTGGGTTCTTTCAGATTCAAGCAGACACCCAAAAAATGAAAGAGTATCTAGATCAGTTGATCGTTTTAATTATTATTGGGTATACCCAACGGGTATAATTTAAAATTAACCCCGAGACAGACTTAGACCAAGAATGGTCTTAGCCCTGATGGCTAAGACCCCTATCTATAAGGCTAGTTGGCGCAAGTTCAAAACTCCACTACCACAAATCCTTTCATTTTCATTTTTTAACCATGTTTGTCCCTCTTCACATATAATAATAAAAATAAATATTCAAGGTGTTACAATTCTTATGCCTTCACCGTCGATCTCAGCCACTTCCGGTTTGTGTTCGTCACCGCCAACGCCTTCAGAACCGCCTTCTTTCTCTAATCAAAAATTGGTGACCACTCGTAACATCTTTGCACCGTTCTTCGTGAAGAACGTTTTGAAGTTTCAACAAAAACTCAAGTGCTCATCCACTTTTTTCCATCCTTTACCCGCCGTGAGCTTTTCATTCGTGCTATCTACGACACCGTTGTGACCACCTCACCGTCCTGAGCAGAACTTTTACCTCTGTTCACCTTGTCGCCGCTAATATCGTCTTCCGCTATGTCTAATGAAAACCCAGTTTTGGGTCAGACCTTGGGTTCTTTTTATGATTTTCTTTGGTTTTGGTTGTTGGGTTGGTTATATTTGGTTTTCATTTGAATGGTGGCCAAAAATGACCATTTCGATCACCGATTGTGTGTCATCGAGCCACCGCTGATGAGGGTCTTCAAACCCTAGCTTCATATTACAAAAGGAAAGAGGTGGGCATGTGTAGTGTGTGTGTGTGTGTGTATGTGTTAGGGCTAAACCCAAACTGTTAGGCCCAAAACCCTTGCCAAGGCTTAATTCAGTTGGGCCAGTCTAGTGACCCATTGGGCGAGCTCGGACTAGTTTGTAGGAACCAAGCCCAAACCTTGTGACCCAACTCTCTAAATTGAACCGACCAGACCGATGTTGTGAACCGAACTAGAGTATCAAACTGGAAGATTCAATTCTGACCCCGAATCTGACTCGTACCTGTTAACCAAACCTAACCTGATCTTTTGGCTGTTGACCAACCCGAGTTAACTCGTTGACCATTGACTCTAACCAAAAAGTCAACTCTTTTTGAAAACTCCTATTTTAGGTTTTTCTACGTCCTAAGTCTGGTTTTGAAATCTGTTTTACCAAATTTGAATCTGGTAAGCCTTTTTCAGCGTTTGACTTTTTAGATAATCTTGATTATCGCATTTATTTTTTGTTTATGATGTAATTCGCATTTCTATGTATATGAGTTATCGATGGATGTCGAAAATGGGGCCAAGAGGGATCAAAAAAGCATCAAAGACTGACCGCTGTAGCTCAGAATTGAGGTAATACCTCACTACCTCTTGCATATTTTTTTAAAACTCGTTGGTATTTGGTTAATGCATGAATCAATATAATTGGTCATATGATTATCGTTGATTATCTTAAGTTGTACTATTTACGGTAAAAGAATAATAAATTGGTTGAGACCTAATGACTCAAATAAGAAATTGATGATTGGTAAGAAATTCAAGTTCAGTAAATAATTGATAAAGCAGTTAAACTCGAAACCTTCAATTCTGATTATTTTTTGTTGTAAGATCTAAGGTCTCAAATATTTGGATGAGACATGACAAAAATACCCTTGAGGTGTAAAAAGGAACTAAATACCCCTGAAAGCATAAATGACCGGGGAATTCACATTTGACCTGATAGAACCTCTGATTCATCCTGTTAAATTCTTGATCTATTTGGGAAATTCTGAAATCAGGTTTCTAACCCTTGAGATTGTGGAATGTCTAGATTTCCCAATTTCTAAATAAACATCTGAAAAGCCATTTTGTTGGAAACCCTTTAAATGATTGACTTGACCAAAATGATAGATATACCTCTGAGCTCTAAATGATTAAAGTACCCTTATAATCGGAATAAGTAAATTATCCTCGATAAATTCTCAGAATATCGATTAAACTTAAATGATTCTAATACCCCTAAAGGTTATGGAACATGACCCAAGTATGTCGGTCATTCCTAATTCTGTTACAATACTGGTAAAATACCGCATGAATACCTGTTCAACTGCTTGGGGTATGTTCAGTGTTGATTTTAAAGGTGGTATGTACATTTATACAATGCAGTTGGTACTAAGATAATAAATATTAGTAAGGTGTATTTTTTTGAAATCTTGATAAGTACCACATTGATGAGACCTGTTAGTTGAAGGGACATAGAGGCATGATAAACCGTTATAAATCTAAAATGCTGCAAATCATTGTTTTATCCTTAATTACAATTTGCCCTAGAAGTCAAATGATTAAAATGCCCTTATAGGCCTAATGATGAGATTAAACATAATATATCTGAATCTTGCATGATCCTGGTAGATCAATTCCTGAATTCTTGGGTGGAACCATTAGTTATCGAACCCCTTTTTATTAGGGATCCCATTTCAAAAATCAGTTTGAATTTGTCTGAAGTTCAGTGTTCCCTTTCCTGTAATTACCAAGTGCCTCAGAGAATTAAATTGGACAGTCTAGTATGTTTCTTCTATGATATATAAACGATTTAAATGTTGTTTAAATTAATCATGTGCACCTGACTGATATTCTGATTTTGCAAGCATAACATATCCTCTGATTTTAAGCACGATCATTATATCTGTTTGATTTATGCCTAAGTACCTGATTTGATAGCATGCTCTCTGGTTGTTATTTCTCTAAAATTATTTTCTGCTCTATATCTATTGTTAATACAGCTTACTATTGACGTTATTCTTACTACCTAAAGTATTTTTATTGGGGTGCTCGGGATATGATATGAAGTGTATGCAGGTTCAGCCCTAAATAGGCTGTTAATCCCTATTGTATCAGGTTTCTATGCTTCGGCTAGGGTGATTCCTATTGTACCAGGTTCCTTTACTTCGGCTAGGGTAAGTCCTAATGTACCAGGTTCCTATGCTTCGACTAGGGTGATTCTTACTATACCAGGTTCCTATGCTTCAGATATGGTGATTCCTATTGTACTAGGTGCCTACGCTTCATCTAGGGGTGATTCTTACTAGACCTAAGGCATCCCCTTCGGTCGGTACCTATTCCTAATAGGCCTGAGTTAATGCCTTTATAGATGCAGTTTTAGGGAGCTACATATCAATGCTCGGTTAAGGGTAGTTAGGTACCTTAAGTAAAATTGTCTTACCTCTTTTAAATCTACCATACAGAATTAATTTCTCAGTCTGAAAGTTTTTATAAGTTTCAATCAGCACTTGTTGGAACACACTAAACCCCCTAGTTCAACTCCCTTAATCCATCACTCTTCTAATTCTCTAGACTATAGGCTTCTCGCCTGATACTCGGGTGATATAATAACGAACAACTATGTTGCCTTCAGATATAATATTTTATTGAATTATCAAATCGTAATTTGGAACATGTTGTTACTAGGAATACCATGGCAGTATTACACTTCGCTATACACCTGCTTGTGCCTTTAGCATCTTTCGGTAGTTATGTATTACTAAGCTTTTCCAAGATCATGGTTTTTTCCATCACATGTTAAAAGATTGAGCATAGTGCAGTTATCGACATTAGTAACGAGAGTTCTTTCGGCACTGCTTATGGAGTACGGTACTTGTTAACTAAGGGGCATGTATGTCACGTCTTGTTTTATATTTAAGTTTGAAACTCGTTTTTATAACGTGTATTTATGAACATGTTATGTTAAATAAATAATTTCTAAACTTGTATTTTGATTTAGAATTTGTTTTCTGGTTTTAAATAGTTTGACAATTTGTTTATCTAAAATTTTTATGCCTCAGATTAGATCGAGCAACCCGTATCGATCTGGTGTTACATAAATAGTAAAATAAAGCTTTCAGGTTCGAATTTGATAAAACATGCAACAAATTTAACTCAAAATGTCGAAAAAGGTCAATATAAAGGTTGTCCAAAAAGGTTAACTCAAGACAACAATCAAAGTCAACTATACAACGTCAACGGTCAATGTTGACTTGACTGGACAAGGTCAACTCGGTTAAAGGTTAACGGGTCAGGTCTGGTCAACGGGTCAGGTCGGGTTCGGTCAACTAGGGCTGAAGCTGGTAAATAGGTTAAGGTCAAAACCAGTTCTGTCAGTTTGGTCTGATAAATTGATTAAAGGTACTAGTTCAGTTCATGTAAAAGATCTGGTTCATTCACAGTTTGGTTTGGTCTAGTTCACTAGAGCTCAGTTTGGGTCTCATAAGGGTTTGGGCTCAACTAATCGGGCTCTCCTCATGATTCCAAATTGGGCTTAACTCACAGCCCACTACCGTTACCCATTTCTGATCAGATCAAGAATTAGGGTTCTAAGAACACCCAATGACGACGGCAGTAAAAGCCAAAGCAGTGGCGGCGACAAAGATGTAGATGCAAAAAAGATGGCAACTCGAAGGTTTTCTAGTGATCACAACCTAATCAAAGATCTCATGAGGATATTTCCTCATTGAACGAACGGAAGAGGTACAACGGTACACAGTGGTGCAAAATGAAAAGGTGGAAATCAGAAGGGAAAAATCACAACACTGATCACTTACCCAAACAACAATGATGAAGGAGAGCACCAGAGCAAGCGGCACCACAAAGGAAACTCGAGTTGTCCTTTCTCTAATCCCATGCAAATGGTGGCCAGTAAGGTATATCCGAGGGTTAGGGTTTGTTTGTGGTCCAAAGACGTTACGATGGTGGAGATGTTGAGCAAAACGGATGAAAGATGAAGTTCTGATGGGGCTTGATTGGAAAAAAATATGGGAGAGGGTGGGAGCTTGAGATCTTTAGGGAAAATAATGAATGGGAGGAAGGATACAGATGTGTAAAAGGCATATAAAAGGGTACTTAATTTCTGATAAAAGGGGTTAAGTACCCAACTTAATGGGTAAATTATGGAGTAAGACCTCAAGATAGATTAGGGTTTACACAAAGGTACATAAGCTTTACTCGAATTACAAAAAGACCTCCCAAATTCCCATTTTGCTCAATTAATTCCCAAATTCAAATTAGTGTTTTAAATTTAAGGATTTCAGAATTAGGGTTTTGAATTAAGGGTATTTTTGGGGTGTTACAACTCTTTCTCCTTAAAAGAGAAATTTCGTCCTTGAAATTTTTAGACTTAACAACAGATCTCAAAACCAATCGACATTAAACTTTCTCATTCTAAATTTATAATCCTTCATAACTAAAAATAGAACTGAATACATCATAAATTTACTTTCTAAGTCTTTAGATACATCCTTATATCCTTCACGAGCTATGGTCGTATATACTAAACCCTACTCATCAAGTCTCAGATCTAGCTGATCTATCACTCTGAGCATGTCTACCTCTACCTCTATGAGGTGCCTGAACTGATGCCTGTGACCGACTCTGTACAAATGAACCGGTAGGTAGACGTGGACAATTTATTAGGTAATGATCCTGTGAACCACATCTAAAACACGCTCCTACTCTCAATCTACACTCTTCATTATGCTTCTTATTATAGAAATTACATACAAAAGTGGGGCGAGGAACTTTTAAACTACACACGCTACCAGCCAAAACCATCAATGCTATAGGTCTCACATTCCGATAACTCTGAGAAACAAATTCATCTCAAGCCTTTTTCTAGACGAGTTGACAAAACTTGGCTGAACATTTGTGTTCGATTGCTTCCTGACTCGATCAATATTATGAAGTTCCCCGGCTTTCATAAGTGCATCAATCCTCTCAGCAGTTTTAGCAAGACCAACCAGGTCGTTGAACATGTTATCATGATGTATAGCAACTTCATTCTCAATTAGTAGATGAAGCTTACTCAAAAACCAATCGCACTTATCTTTCTCAACCGTCACTAACCCAAGAACATGTTTGACCAACCTCATAAACTATATCTCATAGTAGTTTACTGTCATATTGTTCTGTTTCAGATTTATAAAATCATCTCAAAACTTTGCTAGGTACACCGCCCCTACATATCAATCATCGTTATGGTTTTTTGTCTAATCAGTATAAGGCGGATGTTCACTAACAGAAGCAGTGGTACGACCTCAACCAAACATAACACAAGAACTTTTACATGGTGGCATAATAACTATCTGCCGAAGGTAACAACCTAGATTCAGATTCGGTATTAGAGTCTCAAATTTAAAACACATTGAAAATAATTCCCTAAAAATCAAGCGAAATCATAGCAAGTTTTTTTTAAAATTCCCATTTAACCCAAAATATTTTAAATACATGCAGAACGCAATAATATTTTGAAAATAATTTTTGTGAGCCACACAGACCGAGGGTTGAACTTGGCTCTAATACCACTAAATTTAACCCCTTAAATCCAACCCAAAGAAAATGGGTCGAATCTAGAAAGTTATGTTTGAAAATTTTTCCCTCAAGAAACGATATTAGACTTAAATATTTTATAAAGCAAAATTGTTATTAAAAGTAATTGTATTCAATAGTACCTTATTTCATATAAAACTCATTCGTATATCAATGCTCCGAAAAATTGAAAAAAAAATATTCTATGATAATCTCATAATGCATGCTAAAACAACAAATCCCCAAATAATAATGTTCCAAAGTCTGATCTTACATAAATGTCTAGAAAATAATAAAATAAAATCTAAATATCCGAAATAATCCATATTGATAAATATAAAGTAGTCTGACGAAAATGATGTTCTCTAAGTACCGTACGCCTAAGTCTGAGTATCTGAAAGAAGAACTAAGGGGGAGTAAGCTATGAGACTTAGTGGGTCTCTAAAGTGCATACAAATAACATAGAACAAGAAATATGATGATCATGCACGATCCCAATCAAACATACCGATATACATATGTGTATAATACGATGCATGAGACACAATTTCATGCACCCATCTACATACATCGTCCGACTTAGAAAAAGATGCTGAATTTAAGAAGTCACAACTAAAAACTTATCCCTCAAGAAACATAATTTAAATTTAAGTACTTTAAAATCCAAAATAATTATTCAAAATAATTATTACTCAATATATGTTTCATTTTTCACAACACAGCTATTAAATTAACATTCCAAAAATCAATAAAGAATGTTTGAATAAATAATGGAAATAGATTCAAAAATAGTCCCAAAATATTAACAATCCCAATGTCCAAAATTACATAACTATTTGAAATAAACATAATTAATAATTTGAAAGTCTAATTAAAATAGTTCATACTGATGATTAAATATCCGAGTAAAATACGAGATGTTCCAAGTACCGAGTCGTCTAAAAATTTTGGATATCTAAGAAAAGACTATGGGGGTATAAACTAAAGAGCTTAGTGTGTCTCTGAAATGCAAGCAACCACAAAAAAAAATATTTTTGTTTTTCTAATAAATTGTTTTGAAAACACATTAAATCTGAATCAAAATGATATGATATCTGATGCACATGAAAAACACATTACCCAATCTCTGTTGCACTGTCCGAAGAGTAAGGTTCCCCAAAACTACTGATATGAAATGTTATTCTAATCTCCAAATCTGTATACATTCCTGTTTAATTAACTAGGATGCATGCATAATAAGTCTGATAATAATTTTGACCGATTTTGATATATGATGCATGGCATGTCATCATACAAATCATGTCATAATTCATAAGTCATGCATACATACATGCATGCATGCATACGTAGAGCACATAAATATATAGCACAAGAAGAGAACACACCTTAAATAAGCAGCTCTAATGTCGAGAAGGACGTTTCTTACACTCAGGACTAGTTGAATCAGAACCTATGAGATCAAAATTCTACATTAACTATCACTAAGCTGTCAATTAAAGCACTATTACTAATCTGAAAGAATACTCATGTTTGGACCTCAAAAAATGTGCCCGGACAAATTGAGTAGGCAAAGAAGGTAACTCGTCAGCCTCAGAGTTGATACTTGAGCATGAGAATTACTCTGGTCAAATCAATACCTATTTTTTTTCTAAAATTACTAAGTAAAATAAATTGTAAATAGTAACATAAAGCTTTTGGGTTCGAATTTGACAAAACGTGCAGCGGATTCAAAATTAGAATGTCGAAAAAGGTCAAGATGAAGGTTGTCCAAAAAAGTCAACTCGGGTCAATTGTTAAAGTCAAATCTGGTCAAAGTCAACTATCCAAGGTCAAATGTAATATCCCAATTTTTGGCTAGTGACCAAAATGTAAATTTTGAAAATTTTGTGGCTAAAGTACAAACTTTCAAAAAATTTAGGGATTAAAGTGTAATTTTCAAAAAGTTATGTATTTTAACCCCATAAATGAATAGTTTACCCTGAGAATGACATTTTTGTGTTACCTGGATTTTCGTACGGAATTTGAATTAATGGCTATAAAGGGATAAAGTTCAGAAAAATATTTAGATAATCGAATCGAGCTAAAATTTTAGAGATAGTTCCATGGACCTTAGAAGAGTCATAAAATATCATTTTATGGATATTTGGATGTTAAAAAGATCGATAAATATTCCAATCGATCGAAATGACAAGGAATGGTAATTTTGCGAGTAAGTTGATCAATAAAGGGCATTTTGGTCATTTTGCCCAAAAGGGACATGGAGGGAATTTTGAGATTTCTTTTATAGATGAATAGTGGCTGATTAGAATCCAACTAAGTCTAGTTGGAATGTTACAAAATGGCAAATTAGAAATATAAATCTAGTTGGAGGGTATTTTTGGAAAGTGGAATTTATTGAATTTAAAATTCATTTTTAATGATACAAGTGTCTTAAATATATGAAATATGAAGGAATTATTATAAAAAATACTCTCCAAAATGTTGGCGAAGATAAAAAGAAGAGAAAATTATACAAGCTCGATTTAAGCCCTGAATCTCGGTTTACAAGTAATCTTTTGAACTACAAAGTTATTCTACTCTTCAAGCTCTATCTTTTGATGTAGATAATTCATAGAATACTTGCTTGGTTGATGAGATTATATATGAGGAAGAAATTACGGTTTTATGAACAAATTGGGGCTTTTATGATTTTATGAATCCATGGTTGATTTTAAGTTAGAATCATGCTTGTATGATGTTAGAATCATGCTTGTATGATGTTAGAATCATGTTATTGATTTGGGATTTAAACCCTACATATTTTGGATTGTATATAGAAGATTAAGGTTTATGGATTCAAGTCTAACTTAGGGTTTGTGATGTTGGATTAATGATCTAGTAAGCTTGATTTGTTGTTCGGAAGCAAAACCCTAAGTTAAATACATAGGGACCATTCAGCAAGCTTCAAGAATTAAGGGACCAGATCTGATTTTTATGAATTTGATGTGTATTTATATTATTAATGATGTTAGAGACATGAAAATGAAGTTAGAATGCTAAACCTACTATTAATCACATTAGTGACCATTTTGACAAATTGTCAAACTTGAATGGTCTATTTGGAAAAGAGGATATGTAGAAGGAGTAAATATGATTTTTAGTTAAAATGATGGAATTAAGGTAATAATGTTGATTTGAGGACTAATTTGCAAAGTTAAAAAGCTTGAATCCTTATATTTGAAATTTGGTGACCACTTCAACAAGACAATAGAAGTTAGAGAAGTAAAGGTTTAAGCTTATTTTGATGAAGAACGTAAAGAGAACATATGAATACAAGCTTTATTCTAGTCATTTGAAGTAAAGTGATGGAACGAAATTTACAAGTAGAGAAATAAGGAGAAGTTGGTGTAAATTAGAAGCTATTTATGGAAAGTTATGTTAGAATTTGAATTATGGCAGTAAGTTTAAAAATTCGCCATAAATTCTAAAAAAAATGGTTAGATGATGAATTTTATACCGTTGTAAAGATTTGTTAGTCTAGTTTCGTTTCCGACAAACGGAAACTGATTTCGAGTTTCGAGTTAAGAGATGTGAATTTTTAATTGAATGAAGGTTAGAAAAATTACATAAGAGTTTTTGCCTGGACAACTCTATAACATGAATGTAAGGAATTTTTGTAATTTTTGCATATTTTATTAATTTATGTGGTTTATACCATTAGCACCGTTATCGAATCTCGTTTCTCCAGTATAAAGGAAATTAAGGTCCAGTATTTATTCTTCCCTGTATAAGTAAATCTTTGAAGGTAGCGCAATTTGTCAGAAAATGGAATTTGAAACATTTTGTATTTAAATGTTAGTTAGTAAGCTCGGAAGAATTATTGGAAGTTCAAATTGGTCACTAAGGACCATAATGAGTTTTTGAACAGTACAAGGAAGAAAGGAAAAATAATTGGAAAATTTATATTTGAATAATTATATTAGACAGCATGTTTAAGGTATTGTTAGATTTGAATCTAACAAATATTTTATTGTATTCATGTGATTAATGAAGTCAAGTTTGAATCAAAGAAGGTTCGAGGTAGTATGAAAGAATGGATCGAACTAGGACTTAGTGAGGCATTGTGTTAAGCGGCCAAGGTGAGTACATTTTTACCAATTGATATGTATGATATGAGGAAGACTTGCGATAAGTCGACCTTGATATTATTGAAAATGTATGTTGATCAAAGTTATGCAAATGGCATATGTGATAGATTGATATGGCATAATGATTTATGTAAGATAAATCAGATTTTAGATATTGGATATGAACTGCCTAATATCGACTTATATGATTTATATTGATGCTTTGAACATGGAATGTTGATTATAATGTTGATTTTGCCCAAGTACTAGTGTGAGAGTCTTTGGTATAATTGGATATCGATATAGTCTTAGCAGCTGCGTTCCAGCACTACGGTGTGTTCCAGACACTTCGGTGTTGACTTCAAACACTACGGTGTTGTTTAGACACTTCGGTGTCAACTAGCACAAAAGGTGCAAAAATGTGGAGCAAAGGGCATCCTCGAGTACATACTCATCATTAGATGTTACGGTGTTATAGACACTACGGTGTCGGTTATGATGACTCGTGTACCAAAGTATCGCATTATATTGTACTTCGGACTATAATACATGAAATGCATTTATGCATGCAGTTAAGTTAAAAAGCTTAACATATATTTGATTAATAAAATAAAGGTTTGATGATATGATATAAACTGCAATTGGGACTCGCTTTCCATTTTGCAGGAACTGTATTGCATTGTTACATGACAGAGGAATGACTTTGATAAGTCAGTTTTATACGATTCTATATTTTTATATAATATACACAGTAATTTGTTTATTTATGTTATTTCTATACATTGAAATGCTTTACTTTAACTTATAGTTGCCTCACTAAGTGCATACTTAGCGTGTTCTATTTCACACGTAGGTTATTAGGAACTTACCAGAATAGGAGTCAAGCATGTTGATCAAGCTACGATCAGACAAACATCAATAAGACATTCTAATTTATGATATTCTCTAGTGGGCATGTATCAATTTATTCATTAGTTGTTTTAAACTTATAAGTTTGATTAATAGTCAGATAAATATAAATTATTCGTATGGTTAAAGAATTACTGGTAATGATATTTAATCGGGTAAAAATTTTATTTATCGTTTATCGCGTAATGATTTTAAATTTAAGAAAGGGCCTAGGCAGTGTACCTAGTTTTCACCCTGAGTTACATACTTGTTTTAATAACTGACTAACATGTTTTATAAACCAATTTAGGGTCAAACTTAGCAATCTGCAAATAGGCTACGAATACTTCAAAAGTCGAGAAATGGTTATTTTATAAACTAGTTTTATGTTAGATGTTTTAAAAAAATTTACAAGTCTAGAACTCTGTTAAATAATATTGTAACATCCTTAATGTGTATTCGTAATACGAGTATACGTTAAGGGTGTTCCATTTAGTGGTATCAGAGCTACAAGTTTAGTCGGTTCTGGATGATAAACCGAGTTTGTTATAAGTTTTTCTGTAAATACATGCCCCTAGAATGTCATATTACTAATGTGTTGATTGTATGACTTGAAGCTGCTCCTTAATAGAATAAAATTATAGTAAGGAAAGTAAGATGCTACCAGATTTTGTCAATCGACGAATCTCAGAGTTCAAGAAAGGACTCATTGCGAGTATAATGAAGTGAAATAAGTATTGTAATCAACTTCAGTTTGAGTTGAGTTACCTACATTGTAAGGAGCTGATGCAATAATTAAAAGATGTTAGTCCTTAACATCTATATATGCACTTATGTTTATAACGACATAGGTTACAAGGAAATTTAGATAGTGAGGGCTCATATTTCAAGATAAAAAGGCATTTGTAAGACTGTAAGTTTGTGATTAAATGATATTAAGATATTCAGATATGAAGAAGTAAGAAAAAGAATAAGAAGAAGTATCTTCACTTGAGAAATATATATGCTTGAGGGTCAAATATGGTACTCCATAAGACAACATTGATTAAGTTATGAGAAAGAGAGCTAGAAAATTTAGTAGTAGGAAATTATTATACGGGAATTATACTTAACCTGGTAAAGAAAGAATGTTTGATGAAAAGCAAATTTTCTCTAAATGGATAGCAAACTTGGTTAATAGAGATCAAGAATGAAGAAATCTAAAGATTTCATTAATGGTGGTTTTCTCAAGGAAATGTAAGATAAAAGAAGTTATTAGAAGGATCAAGGCAAAATTGAAGAAGTAGTAACAAGGTTAGACATTAAAAAGTGCTGGTGAAGTTGGAAATGCCTAGTTAAGTCGAGGTTTATTATTTCGAACCCTGGATATGATTTTAGAGAAAATTCAATCCCAAGTTCCTTAGACTTTTATTACTAGAGAGCTGGGAAGTTTTGAAGTGTTGGACTTCAGGTAGGATATTGAAGGAAAACCAATGTCGATAAACTATTGGTTTAATAAATATAAATATGATGATAGAAGGTCTTCGTTGTGATGATCGAGAAAAAGCTCAATATGATGGTAACTTATCCCTTGGGACATAGCACAATGAGGCATGAATTAGTTATATTCCTACCATGCCATTGTGGATTGTCGCTTAAAGTGGTTAATATTGAGGAACTCAGAAGGCACAAAGATAATAGTAGTTGGTGAAAAGGTAAATCCCTTATCCAATGTAATTTTAGTTGTTTCTGCCAAGAAACTGTTGCTACAAGGCTGCCAAGCTTTCTTACCAAATGTAGTGGATACTCGAGTTTCTGAGATTAAATTAGAAGATATTTTAACTGTCATATAGTATCTAGATGTGTTCCCATATGAGTTACCAGGATTTCCTCCAGATCAAAAGGTGGAATTCAAAATAAAGGTGTTACCAGGTAGTGTGCCTATATCGATGGCCCCGTATAGAATGGCTCTAACCTAACTTCGGGAGTTAAAGGTACAATTGCAAGAATTGTTAGATTAAGGTTTTATAAGGCCAAGTATGTCACATTGGGGCGCAGCAGTGTTATTTGTGAAAGAGAAAGATGAATTCATATGATTATACATTGATTATCGTTGGATAAATAAGGTGACAACAAAGAATAAGTATCCTTTTTCAAAGATTGATGACATTTTTTATTAGTTAAAATGCACAACTTATTTTTTAAGATTGATATCTGATTGGGGTATCATTAGATAAATATCAAGAAAGAAGATATTCCGAAGACAACTTTCTGAACCCGGTATGGACACTATAAGTTTTTAGTGATGCCGTTTGGATTGACAAATGCTCATGCGACATTCATAGATCTGATGAATCGAGTATTTCAACCTTACTTGGATCAATTTTTGGTGGTATTCTTCGATGGTATTTTAGTTTATTCAAAGACAAAGGAAGAACATGATGCCCACCTTCACATTGTTCTTCAGACCCTTCGAGAAAAAAATATGCTAAGATGCCATAGTGTGAATTTTGGTTGCCAAAAGTTGTTTTTCTTGGCCATGTGGTTTCATCAAAGGGGATAAGAGTAGATCCCAAGAAAGTACAAGTTATAGTTGAATGAAAAACTCTGAAGAATGTTTTTGAGGTTCAAAGTTTCTTGGGACTTGCTGTTTATTATCGAAGGTTTGTAAAGAAATTCTCGATAATTGCTTCCCCACTGACCAAGCTATTGAGGAAGGATGTACCATTTATTTGGATGGATAAGTGCCAAGAAAGTTTTGAGACATTAAAAATGATCTTAACAGAAGCCCTGATGCTAGTACAACCAGAATCGGGCATATATTATGTGGTTTATAGCGATGGTTCTCATAATGGTTTGGGATGCGTACTTATGCAAGAAGGAAAAGTGGTGGCCTATGCTTCAAGGCAACCTAAGACGCATGAGAGGAATTATCCTACTCATGATTTAGAGTTAGTAGCAGTTATATTTGCTTAAAAGATATGGCACCATTATCTATATGGTGAGCGATGCTACATTTGCACAGATCATAAAAGTTTCAAGTATCTGCTAACTCAAAAGGAGTTGAACATGAGGCAGAGAAGGTAGATCGAACTTCTTAAGGATTATGATGTTGTGATTG
The DNA here is from genome assembly GCA_019671005.1 of Hibiscus mutabilis. Classification (NCBI taxonomy): domain Eukaryota; kingdom Viridiplantae; phylum Streptophyta; class Magnoliopsida; order Malvales; family Malvaceae; genus Hibiscus; species Hibiscus mutabilis. Next base: position 16,029,359 of record CM033722.1, on the reverse strand, counting down.
ACTACTATCTTGAAAAAGACCAATATGATAACCAATGCACTTAGTTGGTAGATATTCTTTACTTTAAGAGCAATGAATGTGCAACTGTATTGGAAAAAGATTGGTATGTTAATTACAGAACTTTAATTTAGACCTATTAATTTAGGTCGGATTAAATTTTTTCAGTTGAAAGATGAAAAATGTTGCCAAGGTTAGAACAAATTGAAAATGGTGAAAATAAAGACTTCAAAGTTAAGTATGTTGGATGTCTGAGAAAAATATTATTTTCTTGACGATGTATCCAGAAAAGAATAAGAGGTATTTAGGTCTGAAGAGCAAATATTGATATCCTGAAATAAAAAGGACAATAACTGAATTTATGGCTACATGCTTGACAGGCTAACAACTAGAAGTGAAACATAAAGTACCTTCAGAAATGTGGTAACATATTTCCATTCCCCTAGTGGAAGTGGAAATGAATTATGATGGATTTCATAACTAGGTTACCAATGATACCGGTTAAAGATGATTCGATTTGGGTATTTATGGATAGACTGAATCAATCTGTAATGAATAAAAATGTTGAGTGATAAATCTGAAGTGATGTGATGTACCTATTTTCATTGTGTGTGATTAAGATCCAAGATTATCTCTAGATTTTGGAGTTCCTTGCATAAGACATTAGAGACTCGACATAATTTCAACACTACTTTGCATCCATAAAAGGACGAATGATCTGAATGATTACTTCAGATTTTGAAGGATATGTATAGTTTCTATTTGATTGAGTTTGAAGGCTTCTGGAAAAGTATGTGCCACTAGATGAAATTTCTTACAATAACAGCTATCAATCGAGCATAAAGATGGCTTTATCAATAGTATAGTATGAAAGAAGATTGTGATATACATGTACGAATAGTGCTACAAGCCTTGTGGGAAAGGTAGTTGTATGCAAAGTTACTCAAATGTGACTTTATCAGGAAGTAATGATCAGATCCTTTACATGTCATTACCTCGGAGGAAATAGAAATTCATGGAGAATTTGATTTATGAGAAAGAATCGATAAAGATTCTGGCACATGGAGTCAAATAACTAAGGAATAAGATGATCCCTCTTGTTAGAGCTCTTTGGTGAAATCATAAAATTTAGGAAACGACTTCAGAAAGAAAAGAAGATATGAGAAAACAGTTTCCTCACCTTTTTGAACTAGGTACATGTTGAAAATTCGAGGATGAATTTTCTTAAGGGGAGAGAATTGTAATATCCCAATTTTTGGCTAGTGACCAAAATGTAAATTTTGAAAGTTTTGTGGCTAAAATATAAAGTTTAGAAATATTCAGGGATTAAAGTGTAATTTTCAAAAAGTTGTGTATTTTAACCTCGTAAATGAATAGTTTACCCCCATGAATGACGTTTTCGTGTTACCTGGATTTTCGTACGGAGTTTGTATTAATGGCTATAAAGCGATAAAGTTCAAAAAAATATTCGGATAATCAGATCGAGCTAAAATTTCAGAGATAGTTCCGTGGAACTTAGAAGAGTCATAAAATATCATTTTATGGATATTTGGAGGTTAAAAAGATCGGAAAAATTTAAATCGATCGAAATGACATGGAATGGCAATTTTGTGAGTAAGTTGATCAATAAAGGGCAGTTTGGTCATTTTTCCCAAAAGGGACATGGAGGGAATTTTGAAATTTATTTTATGGATGAATAGTGGCTGATTAGAATCCAACTAATTCTAGTTGGAATGTTACAAAATGGTAAATTAGAAATATAAATCTAGTTTGAGGGTATTTTTGGAAAGTGGAATTTATTGAATTAAAAACTCATTTTTAATGATACAAGTGTCTTAAATATATGAAATATGAAGGAATTATCAGCAAAAATACTCTCCAAAACGTTGGTGAAGAGAAAAAGAAGAGAAAAATTTTACAAGCTCGATTTAAGCCCCGAATCTTAGTTTTAGGTAATCTTTTGAACTACAAAGTTGTTCTACTCTTCGAGCTCTATCTTTTAATGTGAATAATTCATAGAATACTTGCTTGGTTGATGAGATTTTATATGAGGAAGAAATTAGGGTTTATGAACAAATTGGGGCTTTTATGATTTTATGAATCCATGGTTGATTTTAAGTTAGAATCATGCTTGTATGATGTTAGAATCATGTTATTGAGTTGGGATTTAAAACCTACATATTTCGGATTGTATATAGAAGATTAGGGTTTATGGATTCAAGTCTAACTTAGGGTTTGTGATGTTGGATTAATGATCTAGTAAGCTTGATTTGTTGTTTGGAAGTAAAACCCTAAGTTAAATACATAGGGACCATTTTGGCAAGCTTCAAAAATTAAGGGACCATATCTGATTTTTATGAATTTGATGTGTATTTATATTATTAAAGATGTTAGAGACATGAAAATGAAGTTAGAATGCTAAACCTACCATTAATCACATTAGTGACCATTTTGACAAATTGTCAAACTTGAATGGTCTATTCGGCAAAGAGGACATGTAGAAGGAGTAAATCTGATTTTTAGTTAAAATGATGGAATTAAGGTATTAATGTCAATTTGAGAACTAATTTGAAAAGTTAAGAAGCTTGAATCCTTATATTTGAAATTCGGTGACCACTTTGATAAAACAAGAGAAGTTAGAGAAGTAAAAGTTTAAGCTTATTTTGATGAAGGATGTAAAGAGAACATATGAATACAAGCTTTATTCTAGTCATTTGAAGTAAAGTGATGGGACTAAATTGACAAGTAGAGAAATAAGGAGAAGTTGGTGTAAATTAGAAGTTATTTATGGAAAGTTATGTTGGAATTTGAATTATGGCAGTAAGTTTAAAAATTCGCCATAAATTCAACAAAAATGGTTAGATGATGAATTTTATACCGTTGTACAGATTTGTTAGTCTAGTTTCGTTTCCAACAAACGGAAACTGATTTCGAGTTTCGAGTTAAAAGATTTAAATTTTTAATCGAATGAAGGTTAGAAAAATTACAGAGTTGTTTCTGCCTGGACAACTATATGACGTGAATGTAAGGAATTTTCATAATATTTGCATATTTTATTAATTTATGTAGTTTATATCGTTATCACCGTTATCGAATCTCGTTTCTCCGGTATAAAGGAAATTAAGATCCAGTGTGTATTCTTCCCTGTATAAGTAAAGCTTGGAAGGCAACGCAATTTGTCAGAAAATGGAATTTGAAACATTTTGTATTTAAATGTTAGTTAGCAAGCTCGAAAGAATTATTGGAAATTCAAATTGGTCACTAAGGACCATAATGAGTTTTTGAACAATACAAGGAAGAAAGGAAAAATATTTGGAAATTTTATATTCGAATGATTATCAAAGAAGGTTCGAGGTACTATGAAAGAAAGTATCGAACTAGGACTTAGTGAGGCATGCATTTTTACCTATTTTATATATATGATATGAGGAAGACTTGCGATAAGTCGGTCTTGATATTAATAAAAATGTATGTTGACCAAATTATGCATATGGCATGAAATATTAAATGGCATATGTGATACATTGATATGGCATAATGATTTATGTAAGATAAATTGGATTTTAGATATTGGGTATGAACTACCTAATATCGACTTATATGATTTATATTGATGCTTTGAACATGGAATGTTGATTATAATGTTGATTTTGCCCAAGTACTAGTGTGAGAGTCTTTGGTATAATTGGATATCCATAGTGTCTCAGCAGCTGCGTAACAACACTACGGTGCGTTCCAGACACTTCGGTGTTGACTTCAGACACTACGGTGTTGTTTAGACACTTCGGTGTCAACTAGCATAAAAGGTGCGAAAATAAGGAGCAAAGGGCATCCTCGAGTACAAACTCATCATTAGACGCTACGGCGTTGTAGACACTACGGTGTCGGTTATGATGACTCGTGTACCAAAGTATCACATTATACTGTATTTCGGGCTATAATACATGAAATGCATTTATGCCGACAGTTAAGTTAAAAAGCTTAACGTATATTTGATTAATAAAATAAAAGTTTGATGATATGATATAAACTGCAATTGGGACTCGCTTGCCATTTTGTGAGAACTGTATTGCATTGTTACATGACAGATACGATTCTATATTTTTATATAATATAAACAATAATTTGTTTATTTATGTTATTTCTGTACATTGAAATGTTTTACTTTAATTTATAGTTGCCTCACTAAGTGAATACTTAGCGTGTGCTATTTTACACGTAGGTTATTGGGAACTTACCAGAATATGAGTCAAGCGTGTTGATCAAGGTACAATCTGACAAACATTAGTAAGATATTCTAATTTATGATATTCTCTAGTGGGCATGTATCAATTTATTCATTAGTTGTTTTAAAGTTATAAGTTTGATTAGTAGTCAAATAAATATAAATTATTCATATGGTTAAAGACTTACTGGTAATGATATTTAATCGAATAAAAAATTTATTTATCGTTTATCGCGTAACGATTTTAAATTTAAAAAAGAGCCTAGACAGTGTACCTAGTTTTCACCTTGAGTTACATACTTGTTTTAATAAATGACTAATATGTTTTATAAACCAATTTAGAGTCAAAACTAACAATCTGCAAATAGGCTACGAATACTTCAAAAGTCTAAAAATAGTTATTTTATAAACGGGTCGGGTCTAATCAACTAGGGTTGAAGTTGGTAAACAGGTCAAGGTCAAAATCGGTATTGCCGGTTTGGTCCGATAAACTGGTCCGGTTGAAGGTACCGATTCAGTTCATGTAAAAGATCTAATTCATTTACAGTTTGGTTCAGTCCGGTTCGCTAGAGCTCAGTTTGGGTCACATAAGGGTTTGGGCTCAACTGAATCGGGCTTTCCCTATGATTCTAATTTGGGCTCAACACACATCCCACTACCCTTACCCTTTTCTCATCAGATCAAGAATTAGGATTCTAAGAACACCCAATGACAGTGGCAGTGAAAGCCAATGCGGCGATGATGATGCAGATGCACAAAAGATGACGTCTCAAAGGTTTTCCAGTGATCACAACCCAATCGAAGATCCCATAAGGATATTTCCTCACTGAACGGAAGGAGGTACGAAGGTGCACGGTGGCACAAGATGAAAAGGTGAAATCGAAAGGGAAAAATCACAACATCGATAACTTACCCAAACAACAATGATGGAGTAGAGCGATGGAGCAAGCGACGGTTCAAAGGAAACTCGAGTTGTCTTTTCTCTAATCCCACGCACACTGTGGTCGGTGAGGGGTATCTGAGGGTTAGGGTTTGTTCTTGGTTCAAAAACGATCATAATGGTGGAGACGTTGAGCGACACGGACGATAGACGAAGCTCCGATGGGGCTTGATCGAAAAAAAAAAAACATATGGGAGAGGGTGAGAGCATGAGAGCTTCAGAGAAAGGAACGAATGGGAGGGTGGCTGCAAATGTGTAAAAGGCATATGAAAAGGTGCTTATTTTTTATAAAAAGGGTTAAATACCCAACTTAATGGGTAAATTATGGAATAAGACCTCAAGATAGATTAGGGTTTACACAAAGGAACATAAGCTTTGCTAGAATTACAGAAAGACCTCTCAAATTCCCATTTTGCTCAATTAATTCCCAAATTCAAATTAGGGTTTTAAATTTAGGAATTTTTGAATTAGGGTTTTTGAATTAGGGGTATTTGGGGGGTGTTGTAGTACTTTACTTGAGGCTTTAATTATATCATCGGGCCATTAAAATCGATGACGTTGACGAATCTTAATAATCCGTTTGCGATGACGTGGAGTGATTTTAATGACCCGGTGGGTTTAGCCTTGATCCTACGAAGATGCATTTGCTGCTTTGAATCAAAGTTGTACACATTAATTTTTGGGTAAACTACAACGGTGGTCACTCAATTATTGGTAATATTATATTTGGGTTACCCAATTTCTAAAAGTTACATTTGAGTCACTCAAATATGGGTAAGGTTACATTTGAGTCACTCAAATATGTGTAAGGTTACATTTAGGTCACTCAATTATGGGAAAGGTTACATTTTGGTCACCCTTCATACTTAAGAAAAATTACTGCTACAAAAATTACATCTGGGTCAATCCTCAAATGTTCAAATTTTTTATAACCTTTATCTTTGAAACTCGGAAGAACTTTCACGATATCACATTTATCTCTTTAAACGTTCTATTTGACAAGAAAAAATGGTTGATCCCGAATTTCTCTACTCATCCCTTTATCAATTCAATTGTTATTACTTTTTAATTCTTTTTTCAAGTAAGGAGAATTCTCTAACAAAATGCATGTTTTTATGCTTATTTAGTCTGTTGTAGTCAAATTGATTGTCTCGATGGATTTGAAGCCTTAAACCTCTAAATAGAGTAAATAAGTGAACCACCAACCTTAAATTCCTAGATCCGCCCCTACATGAGGACATTGATACTTGGGAGAGTTCCTGGTGGATGAAGCCTTCATCCTGTGAAATGAAGGACGGTTTTGTTGCTGATGCTGGTTTTTGGAAACCTCCAAGGCTTGGTTGCGTGAAATTTAATGTAGATGGCTCTTTCTCAGAGGTTGTGGCTGGCTGTGGTGGCTCTTTCTCGTGTGGTGCTTTCATGGATCTCCAACTCGTTCATTCGTCCATGGGAGCTATGGAATCTGTTCTTGGAGATGGATGGCTTGATAAACCAAATTAGAGTTGTGAGTTTCTGCTCTATATCACGCAATTATAATACGCTGGCCGATTATTTAGCAAAATCCGGTAAACTGAAGTCCAATTTTTTCAAAGCCTGGTGGTAATCATGTGGGAGTCTCGAGTTCTCCTGATTCTGGTGTTCCTTTGGTTTTCGTTAGTGTTGCTCTGAGTGTTTTTGCTTTGAGATTGTTGTTTTCGTTGTCTGTTTCAGTTTGAATCGGGTGTTAGTATTACTGTCGTAACTATTGGAACCTTGTTGTTGGCTGTTTTTCCAACTCTCGTTTCATTAATTTAAACACTTTTGCTTTGAAAAAAATTGTATCATTTTTTAGTTTAGTGATATAATCGATACTAAACATAAAGTTCGTGACATCTGATGTAGTTTACCCGTAATTTGAAGAATAGAAATCATCTGCCCCTTTTCAGTGCCCCTATTTATGTCTCGCCCTAAAAATTTAGGTTTAGGTTTTAGGATTAAGATTTAAGGTTAGAGTTTAGGATTAAAGTTTATAGAATTTGAGCTAGGTTGTATTTTTTAGGGTTTAGAGTTTAAGGTTTATGATTTAAAATTTAGGTTGAGACTTAGAATTTGAATTTTTAGTGTTGAGGCATAAAAAAGACACCAAAAAGAGCATAGGATTTTTGTCCTAATTTGAACTTCAAATAGTCTTATTAAAAAATTAATCTTATATTCTATAAAAAAACACGAGTAAATTTGAATTTAAACTCTCATATCTGCGACCTAATCCCAAACGGGTCATATCCCAATACTCCTACTACGACCTCTTTTATACATGCAAATACTATATAAAAAGAGCAAGAAAAAACGATTTAATCTAATATAACATATCATCTAAAATGTTTAAAATTGAATTGATTTATATATAGTATAGATATATGGTCTGAAAACCCCATTTTGATCAGTAAATAGAAGACAATGGAATGCACAGTTATATTTGGTATCAGTCCTTGTACAAGTGTTTCAGCTGCTTTGGCTGCGACAACATTGAATGAAGTGTTAGTACTGTACAATACAAGCTCAACATCAATGTATTGCAATAATACATGTAAACAGTCTTGACCTTCACTCCTAACAGTTACGTCCAACAGTACACATTAGAGCCTATTTATATTTCTATGCTTATTGTTGAGCAATCTTTAACAAATATATTGGGGTTAATAAATCAGAAACTAACTCATTTGGGTAATTGGTGAATTGAAAATGCTTTCATTTTCAAAGACTTTTTTCACTCCACATGCCAAGTATAGCACTCATAAAACTTTAGGTTAGAAGCATATATCGATCTGATTGATTCAACGTATATAACAATGCACCCTCTCTATAGCTAGCAGTAGCACCATGGTAATATTATGTGCGTCATATCATATCAAAATTAACTAAAATATAATTAGGGCGGAACCAAAAATTTAAACTTGGCAGTTCACTGACAAATATAATGATTTAGAATCAGTTTACATTGGTGTAATAATTATTGATAAGTGTTATTATTGTGCAAGTAAACATGGTTTATAATCAGAGATATATTGACATTGAAGAACCAATCTATACTGTGTAAATATGTTTGAGGGATTAGAACTATCTTACATCGGTGTATTTGTGTTTTAGAAAGTAGAAAAGCTTAATCTAGTGAAATCAAGTATTGATAGTGGCAATTGTTGTGCAAGCAAGCAAGCATAAATTTTATATTTCAAAATTGATTTGGAGTTCTAGAATTTTTCAAAAAGATTACGAAATTAATATCATTTTAGGTTTCAAATACTCTAATCAAGTACAACTTGTCGGAAACAAAAAAATTAAAGAGATTTTTAAGTTTCAAATTAGTTTTAACCATAAGAGTTTTTCCAAATGAAGATGACTACACGATTAGACAAAATGTTTATGAAGGTAAACGTGTTTATTTGAGAACTAAAATATATTTACTAGTTTCATTTTTTTATTTAAATTAAACTATAATTATTTTAAAAAATTTAAATTAAAATTTTAGTTAAATTATTTGACATGAGTATCAATGTATTTAACCATTATTTTTTACCGGGACTAACAAATATACCTAAAATAGTTATAGAATGATAGTTTGGATAATTGTTTTGATCAAAAATAGTTTAAGAGCTCAAAGCAAAAAATTAAAATAATTTAAGGGTTGATTTTAAATTTAAACAAAAAATACTTAGTATTCACTGAACTTTTAAGGCACTTTCACTTTGCTCCCTAAAATCGAAAAAATTCATTAAAGTTAGTCAAATTTTAATTCGATTTCATTATCGTCATTGTCGTTACAAAATGCTGATGTGGCATGTTAAAGTCTTCTTCTCTAAAAAGAACACTAATTTTTTAAATTTACAACCACCACCAAGGCCAAAATTTCGATAAAGGAGACCTCACCGATCAATCCCAACGGGGAGAAGGATTCGTTTGGCTAAAAGGTTAATATAGTTTAGTTCCAAGTTCATCTGACGGATAACAATGATAGATCAAAAACTTAATTTTCAATTTCATTTGCAATTTTTTGTTCTGGTTCACTAATGTTAACAGTTAGATCAACTTGGAACTAAATTATGTTAAACTTCAGGCAAAACAAATATTTCTCAGCGTTCGGATTGATCAACGACTATTCTGTTAATCAAACTTTTAGCCTTGGCAATAGTTGCAAATTTGGAAATTAGGATTTTGCTTAGTGTGGAAGCTAAGGTAGTGGATGTAGGCTTTGGTTAGAAAGTCAAACCACTCTAAAATTCTTGTGTCTATTGTCTTATCTTTTTGCTTCCACCACCATCACCCAAGAAATTACTTCTCCACCAATTGACGACTCATTTCGGTTGATTCATCGAGCCCAACAATTGGTATTAGAGCGAGGCTCAATCATGAAGGATTAACATCCTATTGAGGCAATCCCAAAAAGCTCGACCAATAATCTATCAACCGGTTTCTATGGTGCAATCCATTGACAAGCCACCCTTCTTCAGCGGTGAACATTATGCCTATTGGAAGAATATGATGATGTTTCTATTTTGTGCATTGGGCCCGAATGAGTATGCAAAGGTTTCTTCTTGTGAGAGTGCCAATGAGGTTTGGGACAAGCTTGAAGTGATCCATCAAGGTAAAAAACGAGGTGAATGAGAAAAAGATTGTTCTACTCAACCTCAACTATAAGAACTTCAAGATGAGCCCGAATGAAGAAATTAAAAGTATGTTTGACCATTTCTCCACAATCGTCAACGAACTTAAAGGTCTTTGAGAGTACATTTCGGAAGACAAGCTCATTCAGAAGTTGATTTATTCACTTCTCGAATCATGGGAGAGCAAGAAAACGACTATCATTGAGGCCAAAAACTTAAAGGAACTCAAGCTTGATGAGCTAATTGGGTATCTTCTTACCCATGAGTTGATGTACAAACCATTGAGAGAGAAGAAGGAGAAGAAGATTAAAGAGCACGAAATTAAAGATCTAAACATATTAGCTCTTAAATCCTCCACAAGCCATCAAGAAGATTCAAATGAGGAGGAAAGTGAGAATGTAGAGATGGCCCATCCTTTTAAGAAATTTTCCCAATTCATGAAGAGCGAAAAAAAAGAATCCAAGCATGAATCGAAGAAGAAGATGATGAAGGACCCCTCAAGTGCTCCGAACGCAAGAAGACGAGGCACACCAAATACTATTGCCCTCGCTTCAACAAAATAGGATCATCTTCAAAGAAAGCATATATGGCAACATGGAGTGATGAAGACTCCACCGATGAAGATGAGGTAGCCCACCTATGCTTTATGGCCCTCTAAGAGGGAGAGGTAGCTTCTAACTCTCCTATTTCTAATCCCAATTCCAATTCATTTGATGAGTTACAAAATGCATATGATGAATTGATTTTTGAATTTAAAGCTTCATTTTCAAAAAATAAAAAGTTGATTTCAAAATTGAAAACCGAAAATGATTTACTTTCTAAAAACCAATTTGGAATTTGAAGCAAAAAAATGAAGGATTTTGAGCTTAAAGTTTTGAATTTACAAAATTTGCTTCAAAATTTAGAAAAAGGTCATCAAAAGGAAGTGGATGATCTTAAGAAAGAAAAAAGATTTGATTTCCAAGGAACTAGAAAAGAAAAATAACTTTGGAAAATCAAATTTTTACCAAAGACAATCTAGTGCCCCTAGATTTTTGAATAGAAAATGCTTTAGAAGTATTTGGGTCCCAAAATGACTAATTACTTCAAATAAAAATGATGAAATTGAAAAATGGATTCCTAAAGGGACTAAAGTTTGTGCTACTAATGCCTATGGATCCAAAGCAATTTGGATGCCAAAACATTTGTGATTGTCCTTTTATAGGTGTGATGGAGCTTTGATCAACAAGTGAAGAAATTAAGGGGAGGCTCTATACACACAAAGGAGATCACTTGAAGAAGAAAGGCTTCACATCCTACATTTGGTTCAAGTGGTAAAATTAGTTGAATTTTTCTATTTATTTTAATTTAACTAGTTAATCATATATTTGTTGGACTAACCTTTCATGTGATGCTTGAGTAAAGGGGAGCCTATTTTAACAAAACCTATTTTTGTCGAAATTTGTTTTAAAATTCTCCATTGTTATGGACTTAAAAGTTTTCAAACTTTGGTTTGAACCAATTTTGATATAACAAAAAGGGGGAGAATGTTTTTTGAAAAATTGAATTTTCAAGACAATAAGGGGGAGCTTTAACTATATTTATTTGTTTAAAATCTTATTCAAAATTTATTTTTACTAAGGGGAGAACCTCAAAAACAATTTTTCAAGTTAGTTTTATTATATTAGTTTTATTATATCAAAAAGGGGGAGATTGTTAGGATTTTTATTTTGATATAATAATTGAAAAATAGTTTTGGACTAAATTGAAAAGACTTTAAAAATGTTTTTAAGTCCAAACAACTTGGAAATAAGTTTGAGGTATTTTCAAAAGGTTTTGGAAGTGTTTAAAATGTTTTAAAGTAACCAAACTCAAGTTTTCAGCACAACCGTACCGATATGGTTATACCTCGTATCGATACACTTTAGGGTTTCAACTACAGTAGTTTTCCATAATCGAAAACCCGTACCGGTACAGGCTTACTGTAACACCCTTAACTTATACTCGTAGACCGAATATACATTAAATATGTTACGAAATCATTGGAAGAAATCTTCACTTAAAATTTTTTATACCAAAATTTAATTTGTAGTTTAACCATTTCTCGGTTTTAAATTTAAAACGATGTCGCCTAGTTGTAGCTAGTTTTGACCATGAATTGGTTTACAAAATTTATAATTGAATTATCGAAGTAAAAATATAATTCAGGGTGAAAACTATGTAAGCTGCCTAAACCATTTCTTGATTTTAAATTTTTTACGCGATTAGGGCTAAACAACATCTTAACCATACCAAAGATTTTGCTATTGTTAACAATTTGTATTTCTAAACTTATCCATCCATAAAAGCATATAATTACGTTGTAAACTTATGCTGAAGACAATTCAATTTTAAAATACTTACATACCCACTAGTTTATCAAATTATGATAAAGACGTACTTACTGAAATTATTGTAGTAACTTGATTTTTCCCAAGTTTCTGCTCCTCCTCGATAGATGATTTCCAGGAAACCTACGTGTGACATAAGACACATGCTAAGTACGAACTTAGTGAGGCAGTTAAACTTATTTATTTTAAAATCCTGAAATAATGTAATACAGTATGTCATATATATAAGTGCATTTCGTTTTCTCTATAACATGGCAAGTATATCACAATGTACATATGTCATGTATTCTTTCATGGTCATGTTTTCATTATGCAATCATTTGCATATCATGTATTCTATCATGTATCACATAACATGTCTATCATATATCAATAACATTTCTATCATGTATGTCAAGTATTTCTCTGTCATGTAACATGTAACTTCTTTTTCATGTATCATGAAATCATGTAACATCTGTATCATGTATCACGTAAGCATGTAACATCTGTATCATGTATCATGTAATCATGTAACATCTATATCATGTAACATCTTGTTACTATTATCATCGTATCTGGCTAGAGGCCCATGGAAGCCCTGTAGCCTATCTGCACCGTAGTGCCTTGTAGAGTACGTACTCGAGAGGATGTTCTTTGCTCCTCATATAAGGATGTTCTTTGCTCCTTATATTAAACACCTCGTTAGTGCATTTTGCACTATGAGCTTGGATCCCCATGGTGTATCTTGTTTCATTTTAATCTTGTCATTATCCATATTTCATGTATGCATAATGCATCATCATTTATGCAAACAATAATTTGTACCTGGTATTCCATCAAGCTTGCCATGTCGAGCATTGTATCATATCATGTATTATAAAGAAATACAATGTCATTTTCAATGTAATGCAAACATTTAGAAATACACTCACCTGGCCATTTATAGTATGCCTCACTAAATTCTACTCGATCCTTTCCTTTATAGTATCTTGAATCCTCTTTGATTCGTATCCAAACTTCATTAATCACATGAATATAAACAACATTTGTTAGATTCAAATCTAATAATTTTTCAAACATGCTATCAAATCTAATCATTCGAATATACGAATTTCCTCTTTCCTTCCTTATACTGTCCAAAACTCATTTTTGTCCTTAATAACATTTAGAACTTCCATTAAACCTTTTCAAGCTTACTAATTAACCTTAGATACAAAATGTATCAATTCTCATTTTTTTGCCAGATTGCACTACCTTCAAAGAAATATTTCTATAAAATAATATACAATTCAGAATTCGATTCTGTTTATTCTGAAAGAAACTAGATTCAATAAGCTTTTCAACCATATAAATTAATAGCTCAAATTCAACTTTTACGATTTATGGCGATTTTTTAAAGTCAATTTCCAATGCTGATTTCGGAACAGACTTCCATACTGTTTTCTGACCTTTCACCACTTAAAAATTCATATCTTTTCACTCGGAACTCAAAATCAGTTTCCGTTTGTTTGAGGCGAAACTAGATGATCAAATCTTTACATCGGTATAAAATTCACCTTCTAACCATTTTTGTAGAATTTATTGTGAATTTTTAAACTTACTGTCAAATTCAGTTTTCCTACACAACTTCCATAAATAACTTCAAACTTTATACTAATTTCTCCTTACTTTGCTATTTGTCAATTTGGTCCCAACACTTGATTCAAACCATCAACTTACCACCCTTTTTCATCAAATAATTATTCAACATTGATCCCCCCCTAATTTTTCCTTCTTTCAAATTAGTCACTAAAATGCAAAGATGAGGATTCAAACTTCTTAACTTTGCAATTTAGTCCTCAAATTAACATTACCACTTGAATTCTATTATTTCAACTAAAAATCAGATTTAATCCTTCTCTAAAACCTCATTTCCGAATTGGTCACTTAACTTTGAGAATTTGTCAAAATGGTCATTAACTCGATTTTACGTCAGTTTTGCATTCTAACTTCAATTTCACATCTCCAACATCAATAATAACATAAATACACTTCAAAATCATAAAAATTCAGATTAGTCCTCTAACTTTTAGAATTTTTGAAATGATCCCTATACCTTTAATTTAGGGTTTTGCTTCCAGATAACAAATTCAAGCTTACTAGATCATTTATCCAACATCACAAACCCTAATTCAAACTTGAATCCATAAACCCTAATAATCTTCATACAAACTAAAATATGTAGGGTTTAAATCTCAACTCAAAAACATGATTTTATCATCATAACAACTTAATTTCAACTTAAATTTCAACATAGAATCATAAAATCTCAAAACCCCCAATTAAGTCCATAAACCCTAATTTCTTTCTCATAAAAATTCTCATCACTCAAGCATGTATTCCATGAATTATTGACATCAAAAGATAGAGCTTGAAGAGTAGAACAACTTTGTAATTGAAAAGATTACCTGAAAATTGAGTTTCGGGCTTGAATCAAACTTGGAAAATTTTTCTCCATTTTTCTTTCTTTCTCCCCCTCATATTTCGAAATTTTAGGATTAATAATGGTCTTCATCTTTTGTTTATCATCCAATTTGGCCACTTGTATTGAATAAATGAATTTTAAATTCATTTAGATAGTGAAATTACTAAAATGCCCTTTTAATCCAACGATTGAGATTGGTCTTATCATTAATCAATGGACAAGATTTAATCTTCCATTTTTTTCTTCCAAAATTGTCCTTGTAACTTTTTATATATTTCAAAAATGCCATTAGGGCAAAATGACCAATTTGCCCTCCAACTAGTTTTTATTTACTAGCTTGTTTCAAAAATGTCATTCCATTACAATCCAACTAAAATAGTTCATTCCCAACCGGTCATTATTCTATAAATATTAATTTATTACATTTACCGAGCTATCAGATTTATTCTGAAAATTCTATATTTCCATATTCGGGAAATCCACACTACCATCTCATAAAAATTTCCTTTTCCAAGGACTTAGACTGAATTTTCCTAACTCGGTCTACTATTCCAATAATTATCAAAAATTTCCATAGAATAAAATTTCTCTTAGAAATCCTTTATCGATAACCCATACGAATTTTCTCTACTCTTACTGAGTCCAAAATATCGATCAGAAACACTTTTATGGGACCTTCCTAGAGGTCACCCATCCTAACATTTCCCTGGCTTGAGCACGCTTAACAATTTTATTCGATCCAAATTTAGTACCTTTTACTGCATCTTAATTCTTAAAACCAATATCAAGGTACTTATTTCGATCCTATTCACTCTTATACTGAATAAAATTATTTATTGGGGAAATTTACACTTTAATCCTCAAACTTTTCCAAAGTTTATACTTTAACCCCAAAACTTTCAAAAATTACATTTTGGTCACTGGCCAAAATTTAGGATATTACACTTACGTGTACCGATACGGAGAGGGTCGTATCGATATGTATGTACGCGTACCGATCCCTAGTTTTCAAACCCCCAACGGCTAGTTCAAAACCCCCCAACGAATATTTCCCTACAGCTTATTGAACCCCCGTACCGATACAGGTTGTGGCGTATTGACCCACTGTACCGATACGCTCCAAAGGCGTATCGATACGCTAAGGCTGTGGAGAGCATAACAACTAGTTTCTAAAGGACAAGTATCGATACAGCTACTCGTGTATCGATACAGATGTCTCCATAACTGCATTTATTGCGGGAAATAAAGTCTCCAACGACTCCAATCCAATCCCAACGGTCACCAACGGCTAGAAACTCATTTGGGAGGATAAAATGACCCTTCAAGCACTTGGAACAACTAATGATCAACATGCCAACATGTCCATGATTGTAATTAAGTCTTTTGTGCTTTAATTCCCATTCTTTGTATAGACTACACTTGTGAGCTAAAATGTTTATGTAAGCTCAAGTGTACTAGGATTTTGGGTGAGAGCAAGAGTGCAAACACATACCTTGTAGAGGAATTTATTGTTTGGTTTGTTTTCTCTTGTTAGAGAGGATTCCCAAAGCTTGGGTTGTAAGCTTTGGATGCTAGGCTTGGTAATTGAGTCTATGTTGTAAAGGTTGCCTCCTAAGCCTTGTAAAAGGGGAAGAAATTCTTAGTGGATTTGGGAAATCCTTAGTGGGGAAGCTAAGGTAGTGGATGTAGGCTTTGGTTAGAAAGCCGAATCACTATAAAATTCTTGAGTCTATTGTCTTATCTTTTTGCTTCCACCACTTGGCGACACATTTCGGTTGATTCATCGAGCCCAACAAATATGAAAAAAAAACTTTGATACACAGACTGTGTAAACTTTAGTTTACACAAGCCTTTTAGTTTTTAGGGTTATGAGATTAGTTTAGGGTTTAAACTTTAGGGCTTAGGTTTTAGAGTTTAGAATTTAAGGTTAGTCTGTAGAATTTAGTATTTGTGATTTAGTTTTTAGGGTTTAAGGTTAGGAATTTAGGATGAGTTTTATAATGTAAATATGCATACCTGTGTATCAAAATTTTACCTTAAGAATATACTATGTAATTATTAATAAAATTTATATAAATATGAGAAAAGACGGAATCAGGATTAAGGGTTGGGGACAAAACATAAATGTTAAAAGGTAGGATAAATTCATAATTATTCCATTTTAAAAAAAATTATATTAAAACAAAGGTAAAAAAATTCTTATGCATTGGGAAAGACTCTCTCTCAGGACCAATGTAGGTTCGTCTCTAAATATGAAATTATAAATTAATATAATTTTATTGAGGAACGAAGCAAGAAAATTTAGATCCTAACAACTCTTTGTTGAACGTGGTTGCCATGGTTTTATTGATACTATTATTATTAAGTCTTTTAATTGAATTTGTGTCATAGGTTAATCATATATTAGTTCAGTTGAATCTTTCAGATAATAATTAATTGGCTTAAAGCATAATTTGCCCTCTAAATGATACATGTTTTACCAAGTTTTCCCTTAAATGTTTTACGACCATTCTGCCTTTAACTTTGAAACATTACTCAAATCACCCCATTTTTTTCGCTTGTTAAAAAAAAAAAAAAAAACTTTGGTCGGTCAAAGCACATCACGTGACAATTCTAACTAAAATATTGTTTGACTTTAAAGAAAAAGGAGAAATGGCATTTCAAGTATCTCGAGTTTCCTTTTTTATTCAGTTTAGTACATGAAATTTTTTGTTAAAATTGAATTGACTCCTAATAGTTTTTAATTTTTATAATTTAGTCTAATATTTATAATATTTTAATTTAATAAATTAATAGCATTCAATATGATGTCATCATCTTACTGGTGGAAAATTGAGAAAAAATTAAAAGGATCAATGTGGCAAGGAGAGAGATTAAATTAGGTCACTTGAAAGAGGAGATTACCACCAAACCATTGAACCATAGTAGTAAGTTTTTATATTATTGAGGAAAGTAATGTTTAGGTTACATTGCTGTGGGAATTATTAAATAATGGCCTTGTTTGGCAATTAGCGGATAGCTTATAGCGGATTACATTAGCTGATAGCGGATAGTTGATATGTAACCCTTCTTGACCTGGCCTAGTCGTTAGACCCGAACCAAGAAGATCATCTTGGGTTTACCAAAGTAAACCTGAAACAACTTACTCGAATTATGGTCCATTTTTTTCTTTCATCTTGTCTAGATGCATCATTAATACCTACAATGTGCATTCAAGCAGCGGTTCGATTTTCATTCGAAACAAACATCGATAAGGCACTCAATTGCAAACACAAACATTTTTGGGACCAAAATGCAAATCTGAATAATTACAGGGACTTATAAAATTTTTAGGTTGCCAATATTTAGTTAATTATATTTCATGCTAGCACGTCGATTTTCAAGTCAAACGGATCGCAATTAGGCATCCAATTTAACAAAATACGGAATTAAGGACTAAATTGCAAAAATGCAAAAATAAAGGGACTAACACAATTCTAAAAGCAACATGCTATAATTATCCATATTATAAACATAATTTTGAAATCTCAGGTCAATCGGACATCGTTTACTTATTTAATTAAAGCATGAACATATGATGACCAATATGTAAAGAATCTAAACTTGGTGAAACCCATTAATCGAATTAACTACCAAACCGCATATCTAAATTACATACAAACAACCTAGACATGCTTCTAAAATTATACCATCATAAAACATAAATACCCAATTAATTATATATCATAAACCAACTCAAATAATAATCAACAAGTAATCTAGAGGCATGCTTCCTAACAATATAAAGCATTATTCAATAAGCATCAAATGGTCAAGACCCCAAACATAGGCTATAGATCAACTAGAAAAATAGAAGCACATGACCAAATGTATACTTAGAATACAAGCGATCCATCCAACAATTATTTAATCTTTTTAAAACATTAAATCATAACCATCAAACGTACTTGGCACTAAAATCATAATCAACATCATACATATTAAACAATGCCATCATCCAACATAATATAACCCTCAACCAAATAATCGAACAATATACAAAATAATATCCCAATGATTAACCCACATTGCCTTATAACAAATATTAAAAACACCATAACATACTCTTTAATACGTCTGTCTTGGGATCCTTCCTTGCCTCGAACCATGACCTCACACTTGCTTAATTCACTGCATTGACGGAAGAAAAGAGAGCCTAAGCATATAATGCCTAGTTATTATGATCAAAAAGGATAAAGCGTCAATGCATTTTCGAAACCAAAACCGTTATTAGAAACCTATTTTAAAGTAAGTCAAACACATCATTCCAAAGCATTTTAAATAAAACATGCTTAATTAAGCCAAAGCAACTTTCCAACATGTTTGTAAAACATGCATGCATACTAAATCATATGCACAAAAGCTTTATTTGAAATATACATAATAACCATATGCAAACATAGCTTTCAAATACCACGCATATCAAACCATATGCAAAACATGTATCATGGATCTCATGCATAATCCCATATGCAAACCTCAATTTAAGCCTTCACATGCTTATTCTTCCAATAGCAAAGCTTAAAGAGCATAACATGTATAAATCACATTATACAAAACATAATTCATCCATCATGATATATTAGTTCATATATTGGCATTAAAGTGGCCCAAAACCAAAATTTTCTATTTGTAAAAACATATCGGATACACAGATTTCACAAGTGGTTCCATAGACCACTTAAGCATACATCTCTAACCGGAGCAAACGGTACAATTAACCCATCGACGATTATGATATATAATACCCTCCAGCGGGAGAAAATGGTACAATCACAACCCCTCGACTGTTGGGGTTCTCATGGTGGAGAAAATAGTACAATCATAACCCATCGACACACATGAGGTGACTTTTTACAGTGCACTTTAAATCCTATCGCATGCCAACTGTATCCGATAATATTTAACCATTATCACATGCCAATATATTCCATTCTAAACATGTTACCTCACCTTTTTTCCATATGCAACACATAACCCGTTTTCAAATGCAATAAACCATGTTTAAAAATAACTTACACATTCCTATCGAAAACCATTTATCGAAACTCATAGGAATTCATTTACATAACCATTTCCAATTGCATTTCATATGAAAATCATGCATATAAACAATAGGTAACAAATCTTGCATTGCAATCAAATCTTGCTTTAAACCAACACATGTAAACCAAAAGCTCATATCAAACTGATATACAAAGGCAAAAATAGAGAAAACTTACTTACGAGCTTAGCTAAACTTGTTAGGCTTTAACTAAACTCCCAAAGCCATAATTCAAACCTTTTTATAGTACCAAAAAACATTTGCACTCACCAACTCGCTACTATCTTGATGCCGACGTCTCGACGTCAATGCCTAACCGAAAATCGTCCAAACGTGTATTAACCTCCATTAAAAAAATAAAAAGGTCAATCTATATTAGATCACACCAAAGTAAACACTTCATTAAAATACCCCATAGCACAGTTAAATCCTCATAATTCACTGCTGCACGAGACCACTTTTACTCCCTTAAACAATTACAGCCCTTACTTGACACTCATAATCTGGGACCAAACCCCCCTTATATTTTTATATCATTTACCCATTCACGCCACAGAGCACTTCCCTATTTTCCTTCATCACTGACTTGTATATATACAAACCGACCATTAGGCAAAAATTAAAGGGAGCTGCACTAGCTCCACCACGCGTGCAACAACCCTTCTGTAACCTCCTAAATTTGACCTAATTTCTTAAATCGAATCTTGGAAGTTAAGTTTGAAAAACTTGTCCATCAAGAAAGGTTATTAGGTTTGATAAATCAAATCTCAATTTAATTGTAATAATCGAAACCACAAAATTATATCATTTAAGTAAAACGTAGTTGTTTAACAAAATTCAAAAAGCTATTATAAAATCCAAAAGAAAATTCAAATAATGCATGTCAAATCAATAAGTCTCAAAATAATAATAATGTCCCAAGTCCCAAAAGTATATGAAATAATAATAATAATAGAATAATTCAAATGTCTAAATAATCATCTTTTGAAAAATAGGGTAAAGTATGATGATATGAAAATCCTTCAAGTACCCTACGCCTAAGCCTGAGTATCTGAAAGAGATGCTAAGGAGGAGTAAGCTATAAAGCTCAGTGTGTCTCTAAAGTGCAGACAGAAACATATAATAGATATTCGAACAACAAGAATAGTTCAACAGTCATCTCAATATACATATGCATACAATTTGAGACATAAAATGTAATGTCATGCACCCATCTCCACACACCGTCCAAAGAGTAAGGTTCCCCAGAACCACTCTAACTACATCGTTACCATCCGAAGTAGAGCGACCCAAAGGTGGAACCACTGATCCGAAGCAGTATTCATCCCGAAGGGTGAACCCGCTGAACTTCCCCGTACAATTTCCCAACCCAAATGATATGACATGTTTTGATATATATATTTTCTGATTACGAGAGTATATCCGATCTAATAATTTAATTTGAGTGCATACAACATATGTCTGATATTATTTTAATCCGATATCCGATGCGTGTCATGCCATTATACAAAACATACAATAAATCACAAATCATTCAGTCAATCACATATACAACATGCACACAAAACATAGAACACAGAAATGATATAGCATAAGAAGAGACACACCTTAGGCAGCTAATAACTCAACGTCGAGAGTGACGTCTCCCATGCTCAACTCTAGTATTCGATCGGACAGAGTCAACACCTATCAGGTCAACAAAACATAATTATTATTACTACTATGCCACACTAACATAACCACTAAAAGAAACCATACTCACATGCAGAACTCATAGGCTAATTAGAAAGAGGTCGAATAGGTGGAAAATGAAGATTCTCAACGTCACCTAAGCACAATTATATCCGAGTTAGATTCAAATATTCAAAATTCTCAAAGCACTAACTAATTAAATGTGGATAGCAAAACGGTATTTTGGGTTTGAATTTAGGAAAACAGACAGCAGATTTGGAATCAAAACATCAAAAAACTATAAGTCAACTTGGGTGGGAAAAAGTCAACATTGACATCATCAAAAAGTCAATGTCGACGTCAGCAAAAAAGTTAACAATGGCGTCAGCCAAAAAGTCAACGCTGATGTCAGCCAAAAAGTCAATGCTGACGTCAGCTCAGATCGGGCCGGGTCAATGGGTCAACGGTTCGAGTCGGGTTTATTGGGGACGCCGATTCAATGGGTTGGTCAGGTTGGGTCATTTTGGGGGCCTGGTTCTCTCTCTCTCACTTGTTTGGTTTCCCACTTGAGCTAAACCCAAGCTCACACACCACTCACCCCCACGCACCGGCCTATACTACACTAACCTGAACCCAATAAACCCATTTAGCTTCCCTCTTGGGTTTTCCACACTAGGTTGTTGATCGGTGTTCGACTTGGATTCCTCAACAATTCATTACAACACACACACAACAACAACATGGCGGGCAAACCTAGGGTTTCACACACATGTACAAGACAACAAAAAGACCATTCCCTTTCGAAAGCTTACCCAAACGCAAAAACATATCGATGGCGGTTGTGGAGAACTCTAGTGACGATAAAGGTTTTCGACGGCACAGGGACCATGAACCTCAAGGGGGAAAAGAAAAGAAAGAATGGAAGCTAAGAAGAATTTCAAACGAAGGCCTAATCGATTTCACGCGGATGGGCAAAAGAACGGCGTAGCAAGGTTGTTTGGTTTGGCAATCGAGACCGTTTAAAGGGAGAGCGATTGTTAGGCTCGGATCAACGAACGGAGTTTGGCCTAGATCGAGCAAATGGGTGAGAGGAAGAAGAAGAGTTAAGGGAGATTAGGGAGAATCTTGAATGAGGGTGGCAAAAGGGTTTCAAAATGAAAAGCTGAGAGGGGGAATTTGAGGTTTTAATTAGGGTATAAAACATTTGGGAAAAGGGCAATTTAAAACACAAACTAAAGACTTCACAAACATTACACACACAGGACACCAATGTTCTGAATTTAAATTTAGCCACTAAATTCCTAATTAAGATTTTAGGTTTTAATTAGGGGAAAAAATAGGGTTTCCAATTGGGGATTTCTTTTGATTTGGGGATTTTTAATTTGGGGAAAAAATTAGGGTGTGACAATTCTCCCCTCCTTAAAAGAAATTTCGGCCTCGAAATTTTCCTGGATCAAATAGATGTAGATACTGAGCTTTGACAACGGCCTTGGGCTCCCATGTAGCCTCATCATGACCACGATTACGCCACAAAACCTTGACCATCTTAATGGTCTTCCTCTGGAGAACCTTCTTGTCTTGGGCAAGAATCTCAACTGGTTCCTCCCCAAAACGCAGTCGAGACAAATCTCAATCTCCTCCACAGGAATAATGTGTGGCGGATCAGCATGATAGCGTCTCAACACCGAGACATAGAAGACATCATGAATACGATCAAACTCAGGTGGTAACTCACGCTAATAGGCAACTGGTCCAACTTACTGAATAATCCGATAAGGGCCGATGAAATGAGGACTCAGCTTGCCTTTTCGACCTAAACGAAGTACCTTCCTCCACGAAGATACTTTCAAGAAAACCTCATCTCTAATATCAAACTCAAGATCCTGATGTCTCAAATCGGTATAAGACTTTTGTCTGTCAAAAGTAGCCTTAAGCCAATCCCAAATTAATCTAACAGTTTGCTCAGCCTCATTAAACAATATCCGGTCCCAACAATCTGTGCTCATTAAGCTCGGTCCAACCAATAGGTGTGCGAAACTTACGCCCATACAGAGCCTCATACGGTGCCATCTTGATACTAGCCTGGTAGCTATTATTGTAAGCGAACTCTGTAAGCGGTAAGAAATCTTCCCAACTGCCACTATAATCCACAACATATCCTCTCAACATATCCTCAAGAACCTGGATTACCCGCTCAGACTAGCCATCGGTCTGCGGATAATAAGCAATGCTAAAGTTCAACCGAGTACCCAAAATAGTGTGAAGAGACCTCTAAAACTTCACTGTGAACATTGGGTCTCGATCAAAAATGATAGATAAAGGCACCCCATGAAGTCTAACAATCTCAGATATATACATCTTAGCTAACCTACTCAAAGAATAGTTAACTCGAACAGTAATGAAGTGTGCAGACTTAGTCAACCGATCGACAATAACCCAGATAGAGTCTTTCTTTGAGGGAGTCAAAGGAAGACCACTAACAAAATCCATAGTCACACGCTCACATTTCCACTGAGGAACCTCAATATGCTGAAGTAATCTAGATGGACGATGATGCTCTGCTTTTACCTTCTCGACAAGTCAAACATTTCGACACAAACCAACAACATCCATTTTTAATCCCTTCCACCAGTATCCTCTCGAAGATTCTTATACATCTTATCCTCACCGGGATGTATAGTGTAAGGACTATCATGAGCTTCACGAAGAATAACCTGCTTCAAACTAGAATTTCTCGAAATGCAATATTGACCCCAGAAACACATAACACTATCATGATCGATCGAATAATCTTGAGATGTTCCCTCTTCAACCTCTCTTATGTGGTGCATCAAGAACGGATCACTAGGATGCTCAGCTCGGATATCAGAAATCATATCTAAAATGGCACTACCCCTCTTCAAACTGCCATCCTCATACAAACTCATCCGAGCAAACAGGGCTCTCAAATCTAAAATGGCACTACGACTCAAGGCATTGGCAACAACATTGGCCTCGCCTGAATGATACTCAATCTAGCAATCATAGTCTTTAAGAAGCTCTAACCAACGTCGTTGTCTCAGGTTCAGCTCCTTCTGATTGAGAAAATACTTCAAACTCTTATGGTCTGTGAAGATATAACACTTCTCTCCATAAAGATATTGTCTCCAGATTTTGAAAGCAAATATCACAACAGCAAGCTCTAGGTCATGGGTAGGATAGTTGCACTCATGCGGTTTTAGCTATTGGGACGCATAGGCTACTACATTACTATCCTCCTGCATCAAAACACATCCCAATCCGTATGAGAAGCATCACTGTAGATGGTGTAAGCCTTCCCAGGCTTAAGCTAGATTGGGATTGGTGCTTCAGCCAACACGATCTTTAGCTTCTCAAAACTAGCTTGCTGAGCCTCAAACCAGTCAAAAGGAACATTCTTTCTCAAAAGTTTAGTCAACGGAGCTGTGATGATTGAGAAACCCTCAACAAACCTCCTATAGTATCCGACTAAACCCAAGAAACTTCAGATTTCAAGAACATTCTAGGGTTACTTCCAGTTCATGATAGCCTCAATCTTCTTCGGATCAACCCGAATACCCTCAGCAGAAACAATATACCACAAAAACATCACCTCTGAAAGCCAGAATTCACACTTACTGAATTTTGTGTACAGCTATTTCTCCCTCAGAGTTTGCAAAACAATCCAAAGATGTTCCTCATGCTCAACCTCCAATTTAGAATAAACTAGAATATCGTCTATAAAGACTACGACAAATTGGTCAAGATAAGGTTGAAACACTCTATTCATCATATCCATGAAAGCGGTAAGAGCGCTTGTCAACCCAAAAGGCATCATAAGGAATTCATAATGACCGTAATGTGTTCAGAAAGTGGTTTTGAATACGCCAGAATCCTTAACCTTGAGTTGGTAGTAACCAGATCTTAGGTTTATCTTAGAGAATACTGTAACTCCCCAGAATTGATCGAAGAGATCATCAATACGAGGAAGGGGATACTTGTTCTTGATTGTCAGCTTGTTCAATTTTTGATAATCGATACACAGCCAAAGTGTCCCATCCTTCTTCTTAACAAAAAGAATAAGGGATCCCCACGAATGAACACTGAGTCGGATAAATCCCCTGTCTAGCAGTTCTTGCAACTGAACTTTCAATTCTTTAAGCTCCTTCGGTGTCATTCAGTAAGGTGCCATAGACACTAGAGTTGTGCCCGAATAAACTTCAATGCCAAACTCAATCTCATCACTCTTTGGATGAACACCAGGCAATTCCTCTAAAAATACATCAAAAAAGTCTCTCACAACCCAGATCTTATCCATCCCCGAGTCAGACTGTCTCGGATCAAGAATATAAGCAAGGTAGACAATGGACCCCTTCTTGATCATCTTCTCGGCTTTGAGAGCCGATATTACATTAGATAGAAAGCCCCGACGTTCTCTAAAAAGAACTACCTCTTAGCCCTATTAGTACCCTGAGATTCTTGTCGTTTCTTCATAGCTTCAATCCGCTCAGCAGTTTTGGCCCGCTGGGTGATCTCCTTATATTCTTTATCTTGATGCAAGGTAACCCCGGTCTTGATAGAAAAATCCAGGCATCTTAGAAACCAATCACATTTCTCTTTCTCTATAGTAACCAGCCCCGGAACATACTGGAGAAGTCTCAAAAACTCAATCTCATAGTCATTAACGCTCATATCATTCTGCTCTAGATTCATAAAGTCATCTCGGCACTTAGCTAGATACTCAAGCCCAACATACCGGTCCTGAAATGACTGTCTAAAAAGCTCTCATGAAATCTGACTAGCTGGAGCAACTTTTCCCTCAACCTCCCACCAGTTTTGGGCCTCACCCTGTAGCAATGATACAGCAGCTCTCAATTTTCAGTCGGCAGGATATTCTATCTCAACAAATAAACGCTGAAGTTTCTTCAGCCAATACTCCGCATCAGTCGGGTTTGTACCCAACTTGCCATCAAACATGGTCATCCAGTAGCTAAGAACTCGGTAGAAATAGGTTTCCTCATGCTTTTAGACTGACGGAGGTAACGAAGCAACTCCCTCTGCACTGTAACAGAATCCATGCTTACTGTCTCACTGTCCTCAGATCACGTGGATCAACACTCTGTGTCTGCTGACCAGGTATTGTATTCTGAGCTCCCGTTTGATCCCCGGGTTGTTCCTCTCCGTCAGCATCGTGTACCTCATTCTGATCTCGCGGTAGATCCGCAGGAGGCGGAGCATCACTCTCAACAGCGATAGAACGACCTCGGCCACGACCATGTTCGGCCGCTAATCTAGTACTCCTACGAGGTGGCATAATAGTCTATCACAAAAAAGATAATCCTAAGTTAGAGTCGGTACTTGGAGTTTCTATTCAAAATAAACATAGTCCTTAAAAATATTATATTTATTAGAAATTCCTGTTTTGCCCCAAAAATATTTAGTATGCATGCAAAATCATTTTCGGTTTAGAAATTTTTATTCGATTCATACAGTCCAAGGGTTGAACCTAGGCTCTGATACCACTAAATGTAACCTCCTAAATTTGACCTAATTTCTTAAGTCGAATCTTGGAAGTTAAGTTTGAAAACTTGTCCATCAAGAAAGTTTATTAGGTTTGATAAATCAAATCTCAATTTAATTGTAATAATCGAAACCACAAAATTATATCATTTAAGTAAAACGTAGTCGTTTAATAAAATTCCAAAAGTTATTATAAAATTCGAAAGAAAATTCAAATAATGCATATCAAATCAATAAGTCTCAAAATAATAATAATGTCCCAAGTCCCAAATACAGAATCGTCCAAAATAATATAATAATTCAAATGTCTGAATAATCATACTGTAAAATAGGGTAAAGTATGATGATATGAAAATCCTCCAAGTACCGTACGCCTAAACCTAAGTATGTGAAAGATGAACTAAGGGGGGAGTAAGCTATAAAGCTCAGCGTGTCTCTAAAGTGCAGATAAAAACACATAACAGATATCCGAACAACAAACATAGTTCAACAGTCATCAATATACATATGCATACAATCTGAGACATAAAATGTAATGTCATGCACCCATCTCCATACATCGTCCGAAGAGTAAGGTTCCCCAGAACCACTCTAACTACATTGTCACCATCCGAAGTGGAACGACCCGAAGGTGAAACTACTGATCCAAAGCGAAATTTAGCCCGAAGGGTGAACCCACTGAACTTCCCCGTACAATTTCCCAACCCAAATGATATAACATGTTCCTATTTATATTTTTCAAATCTGAGAGTATATTCGATCTATTAATTTAATCCGAGTGCACACAATATATGTCCGGTATTATTTCAGTCCGATTATGATATCTGATGTGTGTCATGCCATCATACAGAACATACCATAAATCATAGATCATTCAGTCAGTCACATATACAACATGCACGCAAAACATTGAACACAGAAATGATATAGCACAAGAAGAAACACACCTTAGGCAACTAATAACTTAACGTCGGGAGTGACGTCTCCCATGCTCAGCTCTAGTATTCGGTCAGACAGGATGTCAACAAAACATAATTATTACCACTACTATGCCACACTAACATAACCACTAAACGAAACCATACTCACGTGCAATACTCGTAGGCTGATCAGAAGGAGGTCGAACAGGTGGTAGAAGAAGATTCTCAGGCTCTGAGTCAACGTCACCTGAACACAATTATATCCGAGTCAGATTCCGATATTCAAAATTCTCAAAGCACTGACTATAATTAAATGTGGATAGCAAAACGGTCTTTATGGTTTGAACTTGGGAAAACGGGCAGTGGATTTGGAATTAGAACGTCGAAAAACATAAAGTAAACTTGGGTTGGAAAAAGTCAATAATGATGTCATAAAAAGTCAACGCTAATGTCATCCAAAAAGTCAATCTTGAAGTCAACTCGGGTCGGGTCAACGGGTCGGGGCTACCCATTCGGTTCGTTTAAACTACCAGTTCATTCGGTTTGGCCGGTTCACTCCCTTGGTCCAGTTCGCACGATTTTGGGCTAGCTCTTTCTCTCTCTCACCCGTGGGCTCTCTATACACTTGGGCTAAACCCAACCTCACACACCACTCACCCCTACGCACCAACCTACACTACACTAACCTGAACCCAACAAACCCATCTGGGAAAATTTAGGGTTTATCACCCTTATCGGTGCAGCTCCTCGGCGGCCCACTCTGGTGACCCCAATGGTCATTCCAAACATACACACACACACAACCACAGTTTCTGGGCAACCATGCGCATCACACACACGCACAAGACAACAAAAAGACCTCTCCCTTTCGAAAGCTTACCCAAACGCAAAAATAGATCGACGACGGCGACATAAGAACTCGAACGATTAACACAATCTGAGCAAGGGACGGCAGAGCAAAATGGGAAAGAGAAAACGAGAATGGTGGCTGCGTAAGGATTTCGAACGACTCCTAACCGATTTCAAGCGGACGGCCGACGGCCTAGGTCGAAGGTTGAATGACTTTGATCGGGACGAAAAGGGGAGCCAATTGTTAGGCTCAAATTAACGAACGGCCGAAGTTATGGCCTAGATCGGAGCATGGTCGGAGACGCAAGAGAAGGGTTAAGGGATTTCAGAGAATCTTGAATGAGGGTGAGCGACTAGGGTTTCAAAATGAGCTGCGGGGGGAAATTTGAGGTTATAAACGGGTATAAATACCCTAGGGAAAATGGGTAAAACACAAACTAAAGGCCCAAACTTTCACCCACATTGCACAGTGGCCACTAAAGTTCTGATATTCCCAATTTGGCTACCGAAATTTAATTAGGGGAAAAAATTAGGGTTCAGGAATTAAAGATTTCTTTTGATTTGGGGATTTTTAATTTGGGGGAAAAAATAGGGTGTAACGCCTTCGAAGGGTATTGCCATGCGCTACTCCCCTACTTACACACATATGGCCTCTACCTACCATTCGATCCTCTTTATATTTCTTTACATACATTTTTTCAAACACTCACAATGCACACTAATATATATTCTAATATTTCAGTCAATCATTTTACCAAACACCCCATTCAAGAATCTAAATCTAAATTTAACCAATTAAATTAATTTTGGGAATTAAATTACAAAATCAACTTTAGATTATAATTACCCATGCACAAAATATTAGAACTCCATAGAAATTATTAGATTACTAGAATCTAATTAAGACTTATGATAAAATCTATTAAAATCTAATAATTTCATTAGAAATTCGTTTTAATTATCTCAAAGCATGAGAAATCATATATGAACTCCCCTCTTGATTTCCAACAAGAAAAAATAGTGAAGATGATGTAGAAATCAAAATCCTTAATCCACAATTGTTTATAAATAAATGGAGAAGAATTTGAAGTATAAATAATTAAGAAATCAAGAAACCCCTAAATTTTGTTGGGAAGAAAATGAGAAAAACTTAGAAATGTCTTATTCATCTTTTAGAAAATTATAACTGTCAACTTTTTTTTCTTAAAAACAAGAGAAAAGATATATTTAATCCTTAATTTAATAATTCTAATAAAAATACTACTTTAATCCTTTTTACAAAATTTTCATTATTAATATTTTACAACCTTTTGCAAAATAGTCACTATTTAATTTAATATTAAATCCACCCATTTAAAATTAGCCAAATTCAATTTCGTCCTTCGACAAACCCATTAAAATATTTTCAAAAATATTAGCCACAATAAACTTATGAAAGATCAATTTAATAAACCCAAATTATTTTCCAGAATTAATTAATTAGCTAAAGCCTAACCAAAAATTTCAACCCGATTCCGATATTTCACCCTAATCTTCTAGCCCATTTTCTGGGGTGTTAATTGATAGCATTAGCTGATTTGACTAGCGGATTGCATTAGCTGATTGTATAAAAGTGTTTGGTCAAATTAACTGATAGCCGATAGTTGTTTGATTATTTGAACAAGCAAAATCACATATAAGGACATAGTTATATTCGAAACTTGTTTGAATAATTTATTAGTTATAAACATTTTGTATCTATTAATATTAATTGGATTATGAAAACTAATGTCCCTTCGTCTCTGCTTTTCCATTAATAAGATGATGACCAATATTATCATCTTATTGGATGATATTAAAATAAAATATTATATTATTATAAATATTAGACAAAATTATAAAAATTTAAAAATAATTATGGTTCGGTTAAGGATTAATTAATTTTTTAGGTACAAAACTGAAAAAAATAAAATCTAACAGACTTGAAATGTCATTTACCTTTTTATTAAAACTTGTATAGTTTAGGGTAGGGGTGTTCAAAAATTACCTACCAGGTCGGGTACCCGGCCCGCCATTTCCTTGGTCGGGCCCGGTTCACAAAAGTCTAAATTTTTGGGTACCCGAGTACTCGGATATATTTAAAATTAAAATGTTTTATATTTAATAAATACATATTTTATATTAAAATAATAAAGCATCTTAAAATATTTTTATATTTTTATATTTAACAAATATATTTTTTTATATTAAACTAATAAACACATGTTTTATATTTTATGTTAAACTAATAAAATATTTTTATATTAAAAAATACATATTTTTATACTCGGGTACCCAATTACCCGATTTTACGGGTACCCTAATATTCGGGTACCCGACCAACACGAACCGAGACACGGCCTACCAAACTACTACTCAAAGACTCGGGTACCTAAAAACCCAGGTACCCGAATTTGAACACCCCTAGTTTAGGGAGAAAATTATGCTTTAAGCCTAATTAATATTATCATAATGTTATTTTATTTTTCATACATTTATTTTATTTTTAAATAAAATAAAAATACTTATCTAAGAATCAAACTCATATTAAATCGAGATTTGTGTATAAGATTTTAATCGTTTCACTTATAATCATAGTTAATAGATTCTAAAAAACAATATTGTTATGTAAAATATTTTATTTGATAAAATCTAATATTATATTTTTTTAATAGTATGTTGGTTGAAAATTTATTAGAAAATAAAATAGAAAAACATTCCATACGAAATGACAATGTAGCATAAAAATAACAAAACAAAAAAAATTAAAAAAAAAATAGAAAACGAAACATCCAACTAGAAAAACATGTCTAATGAGCTACAACGACAAGGATGGGATGAAACACTAAAAAAAGGAAGCAAGAAGCAACTTGCCTTTATCCACCTAAACACTCAAGGACCGAAGTAAGAGTGGTGAGCGAAACCAACGCAGGCTACTTTGAAAAACAGATCTGATTGTATCGGAAAATAAACCACAAAAAGGGATCAAACTACAAAAGACCATCGAAAATTACAAATTATAACTGAGCATCGTGAGAAAACTATCAACGAACGCAAATTTACCACAAGGGTAGGCGAAAATGTGTCAAAAAATAAAAGTGTATCACAAAGTAGAGAAAAAACTTGCCACATGGAAGAAAAAAATACTATAAAAACAGATAAAAATTATAAAAAATCAAAACATAAAATAATACAAGAATTGAATATATGAAAACAATGTGATGAAATACCCACAGTTGACGACCATTGTTAAGACTAGTGATGTCATCAGCTAGTCATGCAATGAAAGAAAAAAAAGAGAGAAAAAGAACAAAAATTGTTTGTTCTTTTTCAGTGTCTCTTTTTATATCATAACACTAAAAAATTAAATTTTAAGTCGTATTTCAAATTTCTAAACCCTAATCTCTAAAGAAACATTCTACACCCAAATCTCTAAACACTAACTCTAAATCCTAACACTAAACATGATTTTTTTAGCATAGAGAAATAAACAAGAACATAAATAGGGGCACGAAAAAGGGGGAAATGATTTCTATTCAAAGAAAATTGGATAAAAGCCTAAATTCAGTACATGTTATTAGGGCCCTAATTTTTTTAACACTTGTTATTAGGGCCTCAATTTTTTCTCAATATTTGTTAGGGTCTATTTTTTCTCAATACTTGTTATTAGAGGTCCATTTTTCAATACTTATTATTAGGCCAATTTTTTTCAATATTTGTTATTAGGGACATATTCTTAAAATTTAATTTCCCCCAAATACTTGTTATTAGAGATCCAATTTTTTCTGATACTTGTAATTAGGGACCTATTTTTTTCTCAACAATATTTGTTATTAAAGACCTACTCTTAAAATTTAATTTTTTTTAATATTTGTTATTATGGGTCTAGTTTTATCTCAATACTTGTTAATAGGGCCATGATTTTTTTCTAATATTTGTTATTAGAGACATACGCATACTCTTAAAATTTAAAATTTTTTTTCAATACTTGTTATTAGAGACCCAATTTTTTCTAATACTTATTATTAGGGACCTATTTTTAAAATTTATTTATTTTTCAATATCTATTATTAAGGGTCTAATTTTTAAATTCGTCATTGGACCTCTAAAATCTCAGGAACGTTCTACAAGAATGTATGATTTAAAAGAATCTATAGCATTGAGCGTTGATTGGATGATTAGTTGACAATTACAAGTATAAACATTTGTGCTTTTTGCTAGATGACAATTAATTGTGAATAATTTTTTTGCTTAACTTTATAATTATTTAAATATATC
The DNA here is from genome assembly GCA_019671005.1 of Hibiscus mutabilis. NCBI lineage: Eukaryota > Viridiplantae > Streptophyta > Magnoliopsida > Malvales > Malvaceae > Hibiscus > Hibiscus mutabilis. Next base: position 15,996,409 of record CM033722.1, on the reverse strand, counting down.
AAAGAAAATACTTCTGCAGATTGTTTAGCTACCCTTTTGTTATGCTATTTGTCCTTTTCATATTACACCAAAAGGTTTCTAAAATTATTATTTATTTCATTTGGTACTAGGGAGTAAACAATTAAAAAATAAGTACAATTTATAATATTTGAAATATTTAAGTTTTTCATCCTCTAAATTAAAGTTAAGTTCATTTAAATGTATTCAAATTCACGATTTTTTTAATAGAAAATTCACGGTTTTTTATATGTTCCAATAATATGCTAGCTGAGCTAATATTTAATTGACGTATTAACAAAAATTTATGTTCTTTTAATCGATTAAATGAAAGAGTTAGAACATACGTTTATTATTCACAAACAAAGTTTTAATTGTTCTCGAATGTATTTAAATATATGTTCATGAATATATTTGTGAATATATTTATTTAATATAAATAATATATAAGCATATTCAAAAAAAAATTAAACGAACATAAATACACATAATTTTAAATTAAAAAATCATAATTTTAAATTTTTTAACAAATGCAAATAAATTTAAAAATAAATAAATAGAAATTTATTTATTTAAATTTAGATTCATCTTCGTCTTATTTACTATTTTTTTCGTTTATTTTTTGTCTTTTAAGCGAAATATTCATTGAAGGTGATTTTCACCAGTTTCTTGAAACAGTAGTATGATATAATTATTGTAAGTGCAGACAGTGTGATAGTCACCCTTTTGTATCCCCCATTTATTACTCCCTTTGTCTTTGGCTTTTTGACTGAAATGTATTGATTTTTTAAATTAATAATTAAAATAATACTTATTTAAGATTGAATTTGTGTGGCAGTTAAATCAGCAGACGGATCATTTTGTTTTTCAAACGCTACTACACCACGAGGATCAATTTGAAAAGAAATTAAAATTATATGGAAAAAATAAAATCTTATAATGCAGTAAAATTGCACATATTAAATCTTTATAAATAATGATAGATTTTGGTTAAAAAATGATATTTTAAATGCAACAAATTAAAAAGAAAGAAATCAAAAATTTAAAGTCATTTATAAATACCATAAAAATTAAAACTGAAAGGAAATTTTAGAAGATTATGTGAATTAAAAATTTAAAGTTTTTATAAATACACGACTAACAGGATGCATCATTGCCTATTAAATGCACGACTAACAGGATGCATCATTGCCTATGTGTCATTGTGTCTTTTTGCGAATAAAACATAAATAAACATTATTTTTGTAATTAATTTAAAAAAACATATATTTAAGTGTAAAGGCCTTTGTCTTTTTCTTTTTTTAAAAAGAAAATTAATTAATCAATTTATTTATTTATTTCCATCCATTGTGTCTCATTATCAATGCAAATTCCTCTTAATCCCCTCTTTTCTCCCATATCTTCCTTGCCTTTTGTCACTGAACTTGTGCAGACTGCTGGCCTTCCTCCCTCGCCGTCTTCTTCCACATCAACTAGGGCTTTCTCTTATAACATAACCCTAAGCCTAAGGGGAATTCTCATCTTTCTGTTGCTGCTTAGTCTGTCTCATCCGGACAAATAAACCAATTACCAGAGGTTGTACTAAGAGACCTTGAAAGACCCTAGCCTACTCAAGGGATTACAGGTATACCTACAACACACACACTCTCTATACGCGTCTATAGCTTCTTTCTCTTTTGGTATATTTTAAGAATTTTCTTTTCATGTTTTAAAGATTTTTCCCACAAAGAATTTGACGTTAATTCAAGACAATATTCCCTGACTCTTTGCAATTTAAGATGAAATGTTTCTGACAATCACGAAGACAATATTCCTTTCTCGCCAATCTTTGCAACTTTTTGACCAAATAAGATGAAATGTTGTTGAACATTAGAAATGTTTCAGACATGCAAAAACGAAGGTTTTCTTCCAATCTTTGCAAATTTTTGACCAAATTCAGGACAATATTCCCTGAGTTTTTGCATGTTAATGTAATGTTTTATTATGTTTTCGTTTTCCCCTAAATTCTATTTTTTTCACTTTATTTTTTTTTGGGGGGGGGGGGTTATCTACTATTTAAAACAAATGTTTCTGAGAAAAAAATTGTTCGAAAAAAAATGGCAGAGAAAGTGTTATTTTCCTTGATCAATGTCTCATGAAATCTTTATAATATTTAACCTAGTTTTTTTCTTAAACAAGCCTTGATAATATTGAATTTATATGGGAATTCTTTAAAACTGCGGGATGAATGATATAACGACTGATGTTTAAATTTTTTAAACAACATTTAGATTCGAATATTGGTTTTGTGAATGAACCAAATTTTAGTTGAAAAAACGTTTATATAATAAATCCGAATTGATCAGTAGTCTATAAATTAGATAGTTATAAAAAAAAGTAAACAAACCCCTCTTCCCCGTTTAGCAGTCTACCATATGAAATTAATCAAAGAAAATAAATAAATAAATAAAAGACACTGTTTGATGCATTCAATTCCTTCGCTGCAGATCGTTAAAAATGGCATCTTCAAGCTATTCAAACACACCATGTGCAGCCTGCAAGTGTTTGAGAAGAAAATGCATGCCAGATTGCGTATTTGCACCTTATTTCCCACCGGAAGATCCCCAAAAATTCATCAACGTTCACAAAATATTCGGTGCAAGCAATGTGAGCAAATTGCTGAATGATGTGGCGCCCCATCAAAGGGAAGATGCAGTGAATTCCCTCGCCTATGAAGCTGAGGCAAGGATGAAAGATCCTGTTTATGGCTGCGTCGGAGCCATTTCAGTCCTCCAAAGACAAGTCATGAGACTCCAGAAGGAACTGGATGCTACCAATGCTGATATAATCCGCTATGCCTACAATGAAATGCCGCAGCCGCCACCCGTGGCCGCATCCCAGTATAGGAGGAGATCAGCCGCTGGCCATGGCGGCTCCGAGGGTGGTTCTTTTAATCAAAGTTCTGGGTTTTATTATCCTTCTCAGTGGAATAGCAATGACCCCGGTGGAGACAATGAGAGTGGAAGCATGTGAGCCTTTGTTAATTAACTAATAAGCATATCAAGATTTAATACAATGTAAAATATTATTATGATTATGATTACGATTATTAGGTTGGGCAGAGCTCCCATTTGACTAGCTCTAGGGTTTTCTAGTTATGGAATGCGAGGAAGGGACCATGTGTCATGTCATGGTATTTTTATGATATGCAAATTATACCCTCATGAAATGTTATTGTGAAAAAAATATTCCATGTAAGTTTTTATATGTGACTACTCATAAGTTCAATGTAAATGTGGACCAAACGTATGGTGTATTTATAAATGACATTATTTTAATTTCTAGCAAATTTTGTAATTTTATTAATTGTGCTCCTACTTTACAAGAAAATCTCATAGATCTCTAACCTTATTGTTTCTTACTTTGATTAGGGTATACATGTTAAATTCTTTTTATGCATTTGAAAGATTTAAAAAATCTATACAATAAGTTTTTAGTTCAATTGATACAAATATTATTAAACTAACTTAATAATCTTGAGTTTGAATTTGTTTAACCATCCAACATTTTCGCTTTAGAGAACATACAGGGGCGGACGCAAGAATTTATGTTAGGTGTGAACTTATAAAATTTTACGGGGCAAAAGAATATTTTCAATAAAAGTACATAAAATTTTCTAAAAAAAATCAAAACTTATACAAATTTCAAATTTTCAAGGGCGACCGCCATCCAGCCATCGTCGGTCCATCCCTAAGAACGTGCATCTAGCTGTTGACCTTAACAAATGTTTAAATACAAGGGTCATTTCATATTCAGTAATACTCTTATATAATGTTATATATGTGTATATAATTAGGGCAGATCTGGGCCTAGGTAGGCCCACTCCTGCCCCAGAAAAATATTATTTATTATATATAATATTAATATATATTGGATTTTGAATAAATAAGAATAAAATAAATGGCCTAACATTAAAATTTATTTTAGTTTTTAAGGGAGAAATTAGGGGAATATTGCCCCTTTGGAATTATATTTAGGAAAATGGGGGTCTTTAAGTTTTATTTTGGAAACTACATCAAATTGAACAGTGGAGGTGGAAGACGCCACCTGTAGGTGGAGTCGTGAGTTTTTTAAATATTTTTTTAGGTGGAAGGCGCCACCTAGGTTTGTTTAATATTTTTTATAACGTAAAGTATTCAGTGCATGATAGCTTTGGGGAAAATAATTAAATTTATTTTACCATAGATTCTTAAATATTTTTGAATGTTCCCTATCTCCCTAAATTTAATCCCTAAACACCCAACGAAGCCGTTTTTAAGCCTTGAGCTAGCTTAAGGAATAAAATTCATGTAAAATAAAAGATAAAAAATATAAAAATGAGATTACTTATATTTTATTAATTTTATAAATATTATATAATTATTTTTAATAAAAATAATTTAAATATATTTTATTATTAATTAATTATTTATTTTTTTATAAAAATTGAATTCTCCAAGTATTCTTGAGATTTCGCCTAGTATATAATGATTGTAAAATAAAAACAACAAAACATAATTAAAATTAAGGTCAAAATTAAAATTTTAAAAAATATATTATTTTGGTAAAAGCCTATATATAACTCATCTCTATTTTTTTTTAAAGATAACTCAAAAAATTAATATATTTATCAATTATTTTTATTATAACTTACGAGAGAAGCTAATTTTAAATAAATAAATTCAAATTCAAATTTTTATGACTTATATTTTTTATTTTTGATGAATCAATTAACTTATAGATAAAATTTTATTGCTTTTAAAAAATACTTTGATTTTATTTAAATAAAGATATAGATAATATAAGAAATTTTAAAATTATTGAAGAATGGAATTTTAAAATATTAAAATTGTATATATGAATTATGTTAGACAATTCCCAATATTATTTATATCAGCCCAGTCGATGATAATTTTTTAGATTCGCCGATGTATATAGGGTAAAACTTTGATACACAGGCTGTGTAAAACACAAGTCTGTGTATTTATACTATAAAAATCAAATCCTAAATTTCTAACCCTAGCCCTAAAAAATTAAACCCTAAACCTTAAATCATATACATTAAATTCTAAACACTAACCTTAAATTCTAAACACTACAACCCAAACCCCTAAAACTAAAAAGCACATGTAAACTAAAGTTTACACGGCTTGTGTATCAAAGTTTTTTTCATATATATAATCCCACTAATCTTCCATATGTTTAAACATATAAACATGCAATGAACTTGGGCAAACGTTGACAGTTAAACTACCAACTGCTTAAACTATACTGGTTTATGCTTTGTTTTTTTTTTTTCTTTCTTTTCTGATGAATTCAACAACATTCTACTATTTGATGGTATTTTATGGCAAAACCAGCTAGTTTTCAACTACATTATTCAGATTCGAACGGGCGTTGGGTTAGGGTATAAGCTCATTTGCCGACAAATTCGATTTCTTCTTAAACCTACTACTAGATCCCCTTTTTTGAAAGTATTTGTATCCTTTTTTATGTTGTGTAAGCAATGTATCTAACTGAATAATATAGTCTCCCTTTTAAGCCGGGGTGAATGCATGGGCTCCCATAGGGAGCAACTCCATACACATTATTTGGAAAATAAATTTAATCTGTTAATTTTTTTTTAAAAAAAAGAATGGTTTAGTTTAGTTTAGTGCGTAAAGGAAAAAAAATAGAAATTTACATACTCATTTAAGAAAAAAATTATTTTAGACATCATTTTTGAATTTATGGATCCGTAACTGCTTTAAAACAACATGAAGCATATGCTATATAGGCCATTGGCTATAGGATCTAAGTGTGAACAAGGGGAAAATAAAGATCGTTTGTTACAATATTCTTTATATTAAATGTTAAAGCTTTTTCCAACGCACACCCTGGGGCAGGTAATAAAAGTAAGACCGTAAAATTTGTTGACATGTTATTTTTATTTTTTTAATTGTTAGATGTGATTAGATGATAATATATATTTATTAATTTTAATTTTTAATAATAGTTATATATTATATAGAGAGATTATTCGAATATGAATTACTTAAAACCAACCTTCCAATTTTCATTAAAACCTATTGATGGTTCACCATTTTTCTTTTATTAAAAGAACAGCAACATTGATTACAAAAAATAATATAATTGCACGGATTGAGCTTCACTCCTCTGGTAAAGCACAGGAAAAACTACTGTAAAATTCCCCAACACTGTCACTATCTGGAACAGAGAGAAGGTACAGGTACCTAGCTTTGTAGGAAGAATAAAGGGGATGTTTTCCCATGTGGAAGGTACGTGCACCAACAGCAAAATTAAATTGCATGGAAAATTTATTGATCTTGCTCATTCTCAACACACATCAACATGCTAACAAAATCTACTGCTGTTTCACATGCTGTGCTAGTTATAAATAGAAACCCAAAGATTATATTATAGAAAGAGATTCTTATTTTACCCTATCTTCCTAGCCTTTTCACTGCCCTTGCTATATGCTTGTCAAAAGTTACTTAACCATAAAAACCAATTTAATTTGCTTCAAAATGATCCATGCATGTGTCCATATCACAGAGAAAAACTAGACAAATATCATCTTATTAGATGAAAATACACATTTAAACTCGTTCCACATATATCCTCTTGAATATTGCAATAAGGACCATATAAACTAAGAAAAAAAATTAAAACTTCATAAAAATGATCAACACCAAAGATGGACCGAGGAAGTGAAGGGGGCAACGGGGAAAGAGCCCACCCAAATGTTTTTAGTATAATTGTATTTGTGGTACCTTTTAGTTTAATAATAATAAAATAAGGTTTTTATCCAAATTGGATTTAAAGGCTTAATAGATATTTATCTTTGAAATTTTGAAATTCTTATATGATTTAGAATTTTTTTTTATATTTTCTATTGAAAATTTATTTTTGCCTCCCTTAAAATTTTATAAGTTTGCAATCCTAGAAATTTGTCCTCTAACATAAAGTCTCGCATCTGTCCCTAATTAGCACACGATAAAATTTGTTTTAATTCAGTAAACAGCACCTCTAAAAATAATGAGTTAATTAAGTTAAACTCCAAATCTCTTGTGATAAAATGCCTCATCAACTTAGCTAAAAGTTTGGGAAATGTCTCCTACTCAAATTACATCTGTTTTCTTAGAGGAAAGCGATTTATCGTTAAGCTTTTTTTCTCATTTTTTTTATTGTCACTATAAACCAAACTTTATAAGCAATATATATATATATATATATATATATATCATTGTACGTAATATAATAAATAAAAATGTAATATTCAACATGGGTTGATTTAATTGGCTAAATATTAAAAAAAAAAGATAGTATCCGGATAAAAATTAAAATTGAACTCTTGACTTGAAACCAAAATCCAATTTATTAATTATTTTGGATTCATAGTTTGATAAGGTGTATAATTTTATACACAATCAATGAATCAGATAATGATATATTATTAAAAAATTAAAATTAAACTCAATTATTTTTTATTTTAAAATAATTTTTTTGAAGAAATTTTATTTTAAAATAATGATGTCTAAAAACATTATGCATGAAATATTAACTTCATGGAACTATGTTACCTAATGTCCCCTGGCGCTGAATAACCCTCCATAAAAGAAAGGTACAATACTTTTTTTTAAAAGGGATAGAAATAGGATCAATTAAAAAATGGTGGACGTCCAAAGGGAGTGTTGGACGATCTTTGTGGGCAATGTATCAGAACAAATCTATTGGAAAAGGTTATAGTAGGTGTTTGATCATCATGAAAAAATATCGGATGTTTTTATCCCTTCAAAGAAAGCAAGAGATGGATCTAGGTTTGGCTTTGTTTGAATGGTGTCGGAGAAGGAGGCGATGAGGGAGATTGAACGATTACATAATATGTAGATTTATGGATCACGATTGAAGGTATCGATTGCCCAAAGGGCAACGATAGATAATTTTTGGCGGCACAAAAAAGACGATGGCATGATGCAGAAACAAATTTTGGAGAGGGGCAGGTGAATTGCAAAATCAGGGAAAGTTTCGAAGAGTGCAAGATGCTATTGATGAGGGCAAAGTGGCTATCTTATAAAATTGTGCTGTAGTGTGGTGCCGTCACCCAATAGGGATTGTGTTGGATGGATTCTCAGTGATGCGAATTTCGGGCTCTAAAATTTTGATGATGTTCACCAATAAGGACACTCGTCAGGCTATTCTGAAAAGAGGAGAATTGAACAAGTGGTTCTCGAAGGTACATAATTGGGAACCTGCATTAGATACTAGAAATCGTCGAGCTTGGTTATCGATTTATGGACTGCCAATGCATGCTTGGTCGCGAGGTTTGTTTGCAAATGTGGCTGTGATTTTGGGAGAGATGGTCAGATGTGTTGAAGTGACATTAGAGCCAAATTCGTTCGAGAGGGGTCGTATTCTTATAGAAACATATCAGAATGACTGAATAATAGGGTTGTTAAATAGTAAAGTACATGTCGGATATAATCCTGAATTCCTTGGCACCTCAAACGTAAGGAGGTAGCTGGTAAATTGCGTAAGTAGGGTCATGGGCGGTTGAAAAGTAAGGCAACCTCAAATCAGGTGATTGCTAATGTATCACTCTCAAACTTAGATTTCTTCAATCGACAACAGGCGATATTGAGAGAGGCTCGTTCGATGATTCAATTGGGTAAGTTTTGGGGCTACTAAAATTGGGAAAAAAGAGGCGGTTGTGAAGGATATTGCCCAGTTAATCGAAAATGGTGATCATCCATAATAGGATGAGGTGTGAGGGTGTTGTCGTAGAATTTTTGGGGATTAGGTTCTCTAGCAAAGAAAAAAATAGTGCGGGATTTAATGCGACAACACAATATATGTAGCACAATATCTCACTAAGTCACTATTTTTCCTTCATTGAATATGCAATAATGCATGACACGATATCACACTAAGAAAGAACAGTTAAAGTGCAAGAATGCCACAATAATGCAACTATCAATTGTATATGAAAATGCACTAATTTGTAGCAAATAAATATGTCCTAAAATACACTTAATTATCACTTTAATATGCAAGGAAGACACAAGATTAAATGTTTACTAAAATATGATAAATTAAATATGCAGCCCATTAATTATCAAACATGCACCTAAACTAATATTGCATGTAAGTAACAACTAGTTAAATAATTAAATTATATGGGCTAAATGCAACTTACACGCCTAATCAACATGCAAACTAACACATCATGCAATCTACATCCAACCAATCACCTATGAGAATGCATGCAATAAAATGACACGCCCCAACAACATGCATTCATTAAAAGATCTTATGCAAAACGTTGTATGCTGCCCATGAAAGCCAATGTTCGATATTAGGATCCAATACTTGAAAAAGTTTATTCGAGTCTGAATTCTAGGCATGAGCACGAGTAGGGAAACTCTTAGACTTATTCATTGCTGAGAGCAAAGCTTCATGAAGTTTGGTGCTGGCCTAGATCACATCATCCCTATAAGTCGAGTAGTTTACATATATATTTTTATTTACATCACAAACCTTTAATTCAATAAAATTATATCATTTAACTTTTATTGTTTATAAATTAAGACACATATAAAAAAAATTTAATAAAAAAATTAAAATTAATATTTTTATTTAACATATTTTTCGCATATCAACAATAAATAATGTTTAATTTGTCATTTAAATATTTTTCTTCTTACGATTTATAGGAAATTTAGTTAATTTTTCTTTGAATTTATTTAAATGATTTTTTTCCAAAAATTCTTATATGAAAGTTATTAAAATGATCAATTAAACATTATTTGATGATGATATATGAAAAATATGTTACATAAAAGTGTTAATTTTAATTTTTTTTATTAGAATTATTTAATATTGTTAGTATAAGTGATTTAGTTTATTAACCATAAAAGTTGAATGATATGACTTTATTAAATTAAAGGTATATGGTATAAATGAAAGTGGATGTTAGTGATCTCCGGTGCAGATTATTAGGTGTCAGGAGTTTTTCTCTCCAGAACATGTTAGCATGTCTATCTTGCGCCTGTAGAGCTTTTTAGCTTTTTCTTTAATTTTTCCAATTTTTTTCTCGATTTTATGGAATTTCTTCTGTTCTTCTCTTGATTTGCTGCTTTCTTCTTGGATTTGTGATTGCGGGGCTGTTCATGGTGAGTTTAAGAACTTTGGATGATAAGTCAAAATCTCCTAGTGCTAGGAATTTTGATTTAGCTGAGTTCACACTGTTGTGCGGAAGTGTGCCTGTTAAAGTTGCGGTTAATGGAGTTAGAGATAAAGCTCAAAGTGGCTCAGTTGTTGTGGTTTTTGCGAATGATAGTGGAGCTGTGACTGGTACGGTGGAGGGGGTGAGCCATCTCTGCGAGTGAATGGGGTGTTGTTGAACCTGGTAAGTCTGATTGAAATTCTTTGTTTCTTAATTGATCTTTGCAATTTTTTCCTTCTGCGAAGATGAACGGTAAGGTACGGGTTCAACCTCTTAAGATGTCTTAGCTGATAGGGCGAAACAATAGTGTAATGCTTTGATTGGAAATTTCTTGGGTAAATCCTCAACTCTTAGTGTTTTTCAAAAAAATTGTTGATAGGTTATGAGGTTCAGAAGGATCTGTTGAGATTTATTTCCTTGCTCTGAGTATTTATATGATAATTTTTCTTTCGCAAAAGGTTAGGGATTTGGTGTTAGAGTCAAGCCCATGGCACATTCAATAGAAGGCATCTGTTCTGAGAAAATGGATGCCTAGGCTAATGTTTGATGTTCTTAAGTTGGATTTCACCCATGTGAGGGTCAAACTTTGGCTTGTCCTGCTGGAATTTTTCTCTCAACAAGGGCTTGGATATATCGCAAGTGCTATTGGTAAGCCCTTGTCTACTAATAGAGCTACAACTTTGAATCAACAATTAGAATTTGCTAAAATTTGTACTAGGGTTAATGGTAGGGAAACTGTTCTGAGTTTTGTTTTGGTTGATTTGGCAGAAGGTAGAACGGAAGTTGTGTTGAGGTTTGTATTGATGATGGAATTGGTGTGGTCTTTTCCTATATATGGGTATTACTCTAATTTTGGACATTTAAAGGACAAATGTTCTAAGAAAGTGATCTCTGAGGACAATGTTGGTATTAAGCACGAAAGTTGTGTTGAGATTTGTATTGATGATGGTATGATACCAGTTGTTAATGATCAGTTGGAGAGTGTTGATGTGTAATCTAGAGTGATTGTAGGGGATGTTGATTCTGGTGCTCCCACTTTTAAGAAATTTTTAGATCTTAAAAGGGAAAGTACTGCTTGTGTTAATGATGGCTCTATGTTACCATTAGAGGAAGATGTTGGTCTTGGTACTGTTGGTCAGTCATCTAGTGGTGGTAATGGATCTGTAATAAATTTTGGTATATCTTTGGAAAGCCCAAATAAGCTTTCTATCTTGTGCTCTGTGGCTGCGGGACAAGAAGGTAAAGTGGATTCCCCTCGAAAAATCAGAGCTGTTGTAGGAGGTGTGGCTAATTTGATGAACTAGTTAAAAGGCAAAGCTAAGGAGATTAAGGAAGCTAAAGGTCCTAAGAAGAAGAATCAAAGAATAGGTGGTCAAAAGGGGCAAGTGCATAAGGGAGGTGAGTCTTCTTCTTTCCAATGACTTTTTTATATGGAATGTTAGGGGTTTTAATGACCCCTCCAAGCATAATAGAGTTGTTAAATTGGTGAAGAAATTACAAATTGAAGTGTTATGTTTGTTGAAAAAAAGGATAAGAAAAAATAATGCTGATGATATTTTTCAGGGAAGGTTTGGACACTGAAATTTTATTCACAACTATATGTATGCTTTCAATGGTAGAATATGAATTTTTAGCAAGGAGTGAAATTTGGTGGAGGTTCATATCTGGTCAGGTTGTTATATGTTCTTTACAATGTGGGGATGATTTTTAATATCTTTTTGTTGCATATGGATGTAATAGTAGGGAGGAAAGAAAAAGTTCGTGGAATGATTTGATTGTTGTTAAAGTTATTGTTGGTGGTTGTCCTTAGACAATTACTGGTGATTTCAACATCATTAATTACCCCCTAAAAAAATTTGATTATGATGGTAGTTAGGGTATGTCTGGTGCAACGTTGGAATGTCAGAATTGTCAAGAATGCATTGATATACTTGATCATTGTTTTTCTGGACCTCTCTTCACATGGTATAATTTAAGGAGAAGGCTCGTTTATCTACGAAACCGAATTTAGTTTTGGTAAATCAAGTCTGCTTTAATGCTTTTCTGAATCTGCAGTTGAGTTTTTGTCACCTGGTTGTTTAGTCATAGCCCTAGTCATATGGTTTTGAGAGCCCCTTTGCTTAGTCCACCTATACTATTCAAGTTCTTTAACTTTTTAGACTAAACATGCTGATTTTTTCTCAACTGTTGAAGAGTCATGGAAGGTTCCTACTGCTGGTGATCCCTTGCAGGTGTTGTTTATTAAATTGAAGAGGTTGAAGGAGCCTTTGCGGAAGCTGAATAAGGAGCAGTTTGGTAATCTCTCAGGCAAAGTATTTACCAAATAATTAGAGCTTGATAATCTACAAAGGGCTTTTTTGGCTAATCCTTCTGTCGAAATCTTTGAAAGGGAGAGGAAGTTTCTATGAATTTGAGTGCTCTACTCAAGGCAGAGGAGCAATTTTTTAAGGCAGAAATCAAGAGTTGAATTTGTAAAAAAATGAGAACAAATATCTGCTTATTTCTTTAGGCAAGTTACAGCTAGGACTAAGGCTAATACTATTAGTATGCTAATGAATAACCAGGGAAAAACGGAGACTCTGGAGGACATTTCTGTTGAGTTGGTTTATTTTTTTCAACTCTCTTGGAACTAGTAATCCTAATGCGATGCCAGTGACTGATGATTTGCTAAAGAAAATTTTGGGGTAGAATTATCCGTTGATATGAAGGACAGTTTGGTGGCTCTCATTACTCAGAAAGAGATTAAAGATGTCATTTTTGCAATGAATGAAAATAAGGCTCCTAGATCATATGGTTATTCTGTTAGGTTCTTTCAAGTCTCATGGAGGATTGTTAGGGAAGATTTCTTGAGGGTTATTTAATTCTTCTATTTAAATAGCTATTTACCTGATGCTTTCAACTCCACCATCATCACTCAAGTGCCCAAGGTTGTGGCCTCTGTCAGAGCCACTGACTTTAAGCTAATTTTTGTTGCATCACTATTTACAAGTGCATTACAAAAATTCTCACAAATAGATTGAAGCAATGGTTGCCTTTTATCATTTTTCAAATTCAAAGTATTTTTTGGGCTAGTAGGGATGTGGACAATATTTTACTGACATAAGAGATAATGAATAGATATGGCAGGAAGCACTTATCTCCTAAGTGTGCTTTGAAGATAGACTTAAAAAAAGCCTTTGATTTAATCAGTTGGAGTTTTCTTTCATATGTGCTAAATGTTATGGTAGTTTTGTGTTGTTTAGAAGGTGGATTAAAGTTTGTATCATCCATCCTAAATCTTTTGTTAATTTGAATAGAGGCTAAGTGAAATTTTTTGCAAGTGCAAAAGGTATTAGGTAAGGAAATACTTTGTCTCCTTATGTATTTATTCCGGTGATGAATGTATTTTCTTGTCTTCTAAATTGAGCTGGAAATTTTGGTTTTTCATTATCATCCTAAGTGCAAAAAAGTTCAGCTTACCCTGTAACACCCATTTCCCAGTCCGGTAGGATTCCGAGTGGAAAACGTTACTGATGAACATTACGATGATGAGACCGAAATTTACAATGACTTGCACCCTAAACGATGAACCGATGATTTCAATACAATACAATATCTAATAACAATCAATAAAGCGTACTCAAATTATAATTAGGGGTCATTAGTTGACTTATGCAAATTTAAGGACTAAATTATAAAATTAATATATTATAGGGCCTTGTCAATAATTAGGGTTATCAATGTGAAATTCAATGCTTGAACATCTTGCATACAAATTTCCATTATAATCAGAGTTCATTTGTACCTTCAATTAAGCGTTATAAAATTCAGTGACCATTTTACAGCATTCTAAAACCTTTTTTAATCATCTTTTACTAACTTACTTGTCTCGGTACTGATACTCGAAGGGGCCGTATCAGTACGCCTATGTCATGGTCGTTAAAGCAGTTATAAACAATAGGGATCGTATCGATACGGGTACAGTCGTTTCAGTATGCTATGCTTATCTTAATTAAACTCGAATTCCAGTAAAATATGGGTATACCGATATGCATATACCTGTACCGGTACAAGGCTTTTTATATGAGGGAAGGGATCGGTACGCCTTATACTCGTATCGATACTCAACTACAGTGAAATTCCAGTGTTGGAATTTGGTATCGATAAGCCTTTAGCAGTATTGATATGCCTTCTTTACCCGTGTTCAAAAATGCATTAATGTAGAGATACGCCATCACCCATACCGGTGCGGACAGACCTGCAATGACAGATTTAGTCTGGCTTTTAATCCTTTTATGGGTCTTAACCTTGTCAAATTGTTACCAAAATTTACAAGCAAGATTTTAATAATCATATCTACCTACATATCAAATTTCATAGCATTTGGAATCCATTTATCAAGATTTCACTTATTAGAGCATTATAGGTCAAGTTTGTCAATTTTACCAACTTTCAACATGCCATATTTAATATTTTAACCATTTCAACATGGTGAGCAATATATACACACAAAATGGTGCTAAACTAACATGTTTAGACCCTATGCCACCATACTAGGAGTTCAAAGGCTAGGTTTACATTACTTATAGCTTGTGTAACTTGCTTCAAAACTCTCCTAGCTCTGATCCTTGATCTGACACACCCTTTTAACCTAAAAATGCATGGAAATGAGATGCATTAGGCTTATATAGCCTAATGAGGTAGTCAACAATAATACCATGAATGCCAATAATATCAATAACATGTATATCAATGTAAATACATCTCAAATCATGTTTTAATAATAATTTCAATAACTTAATTCCTTGGATCGATATGTGAATGTGGATACACGAATTCCTAACCAACATTGCCAACAATGAATGGTCAATATCCTTCAACATCACCAATAGGACCAAAAACAACACATCCCGCCAACATCTCCAAATAGAGCCTTAGCTTAAGGATCGTAGTCCACTCTGTACCAATGAGCTCATGAATTCTATGGCATGCCAATTGTATCCAATGTCCATTTGTATCCAAAGATTCAATAATTAGGCAAATAACAATAACAATAGCAATAATAATAACAATGGCAATGGCAACTTGTCAATAACGGTGTATCATGACCAATATGGCTTTTCACAATATTTCAAAGTTATCAATGACAATCCATGAACCAATAATCAATATATCAATGCAATAAGCTTACCAAAGCTTACCAATGCTACCTTTAACAAGGTTTTCATGTATCCATACCTTAATTTCAATGATGAAAATGCAATAGACCAATACAATGAATTCAAGAAGGCACCTAGATATTCCCGAGACTCTGACTACACTCACTGATACTCCTAAAGCTTTTACGGCTCCTCGATGACAATTTCTTTGTTCTTTGACTTGTTGGAATTTGATGGATTTGGTAATTCCTCACCTAGATTCTCTTGAGATACAAAAGAAATAGAAATCACAAGGATTTCATCATCAATAATAGATTCGTAGCAACTTATTGGCTATGAAAACAATAACGAATAAGCTATGATATCCCTAGAGAATTGCTACGATTTTAAGTTTCTTGAGCTTGGATTTAAGCATGATCTAGCATGGAATTAATGATCAATTTGATGGCTTTAGCTTACCCGATTGCTAGCAATAGTTTAGAGCTAAGTAACTTAAGAAAATTCAAGCTTGAAGTATACTCCAATGGAGGTGTGTGCTTGGCTAAAGAAAAAGGAAGGAGATGATGATGAATGAGAGGTGCAAAGCTTGGGAAATTCTACCGGTAAAACTCTATTCTTATTTATTTCTTTTTTATATTCTATTGACTTAGGATTCCTTAGGATAAAGTAACCAATTTTAATAAGCCCGCGTGTACGATGATTAATCCTTGGAGGGGATAATCGCAAGTTTAGTCCCTCAACTCTTACCTCTTTATACTTTTACCCCAACACTTCCAATTTTTATAATTTAGTCACTAGAACAAGTTTCAAGGTTTGTAATAAGGTCCTTGATCAATAACAACACTAATTTGGAATTCAATATTTCAATAATTGACTACTCGGTCAAAGGTCAATGCTATAGTTTGACTTTCTAATGTAAAATTTATGGTTGCCAGAACTGAATTTCGACTAGACCCAGTTTTGGGGTGTTACAATTCTTCCCTTCTTAAGAAAAATTTGTCCTCGAATTTTTACCTGAACTGAAGAGATGCGGGTATTGATTCCCCATGGTTTCTTCTGGTTCCCATGTAGCTTCTTCAATCTTGTGAATCCTCCAAAGCACCTTGACTAGAGGAATGTTCTTGTTTCAAAGTCTCTTGACTTCGCTTGCCAATACCTGTACTGGTTCTTCCTCGTAGGTCAAGTTAGATTAAAGTTCCACCGATCCGAGCCCAATAACATGTGATGGATCAGATCTATACTTGCGGAGCATTGACACATGTAATACGTCATGAATCTTGATTAACTCCAAAGGCAAAGCTAGCCGATAGGCCACGGGGCCAACTTTTTCAATCACCTCGAAAGGTCCAATGAATCCGGAACTTAATTTCCCCCTTTTACCAAAATAGAGAATCGTTTTCCAAGGAGACACTTTTAGAAAAGCTTTCTCTTCTACAAAGTATTGTATATCTCGTCTCTTGAGATCAGTATATGCCTTCTATCGGTCGAAAGCGACCTTTAGATGGTCATGAATGATGGTAATCCATTATTCAGTTTCTCAAAGTAAATCAGGGCCCAACACTTTGCCTTCACCGAGTTCAGACCAACATAATGGTGTTCTATATTTCATGCAATACAATACTTCATACGGTGTCATCCCAATAGATGATTGATGACAATTATTATAAGCAAACTCGATGAGAAGTAGGGACATTTCCCAAGTTCCTTAAAGTCAATGACACATGCACGAAACATGTCTTCCAATATCTGAATCACCATTTCTGACTGGTCATCAGACTAAAGGTGAAAAGCTATAATGCGATTAACTCGGGTACCCAGAGCTTCTTGCAGTGCCTTCCAGAAGTGAAGCAAAACGGGGGTCTCAATCGAAGATAATTAACTTGGGTACTCCGTGGAGTCTAACCACTTCCTTAATGTACAAGTCAACCAACTTAGGAAGACCGTAGTCTATTCTAACAGGTAGAAAATGAGCTAACTTGGTAAAATGGTCAACGATGACCCAAATAACATTATGCTTAGCTGGAGTCAACGATAGTCCACTAAAAAGGTCCATGGTAATCCTCTCCCACTTCCATTGCGGTAGATCAATAGGCTGCAATAATCCAATAGGGACACGATGCTCAGTTTTAACACGTTAGCATGTGAGACATTTAAAAACGAAGTCAACTATGGCTTGCTTCATGCCTAGCCACCAATATAGTTCTCGAAGATCTTTATACATCTTTACAGAACCTAAGTGTAAAGAGAATGAACTTGAATGAGATTCTTTTAAAATGTTAGTACGAAGAGTTTCATCATTGGGTACAAAGACCTGGTCACGGAAATACAGCAATCTTTTGGAATTAACCCTAAATTCAGAATTCTCATCGTTATACAATCTGGATACACGTGTTCGAAGCTTAGGGTCTTGACATTGTAATGTCTTAATTCTCGATATGATGGTAGACTGAACCTAGAGTTCAGCTATAAGGCAATGGTGTTTCTGAAGACGGAAGTGAGCATTAATGGCTTAAGGGGCTGGAAGAGGTTTATGGCTGAGTACATCAGCAACAACGTTGGCCTTGCCCGGATGGTAGTAAAAAAATAGTATCATAGTCTTTGAGGAGTTCCATCAATCTCCGTTGTCGAAGATTCAACTCTTTCTGAGTCTGAAGATACTTGAGGCTTTTATGGTCGGTAAAAAGATAACATTTTTCTCCGTAGAGATAATGCCTTCAAATTTTCAATGCAAAGACAACTATAGTTAACTCCAAATTGTGGGTGGGGTAATTCATCTCATGTGGCTTGAGGTGTCTCGAAACGTAAGCAACAACCTTGCCTTCTTGTATCAATACACATCCTAACCCCTGATGCGATGCATAACTATATACGATGTAATCTTTTCCAGACTCGGGTTGGGTTAGGACCGGTGCGTGAGTCAATACTTGCTTAAGTTGGTTAAAATTGCGTTGCTGCTTCTCAGCCCATTAAAAAAAATCTTTTCGTAGGAGCTTAGTTAATGGTGATGTTATTATAGAAAATCCTTTAACGAACCTTCTGTAATAGCTAGCAAGGTCAAGAAAACTACGAACTTTACAACATTCTTCGATTGCCTTCACTCAACTATAGCTTAAATCTTTTCTGGATCCACTTGGATACCCTCTGTAGAAACTATATGTCCTAAAAATGAAACTTCGGTAAGCCAAAACTCACACTTACTGAATTTGGCATACAACTACTTCTCCTGAAGGGTTTGAAGCACAACACGAAAATAGTCTCGATGTTTAGCTTGATTCTTGGAGTAAATCAACATGTCATCTATGAACACCATTAAAAACTTATCAAGATAGGGTGTAAAAACCCAATTCATGAGATCCATAAAGGCAGGCGGTGCATTGGTTAATCTGAAGGGCATAACCAAAAATTCGTAGTGGCCATACCTTGTACAAAAAGTTGTCTTAGTCACATCAAATTCTTTAACTCTCATTTGATAGTACCCAAACCTTAATTCAATCTTGAAGAAGACGGTTGCATCCTTAAGTTGATCAAACAAGTCATTAATTCTCGGTAAATGATACTTATTCTTGATGGTGAGCTTGTTTAATTGTCTATAATCAATGCAAAGACGCATAGGTCCGTCTTTTTTCTTGACAAAGAGGATCTGAGCTCCCCAGGCTGAGGAACTTGGTCGAATGAAAACTTTATTAAACAATTCTTAAATTTGTACCTTAAGCTCGGTGAGCTCAACCGATGCCATATGGTATGGTGCAATGGAAACTAAGGTGGTTTCAGGTTGTACTTTAATCCCAAATTTAACTTCATGGGTGGGTGGTAAACCTGAAAGTTCATCAGGAAACATATCAGGAAATTCTTGCACAATATCAATATCTTGTAATTGATGTTCTTCTTTACTTGCAGTAGCATATAACAATGATTTCTTACCCCTAGTGTCTATAAGAGTCACACTCTCCTTGCCAAGGACCTTGAAGATACAACCTCTTTTTTGAGCAATCTACCCAGGCTTGATGCTCTTCGAGCTAGTCAAGCCTTAATATAACATCAAACTTATGAATAGGGAGGGCCATGAGATTGGTCAGAAAAGGTATCCCTTGTATCATGAGAGGACAATTTTTACATATTAATCCAATTACAACATTATCACCTAAATGATTGGTTACGGTGATTTTGGAAGCTATAGGTTCGGATGTTAAATTGAATCTTTTAATCAACACAGTGCTTATAAAAGAATGAGTGGATCATGGATCAATCAATGCATAGACAGGGTGAGTATACAATTCAATAGTACATGCTATAATGTACGGATCCTCCTTATCCTCCCTGGTCCTTACATGGTAAACTTGAGCTGAAGCCTTGGATTCTTGTCAACTTGAAGCTCTTGTAGAGCCACCAGGCCTTTCGAAAGCTCATATTGCAGTTTGTTTTTGTCCCTTGCCCTTGAAGGACTAAGCAGGGGATGATGTACTTGCTAGTACAGTAGATTTGGATGTATTCATTGGACAATCTTTGATATAATGGCCTTGGCCTCCAGAGAAGAAACATGCTCTAGTTTGCCTATGGCACTATCTCGTAGGATGTCTCCTCTTACGGAAATTACAAGCAGGGTATTGGGATTCCCGACTTGAACCTCTGGTACTCTCAATGGAAGTCGTTCTTGCAGCAGATTGAGACATGGCTTGTGGCTTGGCAATCTTGCCTAATTGAAAAGGCTGCTAGTAGTATTGTTGCTTAAACCCTTATTGTTTTCTCTTCTTATATAGTAATGAGGACGAGAATCATCTCGAGGTATCTTTTTAGATCGGGTTAGCCCACTAGTCCTCTGTGACCTCTGTGCAGCTTTAGTAGAAATAGCTCGGTTCATGAATTCCTGGAAATCTATAATTCCCAATGCAGTAAATAAAGGTCGAAGCTCGTCACTCAAACCTACGACAAACATTCTACATTTTTCTCCTCCTTAATATACTCGGCTCCTTACTTGCAATATTTGAAGAAGTTGTGGATGTACTACTCTACTGGTCTTCCATATTGCTTGAGATATAGATATCCCATCTTTCAGCCAAGTAATACTCACTGATGTATTTGTTCATAAACTCATGCAGAAAGAACTCCAAAGTTATAGCTTTCTCGTGAGTAGTAAGTATAATGGTCTCCCACCAATGTAGAGCCTCGTCTGCCAACAAGGCTAGGGCACACTCTAGTTTGTGCTCATCCGAACACTGTAACTGCTTATTTAATATCCTTAATGTGCTATCTAGCCAATATTCTACCATTTTAGGGTCGTCACCGGCCCTGCTTGTAAAGGTAGTAGCTCGATGTTGAGCCAACTTATCAATAGGGACTCAGGTCGTGGGAGTAGAAACTACAAAGGACTGTGCAAATTGCTCAGACTTAAGAGTAGTCATGAATTGTTTAAACATCTCACTCATGTTTCGGTAGCATTCAAATTGAGTAGTTTGCAGTACGGGTTCAAGATTTGGTGGTTCTTGTTGGGGAACTTATGGATTCGGAGGGTCTCGCCCTTTTCTTCTTGCCATGTGTCGAGGAGCCTGTAGTAAGCTCAACTTCTTCGTAAGCTTTCTCAGAGTCAAACATCTTATACTATAAAAGAAAAAGGATCGGATCAATCGCAAGTCATAGTATACACAACAATAAACTCATAGGTGGCATATG
The DNA here is from genome assembly GCA_019671005.1 of Hibiscus mutabilis. Taxonomy (NCBI): domain Eukaryota; kingdom Viridiplantae; phylum Streptophyta; class Magnoliopsida; order Malvales; family Malvaceae; genus Hibiscus; species Hibiscus mutabilis. The sequence goes on along the minus strand of CM033722.1, from coordinate 15,975,364 downwards.
CAATGCAATAACAATAAAATAGGCCGTAGTTTAGTCCTAGAATCGACTAAATTCTAGCTCTGATACCACAAATGTAATACCCCTTTCTCGGTCTGGTAAGAATTCGGACAAAAAGTGTTACCGATGAACATTACGGTGATCATACCGAAATTTACAATGACTTGTACCCAAAACAATGAACCGATGATTTCAATATTATACAATATCTAATAACAATCAATAAAGCTTACTCAAATCGTAATTAGGGGTCATTAGATAACTTACGCAAATTTAGGGACTAAATTGTAAAATCAATAAATTACAGGTGCTTGTCAATAATCAGGGTTATCAATATGAAATTTAATGCTTGAATCTCTAGCATACAAATTTCCATTATAATTAAAGTTCATTTGTACCTTCAATTAAGCCTTATAAAATTCAGTGACCATTTTACATAATTCTAAAACCTCTTTTAATCATCTTTTAACTAACTTACCTATCTTGGTACCGATACTCAAAAAGGCCGTATTGGTACGCCTATGTCATGGTTGTTAAAGCAGTTATAAACAATAGAGGTCATATCGATACGGGTACAACCGTATCGATACGCTATGCTTATCTTAATTAAACTCGGATTCTAGTAACATAAAGGTGTACCGATACGCATATAGTCGTACCGATACGAGGTTGTTTATACAAGAGAAGGGATCGGTAAACCTTATACCTGTACCGATACTCGGCTACAGTAAAATTCTAGTGTTGGAATTTGGTATCGATATGCCTTTAGCAGTATCGATACGCCCTCTTTACCTGCGATCAAAAATGCATACCCGTATCGATACGCCATCACCCGTACCAGTACGGACAAACATGCAATGACAGATTTAGTCTGGTTTTTAATCCTTTTAGGGGCCTTAACCTTGTCCAATTGTTATCAAATTTTACAAGCAAGATTTTAATCATCATATCTACCTACATATCAAATTTCATAGCATTTGGAATCCATTTATCAAGATTTCACTTATTAAAGCATTATAGGTCAAGTTTGCCAATTTTACCAACTTTCAACATGCCATATTTAATATTTTAACCATTTCAACATGGTGAGCAATATATACACACAAAATAGGGATAAACTAACATGTCTAGAACCTATGCCACCATACTAGGAGTTCAAAGGCTAGGTTTACATTACTTATAGCTTGTGTGACTTGCTTCAAAACTCTCCTAGCTCTGATCCTTGATCCTACACACCCTTTTAACCTAAAAATGCCTGGAAATGAGATGCATTAGGCTTATATAGCATAGTGAGGTAGTAAAAAATAATACCATGAATGCCAATAATATCAATAACATGTATATCAATGTAAATGAATATCGAATCATGTTTTAACAATAATTTTAATAACTTAATTCTTTGGATCGATATGTGAATGTGGATACACGAATTCCCAACCAACATCGCCAACAATGAATGGTCTATATCCTCCAACATCGCCAATAGGACCAAAACCAACACATCCCACCAACATCGCCACATAGAGCCTTAGCTCAAGGATCATAGTCTACTCCGTACCAATGAACTCATGAATTCTATAGCATGCCAATTGTATCCAATGTCCATCCGTATCCAAGGATTCAATAATTAGGCCAATAACAATAACAATGGCAATGACAACTTGTCAATAATGGTGTATCATGATCAATATGGCCTTTCACAATATTTCAAAGTTATCAATGACAATACCATGAACCAATAATCAATATTTCAATGCAATAAGCTTACCAAAGCTTACGAATGCTACCTTTAACAAGGTTTTCATGTATCTATACCTTGATTTCAATGATAAAAATGCAATAGACCAATACAATGAATTCGGGAAGGCATCTAGCCAATCCCAAGACTCCGACTACACTCACCGATACTCCTGAAGCTTTTAAAGCTCACAGATGACAATTCCTTTGTTCTTTGACTTGTTGGAATTTGATGGATTTGGTGATTCCTCACCTAGATCTCTTGAGCTACAAAAGAAATAGAAATCACAAGGATTTCATCATCAATAATAGATTCATAGCAACTTATTGGCTATGAAAAAAATAACCAATAAGCTATGATATCCCTAGAGAATTTCTAGGGTTCTAAGTTTCTAGAGCTTGGATTTAAGTATGATCTAGCCATGGAATTAATGATCAATTTGAGGGCTTTAGCTTACCCGATTGCTAGAAATAGTTTAGAGCTAAGAAACTTGAGAAAATTCAAGCTTGAAGTATCCTTCAATGGAGGTGTGTGCTTGGCTAAAGGAAAAGAAAGGAGATGATGATGAATGAGAGGTGCAAACTTGGGAAATTCTACCGGGTAAAACTCTATACTTCTTTTTTTCTTTTTGATATTCTATTAACTTAGGTTTACTTAGGATGAAGTAACCAATTTTAGGAAGCTCACGTGTACAATGAATAATTCTTGGAGGGGCTAATCGCAAGGTTAGTCCCTCAACTCTTACCTCTTTATACTTTTACACCAACACTTCCAATTTTCATAATTTAGTCACTACAACAAGTTTCAAGGTTTGTAATAAGGTTATTGATCAATAACAACACTATTTTAGAATTCAATATTTCAATAATTGCCTACTCAGTCAAAGGTCAATGCTATGGTTTGACTTTCTGATATAAAATTTTTGGTTGCCGGAACTAAATTCCGACTTGGCCCGGTTTTAGGGTGTTACATACCCACTTATGTTTTGTTGATGATCTATTGGGTTTTGCTAAAGGAAATTCTTCTTATGTTATGGCTATTAAAGCTGTTATGGAAGAGTTTACAGTATGTCTGGCTTGTAAATTAATGCATCCAAGTGTGAGTTGTTTTGTGCTAGGGTGGATGAGGTAGAGATGCAGCTGATGTTTGCTTAATCTGAATTTCAAGTTGGCTCTATGCATGTTCATTATTTGGGAGTGCCCCGGTCACAAATTCCTCTTTTGATTGTGACAGCTTAGTGGGAAAATGGTGAGAAAAATTAGAAATTGATCTTATAAATGTTTTTTGTTTGCATGGAGACTACAACTCATACAAGTTGTATTTTTCAGCATACAAATTTTCTGGTGCCAGATCTTTTTGTTGCCATCAAAAGTGTTAAAACAAGTGACTTAGTTGTGTGACGTTTATCTAAAGAAAGGGGCATATGATCTTGCTCAAGGAGTAAGGGCTAGTTGGGATATGATCTGCCACCCTAAATAAGAGGGGGGCTTGGAGTGAAGGACATTTCGGTATGGAACAAAGCTTGTATGATGAAGTGTCTATGGCTACTTTTGTCTCAAGTTGGTTCTCCATGTGTTGATTGGGCAAATAAATACTTACTAAAGGGTTGTTCGGAGTTGAGCTTTTAAGTTAAAGTTTGCCATAGTTGGGCGTGAAAAAAACTTTTAAAGCTTCGAGATGATTTTTCCTTTTTTGGAAGGTTGCAAGAAGGATATATGGCACGTAAGGTTTGGGAGCCCCTTCGACATAAGCAATAGAGAGTCCCTTGGTTTAAAATAGTTTGGGTGAGCTCTCTATCTCTCGCCATTCGCTTATCTCTTGGCTAGTGGTGCTGGATAAATTACCAACTAAGGAGATGATGTTGTGATAAGGGATTCAAATTGACTCATTGTGTAGTCTTTGTGAGGTTGGTATGGAAACTAGGGATCATTTGTTCATTGAGTATAGGTTTTCAGGGCAGGTTTGAAATCTACTATCATTCGACTTGCTTGGTGTGGATTCAATTATTACATTTGGCAAAGGAGAAATGGGCGGCAGCATAAGGATCGATTCAGATTTGTTTTTGCCATTTTTACTCACATAAAACATGTTAGATTCAAGTTGTTAAACTGTGGTAGGTTTGTGATTTTTTATACTAGTTTAACTACTGAGTGGGGCCTAGCTGGTTAATTGGTTTGCGACTGTTGTTTGTGGTTGGGTTGGCTGGTTTTGTATAGTTTGTACGGATTGAGGTTTTTTTTATTAATAAAACATCATTTATCCAAAAAAAAATAGATGTTAAGTTTAATAATTTAAAATGTAAATTACTCCTATAAGCCTCATGTTCAAATTTATCTCTCAATTTTATTTAATTTTCACCAATAAAAAATAATATAACGTATGTATAATTTGTTGTTATTTATAACCAAATATCGGCTTTAACCCAATGGTTAGTTCTGCTCCATTTCTCATCCTTATCTTTGAGGTTATTATACATTTTTTTTAATTTTTACGTCATTCATTTAACTATGGGTGATAATTGGGTGGAGAATAACTGAAAATCATGAGGATTCGAATTGATGGGTATGAGAAATAACTGAAATCTTCACCGACAGGGACATATACAAGAGAAGTTTTAACACCGAAGCTCAAATAGGAATGGGGACTGAGATTGTTATATTCGAATTGTGGGGATAATCGAATCGTACCCGTATAAATCATCGTGGGTATCCCCGAAAAAATATATGTAGGAATCCCAATATTTTACAAAGTTAGATGGTCATAAGGGTAATTTACTTATTTTTCAACAAAAATCTAATCTCTCGTAGCCTGAGTATGACTAACTGGAGTAAGTTTAGAAATTCTCCATAAATTCCATAAAAATAATTAAAAAGTGGTATATGCAACGTTGTAAACGTGATTCAATCTAATTTTGTTTAAAATACATGGTGATCGATTTCAATATGCATTTTAAAATATATGAATATTTGAATGTCGAAAGGTCATAAAAATTTTGGCAGCAAATTTCTTATAAAACTGTTTTAGTAGTTACTTTGAAAAATCACCAAAAATTCTACAAGATGAAGTCTAGATTTGTTTAAAATAAATAGTTCTCAATTTTGAGTTATATATTAAGACTTACTATTTTTTCATTGAACAAAGGTCACAAGAAAAGACAACAAATTGTTTCCAAAAACAACAATGGTAGTAAATTCATAAATTCGTCATAAATCGTACGAGTAAAATTAAAAGAGGTAATTTATATGGTTGAAACGGTTATTGAATCTAGTTCCTTTTGGAACAAACTAATCATGATTTGAAACTGTAGATTATTAGTTACGCATTTTCTATTAAAGACAGTACAGACTGTCATGTTTCAATAGATAATATTTTAGTCATGTTTTATAATTTTGAAATAGTTTGTATGTTATTGGCAAAACTAAACTTATCATATACGTTTGTAATTTTGGAGATTTAATATTGAGTATTTGTTTTATTATATTAACTTTTGTTTATTTTTGGGGGTATGAGGATTAATGAAAACCCTCAGGTATCCGTAAGGGGATGAAAAAATCCTCGGAACATTTTACGGGATTTTCCGAAACCATACTCACAAGCGTTAGAGATTGAGTGGATAATACAAAACTGTCCCCGACTCGTCCCATTGCCACCCACGTTTAACAGCAGTTAGCTTGCGAATAAAATAGGAATATGAATAATAACCGGATAAGTGATCATTTGGGTGGGAGGCAGGGGGAGGAGGTGGGGGACGGTTGATGAAAGACTCAAAGATCCTCCCTGTCTCGGAAGGACATGCAAAGGAAGGAGCAGCCCAGCGCAAACTCGGAAGGGAAAAAAGGTTGATTGATGAGGCTAATCAGGGTCAGGGTCCCCATTCCCGCCCAATGTTTGAGTGATTAAAGATGTTTCGTTTTCAACTCAGCATTAGCATTTGAGAGGGCCACCCCCACTCCACCGCCCTATACGGGGAAAAAAACACAATGAAAACTCCAAAACCAAAACCTCTATTCTATTACACTTGTCAAATGTTTTGATTGACTGACTGACTTGACGTTCCTTTCAATCTCAATGCTTCTTGCGGTGCTGCACCTCATTAGGCCGGTTGGACTAGGAACCAATCACAAGCCTTTGGGATTATTAACTACCATTCCATTCAATATTCAATATTCATCACATCTCACCCAATTTCTCAACCTTTAAAATTCCACTAGACTAAATCAAATATATTAATATAATAACAATAAATTAATTGGACCGATAATTGAATCGAAAATCGATGACCTAATTTATTTAATTGCCCATCTAGTTATGAAAAGCTTACACTTTACTCATGAATTTGAATCGATGAGAGTTTACTTAGTTAATTGATTTTTCATCTTTCATACTTAACAAAATCCTAAGAGATGAATTTTTTTATATAAATTACCTATTTAATATCTCATTTTTCTCGTATTTCTATTTTGATTACCAATTATTTTTATGGGTCTCCTACATAAAAAATCAAATATTCAACCATTGAATAATCTGAACAATTATTATATTTAACCAAAATAATACTTTTAAAAATGTAATTAAAATTAAGAACAAATTAGAATTATTTCTTATTTTATTTGGGAATAAAATTAAGAACTAATTAAATAAATATTTATTTTTAAAAAATTACTATTAAATCATTATAAAATTTAAATTTATCATATTTATTTAATATATATTTTTAAACTATTTGAAAATAAATATTTTGATTTAAATTTATTATTTTAATTTTTAGGATGATTTAATATTAATTTGTAAAAATAAATAAATGAATATTTTATTTATTTATTTTAACCATCGGTATCCAACCTAGTAGTTGACTAATTCAAATTGAGTACTGCAGAGGCTCATTATATGAACAACCCTCTCAATCCAATTTGCTCCATTCACAACGTCATTATTCGAATTCTTGACGTTGCTTAAGAGATCTAGTGCCTTATCCCACTAGACCAAGTGGTTATTGATTTTAACTAATTTATTTTATTCAAAAATAAAGTGGAAATAATTCTAGTTCGGTCTTCAATTTTAACATAAGTATTATTTTGGTTAACAACATAATAATTTTATAGTTTGATCATTGTTTTGACTTTTATACATAGAATACCCAAGTTCAATCCACTTCAATAATTTAAATATTAGTTGTTGTGAAATTTAAACTAAAATATAATTTTACAAAAAAAAAAGACGAATTATACATGTATGGTTTTGAAAGTGGGGGCAATTTGATTCCCAGGCGACAATTCCCCGTCGGCCAGGGGTTTGTGGGTGGGATAGCGTTGTTAAGGGGTCCAGCACCCGCACGTTCGTTCGTTGGGCACAGCTTTCTGTTTCAAAAATGGTATTTGTATTAACCATCCACACACATTTTTGTTGTGTCCACACCAAAAAAGACCAACCATCTACGATAGGATTGGATTGGACCACCTGAACAACACTAACCCAATCTCAAATCTACTTTTATTTTAACACCTTGCCTCTTCAATCCTTCTTTAAATATATTACCAACTTTTCAAACAATTGGCAAATATCATATACAAAAACTGGAATGGGAATCAGGTCCCAAAGATTTCATATAAAAAAAAAATCAAGTAATCTCAACAGAAATGTTTTTTTAATACTTTAATCCCTTTTAGTCCTACTAAAGCTTATCTCCAAAGACCATACAATTTACCTCTCAAGTAACTGTTAAACTTGTGGTGGAAATTAAAGATCAGAATATTCCATTTTTTACCCATATCCCATGCATCAAACAAGATAATATTGGTGGGGGGGGGGGAGCAGAAATTTCAGCAATTGAGAATGCGGGACTGAATATTAGAGATCAATAGATATGATCATTTTACCTCCATGTACAAACCCGAAAACAGCTCCCATCCTCAACACATGTCGCCTTTAAGTGACTCTTTCACACCAGACGATGGGCATGAATTATGTTTTAAAACTTCAGGCAACTCAACATGCTCAACAAAACTCTCACCTTCTGAACTCTTACATCCCTTGTTACCTGAAGCAACCACACACAGGGAGGCGCTGCACGCTAATTTTCCCTCTGTCTGGACATCAGCTTCTACAGACCCCTTTGGTGTGGAAGATAAAGTTTCTTTGCTACTAGGTGATGACCACATAGAAAACCTATATTTTAGACCCTTTCATTTGGAATATTGCATGTTTTCAAGCTCATATAGTTGTATTTAGGAGTAGTTTGCATTTAGTTAGAAGTTAATGGTGCTTGAGCTTAATTGTTCTATATATTGATGCTTTTATTAAGAAAGGTAGTTGTTTCTAGTGGTGCATGTGTAGGAAGCAACAAAGGCAGTGGAATGCAAGAGTAATGGAGCAGCATCCCTCGATGTGTAGCAAAGTTGAATATGAACCTTGACTCTTGATGATCAGCTCACATGTCTCCGTTATGGACTTCATTGAATGATGCGGAAAGTAAAATCCTCATTTAAGGATTTCGCACGCTTTAGAGTTTTTTAACCCTAGTTTTGCCGCCTATATAAAGACAACTTGAGCAACAATATAAAAAGAGCGAGATCGTAGACAACAGTCATTTGTCTTCAACTATCGGAGAACCACCATCGTTGAGGTCAAGAGGAGTCTCCACACGATGAGAGCTATCAAGAGAGGCTTGAGGAGTGCGGAGTACTACAGCACGGTTAGAAGGTTTTGGAGGAGAATTCGAGGATACTTGATTTTCTTTTTCTCTTGCTTGATAAACTGCCATGACTTTTATTTTTTTATTATGCATGATGTTTGCTCATACATGAGCTAATACTTTTTTGTTGGGTTTATTGATTTTAAGATTCTATGTTATAGTTATTTGTTCAATGTTATAGCATTTATTCCTTAGCTATTTTATTCATTGTTCTTAATGCATAATTATTGTAAGAGCTATCGATTGATCTGTGACTTAATATTGAGAGAGTTAGGTTAGACAAATGTGACAATGGAGCTTAAGCTGTTAACTTTGGTTTTAATCCGGCTTAGACATAAGTTTAGGGTTTCAACGACTGATAAGGAAACTTGAACAGATAAGAAGTTGTTAGGGTTTACGCAGACATATATTGCCATAACATCTTGTTATCAGCTTCTAGGTATCGAGAAGGTCTAGGAGTTAATTAGAAAATCCTATCGAATAGTCGTCTTGAATTTTTCGGTGGTGGTGAGTAAGAACCGGGTTCATTCGATTAGTTTCTACAATTATATCAAACCAAATAAACATGGAAAACCATACTAGAACAGACCAAGAAATTCAAATTTTGCCTTGAGCAAAAAAAATAATTAAACTCTCATGAATTTTTACACCCAATTTAGCCCTCATAATTCAAATTATGATCAAATCAGTCCTTCCATAATGTTGATCGCGTTGACCATAACATTGGCCGTTAGTAGACTCTGATGGTTAATACGATCAACGTTATAGAAAGGTTGATTCGATCGTAAATTGAATTATGAAGGCTAAATTGAGTGCAGAAAATTCATAAGGGCTAAATTATTTTTTTTATTTTTTTTGTTAGGGGTTGATTTGGCCTTTAAGCCTATTTTTGAAAAACTTTAAACTTAAAAGTACATAATTCAATTATAGAAAGAATTTAGTGATTTAAATTTAGTTTTAGGGTAAAAATATTAAGAGAGCCTAAAATAAAAATAGAATTAAAAATTATATATATTAAAAGTATTGGGTCGGGTCAAGTACCCGGTTACAAAATTTTTTCTAACTATTATGAACTTCATTATATAAAACACAAAAAAAGGAATTCAAAGATTTTTCTTTTCAAAATTAAATAATTTATGAAATTCACATCTTGCTTGAAATTTCCTTTTTTTAGTCATAGATTCGTTCCATTTAGGAATAAGATTTTTTTAAAAATCCCAAAGGGAAAAGTAAAGAAATAAAGACTCTTTCCTATTCATAAATATGAGGATATTGAGTGCCTAAGCATGTTCGATTTTACGTCTCCTGTAAATTGTACCAATGATAATGTCAATCGAACTATACTCAATTGACTAATTGTTTCTAAACGCATTTGAATGTACAATTTCTTAAATGTTACAACTATAAAGTATTTAATGTACAATATATATATATATATATATATATATATATATATATATATATATATATATATATATATATATATATAGACTCTTTCCTATTTATAAATAGGAGGATATTGAGTGCTTAAACATACTCGATCTCACGTCTCCGTTAAATTGTACTAACGACAATGTCAATCAAACTATGCTCAATCGACTAATTGTTTCTAAACGCATTTGAATGTACAATTTCTTAAATATTACAACTATAACATTATCAATCAACAATATTATTATGATTTTTTATTTTATTAAAATGTATGTATTTGAGGCATTTTTGAATCTTTGGATAAAGAAATAAGAATATGATAATTCAATACATACTCTTTTTATAATTATATATACTACCGTCAAATGCATATAAATTTGATTCATGTAAAAGATGCAGCTTTCTTTGTAAAATACTCCTATACAAGGATTGGTCTAAGTGATAAGTAGCTTGGTATCACTTAAGCATATCTCGAATTTAAGTTCTTTTCTATGCAAAAAAGTTCTCGTTGAAAGACTCACTCACCAAAATCAAGCGTACGACACGAATCTATCTAAATTAGGACAAAACCCTGAAAATCTGAGGACAACCAAAAAATACTCTCACTTCCTTTAAAAACAACCATCTTCTTCCCACCATATTAAGCCAATAAAAGATAATCTCTTCCTACATGTTGCATTAGATTCATTGTTCGCCAGGATTCCACGACCAGGTGATGCAATAGTTTTCTACACCATAGAAAGAAACAAATATAGAACAATTTACCAAAGTCTCCTCCAACAAGCTGGCTAGCTCACCGAATTCCTCATAATTCTCCATTCATGAATTTAAATTACAATTGCAAAAGTAACAAATATTATTGTGATTAATTGCTGTAAAAACTAGCGATTAACATAGAAGGTAAAATAGTAACATTGTGTTGCAGCCAGCTTTTTAAATCCATGTCTCCATCAAGCATCAGTGAAAAATCACATGCTATAATCTCATACGACAATCAATTTACAATTAAAAACTAAATTCCAATTTACAGATTAAAGAAATCAATTGTATATAAGGTGGATTTAATCTTTCCATGCCAATCGATTTATCTTTAGCTAAAAAATCTAATAAAATGTCACATAAAATCTTTGAAAACTTAAAAAGGAAAGCAAAATAAGATTAATGAAAACACTAACGGTGATTTTGATGAGTTTATCATTGTAAGCGCCGGCACGGATCGGGAGTGAGACTCTGTGAGTGGCGAGCCGAGTTGACGAGTAGAATCGTTGAGAGAGAAACTGTTGTTGGACGATAGCGCGTTGAGCTTAGCGAAGCTAAAACAAGCTATGGTGGTGCGGCAATGGAATGAGTGGGGAAAGAGATAGAAAGGAAGTTCGATTATTTCCAAGAGAAAATGCAGTTGGGGTAGGTGAGGTACTGTTTCGGCTTAGGGAAATCAGGAAGGGGAGAGTTGATAGAAACACGTGGGTTATTACACAGTCCTTGACAACTAGATTACCCTTTATTAATTTATGGTATGGTTTTAAGTGAAAAATATGGTTATTTTTTATAAAAAGAGATCAAATTATAAAACAAAAGTCACAAAAAAGTTGTTTTAGAAAATGATCAAATTGATAAAATGTATATATTTAACTAAAAATACAAAATAAGTTAAAACTTTTAGAAAATGACCAAAATAAGAATAAAAGGTAATGTTAGTGACGATTTTGCCTAAAAAAATAATTCGATGACTAAACTAAGAAAGAAACAATAGTTCGGTGTCTACTGGTGTAGTTTACCCTATATAAGTAAAGAATAAATAGAAAATACTACTATTTTTTTTATAATTATTTTTTTCATTTTCAATTTGCTTATCTTTTCAACTCTTTAAAAATAAAGAAATTTCACTCTCTTATAAATTTGGATTATAAATAAATCTATCATGGACTTGTACTATTAAGCCCATTAAAATAAAACGACTTAAAACATTAAAAGAAAATAAAACAAATCTAATGTGGATAAACCGGAAGAAGCTGCCCATGGAACATGAACAACCACCATGTTGTTCACGAACTCGAACCCCACATCTCTTCCCTCAATCTTGCAAGCTGTCGGCTTGTCCGAAGCAAAGGCTCTCATTTCACCGCTTCCCTTCACTTCAATTCGAACCGAGCTCTCGTTGTAGGCTAATGACTGGATGGCACCGCCGGTATTCAGCATGTTGACGAGTCCAATGGGGGCGAAACGGACCGCTTTCCCAGCCAAGACAGTAACCGGGGAGACGGTTATGAGCTCGAAATCGAATGGTTTCAGGGAGATCTCAATGTTTTCAGCCGGTTTTGAGAGGATCAGTTTCTTGGACTGAGAAAAATACATGGCGAAAACTTGGACACCTTCGATCGAAATCGGGTTCTTCCCACTGTTCCATTCGATGTTCTTCGGATTCATCTCGGCAGCCACCGTTTGAGAAAACTGTGAAAAGCATTGGTTTCTTCTAGTTTCACGGCTCCATCCGCCACCTTGACAGTTAAATGCGCCGAGCACACCAGTATACTTTCCAAAACAAAAGGCTAAATTGTTACTTCATTCAATATTTAAAAGTATTACGGTGTTAGGACAAAGATATGTACGAACAAATGACAAACCTTGTTCAAGTTCCAAATTTTGAGCATGGTTTTGCCATCATGGAGAGGGTCTTCAAAGAGGCAATCCTTGGTCGGAAGTGCATAGTACTGGCAGCGGAGGATGGATCCGTCGGGCAGAACGAGGCGTTTGAGGAGCGAAAAGTCATGGTTGCCGACAGTGTCGCTCACATAAATCGGGCCTCCGGAGATGGCTCTCGAAGCAGCATGGAACTCGGCACAAGGGTGAGTGGACTGGAACATGTCCCAGTCGGGGTGGATAAAGTTGCCCATCCATAGACTGTTGTACGCACAGTGAACCATGTGACACCCTTGGAGCCAAAATGTGCCATTGGGGTCACCAGACGGATCAGTGCACCAAAAATCGTCCCCTAAACAAAGTAAGAAACCCATCAGACCAAAAAGCCCAAAACTTCAATATCAATTATCGAATCAAATATTTAATAACGATTATTATTACGTCAGATCAAGCTTACCCCAACAAAAGGGACATATCTCAAAATACTTTAATTCTATATTTAATGACCAACCAAATACTTTTCAACGCGATCAATCACTTACCCACTCGACCGAGACAGATGGCTTCTGTTCCAAGAAACATGAAGTCATTGCAGTGTTCCATACTGGCAATAACACCGTTGCCTTTGAAATGCTTTCTGACTGAATCGGTTAAAGCTTTAAAATAAGCTTTTGCAAGCTCAACTCTTCCACCGTAGTTTTCACACAGCATTTCCAACAGCTGTTGCAAAAAAACATGATTAAAAGATTTCGATTACAATCTAATCAGAGTCAATATTATATGATAATAAAGCAATTAGCAGTTTCGTGCCGACCAAATGTAAAATACGTCAAAGTAACTGAACGAACAGAAACTTTGACTTTATTTTATTGGAAAAAGAAAAAGAGATTAGGTCGGTCATGACATAGTCACTTCAATATTTTATTCCCATGAATTGTCTAGAAAACAAAGATTACTTTCGAATCTTAACCCATAAAACAATTTTTTTAGAAGAAGAAAATATTAAATTTTTTAATAAAAAAGGTGTGGGTAAAATGGTAAATAACTTACATGGATAACGTCGACTTTAACTCCATCAATTCCGACATTTTCCAGGTGAGAATGAAGCCCTTCGTAAAGTTGGTCGGCCTTCTCCGGCGGCACCAACCCGATACCGGTATTGACAATCTTATCAACGGCAAGATCTTCCATCGTTTTCTTCAACCCGGGCGATAGTTCCGGCTTAATAACCTTGGTTTCCGGCAATCCAGGGACATTGGGCCTTAAACCTCCCCAATATCCACACAGGGCATGCCACACATAAACGAAGTCCACAGTGTTGAATTCCTCCTTAAGGTCCTTAATAAAGGCACCGATGCCCTTGTTAGAGGAACCATTGGCCAAACTCCGAGGGCTAACATAGTCCCTAAACTTGTAATTCTCCTGAAACTTCAACAGCCTGCATGGCATTTGTTCACCGGCCACCGTACAATTCATGCCCTCTTTGGTGATGGGGTCCTCATCATGGCTGATGGATTGCCACCCGTCGTCGATCAGCACCAGCCCCGGTGGGCAACCACCGTTCACCAATCCCTTCACGCCTTCCCAAACACCTTGAGGGTGCACCGTAAGATAAAATGCATCCCACGTGCACCAACCAAATTTGTCCACGATACCCGGTGGGGTTTTCTCTTCCAACAGCTGGAAGGTTCCAAGGTGATCCTTGACCACTTTCACGGCTTCTTTGACCAAATTGAATGGATCTTCGCCGACCTGAATGTAGACAACACTCTGGAAAGTAGCCGACGTAACGGCGGTGGACCCGCTTTCAACGCAAACATCGACGTTGTCGTCGGCTCCTGGCTGAAGCGAAGCCCTGAAAGGGCCTTCGAGGAGGGGAAGGAGGAGAACATAAGGCCTGCCGGAGTCCAATTTGTCGAGGATCACAATTTGGGTCTCGTTTTCAAGGTCTTTCCCATTGGAACCAACCCAATGAGTGGTCCACCAGACTTTGAACCTGAAGATGCTCATGAACTTGATGTTCCTTAGCTTCCCGATGGGGACAACATGGCGGCTGTCGGGTTCAACGGCATCAAATCCAACAAATGATCCGACGGTGGATATTGATTTGTCGGCGGAGGAAGCACAAGGGGCAGGAGTGAGGGTGATGTTATCAGGGACGTCGGTGAGAAATACATGGCCATTGGCAACGAAGTTGGAGCCTTCGAGTGAGATTAAAGACTGGGTGTTATGGCCATCAACAAGGCCTGAAGCACCAGAAGTAGCCTTAATGAAGCTTGGAGCCATACTGAAAACAAAAAAAGTTTTGTTTGTGTTTATACAAAGAAAGAAACAGAGATTTTTTTAAAGGAAATGAAATCAATGAAAGTAGTTTGCTTTGATTTTTGAAAAACTTTGCTTTGTGTTGGTTCATGTTGCTCAAACGAGATGGGCGGTGCTCTTATTTATAGGCTTAAGCTCCCCCATTTTCAAAGAGAAAGTGAGGGGAAATTTATTTTGCAAGAGAAAGAAAAGGAAGGAAATATTAAAAAATTGAAAAATAAAAGATGGAATTTAGTTTATCGTTCATTCGTCTTTAATACAATAAATGAAAAGCATTGCCAAAATTATTATTTTTCTCTCTTTTTTTTAAAAAGAATATTTTTTTTTTAGGTGAGGGTAGTTAGACTTTTTGTTTTGGGCGCAAACTATCAACACTTGCTTGCGCCTTCTTTAATAGTGTTGCCCAATATTATAATTTTATGCTACACCAAACACCGCACCCAACTTAAAGTGACGTTCGGTATTATTATATTCAAAAAAAAAAAAGTTAAAGTGACGTTCGCATTACTAATTCTCTATTACATATAGGCATGAGATCATATATAAGGATGAGTGATCGATCGAGATATATTAAGAGAAAATTTTTAGTTAATTATATTGATGAGTATTATTTTATTATTTAAATTTTATTTGATATTTTTAATTAAATTTGTGTTAGTTTGAACAATTAACCCAAAATATCAAGAGGAAATGAATTTGGCTCTTTATTTTTTGTGGAAGCAATAAAAAATATAAATTTTGCACAACGTTTTAAAGTTTTCAACTTCTAAATTAAATATACTTTGTTATCTTAACTGACCAGTAAGGATTCTCTCAAATTTACTAGACGTGTTTACTTTTAAGGACAATGTGTAACATTTTATTTAAAATTGTGTTTTTAATTTGTATGTTTATTTATGTTTTAGATTAGTATGTTTTAAATTTATGTTTTATATTAATATTTTATTTATGTTAGATTTATTTTTATTTATGAGTTAGATTAATATTTATGTATGTATGTTTTAGATTAATATTTTATTTAGGTTAGATTTGTTTTTATTTATGTGTTAAAATTAATAGTTATGTATGTATGCTTTAGATTAGTATTTTGTTTATGTTATATTAGTATTTTATTATGTTAGTATTTATTTATATTTTTATCGCAATGTATTTATTTATATTTGCCATGTTTTTTAAGTTTGCATAACGAACATATATTTTGTCAATGCGGTGCCCTTTTATTCGAGCGTAAACGGGGCCAGTATCAGGTGCAGTGATAGTGGTTGGGCGTTTACTCTCGAATAACGGGACCTTTAAAATCTACTCGCATTTATAACCGAATTTTAATCTAATCGTCACTTTAATTCGGAAAGTTTAATATTAATAAAGCGGTAATTATAAAAGTATCAATTTTGGGCGGTGTGGGGGTGCTAATCATTCCCCATCCGTAACCGACTCCCGAACCCAAAGTTTTCAAAATCTCTGGTTTTTTTTACGGTATCCGGTCCACCTTGAGTAGCCGGTGGCGACTCCAATTTTAAATAAAATGCGGGTTTTATAAAAACTCCACGCAGAAGAAAATATTTTCCAAACGAACAAAAAACATCATTTTTAGCGAGAAAAAACATCGCTATAATTTTATTATTTAAATTTTATTTGATATTTTTAATTAAGTTTGTGTTAGTTTGAACAATTAACCCAAAATATCAAGAGGGAATGAATTTGGCTCTTTATTTTTTGTGGAAGCAATAAAAAATATAAATTTTGCACAACGTTTTAAAGTGTTTCAATTTTTAAATCAAATATACTTTGTTATCTTAACTGACCAGTAAAAATTCTCTCAAATCTACTAGACGTGTTTACTTTTAAGGACAATGTGTAACATTATAATTCTTTCAAAATTTATACCTCAAAAGCTTGAGTACATACTCTCTTAAAGAGGAATTACAAATAAAGCATACAAAAAAAATTTTCACAAAATTAAAATATTTGTAATAATTAAGCTCACACTCAAATAACACTTTAACAATTTCAACAATGATAGCTCGCAAGTATTTTACAGCTAAGACAATTAAGTTCCAATATACTCTTTAACAGTAGTATAATCTATACAATATATTTCTTGTAGTTGCTGAGATGTTTCAAGCTAATTTTTATATTATCTCTATCAATTCTAGCTAGCTGTTAGAAGTCTTTGACGATGATTAATGCTCGTTATCTACAAAGAAAAAAAATATTTAAGACGCAGAGGATAGATTTTTTTTTATAATTATGATCGTTAGATTTTTTTATAATTATAATCGTTGGACAAAAAAATCGATCTTTTCTTTTGAAAGATTCATCCTTAGATGAAGGGGTTGATCTCTTTAACTAGGGTATCGATTCTTTTACACTAAATGATTGAAAGACAAACTTTAAAGGTCATCTTTAATAAAATAGAATGATTCTTTCTGCCTTAAAGTTTGAAAATCGAGTTTTTAAAGTGCAAAAATAATTTATACTTAATTTTAAAAATTACGGATAAGTTAAAAAAATATTTTTTAAACAAAGTTTTTAAGTTTGTTAGACTTTAAATTACTTTTTAAAATATTCGAGTAAGTTTGAAAATATTTTATTATTATTTGTTATATTAAAATATAAATTTAAAAATTTTAATTTAAAAGACTTTCTCTAATTATATATTTATATTCTTTTGAAAGATTCATCCTTAGACGAAGGGATTAATCTCTTTAATCAGGGTATCGATTTTTTTACACTAAATGATTGGAAGACAAACTTTAAAGTTCCTCTTTAATAAAATGGAACGATTCTTTCTGCCTTCAAGTTTGAAAATCAAAATTTTAAATTGTAAAAATGTTTATACTTAATTTTAAAAGTTACAGCTAATTTGAAAAATATTTTTTAAACAAAACTTTTTAAGTTTGTTAGACTTTAAATTACTTTTTGAGATATTCGAGTAAGTCTGAAAATATTTTATTATTATTTATTATATCAAAATATAAGTTTAACAATTTTAATTTAAAATATTTTCTTTAATTATATATTTATATATATTTCTTTATATTTTTTTCACATTGTTGAATAATGTACAAAAAATTAAATTATTTAAACATTTAAAATTAATTGTTGATGAAATGAAAGGAATGGTTCGCCTCCTTTTTCTCAGAACCATTTTGTCCCTCTATTCTATCAATGAAGGTAGCACCACTCCTGACTTTTTTCATATACTACAATCATTTGCATGTTTATCATTTTCTCTTTCTTACTTTTCTCCGACTTTTTTTTAGTCTTTTTTTTCGAAAAAAATAATGTTTTTCGAATTTTGAATATATAAAGTATAAAAAATTGTGTTAATCTTGAAGGGGCAACGTCCATTAATGCAATTATATTAATCTAGATAAAATTACTTCTAAATAGTGATTTACACGTCATATTGATTTTATTTCATTATTCCATTTATTTATTATTTGTTAATCAATGTTGATTCATTGTTTTACAACAGTACTTTTACATTATATATTTATTGGTCATATGCTAATTTGTTATTTAACGCCTTTGCCCCATCGTTTGAGCTACCATCATCCAAACACCCAAAACAATAAAGCTCGTATCTAAGCAGAGCATAATCAATCTGGGTTTTATTCATCCAATCAGATTTCGTAAAACGACGATGACATCAAACGTCATGAGATGTAAAGTATTATAACTAGATAAATAAAATAATAAAATCATTGTTTCATGTAAAGTATTATCTTAAAAATAATTTCATCCGAATTAGTGTAATTGTAATAATAGACCTCGTCTCTCAAGGTCAATACAGTTTTTAAAACTTCCTACACATGAAATAAAGAAGCGATATTGCTCTTCTTGAAAAACAACTTAAAAAGAAAGTGTATAAAACTTTTTTTTTTTAAAAAAAGGGATGATAGAGAAGCAAATGACTGTAATATATCATATATGAAAAAAAAATGTGAGGAGTGAGGGGCTACTTTTTGTTAAAAATATAATAAGGTCCAAGAAAAAAAAAGTTGGTTGAAACCACTCCTTATTTCCCCGACCACTAATTTTGAATTTTTATTTATTTATTTTCATTGCATTATCCAATAATCTCTCAGATGTGTAAAGAAGTATAAATTTTGAAGATAGGAAAAGAGCAACACCGTAATTAGTTGCTTAGGAACTGGTATCTCTTAGACCGTAGGAAAATAAAATAAAATCTTAACAAGCGAATGAATCTTAAAATTATTAAAATATGAGTAAATTTGTGTAACACAATTAATTTAGGTTCACTTAAATAAATCAAAATTAAAAAAAATAATTTTTTAAATAAAATCAATTTTACTCATTCCTAATCCTAATTACAGATTTTTTGCGGTCATTTTTTCTCTCTCTAAGTGTCTAATTTTCATTGCTGCAAATTAGGGGTAGGCTCCCTAACATCAAAGCAAATACTAATTAATTAGTACACTGTAGACCACGCATATGTTAATTAATCTTAACCAAATCGGCACGAGTAATTATTCGACGGGTGGCAATTTAAAGCTCAATTCTAAATTAAAAAAAGGAAAACGAGTGAAAAGATACCCAATTCATGGCAAATTTTATTATTTTCTACTTATTTGAACTTAAATTATGAATTAATTAATGTTATCTTTAACACATTTTTATGCTGAATTAATAAATACATTTATTTATTTACTTATTAATACTATTAATCTTGAGATCTAACTCCTGTAGTCAAAATTAGAGGTGAGCGTTCGATCGAGTTGAGTCGAGTCAAAAAATTTGAGTTATTCGAGTTGACGCATCATATTTTATAACTCAAACTTTATTTGAAATTTTTTCGATTCGAGTTGAGTTTAAGAAATTTAAGTCGACTCGAGTTTTCGAGTTCCTATAAAAAAATTAATTGTAATTATTTATCATGTTATAGTACGGTTTGATTCCAATTTAAATCATTTTCTCTAATCATATAAGATATGCATATATATTTCTTCATATTTTACATATGTTGCAATATTTTTTTCATATTTTCATATATCGGTATATATATATAATAAAAAATTGAGGGACTCGTCTCGAACTTAAAAATAAATCTATTAATTACTAAAAATTTCAAGTTATTCGAGTTTCTATTTTACAACTCGAACTTTATTTGAAATTTTTTCGAGTCGAGTTTATGAAATTTCGAGTCGAATCAAAACGAATTGTGTATTTTCACTTCGAGTCGAGTTATTCGGTTTTTTCGAGTCAAGTCGAGTTTTAGTCACCCTAGTCAAAATAGCAAAGCGTGCAAAGTACTTCATTAGTCGGAATATTTCTTTTTTTTCAATTATCAATTCAAAATCATCACTTCAAACCTTACTTACAAAAATATCACTGAAGTGATTAGTTTTTTATATTCCGTGTACAATATTTATATTATTTAAAATTTATTATTTATAAATCAAATAATATTAAATAATTAAGTATAATCAATTTCATATCTGCTTTTATATTATAGCAACGTTAATATCAATTGAATATACTCAAATTACGTGAAGTGCTTAGGTTTTTTTTTTTTTACAAGAAGTGCTTAGTTTTAAGTCTTATACTTTCGGAACAAAAGTTACGAGTAAAACATAATCACATTTTAATTTTCTAAATTTTATTTTTAAATTTTATTGTTTTTAATGATTTTACTTGAGAGATAATTAACAGCTACATTTTGGAGGGGGAAAAGTTGTCATTTTCATAATTTTGTCGAAACTTACAAGTAAAATGTAATCACATTTTCTAGAATATGAGAATTTTCCATCAAAGCACCGTTGGGAAAGAAAATCCGTTGCCGTTTTTCTGGGTTTTATTTCGGGAAAACTACAATCAAAATCATTTAATTATAGTTTTTTAATAAACAAATTATTCTTTTAAAAAGTTATAAAACAAGTCACTTAATTAACATATTATTATAAATAAGTCACTCAATTAACATATTGTTACAGACAAGTCACACGATTAAGATGTTGTTACAAACATGTCACTAAGCTTACGAAACATGTTACTTTCATTTGGTATAATGATATTTTTAGTCCCAAAACTTATACACTCTATTGGTTTTGTCCTAATTCGAAACAATTAAATAAATTTAATCATTCATATTCAAAAATCTGCCGGTTTAAACTTTGTGATACTGTCAAAACAAGTAAATCCATCAGATCACATCAGTTGTTCAATAATCGCGTTTTGCCATAAAGTAACAACAAATTAATGTTAAATTGTTATTATACCAAGAAAGTAATATAACATCTCTGATATAAGAGCAAACAATTCAATAGAAGAATAAAATATTATAATGATGAAATTTTTAAATATTAAGAGTTAAATCTATTAAATTATTTTGAATTATAATCAAATTGATAGATTACATAAATTTTGAGACAAAAATATTATCATACCATTACTATATTAGAAGAAAAAGAACATATTTTATAATAATATATTAATTAAATGACATATTTATAATTGAATAACTTATTAGAACGACAAGTAACATATTTATTATTAAAACTCATACTTAGACTGACATTGTATGTTGTTTACCCTTCCATTTTCGGTTTGTCAATGAGAGCGTTTGCCACCAACCGCCTATCCATTGGTTGGACGACACGTGTGCTAATTAACTGACACGTTTCTCACACTTGATACGTGGCAGGGAGGTATTGGGTTGAGCAGTAGCTGAATAATTTGGTCGTTAGGGAGCCATCCGTCACTGTCTGCCTATGACGTTGCAATATCCAACACGGGTTTCTTCATCAGGTAGTATCTCATGTGGCACATTGTTTAGACTCCACGTAACCTTATCTGGTTCTAGATACGGCTGTCGGTGGAGATATAATTTCGTTTATTCTCTTGCTTGCACGTGTCAATTGTCGATTTATTGGTACATTGACTTGAATCGATATTTTCTAAGAGAAAGGTTTTGTTAAGGAATATTCTTAGGCAGTTAGTATACAGTAATGACTAGTTATTATTTTTAATTTATTAAATAAAAAATATTTTATATTATATAAATGAAAAATAATTTCTTATTGTCCATAAAATCTATCTATAACGTAATATAGAAGCAATTGCATTACCCCCTTTAATGTTCTCATTCTGAAGTTGACAAATAAGTAGTGCTAGTTTTTATTTAGTGAAGGGTAATTTTGTCAATTGAAGAGTATATTACAACATGGGGATGCTTTATAAAATATGAAGAGTTATTTTTATTGAATTATTTCGAATTATAATTAAATTAATAGAATATATAAGCTTCAGCGGCTAAAATTATTATTATACCAAGCATTTGTTATAATTTTAATGACAAAGTGACTTGTTTGTCACCAAATTTTAAACGAGTAACATGCGTGTTCTTAAATCTATAATTAAGTGACTAACTTATTACTTTTAGAAGAAATGTGACATATTTGTTCCTAAACTTATAATTGAGTGACTCAATTATTACTTTTAGAAGAAGAGTGACATATTTGTTCTTAAACTTATAATTGAGTGACTCAATTGTTACTATGTTTGTTACTAAATTTATAATTAAGTGACATCTAGTGTATTTTACCCTAGTATTTATGAAGTATAATTTTCTTTATCATCTCCTCAAACTGCCATAATTACCCCTCAAAACCTTTAATAACATTAGTTATTTGTTTTAAAAGGAGTGGACCTTAATAATGAATTAGGCTATCCCCATGCATTGGGGTAACTCATATATACAGTTGAGATATGAAATAAAGAAGAGTTGAAGCCACTTTAAATTTATGAAATCCACAGTATTTGCTTCAAATTTCCTTTTTTAGTCAAATAGATTCGTTTCTCTTTTGGAGAATATTTTAAAGAAAAAAATTCCTAAAGGGAAAGGGAAATGAAAAATAAAATAAAATAAAGTTTCCTAAATAGAAACGCTTTAGAATTGTCGGAAGAATGCCCTAGAAGCTTTTTTTTTTACAATAAAGGAGAAAATCATTCATTCAAAAGAAAGAAAAGTACATCCGAAACAACTTACAGGAAAAAGCCAAACAAGGCATGACAAAATCACCAACAACAAAGGGGAAACAGCCGATAGAGGCAAACGAAAGCAAAATCAACAAAAAGAATACATAACATAAATCCCAAGCAAATCGGTCGACACTCGAACATGTGACAACTCTGCGAGAATTATATCTGAAGGTAGGCTTTCTTTCTTGGTTGAGAGAAAATCTTGTCATCAGAGATGCTATAAGAGCTAAACTGAAACCAAGGGAGACCAAAAGGGATGAGTCACCAAACAATGTGAACCTCATATCCCTAAAAGCAAGCGAAGCAAAGATAGAACAACAACATTTAACAATCCTAACAAGCAACCAGGGGTCAAACTTCATAAAGTCTATATAGAGGGAAACGCGGATGAAACAAAAGGAAAGAAAGGAAGCGAGGAGAGGTGCTGAAAGAAAAAACGGACGTCCACGTCGGTAACCAGTCCAAACCATCGAACCCTCTCATTCTCTAGCCGATGAGAGAAAAATCTTGTTTCCAAGAACTCCATGTCTTCGAAAGAATAACCGACCGACAACTGAAGGGCTAGCCTTCAACGAACAGTGACCGGGAAGCCTAGCCAAAAGCTGAGGGCTAGGAAGGCAGAAATGCTCCACCATCAGGCATGAGTGAGGGGAGAGTGGTCGGAAAAGATCGGGCTATCCCCGGCGACGTTGGAGCCATCAGAACAACAGTACTTTAGAAAGACAAAATAAAAGAGAAAAGTTTAAAATTGAGGAGGCTTGTGGCAGAGCTTTTTGTGTGAGGAAGGAGAAGATCTCGAATGCCCTAGAAGCTTGTCCTTGAACATTACGCTTAAAAAAGATAATTCAAGTATATTAGAATGCCCTAGAAGCTTGTCCTTGAATATCATGTCTAGCTGTTGCAGACGACCGCCGCTGTTTAGATCCCCCTTGACAACCTAATCGCCGTTTCTTGTTTTTTGGACATCTCTGCTCTCTGCCCAATCCATTTGGTCACGCTCCCTATCTGATTCATCTGGACTCAATCAAATGGTTTCTGGATCATTTTAGTCTTGTTTTTTGTTTTATTTCCTTTGTGTTTTTCCTTTTGTGGTGTTTTATTTATGTTGTTTCTTTATTGTTGCATTTATAACTTTGTCGATTTGTTCTTTCCTTGAAATAAAAACTCAGATGGTACCCTTTTAAAAAAAATAGGTATATTTTTTTAGTTTTTAAATTAAAAGTAATTGATTTTAAATGAATTTAATTATTTTTTTAAATGTTGCAACTACAACGATATTAATCACATTAATATTAAATCTATAACATTACTATTTTGAACAAAGTAAAGAAGAATAAGAGAGATGAACAAGAACAAAGATGAGAGACAAAAAGAGAGACTTGTATTATATTCTCAACGTAGGGTTATGTACAATGCTTTCTCCAAACTCTATATTTATAGGCATAAGATGAAAACCCTAATTTCAATGAGTATTAAACCCTAATAATAAAGTACATTAAAGTCTCATTTAATATATAGATATCCACCATAAATAAAGATATTCATAACACTCCCCATTGGATATCCATGAAGATAATGTGCCTCGTTAAAACCTTACTAAGATAAAAACCTGGTGGGGAAAAATTTCTTAGCGAAGGAAAAAGAGTACACACATATTTGATACGCATAATATGTTGCCTCATTAAATGTTGAATACAATCTTCAAATGTTGAAGATCATGAGAGACCAAAAAAGTCTCATTTAATGTATGCACTAGTGAATAAATCTTCCAAATTACTGCTAGAAAGGATTCATCGAATACTATTCTTTTGAAGATCATGAGAGACGAATCTTTGAAGAAATGTGTTTCGTTTTGTCATATTTGATGTATTCACCTTTTGATTGAGATATAAATTTTATATTATCTCCGCAGAAGATAGCTTGCATCTTATCTTGTGAAAATAATTCATATATCTTCTGGATAAATTTAGCAAAACACATTTTTTGGCTTTGCCTCATGCATACCAATTATTTACATAATTTGAAGAGGCACCGAGTTTTTAAATATCTAAAGGTAATGGTCTCGTAGCACTTAGATAGTACTTTTGGACCAACTCAGCATAAAGGTGCTCAACGGATGTGCGTTATGCATGTAAAGTCTTTTTAAACATTTTTCTATGTATGTCGATTGATGTACAAGGATTTCATTGTTTGGGAGATCTCTTCATGAGTCCCAATGATATTCAAACCATCAACATACACTACAAAATCCGGAGCTAAACCTCTTAAAAATGCTCGGGGAAATTGAATTATTCTTATAATCTTTCGCTAATAAGTATTCACTGAGGCGATTATACAAAATACACCCAATTTGATACGAGCATGAGAGGGGTCAAAATAATCATCTTGGAAAAGAAGTTGAAACTGCTTTGCAAGTCAGAAACATCAGTCAACTTGCGAAGCATTTTTTGATGGGATCCAGGCATTTATGGGTCAACATGTCTTCTTAAAACTTGTCCGGCTGCAAATTATCTTTCCAACGCATCTTGAAACGCCTCAATCGGACATCTGTATCTCAAGATACGTCTATTTTAGCGAAGACATCGCATGCAGAAATTCCTATACGAGATTAATACGGGATTTTTGGATAATTACGAATTTTCAAGATTTTATTTGATTATTTATAATTTAAATCAATATAGGATTCTGCAATGTCTATCAGGATCAGATTTATTTAATTAGGATTTTATTTTTAGCATTTATTTATTATTAGAAATTACTTATCTAATTAGGGGATTAGATTTTAGCATTTATTTATTGTATTTAATTCCTAAGTTTAGTAGGATTAGAACTTCTCCATGGCCTATATAAAGGAGGCTTCACCCACATTGTAATTCAGATTTGAGTGATTAAATAAAATTCTCTTTTGAGTTCCAACTTGCAAGAACATTATCTTATGTTTTAGAGGCAAATCGATTTTCAAGTTATCCGGGATTTGTTGTTGAGGATCTTCACACTCCTGCTTGCCCATACAAAAGCGTTTGGGAGGGTGGGTTAGAGCCGCTTGAGGTTGCTTGCTTAGATAATTGTGTCTAAGAGGGTACCGAGGACAACTATCAATTCATCACGCCATCTCCACATATTCAAGCCTCCTCCATTGACGCCACCACCATAAGCAAATCTGAATTTTTAGATTTGTTCTTTATTTTGGTTTTTTTTTGTTTTTCTCTTTATTCGAATTTGCGCTACTCTATCATTTGGTATCAGATTCAGGTCGTTCTTGAGGATGTCATTGAGCAACGTATTGGATTTTACCCTTTTGGGGACTTGATGTCATTATTGTTGTCGACTAGATCATTCAGGGTATGATTGTCCAGATAAGTTTTATTTTCAAGAAAAAATTTTGAGAGATATATTATTTGAATTCATGTCTTCTAATGATATTGAAATCCGTGATCCGGAGCATGATCAAGAAATTTGTTCTTCTAAAGAACACGAGGAAGACGATACCATCGAGATTTTAACCTTGCCTATTGATGAGGAAGAAATTATAAGTAGTGTGTTTGTTTCCAGTGACGAACCTACTATTCTGATTCAAGATGATCATCAAATGACAAACACCGACGAAGGTACTTTACAATCAAAAGGTATCATTGAATGTTTTCATAATTCTATTTATGCTTATTCCTCTTTTAGCATTAATAACAATTTTAAAGATGATAATAAGTTACTTTGCGACCAAAAGAACAATCGTGATGATCCCAATGAGAAGGAACTTGTAAATTACATTGCAAAAAGAGACTCTGCAAAAGGATCCTTCAAGACGTCTTCTCTTCTATGGTACTTTGATGAACTTTCTCTATTTACCGATCTAGATTCGATGGCGAATCTTTTTGAGGAGTGGGGGAATGATAGGAGCATGAGAGGGGTTAAAATAATCATCTTGGAAAAGAAGTTGAAACTGCTTTGCAAGTTAGAAACATCAGTCAACTTGCGAAGCATTTTTGGATGGGATCCAGGCATTTATAGGTCAACATGTCTTCTTAAAACTTGTCCGGCTGCAAATTATCTTTCCAACGCATCTTGAAATGCCTTAATCGGACATCTGTATCTCAAGATACATCTATTTTAGCGAAGACAGCGCATGCGGAAATTCCTATATGGGATTAATATGGGATTTTTGGATAATTACGAATTTTCAAGATTTTATTTGATTATTTGTAATTTAAATCAATATAGGATTCTGCAATATCTATCAGGATCAGATTTATTTAATTAGAATTTTATTTTTAGCATTTATTTATTATTAGAAGTTACTTATCTAATTAGGAGATTAGATTTTAGCATTTATTTATTGTATTTAATTCCTAAGTTTAGTAGGATTAGAACTTCTCCATGGCCTATATAAAGGAGGCTTCACCCACATTGTAATTCGGATTTGAATGATTAAATAAAATTCTCTTTTGAGTTCCAACTTGCAAGAACATTATCTTATGTTTTAGAAGCAAATCGATTTTCAAGTTCTCCGAGATTTGTTGTTGAGGATCTTCACACTCCTGCTTGCCCATACAAAAGCGTTTGAGAGGGTGGGTTAGAGCCGCTTGAGGTTGCTTGCTTAGATAATTTCATCTAAGAGGGTGCCGATGACAACTATCAATTCATCACGCCATCTCCACATATTCATGCCTCCTCCATTGACGCCACCACCATAAGCAAATCTGAATTTTTAGATTTGTTCTTTATTTTGTTTTTCTATTTATTCGAATTTGCGCTACTCTATCACAATTTGTTTTAATCCATAAATAGATATGTTCAATTTGATTGAATAATGTTCTCGGGAACTTAAATAACTGCTTCTGGCAGCCTAAATCCTTCTAAAAGTTTCTTGTAAATGTTATTATTAAGAGACTCATACAAATAGGATTTATCAACATCCATTAGGCAGAAACTAAGTCTTTTATTGACAGACTAATAAAAAAATCTAGAAGTAGTTGCATCTACCATCGAGGAGTATATTTCCTCATAATCGATTCTAGGTCTTTGTGAGAATCTTTGTGCAGTCAAACGAACTTTATATCTCGCAATTTTCCCTTTTCATTTCTCTTTTTTACAAAGACTCATTTATATCCACGGGCTTTACACATTCTGATGCACGGACTATAGGCCCAAATACTTCTATTTTCGAAAGAGATTTTAGTTTTGCCTCAATTGCTTCTTTCCATTTGGCCAATCATTGTTTGTTTACATTGTCCAATTGACAATGGTTAACGATCCACATCATCATCCAAAATCTCTAGTGCTATGTTGCATGCAAATGTATTATCGACGTTGATTTGATTTCGGTTCTACTTATTACCAAACATGACATAATTTATTGAGATCTCTTTATTATCAGGTACCTGAGTCATGTCTAATGTCTATGTTGGAAACCTTTTAATCTCTTCTTGAGATTTTCATTGATTCCTCGATTAGACCATCATAAGATATAGCTCATTTTCTTTTTTTGAGGATTTTTATCTTTGGAATCTACTTGTCTACCATGCTTCAGGCGTAAGTTAGACTCATTAGCAACTAGAGTTTGTTCTTATGGGATATAATTTTTAACCGAAGCATTCATAGCTGGTATATGTGACTTAGTCACTCTTTTAGGGTCAGCAAAATATTTGGCAATTGATTTGCTAAGTTTTGTAAATGAATTATCCTTTGAACTTCTAGTTCACATTTGTTGAGTATGTGGATCAAAATGAGAGAATGATAATTTATTTCAACTTATTTATTTTCTCAGCTATTTATTTTCTCCTCCTAATATTGGGAAAACTGACTCATGACAGTCAACAAATCGAACTATAAATAAATTCCTGACCAAAAGCTCGAGATATTTAATTATCGACGGGGATTCGAATCCGACATATATTCGAATCCGACATATATTTCCTCCTAATGTTGCATGTAAAATGGTATGTCACCAGCATTATTAAGACGAATTGTCTTTATAAGGTAATTTGAAAAATATGCTCGTAATTTTATCAATTGAACAATTAACCTCGCAAACGCCAAGTTACGGGTTGATAACAAGGATGCATATGACCATCAGGCCGATGCATCGATTAAAACCATAAAATCTCTAGATGATCTATAAGAAGGGTGTATGGGCCCACATATATCACCCTGTATCCATTCCAGAAAATTAATAGATTCATAATATATCTTAAGCTGGTGATGGTTGAATAATCAGTTTGCTTTGAAAGCAAGCATCACATGAAAAATATTAATGTGAAGAACCTGTCAATTAGTCAATGAATGACCACATTAAATGTCAATAAGTTTTCGCATCACAATTGAAGCGGGATGGCCTAGCCGGTCATGCCAAATAATAAAGCTATCAGTAAACTTCTGGTTTACAATAGCATAAGCTTCAATTTGTACTAATTCTTGTGTAGTACAATTCGGATGACAGTGCATGTAATTTTTCCAAGATATTCTTATTGCCTTGGGTTATACTCGCAATATGGAGATATTCATCATCCCCTTAACTAATAGTCTCAATATGATATATATTTCTGCGAATATCTTTAAAATTCAATAAGACTCTTTGCGACTTTAGCGAGTATAACGCATTGTGAATATGGAATTGAGTTTCATTTGGCAATAACATGTATGCTCTCATTGAGCCTTCTATGATATTAGTACTTTCGGATATAGTACTCGCATTATTCCTTTGCATTTTTAAATAGGAAAAATATGCACAATTATGCACCTTTCAATATGTGCTTTGTTCCATTCACTTTGGGAAATAAAAAATATTGAATATAGCACATATCAGATCAATTATCTATTAAAGATAATGTCTCAAGAATTTATTGTTCTTCTGGAGCATTGATATTTTTAGTACTTTGAGATATAGTACTCACATTTTCCCTTGCATTTAAATAATAACAATATTTCTTATGCTTAAGTATAGTATGAGTACTTGCACTGTATACTAAGCATAAATTGTCACAATTTATTGCATATTGTATTTCGAAAATAATCATATTCTTCAAAAGATAATAAGTAAATGTTTTAACATATTTAAAATAAAAACATGAATAAATAATATGTAAAACAAATTAACATAAAGCAAAATAAATAAAAAATCAATTATTCCCTTTAGAGGTTATAAGGAAATAAAATAAAAAGGCGAATTATTCCCTTCAAGGGTTATGAGGAAATCAATAACATCCAAATGAGTTGAACCAACAATGCCATAATTATTTTCGCCATTTCATAAACAAAATTTGTTTATATTTTCTTTCCTTTATCATTCATGATTGTGGATAAAGGTCATAATGCTTCAGTGTTTGATAAGTACGAGACCAATGTTTTGTACCATTGCATTGATAACATAAAGATTTTAATAAGATCTCTATCACTCTTGTTATCCTTATAATCCCACTTCTTATGGGTTTAAACATTCTTAAATTGATCATCTTATCCATGTTTATTTTTATGGCATCAATCACAACTACAATTGCTAATGTAACATTTTATAGCGGAAAGAATAAATGTCACATTCACTTTATGGAATGGAGTGGAGCCAATAGGTCTTTAAAACCCTTTTCACGATATTGTGTCTGCAGGAAAACATTAATTACGTGAAAAGTGGAGTATGTTTTTCTAACATATCCTCTCCAATGATACTCTGACCACAAAATTTTAATTTAATTTGAAACATTCACATAACTGAATTTTATTCATTGACCATATATTAGATTATCATGTTTGTATTAGGGAATGAAACAAATCCAATAATCGCATGGAATAAACATCATGCTTGCATTCACTTTAGGGAATTCCTCCCATAAAAATTCTTGGATCAAGACGAATTTTCGTAACTTGAACTTGGGAGAAGTCTATAGTCGAGTTTTTCGACAGAGAATAATTATTGCTTTCAAGCAAATATAGACTTTATAACAATCATACTATTAAAGAATAATTGATCAACCAATATATATAATACTTACCAAACTTAAAAATCAAGATGCTAAATAAAAAACTTATATGTATTGAATTTGCCTTTACTCTTTTTCTTTTGATTGAGGTTTTCAATCCAATAAAGAACCGTACTAGAACCTTGTTCATCCTCGGTGAACCATAAAACAATCACACATTTTCATCATAATGTTTTGTGAACCTTAAAAATAAAAACTCCAAATTTAGACAAATAATAATAAAAATTAATCTCAAATATATATATATATATATGTGTGTGTGTGTGTGTGTGTATAAAGGAAAAGTAAATGAAAAAAATTGTTGAGGTACATATAGCTTGGGGAACTCGAAAAAATCATTGTCAAGTGGCATATTAAACCCATCGCTTTCTTAACTTTCCTTAAAGTGGTGGTTGGTCATTCTATCACCATAATTTTCAAACTAAGTTGATCTCGTAAGTTTCGTTGAATGCTCGATATTTGTTCCTGGAGTTATATATATATAAACTCGACGCAACAAAACGTTATTGAATATTAGAACAAAATAATAGATCAAATAATAGATCAAAACACACTGACCTTAATATAAGAATGATTAACCAACCATTATATCGATATATAAATAAGAAAACATACCAGACTTTCTAAGTTAAGTTGAATATACGGTAGATGTAGTCACCAATATTTTGTTGAAATCTTTTTTCGGGAATTTTCGACAAGAACCACGTTTATTAAGCAAGATCGTGATAATAACGTGTTGTAAATATAGTAAAGAAGAACAAGAGAGATGAACAAAAACAAAGATGATAGACAAAGATAGAGACTTGTATTATATTCTCAATTTAGGGTTGTGTACAATGCTTTCTCCAAGCTCTATATTTATAGGCATAAGATAAAAACCCTAATTCCAATAAATATTAAACCCTAATAATAAAGTACATTAAAGTCTCATTTAATATATAGATCTCCACCATAAATAAAGATATTCATAACAGTTACTTTGATTTTTTTTAATTTTATTAACATGCATGTATTTCCGGCAGAATAGGATATTCACATAAAGTAATAGAAATATGATTATTAAATATACTTATGTGCGTTTAAATTTTTTAAAGTTTTGATTAAATTTTCTCAAAAATTTGGAAATTCACATTCAGTCCCAAAAAAAATTTAACTATTTTTAATCAGGTACTACAACATCTTTTAATATTTCATTAAACCTCCTAAGACTTAAAAAAATTAATTAAATCACTTATTTTCGTTCGGAAATTCTCACCAATACCCTTCAAATTTTTGAAAATTTAACTAGACCTTCAGGTTTTTTTAATATTTTAATTAGACTTTCAAAACTATTTTGGTAAAATATGTATAATCATACAAATATGAATGACATATAAGTGTAATTTATGAAAAAAATGTAGCTTTCTTTGGAAAATACTCATAAATGTCTGATAGAGGGAAGATACCCTTGTCCCATCATTTTTATAGGAAAAAAATAATCAACTTGATTCCATCAATTTTCACGAGGGATGCTTAAAATCGAAATTGACAATTTATTATTTTATTTATTGATGTTTAAGATAGTAAAGTACTTTGAATATGAAATATTCAGTAAATATTCTTTTAGGGAAGTAAAGATTCAATTATAGATTAGCTATCCATTAGTTATCAAACAAGATTATTGCAACTTTTACCTAAGTTTATTTTTTTAAAAAAAATTCATTTATGATGCACAAAATAATTTATTAAATCTCTAACCAATCTAGCTTTAATTTTAATTATTTCCTAAATTAATTGCTTTTACCATATTAAAAAGACAAAAATAAGTAATCATAAAATTAGCATAAGTATACAACTTAAAAGATTTAAACACATATTTATTGTTTTTAAGTATATAAGATTATTTTTGAATTTATATTGTATTTTTTATATCGTATCTAAAATTATTAAATTTAAATATAACAATATTTTAATTCTTTTGAGTAAAGAAAACCTAATATAGGAAAATACTTTTGTATACAAGTTTGTGTAAACTAAAAGTTTACAAAAGCCTTTCAATTTTAGGGTTTAAGTTGTATGGTTTAGAATTTATGATTTAGGGCTAGAATTTAGAGTTTAGAGTTTAGGGTGTTAAAGTTAGAGATTTAGGTTCTTGATTTTATAATTTAAATATAAAGGGTTATGTAATTTTTTTACATAGTTTGTGTATCAAAATATAACCTAACAATATATTTGCCTTTTTATAGGGATATATTTTGATACACAAGCTGTGTAAAAAATATTTACACAACCATTCTATAAAATTTAAAACCTAAATCCCAAACCCTAGCACCCTAAAACCTAAACCTTAAACCCTAACCTCTAAATTCTAACCATAAACCTTAAATTCTACACCCTCATACAAAACCCCTAAACACTAACCTAAAACCTTAAACCCTAAAATTAAAAAGCTTGCCTAAACTTAGTTTACACAAGCTTGTGTATCAAAATATTTTCCTTCTTTATAAAGTCTATATGTTATAAATTTAAGAAAAATACTTTGATACATTAGTTTGTGTAAATTTTAGTTTACAGAAGCTTTTTAATTTTAGAGTTTATGGATTTAGGTTATGGTTTAGGGTTTAGGGGTTTAGTGTGTATGATGTTGAATTTAAAGTTTATGGTTAGAATTTAGAGTTATGGTTTAAGGCTTGGGTTTTAGGGTGTTAGGGTTAAGGATCTAAGTTTTAGATTTTATAACTTAAATATGAAATGTTGTGTAATTTTTTACACAACTTGTGTATTAAAATATAACTGTAAATTTAAATATAACAATATTTTAATTTAAAAAAACGTAAACAATATATGTGCCTTTAAATTCAAAAATAATATATGTGCCTTTCTTTAGGAAGTCTACATGTTACACTTGTCTATTTTTCTTAACTTTTCAAACCTCGCACATAATCGATGACATAAATCAAACATTGTGTGACACTAAATTTTGATTTTTCATACATAATATTATATTAAACAATTGAAAATGATAATTTTCATAATTTCATAAGAATTTATTATATTATCACAACATTTGAATTAAAATTGGGAATGTTAGAGGTCGGCAGGGACTTGGCCCTCCTAAAACAATTTTATTTTTATTTCAGTTTTCTTTTAAATTTAAAATTTGAAAGTAAGATAATAATAAATTTATATTTTAATTCCATAAAAGATAAAATTTAAGTTTGCTTTTTTAAGTTATAAAATTATAAATTATAATAATAAAATTATATTTTAAGTCATTAAAATTCTATAATTTATATTTCTAACTCTATTCGAATCTCGTCAGATTTGATACAATGAAGCACATCCTATCAAATTCAGTTATATAACAGGTGCAAAATTTTATTTTTCATTGATTCTTTTCTTCTAATGCTATCGACTAAAGAACTTAATGCTAGAACTTATTAAGCAGTAACAGTGGAAAAAGAGAACGCTGTTATTTTTACGAAACTCAAATTTGAGTAGTTTATTTACACAATGTATGTTCGTTTTCAATGACTAAGGATAAATAACAATACTATCATGTAATCACATCAAAATGTTAAAATGAAAATTTAGTGAAAAAATCAATTAAGGAATTTAACTATTTATCACGGACTAGTAGATCACCAAGTGATGGGGTCTCTTCCATTTGTTTAAGAAATTATATCAAAAACTTTGTTTATCGTATCAATTATAGTCTCAAGCAATATTTTTTTATATTTCATTTTTCTCATGTTATCAATCACTCATATAGTAACTTTAAAAAAACATTATTTTTAAAAATTAATGTGACAAAATAGGAGTAACGCTTCACTAATTAAAAATAACGTAAAAAAAAAGATATGAAGTGGATGAATTCTATTGATTGAGACTATAATTAATATGATGAGAATTATCCATAATATAAATTTCTCATTGACTTTAATTTTTTTAGGTGAAAATGAGATATTACCATGTGCCTCATTAAAAATCTTCCTAAACTTAGTCGGAGGAAAAGAATACTCATAGAACATTTACAGAAAAGCAATTACGAAATACGCCTCATAACGGGCTCGATCAGGACTCATCAACAAACAAAACTATCTAAAACCCCGGTAAACCAAAAAGGACAAACACCTACTAGACAGTACCCGTAAAACACCCTTAAGACACAACATGTGCCAACAACTCACCCATTTGCAAGAAATGCAACACCCCTACTGGCGGGTGATTGAACCGAGTACACACAAACACATCAGGCTGGGCCAACTTGGCCATTGTGTCCGCGACCCTGTTCCCTAGCCTCGGAATCAACTGCACCTTAACATCCCATTCTTGGATCATAAGCACACGAACCTGGTGCAAAACTGTAGGAGCAGCTCTATTATCATCTCCCTATAAGAGCAACTTAGCCATATCCGAGCTATCAATTTCCACTATGACCCGACGATAGCCTTGCTCCCAACAACAAGATAACCTAAGATAAACGTCCCACAATTTTGACTCAAGAACTGAACATACTCCAATAAACTTGGAGAACCCCAATCTCCACGCACCATCATAGTCTTGCAACACCTCACCACAAGAAGCCAAACCAGTTCCAGCCGTCTGAGAGCTATCAGTGTTCACTTTAATCCAATCCTGATGAGGAGAATTCCATTAAGCAATCACTGGTTGCGTTGATCCATCATGAACACTACCAACACCCTCTAAGGTTTGTCTTATTGCAATCAATACATCCTTGCTTCGATCCAAGATAGACCGATGATCAACCGAATCAACTTGAAAGGCAATTTCATTACGAAAAAGTCATAAGTTCCAAAGAATGGAGCTAAACGGTATATCCCAATCATCAACCTCTTGAACTAGATCCTTCGGTTGGGACAGGTTAACAGCAATCCACTACCGCAAATCCATAGTATGAAACTCATTCAACTTGGTACCAATTATAAGGATTGACCACACTGCCAATGCCAAAGGACGCTGGCGAAGAACGTGGTCAATATCTTCAACAGAATGTTGACAAATTGGACACATGCTATCAGTCGCAATATGACGGTGCACACGCTCTGCATTTGTCATAATCCGTTCGTGACGCACCAACTACTTGAACATCTTCACCTTCTGCGTCCCTCAGAATCGATGAACAATCTTCCAAACTGGATTTCTTGTTGCCACTTGCTGCACCACACAAACCTCGTAGGCAGATTTAACAGTAAACTGCAAATCATCCCGTAAATTCTAGCCCACACGATCACTTTTAAACGTGGCAACGATGGTTTCTTCCCTACAATTCTCAAAATCGGTAACGAGAGAAAGTTCTAAAACCGATCCTATCTCCACTCTCCCACCGAATCCACATATTAGCGACTGAAATTCTATTCATCATAATTGCGCCAGCAACAGTAACCGACCGCTAATCTTTAAGTAACCGACCGTTAACTTTACATTTCGGATACACGAATCTCCCATGATAGTCGACCACTACCATGATCCATACCATGCCGACCGCATGATACAACATCCTTGCTGACCGCAAGATCAACATCAATAAGGGGAACCGACCGCTCAATCCAAGTGATAACATAATAATCCGAGTAGCCGATCGCTTACCTCAAGGAACTCTTAACCATGATCGATTTTTAACATATTATAGTGCACTTCATCCTATGGCATGCCAACTATATCCGAATGTTTTCTCATCATGTCACATAGCCAATATGTCATTTACAAAACCATTTACTCACTATTTTACGATGCATTATCCAAAACCACCACATATGCAATCACATTGCCAAAGAAATAACATCATTCCTGACCGGAATGAAAACCGATGCTCACTAGCATTTCTTATACTTTTAAACCCCTGCATATGTATTTAAAATCATGCATTTCCATTAAGTAAATCAAACCATGTTTAAAACCAAAACATGAATTACATACGCTCATATCCAAACTGATATTAAATAGCAAAAGAGGGAAAACTTACTTCCGAGCTTAGGTAAGTGTTTCAAACTTAACCTAAACTCCCAATAACCTTTATTAAACCTTTTAAAGGCATTTAAACCAGTTTTCACTCACCGATATGCTTCGCTTTGCTCGCCAATGAGAATCAAGCTTCCGACAAGCCAAAATCAATGTAAAGCTTCGTCGCTTTGATTATCCCTTGTTTTAACCACATAAAACCAAAGGGCAAATGCATCATTATGTATTCAAACCATTGCCTACAAGAAATTACCTGCAACTCTCAAGTTGCCCACTCAAAACTTACTTTCGAGCTTAGGTAAGTGTTTCAAACTTAACCTAAACTCCCAACAACTTTATTAAACCTTTTAAAGGCATTTAAACCAGTTTTCACTCACCAATACGCTTCGCTTTGCTCGCCAACGCGAATCAAGCTTTCGACAAGCTAAAATCAACGTTAAGCTTCATCGCTTTGATTATCCCTTGTTTTAACCACATAATACCAGAGGTCAAATGCATCATTATGCATTCAAACCATTGCCTACAAGCAATTACTTGCAACTCTCAAGTTGCCCACTCAAAACTTATCCGAAACATACCGAAATCATCATCAAACACTTCCGAAACTTAACCCAGCCTTATTACAATGATTCAAACCATCGAACATCATCAATTAACACTTAAAAATAGGAACAATTCATCCAAATACTTACAGCAACTGCCCAACCACTTCAACACCATAAAACACCAATCTAACAACCTTAACAATTAGGGATTCAAGAGTTTCGGGATTCCATTGTTAAAATCAACTTAACAACAATATAATACATCTAAAATATGTTTAAAGAACAATCCTCAACACTGAAAAATAGATCCAATTTGGATCTTCCACTATTTCATCAATTTTACCCAATTAAATCAATTAATCATTATAGAAACACAAAATCAGGTTATAAATCATAAATCAAGTATCAAATACTTGGGAATATCAATAAAGAACAATCAATAAAGGATAAGAACGGGCCTTACCTCTATTGTGTGATTTCTCCCTCAATTGATTGTTTAAAGCTTGAAAAACACAAGAATTTAATAAGGTTTTGTAAACCAAAGATAAAGAATCAATTACAAATCAAGAAATTAAGAAAACAAGTCTCTCACCTCTGAGATTTAATGAAAATAAGAGTGTTTGGCAGAAAAGAAGTGGAGATAAAAGTTGAGAGAAAAGTTACGTCAAATTTCTTTAAAAGTGATAACTAACTTTAATATCTAAAATCCCTTTTAATTATCTTTTAAAACACATGTTAAAAAGACTTAATTGAAGAGATAAATCACCAGCAAAAACTTGGTAAATTAGCTCCTTAAGGATTCTAAGAATTTGATCCTTTTCATTTTAGTCACATTTAAAAATAGTTTTCAAAAATTACATTTTGGTCGCTAACTGAAATGTCACCCTTCCAAAACTTGTTTTCCAAAATTGATTTCACCATAATCCTTGGTATATTAAATAATGATTTTAGCATATTTTCCATTATTTTATCACAAAATTAATCCAATTAAATCCTGAAACCAACTCGAATCTCTAATACCGATCCACTGTACCTTCGAACCAACCTTTAAAACATCTAAGCCCAAAACCGGGGTGTTAAAACTCTCTCCTACTTAAGAAATTTCATCCACAAAATTTAGCTGGAGGAAACAAATGCGGAAGTTGCTCCAACATATCCGTCTTGCTTTCCCAAGTGGTTTCTCGACGCCACGGTGTCGTCACAATACCTTAACATGCTTAATCGTCTTGCCACGAAGAACTTTGCTGCTGGAATCAAGGATTTCCACCAGCTCCTCATCATAGGACAAATTGGGCCTCAACTCAATATGCTTCACCAGCATAACATGCGAGGGATCCGACCGATACCTCCACAACATAGATACATGGAACACATCATGTATTTTCTCCGACTCGAGAGGCAACCTCAATCGATAAGCCACATGACCACCATACTCAACAACCTCGTACGGTCTAATAAACCTCGAACTAAGCTTACCTTTACGTCCGAACTGTATCACCTTCTTCCATGGTGACACTTTCAAGAACACACGATCGCCAACCGCATATTCAATTTCCCTATGCTTCAGATTCGTGTAAGATTTCTATCGATCCGCAGCCGCTTTCAAGCGATCACGTACAAGCTTTACCTTTTATCCGTGTCCATCAGCACGTCCGGTAAGGAAATATGCTTTTTCCCTACCTTAGCCCAACATAAGGGCGTATGACACTTCCGACCATACAATGCCTCATACATTGCCATTTGTATACTCGCTTGGTAACTGTTGTTATACACAAACTCAACCAAAGGTAAATGCTTCTCCTGGGTTCCTTGGGACTCAATAATGCAACATCTCAACATATCCTCCAAAACCTGGATAACCCGCTCCGACTAACCATCCGACTGAGGATGATACACGGTGCTGAAATTCAATCTCGTACTTAGAGCCCAATGTAAACTCGCCCAAAACCTCGCTGTAAACCTTGGATCCCTATCCAAAACAATGGACTTCGGTACCCCGTGCAAATCTGCCAACTTGTCCAGCGTATACGTCGTATGCACTGGCAGAAAATGTGCACAATTTGTAAATCGATCCACAATCACCCAAATGGAATCTTTTTTAACCGGTGTCAAAGGTAATCCTGACACAAAATCTATGGTGATTCTCTCCCATTTCCATTTCAGAAAAACCAGATGAAAATTGATATTCAGCTTTGACCCGCTAACATGCCATGCACTTAGAAACGAACTCAGCCACATAATTTTTCAAACCAACCTAATAATACGCTTCTTTCATTCCTTAATACATTTTTACACTACCAGAATGCATAGAAAAAGGACTAGAATGTGCCTCAGTCAAAATAGTGTGCATCAACTCCGAATCATCCGACACCGCTATTCGACCCTTGAAACACAAAACTCTATCATCATCAAAATGAAAATCTGTCGGAATACCCTCTGATATGCCCTTAACATGCTCAACCAAGGAATCATCAAACGGTTGCTTAGCTTTAATCAACTGTGACATCATAGGCTTAACTTGCAATTATGCCAATAACCCACCTTCCCGCGTCACACTCAACCTTGCGAACATAGCTCTAAGCTCAACCGCCACTTACGACTCAACGCATCTGCAACCACGTTGGCTTTACCATGATGATACTCAATCATCAAGTCGTAATCCTTAAGTAACTCCAACCATCCGCGTTGCCTAAGATTCAAATCCTTCTGAGACATCAAATAATTTAAACTCTTATGGTCCGTAAAGACAAAACACTTCTCACCATAAAGATAATGTCTCCATATTTTCAAGGCAAACACCACAACCGTAAGCTCCAAATCATGAGTTGGATAGTTGCGCTCATGAACCTTCAGTTGCCTCGACGCATAGGCCACAACCTTACCATCTTGCATCAGCACACAACCCAACCCAATATAAGGTGCATCGCTATAAACCACAAACTCTTTCCTGGATTCAGGTTGAATCAACACAAGAGCATGTGTCAAAAGTTCCTTTAATTCCTCAAAACTAAGTTTATGCTTCTCTGTCCATACGTAAGGAACATTCTTCTGCAACAACTTCATCAATGGTGTCGCGATACTAGAAAACCCATCAACAAAACGACGGTAATAACCATCTATCCCAAGAAAACTGCGAACCTCCGAAACAAATTTAGGTTGCTTCCAATTGAGAATAGCCTCAATTTTTTGTGGATCAACACGAATACCTTACGCGAAAACTATATAACCAAGAAACATCACTTTCTTAAGCCAAAACTCACACTTGCTCAACTTTGCGAACAACTGATTATCCTTCAGAACCCGTAACACAACCCACAAATGTCGATCATGTTCTTCCTCGGTACGAGAGTACACGAGAATATCATCTATAAACACCACCATGAACTGATCAAGATATTCATAGAACTCCATATTTATCATATCCATGAACATAGTCGGGGTATTTGTCAAACCAAAAGGCATGACCAAGAACTCATAATGCCCGTACCTCATACAAAACGTTGTTTTATGCGCATCCTCATCCTTAACCTTCAACTGATAATACCCTGATTTGACATCAATCTTAAAGAACACCGCTGCCTCACGAAATTGATCAAATAGATCATCAATCCTCGGTAAAAAATACTTATTCTTCACCGTTAGCTTGTTCAAATGACGGTAATCAATGCACATATGCATCGTTCCATCATTCTTTTCATAAAAAGAACCAGAGTACCCTAAGACGAGACACTCGGTTGGATGAACCCATGATCTAGCAACTCCTGAAGCTGTGACTTTAACTCCTTCAATTCCTTCGATGCCATCCTATAAGGAGCAATGGACACTAGCACCGTACCCACATACGTCTCAATACCGAACTCTACATCTCTATCCGACGGTAAACCCGGTAACTCTTTAGAGAAAACCTCTAAAAATCATAAACAACCCGAATATCCTGTACTTGGACATCATTAGCCTCAGGATTTATCACAATTGCCAAATAAACTTGGCAACCTCCTTGCATCATCTTTTTTGCTCGAGTAGCTAAGACAACATTGGACAAAAACTTCACATTCTTACCAACCACCACACCTTCATAATCATCGGCTAACCTCAAAGAAATCCTTTTGGATTCACAATCCACAACTGCCTTGTGCTCACTCAACCAATCCATACCCAAGATGACATAAAAACTAGGGAATAGTAACTCCATTAGATCCACGACAAACTCATGACCTTGTACAACCAAGGGACACCGCCTATAAAACTTCCTAGTGGTAACCGTCTCGCCAAAAGAACTAGTTACAAACATGCCAACATCAAGAATCTCAACAGGAACATTCAACAAAGATGCATGTTCACTCAAGGTTTATGAATGAGTAGACCCCGAATCTATCAAAGATAACAATGACAAGGATTACAAAGTAAAGGTACCTGCGATCACATCTGTGTTATTGCGACCCTCGCGATGAGCATATATTCGAGCTGGCCTGCCATTCTCTGATAGCACTGCAGCAACATGAGCTACCACGCTCTGACTATCCTCACGCCTCTAAAAATTACCCCTGCCACGGTCTCGGCCCCTAGCAGGTGCAACAACCTAAACCGGTATATCCCTCGCAACCTGAAGATAATCACGCTTCACGTGATTAGAAGATCCACAAATCCAATAGCTCAAGGTATTTCTTCAGCACTTACCCGTATGACGTCTACCACAACGCTCACACTCAGCTACAAAACGAACTCTTGAGTTACCCTGATCGGCACCACCACTATGCCTGTGATCCATCCTATACCTCTTGTCCTTGAACCTCCTATTTTGCTCCCCATAATAGCTAGAATCGACCACTCTCTTACCCAAGCTTGCACCCGCGGCCTGGACTGTTGAACCCAAGGACTGCTCAATATCCTTAGCACGGTTGACCAACACATTAAAATCTATGTTATCCAGAGCCAGGAGATAAGTCTTAATGTCCTTCACAAGCCCATATCGAAATTTATTACATCTCTGCTGATCATCAGGAACTAACTCTGGGGCATACTAACTCAGGCTGATAAACTTCACCTCATATTCGGCTACCGACATGCCTCACTGAGATAATGACATAAACTTACGCTTTTTTATATCCAAATATTGCTACCAAGATACTTCCTCTTGAAAACTCTCTGAAATAACTCCCAAGTTACATCTGCCTCAAGAACGCCAACAATTGTGGTCACCCACCAATGATATGTATCACCTTGCAACAATGACACAATGTAACCTAACTTACGCTCCTCATACAACCCATTTGGTTCAGAATGCAGATTGTCTTTTTTAACCATCTCTCAGCTGCCTCAAGACTCAAACCCTAAAATTCTTTAGCTCCCAAACTTTAGAGACACTTTAAGGGTAAACTTTATTAGCCACCATAACAGGTGCCGGTGCTTGCGCTTGCACTCCAGCCATCTCTTCCTGAAACGCCCCCGTCATCGCTTGGATTAATGGAGTCAAATCACCCAATACTGGCACAGGAGGAGCCTGGGGTACACTACCCACCCCAACATTGACAGGAGGAACCAACGGTGGAGGATGAGGTAAAACATTAGGGGGATTCCCTTCCTCAACATTATTCTGATCAACTCCCGCATTATTAGCCATCGAACGCGTCTCACGTCGAACCATGCTAACAAAAGCATCAAAACACATTAAAGTCAGGCTAGAATAAGGCAAGGATCTAAGACAACCTTATAAAATATTTTAAAATCTCGATAATAGGTAATGTGTTCCCAAAACATACCCCAACATGATATTAAACCATCACCGAACACATACACAATCACCGTGCAATTCAAACACCATCAAATAATCATACAACAATATCCTATCTTTTCAAAACCTAGCTCTGATACCAACAAATGTAACCTCTTCGACCTGACCTAGACGCCCGACCGAATCAAGAGAACTACATTAGGTTTGCCGAAGCAAACCGAAGAAAAATTTCGAAAACTGGTACATTTTTCTTTTATCTTATCTAAATGCATATTATAACCCATAAGTGTACATAATTGCTGCGGGTGAAATTCTAAAGGAAACGGATCATGAAAAGGCATTCAATTGCATAACATACGTTTTAGGGACTAAATTGCAAAACTGAAAATTTTAAGAACCAATACTAAAATTAAAGTTATTAATCCTCAATTAGTCTAATTCCATGCTTACATGCCAAATTTCAGATCATTACGATCATCCAAATTCATACAATTGCATTCACAAAACTCAAGGACCAAAACGTAAGAAAACAAAACTTCAGAATATACCAAATAACCAACTTAACTGCCACCGTACCGGTACAGACAAGGGGTGTCTTCGTTATTTTAAAACCCCAAAATTCCAGTAGCCATTTTCGTTCTGATACGCCATTGCGTATCGAAATGCCCTTTATAAAACCAATAGACCATATCGAAACGCCTCCCCGAGTACCAAAACACTGGCCAATTTTGCCTTGGCCTATACCGAAA
Source organism: Hibiscus mutabilis (assembly GCA_019671005.1). Classification (NCBI taxonomy): domain Eukaryota; kingdom Viridiplantae; phylum Streptophyta; class Magnoliopsida; order Malvales; family Malvaceae; genus Hibiscus; species Hibiscus mutabilis. The sequence goes on along the minus strand of CM033722.1, from coordinate 15,931,582 downwards.
TAGCTGCCCGCGTACCGGTACGCTAAGCCTGGAATGGCTTACTCGTACCAAAATAGGGACACCCGTACTGATACGCCTAGACCTATAATGTCCCAAATTATTGTCTAAACACACTTTGATGATATCCAAAACACTCCAACATGCTTCAAACACTTATACAACATTACCATGATACATTACCAACCAAAACATCACAGATTCAACAACCACTCATGGCATTTATACTACATAAAACATCCTTTAGGCATGCTTCCTAATATCATTTCACCACACACCCAAAAATCATATTTGGTATGTTTAAGGCATACTCCACATGTTTGCACATTTATAGCATCGTACCAAACTTGCATGAATCGTCAAACTATGGCAATCAATCAAAACCAGCTAGATGCATACCCTAGCACTTAGGTAGCAATAACATAGGTAAGATTCACTCAAGCTCAACATCATCAACAAACCATAAAAGAAAATCCAGCATTACTCATGGTTAAAACTCATAGAAAAACAGAAATACAAATCCCCAAAATATGGAGAACACATTGCCTTATTAACCGGAAACATAAACCGAGTTCATACTTAAAGTGGTATCTGTGTGAGGATCACTTTAGCCTTACCTTTGCAGCCCCAAAACTTTAATGTTCTGTATCATTAGGAAAAAGAGAGAATAAGCACACATGCTTAGTGAGAGTGATCTTTAAAACAATGATGCATTAACCCTTGAAAACTAAACACTTGTTTTCAAACCATGCTTACGACCTAAGCAAGTTCCCAATGATTCCAATTCTAACATGCATATCGACCATATGCAAAACATTATAATCCACATGCTTAAATTCCCAAAGCATTATATACAAACCATGCTTAAGTTCCAAAGCATTACATACAAAACTATGCTTAAATTCCAAAGCATTAATACAAAACCATGCTTAAATTCGAAAGCATTATATACAAAACCATGCTTAAAGTCCAAAGCATTATAAAATAAGTTCAACACTTGAATTCTCATATATTGGCATTTATAGTGACCCTGGATAGACGACCTCTATCCTTGATTAGCCGACCGCTGATCATTAAGTAACCGACCGTTAACCTTACATTTTGGATACACGGATCTCGCATGATAGTCGACCACTACCATGACCCATACCATGCTGACCGTATGATACAACACCCTTGCCGACTGCAAGATCAACTTCAACAAGGGGAACCGACCGTTCAACCCAAGTGACAACATTATAATCCAAGTAATCGACCGCTTACCTCAAGGAACTCTTAACCACGATCGATTTTTAACATATTATAGTGCACTTCATCCTATAGCATGCCAACTATATCCGAATGTTTTCTCATCATGTCACATAGCCAATATATCATTTACAAAGCCATTTACTCAATGTTTTACAATGCATTATCCAAAACCACCACATATGCAATCACATTGCCAAAGCAATAACATCATTCCCGACCGGAATGAAAACTAATGCTCACTAGCATTTCTTATACTTTTAAACCCCTATATATGTACTTAAAACCATGCATTTCCATTAAGTAAATCAAACCATGTTTACGACCAAAACATGAATTACACACACTTATTCCGAACCGATATTAAAGAGAAAAAGACAGAAAACTTACTTCCGAGCTTAGGTAAGTGTTTCAAACTTAACCTAAACTCCTAACAACTTTATTAAACCTTTTAAAGGCATTTAAACCAGTTTCCACTCACCGATAGCTTCGCTTTGCTCGCTAACGCGAATCAAGCTTTCGGCAAGCTAAAATCAACGTCAAGCTTCATCGCTTTGATTATCCCTTGTTTTAACCACATAATACCAGAGGTCAAATGCATCATTATGCATTCAAACCATTGCCTACAAGCAATTACTCGCAACTATCAAGTTGCCCACTCAAAACTTATCTGAAACATACCAAAATCATCATCAAACACTTCCGAAACTTAACCCAGCCTTATTACAATGATTCAAACCATCAAACATCATCAATTAACAATTAAAAACAGGAATAATTCATCCAAATACTTCCAACAAATACTTCCACAAAAATACCAATCTAACAACCTTAACAACTAGGGATTCAAGAGTTTTGGGATTCCATTGTTAAAATCAACTTAACAACAATATAATACATCCAAAATATGTTTAAAGAACAGTTCTCAACACTGGAAAATAGATCCAATTCGGATCTTCCATTGTTTCATCAATTTTACCCAATTAAATCAATTAATCATTATAGAAACACAAAATCAGGTTATAAATCATAAATCAAGGATAAAATACTTCAGAATATCAATAAAGAACAATCAATAAAGGAGAAGAATGAACCTTACCTCTATTGTGTAATTTCTCCCTCAATTGATTGTTTAAAGCTTGAAAAACACAAGAATCCAATAAGGTTTTGTAAATCAAAGATAAAGAATCAATTACAAATCAAGAAATTAAGAAAACAAGTCTCTCACCTCTGTGATTTGATGAAAATAAGAGTGTTTGGCAAAAAATGAAGTGGAGAGAAAAGTTACGTCAAATTTCTTTAAAAGTGATAACTAACTTTAATATCTAAAATCCCTTTTAATTATCTTTTAAAACATATGTTAAAAATAATTAATTGAAGAGAGAAATCACCAGAAAAAACTTGGTAAATTAGCTCCTTAAGGATTCTAAGAATTTGATCCTTTTCATTTTAGTCACCTTTAAAAATAGTTTTCAAAAATTACATTTTGGTCACTAACCAAAATGTTACCCTTACAAAACTTGTTTTCCAAAATTGATTTCAACATAATCCTTGCTATATTAAATAATTATTTTAGCACATTTTCCCATTATTTTATCACAATCAAAAATAATTAATTCAATTAAATCTCGAAACCAACTCGAATATCTAATACTGGTCCACCGGACCTTCGAACCAACCTTTAAAACATCTAAGCCCAAAATCGGGGTGTTACAACTCAGCAAGAGGCACGTGAAAAACACTCATGCCCAGCTCTTGTTTGGACCCTTTATCGGTCTTCCTCAAGTTTTCCTTAAAGACTTGTTGACAACCCATGGGTTTTTGAAACTTTCACCCCCTAAACTTTTAGCACTATGACCAGGTTCTAAAATAGTCATCACCGAGTGATCTCCTTTCGATTGAGTCGTAGCATAGTTTACCACCTTAGCCTGCTTACCAGTCATCGAAGGTACAATATTCATGTTCACCCCGGGCCTCTATTTAGTCATAGATTTGTTTTTTTGTCTGGATTCGAAGCCATATAAGCTTCATTACGATGTACAAGTGCTTTTGGCACCAACACACTCTTCCTCTGTCCTTGGACCTGTGTTTCACTAGACTTATCGAAATTCAGCTTAGCCACGCCCCTTGGCGTCACCATCTTGTACTCATCCAAAGCTACCTCTATTCTTTGCTCAGCCAAAACCTCAAAACAGGATACAAAATTTCCCCTATTCTCATCAGAACCAGGGTGTCTCCCATTAAAAACACACGTTGACTTCGTCTCTTATTATCTACCACCATCTATTGCCCAAAAATATCAGAACCTGTAGACTTTATGGCTGGTCCCTGCGTAGCTGTAGGAATCCCCTCGTGTGACACTCGCTCAATTCTTGCTTGTCCCACATCATCACCACATCCTTCAGTAGAATAACCATAAATCCCACACTTATAACAAATTTGACTAAGACCTTCATATTCAAGCCTCTACACAAACTGATGTACTCTATCCTTGGTGTGTTCTTGGAGATGGCTAGTCTGATTGTTGGATCTAGGAAGGAAGCAAGAAACCTGGAAGCAAGATAGGCTTGAAAGAATAAAAGGTGTTGTAATGTTGGCTGCGGAAGATGGTATGATTGATGTATAGAAATGGTGATGGAAACGGATGGAAATGGTGAAAGTAGTATCTTAAGAATTCAAGGAAAAACTATGCTAAAGAGAATAACCCCAATCCTTATATGATTTCTTAAGGGGTGGTAGAAAGGACTTTGACCCACTATCTATAAGAGATAGGAACCAAAAGTATCAAGGGAAATAGAAAGGATGATGCCACAAGTACAAATTACTTGATAAGTCGATAAAGTTCTAAAAAGAACTAAAAGAGAGAAAATTATCACAAAAGGAAATTTTATAAATCAAAGGAGTGTGTTACAAATGACAAAGATAACTTGTATTTATAGGGGATGAAGGGGCATGGCTGAAAAGGCCCTTAACTATTTGGCTAGTGATGGTGTCTCCCTCTAAAGAAGCTTTAACCATTCAGCCAAGTTTGTGTCTTCCTCCAAAGGGATTTTGGCACAAAATTCAATTTTCCCTCCATGTAGTTTGCCGCCCATTCAAGTTTCCTCCAAAGTGTAGGGACATGTTCCTTGGGAAGGGAGATGACCCTTGAGGTGATGAGCTAGCATGTGTAAGTAGAGCTGAAGTGAGCTGGTTGAGCTTGGTGTGAGCTGGTTTGAACTGAGCTAGCTAGCTAAATGAGCTAGCTTAATCTTCAAGCTGTTTTGAACTTCCATGAGTTGCCCTTAGCTAGGTGAGCTAGTCCTTGAAGCTTATGGACTTCCTTAAAAAGCTTCCCTTTGTCCTTGAGCTGTCACAAACTTATACCTTTATCCATAGTATCTAAAAAGAAACATTAACAATGTGTGAGCTAAAATAAAGTTATAATAAGATGCATACTTAAGCTAATAATCAATGCAATGCAAGTAAGAAACTTAAAGATGTAGATTTATTACTCAGGCAAACTTAAATAAAATGAGGACCTATGTGCATAAGCACAACCCTTACTATGATATGCATAACATAGACTATGAAAATGTCATAATAAGATATGTTATGTAACCAAAGTAAACTAAGTATGCCATGAAAGAAGCAAATAACATAAGCAATTAAAAGATGTGTAAGGAATTTAAAAACTCCTTATTCTTTCATCCCAAGATTAGAGATGAAAGGATGATCATGAATAGATGCCAAAGCTGGATTGTATCACAAACCCATCAATCCTAATACAAGGCACCAATTGCTTGTTAAGGTTAGCTAGAATTGCCAACCTGGCAAACTTTCCCCTACCACCTACAAGAGTATTGTAGTCAACACGTACAACCCTCCCGACCATATTATCAATCCTACGAAATAAACCTATGGAATAATATCTGTACGGTAGCTCAAGAAGATGGACCCATACCATCACTTGCGAGGGATACTTCTTTGTGATCGAAAAAGAACGGCTTTACTGCTGCACCGTGAGATAATGGCAAAAAATGGTCCAAGGACCCTCAATTAGAGCTTTATTGTAGTCTATCTCATTCGTGAACTTTACTAGGTAATAGTTATTTGCTAGGTCTATCAATTAGAGATCCCCAAACGGCTTCCAAAGAGACCTCAAACGGTTCAACAAAGCTTGAAAACCAATTGTCCTGTCCAATAAACGGACAATCAACACTTACTGCATACATTGGTCGATTTGATCATGCACTCGATTAGAGAACCAAATTTTTAGAAACGAACCCAACTCATCCGCAACGCAACCCTCATCCAAGACTTCAACATCATCTTCATCCCTATGATCCTTATTCATGCCGAAGGCTTTACAGCACCAGCCACCATATTAGGATAAGAAGGCTTGGACGACACTGTATGTAGGGAAGCTTGTACTACTGACTCCACACCCCCACCCAGCTGTGCTCTATAAAATAAAAAATATTTTAACTATTAATAATAGGATGACAACTGGACAGATCTAATTTTTGACCTGACAAAAATTCTCTACCCTTTTTTGTGCCTTTTCTATGCTCCAACACTAAAAAAATTAAATTCTAAGCCCCAACTCTAAATCATAAATCCTAAACCATATACCCTACCCTTAATTTTGTAACTCTAAACCCTAACTTTAAACCTTAAACCTTACCTTAAACCCTAAACCTATTTTTAGCATGAGGTATAAATAGGGACACCGAAAAAGGGGCAGATGATTTCTATTCTTTTTTACCACCCCAATTTTGACCTGAGATTTGAAGGAGAGCATTTGAACCTGACTTAAGCCAATGTCTAAAAAGATTTCACCTGCCCAACCTAAATCTGATCGTGTTCAAAGAATGCAGAGCTAATTATTAATATATAAATCAAAGAACGAAAACGAGATTCAAAAATTACAAAAGAAAGAAATAAAGTAAAATAAATAACTTAAAAATAGAAAGAATTATAGAGCTAGAGAAAAGCAAATCCAGTACAAAATGAAAAGGATCTTAGCAGAAATATAAATAAAAATGACAGTTTAGGCACTTAAAAGGGGCAAAAAAAGTTTAGGCGCCTAAAAGCAAAAAATGAGATAGTTTGAGAACCTAACAGGGCAAAAATAATTTATGCACTTAAAAGGAAAAAATGGGATCGTTTGGGCACTATTTTGGTATTAAGCCTAAAAATAATAAAAAAACATTAGAAATAGTGAAACTAAAATTAAAAAGAAATGAGAAAATAAAGAAAAATAAAAATCTAGTACAAAATCTTTAACTAGTTTACATGCAACAAAAATCTAAAAAAAATTGAATACACAAAATAAATCTAACTGCCAAATATGATGAGATGTGTAATTAGCTTAAGTCTGTTAATGTTTGAATTTCAGTTAATTTCTTTTTAAAAATTAAACGTTACATTTTATTAAGTTGTATTAGATACGAGACGTCATCGTTTCTCAGTCCCTTGTGACTATTAAGGTTATAGGGTGCATAAATCTACTAACCCCATTATCAATGAAATGAACGAAGTCTTATCTCCCGAAATTTCTTATTCTTCAACTACCTTTATTCTTCCGATCTTTTTTTTTAAGTTTTAGATTATTATTTGGAGGTGTTACAAAGGTATCAGAGCCCTTTTTGTTTTTGAAGTATGGTCAACAGCATGTTAACTTGTAGCCAAACAACTCATTTAGTGTTGGAGGCTCAAACGAAAAATATAGAGCAGACCCAAGCTCCCCCTCCTAATGACAACAAGAGATAGCTATATTACAAAATAGGATTTCTTTTCTGAAATAGAACATTGCCCTGCTTAATAATAAAATGGATGAGTGGATAAGTGAGATGCGAACCTCCATTCTGTCGAAATTACAAAAGTTGATTGGTATAGATCTCGGTAAGTCAACCGTATCGAAAGCGACAATGGTTCAAGCTTAAGGAGTAGTGGGGGTTACTATTCCAAGCCAATTGGTATTGGGTTCTCACCCAAGCACGCAAGTGATCAATAGCCATTTGAATACGAACCCAAACAAGGTGGTAATCGAGGATGATGTCCAACCCACTCTTAAGGAGACTCCACCATAGGCAAGTAACTTTGCTTACAAGCTATTGTGTCCCAAATTTGATGGAACGAATATTAAACGTTTGGCTCTAGGAGTTGGAATAATATTTTGAGGCAAAAGCAGTACTAAGGTTGGAATAATATTGTGGAACATTACATTTAAATATAGGGTAAAGTTAAAAAAATCACTAAACTATCTCAAAATATTTGTTTTCATCACTCAACTTTCAAATATTATAAAATGGACATTAAACTTAAAATTTTGTTACAAAATGGTCATAACGTCGTTAACTGACGTTAAGGGGTGAGGTTTGTAACCCCAAAACTTGGCTCAAAAAGGAAAGACCCAATTTAAAAAGTCACATTTGTAACTTTACCCTCGAGTATCCAATTTAGCATAAGTAAATATAATTCATAATAAAATAATATAAAACAATTTGACTTCCAATAAAAGATACTCCAAGTAGGTTATAAAAATCCCGTCATAATATTATAATCCAATAGTATAAATAAAATATCCGAGTATAAAAGTATATGCATGCATACTGTAAAATATACTTAAATCCCAAAATAGTCTCAAGTCCAAATATATCAATCCCCAAAATAAAATAATAAAATAAACAATTTCTAAAAAATAATGTAGTCCATATTGTAATGAAAATAAATCTGAAATGCAAGAGGTCATCCAAGTACCAAGTGGCCTAGAGCCAAAGTATCTGAAAGACAAACTATAGGGGAGTGAGCTATTAAGCCCATAGTGTCTCTAAAGTGCAAGCAAACACAAAACAGTTTCACGGTAATTTTCTCAAAACATTTAATTAAAGCACAATAAAACACAATGCATGTAATGATGACATAGAAAAAAACAATTTTCCAGCTACATACTCCGATCACAGTGGTGGCAAAGCTAACTGGTCATGGAGGAGGTAGTTTCCTAGAACCACTCACCCTTATTTCACCAATCACAGTGTGGCCAAGTCACTTCTTCTTCCTTACAAACCCATCCCATGCATATAAAATATGGTAATGATTGTAAAACACAAAATTACATCACAGTTTATCGTACTAAATACGAGGATCATAGTTCTGAAATTCTGATAGATTCATTAAAACACAGTTTAACACAAAATGCATGGCATCTCAAATCTAATTGAAATTGCAACACAGAAAAGTAGTCATGCAAGTTATAAAACTTTATTTCACAAAATATATATAGCACAAAAAGAGAACACACCTTAGTCCAAACAAACTCAACCTATTGAATGATGCGTTCTCAACGATCAAAAGCACTAGGTCTAGCTGTAACAGAACCTACGAGAAAATTTCTACATTAACACTATTACTATGCCACCTAAATATAACTGGGGAATTATTCCTACATACTTATTCTATGAATTCACTGGTATAGAATACTTATTTGATTTGTAACATTGGTATTCAAATCAAACGAAGAAAAGGTTGGATAGTACTGTTTGGGTAAAGTTAGTCGGATAGTTCAGATCGGACTAGTAAAAACGATTGGTTATGAGTACGGGTTGGTTCAGTTCAAAAGATTGAGGCTCTGAATTAATCAGTGGAATATATATATATATCAAGAATCGAAAAATAAATTAATAGTTGAATCATAATAATATAATTAGAGTAAAAATATAACGGTTTTAATGGACAAAAGCAGTATAGACAAAGGGTGAGTTCGTGAAAACCTACATTGAATCCCTTCTACTTAGACTCACAATATCTATAAATATACTTGTACACATTATTTCCTTCGAAAGAAAAACCAGTTAAAACAATGCTTATCAGAAACTGGGAAATTGGATTAGATGCATTTAATATAAATATTATATATGTAATAATAATTTTAATACAAGTAAATAAGTAAAATAATAATAAAATAACAATACCATTATTTCCAATTCAAACGTGCCACAGTTTGGAGGGATATGGGGTTCTGGGATTTAATATCCATTGAGGATCACGAGCAGTTGAGGAATTATGGATTTAGAGGGTTGGAGTTCGATGGTTAAAAAAGCAGGATTAAGTTATGTATATTGAGTATTTTGGAACCGATTGTTTTAAAAAATGACAAGGAGCATGAGTCTTACCGAGACCAGGCCAAAACTCACCCAAGAGGGCGATTCAAAGACTCACGACGCGGCTGGCAGTTGAACAATGGCGACGGCACGTATCCATATAGTTAACGACAGAAGCATTGCACGAACACCCTATAAACACAGGTCGCGATCAACAAATAGAAACGAACACAAAAAGAGGGTTAAACGTGTCTTATCCACACCCAAATCTAACCAACAAAGGCACCACAGAAGGAAAAATGAGAGGTTCTTTCCTTGCATCATACGGACTGAGAGCGTCAATGGAACACCGTGGAAAAGACTTTGATTGAGATCTCGTCTTAGGAGTTTTCATTATGAGGGAAAGAAAGAACAGTGAGATCTTTTGGGGAAGAGGCGGCTAAGAAGAAAATATAGGGAAAAATAAGGGTCACAAATCTAGGAAGAGAAGCTTAAATACCCAAGTTTAGGTTGGAATTAAAACAAAGCTCAAATGAGTTTGATATTCAGCACAATTCAGTGTCTAGCTCAGATGACATAGGAAATTGTATGGAAAAATTATTAGATGCCTTGGCTCACCATGCCATTCATGGTTCCATCCAATAATAATTTTCTATCTCATTTTTTTCAAGGTGAATCTTCACCTCTTTCCTATATATCATTAAATGAATGAATCTTATTAGATTAGACCATGTATGACGTGATGAGCCGAGACCGTGTAATAATTTCTTAAAAGCATGGGTTCGTGGGTTTAAATCCCAACAGACCCTTTTGCTATGCTCTTCCCTCACATCACACTTTTAGGCATAAAAAAGTAAAAAAGGAGAAATTACTCGCATGGTACCTAAACTTTGAGCAAATTTCACATCAATGCAACATTTAGAGTTTTAAGAAGAAAAAAATTCCCAAATACAAGAATTTTTAATTTAGAGATTTTCAAAATATTAGGGTTATAGAATTCATGGAAAATTCAGGGTGTTACAACTCTCCCACCCATAAAAGAAATTTCGTCCTCAAAATTTTTCGGCATAGCAACAAATTCTCAAAAGTACGAATGTTTAAATAGAAGCTTAAAAGAGCAGTTCAGATCATGTTACGAATGACAACACAAAGTTTTCAAATAGGCTTTGATTTAAATTCATAGGAACATGTATGGTCATAGTTGTTTGTTCAATTAACTGAAGTCCATGTCCTTAATTGGAGTTCGGGTTATGATCATCTCTAAAGGTTAATCAAAAGAAGTTAACCAAGGGATTCACATGGTTCGAAAGTTTCCCTATTAATACATGGTAGAAAGATTACGAGTAATTCTATGTCTGTAGTATCTGTCACTAACTAACGAGCACACATTCCTCTAATTCTGAATCCAAACAAAACATGCTCAAATATAAAGCTCGTACAAGGTGGCATACTCAACTAACTACAAAAGGTAATTACCTAAGGTTAGAATTGGTACCGGAGTCTCAAATTCTAAAACACAATTAAAAATAATACTTAGATAATAGATTATTCAGAAAACTTCTCATTTACTCAAAATATTTTTAAAAACTTACAGAAATCCTTTAATTTTTTAAAACTTTTTCTAAAACCTTTCTGTGTGAGCCTTACAATCCGATGGTTGAATCTAGCTTTAATACCACTAAATGCAACCCTTAAACCCGACCTAAAAAGGAAAAGCACAATTTAAGAAGTCACATTCGTAACTTCACCCTCGAGTTTCCAATTTAGCATAAGTAAATATAATTCGTAATAAAATAATATAAAACAATTTGATTTCCAATAAAAGATACTCCAAATAGGTTATTAAAATCACGTCATAATATTATAATACAATAGTATAAATAAAATATCTGAGTATAAAAATATATGCATACATACTGTAAAATATACTCAAATTCCAAAATAGTCCCAAGTCTAAATACATCAAGTTCCAAAATAAAATAATAAAATAAATAAGTTTTGAAAATAATGTAGTCCACACTGTAATGAAAATAAATCTAAAATGCAAGAGGTCTTCCGAGTACCAAATCGCCTAGAGCCAAAATATCAGAAAGACAAACTATAAGGGAGTAAGTTATTAAGCCCAGGGTGTCTTTAAAGTGCAAGCAAACACAAATACAAACACAATAATTTTTTCAAAACATTTAATTAAAGCAAAATAAAACGCAATGCATGTAATGATGACAGACAAAACACATTTCCCAGCTACATACTCCAATCACAGTGGTGACAAAGCCAACCGGTCACAGTGGAGGTAGTTCCCCAGAAACCTTCACCCTTATTTCACCAATCACAATGTGGCCAAGCCACTTCTTCCTCCGTACAAACCCATCCCATGCATATTACTATGCCAGCTAAATAAGTAGTCATGCAAGTTATAAAACTTTATTTCACAAAATATAAATAGCATAGAAAGAGAACACACGTTAGCCAAAACAAACCCATCCTATTGAATGATGCGTTCCTCACGATTAGAAGCACCGGTCCATCTGTAACAGAACCTACGAGAAAAATTCTACATTAACTCTATTACTATGCCACCTAAATATAACCGGGGAATTATTCCTACATACTTATTTTATGAATTCACTTGTACATAATATTTATTTGATTTATAACATTGGTCTTCAAATCAAACGAAGAAACGGTTTGAATAAAGTCGGTCGGATAGTTCAGATCAGACTAGTCAAAAAGATTAGTTATGAGTACGGGTTGGTTCAGTTAAAAAGATTGAGGCTCCGAATTAATCAGTGGGATATATATATCCATAATTGAAAAAATAAATCAATAATTTTAAAGAATCACTTCTCTTAGAAATCAATAGTTGAATCGTAATAATATAATTAGAGTAAAAATATAATGGTTTTAATGGACATAAGGAGTACAGACAAAGGGTGAGTTAGTGAAAACCTAAATTGAATCCCGTCTACTTAGACTCACAATATCTATAAATATACTTGTACACGTATTATTTCCTTCGAAAAAAACCCATTTAAAACAATGCTTATTAGAAACTGAAAAATTGGATTAGATACATTTAATATAAATATTATATATGTAATAATAATTTTAATACAAGTAAATAAGTAAAATAATAATAAAATAACAAGACCATTATTTCCAATTCAAACGTGGCACAGGTTGGAGGGATATGGTATTTGGGGACTTGATCTCTAGTGAGGATCGTGAGCAGTTGAGGAATTATGGATTTAGAGGGTTGGGGTTCGATGGTTAGAAAATCAGGATTATGTTACGTATATTGAGTATTTTGGAACCGATTGTTTTAACAAAATGACAAGGAGCATGAGTCTTACTGAGACCAGGCCAAAACTCACCCAAGAGCACGATTCAAAGACTCACGACACGGCTGGCGGTTGAACAACGGTGACGGCATGTATCAATATAGTTAACGACAGAAGCATTGCACGAACACCCTATAAACACAGGTCTCCATCAACAAATAGAAACGAACACAAAAAGAGGGTTAAACGTGTCTTATCCACACCCAAATCTAACCAACAAAGGCACCACAGAAGGAAAAAATGAGAGGTTCTTTCCTTGCATCATACGGACTGAGAGCGTCAATGGAACACCGTGGAAAAGACTTTGATTGAGATCTCGTCTTAGGAGTTTTCATTATGAGGGAAAGAAAGAAGAGGGGGATCTTTTGGGAAAGAAAGAAGAGGGGGATCTTTTGGGAAAGAGGCTGTCGAGAAGAAAATATAGGGAAAAAAAAGGTCACAAATCTAGGAAGAGAAGCTTAAATATCCAAATTTAGGTTCGACTTAAAACAAAGCTCAAAAGTGTTTGAAATTCGGTACAAGACAATTCAGTTTCTGGCTCAGATGGCAAGATATGGTGAAAGGCATGGGGCCGTGTGTTTAAATCCCAACAGACATCACACTTTTAGGCATAAAAAGTAAAAAGGAAAAATGACTCGCTTGGTACCTAAACTTTGAGCAAATTTCACATCAATGCAACATTTAGGGTTTTAAGAATAAACAAAATTACCAAATACAAGAATTTTTAATTTAGGGATTTTCAAAATATTAGGGTTTTAAAATTAGGGAAAATTCATAATGTTACAATGTTGTCGTTAAAAGTTTTTTATAATAGCACATTTAATTCTCCATATTTGCACATTTAATTAATTTAATCCTAATTTAAAAAATAAATCAATAAATTTAGCCCTCATTATTTATACATTCTATTAAATTGATCATATTTTAACTAAAGTAATCTAATAATTTTCCTCCAACCGGTTGGTCATATTTTAACTAAAAAATCTAATAATTTCCACTAATCAGATGGTGACTAAATTTATTGAATTAATTTAAAATTAAGATCAAATTAATAAAATGTGTAAGCAATAAAAACGGGATGTCCACGTAAAACAGTTTAAGCAGAAGTCTTGGGCACTATTTAAGTAAAAGTCTTGGGCACTCTTCACCTACCGACTGATCTACGAGGGGCAGTTTTGGAAGTAAAAACGGAATAAAAATGCTCGCCCGCAGCCCAGAATGAAATCAAGTCCTCTGCCTTCTGTTCGGTTCTTAGCTGTGCGACCACTACTCCAAATATTGAGGACCTTGGTACATTTCTCTTCTTATATGTGCTAAAGACTTGGTCCGGTTTTATTTTGAAAACATGGGATGTTATTGAGCTTCTGAATACCTCCGGATGGACCGAGAGGTGCTAAAAGGACACTTAAAGTACAATTATACCCCTGAGAATTCTAAATTTTATATTATGCATTTTTTATATTTTTTATCGATTATCTAAGTTTTCACCTCTTAAATTTTTAATATAACTCCCTAACAGTTCACACTCCTAAAAACAAAATTCTAGGTCCAAAGAATAATTATACTTCCTTTTATCTTCCAAATGTTGAAGAGGATGAAGAAGGCATGTATATAAGATTTTTTTTTTGTTTTCAAATGTCCAAGGCTGATCTTGTTTTTGAAGAATACAGCCAAGTTTCTAAAACTCTTCAAATACTTTGGGCATATTTCCAGAGGCTTTAGACTCACTTCGCACTCTTCTTTTCCCGACACTTCAAAGTTTTAATATCAAATCATATTAATAGTGCTATTTTTTCGTATTATGTTCGTATTATTAAATCATGCTGTGTTAATATTAGATCAAATACTAGAGAAACAAAACAAAAAATTTAATCAAGAAGCTGGGTCTATGTATAAGTACATTTAGCCTTGTTTCATTCAATGTTTGTCCCATGTCTTCTGTAAGGCTATGCCTATTCTTTCATTACTTGTGCCTTCCATTCTTTGTAACTTCAGAGAAAAACTTGAAGGGCAACATATGATAGGTGAAAACATGTGCTTACAATTGCTTGAATCTGCCGAGCAACTTCGGCAAAGTCCATCAGCCTTTCGACAAATACAAAGCTCGACATTGTTCATCTTACACACAGGTACGACTGGGGGAACCATTTCGACAACAGGTAATGCTTGGTATTCACAATCAAAGCAAAAATGCCGTAGCATGGTAAATGCATGAACGCCAGCAAACCATACCTGCCAGAAAAAAAGAAACTTAACATAATCAGATACCTGCATTATACATTCCTTTTTAAAACATTTGTACCTAAAACAATAAATCAACAATCAGTTGGCAGATTATCCCAATGGACTAATATAAAAAAAATTACGAGGTGTTGATTTAGCACATTACAATTTAGTATTGATCAACTAAATCAAATCATCATTTTTGTATAACAGTAATAATCCATTGGGTTAATATGCTTGAACCCCCACTTACTTGAAAATACCAAATGGTTAAATAGAATAAAATTCAGGAGTCAATTTACATATTAACCCTGAACACGGGCAAAAGAATGCCATGAAGTATATTTGACAGCATTTGAGCCATTTAAAAGTTCATTTGGAAAGAGAACTTTCAATAGAAGGGGAAGTACCATAATGGAGCAATCGGTGATGACAAATCAAGAAATGGATATGGCCACCTGTAACAGAGAATTATCCCAGTTCTTGAATAAGGAAGTTTTGTGCATTATTTTGAACGATAATCATAAAACCGATATTACCAAATCGAGACACAAGCATGAAGGATCCACTGGAAAATGACAAAAGCACCCGTCCATAAGATGAAGTAAGAAATTCGAAACCAAGGGAACCGCTGAAAGGTAGTTGACAGATATATACAGTTCAAGGATATTATGATGAAAAGAAAAGTGGTATCCATAAAACAAAATGAAAAAAGCAACATATATTTACCAAGCTATTCAGGGCTGTATCACCGAGAAGTAGGATGACATTGAGTGAATGCAAGTTCACAGTCATCTGAAATATAGAGATGCTGGTTAAGGTCAAAAAGAAAAATTAAAATGGAACAAGAAATGGAAATATATCAAAAACAAGGTCAAGTTGAAATATCAACCAACGGTTTTAATTAATAGAAATTATTATTGGAAAAACAGAATGAATGGACTTCAACTGCTGATCGGAGGTAGAGAAATGGCTAGAAATCGTTCACTAAACTTATGTTACTCAGACTTGATTATAACACTGGTATGCTCAACTTTTTCTAAGATTTTCACGTATTTAGAGGTCTGTGGCGTGTGGAGGATAATATATTGAAACCCATGTTTTTGAGCAAAACATGTGTATACATTGATACCCATTTTCAGATAAGAAAAATGAAGAGCCGGAGTAGCATAGTATGATTCTATGACTTGAATTCCTATATACCAAACATGTTCAGACAGGCAGGATCAGGGAAACATTAGCCAGTTGAAAAAAGGGTCGAACTCACAAAATTCAATGTAAAATCTGCGATGGTAAGAAATGGGAAAATAAGGCACCAATATATGAGGTCAGTAAGCATAACAGCTCCAGCATTCATCTGCATATGACAAATCAAAATGAGATCTGACATAAAAGGTTCAAGGAATACCGTAAAAGCTGCATGAAAATCTCAAAGGACTTGCAGTATACCAAATACAATTTGAGTAAAAATACTAGTACTATTTTTTCACCAAAACGTTTAGAATAATCTGCATCATTGAACTGAATGGGAAAAGAGAATTTACCTGGAATATAACCAGAAAGAGATAACTAGTAATGCCTGCAGCTTGCGAAACATTGCATCTTTCCCGCGGATTTAAGGCTTTTCTCCGTACATTTGTATCCTTTCTGTTAGTTAAAGGTGTGTGGTATCCTTGCTCAGCATCTATCCTAACATGCTGTACGTCAAAGCTGCAGCTGCTAATCTTATAATGCTGGTAACAACCGTAAATAGAGAGCAACGTTCCGAACTGCAAGTAGAGGGGGAAACTGTACATATTGCAAACCAGCATATGGATACAATGTCGTGGAGATAGAAATATTGCAACAAAGACCGGGAAGAAGAAAAGTATAAGACATACCCCAAAGTAAATGGTAACCAAAGTAAAAGTCCACCTGCCCAGCACCAAAAGATATCATTACTTAGAATGTTTCAGAATACATCATTCGGAGTAAGCTAAAATGCTTAAAATATAAGGCAAAATACCCTATGATTTCGTTTTCGGAAGATCAGATGATCTGAGTGAACAGTGCATTGTATTTAAGCTCAATCTATTTAAAAGAGTATCACGATTCCGATATAAAGATGGAAGTACTTTAAATAAACATTACTAGTAACTTGATACAAGGCAAGTTCAAAGAAGAGGGATTGCTTACTGAGTATAATAGTAAAAGATGTGACGGCTTTTGAAACAATCGTTGCAAGAGCTAAATAAAATGCAATGACTCGAAAACCCAACAGCCAAAAAGGATGGATTTCTTGAAGACAAGGCTTCCAAACATCATCATCATACAACTCATCACAACTTAAATCTTCATGGCTTTCTTTTCCATCATGTTTAACTTGTTTCGATCCTTGGTATTTCCAAATTATAATCAATGATGTAACAATCGGTGTCAAAACAATAATTGAACATACCAAACCCCTCCAATTCAACCAATAACTCAACCTTGTTGTATCTGAAGTAGTCAACAGCTCCATCCTCCTAGAAGCAAATGACCCCATTATAAATAGTTTTGTATTCGATCCCATGCTATTCTGATCATTCATTTTTCATCAAGCATCTCCGGACATGAAATAAGAATCCAATGACCCAAATACATGATAAAACTAAACATACTCGTGTTAGAGACACAAACACTTGAACCCGAGTAACATAACATACATTTGATACATTACAATTTCTTAGATATTCTAACAAACAATTTAGGCAGCAAACTAATTCAAACTTTTCTTCGCTAGATGATTCTTGAATACACAATTTCCCATTTCATTTATTTTTATCGAAATTGCAAGTTCTAGTCATATCATTCATCAGTTACATTAGAAACAGAAAAGGGTATTTGAGACCAGTAAGCGCCTTTAATTAATGAAACTCAAAATAATTGTAAGAACTGAAGATTCTGATAATCCTAACAGCAACAACACAACACAGAATGCAAATACAAACCAATTGTATAAATAAACTCTATTACACATTCCACCAAGTGAGAAGAAAAACCCAAAAATTTAACTTCTATTGCTACTGCCTATGATTCCCATAAATCAAATTAAAAGAAAAGAAAAAGTGATTACTTACAAAACATAGGACGAAACAAAATGTTTAAACGAAATGAAATCTCAGATTTTAGTGAACAAGAAAGGGAAAGGAGAAGAGATGAGAAACAGAGGCGTATTGCGCTTTGATTTGGATATTATCAGGGAAATGGATAATATTTTTGTTTTGAGGAATGGAGCCGAGCAGCGATATTTAGGAGGTGGCGGCAAATCCTGACTTCTCTTGCTTCACTAAGATGATCACGTGAAATGTCAATGTGTACGATTACATTTATTTATTTAAATTATACATTTTTCAGATAAATGCTCAAATTATATTTTAAATCAAATAGATATTTAACGTTTCATTATGTGACTCATTTAAGGTTTGGTCATGATAGATATTAATTTTTTTATTATCCAATTAAAATCGAACACGTACAATATTAAACATTTTTAAAATTTTATTTTTTAAAAATAAATAAGAATTTTTTAAATATCCTGAAATTTTCAAATAATCCCAAAATAGTCCCTAAATCCTTAAACTCCCAAATCTGGCCACTCCCACCGGCGTTGGTCGTGTTTCCGGCTACGAAATGAAGCGTTCTCCCCTCACCGAACGACCCACACACCGTTCATCGTCTGTTATGCCACCGTTTATTGTGAATAATTCGAATGAACTATTCGATGATTTCAATGTTTCGCACGACGTCGGTCGATTTTCGACGACGAGGTGGTGGGGTAAATGGTCGTGATGGTCCGGCGACAAATGTGATGGACGACGGCGTGGCAATCGGCAACGAAATCAAGTCAAATCAAAATTTGGTTTTTAAAGTGTTATGGATTTTAAATTTTAAGAAGATGACACGTGTCAGATAACGAAAGTTAACAGTGAAAATTAACAGACAATAACGGCAGGGCACCTATTTGAGTAACGTTGAAAATATTAGGCACCTATTTGGCCCAAAACAAAGTTTAGGCACCTAACTGAAAAAAGGATATAGTTTGGGCACTTATTTGACTGTTAAGCCTTATTTATTTGATTCCATTACTATTATTAGGGTTTTGCTATATGCAGCACTGGTGGCTGCCTATAAGAATCAACAAGATTCTTGTCATTAATGCTTATTTTAATTTTCAATAGAATCTACTAAAATGAAATTAATTACATTCATATAAAGTTGTGCTTTATTAATTTAGGGTGTTTAATGTAACTAATACTCACTTAAAAAGGTTTAGGGCTTAGGGTTTAGTGTTTATGATTTAAGATTTAAGTGGTTATAGGTTTGGGTTTTAGTGTTTAGGGTTTAGAATTTTTGTGATTTAGGGTTTAGGTTTTTAGGGTTTTTTGTGGTTTAGGGGTTTTATTAGCTTTAGGGTTTAGAGCTTATGCTTAAGGTTCATGTTTAGGGTTTAGGGTTTTTATGATTTAAGGTTTAAGGTTTAGGGTTTATGATTTATGTGGTTATAGTGTGTGGTTTATGATTTAGGTTTAAGAGGTATGGTTTAAGATTTATGAGGTTGGGTTTAGGTTTAGGGTTTAGAGATTATGATGTGTGATTTAGGGTTTATGTTATATTGTTTAGTGTTTAGGGTATATAATTTAGTGTTTATGGTTTATATTATATTGTATAGGGTTTATGGTATGTAGTTTAGGGTTTTTTGTTTAGGCGGTATTCAAATGTCATAAACTTTATGTTTATTTTTAGGATAATTAATGGAATAATATTTTTTGTTGAGTATTAATTATATCTAAAATTAATTTTAGCTTAGGTTTTAAACTAGCAAATTATTTCAGTTAACCGATAAGTTCGGGTCACCCAATTCTCGACCCTAAACCGTAACCGTTTATTCGATTAACCGAAAAATTCGATTCAGTTCGATTCTGGTAATGGTTCTTTATTTTGTTTATTAAAAATATAAATTTTAATAATATTTTAGAAAAAATATATACGTTTAAAAACCGATACATGATATTAGTATCTTTTTTAATACTAGCAAGTTAACCACTTAAACTTCATAAAATGAAATTATGGTTTTACTTTTAGGGAATGAGAAAATAAAATAAAATCTGATTTTTAATGTAAAATATTAAAATGGCATATGATATAATAATATATATTATATAATCGATCGGTTCGGTTATCCGGTTTATCCCAAAATCATAAACCGTAACCGAATCGGTTTATTTTTTAAAAACAAAAACCGAAACCGAATTTTTTGGTTTGGTTAATCAATTTTTCGATATGTTTTTTCAGGTTTCGGAATCGGTTTTGATTTTCAATTTTTTTGCACACCCCTAGTGTGTACAACAAAACCCTTATTATTATTATTATTATTATTATTATTATTATTATTAGGTAAGAAATCGTGAGCTTTTGAAAAAAATTAATTAAACCCCTGAACTTTTTTCACACCCAACTAAGCCCTTGAACTACAAAATTTAATCAATTAAACCCTTGAACCAAGAAATTGAATCAATTAAGCCCTTTGATCAATTTTGACCAGTAAACCCTGATAGTTTTTTTCTTTTAGATATTACTGACACATGAGACACTACAGTTCTATCATGTTGCATTTACAGATTTTTTTTAAATATTTTTTTTATAAATTTTATAAGTTTTTTTGGAATTTTAAGAACTTTTAAAGATTTTTTTAAAATAAAATAAAAAAATCTAAAAATATTAAGTGGAAACATTGTGACACAACACATTGCACCAACCCAAAAAATGTCAAGATTTAATGGTCAAAATTGGTCAAAGGGCTTAATTGATTCATTTTCTTGGTTCAAGTGCTTAATTGATTAAATTTCTTGGTTCAAGGGTTTAATTGAGTGTAAAAAAAGTTCAGTGGCTTAATTGATTTTTTTCTTTCAAAAGTTTAAGGCTTCTTACACCCTTAAACCTTATTATTATTATTATTATTATAAACTACATAAATAATCACATAATTTTTAAGGCGCTTTTATTTTGGTCACCGAACTTTTAAAACTTGCATTATAATTGTCGAACTTTTAGTCCACTTTCAGTAAGGTCCTTCCCGTTAATTTCCGTTAAAAAACGCTAACGTGAAAAATTAACTTTCTTTCTTCCTATCCTTTGTTTTTCTTTCTTCTGCTCTATTTTCCCGCCAACTTGCCTATTGAGTTGGAAGGCTACATTGACTGTGTTTATTTCGTTGCCAAAGAATATGTGGATGAAGGTAATGGTTCAATTAAATGCAAATTTTTACCAACACATTATTTTCTTTTTATTTTACTACCTGATGTCTCCAACCCTTCAAATGGATGGTTGAAATTTCTGGAAGACAATTTCCAGTTAATCATATGATCGTCTGCTTGTATCAACCAAGCAATTATGCATGGAGCATGGAGCAGAAGTTAAGATTTTTACTCTTTATTTCATCTTTAATCTAAATTGTTTTTGTTATTGGTTTGATTTATTCAGTCTTGTAGGTGTTTTCGTTCCATCCATTTATGTTGGGAAAAAATGATAAAGTGGAAACTTTGAGGCATATTTTCTACGGTAAAGGCGGAGATTCGAATAATGAAATTACGTCTTCATATTCTACTTTATAAGACCTTTACAACGATATCTCATACGTTCAAAACGGGTGAGTGGTGAATGAGAAATTGGTGCTCAAAGTAGGATTGTGAATTGAGTTAGGAAAAGGGAAAAGCTTATATCCTATATTGATGAGTTACCCCAAGCGTGAGATATATTTATATACAAGAGTGATATTTATTAAATAATTTAAGTTGATATGTTATGAGTAATGTGAATGTTTGAACTAGTTTAACCCTCATGGGCTTGCTAGTTAATTATCTTTAACTTTGAATATTATTTTTTAATTAAGATATTATTATGATAATGCTATTTAATAAATAAATTTTATTTTTAATAAAATTTAGATAATTCACAAATTTTATTCAAAAAATACATAGATTTCTAATGAAAAAACAGAGTTTTTCTACTATTTTTACTATGTAATTTTCTAAAGTATTTTTCGGTGATAGAGGAAGACAATATTACAGTTCGTGATCTCTGCAGACGTGCTACTACAGTTGATCATCTAGTTGTTGTATCCTAGGTGACAGACGACCAACGTATCTCAAGCACCATAGGAGTGGCCGAAAATCTGTCTTAAGGAAACTGTGCTCGCACAGGCCTCAACTTGTTTCTACTCAATTGAATTACGATTTTATTCATTACTAGCTTATTCGATTTTCTATTTTTAATTTCACATTTATTTATAATTATTTTTGTTCTATTCAATATAATAATATTATCAGTATTTATTGTTTTCAATGTTTATTATTATTTGAATTATTAACGGCTATTGTCTAATAATTTAGACCTTTTAGTACGAGTAAGGTCTGTTACATGTGCAGATGGAACTTCAATAGTGAAAATTGATGCGGAGTTGCAACCCTAGTATGTTTCAGATCTTCCAAACATAATCATGAAGGAAAATAGAATAGAAGAAAAATAATTAACTTGTCACGTCAACGATTTTTTAAAGGAAGTTAACAAAATGACCTTATTGAAAACGAATAAAAGTTTGATGACTATAACGTAAGTTTTAAAACTTCGATAATTATATATCATTTACCTTTATTATTAATAATAATGGATTTAAAGAGGAGTTTTAATTTTTTTTTGTTTGGATATTCACCTTAAACCGTTTTGATTTATTGAATTTCATTATTTTGAAACTCAAAATGTATATTGAATTTTTTTTGTAATTTATTAATTTTGATTCTTTAGTTATAACATCTATTAATTTAAGCGGAAAAGTAACTAAAAATAGGTTTTAAGTATTTCGGTATATGTTATACCTAATACGTTTTCCGTTATTATCTTCTCCTGTACAACATATCTCCGTATACCAAGTCCTCCATTAGTACTCATCCGCCATCGCCCAAGATCATATGATAGCAGGTAGTGGTTAGAGGATCCTCCGGAGTAGGAAATATCGAAGCTCTCTGAAGTAACCCTATCAAGTGGTTACAACACCTCATATAAAATAGAGGTCGAATCAGCGTGACCCACCAAATAAGTCTATAAACTAACAACAATTAGGACTAGATTATTGTATCTGTCATATCCTATAAAGTATAAACTTAACAAACCTATCAAACCACCCCAATTAATTGAGATGGGAGATCATGGTCTCCCCTAAGTCTACATAAGTGGATTCTGGCCAATTAACCCCAAGAATACCACAGATCGTGGCTCTGCGCCCCACATCAGAAGGGGTGAACCGTTCGAACACCGTTAACCACCACCGTCTTACTTTTTCATTCAACAATAGCGTGAAGAACTTTCTCCAAAGAGAATCAGTGATGATGAAATCTCAAAAAAAAAACTCATTTTCAGCCCCACTTGATTTCCTTGGCCAACGGTGGCAAAACGACCAAATGTCTACAGGTTAGAAGACGGCTCTGACATGCACAATCTTAAATCCCCTGAATTTAATAACTGAGACCATATTTACCAGGAGCGCGGAACGTCCCACCTATCGACGAATCGAAAACTGCGATCCAACTCGTAGAATGAAACGGTGCGGAATGCGACTCAAAACGGTTGTCATGACTTTGGGGAAAAGTAACAAGGAAGGAAGAAGAAGAAGGAAGAATAAACGACGGAATGGTTAGAAACCCTAACTACTAATGGGGTGTTTAAATAACACATTTTAAAATTAAAACAAACTCAAATATATATGCCCACTGGTTTAGGCTTAATTTAAAGGAGAAAATTAGGAGTTCGGCCCTTGAGCATTCTAGAGTTCATAGAAATGACCCCAAGCTTCTAAAATTTATGAATTAACCCCAAGAATTTTAAAAAATATCAATTTAATCCAAGAATTAATAACTTCAATTTGATTATGAATATCAAAATTTATTATTATTATTATTATTATTAACAGTAGTAGTAGTATAATTAATTATGTACCCCGTCCTCGTAACGAATTTAATTCTTGTTTTTCTTCCCCGCTTCATATCGTATTACATTTCAAGTAACTATGACGGAGACAACAAAGTGCAACCAAAAGGGGGACAAGGTCAAGCATGCACCATAACCGTCGACCCTAGAAGAAGAAGAAGGACGAATGAAGAAAAGAGGTGAAGTGCTGAAGATAGAAACATTTCAAATGATGTTTTTACATGTAATGCACTTTGAATGTATAGAAAACCCAAGAAGTTTTTTCATTTTCAATCTTCTATGTAAGCACAATATTGTAATGAGAGGATATAAATCCTTCGTTTAGCCACCCTAAAAACCTCATCTAAACCCCAACCACACAGTGGTTTGCGTTGGGATCTAGGCGAACATAGGCCACAACACAAATTACCTCCTCCGCAGAAACAACTGATCAACTACGTCACTTAGGTAGTGGGTGCGGTGCGAAGAAGCATTCAAAAAGAAGCATAGAAACAAAATTCATAGTCTAAGCTACTTTAACTATTACTACAAACAAAAGAGTTGAGATTCTCCGCCATACTTCTAGCTTAGAAATATTTCCACTACGTAGCTAAAAATCCTAAGAATATCTTTATAAGCTCCTCCATTTCAAGAGGTGTTGAGATAGACTAGCTTAAAGAGCATACTCCGTCCAAGAGATGTCGAGATAGATTAACTCGTACACTTTCCTCCATCCAAAAAGCGTAGAGAAAAACTAATTAATATACAATTTCATACTTGACTTCAATAACTTGTGATATATTTCTACAAAGGCATCGAGATACCTGTGCCTATATATCAATGAATGATTGCACATCCATATGATTACTTCCTAAATGATTAAAATACTTCGCCCTAGAGAGGTTTCGAGACATAAGACATGATATGTTACTTTATGTTTTGTTAATATAGATTGTAGTATGTTTTATAAAGACGTCGAGACAACTTCGACTCTATATCAATGAATGATTGCACTTTCATGTAATTACTGTCAAAACGATTAATGTACTCCACCCCAGAGAGGCGTCGAGACATAAGACATGTTATGCTACTTTATGCTTTGTTAATATAGATTGTAGTTTGTTTTATACATGCATCGAGTCGAGTTAGTTCAAAACATTTTGAGTTAGTCTAGTTAAGGAGTCATTTTTTATAAATCATACTTTATTTGAAAGTTTTTTGATTCGAGTCGAGTTGTCAAGTTTCTGTACAAATTTAATTGTAATTATTTATAATATTATAATACGACACACACCCCCTCTTCATATTCTTTCTTCACACGTGTAAGTAAAATTTGTAATGTTATTTAATAAAACGAATATCACCTAAAATTATAATATATATTTGTAATGTTATTTGAACAAAAAATGTGTTTTTCAGGATAAAGTATTAATGGAAGTATAAAGGAATAAAAAATTTGATGAGAAAAAATAATTTACAAAAAATACAATTGAAGGACCAAATTGAATAAAATGTAAAGTTAAGAGGTTAAATTGAAAAAGAATATTTTTTGTTAAAAATATGACTTGACGTTACATAGATATTATATAATGGCAGTGGATCATGTGGTTTAAATTTGGTCAAAATAGACTTAAAACGAAAGAATAATTAAAAAAATGAGCAAATAATACAAAGTTGAGAACTAAATTTTAAAAAAAAATATATTCTCAAAAATATGAATTGAAGCTAACTATGTATTCTATGGTGGTTTAGGAGCATGTGGTTCAAATTTGATAAAAAAATGGACTTAAAATAAAGAAGGAATCGGAGAAAAAAGAAATAAATGACTAAATTGCAAAATAGTAAAATTTAGTTTTTCGATTCGGAAAAATCGAACTCGAAATTCATACAAGTTATGCAAGTTGACTGAATAACTCGACTCGAAATTAAAAAAATTGATTTTTTCGAGTCAAATTTACTCACTGCTACTTTCAGTACTTTTAGTTTTAATTCGTAAAAATAATTACATGAACCAATCGAATTAAATATATGAACTCTTAAATCGAACAAAGTGCAATATGAGCAACAAAACTGCCAACTACAGAAGTAAATGTCCCTGTGGATTCATGCAAAGCTTAAAGGTTCCCCATGTCTTCCTATTTGCAACATTCAAGATGCAGATTGCAGAGCACTGCACTCTCTCTCTCTTTCTCCTTTAACTCCTCCATTGTTGAGACCTTTAAATAAGAACCCAAAGCCCAAATATAGTCCAGTATCCAACTCCTCTTCTTTAAAGCCATTGCACACACTCTCTTTCTCAGCTACTCTTTTCACAAATTTCAATCCACCGTCTGTTTCGATTCTGGAAATGAAGTGTTTACAAAGCAATCTTCAACTTGCACTGATCATTCCGTTGGCCGTAGTTTATTCTGAAAATGAACAGGATTGGTTTGTGCAGTGCAATGGTGTTAGGATGATCAATCAATGTGGATGTTGGCCAAGAGGGGGTGAACTGGCAATTTTAAAAGTTTGGAAGCTAATGGAAAAAGATAAGCAATGAGACACAATGATTTATAGTAATTCAAGCTTTTAACAAGCTTTACGTCCACTACCTTAGCTTCATACTAAGGATTTTCAACCAATTTCACTATGAAAATTTTCCCCTTTTCTAGGCTAAGGAGGCAACCATTACAAGTTCAAGCTTTCTACCAAAGCTTTGAACCAAACACTCTTGAATACAAAGAAAGAAATGGCAAATGTACAAAAGCCCTCACAAGGTAAAGATTTGCCCAATTTACAAGAACACTCAACCTCAAACTTGAAATAAAGATTACAAAGGATTACACGAGTTGGGTACAAGGATTTGACTTTTGAGCACAAGGGTTGGATTTTGCTTGAGTACTTGAATGTTGTTCAATGGAGTTTCATTAGTTGTTGTTGGAGCATTGGAGTCTTGTATTTATACCCTCTTATTGAATTTTAGCCGTTTGGGTGGTTGGAGTCATCAATACAGCCGTTGGGGACTATCTTTCCTGCAATAAATGCAGTTTGGTGAACAACCGTATCGGTACACTAAGGCCGTATCGATACCTGTAAGAACAAAAATATAGCCATTGTGGAAAGCGTATCGATACGCGAAAAGTCGTATCGAAACGGTTATAGTGTAAAATAGGGGCGTATCGAAACGGCAAGGGCCGTATCGGTACGAGTTTTGCTCAATGGAATCTTAGATGAAAAGGTGTATCGGTACGCCTAGGGGCGTATCGGTACGGGTTAACCGAAATTTAAAGTTTGAGGATTCCAATAACTAACAAGCAACGGTCGAAAAATTTAATGCAAAGATATTTGAAGATCTTGACAAACTGTATTGGTATGAGGTTAACCGTATCGGTACGTTTTGAAATTTCTTAAATTCAGATTTCAAACCATATCGAAACATAATGTACTGTATCGGTACGCCGTATCGAAACGGTTATAGTGTAAAATAGGGGCGTATCGAAACTGCAAGGGCCATATTGGTACGAGTTCTGCTCACTGGAATCTTGGATGAAAAAGTGTATCGGTACGCCTAGGGGCGTATCAGTACGGGTTAACGAAATTTAAACTTTGAGGATTCCAATAACTGACAAGCAACGATCGAAAAATTTAATGCAAAGATCTTTGAAGATCTTGACAAATCATATCGGTACGGGGTTAACAGTATCGGTACGTTTTGAATTTTCTTAAATCCAGATTTCAAACTGTATCGAAACATAATGTACCGTATCGGTACGTGTATTAATTTCTTAAACCCAGATTTCAAACCGTATCGAAACAGGTGTGAGCCGTATCGAAACGCTAAGCTTAAAACTCTTGCCCAGATGAATGCCATATCGAAACGGGCTAAGCCGTATCGGTACGCTTTGCAAAAACAAATTCTAGTAGCCAATTTCCATATCGAAACACCAATGGGTGTATCGATACGTCTGGGCGTGATTGTGTAGTTTGGCTTAAAAACACTTAAAAAAATTTGGGTTTAAGTTTTGGACTTCAAAGAAATTTTTCTTGTCATTTTGTGAGACTTTTGAGTGCTTAAAAATTTATTTTCTTTTTCAATTTAGTCCTTAGATAATTTGTTATATCAAAATCAAACATAGGTTTTACAATCTCCCCCTTTTTGATATAACAAAACCAAATGGTAAATTTTTAAGTTTTACCCCCCCTTACTTAAAGCTATAAAAAATTTGGCTCTTTAAATCTTCACCCTCTTTTTGTTAGATCAAAAATCAACATAGTTCAATAGGGATATTTATCAAATCAACAAGCCAACTCCAAGGAATTTAAAATAAGCAACATAAGCATTAAAATTCAAATCATAGTTCAAGCAACATAAGCAATTCCAACTAAAATCCTAAAAGCATAAACTAAATAAAAAACAAAGCATAGGAGTTCATAATAATATAAAACAAAGGTGCATAACTCAAATCCTAATATGATATGCTATGATATGCAAAAGGCCTAAGAGTCCATTCCATCGTCACCGTCATCTTCATCGTCTTCATCTTCATCCTTCTCATCATCATTTATGGCCGGAGGTCAATGGGATTGACGCCATTCACCATTAAAGGCGTTAAGAGTGATGTCCATAGATTTTTGGCGATGTTCAATAGCCGTCACCCTTTCCTCCAAGGATGTGAAGCGAGTGTCGATCACGACAAATCCGGAGTCCATGGTGATGTGTAAATATATGAACTTCTCATTGAGGAAAGCCATGAGAGCATCATGATTTGGTTGGGCCACCGGAGCTTTTAGAATATGAGCTTCTTGAGGAGCCACCACCAGATCGGGTTGAACACCTCCTGAAAGATCGGTGTTCCGATACCATTCACCATTGTAATAGGTAAACTTTGTACGATGGAGAGAACGCTCATCAATTGGATCCGTAAGTGGTTCCGAAAGATTGTATGAATAATCAATACCCATCTTATAGAAGATGTAACTCAAAGCCGTGCCATATGTGAAGGATGTAACCATGGTGGTGTGGCGATGTTGGACAAGAAAGATGATCTCGGAGAACATAATCTGAGCAAGGTTGGGTCGCTTCTCCTCACGAAAGCATCAAAGCCAAAAATCATCGACTTGGCGGATGATAGAGTATTTCCCACCGGATGGATGAAACCGCCAAGTGATCATGAGGTGTAAGATGCGATCATGGGCATCAAGAATAGTCACCGAACCACTAAGGACATGTCCTAACTCACTTTCATCATCTATTCTCGTATCCTCAAGATCCAAAAAATTTGCTAAAACACTTGAATCAATTCGAAATTTCTTACCCATTACGTAAGATTCAATTGCAATGACCAAAGACCGTTTTTCATTGTAAGTACATCGAGCATTGGAATAGAAGATCAAAACAAGATTTCTGTATAAAATCCCGGGTATACTTAAAAAACTCATAAATTTCCAATAGTGCATTAAATGAAGATATTTGAATTTAAATCTTTCAGAGGATAAAACGTGATTGAAGTAACACGCTCAGGGCGAATTTTGTAACTTTGGTATTCTTTAAAATTGTCCATGGCGTCTAGAAATTGAGGTTCATTAAAACAGTTTTGATAAATGTGGGTAAGATTGGGTCTATTATCAATATGATCGGGAAGAGGACGTGGAGGATTTGAACTAGAGGCAATGTCCTTTCGTGCTCGTTTCTTAGGGGCCATAATCTGAAAACAAAATCAAACCAAAATGATGTATGCATAAATCAATACATTCGATCCAAAAAGTAATCCAATAATCAAGGTATTGTTAAAAATCTATACAATATAGTTTAAAAACATATACAAGTATAAAAATAATTTTTGGTAAAAGAAATCTTCAAAAATAGTGTTAAAAAAATATACGATATAATTTTATATTCGAATAAAAAAATTCAGATTTGAAAAAGTTTTTACAAAATATTGAAAACTATACTATATAGGTTCTAAATCTATGATTATAGTACAAAATCAGTGTACATATATGTACGAAAATTGAAAAGAAAAAGTTAGGGTTTATACCTTGAAGTTGAGATTTAGGATGAATGAATAGATTTGGTTGCACAAACTTTATGATTTTAGCCTGGGTTTGATGTAAAAACTAAAAGCCCTCAATAATTTTGAAGATTGGTGTGAGAAAAAGTGAGGGATTTAGAGGATTTTATAGAGGATTTTCGAGTTAGGGTTTTGAAATAAAGTTGGTATTTGAGTTAAAGTGAAAAACCCTCATTTAATGCCCTTAAAACTGCCCAGCGTGAACGCATATCAATACTCCAATGTGGCGTATGGAACCTAGTACCGAAACGCCTATACATTCGTTTCGATACGCGACCCGTACCGGTACAGGCAAACCTACACCGAAATGATTGTAAATGACGCGTATCGATACAAGGAACACGGTATCGATACACCTGTGCTAGAAATGTCAATTTTGGCTGCAGGTTGCTCAAAAAATTGATTTTTAATCGAATCGAAATACGTGTAAATGATATGAGAACATCATGTATGAGCATAAATAGATGCATACTCCCCCTAGCAACAAGCATATATGTATATAGGAGCAAAAACACAAAAGCAATCAATCAAACAAATTTAAGCATATTTTTAATACCAAAAAATGCTCTAAGGGTCAAGGGAGGTTGGTTAAACCTAACTCTCTCCTAAGAGACCAAAAACGCTCATTGTCTAATGGTTTGGTAAAAATATCCGCTAATTGGTTCAAGGTGTCTACATATTCTAGAACTACATCATTTTTCAAGACATGATCTCTAATGAAATGATGCCTTATTTCTATGTGTTTGGTTCTAGAATGTTGGATGGGATTCTTAGTGAGACAAATGGCACTAGTATTGTCACACATAATGGGGATGGTACCTACATCAATTCCATAATCTAAGAGTTGTTGCTTCATCCAAAGGACTTGAGCATAACAACTTCCTACGGATATATTCGGCTTTGGTGGTAGATGATGCTACGCTATTTTCATTCTTAGAAAACCAAGATATGAGCATACTACCTAGGAATTGACATGTACCAGATGTACTTTTTCTATCTATCTTACAACCCCCATAATCCGTATCCGAGAAGGCATGTAAGTTAAAGGAAGACTCTCTAAGATACCAAAGACCTAAACAAGGTGTATCTCCAAGGTACCTAAAGATTCTCTTAACGGCTATAAGGTGTGATTCTCTAGGACTAACTTGAAATCTAGCACACAAGCAAACACTAAACATAATGTCGGGTCTACTTGCGGTAAGATAAAGCAAAGATCCAATCATAGTGATAAAGCTTTAAATCTACACACTTACCTCATTCATCTTTGTCAAGATTTGTGGAGGAACTCATTAGAGTGACTTGAGGTTTCATATTCTCCAAGCCAAACTTCTTAAGCATGTCCTTGATGTACTTAGCTTGGTTGACAAAGATGCCATCATTCTTTTGTTTAATTTGGAGCCCCAAAAAGAATGAAAGCTCCCCCATCATGCTCATCTCAAACTCACCTTGCATCAACTTAGCAAAATCTTGGCAAAACAAATCATTAGTAGAACCAAAAATTATATCATCAACGTATATTTGAACTACTAAAATGTCTTTGCCAATTCTTTTAATAAAGAGTGTAGTGTCCACCTTTCCTTTATTAAAATCTTTTTCAATTAAAAAACTTGATAATCTTTCATACCAAGCTCTAGGAGCTTGTTTCAAACCATATAAAGCTTTAGAAAGTTTAAAAACATGGTTTGGGTAATTTGGATCTTCAAAATCGGGTGGTTGTTCTACATACACATCTTCATTAATAAAACCATTTAAAATGCACTTTTTACATCCATTTGAAAGAGCTTAAATTCGTGATAACATGCAAATGTTAAAAGCATCCTAATGGCTTCCATTCTAGCTACGAGAGCATAGGTTTCATCAAAATCGATTCCTTCTTCTTGAGTGTAACCTTGAGCAACAAGTCTAGCCTTGTTTCTCACAATGTTACCACTCTCATCTAGTTTGTTTCTAAAGACCCATTTAGTTCCTATAGTAGATTTATTACTAGGCCTATCAACTAATGTCCAAACTTGACTTCTCTCAAATTGGTTTAATTCCTCTTGCATGACCAATATCCAATAATCATCTTTTAATGCTTCTTTGATATTTTTAGGCTCAATGCATGAAAGAAATGCAACATTACAAACATTTTTAAGAGAAAGTCTAGTGGTTACCCCTTTGGATTGATCACTCAAAATCTCACCACCTTTGACATAGTTATACTCCCTTGGGTAGCTCACTTCATTTCCTCTAGATTCATGTCTCTCAAGGCTTCTAGAGGTGGATCTTGTGCTTCTTCCTCTTTGGTTGGAACTTCATCCACCTTTCATGTTTGTCCACCATCATTGGCTTCAAAAATCCCTACATCATCATCATCACAAGAATCCTTCCTCGGAAGGAGGTTATCATCGAAAATCACATGTATTGACTCTTCAACAACAAGGTTCTTTTATTAAATACTCGATAGGCTTTAGAGATTAAAGAGTATCCTAAGAAAATGGCTTCATCACTTTTAGCATCGAATTTGCCTAAGTTTTTTTTTCTATTGTTCAAAACATTTACACCCAAATGGATGAAAATAGCTAATGTTAGGCTTTTTGGATTTTAAAATCTCATAAGAAGTTTTCTTTAAAATAGGCCTAATCATTACTCTATTTATGATATAACAAGCCGTATTACTGGCTTCCGCCCAAAAGTGTTTTGGCAAATTGTTTTCACAAAGCATGGTTCTAGCCATTTCCTCTAAAGTTCTATTTTTCCTTTCAACAACCTCATTTTGTTGAGGTGTTCTACGAGCTGAAAATTATGGCTAATACCATTTGAGTTACAAAAATCCTCAAAACCTAAATTTTGAAATTCGGTGCTATGGTCACTTCGAATGTGAGAAATATTTTGACCAAGGTCATTTTGAGTGATTTTTGAAAATGTGATGAATTTTTCTAAAGCCTCATCTTTGGTACTTAAGAATAAAACCCATGTGTATCTAGAGTAACCATCAACAAAAACATATGCATATGATTTTCCACCCAAGCTAGTAGTTCTAATAGGACCAAAGAGATCCATATGGATCAATTGTAAAATTCTACTGGTTGAAACATCATTAATGGACTTGAAAGAAACTCTTTTATGTTTGCCTTTTGTACAAGCATCACAAATTTTATCATTTGAAAATTTTATTTTAGGCAAACCTCTTACTAGATCTTTTGAAACCAATTTTTCTAAAACGCTCATGCTTGCATGCCCTAGTTTTCTATGCCATAACCATGGATCATGCTCATCATTTGCAACAAAACATGCACGAGAAATGTGTATGTCATCTAGATACACCATGTATATGTTTCCTATGCGATGACCAAAAAGCACAATTTTATTTGTTTCAATGTTTAAAATTTTGCAACCATTAGAATCAAAAACAACATTGAAACCTTTGTCACAAAATTGACTAATGCTTAAAAATTATGTTTAAGACCATTTACATATAGAACGTTTTCAATAAGTACGGATGAGTGATTACCGATGGAACCCATTCCTTCAACTTGACATTTGGAGTTGTCACCAAATGTCACCAATCATCCTCTTTTTAGCTCAAGTTCCACAAATCTACTCTTGTCGCCGGTCATATGTCTTAAGCATCCACTATCAAGGAACCACGAATTTGCACTTAAAGCTTTGGCCTTGTAGCAATGCTCTCCCTACAAACATGGAATCAATTTTTTATTTTTGGTACCCAAATCTTTTTGGGTCCATAAAAATTATTTCTCAAAATCTTGGTTCCCTTAGGAATCCAAGAAGCAATCTCATTAACATTGTTAGAAGCAATAACATTCTTAGGAATCCATACACTTCTAACTTTCTTACCATAATAGGGCCTTGAATACCCTCCATGTTTGTACCCACCAAAGTTCCTTTTTACATGGTTGGATTTTGAAGATTGCCCTTTTTCAAAACTTGGTTTCCCAACCTTGTTCAAAGAAGCTTTGAGATAATTTACCTCCTTGAGGTAATGATCTTTTAACTCGGAAAGAAGGTTATTTAGATCAACATTTTCTTTTTCAAAATATTTTTGATTATCTAGTAAACCATTAACCTTCTCGTCAAGTTACGAATTAGTCTTGATCAAAGAATCATTTTGATTTTTCAAATCGAAAATTATTTTCTTGTTTTTCAAAAGTGATTCTTTATATTTCAAAACTAATTCATCGTAAGCCTCTTGCAACTCATTATAATCTTCAAATAGTTCATCATAATCAAGATCATTAGATGAGTTGGAGGTTACATTAGGATCCTCTTCATAGGCCATGAGACAAATGTTAGCAACTTCTTGCTCCTCATCACTTGAAGACTCTTCATCGCTCCAAGTGGCTACATGGGCCTTGTGCTTCTTTTTCTTCTTAAAGCCCTTATTATTGAGTTGAGGACAATCGATTTTGATGTGTCCCAACTTCTTGCATTCGTAGCACACAATCGGATTATTCTCTTCTTCTTTGTTCTTGTTCTTGAAATCCCTTCTACGGTTGAATTTTCTTCTTCGATTGGATCTCATGAGTCGAGTGAATCATTTGGCTATCATAGCCAATTTTTCGTCTTCCTCCTCACTCGAATCACTCTCTTCTTGTGAAGCATTGAGAGCGATTCCCATCTTCTTATTCTCTATTTTCTTCTTCTCGACCTTCATTTCCTCATTCTTTTCTTCCTCTCTTCATTTCTTCATTATCTTATGGGTGAGAAGAGACCCCATGAGAGCGTCAAGCTTTAGCGTCTTGAGATCCTTCGCTTCTATGATGGTCGTTCTTTTACCATCCCAAGACTTGGGAAGTGAGTAGAGTAGCTTCCGAACTAGTTTCTCCTCCGAAATGACTTCTCCTAGACCCTTGAGGCCATTTACAATAACGGAGAACCGTTCAAACATTTTGGAGATGTCTTCATCCGGGTCCATCTTGAAATTCTCGTAGCTCAAATTAAGGAGTCCAATCTTGGTCTCCTTAACTTCATTAGTGCCTTCGTAAGTGATCTCTAGCTTATCCCAAATTTCTTTGGCACTTGAGCACGATGACATCTTGGAGTACTCATCCAGTCTAAGAGAACAAAATAGCATGTGCATTGCTTTGTCGTTGATTTAGAGTTTTTTCTGATCTTCACCGGTCATCTCGTGCTTGGACTTCAGAACTAACCGATCATATCCTCTCCTCATCAGGATTGTTGGTCCACCATCCACTATATCCCATAGGAGGTAGTCATGTGATTTGATGAAGAACTTCATACGGTTTTTCCAATAGGGGTAATTATCCCCGTTAAAGTATGGAGGTTTGGTGATGGATTGAGACTCGTATAAGTTGTTAGCAGAGGTGGATGCCATGGCTTTGACTTTGATTGATTGGATCACCTTCTAGGATCGCCTCAACGGTTGTTAGGCCTTCGATTGAGTGTGGCTCTGATACCAATTGTTAGGATGATCAATCAATGTGGATGTTGGCCAAAAAGGGGTAAATTGGCAATTTTAAAAGTTTGGAAGCTAATAGAAAAAGATAAGCAATGGGACACAATGATTTATAGTGGTTTAAGCTTCTAACAAGCTCTACGTCCACTACCTTAGCTTCCTACTAAAGATTTTCAACCAATTTCACTATGAAATTCTTCCCATTT
Source organism: Hibiscus mutabilis (assembly GCA_019671005.1). Taxonomy (NCBI): domain Eukaryota; kingdom Viridiplantae; phylum Streptophyta; class Magnoliopsida; order Malvales; family Malvaceae; genus Hibiscus; species Hibiscus mutabilis. The sequence goes on along the minus strand of CM033722.1, from coordinate 15,896,038 downwards.
TCTAGGCTAATGAGGCAACCGTTACAAGTTCAAGCTTTCTACCCAAAGCTTTGAACCAAACACTCTTGAATACAAAGAAAGAAATGGCAAATGTACAAAAGCCCTCACAAGGTAAAGATTTGCCCAATTTACAAGAACACTCAACCCCAAACTTGAAATAAAGATTACAAAAGATTACACAAGTTGAGCATAAGGATTTGACTTTTTGAGCACAAGGGTTGGATTTTGCTTGAGTACTTGAATGTTGTTCAATGGAGTTTCATTAGTTGTTGTTGCAGCATTGAAGTCTTGTATTTATACCCTCTTATTGAATTCTAGTCATTTGGGTGGTTGGAGTTATCAATAGAGCCGTTGGGGACCATCTTTTCTGCAATAAATGCAGTTTGGTGAACAACCGTATCGGTACACGAAAGCTCGTATCGATACCTGAAAGAACAAAAATATAGCCGTTGTGGAAAGCATATCGATACGTGGGAAGCCGTATCGAAATAGTTATAGTGTAAAATAGGGGCGTATTGAAATGGAAAGGGCCGTATCGATACGAGTTTTGCTCATTGGAATCTTGGATAAAAAAGTATATCGGTACGCCTAGGGGCGTAACGGTATAGGTTAACCGAAATTTAAAGTTTGAAGATTCCAATAACTGACAAGCAACGGTCGAAAAATTTAATGCAAAGATCTTTGAAGATCTTCACAAACCGTATCGGTACGGTGTTAACCGTATCGATACGTTTTGAAATTTCTTAAATCCAGATTTCAAACCGTATCGAAACATCATGTACCGTATCGGTACGAGTATTAATTTCTTAAACCCAGATTTCAAACCGTATCGAAACAGGTGTGAGCCGTATCGGAACACTAAGCTTAAAATGCTTGCCCAGATGAATATCGTATCGAAACGGGCTAAGCCGTATCGGTACGCTTTGCAAAAACAAATTCCAATAGCTAATTTCCGTACCGAAACACCAAGGGGTGTATCGATATGCCTGAGCGTGATTGTGTAGTTTAGCTTGAAAACACTTATAAAAATTTTGGGTTTAAGTTTTGGACTTCAAAAAAAAAATTCTTGTCATTTTGTAAGACTTTTGAGTACTTAAAAATTTATTTTCTTTTTCACTTTAGTCCTTAAATAATTTGTTATATCAAAATCATAGGTTTTACAAATGGCTTCATTTGTGACTAACCAATCTCATATTAACGTTAGGGATAAGCAAAACTTGACTCCATTCATAATCGTAATTTTATAAACTCGATTTGACTCGAAAAAGTTTTAAATAAAATTCAAATTATAAAATAAAACTTCGAATAACTCAAATACTCAAAATTTTTAGTAACTAGTAGATAGATTTTCAAGTTCGAATTGAGTCCATCGATTCTGCCTGATTTTATGTATATCACATATGAAAAGAATATATTTGTATATCATTATAGAAAGTTGTTTAAATTGAAATCAATTGATATCATACCATTATAAATATTTAAAATTAAATTTAAACATAAACCCGAACAACTCAAATTTTATAATCTCTACTCGAAAAAATTTCAAATAAAATTTGAATTACAAAATAAGATTTATCAACTCGACTAACTCAATTTTTTTGACTCGACTGAGTCGAATGTTGACCCTTATAGAACATTAATACAGAAATATAATCATCTAAAGTACATGTTGCCTTAAAGCAATTAGAGCTTGTCATGCCATCAGATTAACATATATACTATAATTATCTTTGTATGCAGGCACTACACTGGCTCTTGCTGGAGTCAAAACTGAAGCAAAAGCCCAAAGCTGCATAAAAAATCATTTGCATCGATTCTTGAATTTGTTTTCAAGAAAAAGGTTAATGTTTATCTAATCATACAAAAACAAACTTCAAAACAATAATTAATCCGAGCCTTAAACAAACATATCCATCACATTTACTAAAAGATAATTACATAACCAAGGTTCAAAAGACATTGATTTAAGGTTTTTATCCTAATAATAAACTTTGCCCCCTTTTTCCTTTTATTTTACCTTGAAACACGGGTAAACTTTTCCATCTAAACCCCTAGAAAGTCTAACGACAAAAATGCAACAAATATTCCCTAGTAAATTGTAATCTCAACTTCTGAAACTATATGTTATTATCTAAAACTGAGGAAGAAAAGTTTACCACAAGGCATGAGAAAACCACCAAATTCCAAAATTCTGAGGTCAAATAGATCAACGAGGTATCATCATGCCTTCTTCCTCATCCCCGAAACCTTTAAGAGATTCCTTAATATATCCAGATCTTCCCCTCCAGCTGAGAGTTCACCAAACAATCTTCCACTACTACCACCACCACTCCACTAGAAGACCTAGAACTCTAACGTGTTGAGCTCCATGGTTTGCTTGCATTCTCGTTATTATGAAGTGGCCCGTGCTGTTGGGGAGGAGACAACAGATCACGTTTCATCACCGCCTCATGAAAACTGCTACGTGTAGGGGAACGCTGACGTCCAGCAGCACTATGACTCCAGTCACGTTCATGGAAACCACTTTTGTTGCGATCGCCCCAACCTGCAGGGCTCCGACTTCTTCCTTTACAGTAACTATAATGGAAACGACAATCATATCAGTTCAGACATAACAAAGGGGTGGGTTAATAAACATGGGAGAATCTATGTTCAAAATTTTAAAGTTTCATACCAAAATTAGAATAGTTCTAATTTCACTAATCAAAGGTGTGGGAAAATAAATAAAAAAAATCAGATACTGTCACAGAAACAGTTCAAGAACTGTAATAATAAGTTATTGATAAAAAAGAAATCTAATAAGTCCCGCAGCAAGTATTGAACATTACAATTAATAAAATTTAATAATTAGAAGAAAAAACAATATATATATATATATATATATATATATAAAAGATAAAGAGCACTACATACCTATCACGGGACTCTTGATTATATCCCTGTCCTCCAGTTCTCTCATTCCAGCTAGATGATGATGTAGAAATTCCTCGACCACCTCTGCCACCATATCCAAACCCAGTACGACCACCACGTCCATCATCACGGCCACCAGAATTGGGAGCCCAACGTCTAGGCATTCCCCTCCCACCACCATGTGAAGCCATATCTCGAAGTTCCGCTGGCACCCTCTGGTTTGCGCCTTCTAGAACTTTGATGAGCTCTGAAGCATGCTTCGAATCCTGATCACCAAAGAATGTATATGCTAATCCGGTTGCGCCTGCCCTTCCAGTCCTCCCAATCCTATGAACATAATCCTCGACCCCAGTAGGAAAGTCGTAGTTGATTACCACCCTGTGAAAGATATTAATAATTGCAATCATTATCATTATTTACTAACATGGCAGATGTAATAAAATCGCCAAGAAAACATTATATATGAAGAGTTTCCTGCATTAAAAAAAGTAGCTCCTTGCTGCTATAGAAGTTTAAAGCAATGGAACCGTGTATAAGAAAACCCACCGTATGTCTTTAACGTCCAATCCACGAGCAGCAACATCAGTAGCAACAAGTACCGGTGACCTCCCAGTGCGAAACTGACTTAACACGTAATCTCTGTCGGCCTGAGATTTGTCTCCATGGATAGCAGCAGCTCCAAATTGCCGAGTGAGGTTGCGAGCAAGTTGATCACACATCTTTTTAGTTGAACAAAAAATAATAATCTTGGATCCTGGTTCTTCTGAGCGCAGTATCTGCTCCAATCTTCTGTGTTTTTCCATTGGTGACAATACTTCAACATACTGCAACATATCATAAGAATGATAAATTTCTTAGCAACCATATAATAGAGAGAACCATTCATTCACAACAAGAACTATCAACTGTCAGATACCCAACTAAGCTTTGAATTATATCAGAAATGGCAAAAACGGAGTTCAAACCTGGGTAATAGACTTGTTTGCCACAAGCTCATCAATATTGCCAATGTTGACCTGAACAGGATTTACCAATAGATCAGCTGCAATTTTACGGACTTCCTTTGGCCATGTTGCCGTGTACATTAGTGTCTGCCTGCGAGTAGGAACTTCTTTCACAATCTTCCTTATTTGAGGTTCAAAGCCCATGTCCAACATGCGATCAGCCTCATCTAACACAAGGTAAGAAACTTGATGGAGGCTGATTCTCCTCATCTCCAGAATATCATTTAACCTGCCAGGAGTGGCAACCACAATATCTACTCCTCTCTCAATCTCTCTCAATTGAGGACCCTTTGGTGCTCCCCCATATAAACACTGCACATATACATATAATGACTCACATCAGTCAAAACTCACAGTTCTTTCCACCTTTACCTTTGAAAAGATCCTACATCAAAATATAATTGGGGAGCATCATTTGAAAACCTTTAAGCATCCTATTTATTTTGGAACATGATAAAAGAACCAACAAAAATAATTGAACAAATTGATGTCCTGACTTCTGATTCAAAGAGTGGTAACATACCGTGCAACTAATTTTTGATGACTTCCCAAACTTGTTAGCTTCATCTTGTATCTGAGTAGCCAACTCCCTTGTTGGCGATAAAACTAACACCGTTGGACCCATTTGAGGATTATTACGGCAACGATTGAGATGCATAAATCCAGGAATTAGATAACCCAATGTTTTCCCAGAACCCGTTTTCGCAATGGCCACTATATCTCTACCTTGCAACGCAATTGGCCATGATTGAGCCTGAATAGGAGTCGGAGCAGAAAACCCAGCATTGTGTACCTGTTAAAAGAGAGAAAAAAAACACCAACCCCCATAAGCAGAATTGCCCTCAAGACTTATGGTTTTCTTTTATGAGTTATAGAGGAATGGCTTATGTCAGAAGAAGCATCATCCCCCATATGCAAGCGGTCAATGCTTGCCGAGGGAAGCAGGAACTGGAGGAGGCCTCTTCTTCCGTTTCGGAGAGTGGCAGAATTAATCATCAGCTATGGCAGTCCAGGCCAAAAACTTGGGTAATTCGATATGCCCTTCCAAAATATTGGTCCACCATACAAGGGAGCCCCAAATTACAAGCAAAGCCCCCCACAGAGGGCACCACAGCGTACGACATTAGCCCCTCCAGGGAGCAAATATCGTACCTGCGACAAAAAAGTAAAGATGGCAAAAGAATTAAGATGTGTCTGACGCTCAACATCGGGACCTCCAGCAATCACAGAACTTTCCACAAGAAACATTCAACTTGCATAGTTCCACTTACTTACCATATGCAACTTTCAAATGACCACCTATGTTATAAAGACTAAAAGGAGAAATGAGAAGCAGAAAAGCACACCTCTCTCAGTATCTCTGAAGGGAAGCCAGTAGATTCAAATGATGAAAAGGGTGGCGGTACTTCACCTCCCTGACAAGATTTAAGAGAGAACAATTCGTCATAAGGGATAGTTATGTCCCGAGAAAAATGAGAGTTACAGAAGCTAAATTGCCTGAATGAAAAAAAAATACTAAAATGGATAATAAACCGTAAGTATATGCTCACAGTTACTGTTATCTCATGCTGACGGCAATAAGCATCACCAGACAAATTACTTCCTTCAGCTGCTGATCCTAATCCTCTAGTAAATGATCCTCCAATCACAGAGCTGGAAGTCCCATTAGGTTTATTATGGGAATGAAACGGTCCACCCCTTGCATTCTATGCAAAATTAAGAACATTAAACCAATACTAGGTAGGAAATGAACATACCATAAATTCCCACTTCAGATGCTTGACCTTATGTAACTTTGATAGACAAATATAATATATATATTTACAAGAAAGGGGACATGCTTTAATACTCACTTTAGTACTCAACAAGTTAATAAAAATGTACTACTTTGTCATGTAAGACTGAGAAGAACAAACATATCAACAAATACCAGATTCATAGGACCAGAAGAGGAACAAATACCTGATTACTCCCTAATACTGATTCAAGTTTTGGTACAGTATTGCACCCTCTTCCAGACCGATCATTTTCCTTCTCAAAATTATGCCTATAATGTCCTTCATAAGATTGTTGAACCAGAACTGAAGAACCCATAGGCACAGAAGAACATTTTGGGACAGAATCTATATTTGCAGGCCTCTCATATTGCGTGGCATTTGTTACTGGATTCCAAAAGTAGAGATAACCAGTTTTACCATCAACTAGGCCTTTCCATGGCTTTGGAAGAGTTGGGTCTGGCGGAGCATATTGTGGACCAGCAGATGCAGTTGCAGCAGCAGCCATAGCAAAAAAAGCAACCAACAAAAATCTGCAAGCTCCAAAAATTCCAAGGCAAAAATGAGAAAAGCAAGGATAACTTCTTGGAGAACCCAAAACCATGAGTTCATTTGCGTTTTATTCATTTTAATTATTCCTTTTTTTTTTTTGCTATTCACGGCTAACTTTGTCTCTTTTAGCTACAATTTATGAAGCAAAAAAGAAATATAAAAAAATGGTAGCAAAAGAAGCAGTACAAAAAGGCATAAAGAAAAAATATATATATATATATATATGCAATTAAATTCTCAGAAGCATAAGGAAGCCTACGCGAAAATAGCTTCTGAACCAAACCAAAGAATAAAAAATAAGAACCAGGGTACCTAATTGTTTAAGCAGCCTCTTCCAATAACCCGAAAACAGCTAAAAATTTGAATGCAAAATCTCGATATTTGAAAATATCGAGATCCAAAAATGTCCTGTAAAAGCATTCTGAGATCAATAGATCTAAAAACTTCAAAAACAGTAAGCAAAAAAGAGATTCCTACCAGATCGACATCTAATCCGATCCCAGATCCAGAAGCAAGAAAAAATTCCCCAGTTATTCTAATCATATTTTATCAATAAACAATCAAAAGATTCAAATCCCCAGCCCTAACCGAACCAATTTAACAACATGCAAATTACCAGATCAGTAAAAATTCAATAAATTGTAATTTAGAACCCTAAAAATCCAAAATTTCCCCAATTTTTGAAGGGGGTCGAAATTGAAATCTTAGAAATTGAGAGGGAAATTCAGATCCAAGAAACTCAAGAGAAAATGTATGGAAATCGAAGTACCTGGCGGAGTCGTTTCGGGGAGGAGGAAGAAGCGATGATCCCTATTCTAGTTTGTTTTTTTTTTTAGATTTTTAATTGGAATTCTTCGATTCCCTTTTTATCTCTCACCCTTCTCCCTATTCGCAATGTTATTTCTTAAAAAAGCAATAGGAAAAGGGTAGAGAGAGAAAGTGGGAAGAGGAGGAAAAGGAGGAGGAGCCAAGGCGTGTATTTATAGCAAATCGATAACAATTTTGTCAAGAAGTCTTTTTTTTGAATAGTTGTCAATACTAGTGAACACCTATAGCTCAAAATATAATATGAACAAGGAAAATCATTTAATTAACTAATGCCACTTTTTGCTGTTTTTGTTACAAATATTTATGCATTTGTTTTTTTAGGAATGATACATTTTGTAAGAGTCAGTTTCAGCATGGACATTACTATCATGCACCACTAATTCAAATGTACTTTTTTTATAGTAATATATATTTTTCAATTTATAGCATCATCTTTAAAATTTAATTTTAAAGAGCGCAAGGTGCCCCGAAGAAGGAAGCGCAGGCCCCAACTGCCTATACGGCACTGAGGTCTGCATTTCGACGACATATGAATCAATATCCAATGGCACAACCACTTTCGATACTGATATTATGACTTTAGCAAGTATTCTAGTATTAGAATACCAACGATAAGCTTCTTGTTCAGCAGGGGGGTTGGGGTCGCCATGGGAATTTCGTACGCTAATGGTATCTCGCAAGTGTGCTTAGCATTTAAATACATTAAAATATTTGTTAATTTTAGGTGATTTAATTTATCTAAAAAAATTATTAATTTAATATTAAAATATTTAATTTAATTTTATTAATATAAACATTTAAATAAAATAATATTACTAATAATAATAAATATTGGATTAAATTATAAAATTTAGAAACAAATAGGGTCAATTTCAGGTAAAATAGACTTTTCAGTGACTAAATTGAATAAAAAACAAACCCGAGAGACTTGACATGACATTCACCCTTTCAATATAACAAGGCGGGTTGATTGAGTCAAAGAAGAGCTAACGTAGCGAGATGTTATTGGCTGAAACGTTAAGGGTAACGGCATGGGACAAAATAAGTATCGGTGAAAACGTTAATGGACAGGTGAGCTCAAAAATTACATCAAGTACCAAGATGGGAAAAATGGTAAGTGTTAAGAGACAAATTGTGTATTTAGCCATATTTAAATACTGAATTTGTTTCAATTTTATGTTTTCCATAAATTACAATTTTCCTCCCTTTCCCCCTCCTTTCCCACATAATCCCAAAAGAACATCTACATTGTAGAGACTACAGAAACTAAAAGAAAATGGATGAGCCCACCCCAGCAATGATAACAGCAAATGGTTGTTTAATCAATTGATGAAACTAAACAAAGACCGGCAAATGGATCATCCATTCATCATTCCACGTTAAATGAAGGCAGCCGGTTTTTTCTCTAACACGATAGCTTTCATCGCACAAAACAATGCAATGCATATCTCATGCTGGTCAGAAAAACATGCGTTGACTGGTGAAATGAACAATGATCGGAGATGGTGGTAAAACGGTAATTTTGGTGGTGGTTTAAGGTGGTTCTGGTCTAGTCTTCTAGTGGAGGAGGAATTGTCATGCTTATTCTATGTTGCATGGTTATTTATTGTGGTTTCGACAAGGATCGACTGTGAGTTGTCGTGGCGTTGTGATTGAACATCTTAGGAAGTGATGTTTTAGGCTGGTCTGTCATTCTAAATATATTCGATAAAGGATCCTACGAAACTTGCTTCAGGAAAACATGATGTGTCCTTTTAAAGCATCAAGTAAACGAAGTCTTTATAATCCATCTCCCTTCTACCTCACTTGTAAACTTCTGAAGAGCTTGAGATTGAATTCATGTATTTAATATTACAACCAAAGCAGCATCATATATATGAAAAAGGTTTGTTGCATTTGAAAATTGCTGATTACGCATGTGTGTAACACCCTTAGACGATAGTTTCGTAGGGGGTTCTTGGTGAAGTTGAGAGCTCAAGCTGGGGTTCTCGAGAGTGTCCTCTATTTGGAGGTGCATGGCCTTTTATAATGGCTTGGAATAGTTGTGCACATGTGTTACGTGAGAAGATAAGTGTCTTTGGTGAATAGTCATAGCTCGGGTATCAACATGGACCACGTGCGTTATCAAGTAGTTTGGGGTGGCGTTCGTATGTTAAGTTCGCAGAGGGTTGTAGTTGGGTGTTTGGGTGTCTGAAAGTTCGCTCTTGGGAGGTTCGCGTGGTGGCGGTTTGCAGGTACTATCATTTTCCCCCAGGCAAGGGAAGGTTATAAAGTGACATTCGCGAGCTTAGTGATAAGTGTTCAAAAGTACTATTTTTCGTACCCTTTTTACTCATATTATTGTTAGACTTAGGCTCATATTAGTTGCATAATTAGCTATTCATGCATTAATCCATGTTTCCTTCCATCGTTGAGCTTGATTACATAACTTGGTAGTTTTTGTGGAAAAGATGCTGCTTTGGTGTGCTTTGTGTGTGTATGTGCAGGATCACTTGCCAAAGCAATGCCGAGCTAGTTGCCAAGGCAATGCATGAAGGATATGCCGAGCTAGTTGCCAGGGCAATGCATGAAGGAGACGCCAAGCTAGTTGCCATGGCAATTGTCGACAAAGAGAAAATGCAATAGGGATGTCGAAATTAATGACTTTACAAGCCCAAGATGACATGGAGCAAGGCCCAAGCCCAAAGGAATTTGATTGCCGTGCAGAGATTAAAGAAGAATTAAATTCCAAGAAGATAGGAGAAGTTCTAATAGGAATAAAATTATAATAAAGAATTATATTCTTTAAAGATAATTTAATTCCAACTCAAACTCCTCCTCAAAGAAGGACTTTGGCCTAGCCCTATAAATAGCAAGGAGATTTCGACAACTTGAGGAGAGAGCAAGAGGGGAAATTTCGACAAGTCCAAGGGAGAAAGCAAGGGGAATTTTCGACAAGCATCTAGGGCAAGGGATTTTCGACAAGCTTCATCTTTTCTTCCTTGTTCGATTGGGTTCATGCTAGGGATTGTTTATCTTGTGTTTCTTTGGAACCTAGCCATGAACTAAATCTACTTGGCTATGGTTATTGTGTTTTGTGGTTGTGAGAAACTATTGGTTTTTGTTTAGGTAATAAGAGTTTGCACTTTTCTATTTCAAGGTTTATTCATTCTTGGTTCTTATTCTTGTTTGCGAGTGAATTGGGAGAGGATCTCGTGATTTCATCTATTTATCTAATATCGGGAGAGTTAGATTCAAGAAACGAATGAATATGATCTTTATTCAATCTAATGATGGTGAAGATTAATCCGGCTTAGGAATAAGTTAAGGATTTCAACGGCTAAGAGGAGCGCAAGATTGGTTGTTGTTCACCCTTGATTCACGCAGGGATGTATTATCAAGGCATGCACAAGTAGCTAGAGTTTCGACTTAGGGATAAGAAGAACCCATTGAAGAACGCTCTGCCGAACCTTGTAGATTGCTGCCCAGACGCCTAAGTAGTTGCCTAACTAGTTGCCCAGGCAACCATCGATTAGTTGCCAAGGCAACCCCGTTGTGCAAGTTGCCACGGCAACTGAGTTGCCCGTGCACTCTTTTACCAAGACAATCCAATCGGCTATCACACCTCAACTCACGATAACCTGGCCTATCTCTCTCTCAATTGATCTCACTTTTCATCTACTTAATTGTTTTCTAGATTAGTTATTAACTTCTATAATCCTTTACTTGTGTTTTTACTTTTTACAGTGCAAGAGACTAGATTCTTGAAGTGGCACCAATCCCTGTGGAGACGATATCTTTTATACTATAACTTGCGACGTGTATACTTGCACATTTGCGTAGCACTTATTACGCGCAACAAGTTTTTGGATTGGCAATAGCGACTTTGTTTTTATTTTCTTGCACTTTCTTTTTATTTTTCTTGTTTAAAATTCAAAGGGCTAACAAACTTTGGTTTTGCATTGGTATATGACCAGGGCGAGACCGACTTCACCAGAATATCCCTTTGATCCAGAAATCGAACGAACCTTACAAAGACTTAGACGAAGGATAAGAGAAGCAATGGAAAATCAAGACGGCAATATGAATCAAGATGTTCGAGCAGGAGAAGGAGTGATTCTTGCACGAAACAGAACTATTCGAGACTATCTTGAAGAAGATCTTGATGGACTTAACCCAGGAGTTGTCGCACCTGAAATTGAAGCCGACCACTTTGAGTTGAAACCCGGTAATGTTTAATATGATCAACACAATAGGTCAATTTGGCGGCTCAGCAACTGAAGATGCATGGCAATATCTGAAATATTTCCTCGAGATTTGCAACTCGTTCAAGATACACGGAGTCACCCCCGATGTCTTACGACTAAGATTATTCCCCCATTCACTGAGGGATAGGGCGAAAGCATGGTTGAATAGCATTCCTGCCGGATCCATAGCATCTTGAACTGATCTTTGTCGTGATTTCCTTGCTAGATTTAATCCCACAAATTTGACTGATAAGCTTCGTAACGACATTACTTCTTTTCGGCAGGCAGATAATGAATCCATGTACGAGGCTTGGGAGCGATATAGAGAACTTCTACACAAATGCCCCTACACGGATTCCCGGTGTGGACTCAAGTAACAATGTTTTACAACGCTGTGAATACACCAACAAGGATGATGCTAGATGCATCGGCAAACGGCATACTCCTAGATAAGTCGCCGGAAGAAGTAATACAAATTTTAAACAGGTTGGCCAAGAATGATTATCAATTCCCATCTACTAGGAGAGTAGGAGTTAGACACCAAGCCACAATACATGAACTAGGATCATCAGATTCAATTTCGGCACAATTGGCCGCTTTAACCAAGATGGTCCAGAACATGCAAAAACCAAACAACACACATGAAGTCAAGAATCCGGAATCCAGCTTCTATGTGGGGAATTACAATCGGAGCAACAACATGATGTCCAATACATACAATCCAGCTTGGAAGAAGCACCCGAATTTCTCATGGAGTAATCCCAACAATGCTCTAAACCAGAACAATCAGAATGCACAAGCATCGGGATTCCAGCAGAATATGCCACGGCAACAGATGCCGCAGCAACAACCGACAACATCTAGTTCTTTGGAAAATTCTCTAAATGCTTTTATGATGAAAACTGAATCTTATATGGCTGAGAATAGTAATTTCATAAAAAGAACTGATGCTTTTATTAACAGGACCGAGATGAGATTGCAAAACCAAGAGGCGACAATCAAATCATTGGAAAATCAAGTCGGACAGTTTGCTCAAAATCTGAATACTAGACCACAAGGAGGTTTACCTAGGGATACTGAAGTCGCAAGAGGAACTGGCCATGAGCAATGTAAGGCGATCACCACTAGAAGTGGCCACCAACTTAGAGAGGTTCAAACCCGCTCGTCAAACAAAACTCCACAAAAAGATCAAGACGAACCTAGCGGCAAAGCCTCAGATGCCGAACCAGGAATTGCCGCGGCAACCGGCAATAAGCATACCTCGGCAACCGACGATAAAGACGCATCGGCAACTTACGATAAGCATGCCTCGGCAACCCAGTTGATAATGCCTCGGCAACTCCAGATGTCCCGGCAATACCGTCAATCAGGTTTCAAACCAATGAAAGGATCGAAGATATCCGACTTCCACCACCATTCCCACAAAGGTTGAAGCGAAAAAAGCAAGAATACGAATTCAAGAAGTTTCTTGATATCCTAAAGCAAGTCCACATCAACTTGCCACTGGTGGAAGCAATTGAACAAATGCCAAACTATGCCAAGTTTCTTAAAGACATTGTGTCCAAAAGAACAAGGCTAGGAGAGTTTGAAACAGTTGCCGCGACAGAGGGATGCATGGCAATGTTGCACAATCGTATGCCACCCAAGTTGAAGGATCCCGGAAGTTTCACAATACCATGTTCCATTGGAAATTACTATGTAGGGAAAGCATTATGCGACCTTGGGGCTAACATAAACTTGATGCCTAAATCGGTTTTCCAGAAGCTAGGAATCGGGAAGGCAAGACCTACAACAGTTATGCTGCAGCTAGCCGACAGATCCTATGTGCATCCAGAGGGAAAAATCGAGGACATACTGGTAAAAGTTGATAAATTTATTTTTCCCGCTGACTTTATTGTTTTGGATTGTGAAGCAGATGAGCATGCACCCATCATTCTCGGGAGACCATTCCTAGCAACAGGGAGAACCTTGATTGATGTTGAAAAGGGAGAACTCACAATGAGGGTGAATGACCAGCAAGTTAAACTAAATGTGTTCCAAACACTAAGGCATGCCGATGATCCAGAAGAATGCCAACTTCTGCATGCCACGGCAGAGTTTAACTTCTCGATGAGGAATTTAGTTGCCTCGACAACTACATTGCCGATCACGAGGAACCTGAGGAGTATGAAGCACCGGTTGATGAGGAACAACAAGAAGAGGCAAATTGGCTAGTCAACCAACCATGTACATACTTTGAACCACTGGACTACTCAGTTAAGGAAGGTAAGCTCGAAAAACCCTCTATTGAATAACCACCAATTCTTGAGTTGAAACAATTGCCAGAGCAACTAAAATATGTATACTTAGGGACCGATAATACTTTGCCTGTAATTATTTCTTCTAAGTTACAGCCTGAGCAGGAAAAGAAGCTGATCAAGATGTTGAAGCTACACAAAAAGGCAATAGGGTGGGCAATTGCCGACCTGAAGGGAATTAGCCCGGCGGTGTGCATGCACAAGATCTTGTTGGAAGATGACCACAAACCTTCAATTGAGGCCCAGAGAAGACTGAATCATGCCATGAAAGGGGTTGTAATGAAAGAAATCATCAAGTAGCTTGATGCCGATATTATATACCCTATCTCTGATAGTACGTGGGTAAGTCCGGTACAATGTGTACCGAAAAAGGGAGGTATAACAGTGGTAAGCAATGAAAATAATGAACTTATCCCAACCAGGACTGTGACCGGTTGGAGGGTTTGTATGGACTATCGAAAGCTAAACAAAGCCACTAGGAAAGATCACTTCCCATTACCCTTTATTGATCAAATGCTTGACCGTCTTGCAGGTAAACCCTTTTATTGTTTTCTTGATGGTTATTCAGGTTACAATCAGATTGCCATAGCACCAGAAGATCAAGAAAAGACAACTTTCACATGCCCATACGGTACTTATGCCTTCCGAAGGATGCCGTTCGGATTGTGTAATGCCCCGACAACCTTCCAAAGATGCATGATGGCACTCTTTTCAGACATGGTCAAAGACTTCCTTGAGATCTTCATGGATGATTTTTCAGTTTTTGGTAATGACTTCGACGGCTGTCTCGAAAATTTAGAGAGGGTGTTGGCAAGATGCGAAGAAACGGATTTAGTCCTCAATTGGGAGAAATGCCACTTTATGGTAGATGAAGAAATAGTGCTCGGCCACAAGATTTCATCCAAGGGAATTGAAGTAGACAAAGCCAAGGTGGACGTGATCGAGAGATTACCCCCACCAAATTCGGTTAAAGGAATTCGAAGTTTTCTCGGACATGCAGCTTTTTACAGGAGGTTCATTCATAATTTTTCTAAAATCACTAAACCCTTGTGTAATCTGCTTGAACAGGATAATGTCTTCGATTTTGATGATTCTTGCAATCAAGCATTCGAAACCCTAAAGAAAAAGCTTACCTCGGCACCCATTGTCGTTCCACCAGATTGGATGCTACCTTTTGAGCTCATGTGTGATGCAAGTGATTTTGCGGTAGGAGCAGTCCTAGGCCAACGCACAGGTAAGACCTTCCATGTGATATACTACGCTGGTAAAACTCTTAATGGTGCTCAAGTGAATTACACAACAACGGAGAAAGAGTTACTAGCTGTAGTTTTCGCATTTGACAAGTTCCGATCCTATTTAATTGGTACAAAGGTAATTGTTCATACGGACCATTCGGCAATCAAATACTTATTTGCTAAAAAGGATGCTAAACCTCGTTTGATTCGTTGGATATTACTTTTACAAGAATTTGATATTGAAATTAAGGACAGGAAATGAACAGAAAATCAAGTGGCCGATCACTTATCACGTTTGGAACGCAATAGGGAGGAGGACGCGGATCTAGAGATATGCGATGCATTCCCGGATGAACAAATTCTAGTTGCCCCGGCAACCCTCAACGCCTCGGCAACCCTAGACGCCTCGGCAACCCTTGACGCCTCGGCAACCCTCGATGCCTCGGCAACCATGGATGCACACGCTTCGGCAACTCTCGAAGCCGCAACAGTCTTTGACGCGCACGCCTCGGCAATCTTGGGAGCAGCCGCCACGGCAGCACATGCCTCGGCAATACCCTGGTACGCGAATTTAGTTAATTTCCTTGTTTGTGGTATTTTTCCTTATGGCATTAATCACCAAGGGAAGAAGCGGTTCCGCCATGATGCTAAGCATTACTTTTGGGACGAGCCTCTTTTGTTTAAACAATATGCAGACCAGGTTATACGCCGATGTGTCCCTGAAGAAGAACAACAGAATGTACTCCGGCAATGCCATTCTTCACCCTATGGAGGACATTTTGGAGGAACTCGTACCGCGGCCAAAGTCTTGCAATCCGGTTTGTATTAGCCAACATTGTACAAAGATGCCCAAGACTTTTACAAGCAATGTGATTGTTGCCAGAGGACGGGCAATATCTCTAGACGACATGAGATGCCACTCCAGAACATCATCGAGGTGGAACTGTTCGATGTATGGGGGATCGACTTTATGGGACCTTTCCCATCTTCATTCGGCAACCTCTACATCTTACTTGCTGTCGACTATGTGTCTAAATGGGTAGAGGCAGCTGCAGTTCCCAACAACGATTCCAAGACCGTGCAACGATTCCTGCAGAAAAACATATTTACACGGTTTGGGATACCGAGAGCAATTATCAGCGACGAAGGCAAGCATTTTGACAACAGACTAATTGCCAAGATGTTGCAACGCTTCGGCATATCACACAAGATCGCCACGGCATATCACTCACAAACCAACGGGCAAGCAGAAATCTCCAACCGGGAATTGAAGGGTATACTCGAGAAAGTTGTAAATCCCTCAATGAAGGATTGGTCATTAAGACTAGATGACGCACTTTGGGCATATCGCACTGCATTCAAAACACCCTTAGGTATGTCCCCCTTCTGACTTGTCTATGGTAAAACATGTCATCTACCGGTGGAAATCGAGCACAAGGCATACTGGGCAATCAAGACCGTGAATATAGATTGGGAAAGTGCCGGACAAAAGCGTTTGATGGATCTCAATGAGATAGAAGAATTTTGTGCACTCGCCTATAACAATGCACGAATCTACAAGGAGAAAACAAAATGATGGCACGACAAGAAACTATTGCCACGACAATTCACGCCAGGGCAACTAGTTCTCCTATTCAATTCTCAGCTAAAACTTTTCCCGAGAAAGCTAAAATCAAGATGGTCGGGACCATTCAAAGTCGTCAAACCATTCTCCCATGGTGTTGTGATAATCAAGTCCATCTCTGACAACCATGAATTCAAAGTTAATGGACAAAGATTGAAGCACTACAATGGTGCCCATGTGGAACGTAACAAATAAGTGGTCAACTTAGGAGATGCATGAGCATGCTCTCCTTTCAATATTTTCTTTTTCTTTTTATTTTCATTTTTATTTTTAGGAGATATTTTATTTTTCTTCATTATTTTTAGTTTTCAGGTTTTCTTTGTTTTCTTTTTCACAACAAGACTCACAACTACTATGCTAAGGAAATTTACTGCCGAGATCCTTGCCCCGACAACCAATGAAGAAGATGCCGCGGCAACCTACATCGTGCCTTCACAAGCTGATGCCACGACAACCAACCCTGAAGATGCCACGGCAACCAAAGCTAAAGACATCCCGGCAACAAGAAAACAACCATCGCATTCAAGCAAGAGAATCAAGACATCGACCAAAAGGAAACTAATCATCTACGATGATGAACTCTCGGAGTAAGTCCTCGTATGCATTTTTATTTTAATTTTAATTTTTATTTTTATTTTTTCGTTATTTTTATGCATGCATTGAGGATAATGCCTCACTCGAGTTTGGGGGGGATTGTTATTAGTAGTTACCATGTTTAATTACATTAATCGTAAGTATTACATTTAGGATACATAAATTGCTTGCCATGCCTTTAATTGGAACAATAATTGCTTAGATTTGATGAATATTCGATGATGACTTTGCCAATGCACTTAATTGATAGAATTTTTATTCTAGGATAACTATGGAAAAACTTAGAATTTTACTATGATGCTAAATTTGATAAAACATTGTTGTGGTTTGATTGATTTAAGGAATTCTAGTGAACTTAGGTTGATAATTAACAAATTGGGGGATTAGAATAAAAATTGGATGAATGCTAGAGGTGCCCGAAATTGGCTCTAGCATGTGCAAAAAAAATTTCACTAGAGGTGCCTGAAACTGGCTCTAGGATGTGTTAAAAAAAATTTAACTAGAGGTGCCCGAAACCGGCTCTAGTCGATTAAATTAACTTAATAAAACTAAAAACAAAACACTAGAGGTGCCCAAAACTGGCTCTAGTTAAAACATGTTAAAAAGAACCCAATGAAGTAATTTGAAAACCTCTTGTTTGCATAGGATCCGAAAAATCAACTTGCACACAACTTCGCACACACTCACAAGCATTATAGTTTGATTCCGAGTAACTCCTAAGTTTTCCAAAAAATAAAAAGCCAATCATACTTTGTGCCCCGGTTCAGAGAATTGAAATCAAGTTCAAAGCTAAGTTTGTGAAAATTGAAGTCTTGGCAGGTAATTATGAGTTTGCATTGCTTGAGGACAAGCAATAGTTCAAGTTTGGGGTGTGATAAGTGTTCAAAAGTACTATTTTTCTTACCCTTTTTACTCATATTATTGTTAGACTTAGGCTCATATTAGTTGCATAATTATCTATTCATGCATTAATCCATGTTTCCTTCCATCGTTGAGCTTGATTACATAACTTGGTAGTTTTTGTGGAAAAGATGCTGCTTTGGTGTGCTTTGTGTGTGTATGTGCAAGATCACTTGCCAAAGCAATGCCGAGCTAGTTGCCAGGGCAATGCATGAAGGATATGCCGAGCTAGTTGCCAGGGCAATGCATGAAGGAGACGCCAAGCCAGTTGCCATGACAATTGTCGACAAAGAGAAAATGCAATAGGGATGTCGAAATTAATGACTTTACAAGCCCAATATGACATGGAGCAAGGCCCAAGCCCAAAGGAATTTGATTGCCATGCAGAGATTAAAGAAGAATTAAATTCCAAGAAGATATGAGAAGTTCTAATAGGAATAAAATTATAATAAAGAATTATATTCTTTAAAGATAATTTAATTCCAACTCAAACTCCTCCTCAAAGAAGGACTTTGGCCTAGCCCTATAAATAGCAAGGAGATTTCGACAACTTGAGGAGAGAGCAAGAGGGGAAATTTCGACAAGTCCAAGGGAGAAAGCAAGGGGAATTTTCGACAAGCATCTAGGGCAAGGGATTTTCGACAAGCTTCATCTTTTCTTCCTTGTTCGATTGGGTTCATGCTAGGGATTGTTTATCTTGTGTTTCTTTGAAACCTAGCCATGAACTAAATCTACTTGGCTATGGTTATTGTGTTTTGTGGTTGTGAGAAACTATTGGTTTTTGTTTAGGTAATAAGAGTTTGCACTTTTCTATTTCAAGGTTTATTCATTCTTGGTTCTTATTCTTGTTTGCGAGTGGATTGGGAGAGGATCTCGTGATTTCATCTATTTATCTAATATCGGGAGAGTTAGATTCAAGAAACGAATGAATATGATCTTTATTCAATCTAATGATGGTGAAGATTAATCCGGCTTAGAAATAAGTTAAGGATTTCAACGGCTAAGAGGAGCGCAAGATTGGTTGTTGTTCACCCTTGATTCACGCAGGGATGTATTATCAAGGCATGCACAAGTAGCTAGAGTTTCGACTTAGGGATAAGAAGAAACCATTGAAGAACGCTCTGCCGAACCTTGAAGATTGCTGCCTAGACGCCCAAGTAGTTGCCCAGGCAACCATCGATTAGTTGCCAAGGCAACCCCGTTGTGCAAGTTGCCACGGCAACTGAGTTGCCCGTGCACTCTTTTACCAAGACAATCCAATCGGCTATCACACCTCAACTCACGATAACCTGGTATATCTCTCTCTCAATTGATCTCATCTTTTCATCTACTTAATTGCTTTCTAGATTAGTTATTAACTTCTATAATCCTTTACTTGTGTTTTTACTTTTTACAGTGCAAGAGACTAGATTCTTGAAGTGGCACCAATCCCTGTGGAGACGATATCTTTTATACTATAACTTGCGACGTGTATACTTGCACATTTGCGTAGCACTTATTACGCGCAACACTTAGGAACTTGAGTAGGGTTTCTAGAAAGAGTTCTGAAAGGTGGTTTTTTGTGTTTGAAATATTCGAAGAATGTACGAACGCAGACTTCGGTATATTGAATCTGCGGGCCATCTTGGGAAACTTTTATTTCCCACATAAACTTATCTTCTTTTAGTATGTTTTGTTATATGCAATGTATTTTTATATGAATGAGATTTATTGTTTCTCCTCTTTTAATTTCATGCGAATTCGAATAAGTAGCGAACTATATTTTCATGTGTGTTCACATGTTAATGTTTGCTTAGTTAGAAGGACCGTCATTCGCCCATGTGTAGTCTTTTTAATTATGTTATCTTTGAAACTTTGAGACTTTATTTCTATCTTTGTTCTTACGAATATCGTATTTTCTGGGAGCAACAAATGCTTATACGATTATTTATGAACCTCTACTTTGGAGTGACTATCGTTTGTGTGATTTATAGTTTTATGCCTACTTACATCGCTCACTCGGGGCAGCATCACTCGCCTAGGGAGGCGGGAGAGTTCGTTTTACGTCGTTCTTGTAGAACGACATAACTTCTTTCAAAGTATATTATTCACATAGTTTACCTTGTTTTGGGAGGATTCTTGCCCCCGAGTGAGATAGTCTTGATCACTATATTTTTATTCGCACATTCATTAATGTATTATTTATCACACGCTTATTTGGAAGTGGAAGATACTTAGCCTTCTTTTTGAATTTATGGTAAGTGTAATTTGGAGGGGCAAGAGATCAATGTAATATGTTCACTAGTGCTAGCATTTTATTCTTCTTGTGTGTAAATAGTTTGGCTCTTCTTGGAAGTGGCAATGGCGGATGCTTTACTATGCACACTTACTTGGAAGTGGCTAGCAAACCTTTACTTTGACGGACACTTTACTATGCACAGTTACTTGGAAGTGTGGCGTGAACCTTTATTTTGGCGAATGCATTACTATGCACACTTACTTGGAAGTGGCTAGCGAACCTTTACTTTGGCGGACGCTTTACTATGCACACTTACTTAGGAGTGGCTAGTGAACCTTTATGTTGGCGAACACTTTACTATGCACACTTACTTGGAAATGGCTAGCGAACCTTTATTTTGGCGGACTCTTTACTATGCACACTTATTTGGAAGTGACTAGCGAACCTTTATTTTAGCGGACGCTTTTCTATGAACACTTACTTGGAAGTGGCTAGCGAACCTTTATTTTGGCGGACGCTTTACTATGTACACTTACTTAGAAGCGGTTAACGATCCTTTCAAATTCGCACGCTTACTTGGAAGCGGCGTGACATTCTTTTTAATTCAAAAGGCATTATCGGCAATCTTATTAAGTTAGCAACTTTATTAAGCTTGGAGCACACAAGCAACAATAGATTTCCCTTTATTTTTTATGTTTAGTAATTATGTCACCATATTTCATGACCTATCTAGGAATTGATTGAACTCTCGAAGATCCCAACCAAACAATCTGTTAAGGACAGAGATATCAACCAATAATATACATGAATTAACCAGCAAAGTAGTATTGAACATGGTTACATGTGAGAGTAAAATAAGAGGTTGAAAAGTCAAGACACAAAGATATGTTTAGACATGAACACTAGAATATTATCCTATATGTATATGTGTGTATATAAAATGAGTAAATCTATGTAGAGCAAATTCAAAACGTTTAATAAAAGAATACAATTTTGTCTACCCTTTAAATCACTAATGAATATGTTAGAACCAAATCATAATAGATATGAAATCTAAACCCATGTCTATCATGTCAAATCATCAAGAATAATAAAATGAATGCGGAAGCGTACCTGAATTAATCGATAGATGAAAACCTTGAATCCTTTGATGAAGATCGCCTAAAAGGTGATTGTGATCTTCCAAGAAGATAGGTTAGCCGTTGCCGTAAAACCTCTATGATAGGGACAAGAGTAATACAAGTTAACCTATTTCTTGGGGACCACTACCTCTTTATATAGTTGATTATTAAATTAACTATTAAATATTTATAATTTTGCCCCTCATTGAATTATAAATATATCTTACGGTATTTACACTTTTATTTCCATGACACTTTAATACCTATGACATGCCTAACATAATTGGTCACTTGATTTTGTGTCATACTTTATAATAGCATCATACATTTTACATATGTGCCCACAATTGCGAATTTTAATCCAACAATCTCCCACTTGGGCAACATATGTTTCCTGACAAATGTACAACCTTATGAGCTCAAAAATTACTATTATATAATAGGAATTCTATAACAATCTCGTCCATCAACTATACTCATATAGGATCAAAGCAGCCTTTGCCATATTTGTCATGACTAGACCCATCAATGATCACATATACAAGTATAGTCAAATGACATAGATCAATCATGGATGTGTAGCATGGAAAATTATATGAAATGTGAACCGAACATGTCTATTTCCAACTGGTCCTCCTAAACCTTAGTGAGATCAAACTTTATTAAATTCAGGGTGTACATAAACTAAAAGAACTTTATTTTTTCATAAAATAATCTTAAAATATCCTTAAACTAAAGTAATCAGAATTGTGTCTAAACCGAATGAGCATTTTTTAAATTACAAACTCCCACTAAAATCGAATATCCTTAAATAACATTACACCCACATGAGTAGTGTGCTCATGAAAGACCTAAGGTAATAATTTCTTAATAAGCGCGCAATTATGGAGTTTATACCAGCATGCTCTATAGATACATAACCACTCTGAATTTTCTTTAACAACTAGGAACTTAATATTTATGTGCTTTAAATTTGAAGTGTTCCTATTGTTTATAGAATAAATGAATGCGTATTTATTGTCACAAAATAACCGAAGTGGTCTTTCTATTCAATCTATAATTAGTAGCTCATGTGACAAAATTCTTTTGCATCAATTTTCTAATAGAATCGAAGTTTGTAAACTTGATGATCTCTAACTTACCAGAACTCCGATATATGAGTATGTAATTTTTTGTTCTCTAAACATATCTCATAACCATATTGGCTACTATCCAATGGTTCAAACTAGAATTGCTTAAATATTTGTCTAACATTCCAACAATGTATGCAATATCCAAACGCCTACATACTTGAGCATAAATTAAATTCTCAATAGATTATGCACATGGAATCTTTTATATTTTTTTTAAATTTCAAGGATATTTTTAGGGCATTGAGTACGACTAAATTTGTCTTCTTTAGCAATATGGGTATCACTTGGTTTACTCCCACTAAACTGTAGTATATACAATTGTGAACCAAATTTATCTCAAAACCAAATGAGATAAACAATATAAAATTTATAATTTCATAAATGGGAGCCCAAATTAAGCTCATAGATGAATTTCTTTAATTTACATATCATTGATTTTGTATCATTAGACACAAATCTATGATTGTACCATATAATTTGTTTCTTCAATGTCACCATTGAAAGACACAAGCTTAACATCCATCTTATGTAGCTCAAGATTAAAATAAGCAACAAGCGTTATGATTATCTTAAAAGAGTCTTTCAATGAAACTTGAGAGAAAGTCTTCACAAAATCAATGTCTTCTTTTAGAGTATATCTTTTAGATACAAGATATGCTTTATACTTATACACATTATCATTTGCATCCCTCTTGGTTTTAAATAGTCATTTACAACCAATTGGTTTGCACCTTTAGGTAATGAGACAAGTTCTTAAACTTTATTGTCTTGCATAAAATTATATTCTTCTTGAATTATACCAATCCACTTTTGAGAGTTAAAATTTTTATGGTCTGATAAAAATATGATTGAGTCATTTTCTATCATTCCATTGTTATCCTTATTTTCTTGAGGAAATACAATATAATAATCTCAAATAGTATTTCTCGTTCCTCTCGTGGACCTCTTTAATGACACATGTTTTTTTAGGTTGTTAAGTTTGTTCTTCTAAAACAATTATTTTATCTTGAATGAGAGTTGTTGACATTGTTTTGCTGAGGTACTTGATTCACTTCTTGATTGATGATAGGTGTGAAAACCTAAACATCGTCAAAAGTGATAGTAGAAATTAAATTATAATCCAATTTCTCCTCAAAATCAATGTATCTAACCTTATTTCTCCCTCCAAACTCAACATCCTATAAAAATTATATATTTCTCCTTAAATAATTCATAATTGTGGGATCATAAAACTTACAGCCCATGGATCACTCAAAATAACCGAAGTAGTTGCTCGCTTTTGAAGTTTAATTTCTTCACATGTGCCTTAACTTAAACAAAAGAATCAACACTTTGTAACTTATTGTTGTTTCTTTTGCGTAGGACCCTTAGCAACTTTATTATAATATTTTCTTTTATCCCTCATATTCTTCTAGACACTAACTAAATGAGCACTAACCAAATGAGTACTTTTACACTTATATTGCTTCAACTTTTCTTCATTTTTAACACAATGAGAAATGAGCTCAATTAAAGCCTATTTCTTCTTTTTACGGTTGTAACCATTTTTTTAAATTGGTTAAACTATATAGGAAGCGGTACCAAAAGCATAAAACAAACAATTTTTAGAAAGTTTGATCTTATGTGCCTTAAATTTTGAAGCAATATTAAACATTTTCACAATGTACTCCTTCACATTTCCTTGACCCTTATACTTGACAGACGTCAAAGAAGGTATAAGTGATGTCATCTTAACCTTAATGTTTTGGGTAAAATATTTCTTAATTTCGTCAAAGAAACCATTAGTATGAGTAATCTCTTTAGATTTGTGCTCCAAAAGACATCTAGAATGTTGTGCTTTGTGATCATTAGACTCAAGCGATTCGAACGATCTCACCTCTCAAAATACCTTTTTATGGGTGCTTATCGCAGTGAGAAGTGCAAAATGTTCTTTCCTTAGTGCAAAGTCTATGTTCATACATCCAAGTACTATATGTAAGTGTCTTTTCTATTACTTGAAATTAGTTTCACTAAACATGAGTGTAGAATGTATATTAATAGATATTGTGACAGAGAAAGATAATTAACTAAATATAGAACAAAAATAAATTAATAAAATAAAAACAAGCTCACATAAATATTCATAAGCAAACAAATAAATTCAAAATAATGGCTAGTTTCCCTCAAGATACCAAGCACAATATTAATATCAAGTCTTTGGACAGTAATATTAACTGTAAGTGGTACTCTTGTTGTAGCAATCAAACATTGACAATAAACTATGTCAAACAATAGATTAATCTTTGGACTAACGTATTGCTTACATAAAATACCTTATAATTGTCACATATTTATCGCCACAGTTGTCGTTGTAATTCTGCCAAATATTAACTTTCCTTTGGGCCAATTAATAAACGCATGAATTACAAAAACTCATAATTAACTTAATATTTTAAATAAACTAATCTACAAAAAGCAGTCACTTTGGTGACATTATGTCTCAATTAATCTATTAAAATATTAGACATCCGAAGCCAAAATATGAATTTAATTATTTCAAAATATTTGTCTTAATTTTATCTTTCAATCAAATTAAAAGATAACCAAAATAATAATAAATTTGAATAAGGTAAACCTCATATCAAGATACCGAACACTCCATTAATATTTCATCTTTGGACAAAATATTAACTTGCAAGTGATATCTTGGTACAGTAATCAAACATTGATAATAAGAACATGTCAAACAGAAATCTTTCTTTGGGCAGATTTATTGCTCACATATAAAACTAAATAATTATCACATGTTTATTACTACAGTTGCACATGTAATAATATTAATTATTAACATTCCTTTGAGCTGATTAATACTAACATAATCCGACTTACATGCACAAAACCTTCTATATATTAAAATAAAATAATTTCTACAATAGAGGCCACTTTGGTGACTTAATGTTTCAATTAGTTTATCTTAAAATATATAATATAAATATAATGATATTCAAATTTAAAATTTTGTAACAATCAAAAATAAAATTTCTAATAACACTTAAGTTTTTGAAATAACCCGAAATAAGGTTGTCTATATGGGGCTATCAGAAATCGAAAAAACCGAAATCTTTGACTGTTTCTCAAAAAATTCCTTAAGCATGCATTTACCAAAATAAAACTTGAATTCAAAACAACCAATCTTTAACTTAAATTAAATATATATATATATATATATATATCATATAAATGGATAATTCATAAAATGATCACATTAAACTTTAATATGTTTATATAACCTAATGATCAAAATTGAAATTCTTGGTCAAACTGAATAGAATATGAATTTCGTAAGATTAATAACATGTTTTCCAAAACCAAATGTATATTACGTATATAACATTAATTGCATAATTAAGCATAGTGTGAAATAAATTTAAGCCAAAGGTTCTGTTCAAAACTAAACAAGATTTAACAAATTCAACCGTAATTTATTAGACTAATCCGAATATAAAGCTTCGAGAGCTAACTTAATTATAAAGTTTTCAAGTAATAGTAAATTTACCACGACGAAGTTCAAGTCCAAGTCAAACTTTTTTTTAATTACCAACTTTCAGAACTAAAATTTTTGATCAATCTGAATTAAATATAAATCTCATAGATAACATTAGCTGCATATACTTTTCAAAACTAAAATCAAACCAAATACATAATCAGAAAACCTTACTATAGCTTTATGTCATTATATCAAATATATATCAATAATTACGAAGATCTGGAGCTCTGAACCTTAACTTATAAACTTTCAACATACCCATTTGTTTGCTAAGTCCTGAACAGATTACTAAAACATCTCATTCTCTCGATTCTTAATTGAATAAGAAGAAGAAAAACTGAAGGAAAGAAGATCAAAAGCAAACAACAATAAACTATCAAAAAAATTAAATCACAAGGTCAAAATTATGTTTAGCATTTCATCAATCCAAATCTAAAATAATTAATCTAACCGATCATCAATCCCAACAAAACTGAACCAATCTAATTAAATATGTATGTTATAGTATTAATGATATATATAAAAAAAACATGAATGGTTTCACCATATGCATTATGATAAACCTAACTTCATAAACGTTTGTGCATTCACACTATGCATTCATTGCAGAGGTGGCAAACGAGTCATTCGGGTCATTTCGGTTCGGGTCATTTCGAGTCTGATATTATTCGGTTCAAATTCAGTTTCAGTTCGGTTTAGTTCGGTTCGGTTTTAGTTCGGGTTTATTGTGATTCGGGTCATTACGGGGCGGTTGATTTTTGGTTCGGTTACTTTACACCCTATATATAGATTTATAAAGTCAATATATTTAACTTTTTGGTGAGTTGTGCGGTTTTTCATATCATATATTTATTTATTTCTATTAATATCTTTTCTATATTTCGAGTTGTCTTTGGTTTGAGTCTATTCGGTTCGGGTCCATTCGGTTCAGGTCTATTCGGTTCAGTTGAAAATCGGTTCGGGTCCATTTCGGTTCAACTAAAATTCGGATCGGTTTCGGTTTGGTTCGATTTGTTTCGGTTTCTGATCAAATTTCGGGTTATCATGTTCGGGTCGATTTTGGGTCTTGGTTCGGGTAAATAAGTTCGATTTTCGGGTCTCGGGTCAAGTTTGCTAGGTCTAATTCATTGTTTCTACCTTATGGCAGTGACAATTTTATCCATAGGTAGAGATTGAATACACCACTCGAAATAAACATCCCTAGAAGTGTGATGTTTGATAATTTATGATAGCATAAATATATATGATAAACCCTAACAAAATTCTCAATTCTTAAATAAGGATATGCACAAAGCTGCAAGAAATAATCAAAACCATAAACACATCAAGGGTTTTAATCGATTAATCAACGAATCGATTGTAATTACCATAAAACTTTAAAATTGTATTCATAAGGACGAATCAATTCAAAATAGAGAATATCATTGGGATCTTAAGGATTCAACATGACAAGTCCCTGATGCCACTTCTTAGAACCAAATCATAATAGATATGAAATCTAAACCTAGGATCTATCATGTCAAATTATCAAGACCAATAAACTGAATGCGGAAGCGTACCTGAATTAATCGATGGATGAAAACCTTGAATCCTTTGATGATCGCCTAAAAGGTGGTTGTGGTCTTCCAAGAAGATAGGTTAGTCATTGCCGTAAAACCTCTCTGACGAGGACAAGAGTAATACAAATTAACCTATTTCTTGGGGACCACTACCGCTTTATATAATTGATTATTAAAAGAACTATTAAATATTTATAACTCTGCCCCTCATTGAATTATAAATATATCTTACGGTATTTACATTTTTATTTCCATGACACTTTAATACCTATGACACGCCTAACATAATTGGTTATTTGATTTCGTGTCATATTTTATAATAGCATCATACATTTTACATATGTGCCCACAATTGTGGATTTTAATCCAACATAATATATTCACAACCATATGCCTCTATTATTGCTTATGTTTCTTCTTCTTAGTCGTTTGGTCGAACCGTCAAAATTCATAGTTGAAACCACTATCGCGGTTATCTGTTTTGACAGCTAAATAAAATAGTTCATATACGGGGATTTTATGCAAGGTGTCACGGACCAAAGTTTTTGGACCGAGACATTAGCGCGAGCAACAAATAGGGAGGTTGTGCGCAATGCAACGGGCGTGTCAAATGTTGCCCAACACTCGGAGAATGGCGAGGACCATACCTTTGGGACCGAGGCGTTAGCGCAAGAATCAGCCAAAGAGAGTTTGCGCGGTGGAACGGGCTTGCCAAGACCATCACACTTGGCCCGGCACTTGAAGAATGCTAAAGAGCCCGCAAGCCCACAAGACTTAGCCAAATCCATGGAGGATTCAGGAGGGTAAATTGGTCAAAGCATTATCCATTTATTTGAATATAATGTATAGATAATGTTTGTGATAATTAGAGATTTGAATTTGAGATTTGATCAGATAAGATAAGATAAGATCAATCTCGACCGTCGATGTAATTTAAACTGAGCCGTTGGATGTAGGGGAGTTCAACTATAAATAGAGGCTCCCTCCTCACTTGTAAATCACTTCACTTCATTCATTCAGTTCACTTCACTTGAGTAATACAAGAAGCATTTACTCTAAAACTCTTTCTATTGTTCTTGGTTGTTCTTGAGTGTTCTTCGTTGTTCTAGCTGCCAATCTCTTTCCGTTGTTCTTTGATTAGCTTTCGCTTAGAACGATCTTTCGTTCGAGGGCTTCGAGGAGTGTTCGATCTTCCAGAGCGAGAATCCTGGTTGAGTTAGGTGTTTGTCGAGAGATCTTCACCTAAGACCGTGACAAGGTACTTCAGGGTGACTTAGTCGATGTTTCAACCGAGAAAGCGACTAAGGTCCGGCACGATTCGTCTGGCAAAGGTCTAGCCCGCGACACAAGTGGTGTCAGTGACGAGATCCATCGAATCCTGGAGTGCTAGTCGAAGCCGTTGTCGAGCAGGAGTACTCACAAGGCTGGTTGAAGGCTGACTTAGGCGTAGGAATCGATCGACGGCGTCGAAGGCGTCTAAGGCCGCACGGATCAGCTAGAGTCAAAATCTAGCCCCGTGACAGTTGGTATCAGAGCCAAAAGGCGGTAGCTGATAGTTGGTATCAGAGACGAGCGGTGGTAGCTGGTAGCCGGTAGCCAGGTTCCGTGATAGTTGGTATCTGAGTGAGTGGTGAAAGTTGGTTGCTGGTAGCTGGTAGCCAGGTTCCGTGATAGTAGGCATCGGAGCAAAGTTCTGCTGATAGTTGGTGTCAGAGTTGAGCGGTGATAAGTTGTTATCAAAGACGGTAGCGGGTTCCGTGACAGTAGGCATCGGAGCGAAGTCTTGCTGATAGTTGATATCAGAAAGAGCCGTGAGAGTTGGTAACAGAGAGAGCCACGAGAGGTGGAATCGGAGAAGTGCCGTGATAAGCGCTATCCGAGCGAGTCAAGGAAGGGACTTGCGTTCGAGCCAGCTCGCAGTTGCAGTCAAGCGTGGTGGTGACTTGTGTTCAAGCCAACTTGCAGGTGCAGTCAAGTGTGGTGGATTCCAGCTTGCAGGTGCAGTCAAGTGTGGTGAGTTCCAGCTTGTAGTTGCAGATAAGCGTGGTGGTGGTTTGCGTTCGAGTTAGTCGAAGTGATCAGGGATCAGACTAGTTCGTGGCAAAGTGGTGATTGAGATGGCACCAAAGAAGAAGACACTGACAATGGACGATGTAAGAAAGACACTGAACGAATTTGACGAGAGGAGCAACCGTCTTGAAAATAAGGTACACTCGAATCTTGAATTCATAACAGCTGTAGAGGCTTGGGTCGATAAACTCTTGGACTTCAAGAAGGAGGCCGAGATGGTGTTTGAAGAGTTGGAGTCAGTAAACCTTGAGAAGCTGGGTTCGTTGGATATTGAGATGTTAGAGTCTCTAGAAGGGATCCGGGAGGAGGTTCAATGGGCTCTTAATGGCTTGGATGTGAAGATATCTGAGCGTGGCGATTCCTTAGAGGCTACAGTGGAAACTCTAAGAGAAGAGGCCAAAAAGACCCGGAGTGTTGTGGAGTCACGTCTTGAAAAGTTAGAGTCCATGGAGGGCAAGTTCAATGACGAGACGCAACGCATCCTCAACGAATTGGAGGTAGTTCGAGAGAGTTGTGCTTGTGAAGCCAAGATGGTGGATTTGCAAAAAGCGGAGAGTTCTTCCAAGGAGGAAACCGCGAAGGAGATCCAAGAAGTTCTCAACTCAGTGTACGAGAAGTTGAACCAACAAGGTAATTCCCTTCAAGATGCAGTGGAGGCAATGAAGGTGGAATTGGAGTCGTTGGGAAAGAGGGTTTGTAGACTTGAGAAACCGAGGAGGAGGCCAAGCGGACCCAAGGTGTTTTGAGTCCCGTCTTGACGAGGTAGAGTCCATAGATGACCAGTTCAAGGACGAGACACGAGAAGTTCTCAACAAGTTGGTGACTGTTCGAGGGAGTAATGCGAGTGAAGCTAAGATAGAAGCTTTGCGAAAAGAAGTGGATGAGCTCAAGAGGGAGCTGCTCAGTTGCAAGACGGCAATGAGCGAATGTGATGCGCTCAAGACCTTCTTAGAGGGATTTAGACCGGGGCGAAGCTCGCAGAGAGCAGGAGATGCCCAGAGACTTTTCGAGGCTTTCGTTGTTGCCGAACCTCGACCGAGCCCCGCAGAATGCAAGCAGCGAGTGTTGAGTCAACCATGCCCAGTTCGAGAGACAAGGGAATGGTGAGGCTAAGTCCGTGCGAAAAGAAGGGGAGCAAGAAGTTGAAGTGCTACTTTTGTGATGGTCCTCATTTGATAAGGGGATGTCCCGAGAAGAACCGCCTAGCTGCCATGGTGAAGACAGACAGACGAAGTCGAAGGGAGAAGTAGCGAGACTTGGGGCGATTGCGAGGGTCAATGCCGCCAAGCAAAGGGAGAGCCGTGGTTCGACTACGAGTGCCAAAGTAGTCCAGCCAGTGATGAGACTTGGTGCGATAGCAAGTGAGGAAGCTGTCAAGCCGAGGGTAAAGACGAGGCAATTGAGGTGTTACCGGTGTAAGGGACCTCATAAGTTGCGGAGATGCCCGTTTCGAGCCAAGTGGTCCGAGGGACAGGACAAGGCCAAGAGTAAAGAGCCTGTGAAACTTGGTTCCGAGTTGTCTAGTTCTGCCAAGGTAAGCGGAGACCATGAGCAGAATGGGTTGAAGATGTCTGGGAAGGCTGGGAAAGAGCTTGCCGAGAATGTTCGGAGCGAAAGAACATTACTTTTGAGACGATACGAGTGTCGGGGGGCTGAGCCGTCGAGGGACATAGCAACCGTTAAGATGCCACCTATGGGCAAGGTGGGAAAGAAGCGAAGGACTTCGAGGAAGAAGTGTCGACGCAAGTTGAAGCAACTAGAGTGTTACCAGTGTAAGGGGCCTCACAAATTGCGAGATTGCCTGGATCGAGTCAAGCCATCCAAGGAGTTGGGTGAGCCAGAAGAGAGCGAGGCTGTATCGCTTGATCCGATAACGTCGAGTTCTGCCAAGGCCAAGGGGGACCGGAAGCAGAAAGGGGTGACCATGTCCGAGAAGGCTACTGAGAAGCTTGCCGAGGATGTTCGGGGTAAGAGCATCGCTTTTGAGACCATTGTAGAGTCGAAGGGGGCCAAGCCGTTAGGGGACATAGTAACCGTGGAGACACCACCAAATGGCAAGGTGGGAAACGAGCGACGAACTTCAGGTAGGAAGTGTCGACGCAAGAGAAAGCACCGAACTTCAAGGAAGAAGGATCGATGCAAGAGAGCACCAAACTTCAAGTCAGAAGGGCGGATGCAACCAGATGCAATGGACTTCAGGGAAGAAGTGCCGATGCAGAGTAACGCAACGGACTTTGTGGCGAAAGTGCCGATGCATGCAAAGAACTTCGATGAGGAAGGTTCAATGCAGAGGGGGCCAGACTTCAAGGAGAAAGAAGGGCTGACCCATTTTAGAGTAAATGTGACCGAGGAAAAGGTACATCTCAAACACGTTCCTAGTGTTTTTGGTTTTGATTTGCCGTTGTTGATGAGCGTAGGTCAAGTAAGACCTAGTCTTCAGTGCGGGGGAAAAGAAGATTGGAAGAGACCTTTCAGAGTTCAAAGGGGCAAGCCAGAGTTGTCGACGA
This sequence comes from Hibiscus mutabilis, assembly GCA_019671005.1. Classification (NCBI taxonomy): domain Eukaryota; kingdom Viridiplantae; phylum Streptophyta; class Magnoliopsida; order Malvales; family Malvaceae; genus Hibiscus; species Hibiscus mutabilis. Next base: position 15,863,956 of record CM033722.1, on the reverse strand, counting down.
ATCTGAGAGTTCAGTCTGTGTTCAATGTTGTGACTTCCAAGTCTTTGCCGCAGGACCAAGCGGGTCTGAGTCGAGGTAAATCAGAGTTTGTGGGAGAGTGCTCCTACAAGGGAGATGTATCAAGAGGCGTGTTAGCACGCGATGTTCAACAACAGTTTGAGGCGAGGCGAGCAGTTCATATGGGGGAATTGCATGAAGCCGAGGCATCGACGAGTAAACAAGTTGACCCTGCCCAGGATCGTTCGAGTGCAGCGACGAGGGCGTCGCTAAGTCAAGTGGGGGAGATTGTCACGGACCAAAGTTTTTGGACCGAGACATTAGCGCGAGCAACAAATAGGGAGGTTGTGCGCAATGCAACGGGCGTGTCAAATGTTGCCCAACACTCGGAGAATGGCGAGGACCATACCTTTGGGACCGAGGCGTTAGCGCAAGAATCAGCCAAAGAGAGTTTGCGCGGTGGAACGGGCTTGCCAAGACCATCACACTTGGCCCGGCACTTGAAGAATGCTAAAGAGCCCGCAAGCCCACAAGACTTAGCCAAATCCATGGAGGATTCAGGAGGGTAAATTGGTCAAAGCATTATCCATTTATTTGAATATAATGTATAGATAATGTTTGTGATAATTAGAGATTTGAATTTGAGATTTGATCAGATAAGATAAGATAAGATCAATCTCTCGACCGTCGATGTAATTTAAACTGAGCCGTTGGATGTAGGGGAGTTCAACTATAAATAGAGGCTCCCTCCTCACTTGTAAATCACTTCACTTCATTCATTCAGTTCACTTCACTTGAGTAATACAAGAAGCATTTACTCTAAAACTCTTTCTATTGTTCTTGGTTGTTCTTGAGTGTTCTTCGTTGTTCTAGCTGCCAATCTCTTTCCGTTGTTCTTTGATTAGCTTTCGCTTAGAACGATCTTTCGTTCGAGGGCTTCGAGGAGTGTTCGATCTTCCGGAGCGAGAATCCTGGTTGAGTTAGGTGTTTGTCGAGAGATCTTCACCTAAGACCGTGACAAGGTACTTCAGGGTGACTTAGTCGACGTTTCAACCGAGAAAGCGACTAAGGTCCGGCACGATTCGTCTGGCAAAGGTCTAGCCCGCGACACAAGTGGTGTCAGTGACGAGATCCATCGAATCCTGGAGTGCTAGTCGAAGCCGTTGTCGAGCAGGAGTACTCACAAGGCTGGTTGAAGGCTGACTTAGGCGTAGGAATCGACTGATTTGCGTCGAAGGCGTCTAAGGCCGCACGGATCAGCTAGAGTCAAAATCTAGCCCCGTGACAAAGGGCTTAGGCTATGCCTATTGAAATCCTGGTCACTTTTACTACTCAAATAAAACTGTCTTTAACTAAGTTTACTTAGTGAAATCACTAATTTTGTCAAGTCATTTTGTTATATTAATTAATTAATTTATTATTTATTATTATTATTAGTTTATTAGTATTATTAATAATATTTTTAGTTTATTTAATATTATTATTATTAAGTATTAAAATAAAAAATAGATTATAAATAAAATAAATTATATCAGCCCAATTATAATATTTATATCAGTCCATAATAATTAAGCTTAAATCCAATACTTTATTTATTACACTGGCCCGTTTGCCCCAAAAACTAAATAAACCCAACATATCAAAAAAGTCTAAAACCTAATAACCTAATCTGATATATTTTCCCCTTTATTTTGCAGTCGCCCAAAGATCTGAGCCATTGGATCAGATCAGATCTAACGTTCCAGATGGAACCAATAAAGATCGTCTGGCTGCCTCACTCGTGCGTGGAGCTCACTGTTGCGCCTGTTTGTCTCAGCCACACGCCCACGCGCCCGATTGTTCGTCTCCCCGTCCACGTGGCACGACCGCTGGCGATTACGCCGCCATCACCGGCTTTCTTCAGTCACCACCTGCAAAAAAGTACGAAGCAATAAAAAAATATAAGATATCATATTAAAGCATGGGTTTTCATATTCCAAATCCAATCAAATCGACCTCAAATAGTAGAGATTAGGTTGTTGCTTTTTTTATTATTATGAATGTATTGTAATCAGATATAAATCTGAACCAAAACAAGTGTAAAAATTATCAGCAATCAATAAAAAAAGAAACATTAAGCATTTCAGAGGTAAAAATTTTAGTCTTTATTTCGGTTCGAATAAAAAAGAAAAAGAGGAGGGTTTATACCTTTTTGGTTTTGGACCACCTTCGCGTATGTGGCCGAGGATGTTGCCCCGATGAAGGGCATCCCTTTGATTTCTGACTCCGATTCCTTTTCCAATTAAAAAAAAGAGGTTTTCAAAAAAAGTAGTTTTTAGTGATTTAAGGTTAGAGGTTAATAGAATTTGGGTTCGATTTTAATTTCAAAAAAAAATTGGGTATAATTTTTCAAATTCTGGCGGCGAACGGTGGCGCTCGGCCAGAATCTGGATTTTGACGGCGGCGTGTGGCGGCTGTGATGAACACCAGCGGAGATGTTCATCTAATTTCAGAGAAAACTTTAGAGTTTTTTTTTTGTTTTGGGTTAAAATGTTTTTTTTAATTATTGTCATATATATCGGCTCATGATTGAAAAAGGAATATTTATTTTTTAAATCCCTCTGTCCCATGCTATTTATCCCTGCAGTCCTTCCGCACTCGAAAATCACGTCCTCAGTCCACGATTCTTTTTAAATCATTTCAAATCCGTCCCTGTTTCAATTAAGCTTCAGTGAGTAAATAGTTGTTTCAGCCCTTGAAACTTCTGTTTTTTTTATTTTGGTCCGAGACCAGTAGGAAAGATTCCCCTTTGATCCCCGCCTTTTTGTATTAGTTATAATTAATGCTACTTATTTGTTTTTATTTATTCAATTTATGCCTTGAATGTTTTGTTTTATGTTATTTGGTCCCTTGTTTTATACATGTATATATTATATATATGCATATGCTTAATATATATGCTATAATATTATATATGTATTATGTGTGTATTAGTTTATATATTATATTATTTATATCATGCTTTATATTAAATATATATATATATATATATGCTATAAGTATATCATATATAATATATATCATATTGTTCTCTATGTGTTTTATGTATATGTTATGTATATATCATTATAAATTTATATCATATGTATTATATTTAGTATGGTATATTACTATTATGAAATATATTGTTTTATTACTACAATATATGTTATGTACGTGTATATATTTGTTATTTATTTTTCTATACTATATATTAGTATTTTATGAGTGGTATACATATATGTTATATGTATATATTTGAATGTATATAAATATAGAGTTAATTGCATCACACGTCCCAAACTATGATCCTCATTCTAAATTAGTCTCTAAACTTTAGAATGTTCCAATTTCATCCCCAAACTATGGCTCTCATTCTAAATTGATCTCTAAACTTTTGAAAGTTCTATTTTCATCCCCAAAATATGTCCCTCATTTTAAATTAATCCTCCAACTTTTTGAATATTCCTATTTCATCCTCAAGTTATCGTTTATACAACAATATTTATTACATAATACACATCAATGTTTCATGACAATTAACAATTTTTATAACGATTTTATTAACATAAGATATGATTAGCGTACAATGATAATTTGGGGATAAAATTAGAACATTTAAAAAGTTTGAGGACCAATCTAGAATAAGAGTCATAGTTTGAGGATAAAACTAGAATGTTCAAAAGTTTGGGGACCAATTTAGAATGAAGGTCATAGTTTGAGGATGAAATTGGAATGTTTAAAAGTTTAGGGACTAATTTAGAATGAGTGTCATAGTTTGGGGACGTGTGGTGCAATTAACTCATAAATATATGGTGCTTATGATTTTATTACTTTCCGTGTGTGTCTCGTATCCTTCTTTATACATATTTTTTAATGTGTTGATTTTATATGTTTTATATGATAATATATTTTATATATTATATGTTTTATTTATCTATATAGGTATGTATTTCCACATGCTTATATTTATTTGTCATCGTATTTATTTGTGCATGCATATTTTCATTTCATTAGCTTTTTTAAACCTAGTATTCGTTCTGGTATTCTCGTGGGAGTGTCATCCCTATCTTAGGGTGTCATCTCTTTTGGTACCGTGAATCGAGGCAGTTTTAAATTGTCATGCATAATTGCATTCTAAGTTTTTAAATTAAACTGAACCTTAATTATTTTTAATAAATACGATACAAACCCTTAGATATCAATTTTTGGGCGTAGCGGGGTGCTAATATTTCCATGTACGTAACCGACTCCCGAACCTAATTTGAATCTCTGGTTTTATTTTTGGTGTCCGGTCCTTATCCTAGTGACCGATGGCAACTCCACGTTTTATTTAAAATACGAGTTTTTTTTTACAAACTCTCCCTTAATACAAATTTTTTATTAAAAATGGGGTTTTCTAATGAGCTCGGATTTTTTTAGTCGCTACAACTTCGCAGCTCCGCTGGGGACGTATTTTTGTTTTCAAAAAAAGAGAGTCAGGTTTTAGTCGGGCTTGTATCGTATTTAGTATGAAATTTGATTTAATTTTAATTTTTAATCTTCATACATTAGTTTTAGAACCGTTAACTGAGAGTGATTACTTCGCTTCGTGAGGTATTCACCTCCGTATGGTGTTGTAATTCACTTTCGGAATTCGGTCTTTATATTTCATGGGGTGTTTACCTCCGTATGGTATAAGTGTCGTATTCCCCCCAATCGATGTCCTAGCGACAGTTCGGGTACCATTTACTTTAGAACCAAACCTCATATAGTGGACCATAGGAGCTCGTCTTTTAAACCCATGTTGAAACTCTAACCGTTTAGTGGTAACCCTTTTTAAGCTCTGCTTGAGTTATTCGTTTTCTTGTTTTTATTTTAATCATTGTCGTTATTATAATTTAATTTATTCGACTATTTTACCGTACTAACTTGTTTTTGTCAATGTTTTTTTTTGCTTCTTTTTTCCTTTTTTTCTATTTTCTTTGCATTTATTTTTTGCATCACACCATAACATATCATTGATTCAAGAATAGTCTAATTTAGAGGGCATTCGAGATAGGAGAGAAGTTTGATGCCGAGAGGGATAATGCTACAGTATCGAGTTGGGCCAAACGAAAACCCATAGAGGAAAGAGAAATTAATAAGGAGACACGTGTTGGAAGCAGAGATAACACATTTTGATGCGGAGGTGGATCTTCATTAAGGCCAGTGGGGTCCATGCCCCCCAAAGTTCAAAAATTTTATATTTAGCCCCTTAAAATTTTTAGAAATTTTAATTTGGCACTTTCAAAATTTTAAGAATTATTATTGTATTTCAAAAATCTTAAATAATTTCAATTAAATCCCTTTCAATTTTTTTTAAAAAAATGGGTCTTGATAATTTTTTTTTTGAAAGTTTTAATTAAAATCTTATAATTTATGAAAATTTTAAATTAAACCCTTCAAACTTTTGGAAATATTAATTTAAGCCTCCAAAAAATTTTAAATTTTTTTAAAAAGGCCACTTCTAACCAGATTGTCAAGATTATCCCCTGGAGAGGAGATTCTTGTCTGCACTCTGTTGTGGATCTTTCGAACAGTATAAGAGAAGAACTGACGAGGTTGTCTATCGGGCCGAAGATGATGCTGAAACGAGGAATACAAACTTTGCCTCATAAAGTCAAGATCTCAAGAAAATGAGCTAATCGTTATTTGTAATTCATTTTAGGCTTCTTGCAATCAGACACCTTCTCCGTTAAATGGAAGTCTCTCTAAGGACTGTTCGTGAATCAACACATTATTTGCACTCATTCCTGCATTAAGACATATTTATGTTGCCTCAAACATTTTATGACATAGCTATTCATATTTCAATATTATTTAAATCTCTAATTTTGTTTAGTAAAGCATTCATGTACAATCATTACATCATTTTTGTTGTCACTTAGGACCGGTACTCGCTTCAGAAAGTAGAACTTCTCATCAGTACAATTGAGAACCATTTGTGACCTATGGCATCAATTATTCTAGAACCTATTAGTTATTGGTTGATCAAGCTTTTAGTTCTCCAGAGAAGAAAGAGAAATCAAAGGACTTACATCTTATCCCAACTAATATTACTCATTGGGATTGATTTTCCAAGTTGCCACAAGCTTCGACTTGAAATGCCACTGTTCAAGAAGAAAATTTAACACAATTGGGCATCTGCAAGCCACCCTATAGATTTGAGAACTAACCTTGGAAATGATCATGTCGTTGGTGTTTGGCAAAAATGTTGGCGTAACGTGCTTAAACACAGTAAACTTTAAGACAATGGATAATTCAAATGTCCATCGAAAATCTAATTTTTCAAATGGTCAAAGAAAAATAAATCCTTCAGAAAATCCAATGTCATGATTGGTATAAACTGATTGTACCCAGAGGAATGGTACAGCTAGCCCAGAGCAAACGGCTACTGGTAAAGGCAACTCAAAACCATTTATCCCTGTGCATTTGGGAAAAATGCAAAAGGAATCAATGAGCTAAGCTGTAGATTTTTTTCAAATGTCAGAGTGTAATCATTTTTGTCATAATGAAAATTTCATTTAGAAAACACTTTTTTTGCATTCTTTGATTTTTATACATTTCATCCATTGCTATGGGATAGTTTTTGTCTTCCCACACATACCTGTACATATCATTTTTTATCAGGAACCTAAATATTAATTGCAAAAGTAACTTTAATTTCAAGCAGCTTATGTTTAGAGGAAAATGAATACTGCAAGGACACTACAAGTGTGAACATCTTCTATCCATTTAGGCAGACGAAAAGAACAAAACTAGTGTTCAGGTAATGGGCAGATCCCAATGAGTGAATTCCCCTCTCAGGCATTTGTCGTTTAAGGTCCTTGAATCGAGTGTTGACCCTAAACTTCTACCCCCTGAAGACTATTTTGATATCCATATATGGGATAATGGGTGGTATTCCTTCACTTCTCTTCACAAATAAGAAAAAATATCCATTTGATGTCCCCCTTTGAGCCTGATCATTTTTTTCGTTAAAACCCCAACCAATGACCACCCCTACATTGGGGGCGAAGAGGACGAGGATTTTGTTCGCGAATTAAAGTCACCCAGTTTTGACCATATTAAAAAGATAGTGCTTCATGAATAAGCGCAAGAAATGAGAATCAATGTACTCGACACGAAGACCAAGAGAAACATCAAAATAAGCCGGTAAGAGAAATTTTTGCTCAAAAGGACTAGCTAAACCACATTGAAAGTTTGCCAATAAGAAGTTTGAAACAATGAAGATTGAAAGCACCAAGATAGAAAGTGCAATAAATGATAACAAGAGCCTTTAAGATTTGATTACATTTGAATAAAAAAAATGCATCAACATTCATTCAAGATACAAGCTACACAAGAAGAAGAAATGAACACTAGGGTGAAAACCCATAAATGGGTAGTCTAAAGCGATCCAATGAATATATTACTCTATGCGAGTATATCCCAATTCAAGCAATACATGAATAAGATTTTGATTGGAATTTTATACAAACTTTGGTAGATCAATCACCTTTGAAATACACGTCAATGCTGAGCTAAGACGCAAATCGGTCCATAACCACGCATTCCAAAGCTACAAGAGAATGAAATGAACTCTAGGGTGAAAACCCAGAAATGGGCAGTCTAGGGCGATCTAAGAAATAAATCAAAGAATTTTTTCATTTAAGCACATTTCAGTCAACAAATGCAGAGAATATATTTCACCAAGAAGAAATAATCCTTGGTTTCATCACCCTTAAACACTTATTTTGGGCTTATATATCATTTCTTTCATAACCATGAACCATAGCCTACATTACAAGCCTGCAAAGACCATTTAGATCATATGTGAATATCTAAGTTGGATAATTTTGTCTTCAGATCATATCCTACCTATAAGGGTTAACCTTTCTTCAAGGAACGTCAAGCTTCAAGTGCCTAATCGACACCTAAATGAGGGAATGATGGGGCATGGTGAGTTAGTAAGGTCAAGAGAGCCACTTAAATGGGATAGAAATTAGGTATGGGAAATATTCTTCTCAGAATCCTAATAGCCCAGAAAGGACTTCACATGTACACGTGTCGCCGCAACCCTCGCGGTCCTTTAAAAATAAGCTTTATTTGGGATAATCTTTGTCAATTTGAAACGAAAGCGCTCTTGCACTTAATATTCGAATGTTTAATTTTGATCTCATTTTTAAAGGTTCACTTTGTTTCAAATTTAATTATTTTCTCAAGCTCATCTTCATAAGTTTTTAAATTGAAATAAGCTTAGAGCCCTTTTTGCCTTAAAATTTTGAAAATATGGCAGACTTTACATGATATTTTTGCATTAAAATGAGTTTAAAGCATTTTTGCCCTAAAATTTGAAAATATGACTGACTTTGCATAATATTTTTTCATAAAAATAAGATTTTTAAACTCATCTACATATTTTTTGCATTAATATGAGTTCAAAGCATTTTTGCCCTAAATTTTGAAAATAAGGCTGACTTTACATGATATTTTTGCATTAAAATAAGATTTTTAAAATCATCTTCATAGTTTTTGCATTAATGAGTTTAAAGCATTTTTTACCCTAAAAGTTGAAAGTGTGGCAAAACTCTATATCACTGATTCAAGAATGAAAATTAGTGGGATGCTATTGTCCACATGACGAGATTATTTGTACATAATATTCCAAATCAGTATGGACCAAAAAAGGTATAGAGCCTAAAATTTTTTACTATTGAGAAAGCTGAAAATTAGTTCAAAGAGAACAAAGGTCAACAACAAAATTTTGGGGCAAATTTTATTGGGGCAAGAAGTTGGCCAATCCATTTATGGAAGAGACATTTCAGCACCAGAACTCAAGACATTAAGTTGAGCTAGATGTGATAAGAGCAATTCGGAGTGAAAATCTGAAAAAACTTTGGAGCAAGGAGATATGCAAAGATTTGAACCCGACTTTAAGATGGGTTATGTTTGCTGCAGAAAGATCTTTAAAACAAGAAACCTTGAGCTTCCTCAAAGATGAGCTCACCCCAAGTGGTCCTTAGTTTGCATCATTCATGCATCATGAGTAGTTAGATATCCTTAAGTTAAGGGCATGCTAACCCACATTATTAATCTATTTTGTCTATTTTTAGAAAAAAATCATTAAAGACATCAATTTAGGAATAAAGAGTTTTGTAATGAGAAGAAAATCTTCAGACCTCGGAGAATGAAGAATTTCAAATGAGAAGAACAGCTTCAGACTTCAAACTTTGGCAAAAGATTGAAGAATTTCATAATGAGAAGAAGAACTTCAAGCTTCAGGCAACCAGTAAGACCTTCAATGCATGAATTTAATATAGTTCGAGCATCTATAAGACCTCTAGTGTAGGGTGATTCGAGCAACCAGTAAGACCTTCAGTGCATGGATTTAATATAGTTTGAGCATCTGTAAGACCTCCAGTGCGCGGTGATTTGAGCAACCAGTAAGACCTTCAGTGCATGGTATTATGACCTTCAGACCTTCAGTAAGACCTCCAGTGCTTGGTGATTTGGGGAAATTAGTATTGTCCGTACATTAGTAAGACCCTCAGTGCCCGGTGATTCCATAATAATTTAGCTTAAACCCAATACCTTATTTATTACACTGGCCCGTTTGGACCAAAAACTAAATAAACCCAACATATCAAAAAAAGAAAAACCCTAAAACCTAATAACCTAATCTGATATCTTTTCCTTTTTATTTTGCAACCGCCCAACGATTTGAGCCATTGGATCAGATCTGATCCAACGGCCCAGATGAAAACAATAAAGACCATCTGACTGTTGCACTCGTGCGTGGAGCTCATCTCCGCGGCCGTTTGCCTATGCCGCGCGCCCACACGCCCGATTGTTCATCACCTCGTCTATGTGGCACGAACGACGGCGATCACGCCGCCATCACCGGCTTTCTTCAGTCACCACCTGCAAAAAAGTACGAAGCAATACAAAATATAGGATATCAAATTAAAGTATGAGTTTTTAGATTCCAGAACCAATCAAATCGGCCTCAAACAGTAGAGATTAGGTTGTTGTTTTTTATTATTATGCATGTATTGTAATCGGATATAAATCCAAACCAAAATCAGTGTAAAAATTATTAGCAATCAATAAAAAAAAGAAACCTCAAGTATTTCAGAGGTAAAAATTTCAGTCTTTATTTTGGTTCGAATAAAAAAAAGAAAAAGGGGAAGGGTTTATACCTTTCTAGTCTTGCACCACCGCCGCATATGTGGCCGAGGATGATGCCCCCGTTGAAGAGCATCCCTTCGATTTCCCTCTTCGATTGCTTTTCCCGTTTTAAAAAAGAGGTTTTCAAAAAAAAGGAAGTATTTTTAGTGATTTAGAGTTAGAGGTTAATAGATTTTGGATTCGACTTTAATTTTTTTTTAAAAAGAAATTTTTGGGTTTAATTTTCTAGATTATGGCGCCGGGGGACGACGCGCACGGTGATGCTCGGTCGAAATCTAGGTTTTGACTGCGGCGTGCAGCGACTGTGATGAACACCGGCGGAGGTGTTCATCTAATTTCAGAGAAAACTTTAGAGCTTTTTTTTTTGTTTTGTTTTTGTTAAAATATTTTTTAAAAAGAATTGTTATCATATATACCGGCTCATGATTGAAAAAGGATATTTATTTTTTAAATCCCTCTGTCCCATGCTATTTATCTCTATGGTTCTTCCACACTCGAAAATCACGTCCTCAGTCCCCGGTTCTTTTTAAATCAATTAAGCCTGGTTTTCAGTGGGTAAATAGTTGTTTCAGCCCTTGAAATTTCTGCCTCTTTTTTTCATTTTGGTATGAGACTAGTGGGCAAAATTCCCCTTTGATCCCTGCCCTTTTGTATTAGTTATAATTAATACTTCTTATTTGTTTTTATTTATTCAATTTATGCCTTGAATGTTTTGTTTTATGTTATTTGGTCCCTTCCTTTATATATGTATATATATGTATATGCTTAATATATATGCTATAATATTATATATATGTATTATATGTTTATTAGTTTATATATTATATTATTTATATCATGCTTTAAATATATATATATATGCTATAAGTATATGATATATAATATATATCATATTGTTCTATATGTATTTTATGTATACGTTATGTATATATAATTATAAATTTATATCATATGTATTATATTTAGTATGGTGTATTACTATTATGAAATATATTATTTTATTACTGCAATATATGTTACGTACGTGCATATATTTGTTATTTATTTTGCTATACTATATATTAGTATTTTATGAGTGGTATACATATATGTTATATGTTATATTTGAATGTATATAAATATATGGTGTTTATGATTTTATTACTTTTCGTATGGGTCTCCTATCCTTCTTTATACATAGTTTTTTTAATGTGTTGATTTTATATGTTTTATATGATAATATATTTTGTATATTATATATTTTATTTATCTATGTAGGTATGTCTTTCCACATGCTTATATTTATTTGTCATCATATTTATTTGTACATGCATATTTTCATTTCATTAGCTTTTTTTAGCCTAGTCTTCATTCCGGTATTTTAGTGGGAGTGTTATCCCGATCTCCGGCTGTCATCTCTTTTGGTACCGTGAATCGAGGCATCTTTAGATTGTCATGCATAAACGCATTCTAAGTTTTTTAAATTAAATTGAATCTTAACTATTTTTAATAAATACGATACAAACCCTTCGATACTAGTTTTTGAGCGTAACGGGGTGCTAATCCTTTCTCATATGTAACCAACTCTCGAAACCAATTCGAATCTCTGGTTTTATTTTTAGTGTCTGGGTCTACCTTATCCAAATGACCGATGGCGACTCCACATTTTATTTAAAATACAAGTTTTTTTTTACAAATTCTCCCTTAATACAATTTTTTTACTAAAAGCGAGTTTTCCTAATAAGCTCGGATTTTTTTAGTCGCTACACTTACACAAGAGATGAAAGGATCTACTCGGAGAGATTTCATTAAAATTGATCAAATACTATCAAAGCATGAGAATGACATAAGAGAATGTCAAGTACGGATACCTTGGTTAGAGCTGAAGCAGATGGAGTGACATAGTTGATGCTAAAATTTCTGCATTGAGAAGTGAATATAGTGTCGTTTGAACAAACTGCTGTCTTTGTTCTTCTGTACACACATCCTGCAACTTGGAAAAACTCGACCAAGAAATGACAGTGTTATTTATCTGTAGACAGAAGTGCTCTCTTGCACTAGGAATATAAAGGTGAGAGAATAGATAGTTTGACAGTTTCAAAAACAAATTTATATAGTCTCTAACTATATGTGGGAATAGCAAACTATTTGCCACTGGATATAATCGGAGTATAAACAGTCAGTGCAGTGATCCTCAAATTAGAAAATCTCCAACCTGGAACAAAAATTTTAACAATTGCAATCTACTTGGCATTTTGATAGTTAGTTGTTTAGCCAAGTCTCTCATAATACGGAAAAAATAGTGTAGTTGGGATGAGGATGCTGCAAAAGGCCGAATGAGTGTCCTGTGTACAAGAGATGATAAGACAAGAAACATATTATTTCGAAAAGATTTGGGTTAACTGAAACCATTGAAGCGGGAAAGGGTTTATTATTATTATTAGCTAGAGATATAAATAAACGAAACAAATAGTATAGATCGCCATTAAAACTGAATTTGAAGCTTGTCGTTGTCAGACAAAATGGTTTCATCCAGTCTAAAAGGTAAAACAAATTTAGAAAAACCTCACCTGAAATATCCATGTGCACTCATTGTAAAGTTCCAGTATGTCTAGCAACAATACATTCAAACTTTATGCATCCATGTTAGCATCAGTTAATGAAAAGTTTAGCCGATCGAGTGCCATTTTCGTCATATAATCTGTGAACATAAGAGGTAAAATCACAAACAGAAGCGGCAAAGCTGCAACTGTCAGTTAATAGAGCCTACAAATGTTATCAAGACTCAAGTGAGTGTCGGAAACTGGTTTTGCCCCCTAAAAATATGCTTAATCTTTTCAAGCCATTTCATATGTTTGGAGGATCATATCCATACATCAGTTTAAAATATGTTTCCAACACAAATATCAGACATGAAAACTTAAGGAAAAATGAATAGTCCATGTACATAAGAACCTATACATTTCACCTCCTAATAACAACCATTTTCCACTTGGTTTCTTAACCAACATAATCAAGTTACCCATCTTTTATCTGAAAGGTTTTAAACCGATATAAAAGAAAATTCCAAACAAGGCACATTAATGCCCTTATTACAACCAAAAGCCCCAGAATCCCCAATTTTTATAACACATAACAATGAATGGTTAATTCCACTATCCTCATACCGCTAAAACACATCCTTATAAATATTGTGAACAAAAACGATAGCTTTCTCAAACAATCACCACCATTCGACTCTTGTCGTCAACAATGATAATTCCTAAAAGCTTTGAGCTTTACCAGCCATACTATTTTTAACAACAATTGAGCAAATACCCATTTCATAAAAGGAAGGAAGAAATGCATCTCATCATGCAGCAACATAAACCCATCATTGGAAGGATAATTATGCGTAGACCAGGTAAAATAAACTCAAATTACGGTAAAATAACCAGCAAGATTGTTATTACCAAGATACAAAGAAGAGAGTCGACTGGTGGATTCTGTTGCTGGATTTTTTCACTGTCTTGCATGATTCCTAAACGCAGAAATACATTCATAAACAACGCCAACAACACACTCCTCTGCTCCATTCAGCCTAACCGAGCCCCCACTGAACAAAATTGCTTGACAAAGTGAACCATTTTTTGTGCTCATTCATCTTGCATGTTGAAATTTCAAAGGTTTTATAGAAAACCCAAGATGTTTTGAAGGGGAAAATCAACTTTGGATTGAATAAACCAAAATCAGTTGAGGTTTCTCGGAAAGCAAACACAAATTTTGAAGGAATAGCATCAGCGTTATTGTACCATGTGGTGGGGGACTTGACGGTGGAGAAGTCAGAATTGGAAGAATTCACCGAAATCAGACTCAACTTGAAGACCGGGAGCTCCACGCTCACCGCATCATTGTTGATTACGTATGTGTACAAAGCCCTTAGACGGTGGTTTCGCAGGGGGTTCTTGGTGAAGTTGAGAGTTCAAGCTGGGGTTCTCGAAGGTGTTGCATGGCATTTTATAGGGGCTTGGAATAATTGTAGATACCTTACGGGAGAAGATAAGTGTTTTTGTTGAATAGTTATGGTTTGGATATTAATATGAACCACTTGTGTTATCATGTAGTCTGAGGTGACGTTTATATGTTAAGTTTGCAGAGGATTGTAATTAAGTATTCGTGTGTCTTAAAGTTTACTTCTGAAAAATTCGCATAATAACTATTCGTAGGTATTAATAAAAATAGATTCAGAAATTTAGATAAGATAATTGAGAAGAATAGCAAACCAGCCTGTGAAAAGAATCCTATCGACATAAAAGTATTGATACGAGGATTTCCTTGTCGATGAAGGAATCATGGTCTGTGTCCAACTCCTAAAACGGGGTGTGCATTCGGTTAATTCGGTCGGTGGCCGAACCGAATAAACCAAAATTTTTAGAACTTTAACCGTTAACCGAAGCAAATTAGGCTTAATCGAACCGAAATTATTTTGGTTAATTCGGTCGGTTTTCGAATTAACCGAAATTTGTTATAAAATTTTGAGTAAATTACACAATTGGTCACTAAATTATGGTAAAATGATCTTTTTAGTCACGAACTTTCATTTTATACTAGTTTGATAAAAGTTTAATGAACATTTTATAATATTTCAAAAAATTTAATGATCATTTTATAATTTTTAAAAGTTCAATGACCAAAAATAAATATATGTAATATATATAATATTTAATATATAATAATTTTGGTTAATTAACCGATTTCGAACCGAATTAACCGATAACCAAATTTTTTAAAAAAAATTAACCATTAACCGAACCTACCTAAAATTAACCAAAAAAATTTGGTTCGCTCGGTTAATTCAGTTAAAACCGAATAATGCACCACTACTTGAACTTACGGTATATAACACATAAAAGTACAACAATTATGAGCCTATGATGTTCTCCCCTCACCATCACATCCTTGAGATTGAATCAATCAATGGGACTGCATTCAAGTTTTAGCAGTAAGGACTTTTTTTACACATAAAATTACAACAATTATAAGCCTATAATGTTCTCCCCTCACCATCACATCCTTGAGATTGAATCAATCAATGGGACTGCATTCAAATTTTAGCAGTAAGGACTTTCAAAAAAAATAGCAGCAAGGAAACAACCCTCTCAAGTCTGTTTGCTACATTCATAATCTTAAAATTTGAATTAGGAAATCCTTGCACCAAAAGCCTTGTGTTTAACCACTAAACTAAGTTGGGAACTTATTATAATTTCATAGACCTGAAAAACTTGACCCGAGACCCGTTATCAACCTGAATGATAATCTAAATTTGATCCGAAACTCGAAATAACCGAATCAAAATCGACCCAAATTTTAGTTGAACCGAAATAGACTCGAACGAATTTTCAACTGAACTAAATGAACCTGGTCCGATTTCACCTGAACCGAAAGTAATCTGAAATAAAGAAAAGATATTAAAAGAAATAAATAAAGATGAGTTGTGAACTGCCGCACAATTCACCAAAAAGCCAAATATACTGGCTTTATAAATCCATATACATGGGTGTAAAAAACTGACCCGACTCGAAAACTCGACTGAAACCGACCGATCTCCTATTGACTGGATATTGACCCAAACCGATATTACCCGGCACAACCTGATACCCGAACCGAATTACCATAGACCCGAAACGGACCTGAATCGAATGTAGTCAGATCTGAAATGACCTGAACCGAACGACCCCTTTTGCCACCTCTATAATTCCACCAAATGTAATGTTTAATTTAAGATATATTATCACCTCAAAATTAAATCAAAATACTACTAAATCAAACTGAAATTATTTTTATAATCCGTTTGTGAAAAAAAACAATTATTTATTTTTATAAAATTGTATTAGATGTTTTAAAATTTAATTATTAGAAAAAAGAATTTAACCACAATTGTTACTATTACTATTGAGCTATGTTGCTCAAAACTCTTCATCCATATCCAACACTAGGAGTCTAGGACAGAGGATATGACTTCTAAGCAACCTCCAATTTATGGAACAAGTATAAAAAGTTCTAACCATACATGAGTCGTATACATACCCGTGTATAGATTTGGAGTGTTTAAGGCATAATACAAAAAAAATTGTCTCTAACGTGTGACTGAATAATCATTTTGGCACTTATTTTTTGAACTAATTTAAACCCAATATTTTATTTTGGACAAAATAGCCCATCTGCGGATAAAAACTGTTAGTTAACTAATGGTAAATGACTTGAAATAACATAACAAACCTACATGACAATGTCATATAAACAAAGATGTTGACTTGAAATAATCGCATTAGTCAAAAAATAATTTTATAAAATTATATAAAATATAAAATTATTTTTCTGCTGACATGTTATTTTGCCAAATCATTTCAAGTTGTTTATCGCTAGTTGACTAACAATTTAACATTTCGGTTGTCATTTATATTAACTCGGTTTAGAAAAATGGGTTACTTAAAATTTTAAATCCCTCCGCCCTTGAAAAGTTTTCTCCGCTTTCCTCTTTGTTTTTGTTTTTTACATTTCGGTCACTAACATTCAAATCAGCTTTGTTGTTCTCTTAATTTGGCCCTTAAAGTTTATTTTCGTTTCATTTTAGTCCTGAGATTAGTGGTGAAATTGCTCTACAATCACTAACATTCAAATACAAAATTTGTTATTATGTTAATTTTATTAATTGTCACGTAATTTTCCGTTAACATTTTATTAGTAAATGACCAATTTATTATTTGTTTTAGTCAAGTGACCCTTTTGTATTTTTTTCATAGTTGAGGATTTAACAAAAAAAATTTATAGTTGGAGTACTATTTATGTATTTTACCCAAAAATATTTTTATTAAAATAAAAAAGTATTTTTTAAAGGTTTTGATCTGTATCACTTAATCCTGATTTCTAAAATTCCAAAACAACTCTAGTGAAAATATTGAAAATATCTTTTTTTATATTTTCTTATTTTCACACATTTTTATTTTATTTTTTAAAATTAATTTCTGATTTTATAACTAAACACGTTATCTTCGATGTTTTCTATTTTTACGAAAATGAAAATAAAAATTATCTCTATTTTCTTGAACCAAATAGAACCTAAAATTTCACGTCTCGACATGACAAAGTATTTTACGAGATTAAAAATTCATTATAACCTTCTAATGTTTTTTGTAATACTAAAATTTTAAGTCTTTATATTATAAAATATATGGCAGAATTAAAAAAAATAGGCTTAACTATAAAATAAGTGTCTAAACTATGTCTCTTGTTTGTAATAGGTGCTTAAAATATTTTTTGACAAACATAGGTGCCTAAAGTTTTATTTTTGGCTGAAATATGTACCCAAAGTTTCATATTTGGCTTATTTTAAAGTGGTACCTATTTTGGCAAAAAAAAAAAAGCCGAGGCACCCTATTTTAGCAAAAAAAAAAAATTAGGCATCTTTTGTAAAAAAAGATAGTTTGGGTACTTGTTTTATAGTTAAGCCAAAAAATTATAATAATCTCTAATGTTTTTTAATACTAATTTTTCAAGTCTCTAATTGACAAAGTATATTGTGAGATTAAAAAATCTCTAATGTTTTTTATATACTAAACTTTAAAGTATTTACATGACAGTATATTGTGATATTTTTTTTGATAAATTGAGGGAGATATTACCGCGTGTCTTATTAAAAACCTTTTAAACCTAGTCGGAAGAAAAGAATACACACGATAACACTAAAAGCCATACAAGATAAACTCGGACATAAAAACAACAAAAAAAAATGCAAAATGAACACTTAAACACCAAACCAACTAACAAAACCATGCCGACACCCGATCGAGATTAAAAATTTTCAAGTCTTTATATGATAAAGTATATTACGAGATTAAAATTTTATTATAATATCTCTTACGTTTTTTTGTAATACTAAAATTTCAAGTTTTTCTAACAAAATTTATTACTTTTCTAATGTTTTTTGTCATCTAAATTTCTAAGTCTTTGTATTACAAAATACTTATGGGTTTATAGAGTTTATTACAACTTGTCAAATGTTTTTGTAATACTAAATTTCTAAATATGTAATACAAAATACAATACAAAAATTACTACAAATTCTCCAATGTTTTTTAATACTATTTTTTCAAGTCTTTGTATTACAAAATAAATTACGAGATTATAACATTTATTAGAATTGCTCTAATGTTTTTATAATACTAAATTTCATGTATTTGTAATACAAAATTCTTAGGCCTTTTTGACAATGTTTTTTAAGGGCGTTTGATTGCCGAAGAAATAATATCAAACGGTATTTTTAAGCGTTTTAAACTAACATTTTTTTTTTGTCTGATTTGGTTTTAAACGAATATTTCACAAAACTTTAAAAAAAAATCAACTTCTTTCTAAACGGACGTTTTCATCCAAACAAGCGTTGGACAATAAAGCCTTGCTCGGTTACTTTTTTTTGCAACTTCTCTAATGTTTTAGTAATTCTAAATTCCAAATATTTTGTTTCAAACAATGACTTTTGCCAGGCGTCAGACAATTAATTTATTATTTTTAACAAATTATTTTATATAGAAATTTTATTTATTTACTTCAGACAGTCATTGAATCAAATGTGACCATTCACTTTAATAAGTCCAGTATTCGACAGTAATCAAAGAAGAGGGCAGAATCTTTACCTTCAAGTCCATCTCGATGATATCTATTGCTGCCAGTAAGGTTGTTGCACGGACTCCCTCCAACCACGAGGTCAAATCCACCATATGTCTTAATCAGTTGCTCCAACCGGTCCCCATTGAGCTCTTGAACATCTGGGATTTCAACCATTGTCCCCCTCTGGTTGGTTTGTTCCCACCAACTCCTAAGAATATTTCGGTTCACTTCAGATATCTCCACCAATACCACATTCTTCAAGGGGATACCAAGTCGGTGGAGAGCAACCTCCGCACCTCCGCCGATCCCTGAGAAAAGAGATAACAGATTGATACCGCTGGGGAACTTGTCTTTTAAAACCGAAAAGTGATACGCCACTGTGTCAACCTGAAATCAATTCCTCTATAAGCACAACGCCACAGAAATAAGACTTTGTGCACATGGGACAACAAAAATGAAAGTAATAATTCAAAACTAGGGAAATCACTTGAAATAGTTTAAATACTTTGCACCGCATTGTGTTTTAGTTAGTATTAAAAAATTCAAAGAACATGAAAAAGAAAGGAAGAACTGTGCACCTGAAATGAGTTGCCAAGTGATTTGTATCTATCAGTCCGACTGATTCCCCCTCCCCTTGTGTGGTTTCTAGGGAATCCCAAAAGCATCTCCACTTCATCAGGTTCAAGTGGAGCAACCTTATTCCTTCCAACCCAAACCAGATTCCACTTTCTGCATTGTTCAAGAACAAACTTTTGGACGCCCAATGGTGGATCCCCGTAATAATTTTCCAGAGCCTTGCGAATCTTATCCGTCAATCTTGCACTTGATATACATGTTTGCAAACAGTTCAATTTCGTTCTCATATCCCAGGATGGCCACCATTTCCTTGTTAGTGGAAAAGCTTCATGAATAGTACGTGGAGGAAATGGAAGAAGGGGAAATCTATTCTCAATTGGCAGGTTATGAACATATCCCCTCTTCCTTGCAGCAGCGCAAAAGAACTTTGAATCAACAAACTCAGGCTCCACATCATATAAGAAGCGTGAAATGGTGGTCCAAACCCCTTTTTGCAAGTGCTACATTCTCATAGTAGAAATATGGGGGACCAACAGCAGCCTCGGGAAGTACTCTAGTGATCTGCTCTGATTCGGTGGGGACCCCAAAACCAATCATTGGATTAGGAAGATGAACTGCATCATCATCTTCATCAAAGCTCTTTTCAAGCTTCATCTTCTTCTTCCTTATCAACAAATCATAATCCCAGTTTCGTCTCTTCTTGTGATTAGAGTCATTGCTGAACCGCTTCTACAAAATTAGATGGAAAATTCTTGGTGAAAATTTTACAGAACATAGTAAAGCGGAAAACTGCAGCAAGTTGACATGTTATTCATTAAAAAGTATATGGAAAAGAACAAACTATCAAAAATATAGGAACAGTATTACAAGTCTGAAGTGTTAGAAAAGGGAAAGAAACTACCTTGTCTTCAAGTGGAAAAAGTGCATCGGCAGCCTTAGCCATTTGCGCTGCACATATAAAGTCCGTTAACTCTGCAATTGTGGAATCCGGACCTGCAATATTTAATGTTAAGACACAACCTGAATTCTTAACTAGGGCCACTCTCTTACAACTTTAAAAGGGCCAAGGATAACACCTAAGAAGTATCACAAAAACATTCTCAAATAAGACAGAATCCCAAGGGTGCCACCTGAAAGGTTCATGGCTGAACACTCAGAGACTTGCAACTCGGGTACTTTCTAAACAAAGAATAATAAAAATAAGAGTTGGTCCTAACATTCTTTTACAGTAGAACAAAATTGACTGTCAATCAAATATGACAGATCTTATATATATATATACAAGTTCACAATTTTCAATACAAGCAGTTAGATACCGTGAAAGTTCCAAGGATCCTTTATAATGTTCAAATGAAACTTTGATATCCTACCAACTATCAAAATGTGCAAAGAACAAATACGAACAAATAAAACGAACCACATCTCTCCATGGCTACTGAGGCCTCCGCTTCTGAGTACCCCATTTTTGTCAAGTGTAACAATTTTCTCTCCTCATCAGAAGCAGGACTCATAATTTCCTGGAACATAGAAATATACAATGGAAAAACATACTCATATCATCTGCAAGTATAAGCCATATAATATTGTGCCACGTAGATAGCCATTCAGTAGCTAGATTGTAGCATCTATATAAATGCAAATCCAATGGCTAAAGGCAATATTATATCATCCAAAAAGCCAGAAAATGAAAGAATTTCAATATTAAAAATTTCATTGGTACAGATGGTAATTTTTAGAAATGTCTGCAAATTGAGCAAACAAAATAATCAATGCAAGTTGAGATACCTCAGTCTCAGAAAAACTATCAAAATCTGAGAAGTCATCCGGCAAACTCCCATCATAATCTGATGAAAAGTTATCAGAGTCAGCATTTTGTTGTATGGGAGCAGTTGTTTCAAGAGCCTGCAAAATATAGGGAGAATAAAGAACTCTTTGTGAGGAACTCCAAAGACAAATCTATTTGGAAAGGATAAAAAAATATCACCTAAGGTACTGAATATGTAGGTTTGCAATTGCATCATAATTAAGATTACTATTAAGGGGCCTGTTATGATCTTGAATTTTAGATCGATAGTTCAGCTTGTTAAAAGGAAACTGAAACCTTGCGGTTCATTATCAGAGACCAAGATCTTTTAGGATTTTTACAAATTTGACTTGGGATTTTATTATTTCATACGCTTTTAAACAGGGACCAGTCTCATCACATAAGGAGGAAACATATTCTTAAAAGGAAAATAAATCAACTGAAATAGAAAAAAAAACATAATTGACGAACCTAAGGAAAGAAATAAAATCACAACCTAAACCATAAATAGAAGAACAAAATTAACTAATGGCCTTGTCTAAAATAAATGTGGTCCATAACATTACTCCCTTCTGAGAGAAAGAGCTTGTCATCAAGCTCGTAGTCAGGATAAACTCGGGAGAAGATCCCTTCCATTACTAATAGCAGAAGGTGATAAGGGTCATATGCCTCCTCATACTTATTCTCATTTAGCATCACCGTCAAATAAATCTCTTCCAACTTCCCATCAGCAGTCAATATTTTCAAAAACAACCCAACAAGTTTAGACCTACTAAAATTTTCAGATATGGAGTTAAAGGCTTTTTGGATCAGGTATAAAGAATTTGACGGGGTTGGCAGATATTAGTTTTGGAGGGGTTAATGAATAAGATAAGGAAGTAAAGTTCGTTGTAGCTGCAATGATTTTTGTCGAGATGGATTTAGGAGGGTTTGATGTATTTGATTTTCTTCAGATAAAAGGTCTACCTTTTTTGTTGATATTACATTGAACACCTGGGTTGTTATCATGTTCTCAGGTCTTGATTTTTTTTCTTTTCTTTACACATTCTCCCCATTCAGAGCGCCATTGATCAAACATGCTGACAATATGTTGAAGTGTGCCTCAAATATCTTTCTCCGTCAACATCGACATATCAAGAGTTTAATTTAGAATCATTAGCTATGAATACCAATTGTTATGATCTTGAACTTTAGATTGATAGTTCAACTCGTCGAAGGGAGACTAAACCTTAGGATTTGTTAACAAAGAGACAAAGATCTTTTAGGATTTTTAAAAATTCTGACTTGGAGTTTTATTATTTCATACATCCCTTTAAATAAAGACCATTCTCATTACATATAGAGGATACAAATAAATCAACTGAATTAAAAAGCATAATCAATAAACCTAAGGAGAATCAAAATCAACTAATGTCCTTTTCTAAAATATATATGGTCCATAACGGGGCCAGAAACAAGGTTCAGGTGTATAACTTACCGAATAAGTCAACAGAGTCTCCAATATGGACTCTGTATTTCCCTCTCCTGAAAACATAAAGAACAATATCACATATAAAGTCATTGAGGTGAAAACTGATGTCCAATGAAATGAGAAAAGGATTACCATTTTCCTGAACCACTTTGACAACTCTTTTTTCAGGAAACCCCATCCCTACAAAATGATTGATCATCTTCGAATTGGAAGAACTAGGTAATGTGCTTGCCTTCATACCAAAGAGGGCAATCAATAATTAATAAAGTTATTGAAACCTGTAATCTAAAGAAACAAACAATTCAACAGTAATTTATAAGCATCTTACACTTAGAAGGGCATACACTATAACTCACCGAGAACTCAAGGAGAGTTTCAAGAATCAAGTTTGAATTTTCCTCTCCTGGAGAACATTCAAAGCAGAATTATAAGCGAGTTAAGGTTGAAAACTTCTGCTCTAAGTAAAAGAGACCTAGAAGCTTCACCTTTTTCTTCAATCACTTTGGCGACCATTTCTCTTGAGAACCCCATTCCGACAAATTGGTCAATTATCTTGGAACTGGGAGACTCTCCAGAAGAGCTTGCCTTGAGGCAGTAAAAGTTAACAATGAGCATATAGTATACCAGAATGCTATGTGAACTAATTACACATTAGCATGTACCTCTGCCAAGCCCAAAACAGCTTCTCCACAAGGAATCGACAAATCAGAGTGGGAGGAGATGGCGTAATTATCAATCTCCAGATCATCTTCAGTATCCCAGTCAAAATTATCAGCATCCACACCAGAAATATTGTCGACCTTCAGAAATTATATGAACATACACATGCATGATATCAGCATATGTATATATGTGTGTGTATATTATATAAATTTGAATAATAATTAAAGAATAATATTTCTCCTAACTTTTGGTCAGTCAAATAATGCAACTAAACCTAGTCATCCATAACTCAGAATTTGTTAAGAAATACAAGAAATTAGAAATAAATAACTAAATCAACTAAATAATACCATTTTTTTGAGTTATAATATGGCGCAACTAATGTTCCTTAACCTGTAGAACAAAGAGAGGAAAATAGAAACAAATGATTATGAAGATTCATAAAGAAAGGAAATATTATTGCAAACGAATTGAAGACGAGACTCAACCTGATCCTGAAACAATCTCAATGAAATCCGTTAAGTCGGTAATACAGCTGAAAACAAGAGGAAAGATGATGCATGCAATGCAAGAAACGAAAATGGAGGAATCAAAGTAGAAGGATTTGGCTATGGCAGTGGAATTTATCCATTTATTTATTTAAGATTAAAATAAAAGAGGAAGAGTGTCTAGTCTGTATGGTGTGCGTGCGACTGTGAGAATGGGAATTTTGTCGAGGGGCAGTAAGAGAGAGTAAAATCTTGAGTAAACGTCACTAAACTTTTAAATATTTTTAAATGATAATTAAAATATGTGTAAACAAAACTATAGGTCATGAGATTTTTAAAACTATTAGTGAGCTAGACACGAAATAAATGTAAGATCATCCTTAAAATTATCGTAGTTGTCGACCATCGTTGAACTGATCGAATTAACCAATCAAAATTAATTTCAGTCATGATGTATTGAAACAAAGAAAAACCTTAATAACAATTAGATGATAATAAAAGTCATAGCTAATCTTGCAACTACTTATACAAAAAAAGTCAACGTAATTCCTCCTAGACAATAAAATAATTTAACATGAAGAGGAGCATATTTATTTTAGTTATTAAACCCTTAAAGCATTAAAAACCGCTAACGTGATAGATCTATGTGTTATTTTTCTTGATAAATCGATACCGTTAAATGATGAAACATATCTTAAGCTAGGACTTTTGGATAGGGGTGTAAATACCAACCATTGGGTCAAATAAGAAATCTTATAATGTTTTGAGAAAATATTTTTATTTAGGTTAAGGAAAAATTATAAAAGGTATCATTATAGATAAAATCCAAGACCTTGAGGGAGGACTATTTTGATTTTGATACTATTATAACAAGAAATCTTATAATGTTTTGAGAACATATTTTTATTTAGGTTAAGGAAAAATTATAAAAGGTATCATTATGTACGTTAAATCTATATTTGATTTTGATATAACAAGGACTATTTTGTAAAAAGAATAAAATTTTAAAGTACTCAGTTTACTCACTAAATTGATAAACATTCAAACTTAAACTTTTCCTAAGTCAAAACTTAAATCCCTCAAGTTTTTCTAAGTGTTTTGGTACTCAAAATAGCCAATTTATTGTTCGAGTATTGATACGACTCATGGTGTATTGATACGATTTTTAGCTACTGAAAAACTGATTTATGCTAATGGTTATAAGGTACCGATACGGCCTCAAGCGTATCGGTACGCCTTTTTGAAAATGGAATCCAAATTACATTTGAATATCGATACGACCATTAGCGTACCGATGCGGGGTTTAAAGATTTTGTAAATATTTACATTTATTATTCTACCGTTGCCTTGTCAGTTTTATTGGAACCATAATTTCTGAAAAACGGTTATGTGTACCGATACCCTATGGCCGTATCGGTACGGTATTTTAACCAAAACTTCTGAGGATTCCAATGAGCAAAATTGGTATCGATACGGTACGGAATGTACCAATACCCTTGTAAAATAGTCACTCCGTATCGATACACCTGGTCGCGTATCGATACCCCTTTGTTGCAACAACTCTTTCTTCTTATGGCAGGTACCGATACAAGCTCTTGAGTACCGATACTCAGTGTTGCTAGACATCATTTATTACGAAAAAATATAGCCCAACATCTATAATCAATATCCCAACTACCCAAGCGGCTAGAAATTAATGAGGGGATATAAAATCAAGTCTCCAAAGCTTCTTCAACAACTATTCATCAAGTCTAAAGCATTCAACCAGGGAAGAAAGTTCCAACAGAGAGAGGGTTTCAAGAACAAGCCAAAAGAAGAAGAGAAGGACAAAATCGTTTGCTATGAGTGTAAAAAGTCGGGGCACATTAAGTTCGGTTGTCTTTTACTAAAGAATAAGAAGCTCAAAACACATGTAGATACTTGGAGTGATAGGGACTCATCTGATGAGGAGGAGCAAGAAATAGTTAAGCTTTGTCTCATGGCATTGGAGGAGGATCCTAAGGTAACCTCAAGCTCATCTAATTTTGATTATACTTTTGATGAGCTTCAAGATGCTTATAATGAGTTGTAAGAGGTTTATGACGAATTAGTTTTAAAGTATAAAGAATCACTTTTGAAAAACAAGAAAACAATTTCAGATTTGAAAAACCAAAATGGTTATTTATCCAAAACCAATGTGGAACTTGAAAGAAATGTTGCAGATATGCAAGAAAAACAAAAAAAAATTGAAAAGAAAAAATAAGACTTGCATAACTTACTTTCCACAATTCATAATGATCAACAAAAGGAAGTGAGTGATCTTAAAGCTTATTTGAACAAGGTTATGACACCTCGTTTTGAAAAAGAAAATCCTTTAAAACCCAACCATGTGAGAAGAAACTTTAATGGGTCAAACATAGAGGCTTCCAAAAACCCTCTAACGGTAAGAAAGCTATATGTGTTTGGGTTCCTAAGGAACTTGTCACTTTTAATCATGTTGATGCCATTGCTTCTTGAATTCCCAAGGGAACCAAGATTTTAGGAGCTAATACTCATGGACCCAAAAGAATTTAGGTACCAAAAATGAAGACTTGATTTTATATTTGTAGGGGCATTGCTACAAGGACAATTCTTCAAGTGCAAATTCATGGTACCTTGATAGTGGATACTCAAGACACATGACCGGTGACAAGAGTAGATTCTTAGAGCTAAAACCAAAGAGTAAAGGAGTAGTGACTTTCAGTGACAACTCCAAAGGAAATATTGAAAGAATTGGTTCCATTAGTAATCACTCTTCTATTCTTATAGAAAATATTTTATATATCAATGGTCTTAAGTATAATCTTTTAAGCATAAGCCAATTATGTGATAAAGGTTTCAATGTCTTGTTTGATTTAAATGGTTGCAAAATCATTGACATTGCATCAAACAAAATTGTGCTTATTGGTCATCGTATAGGAAATATTTACATGGTGTATCTAGATGACATTCATATTTCAAATTAATGTTTTGCTGCAAAAGATGAGCATGATTCTCGGTCGTGGCATAGAAAATTAGGACATGTAAACATGTGTGTTTTGGAAAAATGGATTTCAAATGATCTAGTAAGAGGTTTACCAAAAATCAAGTTTTCTCTTGATAAAATTTGTGATGCATGTGCAAAAGGCAAACACAAAAGAGTTTCTTTTAAATCTATTAATGATGTATATACAAGTAAAGTTTTACAATTAATCCATATAGATCTTTTTGGCCATATTAGAACTATGAACTTGAGTGGAAAACAATATGCGTTTGTTTTAGTTGATGATTACTCTAGATTTACTTGGGTTCTATTTTTAAGTACCAAGATGAGGCTTTATAAAAACTCATCACGTTTTCAAAAGCAAACCAAAATGATGTTGGTTAATCTATTTCTCATGTTAGGAGTGACCATGGAACCGAATTTCAAAATCTTGGTTTTGAAGAGTTTTGTAACTCAAATGTGATTAGCCATAATTTTTTGACTCATCGCACACCTCAACAAAATGGGGTTGTTGAGAGGAAAAATAGAACTTTAGAAGAAATGGCTAGAACTATGTTTTATGAAAACAATTTGCCTAAGTATTTTTGGGTGGAAGCCACAAATATGGCTTGCTATATTGTTAATAGAGTAATGATTATGCCAATTTTGAAGAAAACACCTTATGAGCTTTTCAAAAATAAAAAGCTTAACATTAGCTATTTTCATCATTCTAGATGTAAATGTTTTGTTTTAAACAATAGAAAAGACAATTTAGGCAAGTTTGATGTAAAAAGTGATGATACATTTTTTTAGGTTATTCTTTAAACTCTAAAGCCTATCGGGTATTTAACAAAAGAACTTTAGTGGTTAAAGAATCAATTCATATTGTTATCGATGCTAACCTCCTTCCAAGTAAGGATACTTGTGATGATGATGATGTAGGCATTTTGGATGCTAATAATGGTGAAGGACAATCATCAAAGGTAGAAGAAGTTCCACCAAAAGAAGAACCACAAGATCCACCTCTAAAAGCCTTGAAGGACATGTCTCTAGATAAAAGAGAGGTCATCTACCCAAGAGAGTTCAACTATGTCAAAGGTGGTGAGATTTTGGGTGATCCATTCAAAGGGGTAACCACTAGATCATCTCTTAGAAATACATGTAATTATGTTGCATTTATCTCATGCATAGAGCCCAAAAATATCAAAGAAGCATTAAATGATGATTATTGGATATTGGCCATGCAAGAAGAGTTAAATCAATTTGAGAGGAGTAAAGTTTAGACATTAGTTAATAGGCCTTGTAATAAATCTACTATAGGTACTAAATGGGTTCTAGAAACAAACTAGATGAGAGTGGTAACATTGTGAGAAACAAGGCTAGACTTGTTGCCCAAGGTTACACACAAGAAGAATGAATTGATTTTGATGAAACATATGCACATGTAGCTAGAATGAAAGCTATTAGGATGTTCTTGCATTTGCATGTTATCATGAATTCAATCTTTTTCAAATGGATGCTGTTGCGCGTAATAAGTGCTACGCAAATGTGCAAGTATACACGTCGCAAGTAATAAAGTGATATGAGTATCGAGTATCGTCTCCACAGGGATTGGTTTGGGCCACTTTGCTTAAGTTACTGCACTGTGAAAATAAAAACACAATTGATAATAGAGGTTTTAATTAGCGAGAAAAGTAAAAGCAATAAAGTAAAAGAAAAGATGAAAGAAAAAGAGAGAGAGATAGGCCAGGTTATCGTGAGTTGAGGTGTGATAGCCGATTGGATCGTCTTGGTAAAAGAGTGCACGGGCAACTCAGTTGCCGTGGCAACTTGCACAACGGGGTTGCCTTGGCAACTAATCGATGGTTGCCTGGGCAACTACTTAGGCGTCTGGGCAGCAACTTCAAGGTTCGGCAGAGCGTTCTTCAATGGTTTCTTCTTATCCCTAAGTCGAAACTCTAGCTACTTGTGCATGCCTTGATAATACATCTCTGCGTGAATCAAGGGTGAACAACAACCAATCTTGCGCTCCTCTTAGCCGTTGAAATCCTTAACTTATTCCTAAGCCGGATTAATCTTCACCATCAATAGATTGAATAAAGACCATACTCATTCGTTTCTTGAATCTAACTCTCCCGATATTAGATAAATAGATGAAGTTACGAGATCCTCTCCCAATTCACTCGCAAACAAGAATAAAAGCCAAGAATGAGTAAACCTTGAATAGAAAAGTGCAAACTCTTATTACCTAAACAAAATCCAATTGTTTCTCACAACAACAAAACACAATAACCCCAACCAAACAAGTTAGTTCATGGTTGGGTTCAAAAGATATACAAAGAATAATCCCCAAACCATGAATCTAATGGAAGCAAAGAAGAAGAAGAAATCGAACTCTCTCTCTCCTTGTTATCTTGTCAAAATCTCTTCCTTCTTGCCCTTTAGAGTTGTCGAAAATCCTCTCCTCTTGCCCCCTTTCATCTTGTCGAAATCTCCATCTTATTTATAGGGCTAGGCCAAAGTCCTTCTTTGAGGAGGAGTTTAAGTTGGAATTAAATTATCTTTAAATAATATAATTTTTATTATAATTGTATTCCTACTAGAACTTCTCCTATCTTCTTGGAATTTAATTCTTCTTTAATCTCTGCATGGCAATCAAATTCCTTTGGGTTTGGGCTTTGCTCCACGTCATCTTGGGCTTGTATAGTCATCAATTTCGACTACCATATCACCTTTGCTCTTGTCGACAATTGCCATGGCAACTGGCTCGGCGTCTCCTTCATGTATTGCCCTGGCAACTAGTTCGGCATATCCTTCATGCATTGCCCTGGCAACTGGCTCTAGCCTTGCTTTGGCAAGTGATCCTGCATATACACACAAAAACACACCAAAGCAGCATCTTTTTCCACAAAAATCACCAAGTTATGTAATCAAGCTCAACGGTGGAAAGAAACATGAATTAATGCATGAATGACTAATTATGCAACTATTATGAGCTTAAGTCTAACAATAATATGAGTAAAAGGGTAATAAAAATAGTACTTTTGAACACTTATCACGCCCCCAAACTCGAACTATTGCTTGTCCTCAAGCAATGCAAACTAACAATTACCTGCCAAGACTTTAATCATCAAAGACATGCTTCAAACTTGAATTCAAACCTCGGAACCGTGGCACAAAGTATGATCACCTTTTAATTTTTCGGATAGCACAAAAATTACCCGGAACGAAACTATAATGCTCGTGACAATGTGTGTGCGTAGTTGTGAACAAGTTGATTTTCAAGATTCTATGTGAACTACAG
Organism: Hibiscus mutabilis; assembly: GCA_019671005.1. Classification (NCBI taxonomy): domain Eukaryota; kingdom Viridiplantae; phylum Streptophyta; class Magnoliopsida; order Malvales; family Malvaceae; genus Hibiscus; species Hibiscus mutabilis. The sequence continues at coordinate 15,833,842 of CM033722.1, read as the reverse complement.
GCTTTTATTAATTTAATTACTGGGGCATTTATTTTAATTTTCACTAGAGCCAATTTCGGGCACCTCTAGTAAAGTAAGCAATTTCTCATTTTATTTTAGTCGACTAGAGCCAATTTCGGGCACCTCTAGTGATTCTTTAATGTGCATTAACTACTAGAGCCAGTTTCGGGCACATCTAGCAAGAAAGTGCATTTACTACTAGAGCCAGTTTCAGGCACCTCTAGCAAGAATTTAACTTTTAATTTTCAAATTTACCCAAATTTTAAGCAACCTAAGTTCACTAAGTTTCTTTCAATCAACAAGCCACAACCGTGTAAAAAAAATTCAGCATCATAGTAAAATTCTAAGTTCTTTTCATGTAATCCTAAAATTAAAGGTTCTTTCAATTAAGTGCAGTGGCAAAAATTCATCATTGGATATTCAACAAGTCTTAAGCCATTAAATCCAATTAAAGGCATGGCAAGTAACATATGCAACCTATATGTGATTGCTAAAGATGAATGCAACTAATCATGAAACTAACTAGAAACCAACACCCCCCCAAACTCGAGAGAAGCATTGTCCTCAATGCATGTAAGAATGAAACAAAATTTAAAAGAAACTAAATGAAATGAGTTAGTCGAAGAGGTCGTCACCTCGAGTGATAAGTTTCTTTCGTGTCGTTTGCTTGATTCATTTTTCAGTCGGTGGTTGAATGCTGGTGCCGCGTGAATAGCATTGCTTTGATTTGATCCATATTTGCCGATGCAGGTTCACTTGCATGGGCATCAGTAGTTCCCAAAGCCATAGTTGTTGCCTGGGCATCGCTAGTTTCTGTTGTGGTTACTGTGGCAAGTAGTCGGTAGTGAATTTCCTTAGCATGGTGGTTGTGAGTCTTGTTGTGGAAAAGAAAACCTGGAAACTAAAGATAATGAAGAAAAATAAAATATATCCTAAAAAATAAAGAGAAAAAATAACCAAAAATAATAGAACAAAATAGTTCAAAAAATAAAAATAAAAATAAATGTATCAGTAGTTGCCGTGGCGTCGAGGGTTGCCGAGGCATGCACATCTATGGTTGCCGAGGCGTCAGGGGTTGCTGAGGCGTGCGAGTCCATGGTTGCCGAGGCGTGCGTATCAAGAGTTGCTGCGGTGTTGAAGGTTACCGAGGCATGCGCATCCATGGTTACCGAGGCATCAAGGGTTGCTGCGGTATTGAAGGTTGCCGTTTTCGATACTTCTTATAGTCCATCCGCACCCTCCATCGGGTGATAATATTGCCCAAAAAGAGTTTGGCCAATGTGCTTGCCACTACTCCCTTTTGCGTTACCATGGTGGAGGTGTCTTTCTTCTTTGTTCGCTTGTAGTCCATGTATACTCTCCACCTTGCTACTATTCCTGAAGGCACAAATATATTAATAGGAAAAATTATATCCATTCTCAACCATTCAATTACCTCATTCTTGTTGACTTCTATCATGGTTGGATGTAGCCTTTGTTGTCGTGGCAATTGCTGCTCAAGCCAATTGCCGTGGCAATCAGTTGTCAAATTTTGCTTTAAGTCAAGGGAAGAACCAATTTTCTGAAGGGCTTTATGAATCCAAACACCTTTTTCTTTTGGCCTCTCAAACATCTCCATCAGTAGAGATTTCGATGGCTTCAAATCTTCCAACCTCTGTTCCTCAAGACATACCTGCAATGGATGAGGTGAGTTTTTAAAGAATTCAAAAGGTTCAACTATTACATGCTCATATTCCACTGGCAAAGTATTATCATCTCGTTGATCTTGCATGTGGTCGTGTAATTGCCGTGGCAATTGTAGATGAGAGCAATCTACACATTCCTGCTTCAACATCAACGTTGTAACTTTCAGGGCATCAGGTTCCTCAGAATTTGCTGTAGTATTGTTGTTCTTAGCTTCACCGAGTGTTGTCGCGACATTGCTCTGTTCAGGCTCCTCAATCATTGCCGAGGCAATTTGTTGTTCAAGCTTATCATGTGTTGGGCAGTCTCTCTCATTGGCATCCTCTTGACTTTGAGGTTCTAGTTGTTCCTCACACATCGGAGAGATTTCTTTGTATTGCTCCTTATCCTCTCGCCTTGGGAAGTTAGTATCCCTAGGAATGAATTTTTGGTGCATGTTATCCATAACATATGTGGATCTCCTCAATTGATCTTCTGAATCCCCTAAGGTTGCTTCCCACTGAGCTATCCTCGTATCCATAGATTTTGATAGTTCTCGAATCTCTTCAATTGATCCGTCAAGTCTAGCCAAGGAAGCTAGTAACGTTTCCTCCAAGGAATTGGAATGCTCTTGAAAAGGACTACATTGCCATGGCATATCATTCTTTGCGGCAAAATTGTTATAGTAAAAAAATTTTGAGCTTGTTGACCATACCATGAAGAATTTTGCTGCTGGTTCCCTCTATGGTCCTCCATGTAGTTATATGCACCGAAAATGTGAGGGCAATTTTCAAACACATGATGTTCTCCACACATAGCACAAGATTTTTCCACGGTATAAGTTATTTGGGCTTTTCTCGGTTGGTATAGGTAATCATAAAAGGGTGCAAGAAACTCTTGATTGGATTGATTCATATCTTCCAACATCATCTCTCAAATAGATCGGCTTTTATTTCCCGACATGTTGATGTCCCTTAACTTGTAGCGCACCTAATTTTTTTTTGATAAAACAAACAAAAAGGAAAGTTAGTAAAACTAATAGAAAAAAATGCAATAACAAAAACAACTAACACCAATTGCCAATCCCTGGCAACGGCGCCAAAAACTTGTTGCGCGTAATAAGTGCTACGCAAATGTGCAAGTATACACGTCGCAAGTAATAAAGTGATATGAGTATCGAGTATCGTCTCCACGAGGATTGGTTTGGGCCACTTTGCTTAAGTTTCTTTGACTTTGTGAAAATAAAAACACAATTGATAATAGAGGTTTTAATTAGCGAGAAAAGTAAAAGCAATAAAGTAAAAGAAAAGATGAAAGAAAAAGAGAGAGAGATAGGCCAGGTTATCGTGAGTTGAGGTGTGATAGCCGATTGGATCGTCTTGGTAAAAGAGTGTGCGGGCAACTCGGTTGCCGTGGCAACTTACTGTGGGGTTGCCTTGGCAACTAATCGATGGTTGCTGGGCAACTAGTTGGGCAACTACTTGGGCGTCGGGCAGCAACTTCAAGGTTCGGCAGAGCGTTCTTCAATGGTTTCTTCTTATCCCTAAGTCGAAACTCTAGCTACTTGTGCATGCCTTGATAATACATCCCTGCGTGAATCAAGGGTGAACAACAACCAATCTTGCGCTCCTCTTAGCCGTTGAAATCCTTAACTTATTCCTAAGCCGGATTAATCTTCACCATCAATAGATTGAATAAAGACCATACTCATTCGTTTCTTGAATCTAACTCTCCCGATATTAGATAAATAGATGAAGTTACGAGATCCTCTCCCAATTCACTCGCAAACAAGAATAAAAGCCAAGAATGAGTAAACCTTGAATAGAAAAGTGCAAACTCTTATTACCTAAACAAAATCCAATTGTTTCTCACAACAACAAAACACAATAACCCCAACCAAACAAGTTAGTTCATGGTTGGGTTCAAAAGATATACAAAGAATAATCCCCAAACCATGAATCTAATGGAAGCAAAGAAGAAGAAGAAATCGAACTCTCTCCCTCCTTGTTATCTTGTCGAAATCTCTTTCTTCTTGCCCTTTGGAGTTGTCGAAAATCCTCTCCTCTTGCCCCCTTTCATCTTGTCGAAATCTCCATCTTATTTATAGGGCTAGGCCAAAGTCCTTCTTTGAGGAGGAGTTTAAGTTGGAATTAAATTATCTTTAAAGAATATAATTCTTTATTATAATTGTATTCCTACTAGAACATCTCCTATCTTCTTGGAATTTAATTCTTCTTTAATCTCTGCATGGCAATCAAATTCCTTTGGGTTTGGGCTTTGCTCCACGTCATCTTGGGCTTGTATAGTCATCAATTTCGACTACCATATCACCTTTGCTCTTGTCGACAATTGCCATGGCAACTGGCTCGGCGTCTCCTTCATGTATTGCCCTGGCAACTAGTTCGACATATCCTTCATGCATTGCCTTGGCAACTGGCTCTAGCCTTGCTTTGGCAAGTGATCCTGCATATACACACAAAAACACACCAAAGTAGCATCTTTTTCCACAAAAATCACCAAGTTATGTAATCAAGCTCAACGGTGGAAAGAAACATGAATTAATGCATGAATGACTAATTATGCAACTATTATGAGCTTAAGTCTAACAATAATATGAGTAAAAAGGGTAATAAAAATAGTACTTTTGAACACTTATCAGATGCCAAAAGTGCTTTTCTAAATGGTTTTATAAATGGATAAGTGTATATAGAACAATCACCCAGTTTTGAAAATCTAAAATATCTAAACCATGTTTTAAAACTTTCAAAAGCCTTATATGGTTTGAAACAAACTCCTAAAGCTTGGTATGGAAAATTTTCAAGTTTTTTTAATTGAAAAAGGTTTTGACAAAGGGAAGGTTGATACTACACTTTTTTATAAAAAGAAAAGGCAAGGACATTTTAGTAGTTCAAATTTATATTGATGATATCAAATTTGGTTCTACTAATGAACTTATTTGCCAAGATTTTGCTAAGTTAATGCAAGGTGAATTTGAAATGAGTAGATAACCAAACAAAGAAATACAAGATCATTTACTTTCTTTTATTTCCTTTTCTTTACCTTTCCTTTTACTAAATTGAATCCAAACATATAGTTAAAGTTGATTTTCTTTTCCTATACAATTCTTTAGGTTCACTAGGTGTTTTTTAGAGTCTCTTTTTTCATATTAGTTTTTTTGTTGCACTTTCGATGTTCAAAGCTTCGCCCTGACTAATTCGGACAGATTCGCGTCGCACACTTGGTTTTAGTGTGTGTCTTCCACCAGGGATTTTCTGCATGCACAACGCCTCGAACTCGAGACCTGCTTAAGTGGAATCAAGCTGCTTACTACTTGGAACAACCCTTTGCTTTTTCACATTAGTTTCTTTGTTATGAAAGATTGTATGTATTACTAAATTACATGAAAAATTGTAAATGATTTCTATGACTAGTATAAAATTTGATAATATATCAGTTTAGATAAAAGATTGACATCTAATCTTCTAATGATGCCTTATCTTGACAATCTAGAAGGGGAGAATAATCTTCTAATGAGTGTCACGAAACAATATTATATGTTTTTCCTCTATGACAAAATACAATAACAATGGGAACTGCAACATTATCAGTACAAAATAATCCCATCCTTTATGGACCAAGAATTGAATCACAAGCACCAATAGTTGAGATATTCTATAAATGGATAAGTTACAGTTAGCTGCCATTGCCGGCATTGGAAAATGGCATGTTGCCTTATTATTTAGGGGAGTAGAATTTTAATGGGGCAGCAAACAGGGTCGAAAAGAATGGTAGAACAAGTTCTGAATCCAAAGGATCGGGCAATTAGTTCTTGAAAATTTTTGAACAATGTTGTTGGTCCAGGTTCCTACTCTAGAACTTACTGTAATACTCAGCATAAGTAAAATCCCCGTATACGGCTCCGCATCCATCTTCAGTGAGAGGTTTTGCAGAGCTGATCAAGCCATGGTCGTAAGGGCAGAGGAACGAAGCAACCGACATCTTCGTCTTATCAGCATTTACGATCGCCAAATGCCACACGCTCTTGTACCTCCCACAGCCTTCTCGTTATTTTACTCAATGAATGCAATATTATGGGATTTCATCATCAATTAAGTCAAAAAACAAAGGCTCAGGAGTTCCTCAACTTTGTATGGAGACGAAAAGTAGATTGAGAGAAATGAGGAGAAGAAAGTGCTGAAGAAATATAGTAGAAAAAAGGAAAGTAGAAAAAATATACGGTATGAATTGAGAATTAATATAGTAGAGATTTAGGGATTGGGTTTAGGGGGCAATCGAGTGGGGAATAACCAAAAACGTGGGATCCCAACCGATGGGTATGGGGAATAATCGAAATCTTCACCCACGAGGACGAAGGTAATTTTATCACCGAAGCTCAAATGGGGATGAAGACGGGGATCCCCAAGTCAATCTCGCAGATCTTGGATTTAAGTCAAATATTTTAATTCGAGTATCAAATTAAAAGAATGTGATATCCGAAGATTAATTTAAAAGAAAAATGATGGTCATTTTGTGTGAGAATTGAAGATAGAGGACCTCAAGTGTAATTTATCCATCTAGGTATGGAAGACACTAGTTTAAAATAAAGTGGTGAATAGGGGGATGTAACACCCCTCACACGTATCCATCTTTGAATACGAGTTAGAGATGTCACATGACACTTGTACACTGATATTTAAAACTCTTTAACCAAAATAATATTTAATCGCGTAAAATTTAAAACTAATATTTCTAAGTTCAATATGAACCTAGATTCAGGCAGCAACTTGGCAGTTCGATTCTCTATTATATAAATAATAATATATTGCCCAAAAACTGCCTAATTTAAAAATCATTCGATTAGCTAATAAAATACGATTTCAACATATTTAATTAAAAAAATCCACTAGAATATTTATATTCATGTTTATAACATTACATTTATTTCCAATATTTTCATATCAGAGTAACCAAAACATTTATAAGATACATGCCAACTAATAATATCAAAAAGGGACATCGGGGATGTCTTACTAATAATGATGTACCTCTTCAAAACAGATGATGTCTCATATCACAACTTCTTACTCCTTACGATCTTTACCTACGCGTGAAACAATCACACGCTAAGAATAATCTTACTGAGGCAACTAATAATTCAATAAATAACATTGAAAAATATTTTATGTAAATAAGACAGTTCATATCAAAAATCACTATTCAAAGATTTGTATCACTTTCATTTGGACTTTTCACTATTATTTAAATCATAGCCCAATGTAAGATAAATGAGAATATATGGTATGCGAGTCACTATTGAGTATGCACATGTGCGGCAACAACTAATTTGTTGTGCCAAAATAAACACTATATCACTTTATCACTGAATAACCGCTGTAAACTTATACGTCACTGTATTATTAGGTCATAGCTGTAGAACACAACATCACTGTTTCACTTTATAACTGTTGTATACTTGTACAACATCACTGTATCATTTATACTCCCACCTCATTGGCATGCCAATTATACCAAGAAATCTCATAATGCATACAATGGGCTTTAAACATTCAACAACACATACTATTCAAAGTACATGTTGGTATCATACTAACATTGATACATATTAGGAATAATATTTCCTAATAATTCTTTAACTTTCCAAAATATTCATTTTAGTCCTAAGGACTCTTTTTTAATCTTCCAACCACCATTTTCAAGTCCAAACCTTGCATTTCTCATTCTTTACACTTGAGGACCCAAAGTTTAAAATTTTACACACTAGTCCTTGAATTTACCGAAATTCCAAATTGGTCCCCAAAATTAATACAACTTCAAAATCAACCTTCTAATCACTTTAACTTAATTTTCCAACACAATACACTTCAAAAACAAGCTTAACAACCAAACCCCTAAACTTTCCAAGATTTACAATCTTAATCCTCAACACTTTATAAAATTCCACATTGGTCCAAATAACTTTCTAAAGCTTACAAAATCATCCTTACACCATTTCTAATCTTAGGATAATTTTTCCAAAATTTTCTCTATATTTTTCCTAGTAGGCCGAATACCAAAGGTTACTTTGGCCAAATTTCCTCACTTGATTCAAGCATGAATTCAACTTCTAAACATCATATTCAAGCTTCACACATCATTTCTACTTCAAATAAAAATTTTGCAAGAGTTTCCCCTAATTTTTCAATTTTCCCAAAAATCACCTAACAACCAAAACATAGAAATTTCACTATTTTCATGCTTGAAACAACATCACAACACCATATTTAATCAAAAAAATCCATAAAACTCAATATATCAACTTGTCCTTCATAAACACTAACTTCCAATCTCAACATATAAGCATGGAAACTATGCAAAAATTATACCAAATGAAAAAGAATTTGATGGAGATCAATTTTCTATTTCATGTCTTGAATCAAAAACCAATCGAATCTAACCAAAAATTGAATCAAAATTTTTTTACCTTTGGCTATGGTGTTTCGAAATTGGGAGGAAGAAAATGGAGAAACTCTAGCTTTTTCTTCATTAAATTAACATGACAAATGGCATTTTAATCTTTTAAATCCAAATTAAAAATCTCCATCAATAGTGAATTTACCATTTTACCCCTCAATTATAACTAATTAGGTGCTGACACCTAATAAATTTGCTTTCCCATAATCATCTTTAATTAAAAGTAGGAGCAAATGACTAAAATGCCATTAATGAATCCATGTATTCACAAAAATGCCATTTGTGCACTATTTCAAAATACTATCTTCAATCGAATCAAAACGATCCCAAAACTTAACACCATCTTCTTTTAGTCTAATTAAGACTCCCATAAAATTTTCATAATTTTTTGAGTTCGAATAGTCATCCGAATTAATTCCCGAAACTTATTTCTTTTATAGCTTTTTACATAATTCCGTACCAAAAATCCGATTCCCACCAAAAATCTTGTATCGGGATAAACTATTCATTTTTTCCATAATAATAATTATTGGGAAAATTACTATGTTGGTCCCTAAACTTTTCCCAATTTTTCACTTTTGTCACCCAACTTTAAATTTTTACGTTTTAGTCACTGAACTAAAACCACTAACTTTTAATTCTTTGCAAAATAGTCACTAACCAAAAAATGGGGTATTACAATTCTCCCCCTTAAGAAAATTCGTCCTCGAATTTTCAGAATATACATGATTTGAAAAGATGAGGAAACCGTTTTTCCACATCTTTCTCTCTTTCCCACTTTGTGATTTCGCCAAATAATCTTAACAAGTGGAATTGATTTTTTCCTCAGCTCCTTGAACTCACGTGCTAAAATTCTAATCAGTTCCTCCTCATACGTCAAATCTGGTTGAATCTCTACTTCTTCCGGAGTAACGATGTGGGAAGGATCTGATCGATACTTGCTGAGCATCGATACATGAAACACATTAAGAATCTTATCCATTTCTGGGGGTAGAGCAAGTTGATAAGCCACCGGACCAACTCTTTTTACAACCTCATATGGTCCAATAAATCTCGGACTCAACTTTCTTTTTCGTCCAAACCGCAATATCTTTTTCCAAGGTGATTCTTTGAGAAACACTTTATCACCTACTTGGAATTCAATTTCTTTCCTCTTTGAATCTGCATATGACTTTTGTTGATCGGCGGCTATCTTGAGGTTATCTTGTATGATCTTTACTTTGTCTTCAGTTTCTCTAATTTGATCAGGTCCCAATACGTCTCGATCTTTCAACTCGTACCAATTCAAAGGAGTCCTGCACTTTCTTCCATATAAAGCTTCAAAAGGTGCCATCTTAATACTTGCTTGATAGTTGTTATTATATGAGAATTCCGCTAATGGCAAGTACGTCTCCCATGATCCTTGAAATTCAATCACACAAGCCCTTAACATATCCTCCAAAATTTGAATGGTTCGCTCTGATTGTCCATCTGTTTGAGGATGAAAGGCTATGCTAAAATTAAGTTGAGTACCCAACGCTTTATGTAATGATTTCCAAAATCTGGAAGTAAATCTTGGATCTATATCAAAGATAATTGAGACTGGTACTCCATGAAGCCAAACTATCTCCTTAATATATAATTCAACATATTTATTCATAGAGAAATCAGTTCGGACAGGAATGAAATGTGCCGACTTAGTCAATCTATCAACAATCACCCAAATTGTATCCTTTTTACTTGGAGTCAATGGTAGCCCTGATACAAAATCCATGGTTACCTATTCCAACTTCCACCGAGGAATGGAAATCGATTGCAATAAATCATAAGGCACTTGATGTTCCGCTTTTACTTGCTGATATGTCAGGCATTTGGAAACAAACTCAGATATAACTCTTTTCATTCTTGGTCACCAATATCGACTCTTAAGATCTTGATACATCTTGTTTCCACCTGGATGCATAGTCAAAGGACTATAATGTGCTTCAAAAAAAAGTTCTCTCTTTAAATATTCATCTTCAAGAATAACAATCATTCCCCGATAATATAAGCATCCATCAGACTTAACTTCGAAATCTTTGGTCTCACTAGTCTCTATTTGTTTGAATTTTGACAAACATTCCATATCTCTTTTCTGAAGCTCTTTTATTCGATCTACTAAAGCAGGCTTTAAACTTAATTCAACAATCAAAGCACCATTTTCTTTCAAAGCTAGCCTCACATTTACAGCTCTCAAGGCAGCGAAGGTCTTTCTACTGAGTGCATCAACTACCACATTCACTTTTTCTAGATGGTAGTCAATAACCACATCATAATCTTTTAAGAGCTCAATCCACCTTCTCTGCCTCAAATTTAACTCCTTTTGAGTTGGCAGATACTTTAGACTTTTATGATCTGTATAGATATAGCATCGTTCTCCATATAGATAATGACATCATATCTTTAAAGCAAAGACAACTACCACCAACTCTAAATCATGGGTGGGATAATTCCTCTCATGCGTCTTAAGCTGTTGGGAAGCATAAGCCACTACTTTTCCTTCTTGCATGAGTACACATCCCAAGCCATTATGAGAAGCATCACTATATACCACAAAATCCTTACCTGATTCTGGTTGTATCAGTACTGGAGCTTTAGTTAAAATTCTCTTTAATGTTTCAAAGCTTTCTTGACATTTGTCCGTCCAAACGAATGGTACATCTTTTCTCAAAAGCTTGGTTAATGGAGAGGCAATCATTGAGAAATTCTTTACAAATCTTCGATAATAACCAGCAAGTCCCAAGAAACTTTGAAGCTCAGAAATATTTTTCAGAGCTTTCCATTCCACTATGGATTGTACTTTATTGGGATCCACTCTTATTCCCTCTGCTGAAACTACATGATCGAGAAAAGTAACTTCTAACAACCAAAATTCGTATTTTGAAAACTTAGCATATAGTTTCTTTTCTCGAAGGATCTGAAGAACAACACGAAGATGAACATCGTGTTCCTCTTTCGTCTTTGAATAGACTAAAATATCATCTATAAATACCACCACAAATTGATCCAAATATGGCTGAAATATTCGGTTCATCAGATCCATGAATGTTGTAGGGGCATTGGTTAATCCGAACGGCATAACTACAAACTCATAGTGCCCATACCAAGTTCAGAAAGCAGTCTTTGGAATGTCTTCTTCCTTAATCTTCAGCTGATGATAGCCTGATCGAAGATCAATTTTGGAAAACACAGGTTCACTCTTTAATTGATCAAAAAGATCAACTATCCTTGGAAGATGATACTTATTCTTCACGGTCACCTTGTTTAGTTGACGATAATCTATGCATAGTCGCATAGACCCATCTTTCTTTTTCACAAATAATACTGGTGCACCCCAAGGTGACACACTTGGCCTTATAAAACCCCGATCCAATAATTCTTGCAATTGCTCTTTTAACTCTCGAAGCTCAGCTGGCGTCATTCTATACGGGGCCATCGATATGGGTGCAGTACCAGGTAACACCTCTATTTTAAACTCTACTTCCTGATCAGGGGGTAATCCCGGTAACTCATCAGAAAATACATCCAGATATTCTCGAACAATATGAATATCTTCTAACTTAATTCCAGAAGTTCGAGTATCCACCACATTAGCTAGAAAAGCTTGACAACCGTCTAATATCAGCTTCCTCATAGAAACTGCTGATATCACATTAGATAAAGGATTCATCCTTTCTCCCACTACTATTACCTCCTCACCTTTCGAATTTTCCAATATTAATCGCTTTAAGCGACAATCCACAATGGAATGGTAGAAAGATAACCAATCCATACCTAATATCACTTCAAATTCTTCAAAAGGTAACTCCATTAAATTTGTCAGAAACTTAGTTCCTTGCACCTTTATCGGACAATTTCTATATATTCTACTTACTCTCGCACTCTGACCCAATGGGTTTGTTGCCATTATATCACTAGAGATAGACTCTAATAGAATATCTTTATCTCTAACTAACTTGGTACTAATATACGAGTGCATAGAACCAGGATCAATCAAAACTAATACAGGCCTATCATGAAGATAGAATGTACCTGCAATAATTTTTGAGTCATCCCGGTCCTCATTAGTCCGTATATTATAAACTCGAGCTGGTGCGCGCCTATCCACTTGTGAAACCGATTTAGATGGTCTTCTTGGTCTGCCTCTTCATCGACCTCTGGGTGGCATTACTGCAGATCTTTCTATTTGAACAGGCCTTTCCCCAGATATCAGTGGGCAGTCTCTCACAAAATGGCCCATTTCTCCACATTTGAAACAAGCTCATGTCGTCAGTCGACACTGGCCTGGGTGACGTCTGCCACAAATATCACATAGATGGGGAACTGAATCATCCTCAGAATTATTTGTCTGGAATTGTTTTCCTTTTCCAACACCCGATCCTTTATGAGAATTTGCACCTGATCTCGATCTATTCTGATATCAAAAACCGGAACCCTTGCCTCGCTTTTATGAAAAGGAAAAAAAATGTTCCCAATCTCTTGTTTGTCTGCCATTTTGGCTCTGTTGTCTTTTTAGGCTGTACTCTTTCAATTACCTTTGCTCGGTTCACAACTTCTTGAAAATTTGATAAATTCAATGCCACCAACATTTCTTTCAACTTTGTAGTCAATCCCTCAATAAACCAATCACATCGATCTTTCTCCGTAGGGATCAACTCTGTAGCAAACTGGCTCAACTTATTGAATTCACATTCATATTCATAAATAGTCCGGTTTCCTTGCTTCAAGTTGAGAAATTGATGCTTCATTTCTCTGATGAACTGGTCTCTAACATACTTATTCTTGAATTCCTCCAAAAAGAATTGCCAGATCACTTGCTCGGACGAAACATGCATCGTAGCATTAGTCAACCAAAATCGAGCTTGACCTCGAAGCAAAGAGATAGCTCCATCCAATTTATCCGTGTCGGAACAACGGAATCCGTCAAGCATGATCTTTAAATCATTTAACCACATATCAGCAGCCACTGGACCTTCATCTGAATCTCCTTTAAATTCAGGTGCTCCCAAACTTTTTAACTCCATAGCAATGGTCATACGGGGAGCAGGGGGAGCTTGTGGCTGGAAACGTATCAGAATCGCTTCCAACGACTGAAGAAAAGTCCCTTGATCTTGCACAGGCATCATTTTCTATGCTTGTGCTCCTCCTTGTCCTGATTAGGCCGAGAGATTAATATTAATCTTATTGCCACCACTACCGGCTCCTTCTGACATTTCCCTTTCTATAGCGTGTCTAGAACTCCCTGATTCAGACATCTATAACCACATAACTACATTAGTAAGGAGCGACATCCATCAATTTAATAAACATCATATCAGTAATATTGATATTCTAGTGGCATGTATACACTTTTCAACTCACAACAACTTTAAGTTTAACCGAGAATCGGCTAAACCTGCAGCTCTGATACCATTAAATGTAACACCCTCACCCGTATCCGTCTTTGAATACGAGTTAGAGATGTCACATGACACTTGTACACTGATTCTTATCTCAAAATCGAAAAAATTTTGTTTCTTAAAAATATAAACAATTAACTCTTTAACCAAATAATATTTAATCGCGTAAAATTTAAAACTAATATTTCTAAGTTCAATCTGAACCTAGATTCAGGCAGCAACTTGGCAGTTCAATTCTCTATTATATAAATAATAACATATTGCCTAAAATTGCCTAATTTAAAAATCATTCGATTAGCTAATAAAATACGATTTTAACATATTTAATTAAAAAAATCCACTAATATATTTATATTCATGTTTATAACATTACATTTATTTCCAATATTTTCATATCAGAGTAACCAAAACATTTATAAGATACATGCCAACTAATAATATCAAAAAGGGACATCGGGGATGTCTTACTGATAATGATGTACCTCTTCAAAATAGATGATGTCTCCTATCACAGCTCATTACTCCTTACGACCTTTACCTATGCGTGAAACAATCACACGCTAAGAATAATCTTAGTGAGGCAACTAATAATTCAATAAATAACATTGAAAAATAAAAGTTTATGTAAATAAGGCAGTTCATATCAAAAATCACTATTCAAAGATTTGTATCACTTTCATTTGCACTTTTCACTATTATTTAAATTATAGCCCAATGTAAGATAAATGAGAATGTATGGTATGCGAGTCATTATTGAGTACACACATGTGCGGCAACAACTAATTTGTTGTGCCAAAATAAACACTATATCACTGAATAACCGCTGTAAACTTATACAACGTCGCTGTATTATTAGGTCATAGCTGTAGAACACAACATCACTGGATTATTAGGTCATAGCTGTAGAACATAGCATCACTGTTTCAGTTTATAACTGTTGTGCACTTGTACAACATCACTATATCATTTATACTCCTATCTCTTTGGCATGCCAATTATACCAAGAAATCTCATAATGCATACAATGGGAATTAAACATTCACTATCATATACCATTCACTTATTTAAAATAACAAAAGATATCAACATTTCACAATATCATATAAAAGTGCATTGGGCAGTTCTTGCCCGAAAATCATTCATAGTTCTTTTCAAAAATCATTGAAAAGATATCATTTGTAAATTGACATTCGAGATAGACTTATCGCAAGTCTTTCTCATATCAAGTAAAATAGTAAAAATGCACTCACCTATTGCCTCACTAGAAACTTTACTATTACTCACTGCTTCACTTTTGTACTTTTTCCTTGCCTTTAGGATTGCTTGATTCCCGGTTTGGATCACGATTAAGATCTACAATAACATTTCAACAACACATACCATTCAAAGTACATGTTAGTATCATACTAACATTGATATATATTAGGAATAATATTTCCTAATAATTCTTTAACTTTCCAAAATATTCATTTTAGTCCTAAGGACTCTTTTTAAACTTCCAACCACCATTTTCAAGTCCAAACCTTACATTTCTCATTCTTTACACTTGAGGACCCAAACTATAAAATTTTACAAACTAGTCCTTGAATTTACCGAAATTCCAAATTGGTCCCAAAATTAATACAACTTCAAAATCAACCTTCTAATCACTTTAACTTAATTTTCCAACACAATACACTTCAAAAACAAGCTTAAAAACCAAACCCCTAAACTTTCCAAGATTTACAATCTTAATCCTCAACACTTTATAAACTTCCACATTGGTCCAAATAACTTTCTAAAGCTTACAAAATCATCCTTACACCATTTCTAATCTTAGGAGAATTTTTCCAAAATTTTCTCTATATTTTTCCTAGTAGGCCGAATACCAAATGTTACTTTGGCCAAATTTCCTCACTTGATTCAAGCATGAATTCAACTTCTAAACATCATATTCAAGCTTCACACATCATTTCTACTTCAAATAAAAATTTTGCAAGAGTTTCCCCTAATTTTTCAATTTTCCCAAAAATCACCTAACAACAAAAACATAGAAATTTCACTATTTTCATGCTTGAAACAACATCACAACACCATATTTAATCAAAAAATCCATAAAACTCAATATATCAACTTTTCCTTCATAAACCCCAACTTCCAATCTCAACATATAAGCATGGAAACTATGCAAAAATTATACCAAATGAAAAAGAATTTGATGGAGATCAATTTTCTATTTCATGTCTTGAATCAAAAACCAATCGAATCTAACCAAAAATTGAATCAAAATTTTCTTACCTTTGGCTATGGTGTTTCGAAATTGGGAGGAAGAAGATGGAGAAACTCTAGCTTTTTCTTCATTAAATTAACATGACAAATGGCATTTTAATCTTTTAAATCCAAATTAAAAATCTCCATCAATAGTGAATTTACCATTTTACCCCTCAATTATAACCAATTAGGTGTTGACACCTAATAAATTGACTTTTCCATAATCATCTTTAATTAAAAAGTAGAGGCAAAATAACTAAAATGCCATTAATGAATCCATGTATTCACAAAGATGCCATTTGTGCACTATTTCAAAATACGGTCTTCAATCGAATCAAAACGATCCCAAAACTTAACATCATATTCTTTTAGTCTAATTAAGACTTCCATAAAATTTTCATAATTTTCCAAGTTCGAATAGTCATCCGAATTAATTCCCGGAACTTATTCCTTTTATAGCTTTTTATACAAATCCCGTACCAAAAATCCGATTCCCAAAAAAAATCTTGTACCTGGATAAACTATTCATTTTTTCCATAATAATAATTATTGGGAAAATTACCATGTTGGTCCCTAAACTTTTCCCAACTTTTCACTTTTGTCACCAAACTTTGAATTTTTTACGTTTTAGTCACTAACTAAAGCCACTAACTTTTAATTCTTTGCAAAATAGTCACTAACCAAAAATTGGGGTATTATAGGGGAGGGAAAATAAGATTTCTATCTTTTTTCTCTCTTCTTTTCTTTTCTCATCTTTTTCTTTTTCTCTTTTTTCATTTCATCCACCAAGCTTTCATGTATGATCTACATCCATCGGAGTATCTGTGTTCAACACCTCTTACCCCATTATGTTCACCTCACTAAGACGAATCGACCGATGGTCGTGTTGTCACCGTCAGAGCTACCGTCGGAGGGGGTTAGAAAGAAGAAGTTTTAGATTTTCCAATTGAGAAGGTTATAGTGCTCAGAACGAAAAACTGAGGCCATGATTGTGCTCACTAATGTCGAAAGAGTGGGAATAGAGCTTTGTAGTCGCCGTACGGCCAACCAAAACCACCGCACGTATCGTCCCACGCGTGTGGACGACGTTCGGCCGAGAGTGGTTGTTGTATACAGTTGGGTTGATTGGGATCCAACTATTAGGCTACATCCATTGGGTTGAGCCAAGCTGGCCTACTGAGCCAGCCAAAGCTACAGGATGAGCCGGTCTGCCAAGACGACCCTTTGAGCTGAGCTGTCAATCGCCACTACTATTGACCGTTGTCGGTTTCGGCGTTGACCGTTGACCATCGTTAACTTTATTCAGGGGACCATTCCTGAGGGTTTTTCGACATTCTAAGTCTATTGGCATAGTCTTTTTCCCCAAATTTGAACTTGGTAAGCTGTTTTTATCCATTTTATTCCCTAAAGTAGTCCGACAATATGATTTTACTTATAGAGTCGTGTTTGTTTGATTTGAGGGTTTTGTGGACTCGAGTATTGGGTTTAAAGAGATTAATGGATAAGCTTAGTGAGCATTTATCGCTTTGGCTTAAGGTTAGTACACCTTGAACTTCGAAATGCTTAATGAGCACCATAAATGTAATTGCCTTGAACGTTAGTGTTTGCAAAATAGATAGATAAGAAATAAGCATGTTTATAGACTGAGGTTATGAGACTGATATTTATGAGATGCATGATGATGTTGTGAGTATGTTGAGACTCGTAGACATTTAAGAGACTGTGTAGGGTCGTCTGAATATTCATATCATTATTTGACTGGTTGATTTATATGTTGCGTTGCTTGAGTGCTAGTGATGTGGAAATTGGCGTGTTTAATGGTAATTATGCTTAAGGGATAAATATAAAAAATTACTCAATTAATGATCATAAAGACAGTAATTAATATTAATTAATTTAATGCGTTAGTAAACAAAGTCCAATGACTTTCATAAGTTTTAGGGATCGAGTAAAGCGTTGTAAAATCATAATTCGAAGAAAATGTACGAACCAATGTGTAGGGTATCGATAGTCTTTGGTCGTATTGGTTCGCGATTGGGGTCGTATCGGTACAGGTTGACCTGTATCGGTACTTGTGGAAATCTAAGATTTCTAGTAAGCAATGTCAGTATTGGTATGCGTGTGAGTATCGGTACCCAGGGGTACTGTAACGATTCTCGTATTCGAGTACCAGTACCCACTGAACTGAATAATCTATAATGCCAGTTAAAGATGGAAATTGGTGCAGAATATTAATGAATTAATTTATACCTTAATTAATGAGATAATACGAATTAATAAGATAATTAACGAAGATGATTAATGTACACTTCCATAATGTATTAAATAGTTGGTAAACTTAATTGGGTGACTTGATAATTGATAGAAACCATAAAGTTATGGTAATTGTGCTAATGTTGTGTGATGTATGGTAATCGTGTCAATGTTGTGTGCTGCTTGGACACTTGGTTGGCTGAGTCACCTTTGGTTAATAGGATCTGGATACCCAATGAGAGAGTGTGTGTTGCAACACCACGGTCAGAGATGCCGAATGTATATTCCTGGAGTTGTGTGACATCGAGCCTCATTCGAAGATACTGGATGAGAGATTCTGAGCATGAGTGTACATTCCCGAGGTTGTGTAACACTGGCCTTACTTAAAGAGTGTATGTTCCCGAGGCTGTATGACACCGGGCCTCACTCCAGGTTTATGGTTATGACTTTGTGTGTTTTTGTCCGGATGATCTTATGAGATCCTGGGTATGGTTGAACCTTTTGTGCCATGTATGATGTATTGCATGTGTTTAGGCGACTAGTGGTAGCGCCACATGTTTATTTATCCCTTCTTATTGCTCATAGTAGCTTGCATGCTTATATTTATGATTAACATGAAGTATAGTAGAGTAGATGTGTACCACTGAGCTTTGTAAGCTCAGCGATCGGAATCATTGTTTTTGCGCGTAGGTTGATCGTTGAATTGTGGGATTGTGGAGCACCATCAATATGTGATTCCAGCAAGCGGTGACTTCTAGAGTACAATACCTGAGTTTAGTGGGTTATGTATTCATAGGACCTTACATGGTCGCGTCTGTAACTATTATTTTGAAATTGTATTAATCAAGTCGAATATTCAAATGTTTTAAATTAAATTGGAGCCCCTTTGTAACGATTTAATCATTTATCTATATTTTCAATTGTTGGATTTAAATATTTTTAAAAAATATTTTATTTGGGCTAAACTAAGTTAAAAATTTTTATGGAGCGGTTTGGGCTTAAGGCCCAAATATTACATCCGAATTTTGAGTGTTACATGCAACTTCCCGATGTTCCTCTAAATGCCATTGATTGTGATTCGTTCGAAGGTTGATAATAATGCCTTTTACTGCACCATGAGTTGTTTACTTTTTTGTTGAAATCATGGAAGGATTAGGGGTGTTAGGAGCAAATGTATCTCGAAATTTTTGAATTCTTATATATTTGATAAATTTTGTATTTTATATTGATTATCTAAATTCATACTCTTGAACTTTTTAAATTCTCGTATAATATTACTAAATATAAAATTCATGCCTGTAACATAAAAAATCTTATATCTATTCCTAATCGACATCACTTATTGATGATCTATGGTTAGTTTAGACGGATATCTTGAGTTACCCATTTAACGTTGGTTAGGATTTTTTTTGAGCAATTTCTACCTAGGGGAATGAGAGGATAATTTTGCTTCTATTGGGTCTTGAACCCACAACCTAAGGGAAGATAACTTTTAGTTCGGTTTTATTTACGTCACCAAAATTTTAAGACACTTTCAGCATGATCACTCTTATTAGAAGCTGATGATGTGTCACGTTAATTTTCTTTTTCTCTAAATAAAATAATAGATAAACTACATCATTCCTCATCCAATCCTCCGCAAATTGCTCTTCTGCTAGTACTCATCCGCTACAACTCCTCTCCATGTGGGGTCAAGAAGCCTTTAAAGTTTTGCTCTTCTGCTAGTACTCATCTGCTACAACTCCTCTCCATGTGGGGTCAAGAAGCCTTTAAAGTTTTTATGACTCGATCCTATTAAAGAACTATAATACTAACGACATAATGGCTATTAAATCCATTTAATTTACCAATTGATTTTACTACCTAACAGTTATGGCTATATTACCATACCATCAATGTCTATTTATTCATAGGCCTGACAGTCATTTATATATCTACAGAGGTTAGACAAAGAAGAGAATCGGAACGCTGATCTACTATTCAGCATCCCAAAAAATATCTTTCTTCTCTCGTCTTTACCATGTAACTTTCACCAAATTACGACTCTTCCAAAAATCAAAAAGGGCGACTGCCTAGAATTACTAACATCCCATTCTCTTCATCAACGATTTATAATCTTTAAAATGAAAAAAAATTAGAGAAATTTTGTTGGAATTATAAACACTTGTTTTTTTTTACCCATCAATCTTAAAAATTTCTTGTCGCTTTACCAACATGAATAGACGGATTTGAATTTTAGAAATTTAAGCCATTTCGGTTTTGATTAATTTGAGTTCAGCTATTTTAAATTTGAGTTTTTTAAATTAGGGACCTACAAATTTAAATTATTCCAAATTTAATATTTTAAATCTAAATTATTTAGAATTTAATTATTTCGATCTCAAATCAATTCAAATTAATAGTTTCAATTCTAGATTTTTTCATGAGTTTCACTATAATTAAATGAAAAATTTTACTTACACACCGATGAACATGACTAATGTTGAATACCGTTAAACACCATTAAATTAATTAATAAATATTAAAAATTTCAATGACTAAACATACAATTAATAATTATTTAAAATAAAATTTTAATTAAATTATTTTCATATATATTCTATTTTTTAATCTTTATTTTTAAATAATTAAATCAAATACCAGCTATAGTCTATCCCTAAATTTAAAAACCTATTTTTTTTCTCCTCTCATTCGCCACCATTAGCCAACCGTCCACCGGCGAGATTGTCGCCGCTGCGCCTCTGTCCCTGCTGCAGCCTGACCGCCGTTCGAGCCTGGCTAGATTAGAAGTGAAAACAAAAGCTTATTTTCTGTCATATTATCTGTGGAGTGTGCAATAGGGTCTTTCATATTTTCTGTGGGATGTTGCAATACGTTCTTCCTCTAGTGATTGGTGTTTGTTGTTTACTATTTCGGCCAAGTGGTAGAATTATAATCACTGATTAAGTGTGTTTTTGAACTGCGTACCATTTTTTTGTTTCCTCTATACAGCAACCAAATGGTAGGATTATAATTGGTGATTAGATGTTGTTTTTGAAGCTTGCTCTTCCCCTAATTGTTGATTAGATGTTATTATTGAATGTAGAGCATGAAGAATTTTAGCAGGACTGCTGCAAATCGTTTGGCTTCCATGAGTAAGATAGACAACAGTTATTACCCTGAGGTATCTGATCTAATCCATTCATGTTTTTATTTTCTGTTTCTTTTTGGAATGTAATTCTTTTTTATATTGCTTTACAGACATTACACAAAATGTATGTAGTCCATGCTGGTCCTGGATTCAAGAAGATGCTTTGGCCTGCTGCTCGGAAATTCCTCGATGCAAAAACAATTGGGAAGATAAATGTAAAGGATATGGCTCTAGGCATTTCTTTCGTTCTTCTGCTCAGTGGTTATTCAATGCTCTAGTTTCCAATTGCAGGTCTTGGAGCCCAAATATCTCGGTAGGCTACTGGAGGTCATCGACTCTAGGTCCCTTGAGAGAATTCACACTGTGATCTCCCCTAAGTCCTCTTTCAGTCAATTGCCAGATTTCATGCACCTATTCTACAGATGGAGAGTGTCTTAGATCCAATAAAGGTCCATGGAATGATCCGAAGATAATGAAGGTACCATCCTTTTAGTCCATGGAATGCTTGTTAGACCATGATTTAGGTTTTACTGAACTTCTATCCGGAGAATAACATGTGTATTGTTTCCATTGATAGCTTGTACATATGCAGATTGCAGAAGCAACGTTTGTGAGGCAAATTACCAGAGTATTGAATGATCAGCATAACTATGAATCTTATGTTCAGATACGACCAATAAAGGCAAGTATTGTGTCTTGCGATCGTTCAGGACATTAGTATTCGGTGATTATAATATATTCTCATGCCTGTGTTTCAACATAAACACTGTCAGGGAATGACTAGTACCACATCAGTAGCAGAGTCTGGGTCCGAGATGGATGACCAGTGTTCTCCAACTCTACGAACAAGCTCTGCGTTTCCTTGTTTGGCACTAGTTCGTGAAGAAGTGAGTTGCAAAAGCAGATAATTTAAATCGACAGGATTAACAGTGGGAACTCCAGTTATACTCCCCTTAATGGTTCCATTTTCTGCAATCATAAACACGAGCCAGTCTTATATTCCGGATCAGTAAAATTTAAATCGAATTCAGAGTTATACCGATCACTTGTGCAAATCCGAGTCCAAATCCTATGGAAGCGTAAGCAAAGGACATGACTGCAGCAACCACTGAATGCCATTTCATGTTATGAAAATCTGGTATCTGTGACATTACAACCTGAACAGCACCAAATAGAAGCATATAGGAAATGTCTTCATATGAACATCGGGCATTGTGGCCTTCTCTGTGGTAGCAGTTTGATTTATGAATTGCTCTGTATTAAAGCCAAAGATCAAAATAACCATAAAACATTTGAACTTTGGTCCTCATCAATCCTATGCACGGATAAGCCCTGCACACATGTTCAACATGTATTTTGATTTGTGTTTAGAGATTTGAGCTTCTAAGGACTCTCCACATACACGGAAAACTTTAAAAATAAACGAATGTAACCGTGTCAAACACATACCTTTCTGACATAGATATAAGCAAGAAGGACATACATCCTTAATTAAAGTAAAAGAGTAAGAACTGAGCCATACTTGATGCTGCTAGCAGAGGTTATGACATAGGCACGTGTGGCCCCATACCAGGTTTCCATTACAATGACTCCACACACTTTATGATTCTTCTCTCCTGCATTTCATAAGCATATCCATGTTTTTTATGAAACATGTTGGATGAAACAATGGGACCTAAGTACAAGTTATTGATTAAAGTACAGATGAGACAATAGGAATTTGGTTACCCAAATAGAAAAGGACACCATCCATGTAAGAGTAGAGTCTGTTGGGGCCATGTTCAGGATCAGGATACATGTAGCAGTCACATAGAAGGCTGGTGGAAATAAAGGTGATTGCGGCGAACACGAGCATGATGATCGGGCCGGCGATCTATCCAAGTTGAGCGATGCTCCATGCGAGGGATAAAACTCCTGCCCCTATCACTCCTGTTATGATGTGTGCTATTGCTGTCCAGACAATCCCTTTTACAAACACATGTCAAACATCATACAAATTTAGTATCCATTGAAATAGCATTTGTGAAACATATCAATAAAATTCAAAAGGAAAAGGGTCGTCTCGGTTAAAGAATATAAAAATATACCAGTTCTTTTGACAGAGCTTGTTGAAGAACTTGCCGCTAATGGAGACAGCCAATCTTCTTCTTAACCCATGTTTGATGTCTTTGATGCAATAACTACGCATTTTTCTCTTTCTTTCCCTATCTAATTTAACCTTAATTCAAGATAACAAGTAAAATGTAAACTGTACTAAGATGAAAGTTTGGATAAATGAACAAAACAAGAAGGTTTTTGGTTGGTTAGTCGAATTTAGCCTTGACTTATTATATATTTCTGTCATTGTCCACTAAGTTTTTAAAATCTAGAATTATTGCATTTCCTGTTGCTAGCTTTTGGGGACAACATTAAATTGAGCAAATACAGCTGAATTAGCCATCATTTCCCCTTCATATGATGATGACTCTTTACTGTAAGCATTATGGTCCACTTCAACCTACAAAGTACTTTTCATTTTTGTCCATTGGATCACATGATTTTATCCACACCAAAAAAATTTCAATACTCGAGTTTTATCATAAGTTCTTCAACACCAAATCAAACTTTACACAATCGATGTGGGGTTTATGAATCCTCATTCAAGTTCATGATGCTTTGCTTCACTCCAAAGAAAGCTTTTATGTTCGAAACGGCATGTGCAGTTGATTTAATTTTCCAAGTTATGATACCATGCATGTCTAGTTATGATCTCTTCAGCAATAAACCGAAGTGATAGAAATCGAAAACCAGCTATTACTTTCATTGTAAACAATCCCCCAGTAAGAAAAAGAAATGATGTTAAAAAGAATTGGAGTGTTGCATGACTATCAAAATTTAGAGAAACCATTTCTTTCACATTATATACAATCTCTCCCAATTCGCCATCTTGGCAGATGTTTGGCATCACCAGTAGAACAACATAATGAGCAAAGACCTCTTGTGTTTTTCGATAATATTAACTGCACAAGCATAAGCAGCTGGAAAATGGAGTATCTGTGATTGACAATATTTACAGCAGCAACGTGGAACTAATGTTCTTTTGGAAACCATCCCTTAGTTTGACTGCCTTGTTCACGTTTGTGGTTGATTGATTTGATATGTAGTATTTAATAAATTATGTCACAGCCATTACTAAATCAAAGACAACCATGAAAGAGAAACCAAAAGAGAGATATGGGGCACGAAAATAGAAATGGAAAACACTTACGAGTCGAAATAGGATCTTCATGGGCATAGAAACTGGCATCTACTATCAGATAGCAAAGAATGAGCATTAGCCCTTTGAAGTAGTTCGACGTTCACTCCTGCAGAGAAAAAAAGAAACAGAAAAGTTAATTCGGGCCTAAATTAGTCTTCCTAGTTGCATCTTCTTTGAACTATTGGACTTGAACTCGAGTGTAAATATCAAGTATAGGTACGGTACAACAGGGACATGTTCAATTTTTTTCCAAGATTTTCAAGTCCTTTTATGTGTAAGACACGGATACTTCAAGAAAAATGAAGAGTCGGAGCAACATAATGTTTGAAGATTGCTTCCATTCCTGATGACCATTGGCCATTATTACTTTTCCAAATTTATTTATATACACCAACCTGCAGAAAGAAGGCTACAACTATAACAGTTATGAATAGAGTTGCTGTCTCGAAAAGCTGGAAGTTTAAGTCCATTTCCAGTCCCATCATCCACCCAATAACCACACAAAAAGGAATCTGCATATGCAACAAGAATATGGATTAGCACACTAAGGCAAAACAAACAACATATTAGCCATAAATAAATATGTATGCATCTACAATACACACGTATTGTGGTTCAGTTCAACTTCAGGATCTAAAGTTGATCATAATTCCAGGACTTAAACACTGTTTATGCACTATCATCAGTTGTCCTGTAAACAAAGTGGAGAGTGCTAAATAATTGAAGAAAATGAGTTACCCCTAACTAAGAGAACAGATATAAAGACGAAACATATGTGCATCAGTAGTGGATGCCAACGGAACCAAAGAACAAAAACCAAAAGTAAACCCGAAAAAGCTCCTGACATTATATGGCAATTATGTAAAACAAAATGTAATATTAATACACAATAAGCAGATCCAATGTACGGGACCTACCCCAAACATAGAAATTTGAGTGGATGATCCTATTGCCACTCCCAACGATATGTCCTGAAAAGAAGTTTATTAATTAGCGACACGTACAAATTCTATGAAATGAAAGTTAAGAGAATCACTTACAAGCTTGTCTTTCATGGCAAACATGATAGCACTTGCGTGCTCTGCGGCATTCCCAATAATGGGGAGCAAGATAACACTGATAAATGCAATCGATAAATCCCATGCTTCAGCAGGGACCTCTTAACTATATTACATGCTGCTAGTGAGGGCAGATATGGACCTCTTAACTATATTACATGCTGCGCGAACGGCGGGGAATGGCGGCCAGGCTCGAACGGCGGTCAGTCTGCAGCAGGGACGGAGGCGCGGCGACGACAATCTTGCCGGCGGACAATTAGCTAACGGCAGCGGCGGCTCAATGGCATGGAGGGAAAAAATTTAGGGTTTTTTAATTTAGAAATTAATGGTTGGTATTTAATCTAATTATTTAAAAATAAAAATTAAAAAATAATATATATAAAAATAATTTATTAAAATTTTATTTTAAATAATTATTAATGGCAACTTTACTAAAATATGGTATCCAATTTTTTTTTCCAAAAAATATGATACCTCTCAAATTATTTCTAAAAATATTGTACTTTCTACAGGAAAAGTTAAGTAGGATTGAAAGGATTTCGAATTTGAACGATGTTTATATTTTTTACTAAAAAAATTGAAGTTAGACTGAAAGGGTTCCGACTTTGAACATTATTTTACACTAAATTCGGATCATATTCTCATCGTCTTCAACATTTTTCAAAAAATAGCATGAACAGTAAAGTCGGATTATAATCCCACCGACTTCACTTTTATTTTAACAAATGCTATAGATTTAGAAATAAAAGTAAGGGTATCATATTTCTGGAAAAAAGTTTTCAGCTGTTATATTCATGGCACTTTCCCAATTATTAATTGTATGTTGAGTCTTTGAGATTTTTAATCTTTATTAATCAATTTAATAGTGTTCAGTAGTGTTCAACGTTAGTGATTTTCAGCAATGTGTCACGCATGTGGTATACTCATCCTAATCAAATTTACCTTTTTTTTAAATGTTAATACTTATGAATTATTAACTAACAAGTGTTGAGTGAGTGAGACATATTGCTCTTTTAAGAAGAGAATTTAAATTTAAATTTTAAAGATAATATTATTTGAAGGGAAAGCCGTAAATTTTGAATATAAATTATAAAATAGATATACACTTTACCCAAAAAAAACTTATTAATTATATCCCATTAGGAATATCATTTATTGAGTTTTTTTTTTGTTAATTTTTTTAAAATCTGACTTTCTTCCATTTTAGAAGGTTAATATCGTAAAATTGATCCAAACTTACAACGCAGTTTCACTATATACGGCATTCTCTCGCTGTCTCTCCCTATTTTCCTTTCCTTCCTTATCCTAATCGCCCCCTCGATCCATCGCTCCATTCAGAGGAAAAGAAGAATAGATGGCATCTTCAACTCTCTCAACTCTTTCTCTCCGTTTCCCCTCTTATCCTCCACCCCCTTCCTCTTATCCTACGCATCCTATCCTCCTCAAAACCCCATCTTTCCAATTCCCTCTCCGTTCCCCAGCCCCTTCTACCCTCACCCACAGCAGCACCGCCCTCCGTCCTCTCAATGCCATTGCAGCACCCGAAAAAATCGAAAAACTCGGCACCGAAATCTCCAGCTTAACCCTAGAGGAAGCCCGGACCCTCGTCGACTACCTCCAAGAGAAGCTCGGCGTCTCCGCCGCTGCTTTCGCACCTGCAGCCGCCCCAGCTGCCGCACCCGGTGGTGCAGACGCCGGAGCCGCTGTTGTGGAAGAGAAGACGGAGTTCGATGTGGTGATCGAGGAGGTTCCTAGCAATGCCAGGATTGCGGTGATTAAAGCCGTTAGGGGTCTGACGAGTTTGGCTTTGAAAGAAGCGAAGGAGTTGATTGAAGGGCTGCCGAAGAAGTTCAAAGAAGGGGTTTCGAAAGAGGAAGCGGATGAGGCCAAGAAACAACTTGAAGAAGCTGGAGCTAAAGTTTCCATTGCTTAGAACACCAATTTCAAGGTTTGTTGGTTTTTTAATGATTAATTTCCAGTACAGTAGAAAACAAACTTAAATTGTTAGACTCTTGTATTTTCAATATCTATTTGTTTTTTCCTGATTTATTCCGCGTGCATTTTTAGTTCATTAATTTCTCTTGGATTGGTGAACTAGGGTGAGGTCAAATCTCTCAAATTGTAGCAAAAGAGGATATTTTCTTTGTTGGGTGGCTTTTCAAATTCCAATTGCTGCACACAATCGCTAGTGTTTTGTTCTTTTTTCTATTTTATTTATTGGGTTCTCCTTTGCGTGGAATCTGGGTTTGATGGAGCAGTTGAAGAAATGGTAAAGAGGGAACAAAATGGGAAGAAAAGAAGTCATGCGGAGGAAGGAGGGGTGACAAATTGAAGGCTTGATCTAAATATTTGATGAATTGTTTTGAATTAGGACCTAATTAATATATGTTTTATAAACTAAAATTATTATTATACTAAATTATGTTGTCATCTTATGGTAGATGATCAAAATAAAAAAAAATATAAGGTCAATGGTCAAATTTGTAGAAGAATAATTTAATGATCAAAATAAAAAATAGTAATAATTTGGTGACTAATGATGTAGTTTTCCTTAAATTTTAATAAATTGTCTAATCTAGGGTTTTTTATGCGATAAGGATTCAAATTTGGGTGAATTTGTGTAACCCCTTTTTCCTTATCTAAAAATGGTTTGAATTTGATTAAGCTCAATCCGTTGACATTTCTGTTCACATATTGGATTAGAGTAAATCAGAATGTGGTTTGTGTATGGTTATTATGAGATTGGTAATGAACGTTGAATCTTTAAATTATAAGTTTCTAGGTTTTTGTTCGATAGAGATGAAAGAGAATTAGAAGGATTAAAAATTGATAGAGATGAAAGAAAATTAAAATGATTAAAAATTAGAGGTTCGGAAAAGTAGAATGATGAAAAAATATATAGGTTATGTTTGACAATTAGTAGATAACTGATTTGACTAGTAAATTGCATTAGTTGTTTGTATAAAAATATTTGATAAAATTAACTGATAGCTGTTTGATTATTTAAATAAATAAAATGAATAAAGACGTGATTATATTTAATATTTGTTTGAATAGTTTATAAGTTATCAATATTTTGTATTTATTAATATTAATTAGATTATATAAATTAATTTTTTAATATAACATTACGAATAGGGATGTAACGGGGCGGGGTGGGTTGGATTTTTGACCGTCACGACCTCAAATAAATATTAAAATCCGTCCTCAACCCGACCCGGTTGATTGTAATGATCCACCTGACCCGATGTTGAATATGCATATCCAAACCCGCCCCGATTCGAGCAAAAATAAAAAAAAATATTTAAAAAAATTAAAATAAACTTGGGTAAAGTAGACAACTGGTCATTAAACCATCTCAAAAAATACAAGATGGTCACTAAACTTAAAAAAAGGTTACATAATGGACATTAAACCTTAATTTTTGTTACAAAATGGTCACTAAGTCATTAACTGTTGTTAACTGGGTGACATGACAGTTACGAAAATTTGTATAACAACACATTTAATCCACAATATTTACACATTCAATCAATTTAGACATAAAGAATGAGGGTTAAATTATGACTAAATTGATTGAATGTGTAAATATTGTAGCGACTATTTTTTTCTAAAATAAAAAGGTTTTCCATTTTTTAAAATTAAAAAAGGGGATTAAAAAACTTCGTATTTTAGAAAAACTAAGAGTCGCCACAAATCATTTTAAAAAAGGTAGAATGGACACCATAAAAAATAAAACCAGAGATTTTTAGAAAATTGGGTCCGAGAGTCGGTTACATACGGGAAGGGTTAGCACCCCCGTTACACCAAAAATTGGTACCTATAGAGTTCGTATCGTAAATAAAAAATTGATTTAATTTAAAAATTAATTCCTAAAATGC
Organism: Hibiscus mutabilis; assembly: GCA_019671005.1. Lineage (NCBI taxonomy): Eukaryota > Viridiplantae > Streptophyta > Magnoliopsida > Malvales > Malvaceae > Hibiscus > Hibiscus mutabilis. Next base: position 15,804,482 of record CM033722.1, on the reverse strand, counting down.
ATGTTTATAAATATGCCTTGATATCCGTAATACCAAAAGAGATGACACTCGGAGACCGGGACAATCCCACTAGAATACCGAAATCAAGAGCCCTAAAATTATATGCTAAATAAATGCAAGAATAATTAATCGAATAATAACATAAAGACATAAAATAAACATGAAATATAATGATTCCAAAATTGTAAATAATGCACAAACTATACAAAAAAGAAATTAAATAATCTATCATATTAAATAGTCAATGTATATATATGTGTAAAATAAGATGTCTAAAGTCTATAATAGCGACATAAGATTAAAACTTTTATATACAACATATATGTTATATGATATAAGAAGCTTAATAAAATATATTAAACATAATTACAATTATGTATCCATAAATATATTAACATGTACACATACTAAAAAACGTATATACATAAAAACATATATAGCTATTTTATACTATATGCATTATAATAATAATAATAATAATAATAACATATACTTAATATTCATCATATTACAAACACATATTTAATAATAAGTTAAATAGACAACATAATCACTAAACAAAAAAAAATGAATCACAATATATACAATCACCAAACATAAGTAAAATGAGACAATAAATATGTATGAACAAAAATAATAGGATATAATTAAAAAACAGAAACTAAAAGAGGACCAGAAAATAATTAAACCTTTTTAAAAAATTAAACTACTGAAAAATGACCTAATTGGAAGCCTTGCAATTATTCCAGGGACCAAAAGAAGAACTAAACCCATTTAAAACTAATTTTAACCATTTAAAGGACCTGATTAAAAACCATAAAAAATAAAGAAGGACCGATCGTGTAATATTCCCTTGCGGCAAGCCAAAGCTGAAAAAAAAGTGGGGCGGAGGGATTAAAAAGGTGATTTGCCCCTTTAAAAACTGATTGAGTTTAATTTAGGGACGAGATTGAAACTTTTTTAAAACAAAGGAAGACCGATTATGTAATTTGACCATGCGGAAGGACCCGAAAGTAAATAATTTGGGGCGGAGGTCCTTAAAACGAAATAAACTATTTTTAAAAAAAATCTATAAAATGAACCCTTCGGTCCATATTTCGGCTTTTTAGCCATTTAGAAAATGTTCTTAAAAAAACATTTTCTCCCCTTTTTTCTCCCAACCGTTCATCCCCATCAGAGATGAACTCAGAATCCGAAAACCAGCCTCCACCTTGGCCGCCATGCCAACCGTCGTCGACTGTCGCTTATCAGCATCGGCGGCTAAAAGGAAAAGATACCTCCTTTAGATTAAAACCCAACCCTAATATTTTATAAAACCAAACCCTTTCTGTTTTTTATAAACCAAAACCATTTTTAACCGCCTTTTATAAACACCACCGTCTGATTCACCATGCACAGTTTGAAAGAAGACCGTCAGGCTTATCACCGTACAACGACAACGACGAGGGTAAAACTCTTAACCCTTCTTTTCTTTTTTTGTTTTTTTATTTGAAAAAAATGCATGCAAAAGAATAGATACCTTATTTCTGAAAAAACCCCTTTTTATTAACTATGGAATCCGAGTCTTTATTACAATGGATTGATCATTTATATTGAGATTCATTTGTTTAAATCTTAAACAAAAATAAATTGCTTCTCCGTGGCTGATTCAGATTGGATGTTTTTCTTTTTTAATATTTTATCTGCATGTTGATTGGAATGGGCTGAGGTAGGCATGATTTTCGGTGGCAGCGAAATACAAGGAATCTCTCAGTCAGGCGAGATCTGGACCGTTGATATGGATCTGGATTAATGGTCTAGATTTGTCCAAAGATGGACGGTTGAGATGCACTATTGGAGTTTGATGTGGCGGTACCGGATCAAGCCACGTGGCATGTGTTAAATGAGGGGTCAGCGTGTGAGCTAGACGTGCGCGTGGGGACACAGACAGCCTGCGCATGAATCATACGCAGCAGCTGAAGGGTTCCTCTTCTTTTGATCCGGGCTGTTAGATCAAATCTTGATCCAACAGCTTTGACCGTGCGGCTACAAGAGAAAATGATGGGTTAGATCCAGATTAGGGTTTTTTAGATATTGGGTTTGGCCAGATTGGGCCTTGTAATAATTTAAGTTTGGGTTTTGGATGTGTAAATGGACTGGACATTTTAATTGGGTTTTATATTTTATAATAATTATTTTTTATTTTATATGTAGGCCATTAATAATAATAATATGTATTAATACACACACATGCAAGCAATACATATATTATAAATCACATACGTATATAATTGTTCACACATACACTTAATAAATATTAATGATAGTATATGTACACACAAATATTCATATACACTAATAAAAGATAAACACTCATAATGTATACATGCAATACATGGATATTCATACGCATGCAAGATACATACACATATACATATACACTATACTTTAATACACGTAATAATAACACAAGCATTCATATAATTAGCATACACATTTGAAAAAAAAGCACATTAAAGATAATAATTCACTACATGCATATAATTGGACGACATATAATAATAGTTATAATTAATAATATTAATACATAATATTATACAACCTGGATAAAAATGAGTGATTACAGCTGCTCATATTTGCTTATTCTTGTGAAACGAGAACAAAGCAAAGATCACAAGCACTCATTTTGTTCTACTTCCCTGTTTGTGGCCTTAGGATCACGAGTTCTTTTGAAACCTTTCACTTTTCCTTGGCCGAATTCTGAGCTACAAGCACCAACATATTAGTCTTAAGAAGACATCCTTGTGAAAGCATTGTATTAAAAAGTTTTGATTTAAAATAAATCTTTTTGAAAGGACTAAATTAAGCAATTAAATATCCTTATAGAAGGATCAAATTAAAAATAAATAAATTCTAAGAAAAATATTCTTATGAAAGGAAAATGCCCTGATAAAATTAAGAAATTTGATTTTTTAGGGAAAAAACACCCTTATAGAAGGGTCCAATTGAAAATCCAAATCTTAAGAAAGATATCCTTATGAAAGGATAAAAATTAAGAAATTAGAGATTTAAGAAAGTCATCCTTATGGAATGATAAAATCAAGAAATCCAAGTTTAAATAAAAATGGCGTCTCGCTTTGAGACTACCAAAAGGAGAAAATATCCTTATGAAATGATCAAATTAAGAAATTTGGGTTTTAAGCAAAACATCCTTATGAAAAGATCACATTAAGAAATTAATTTTAAGAAAAAATATCTTTTAAAACGATGCTTCGATTCTATCCGTCTTGACATCAAAAGAAACTCATCAAAGGTGAAGGCTTGGAAATCTAAAATAGTGACATCTTAATTTGAGATTGCTGGATAATCTCTTTTTCTTTTCTTTTTCCTTTTTCATTTTCTTTCTCTTCTTTTTCCCCTTTTTTCTTTCTCTTCTTTTTCTTTCTTTCTTTCCTTTTTCGAAGTAATCAAGGCAAGTGACACTCAAGTGCGTGTCTTCTTGATCGGTGCAAAGGTGCACAAAGTCCTTATCGAAGTCGTCCTCTTAAAAACTACCTGTTTGACTTCCTGTACAAATACTTTTCAATTAACTATGATAAAGATGATGCATGAGCACATTTCATGATGCAGAGATACATATGTTTATGTAGAATAATATTCTCAATCTTAATATTCACGTCATCATTTTTCTGGTTAGGTAGGCTTCGTCTTGGGAATACAACCATTCATCATTGTTGTGCTCCAACAGATTTTACCCCCAAAATTCTGTTGCTCAATCTTTGTTCAACCTTTCAGGTCAGGTGACCTCGGTCGAGATCATCTCTTCATTCAAGAAAGCTATTTAACTTTTTTCCAATTCTATCAAGATTGCGCCATCTTTCGTCCATCTTGATTTGAACTGCTATTGTGCAGAAGATCTTTGTTAATTCATGGACAATGATGCCCCATTAACCGTAAAAAGTGTTTTATTGTCTTTTGTCACGTAATGCCCCATCGTCTCTGCCCGGTTGATCATTTGCATGAACCTTGCTTTTTGAAATTCATCTCTGAAGCAATACAAAGAAATTTTTTTGCTAAAAAATATGAGTTTGCTAATCGATATTTTAATGAAAGGTGATTTTTGGATTAACATACTGGACCTCGAAACCAAAATCTTAATAATAATTCAAACATAATAGAATCTCTGGATATCAAGTGCAAGAGCATCTCAGATTCAACCTTTCGGTGATTGTTTCAAGCATAGCTTGTGTCTATAAAGACTTTGAATGTTGTGGCGATTCGAAGTTGTAAAAATATCCCAAGATGACTCGGTTCATCCTCATGATTACCGCATTGCTACATAAGACTACTCCTTCTCAATTCTCATTTTTGTTTCGCCCAACAAATGGGCTTGTTTAACCGTTAGAATGCAAAAATATCATTCTAAGAACATCATTCTGGGTGCAAGTGGGTGCTTCTGATTGTTTTTGTGTTATTATTACCATAATAATAATTATAATCGTATCTTCAAAGATTCATCTCTGACGCAGAGTCTTGAACAGGTGGAGCGAAGCTTCCTTATTAGATTTGTCAATCCCACAGCTCTATCAGAGTGATCTGAGATTTATTTATTTTGTAATTCATTTATTTTGTTTTTCTTTTTCTTTCTTTCCCTTCATTTTTTATATATATTTATAGTCATTTATTACAATTCATTAAGGAGCAGAAGACTACGCTTAGAATTTAAATTTCAAGCAACTCTTTCGGTTAAAATTTAGAGTTTTTTCATCATTGGATATCATCAAAGGAGTAGTAGTCTTGCTTTGCCGACCAGAATCTGTTTGGGGGATCACACCTCATTGTTATCAATATATTCAACTTATCTCAAAATAGATGTCACGACTTGCATTTGATATCCAGTGACCTAAAAAGGCAAGAAGGGATATACATGTACGTGCTTTCAAGGCCATTATATGTTAAGCAACTTGCAACTTTCATTAGAATGAAAATTTACAAACATACCCCACACAAAATGATCTTTGCTATTTCTGGGCAAAAATAGAAAAGTTGATTCGATGCATTACTTCAAAAGAAAAATTCAAAATGCAAGGAATCAACAAACAAGCCCTTAAATCGGGAAATCAGCATCTCCCCAAAATTCATTTCTACCATATTCTTCTCAAAATTTCAGTAAACTAGCCTCAATCAAACCTTGGACCTTGTTCTTTAGGACTCCACAATTATCTGTCGTATGTCCTGTACTTCATACGTGGTAGTTACATACGTCATTAATATCGTAGCCCTCAGGGCATGGAGGCTCTTTTGGCTTGGATTGGATAGGGGTTAACAATTTTTTCTCAACAAGTGTTGGGAGCAACTCGACGTAGGTTATAGGAATTGACTGAAGCACCTTTTTGGGCTTTGCAGACCATGAGGACTAATCACAGGGACGACCATAAGGCTGACTGATAGAGTGAGAACCCACCATATGAACATGAGAATCTTCTTCTTTATGAGGAACTGTGCTGTAGGGATCATTTATCTCTCTCTTTTTTAATGGCATCCTCTAGGTGTTCTCCAGTCATGACCAATTCTTTAAAGCCGACAGTAGGATAGCTTATCCAGCGATCATATAATGCTCCCTTTAGAGTCTCCACAAACATAGGAGTAATTTTTATTTCTTGAATCGAGGGTTGAACCTGAGCTGCCAAGTCTCACCATCGTTGAGCATATTGGCGGAAACTCTTGTTATGCTTTTATTCGAAACTTTGTAGTAGAAACTGCTCAGAATCATTTCTGTTACATACTTGTATTGGTCCAAAAAAGCATTTGAGAGGTATTTCCATAACTTAATTTCAACTCAATGGAGTTGAGTGTACCAATGAATTACTGACCCTGTCAAACTATCCTGAAAACAAAGGATGAGTAGTTTTTCGTTCTTGAGGAATGCCGTTATTTTTCGACAATATATGTTGAGGGGCAAGTGGTCCCATTGTACTTTTCGAAGTCGGGTACTTTGAATTTTGGTGGGAGAACCAAATCTTCCATAAGGCTCAAACCGATGGATTTATTTCCTTGTTCATTCATGCCTCTCATGGCTTCAAGTCTTTTTCAAAAAAACAAAATTTTCCTTGCTTTTCTTTTATGCCTTGACTTTAATCTTCTCTATTTTATCTATCATGTTCAGGTCAGGCACCTCATTCTCACGGTTTTCCCTTAAATAAACATGATAACTTGCAGATACCTCTACCAGGTGGGATGCAGATGCCCCAATGGTGTCAATGTAGATTCTCCCTTCAGAATTCTTCGTTTCTGGGTGAGTTGTATTACCCTCTTGCTCTTTGGTAGGGACACCAAAGACCTCTTCCTTGTCGTCTGTTTTTCCAGGTAAAGCGGTTATCTGGGCCATAATCGTAGCTTGTGATTGCGCAATTTGTTCACTAATTCTCTGTTTAGCTGTATCCAAACGGGTCTCAAGATTTCTCTGTCCTTGCTCCAAATTCACTATATGCATATAATTGGACGGCATATAATAATAGTTATAATTAACAATATTAGTACATAATATTATACAACTTGGACAAAAATTTGTGATTACATTTGCCCCTTTTTGCTTGTTCTTGTGGAATGAGAACAAAGCAAAGATCACAAGCACTCATTTTTGTCCTACTTCCCTGTTTGTGGCCTTGGGATCGCGTGTTCATCTGAAACCTTTCACTTTTCCTTGGCCGAATTCTGAGATACAAGCACCAAAATATTAGTCTTAAGAAAACATCCTTATGAAAGGATTGTATTAAAAAATTTAATTTAAGAAAAATATCTTTGTGAAAGGACTAAATTAAGTAATCAAATATCCTTATGGAAGGATCAAATTTAAAAAAATTGAATTTTAAGAAAAATCCTTATGAAAGGATAAAATTAAGAAATTAGAGATTTAAGGAAAATGCCCTGGTGAAATTAAGAAATTTGATTTTTTTAGGAAAGAACACCCTTATAGAAGGGTCCAATTGAGAATTTCAAGTCTTAAGAAAGGATAAAATTAAGAAATTAGAGATTTAAGAAAATCATCCTTATGGAAAGATAAAATCAGGAAATCTAAGTTTAAATAAAAATGGCATCTCGCTTTGAGACTACCAAAAGGAGAAAATATCCTTATGAAAGGATCAAATTAAAAAATTCGGGGTTTAAGCCAAACATTATTATGAAAAGATCACATTAAGAAATTGATTTTAAAAAATATCTTTTAAAATGATACCCCAGTTCTATTCGTCTTGACATCAAAAGAAACCCATCAAAGGTGTTGGATTGGAAATTTAAAATAGTGACATCTTAATTTGAGATTGCTGGATAATCTCTTTCTCTTTTTTTTTTCATTTTTTTCTCTTCTCTTCTTTTTTCTTTTTTTTCTCTTCTTTCTTTTTCTTTCCTTTTTCGAAGTAATCAAGGCAAGTGACACTCAAATGCGTGTCTTCTTGATCGGTGCAAAGGTGCACAAAGTCCTTGTCAAAGTCGTCCTCTTGAAAACTACCTGTTTGACTTTATGTACAAATACTTTTCAATTAACTATGATAAAGATGATGCATGAGCATATTTCATGATGCAGAGATGCATATGTTTATGTAAAATAATATTCTCAATCTTAATATTCATGTCATCTTTTTTCTGGTTAGGTAGGCTTCGTCTTGGGACTACAACCATTCATCATTGTTGTGCTCCAACAGATTTTCCCCCCAAAATTCTGTTGCTCAATCTCTGTTCAACCTTTCAGGTTAGGTGACCTCGGTTGAGATCATCTCTTCATTCAAGAAAGCTATTTAACTTTTTCCAATTCTATCAAAATTGCGCTATCTTTCGTCCATCTTGATCTGAACTACTATTATGCAGAAGATCTTTGTTAATTCATGGACAATGATGCCCCATTAACCGCAAAAAGTGTTTTATCGTCTCTTGTCACGTCATGCCCCATCGTCTATGCCCGGTTGATCATTTGCATGAATCTTGCATTTAGAAATTCTTCTCTAAAGTAATACAAATAAATCCTTTTGCTCAAAAAATGTGGGTTTCCTAATTGACATTTTAATGAAAGGTGCTATTTTGGATTAACATACCGGACCTTGAAACCAAAATCTTAATAATAATAAAAAACATAATAGAATCTCTGGATATCAAGTGCAAGATTGTCTCAGATTCAACCTTCCAGTGATCGTTTCAAGCATAGTTTGTGTCTATAAAGACTTTGAATGTTATGGCGGTTCGAAGTTGTAAAAATCTCCCAAGATGACTCGGTTTATCCTCATGATTACCGCGTTGGTACAGAAGACTACTCTTTCTCAATTCTCATTTTTTGTTCCGCCCAACAAATGGGCTTGTTTAATTGTTAGAATGCAAAAATATCATTCTAAGAATATCATTCTGGGTGTAAGTAGGTGCTTGATAAGTGTTCAAAAATACTATTTTTATTACCCTTTTTACTCATATTATTGTTAGACTTAAGCTCATAGTAGTTGCATAATTAGTTATTCATGCATTAATTCATGTTTCTTTCCACTGTTGAGCTTGATTACATAACTTGGTGATTTTTGTGGAAAAAGATGCTGTTTTGGTGTGTTTTTGTGTGTGTATGTGCAGGATCACTTGCCAAAGCAATGCCGAGCTAGTTGCTAGGGCAATGCATGAAGGATATGTCGAGCTAGTTGCCAGGGCAATGCATGAAGGAGACACCGAGCCAGTTGCCATGGCAATTGTCGACAAAGAGAAGATGCAATAGGGATGTCGAAATTAATGACTAGACAAGCCCAAGATGACGTGGAGCAAAGCCTAAACCCAAAGGAATTTGATTGCCATGCAGAGATTAAAGAAGAATTAAATTCCAAGAAGATAGGAGAAGTTCTAGTAGGAATACAATTATAATAAAGAATTATATTCTTTAAAGATAATTTAATTCCAACTTAAACTCCTCCTCAAAGAAGGAATTTGGCCTAGCCCTATAAATAGCAAGGAGATTTCGACAATCCATATAGAAAAAAATAGAGAAATTTCGATAGAGAGCATTAGGGGAAATTTCGACTTCTTCTTCTTCTTTGCTTCCATTAGATTCATGGTTTGGGGATTATTCTTTGTATATCTTTTGAACCCAACCATGAACTAACTTGATCGGTTGGGGTTATTGTGTTTTGTTGTTGTGAAAAACAATTGGATTTTGTTTAGGTAATAAGAGTTTGCACTTTCAATTCAAGGTTTACTCATTCTTGGTTCTTATTCTTGTTTGCGAGTGAATTGAGAGAGGATCTCGTAACTTCATCTATTTATCTAATATCGGGAGAGTTAGATTCAAGAAACGAATGGGTATGGTCTTTATTCAATCTATTGATGGTGAAGATTAATCCAGCTTAGGAATAAGTTAAGGATTTCAACGGCTAAGAGGAGCACAAGATTGGTTGTTGTTCACCCTTGATTCACGCAGGGATGTATTATCAAGGCATGCACAAGTAGCTAGAGTTTCGACTTAGGGATAAGAAGAAACCATTGAAGAACGCTCCGCCGAACCTTGAAGTTGCTGCCCAGACGCCCAAGTAGTTGCCCAGCTAGTTGCCCAGGCAACCATCGATTAGTTGCCAAGGCAACCCCGCTGTGCAAGTTGCCACGGCAACTGAGTTGCCCTTGCACTCTTTTACCAAAATGATCCAATCAGCTATCACACCTCAACTCACGATAACCTGGCCTATCTCTCTCTTTTTCTCTCATATTTTCTTTTACTTTATTGCTTTCTAGTTTAGTTATTAGTTAAACTCCCATAATCCTTTAATTGTGTTTTTACTTTTCACAGTGCAGTAACTTAAGCAAAGTGGCCCAAACCAATCCCTGTGGAGACGATACTCGATACTCATATCACTTTATTACTTGCGACGTGTATACTTGCACATTTGCGTAGCACTTATTACACGCAACAAGTTTTTGGCGCCGTTGCCGGGGATTGGCAATTGGTGTTAGTTGTTTTTGTTATTGCATTTTTTTTCTCTTAGTTTTACTAACTTTTCTTTTTGTTTGTTTTATATAAAAAAAAATTTAGGTGCGCTACAAGTTAAGGGACATCAGCATGTCGGGAAATAAAAGCCAATCTATTCGAGAGATGATGTTGGAAGATATGAATCAATCCAATCAAGATTTTCTTGCACCCTTTGATGATTACCTATACCAACCGAGAAAAGCCCAAAGAACTTATACCGTGGAAAAATCTTGTGCTATGTGTGGAGAACATAATGTGTTTGAAAATTGCCCTCACATTTTCGGTGCATATAACTACATGGAGGACCATAGAGGGAACCAGCAGCAAAATTCTTCATGGTATGGTCAACAAGCTCAAATTTTTTTTTACCATAACAATTTTGCCGCAGCAACAGATATGCCATGGCAATGTAGTCCTTTTCAAGAGCATTCCAATTCCTTGGAGGAAACGTTACTAGCTTTCTTGGCTAGACTTGACGGATCAATTGAAGAGATTCGAGAACTATCAAAATCTATGGATACGAGGATAGCTCAGTGGGATGCAACCTTAGGGGATTCAGAAGATCAATTGGGGAGATCCACATATGTCATGGATAACATGCACCAACAATTCATTCCTAGGGATACTGACGTCCCAAGGCAAGAGGATAAGGAGCAATACAAAGAAATTTCTCCGATGTGTGAGGAACAACTAGAACCTCAAAGTCAAGAGGATGCCAATGAGAGAGACTGCCCAACACATTATGAGCTTGAACAACAAATTGCCTCGGCAATGATTGAGGAGCCTGAACAGAGCAATGCCGCGACAACACTCGGTGAAGCTGAGAACAACAATACTACAGCAAATTCTGAGGAACCTGATGCCCAGAAAGTTATAACGTTGATGTTGAAGCAGGAATGTGTAGATTGCTCTCATCTACAATTGCCACGACAATTACACGACCACATGCAAGATCAACGAGATGATAATACTTTGCCAATGGAATATGAGCATGTAATAGTTGAACCTTTTGAATTCTTTAAAAACTCACCTCGTCCATTGCAGGTATGTCTTGAGGAACCGAGGTTGGTAGATTTGAAGCCATCAAAATCTCTACTGATGGAGATGTTTGAGAGGCCAAAAGAAAAAGGTGTTTGGATTCATAAAGCCCTTCAGAAAATTGGTTTTTCCCTTGACTTAAAGCAAAATTTGACAACTGATTGCCACGGCAATTGACTTGAGCAGCAATTGCCATTACAACAAAGGCTACATCCAACCATGAGAGAAGTCGACAAGAATGAGGTAATTGAATGGTTGAGAATGGATATAATTTTTCCCATTAATATATTTGTGCCTTCAGGAATAGTAGCAAGGTGGAGAGTATACATGGACTACAAGCGAACAAAGAAGAAAGACACCTCCACCATGGTAACGCAAAAGGGAGTAGTGGCAAGCACATTGGCCAAACTCTTTTTGGGCAATATTATCACCCGATGGAGGGTGCGGATGGACTATAAGAAGTATCGAAAACGGCAACCTTCAACACCACAACAACTCCTGATACGCATGCCTCGGCAACCATGGACGCGCACGCCTCGGCAACCCCTGACGCCTCGGCAACCATGGATGTGCATGCCTCGGCAACCCTCGACGCCACGGCAACTACTGATACATTTATTTTTATTTTTTGAACTATTTTGTTCTATTATTTTTGGTTATTTTTTCTCTTTATTTTTAGGATATATTTTATTTTTTTCATTATCTTTAGTTTTCAGGTTTTCTTTGTTTTCTTTTTCACAACAAGACTCACAACTACTATGCTAAGGAAATTCACTGTCGACTATTTGCCACAGCAACCACAACAGAAACTGGTGATGCCCAGGAAACAATAATGGCTTCGGCAACTACTGATGCACATGCAAGTAAACCTGCATCGGCAAACATGGACCAAACCAAAGAAATGCTATTCACGCGGTACCAGCCACAAGCATTCAACCACCGATCGGAAAATGAATCAAGCAAACGGCACGAAGAAAACTCATCACTCGAGGTGACGACTTCTCTGACTAACTCATTTCATTTAGTTTCTTTTAAATTTTGTTTCACTTTTACGTGCATTGAGGACAATGCTTCTCTCGAGTTTGGGGGGTGTTGGTTTCTAGTTAGTTTTATGTTTAGTTGCATTCATCGTTAGCAATCACATATAGGTTGCATATGTTACTTTCCATGCCTTTAATTGGATTTAATTGCTTAAGACTTGTTGAATATCCAATGATGAATTTTTGCCACTGCACTTAATTGAAATAACCTTTAATTTTAGTATTGCATGAAAAGAACTTAGAATTTTACTATGATGCTGATTTTTTTTACATGGTTGTGGCTTGTTGATTGAAAGAAACTTAGTGAACTTAGGTTGCTTAAAATTTGGGTAAATTTAAAATTGAAAATTAAAAGTTAATTTCTTGCTAGAGGTGCCCCAAAACTGGCTCTAGTAGTAAATGCACTTTCTTGCTAGAGGTGCCCGAAACTGGCTCTAGTAGTTAATGCACATTAAAGAATCGTTAGAGGTGCCCGAAATTGGCTCTAGTCGACTAAAATAAAATGAGGAATTGCTTACTTTGCTAGAGGTGCCCGAAATTGGCTCTAGTGAAAATAAAAATAAATGCCCCGATAATTAAATTAATAAAAGCCTGTAGATCACATAGAATCTTGAAAATCAACTTGTTCACAACTACGCACACACATTGTCACGAGCACTATAGTTTGGTTCCGGGTAATTTTTGTGCTATCCGAAAAATTAAAAGGTGATCATACTTTGTGACACGGTTCCGAGGTTTGAATTCAAGTTTGAAGCATGTCTTTGATGATTAAAGTCTTGGCAGGTAATTGCTAGTTTGCATTGCTTGAGGACAAGCAATAGTTCGAGTTTGAGGGCGTGATAAGTGTTCAAAAATACTATTTTTATTACCCTTTTTACTCATATTATTGTTAGACTTAAGCTCATAGTAGTTGCATAATTAGTTATTCATGCATTAATTCATGTTTCTTTCCACTGTTGAGCTTGATTACATAACTTGGTGATTTTTGTGGAAAAAGATGCTGCTTTGGTGTGTTTTTGTGTGTGTATGTGCAGGATCACTTGCCAAAGCAATGTCGAGCTAGTTGCCAGGGCAATGCATGAAGGATATGCCGAGCTAGTTGCCGGGCAATGCATGAAGGAGGCGCAGAGCAGTTGCCATGGCAATTGTCGACAAAGAGAATATGCAATAGGGATGTCGAAATTAATGACTAGACAAGCCCAAGATGACGTGGAGCAAAGCCCAAACCCAAAGGAATTTGATTGCCATGCGAGAGATTAAAGAAGAATTAAATTCCAAGAAGATAGGAGAAGTTCTAGTAGGAATACAATTATAATAAAGAATTATATTCTTTAAAGATAATTTAATTCCAACTCAAACTCCTCCTCAAAGAAGGACTTTGGCCTAGCCCTATAAATAGCAAGGAGATTTCGACAATCCATATAGAAAAAAAAAGAGAAATTTCGATAGAGAGCATTAGGGAAATTTGACTTCTTCTTCTTCTTTGCTTCCATTAGATTCATGGTTTGGGATTATTCTTTGTATATCTTTTGAACCCAACCATGAACTAACTTGATCGGTTGGGGTTTTGTGTTTTGTTGTTGTGAAAAACAATTGGATTTTTGTTTAGGTAATAAGAGTTTGCACTTTCAATTCAAGGTTTACTCATTCTTGGTTCTTATTCTTGTTTTTGCGAGTGAATTGGGAGAGGATCTCGTAACTTCATCTATTTATCTAATATCGGAGAGTTAGATTCAAGAAAGCGAATGAGTATGGTCTTTATTCAATCTATTGATGGTGAAGATTAATCCGGCTTAGGAATAAGTTAAGGATTTCAGCGGCTAAGAGGGCGCAAGATTGGTTGTTGTTCAACCTTGATTCACTTGAGGATGTATTATCAAGGCATGCACAAGTAGCTAGAGTTTCGACTTAGGGATAAGAAGAAACCATTGAAGAACGCTCCGCCGAACCTTGAAGTTGCTGCCCGGGCGCCCAAGTAGTTGCCCGACTAGTTGCCCGGGCAACCATCGATTAGTTGCTAAGGTAACCCCGTTGTGCAAGTTGCCCACGGCAAGCTGAGTTGCCCTTGCACTCTTTTACCAAAACGATCCAATCAGCTATCACACCTCAACTCACGACAACCTGGCCTATCTCTCTCTTTTTCTCTCATATTTTCTATTACTTTATTGCTTTCTAGTTTAGTTATTAGTTAAACTCCCATAATCCTTTAATTGTGTTTTTACTTTTCACGGTCACGATAACTTAAGCAAAGTGGCCCAAACCAATCCCTGTGGAGATGATACTCGATACTCATATCACTTTATTACTTGCGACGTGTATACTTGCACATTTGCGTAGCACTTATTACACGCAACAAGTTTTTGATATGAGTATACACGTGTTGCGTGTAATAAGTGCTACGCAAATGTGCAAGTATACACGTCGCAAGTAATAAAGTGATATGAGTATCGAGTATCGTCTCCACAGGGATTGGTTTGGGCCACTTTGCTTAAGTTACTGCACTGTGAAAAGTAAAAACACAATTAAAGGATTATAGGAGTTTAACTAATAATTAAACTAGAAAGCAATAAAGTAAAAGAAAATATGAGAGAAAAAGAGAGAGATAGGCCAGGTTATCGTGAGTTGAGGTGTGATAGCTGATTGGATCATTTTGGTACAAGAGTGCAAGGGCAACTCAGTTGCCGTGGCAACTTGCACAGCGGGGTTGCCTTGGCAACTAATCGATGGTTGCCTGGGCAACTAGCTGGGCAACTACTTGGGCGTCTGGGCAGCAACTTCAAGGTTCGGCGGAGCGTTCTTCAATGGTTTCTTCTTATCCCTAAGTCAAAACTCTAGCTACTTGTGCATGCCTTGATAATACATCCCTGCGTGAATCAAGGGTGAACAACAACCAATCTTGCGCTCCTCTTAGCCGTTGAAATCCTTAACTTATTCCTAAGCCGGATTAATCTTCACCATCAATAGATTGAATAAAGACCATACTCATTCGTTTCTTGAATCTAACTCTCCCGATATTAGATAAATAGATGAAGTTACGAGATCCTCTCCCAATTCACTGCAAACAAGAATAAGAACCAAGAATGAGTAAACCTTGAATTGAAAGTGCAAACTCTTATTACCTAAACAAAATCCAATTGTTTTTCACAACAACAAAACACAATAACCCCAACCGATCAAGTTAGTTCATGGTTGGGTTCAAAAGATATACAAAGAATAATCCCCAAACCATGAATCTAATGGAAGCAAAGAAGAAGAAGAAGTCGAAATTTCCCTAATGCTCTCTATCGAAATTCTCTATTTTTTTTTCTATATGGATTGTCGAAATCTCCTTACTATTTATAGGGCTAGGCCAAAGTCCTTCTTTGAGGAGGAGTTTGTTGGAATTAAATTATCTTTAAAGAATATAATTCTTTATTATAATTGTATTCCTACTAGAACTTCTCCTATCTTCTTGGAATTTAATTCTTCTTTAATCTCTGCATGGCAATCAAATTCCTTTGGGTTTGGGCTTTGCTCTACGTCATCTTGGGCTTGTCTAGTCATTAATTTTGACATCCCTATTGCATCTTCTCTTTGTCGACAATTGCCATGGCAACTGGCTCGGCGTCTCCTTCATGCATTGCCCTGGCAACTAGCTCGGCATATCCTTCATGCATTGCCCTGGCAACTAGCTCGACATTGCTTTGGCAAGTGATCCCACACATACACACACAAAAACACACCAAAGCAGCATCTTTTTCCACAAAAATCACCAAGTTATGTAATCAAGCTTAACAGTGGAAAGAAACATGAATTAACGCATGAATAACTAATTATGCAACTACTATGAGCTTAAGTCTAACAATAATATGAGTAAAAAGGGTAATAAAAATAGTATTTTTGAACACTTATCAGTGCTTCTGATTGTTGTTGTGTTATTATTACCATAATAATAATTATAATCATATCTTCAAAGATTCATTTCTGATGCCAGAGGTCTTTAACAAGTGGAGCAAAGCTTCCTTATTAGATTTGTCAATCCCACGGCTCTATCAGGTGATCTGAGATTTATTTATTTCATAATTCATTTCATTTCTTTTCTTTCTTTCTTTTTCTCTTTATTTTTTTCTCTTCTTTTACATATATATATATTTCTAGTCATTAATTACAATTCATTAAGGAACAGAAGACTACACTTAGAATTTTAATTTCAAGCAACTCTTTCAGTTAAAATTCAGAGCTTTTTTATCATTGAATATCATCGAAAGAATAGTAGTCTTGCTTTGCCAACCAGAATCTGTTAGGAGGATCACACCTCATCGTTATCACAACATTCAACTGATCTCAAAATCGATGTCACATCTTGCATTTGATATCCAGTGACTTAAAAAGGCAAAAAGGGATATACATATACGTGCTTTCAAGGCTATTGTATGTTAAGCAACATGCAACTTTCATTAGAATGAAATTTTATAAGCATGCCCCATACAAAAGGATCTTTGCTATTTCTGGGCAAAAATAGCAAAGTTAATTCGATGCATTACTTCAAAAGAAAAATTCAAAATGTAAGGAATCAACAAACAAGCCCCTAAATCGGGAAATAAGCATCTCCCTAAAATTCACTTCTACCATCTTATTCGCAAAATTCAGCAAACCGGCCTCAATCAAACCTTGGACCTTGTTCTTTAGGGCTCCACAATTCTCCATCATATGTCATGTACTTCCTATGTGGTAGTTATATACGGCATTAACATCGTAGCCCTCAGGGTAGGGAGGCTCATTTGGCTTGGATTAGATAGGGGTCAACAACTTTTTCTTAGCAAGTGTTGGGAGCAACTTAGCGTAGGTTATAGAAATTGACTGAAGCACATTTTTGGGATTTGTAGACCATGAGGACTGATCACGGGGATGACCATGAGGCTGATTGGTGGAGTGAGAACCCACCATATGAATATGAGAATCTTCTTCTTTATGAGAAACCATGCTGTAAGGATCATTTATCTATTCTTTTTTTAATGGCATCCTCTACGCGCTCTCTAGAACACTCGCTTTAAAGTATCCACAAACATAGGAGTGATTTCTCTTTCCTGAATCGAGGGTTGAACTTGAGCTGCCAAGTCCCGCTATCGTTGAGCATATTGGCAGAAACTCCCGTTAGGCTTCTGTTTCAAACTTTGTAGTAGGAATCTGCTCAGAATCATATCTGTTACATGCTTGTATTGGTCCACTAAAGCCTTTGAAAAGGTTTTTCCATGACTTAATGTCAGCTAGACGGAGTTGAGTGTACCAACGAATTACTGACCCTGTCAAACTATCTTGAAAACAATGAATGAGTAGTTTTTCATTCTTGAGGAATGCCGTCATTTTTCAATAATACATGGTAATATGTGCTGAGGGGCAAGTGGTCCCATCGTACTTGTCGAAGTCGGGTACTTTGAATTTTGGTGTGAGAACCAAATCTTCTACAAGGCTCAAATCGACGACTTTATTTTCTTGTTCATTTATCCCTTTCATGGCTTCAAGTCTTTTTTCAAAAGAGCAAAATTTTTCCTCGCTTCTCTTTTTTGCCTCAGCTTTAATCTTCTCTATTTTATCCATCATGTTCAGGTCAGGCACCTCATTCTCACGGTTTACCCCTAAATAAACATGCGACTTACAGATACCTCCACCGGGTGGGATGCAGATGCCCTACTGGTGTCAATGTAGATTCTCCCTTCAGAATTAACCGTTTATAGGTGAGTTGTATTCCCCTCTTGCTCTTTGGTATGGACACCAGGGACCTCTTCCCTATCGTTGTAGCGATCTTTCTTTCTTCGGGTGTTTTCACTAAGAAATTGGGTTTTCGAGATGTTTAGAGGCATTTCGGGTATTTAAAAAAATGTATTCTGTGGGGTTTTATAAAAAAACCGTACTTTATTCAAAAATAGACTCACCACCGGCCACTTAGGTAGGCCGGATACCATAAAACCAAAGATTTGAAAACTGTTGGGTTCGGGAGTCGGTTACGGATGGGGAAGGTTAGCACCCCCACACCGCCCAAAATTGGTACTTTAATAATTACTGCTTTATTAATATTAAACTTTAAGGGCCCCGTTATTCGAGAGTAAACTGATAAACCATCATCACTGCGCTTGATACTGGCCACGTTTACGCTCGAATAAAAGGGCACCGCATTAAAAAAAAATATATCCATTATGCACACTTAAAAAACATTATAAAACCAAAATTCACAAGGGCATAGAACTAAAAACATATAAAAATAAATATCACAGTATTAAACAAAAAGATAAAAAATGATCATAATATCACAATAATAAAAAAAAAACAAAGCACGCATAAGTATGGAAAGAGAAAAAAGCGTGCTTCCAAAAATAGATTGACTAGCTATAACATATTTGAACACATATAAAACAAATGCAAAACATGCATGACCTAAATAAAATATGTGGTTAAATTAGTAAATCAAAACAACATACTAGCATGAAAAACTAATACTTGACACTTAGCATATGACACAAATTATGCATATATTTAAAAGGACATTAATATTGACAAACAATGTCACACTATCATATAATCCTAAAATGCAAAAAGGAAACAGAAAACTCATGTAAGCTTACAAACATAACACACAAATTAAACTAAACGTATACGGCATGAACAAATGAAATAAGCATGGAAACATAAGGAACCATACAAACATCATATGTGCACTAGACTAAAATATACAAAACACTTACATAACAAGAGCAAGTAAATCTAAACACAAAATCATAACATAACTCGACTAAAAAGGTATAAATATGACATAGAAAATACACATAAATCATGCAGAGCAATTTAAACCTATTGAAAATACATAATAAAAACAAAGTCACATAAATATTTAAAAAGGGAAATGAAAAGAGAGGCCGAAATGAAAATAAAAACAGAAAAAAGAAATTTAAAACAAGAAAAACGCTATTTAGGGACTTAATTAAAAACTGGGATAAACTTGAAGGGACCAGACGTATAATATTACCAAGGGGCAAGCTTCAAATGAAAATTTTCAAAATGCGGTGGGGCTTAGGGCGTAATTTCCCCTTTAAAGACCGAATTCGGTGTAATTTAGTGACTAAATTGGGAGATTTAAAAAAGAACGAGGGATTGGAGTTGCAATTGGACCAAGGGGAAAACCCATTTTGAAAATTCCTGAAGCACGGGGTGATTTATTGTGCGAATAAACCATTTAAACGGATTTGAGTTCGTATAAAACACATTTACCCAGCTAAAATCTAATATTTTCACAATTTTTTTCTTCAGAAACCCCTTTAATAAAACACCATTCTCTTTGTTTTTCTCTCAAAACCCAGCCCCCATCCTCTGAAATCCAAACCCCAGCCACCACACACAGCCGTATATGATCGGTCTCAGGCGAGGCTTGGCCGCAACGGTCGCCTCTAGCCATCCCTGACCACGGCCTCTAGCAACCAAAAACCATTCGAAACCCCAAAAAAACTCTGTAAACCTTCCATTTTTACCAAAAGCCCTTATTTTAAAACAATAAAGAAGAATAAAACCCTTATCCGAAACGGCTCACCCCTAAAGGCTTGTTGCCGGCCGGCAAGGATTTTGGTCCTCGGTAAAAGACTCCTCTTTTTATTCCTTTCTTTATTTGTTTATATGCATGTATGCAAAGAAGGGAGAAGAAAATATGTACCCTTGAATCTTGCATTTTTTTGTTATTATTTCTGGAAAGCCCCAAACTAAAAAATTGAGTACAAAAGATTTTTACATCTGATATATATCTGCCTTCTGGGTTCTATTTTTTTTGTGTTTGGTAGATAATACATAAAATACATGTTTTTTCTAAGATATGATAACTGACAAAGTCTATATTTTTGATGTTTTTGGTGATGTTTGACGTGGTGGTTGAGCTGATGGTACGACAGGGCATGGTGGAGGTAGAGTGGTGCCAGACTGAATCCTGGCCGTTGGATCAGATCTGATCCAACAGTTGGGATTACATGAAGATCTAACGGCTTGGATTCAATCTCGAAACTGGAAGGACTGCATTAGATTTCACCACTCGGCGTCTTGGTATCCGAACGGTCAGTGCGTGCTTCACACGCGCGCGTGGAAGATAGCTGGATGGCGAGTGGGCTCACGCGCGGCAGATGGAAGGTTCTCTCCTTTTGATCATGTCCGTTGGATCAAAATCTGATCCAACGACTCAGACTGGGCTGCACATAGAAAAAGGGTTAGGGTTAGGCATGTAATTAGGGTTTTTGGACATGGGTTAGGGTTTGGGCCAATCAGGCCTTGTAAATCATATTTATGGGCTCTGTAATTATGGGCTTAGACACTAATATACTTGGGTTTTTATATACATTATCTGATTATATATATAATGATAATAATAATAATACACACTCAATCATACATACGTGTACATACATACGTGCAAACACATATACGTGTACATACATACACATACAAACATTAATACGGACATGCATATACAATATTAACACTCATATATAACACACATTCATATATACAAACAATTAAATCACACGTAACATGCAGACATACATACGACACATATCCCATGATAATTACTAATTCGTACACACACATAATATATAGTATACATGCATTCACATATCAATGACACATATACATTACATATACTAATCATACGTACATAATATAATACACGTATTCGGGCGATAATAGTATATACTAATTATTAAACTAATATTAACACAATATTTCTAAACCAGATAAAAATGAGTGATTACAGTTGCCACTCTTTGCTTGTTATTGTGAAACGAGAACAAAGCAAAGACCAAAAACACTCATTTTTATCTGACTTCCCTGTTTTTAGCTTTGGAATCACGAGTTCTTCTGGAATTCTCCACTTTTCTTCAGTCAGATCCTTGAGCGGTATGCACCTGAATTTAGAAATCTTGATCTTAAGAAAGATGATCCTTACGAAAGGATTAACGTAAGAAGTTGATTTTAAGAAAAATATCCTTATGGAAGGATAAATTAACGAATTTTTTTAAGAAAAATATCCTTAAGAAAGGATTGAATTAAGAAATTTGATTTTAAGAAAAACATCCTTTTGGAAGGATAAATTAAAGAATTAGTTTTAGAAAAATATCCTTAAGAAATGACTGGATTAAGAAATTTGCTTTTAAGAAAAACATCCTTATGGAAGGATAAATTAAGGAATTAATTTTTAGAAAAAATATCCTTAAGAAAGGATTGAATTAAGAAATTTGATTTTAAGAAAAACATCTTTATGGAAGGATAAATTAAGGAATTAATTTTTAGAAAAATATCCTTAAGAAAGGATTAAATTAAGAAATTTGATTTTAAGAAAAACATCCTTATGGATTTTAAGAAAAACATCTTTATGGAAGGATAAATTAAGGAATTAATTTTTAGAAAAATATCCTTAAGAAAGGATTGAATTAAGAAATTTAATTTTAAGAAAAACATCATTATGGATTTTAAGAAAAATATCCTTATGGAATGATAAATTAAGGAATTAATTTTTAGAAAAATATCCTTAAGAAAGGATTGAATTAAGAAATTTGATTTTAAGAAAACCGTCTAGACATCACGAGAAATTCATTAAAGGTGACGGCTTGAAAATCTAGTGACATTTTTCTCTGATAAATCTTTCTTCTTCTTTCTTTCTTTTTCCTTCTTCTTCTTTCTTATTTTTTCTTTTTCTTCTCTCTTCTTCTTTTTTCTTATTTTTCTTCTTTTCTTTTTCCTTTCTTTTTTCTTTCTTTCTGGGGTAACCATCCTTATGAAAGGATCCAACTAAAGAAGTCATTTTTAAGAACATCATCCTTAAGCAAGGATCCACCTAAAGAAGTTGGTTTTAAGACAAGCATCCTTATGAAAGGATGTCATTAGAAAGTTTGGTTTTTAAGAAAAACCTCAAGTGATACCTTGGCTTTATCCATCTAGAAATTCATCAGAGTGGTAGCTCGAAAATGTTGACATTTTCTCTGGTCAACCAATCTTCTTTTTTTTCTCTCTTTTTTTTTCTTTTTTTTTTCCAGGGAAGGCGACGCCCAAGCGCGTGTCTTCTGGATCGATGCAGAGGTGCACGAAGTCTTTGTTGAAGTCATATTCTTGGAAACTATCTGTCCGTCTTCCTGTATGAATATTTTCCAATTAAGGATGATACATGATCATACCTTATGATGTAAAGATGCACATGTTCATGTAAAATGCTATTCTTGTGATTGGTGGGGATGCGAAGGTGCAACCTATTCATGTAGACTCATAAAGATGCAATGATGCATGAAACCCTATTACAATCTTCACAGACATCTCAGTACTCAAGTCACCAATTGCTGGTTAGGTAGGCTTCGTCATGTGACTACAACCATTAATCATTCCGACGCTCCAACAGCTTTCACCCCTAAAACTTTGTTGCTCATTCCTTGTTCAACCTTTCAAGTCAAGTGACCTCAGTCCACATCATCTCTTTACTCAAGAAAGTCTTTTGTCTTCTTCATTAATCAAAATCTTTCGAACCATCTAACATCTCGGGTCTATTCTGACTTGAATTCTTATAACTATCTCTATTGTTTCACGTGCAATGGTGCCCCACTGATTTTGGACTCGAATTCTTTCTTGTCTTTGACCCATCATGCAGAGTCTCTATCTGTCTCAACATCGGGGTGAGCTAAAATGCCCCAACTCCCCCAAACCCATCTCTGAGTTCGATTTATGTCTTTGAACTTAAAAGAAGTATTCTAAGGGGAACTGAATCTATGTCTCTAGGCTTTAAATCTTAAAAAAAAGAAATGTAAAGAGGCAAATTGCTTGTGTATCCTCTGAAAAGAAATTGGATTTTGAAATGAACGGCAAAATTTTGAAAAAAACAAACACTCTTCCTTTTTTCTCTTTTTTATGCTTGATTAGAAAATCTTGACAGCCGTAGTGATACATCAAATCGTATACCCTGAATATCAAGTGCAAAAATGACATTGAGACAACTTACCAGCCATTTCCCCTAAGCATATACTGAATATAGGGGAACTCAAAAGCTGAATTGTTATCTGAAAATGTGAAATACATTCCGAGTTATTTTGGGCCCTTTTTTGCTTTTTGTTTGAGGAATTCAGCTCATCACATTCTTTTGGCGCGAGAATATTGATGGAGCAAACAACAATACCCTGGGTTACTTAGCATTGTCATGAGACGAAAATATTACCATCACTTATGAAGTGATTTTTTCTTCTCTCTCTTTTTTTTCTCATTTTCTTTTCTTCTTCTCTCATTCTATTTTCTTTGTTAGATGGTGCATTCTCATCTTATCGCTTCAAAAGAGTGCCCCAAAGTTGCCACACTCTTATCCGAGACTTTGAACATGTCTATTACCAGGCTTCGAACATTGAAGTGCTTTTTCTTAGGATTTCTTCTCTCATTCATTTTAAACGTGGGAGATGCTTTTTTTTTCTTTTCCCCCTTTTTAGGGGTAAATTATGCTTAAGTGGGGTCATTAACGATTGACCAAAATAACTCGGAAGGTAACTACAAATTCGTCTTATCCGCAGCCTTTGATTTCCAGTAGATGCAGGTTGATCAAAACCAATCACCTAGGTTAAAATGATGTCCATCATGCAATTGATATACAAGGACACAATAGCCGGATACATGTATTTTCTTGTGAAAAAGTATGAGTATGCATATGGAAAAACAAAAAATTAACCCCTACCAGTGGTGAAACATTTTAACGAATCAAAGAATGAAAATCGCTTGCTAAACGTGCACAAAAATGATATGCGAAAGAGATTTCATTTTTTAGGACATATGCCCCTACAAAAATGTCTTTACTACTTTTCGGGCCTAAAATAGTAAAGCTGACTTCGCATTACCTTTGAAAAGCATGAAATCTAGTTAAACACCTAATTGGGAAGTTAGAACCTCCCCAAAATTCATATATGACATTTTCCTTAAAACTTCAGATGACCGGCCTCGATCGAACTTTGGACCTTATTTTTTAGAGCTCTATAATTTTCAGTTGTGTGGCCTGTACTTCCTAAATGATAATCACATACCGCATTGACATCATACCCCGTCGGATATGGAGGATTTTTTTGGCTTGGAATAGACAGGGGCTAGCAGCTTCTTTTCGATAAGCATCGAAAACAACTCAGTGTAGGTCATAGAAACGAGATGGAATACCTTTGCAGGTTTTACGTATCGTGAAGACTGATTACGAGGATGGCCCTGAGGCTGACTGATTGGGCGAACACTCACCGTATGAACGTGAGAATCTTCTTCCTTTTGAGGAACTATGCTGTAGGGATCTCTTATCTTCCCCTTCTTAACTGCATCTTCAATGCGTTCTCCAACCATGACTAAGTCTACAAAGTTGTCGGCATGGTGGCTTACCAGATGATCATACAACACTCCCTTCAAAGTATCCACAATTATGGGAGTAATTTTACTTTTCTGAATCGGGGGTTGAACCTGAGATGCCATATCTCACCATCGCTGAGCATACTAACGAAAACTCTCATCAGGCTTCTGCTTTAAACCTTGTAGCACGAATCGATTTGGGGTCAAATTTGTTACATGCTTGTACTGTTCTGTGAAGGCTTTTGAAAGATCCTTCCAGGACTTGATATCTACCCGACTCAATTGATTGTACCACCGGATGGCTGCCCCAGTCAGACTATCCTGAAAGTAATAGATTAAAAGCTTTTCATCTTTTGCAAAAGCAACCATTTTCCGGCAATACATGGTAATATGCGTGGAAGGGCACGAAGTTCTATTATATTTATCGAAATCAAGGGTCTTGAACTTTGGTGGAAAAACAAGGTCGGATACTAGGCTCAGCTCATTGACGTCATTCCTTGGCTCCTCTACAGTCTGCATGGCTTTGAATTTTTCCTCCATGAGACGAAACTTTTCTTTCCATTTCTTTTCCACTTCATTTCTAATTTTCTTGACCAAGTCCAGATCCGGCACCTATTCTTCGTAGAATGCCCCTATGTCCACGGGTTGGCTTTCGGATGCCTCTGCTTGATGACTAACAGATACCCCTAAAGGGTCAATGTATATTCTTCTTGCCGAGCTAGGCATCTTTTGTTGAAACTTGTTGTGAGATGCGGTATATTCTGTCTCTTGGGCGGCTTTGTCTTTATCATTTTCTTCCCCAAGGCTTTTTGCCAGCAATGCAGTTATGTCGGATACTATCGCAGCTTGCGATTGAGCGATCTGCTCACTGAGGCTCTGTTTGACTTCATCGAAACGTAATTCCAAATCTTTCTGCCCCTTTTCCAAACTGACTATTCTGTCCTCCATTAGCTTGCTTTAAAACTGAGTAAAGTATGGATGCTGAATGGTTGCGGCTTATATTTTAGTCTCACACTGCCATAATATTTACATTATCAACATTATTGCAAAAATTGATGAATGCATTTATAATGTTGCAAATGACATGATGCAATGCAAGAATGTATGCAAATACATGTATGGATTCTGCAGGTGATTTGTCCTTATAGAACATCTTTCATTCAGACCAAAAGCTTTCATTACATCAGGTATTAGGATTTTATAGATAGCGGTGAGCTCTAGCACCTAATTTCTTGACCTCATGCAATAGTCTCGTTAGCTTTCCTTTGCGGTCCAACGCTGGATCCATATTCTGGCTTATCGGCGCTGTTGCATCGGCTAAATTTGCTACCTGTTGGGCCACTTATCGTGCTTGAGTCATAACAATCTTCATGTTTTGGTCTTTCTCCTGTATTTTCTGCTCAGCCTTTTGTAGCTTGACAATTACTTCTTTGAAACTTTCATACCCGGCCTGCTTGTATACTTCAGCACGAATCGTGCTGGTACGTAAAGAAGTCTTGAGCCTTTCTATCTGTTCTCTGAGTGCTGCATTTTCCATTTGAAGGTCTTGAGATTCCTCATCTTTCTGCAGCAGACTTGATTTCAGGATCTCATCCATAGCCAGGCTACTTTTGGCTCTCAGCTTCTTTCAACTTCTATGACAATGATCTGGCTTTATTCTTACTATTCTTACATTTTTGCTTCCAACGTTCTAAATCGCTCTTCAGTTGAATCATGCCATTAACCCATTCTTCAGAGGTGTCACCCAGACCGACATTCTTGAATTCGAAGTGCAACTTCTGGTACTCGTCTTGTGTACCCTTCGGTATTTTGTTCAAATCATACCTCTCCTGCTTGAGCTGGCCGTACTCGAATGCAAGTTCATCTTCTGAGATACTTTTACTCTCAGCTCCTGAATTTTTCTCATTTGAGTGACCTATTTCTGTGTTACCCGAACCTTGGACTGGGTAGTGACCCTTCTTTGACTTTGCCCTTCGGGAAATGGCTGGCTCATTGTAGAATCGGGGTTGTCCATCTTTGAAACCCAAAACTCCCATCTTGATAAGATCCCGAACTCTATTCTTCAGGGCTCCACAATTCTCAGTGCGATGACCTGAATCCCCCATGTGGTAGCTGCACCAGATACGACTGTTGTAACCCTTCGGATAAGGAGGTCTCTTTGGTACAGACTTCACCGATATGATAAGATTCCTTTCAATGAGAAACAGAAGTAGCTCGGTGTATTTCACAGGTATAGGACAATGCCTCTTTACGTCATTTGATTCTCGGGTTTCTCCTAGTTTTGCTTCTGTTTCCTGGGTATCTGCCCCAAATATGCCATCCGTCTGTTTCTTGAGACTGATCACAAAAGGATTCAACTTGTTGTATTTAACGATGTTGTCTATCTTAACATTCTGACCATTCTGTTCTACATTATGATCCTTGATCGATTCTTCTCTGAGTTTGACAGGCTACTTACTTTTCATCATAGGATTTATCTGGTTCATCATTTCGGCCATTTACTTCTTTAACTCTTGCACTCCATCTCGCTCGTTACCGGAATTGACACTGCTAGCCGAATCTGACCTGTAGCCTCTGAACGATCCTTCTTCTGCTGTCCCTGATCTAGCCTCGGGATGGAACTCTAGAACTGAACCCCCTATCATTAGGTCAAATAACCCTTGGTCCATCATGAACAATCTCTATTACGAGAGAAACTACTCAGAAATCAATACCCTATGTAATGCGAATGCGAAGATATATGCAAAAAAACAAAAACAAAAGAGAAAACAAGTCAGTACCGGTTAAAATCAATAAATACATAAATAAAGGGTTAAATTAAATACGATAATCAAACAAAACAACCCTATTTACATCCCGTCTAAAGCACCTAGGTTATCCGCATGACTCTAAAAGGGTGGGTTTTCTATGTTCTCTACATGCAATTTTGGTGCTAGGAGGTACCTGAATTGTCCTTGCCGTCCCCTACTATGGGTAGCAAGGCCCCCGATCATCACCCATTATAGGCTCCTTTCAACTGGGTTCAATTTAGGGGGACCCATTTGCTTATGCCTCTACGAAGGAACGATATCTTTACGAAAGCATAAGGTACTTGAGCCCTGAAGGTACTTGCTAGGCCTACACGGAGGAACGATATCCTCACGAAAGCATTAGCGTTTTCCTCCCACTTAAAAAGGACGGGTTTATATGCCAAATTTTAAATGTGTTAAAATAAACGTGCACTTATAATCAAATGTTAATTTAATAGTCCCTTTAATCAGAAACTTCCAATATTAATAAAGCGATAATTATTTTAAAAAAGCTTGACTCTCATTTGTTTTTGAAAAAACAAAAATCTTCCTCAGCGGAGTCGCCATCTACAGCGATCTTTCTTTCTTCGGGTGTTTTCACTAAAAAAATTGGGTTTTTGAGATGTTTAGGGGCATTTCAGGTATTTAAAAAAATTTATTCTGTGGGGTTTTAGAAAAAACCGCACTTTATTCAAAAATGGAGTCGCCACCGGCCACTTAGGTAGGTCGAACACCATAAAACCAGAGATTTGAAAACTGTTGGGTTCGGGAGTCGGTTACTGATGAGGAAGGATTAGCACCTCCACACCGTCCAAAATTGGTAATTTAAGAATTACTGCTTTATTAATATTAAACTTTCCAGATTAAAGTGACGATTAAATTAAAATTCGGTTATAAGTGCGAGTAGATTTTAAGGGCCCCGTTATTCGACAGTAAATTGATAAACCACCATCACTGCGCTTGATACTGGCCACGTTTACGCTCGAATAAAAGGGCACCGCATTGACAAAATATATATCCATTATGCACGCTTAAAAACATTATAAAACCCAAATTCACAAGGGCATAGAACTTAAAAAACATATAAAAATAAATATCACAATATTAAACAAAAAGATAAAAAAAACATAATATCACAATAATAAAAAATAAAGCAAACATAAGTATGGAAAGAGAAAAAGCGTGCTTCCAAAAATAGATTGACTCGCTATAACATATTTGAACACATATAAAACAAATGCAAAACATGCAAGACCTAAATAAAATACGTCGTTAAATTAGTAAATCAAAACAACATACTAGCATGAAAAACTAATACTTGACATTTAGCATATGACACAAATTATGCATATATTTAAAGGGACATTAATATCGACAAACAATGTCACACTATCATATAATCCTAAAATGCAAAAAGGAAACAGAAAACCCATGTAAGCTTACAAACATAACACACAAATTAAACTAAACGTATACGACATGAACAAATGAAATAAGCATGGAAACATAAGGAACTATACAAATATGATATGCACACTAGACTAAAATATACAAAACACTTACATAACAAGAACAAGTAAATCTAAACACAAAATCATAACATAACTCGACTAAAAAGGTATAAATATGACATAGAAAATACACATAGATCATGCTGAGCAATTTAAACCTATTGAAAACACATAATAAAAACAAAGTCACATAAATATTTAAAAAGGGAAATGAAAAGAGAGGCCAAAATGAAAATAAAAATAGAAAAAAGAAATTTAAAATAAGAAAACGCGATTTAGGGACTTAATTAAAAACTGAGATAAACTTGAAG
Organism: Hibiscus mutabilis; assembly: GCA_019671005.1. NCBI lineage: Eukaryota > Viridiplantae > Streptophyta > Magnoliopsida > Malvales > Malvaceae > Hibiscus > Hibiscus mutabilis. Next base: position 15,775,472 of record CM033722.1, on the reverse strand, counting down.
GGACCATACGTGTAATATTACCAAGGGGCAAGCTTCAAATGAAAATTTTCAAAATGCGGTGGGACTTAGGGCGTAATTTCCCTTTTAAAGAATGATTTCGGTGTAATTTAGTGACTAAATTGGGAGATTTAAAAAAGAACGAGGGATTGGAGTTGCAATTGGACCAAGGGGAAAGCCCGTTTTGAAAATGCCCGAAACACGGGGTAATTTATTGTGCGAATAAACCATTTAAACGAATTTGAGTTCGTATAAAACACATTTACCCGGCTAAAATCTAATATTTTCACCATTTTTTCAGAAACCCCTTTAATAAAACACCTTTCCCTTTGTTTTCTCTCAAAACCCAGCCCCCATCCTCTGAAAACCAAACCCCAACCACCACACACAGCCGCATATAATCGGTCTCAAGCGAGGATTGGCCACAACGGCCGCCTCTAGCCGTCCCTGACCACGACCTCTAGCAACCAGAAATCCTTCGAAACCCAAAAAAAAACTCTCTATAAACCTTACCTTTTTACCAAAAGCCCTTATTTTAAAACAAGAAAAAGGAATAAAACCTTCATCAATCTTGCGTTTTTTGTTATTATTTATGGAAAGCCTCAAACTAAAAAACTGAGTACAAAAGATTTTTACATCTGATATATATCTGCCTTTTGGGTTCTGATTTTTTTGTGTTTGGTAGATAATACATAAAATACATGTTTTTTCTGAGATATGATAACTGACAAAGTTTGTATTTGTGATGTTTTTGGTGATGTTTGACGCGGTGGTTGAGCTTATGGTACGACAGGGCATGGTGGTGGCATGGTGGAGGTGGAGTGGTGCCAAGTTGAATCCTGGTTGTTGGATCAGATCTGATCCAACGGCTGGGATTGCATAAAGATCTAACGGCTTGGATTCAATCTTGAAACTGGAAGGACTGTATCAAATTTCGCCACGTGGCGTCTTGGTATCTAAACGGTCAGTGCGTGCTCCACACGCGCGCGTGGAAAATAGCTGGACGGCGAGTGGGTTCACGCACGACAGATGGAAGGTTCTCTCCTTTCGATCATGGTCGTTGGATCAAAATTTGATCTAATAGCCCAGATTGGGCTGCGCATAGAAAAAGGGTTAGGGTTAAACATGTAATTAGGGTTTTTGGACATGGGTTAGGGTTTGGGCCGATCAGGCCTTGTATACCATATTTATGGGCTCTGTAATTATGGACTTAGACACTAATATAGTTGGGTTTTATATACATTATCTGCTTATATATATAATGATAATAATAATAATACATATACATACATACTCAATCATACATACGTGTACATACATACATGCAAACACATATACGTGTACATACATACTCATACAATCATTAATACGGACATGCATATACAATATTAACACTCATATATAACACACATTCATATATAAAAACAATTAAATCACACATAACATGCAGACATACATACGACACATCCCATGATAATTACTAATACGTACACACACATAATATATAGTATACATGCATTCACATAACAATCACACATATACATTACATATACTAATCACACGTACATAATATAATACACGTATTCAGGTGATAATAGTATATACTAATTATTAAACTAATATTAACACGATATTTCTAAAGTAGATAAAAATGAGTGATTATAGTCATCCCCTTTTTCAAGTAGAGCAGTTATTCGGGCCATAATCGCCGCTTGTGATTGTGCAATCTGATAACTAATTCTCTATTTAGCTGTATCCAAACGGGTCTCGAGATTTCTCTGTCCTTGCTTCAAATTAAACACTCTGTCTTCCATCGTCGAATACCGTATTGGTGTAGAATGATTGTAGTACGAAGTCAATCTTTCTTACATCAAATTTCTCTAATTAATTTTATGATTTTATTAATTAATGCGTGATATATGTCATAATAAAAAGGTTTGACTCCTTTAAAACTAATGTATGCTAACAAAAATCGTAAACAAACAAGATTAAGAATTAAAAATTAAATTAAATCAAATTACGATACGAACTCATTTAAGGTTTGACTCCTTTTTATTTTTTGAAAACAAAAAAAATTGGTCTAAAATAAAAAGGTTTTCCATTTTTTTAAAATTAAAAAAAAGGATTAAAAAACTTCATATTTTAGGAAAACTAGGAGTCGCCACCGATCATTTTAAAAAAAGTAGTCTGGACATCATAAAAAATAAAACCAAAGATTTTTAGAAAATTGGTTCCGAGAGTCAGTTACGTACATGGAAGGGTTAGCACCTCTGTTACGCCCAAAATTGGTGCCTATAGAGTTCGTATCGTAAATAAAAAATCAATTTAATTTAAAAATTAATTCCTAAAATGCATGTTTATTAATATGCCTTTATATCTGTGGTACCAAAGGAGATGACACTCGAAGACCGGGATGACACTCCCACTAGAATACCGGAATCAAGAGGCCTAAAATTATATGCTAAATATATGCAAGAATAATTAATTGAATAAAAACATAAAAACATGAAATATAATGATTCCAAAATTGTAAATAATGCACAAACTATACAAAAAAATTAGATAATCTATCATATTAAATAGCCAATGTATATATATATGTGTAAAATAAGATGTCTAAAGTCTATAATAACGACATAAGATTAAAACTTTTATATACAACATATATGTTATATGATATAAGAAGCTTAATAAAATATATTAAACATAATTACAATTATGTATCCATAAATATATTAACATGTACACATCCTAAAAAACGTATATACATAAAAACATATATAGCTATTTTATACTATATGCATTATGATACTTAGATAATAATAATAATAATAATAATAATAATAATAATAATAATAATAATAACATATACTTAATATTCATCATATTACAAACACATATTTAATAATAAGTTAAATTGGCAACATAACCTCTAAACAAAAAAAATGAATCACAATATATACAATCACCAAACATAAATAAAATGAGACAATAAATATGTATGAACAAAAATAAGAGAATAGTTAAAAAACAGAAACTAAAAAAGGACCAGAAAATAATTAAACCTTTAAAAAACAATTAAACTACTGGAAAATGACCTAATTGGAAGCCCTGCAATTATTATAGGGACCAAAAGAAGAAATAAACCCATTTAAAACTGATTTTAACAATTTAAAGGACCTGATTAAAAACCATAAAAAATAAAAAGGACCGATCGTGTAATATTCCCTTACAACAAACCAAAACTGAAAAGAAAAGTGGGGCGGAGGGATCAAAAAGGTGATTTGCCCCTTTAAAAACTAATTGAGTTTAATTTAGGGACGAGATTGAAACTTTTTTAAAATAAAGGAGGAATGGTTAGACAATTTGACCATGCAGAAGGGCTCAGAACTAAATAACTTGGGGCGGAGGTCCTTAAAACGAAATAAACCATTTTTTTTTAAAAAAAAATTCTATAGAATGAACCCTCTGGTTCACATCTCGGCTTTTTAGCCATTTTAAAATATTCTTAAAAAACCTTCTCTCCCTTTTTTCTCCCAACCGTTCATCGCCATCTGGGATGAACCTAAAATCCGAAAACCAGCCTCCGCCTTGGCCGCCATGCCAATCGTCGTCGACTACTGCTTATCAGCATCGGCGGCTAAAAAAAGAAAAGATACCTCCTTTAGATTAAAACCCAATCCTAATATTTTATAAAACCAAACCCTTTCTGTTTTTTATAAACAGAAACCATTTTTAAACCTCCATTTTAAAAACACCACCGTCTGATTCACCACGCATGGTTCGAATGAAGACCGTCAAGCTTATCACCGGATGTCGACCACACGAGGGTAAAACTCTGGATCCTTCTTTTCTTTTTTTGTTGTTTTTTATTCGAAAAAATGCATGCAAAAGAATAGATACCTTATTTCTGGAAAACCCCTTTTTTATTAACTATGGAATCCGAGTATTTATTACAATAGATTGATCCTATATATTGAGATTCATTTGTTTACAATCTTAAGCAACAATAAATTGCTTCAGTGTGGCTAGTTCATATTGAATGTTTTTCCTTTTTTTAATATTTTATCTGCATGTTAGTTGGAATGGGCCGGTGAGGAGGTCAACATGATTTACGGTGGCAGCAGAATACAAGGAATCTCTTGGTCAGACGAGATCTAGACCGTTGACGTGGATCTGGATCAACGGTCTAGATTTGCCCAGAGATGAACGGCCGAGATGCACTATTAGAGTTTGATGTGGCTGTACCTGATCAAGCCATGTGGCATGTGGTAACCGAGGGGTCAGCGCGTGAGCTGGACGCGCACGTGGGGACACAGACAGCCCGCGCGTGCATCACACGCGACAGTTGAAGGGTTCATCTTCTTTTGATCCGGGCCGTTGGATCAAATCTTGATCCAAAGGCTCTGATTGTGCGACTGCAAGAGAAAATGATAGGGTTAGATCCAGATTAGGGTTTTTAGATATTGGGTTTGGCCAGATTGGGCCTTGTAATAATTTAAGTTTGGGTTTTAGATGTGTAAATGGACTAGACATTTTAATTTGGTTTTAAATTTTATAATTGTTTTTTATTTTATATGTAGCCCATTAATAATAATAATATGTATTAATACACACACATGCAAGCAGTACATATATTATAAATCACATACGTATATAATTGTTCACACATACACTTAATAAATATTAATGATAGTACATGTACACACAAACATTCATATACACTAATACAAGATAAACATTCATAATGTATACATGCAATACATGAATATTCATACGAATGCAAGACACATACATATACACTATACTTTCATACACGTAATAATAACACAATCATTCATATAATTAGCATACACATTTGAAAAAAGGGCACATTAAAGATAATAATTCACTACATGCATATAATTGGACGGCATATAAAATGGTTGTAATTAATAATATTAATACACAATATTATACAACCTGGACAAAAATGAGTGATTACAAATATAGAGGATTAAATGTGTTATTATTCAAGTTTTCATAACTGTTATCTCATTCAATGAAGGGCAGTTAACGGCTTAAAGACCATTTTGTAACAAAAACTAAAGGTTAATGCCCATTATGTAACTTTTGAGAGTTTGATGACCATTTTGTATTTTTTGGTATAGTTTTGTCACCATTTATGTACTTTACCCAATAAACTTTAATGGCTAAATAGATAACGAATATGCCAGATCTACAACCCCTATTTTTTAAATCAAAACTATTTGTGGATGAAAATAAACATTAAAAAACAAAATAATTAAAAAATAGGAGTAATTAAAAAATAACTCAACTCCTTCCTCCTTTCTGCCATCCAAATCGTTTAAGCAACAACTAAAAAAAAGTAGAAACCAAAATTTGAAAACCAATATGCAAACAAAAAAGTAAATCTGAAAATAAATGTAAAACATTTCAGTAAACTAAATAAAAATGTAAAACTCAAATAGAAGACAAAAAAATTAAGAGAAATATGAAAATGAACCAAAGACAAAATCTATTCAAAAGTTTAGTCTTTTTTCTTTGAACAAAAGAAAAAAGAACAAAAAATCTCCCAAAACAAAGCATGAAAGAGGCGAAACAATAAAGAAGAAAAAAATAACATTCAAACATTTCATATTTGAGAGGTACGATTTTCAGATTTGAGAGGAGATGAAAAGATTTGAGATGAGAAAGAAAAGTATTAAAAGGCAGGAAAAGAAAAAATAAGTAAAAATGAAAACCTAAACAAAATATATAAGGTGGTATTTTTGTAAATATGCTAAAATATATATAATATAATTAAAAAATTTGGGTTGGGTCAGGTTAGAGTTTTTTTTACTCTAAACCCGACCCGAAGCTTCTAAACTATAAATCCGACCCGATTCAAACTCGATTTTTATAAAAATATCCCCCTATCAGGGACGGGGTGAGGTTGGGTCCGTCGAATTCGGGAAAAATTACCATCCCTAATTACGAAGCATAGTTGAAGTATTTATATATTATTTTATTTTTATATATTATTTTTAATATAATTTATTAATTATTAAATTTAAATGATGTTCGAAGCATATTGTCAAGGGGTCATTACCTGTTCTCAAAATATATATTTGATATGATGTGCATCGACACCGTTTATATATTCCGATACCTCTCATTTTCTTTTTCAATGTGGGATTATTGTCACTGTCTCTTTCCAAGCGTGATAATATGTTTATTTGAAAATTTTTTAATTGTTAAGGGTAAAATAGTATTTACAGCTCTTATATTAAAACTTCTAAATTCAAAAAGCTCATGTTAGCAATCTTTTCAAATTGAGAGGTTTCGCCCGAATTTGCTCTTACAAACATCTATTCACCAAACATCATAATTAGAAGATTTGACTGGTCAAACCCTCTAAAAGTTGTTCAAATTTTTAATTTTGGCTCAAAAAACTGTTTAGGACATATACTTTTTATTTTTTATTGATGTGTTTGGTTGAGATGATAAAAAATAAAAGTAAAAAATATTTCTTCACCATTTATTGCTTGGTACAATGAGAAATTGAAAGAATTTTTTTTTGTACTTTACCATTAGGAATGAGCAAAATTCGGCTCGAATCGAAAAAATTAATTTTTTTTAATTTCTAGTTATTCGAGTCAACTTGAATAACTCAAATGAATTTCGAGTTCGATTTTGCTAACTCGAAAAAACCAAACTTTACTATTTTGCGATTTAATCTCTGATTCATTATTTCTTCAATTCATTTTAAGTCGATTTTTGACCAAATTTGAACCACATACTCCTAAACGAATGTAGAATATTTAATTAGCTTCAATTCCTATTTTTGAGAACAAATTTCCTATTTTTGCAATTTAATCCATCAACTTTGTATGATTTCCTCATTTCTTCAATTCATCCTTCGTTTAAGTATATTTTTTTACCAAATTTGAACCACATGCTCCATTAACACTATAGAATATCTATGTAACTTCAATTCATATTTTTGTCAACACATTTATATTTTTAATTTAATCCCTTATCTTTGCATTTTATACAATTTGGTCATTCAATTGTAATTTTTTATGATATTTGTTTTGTTAAATAACATTAGAAATCTTACTTACACATATGAAAAAAATATATGAAGAAAAATATATGTATATCTTATATAATTAAAGAAAGTTGTTTAAATCAAAATATATATGTACTATAACATTATAAATAATTATAATTAAATTTGTACAGAAACTCGACAACTCGACTCGAATAGAAATAATTTCAAATACAATTTGAGTCATAAAATAGGACTCGTCAAATTTTTTGACTCGGTTGAGTGCTCATCCCTATTTACAATTATACCCTTATATTTATTTTGCTTTATTGATATTTTGTTGTGATATTATTTAATTGATTTTTTAGGATATTATTTATTAAAATTATTTAAAAAATTCTTTAATTTTTAAAATCTTAATACAAAAATTTTATAAAGCTAAAAATATTTATAAAAACAAAAACTTAAATTATTATAATTTTTTGCATATTAAGTAAAGTAGTATGTCACATAATATTTTAATTATTTAATTAAATAAAAAGTACCAATACACAAATGCTAAAATATAATTGGCTTAACCAACAAATGTTGGGTGCATTGGTAAGGCACATTGCACTCCCAAGGAGAGGATGCGAGTTTAAACCTTGGATACAACATTGTTGGGAGGGCAGCCTCGCAACCCGAACATGAATCGTAAGATGAAAATGCATATTGCCAAAAAAATATAATTGGCTTAATGTTGAAAGAAGCCATCAAACTAAAAAGAAAACAATTAAGCCCCTAAACTTTTTTTGCCCCCAATTAAGCCATTGAACCAAGAAATTGAATCAATTAAGTCATTTGACCAATTTTGACAGTTTTTTAGATATGATGGTGTAGTGCGTCGTGTCACAGTGTTTTCACTTGACATTTTTGAAAATTTTTTATTTTACTTAAAAAATTCTTTAAAAATTTAAAATTTCTAAAATATTTATAAAAAATATTTTTTTGAAAAAATATGTAAATGTAACATGATAGACTTGTAGTTTATCATGTGCCGATAATATCTAAAGAAAAAAAGGTCAAGATTTAATTGTCAAAATTGGTCAAAGGGCTTAATTGATTCAATTTATTGGTTTAAGGACTTAATTGTGTGAAAAAAAATTCATGTGCGTAATTATTTTTTTAAAGTTCAAGGGCTTCTTAGACCCTTAAGCCAATATAATTTTTAACATAATGTTAAAAACATGTTTTCAAAAACTATATGGTTATTCTTTGATGGCTTAAGGGTACTTTAAGCCCTGAACTTTTGTTGCACCTAATTTAGTCGTTGAACCAATAAATTTAATCAATTATGCTCTTTGACCAATTTTGACCATCAACTTTTGAGGATTTTTTCTTGAGATATTATTGTCATGTGACTCAGTACAATTTTGTCATGTGACGTTTACAGGCTTTTTTAGAAAACTATTTTTTTATAATTTTTATAATTCTTTTAGATTTTTTAGAACTTTTAAAGAATTTTAAAATAAAAAATTCTAGAAATGTCAAGTGATAACACTGTGGCACGACACGCTGTACCAACTGGTCCAAAAAAACTGTTAGATTTAACAGTAAGCGTTGGTCAAAGGGGTAAATTGATGAAATTTTGTAGTATAAGGGCTTAATTGGGTGTAAAAAAATTTAGGGGCTTAATTTGGAGTAAAAAAAATAGGGACTTAATTAATTTCTTTTCAAAAGTTGAAGGGCTTATGAGAACCTTAAGCCTTTTGTATATATCATTCTCAGCAAATTTTAAATAAAACTAAGAATATAAAAAGCCAACAACTAAAATATAGGTAAACTAGGGCTGTAAATAAGCCGAGACAGATCGCGAGCTACTCGAACTCGATTTGGTCAACACTCGATTCGATTGGATTCAACTCTAGTTCTTAACGAGCCGAGCCGAACTACTTGATACCCGACTCGAAAAGCTCACGAGTTACTCAAAAATATAATAAGCTATTTTTTATTTTTTAAAATTAAAGTGAACTAAACTGTAGGTTGAGTGTTTTTGGTTGTTATGTTATGTTAGTTTAATTTTTACTTTAACTTTCTTTATATTTTCATGTTTACTTTTTTTCTCTTGCTAGTATTAGGGTTTTTTAATTAGTCGCATGAAAATATTTATTTTGTATGATTCTATCTAAAATGAAATCATGCAATTTGATCGATATTATTGTTATTATTATTATGATGATGATGATGAACATGGTTGTAAATAAAACGAGACTGATCGTGAGCTACTTGAGTCCGACTTGGTCAAAGCTCGATCAATACTTGACTCGATTGGACTCGACTCGAGCTCGAGTTCTTAACGAGCCGAGTCAAACTCAGCATGCTCAAGCTCAAGTCAAGCTCGAACTCAACTCGAATTCTTAATGACTCGAGTCGAGCTCAGCATTACTCGAGCTTGGCTCGGCTCGTTTACACCCCTAATGTCAATGATGGAAACTACTTAGGTAAAAGAATAATTATGTAAAATTGAAGTGCATGTTTATAAAGATCCATTATTAGTTAGGGCAACCATTGCCCAAACATCTTTACGGCCACCTAACTCCTTATAATATATTCGTGAGGTTTTCTCTTGTTTTTTTTTCTTCGAATTGGACTTATAAAAAATTACACACTATCGATATTATTATTATTATTATTATGATGATGATGATTATGAACATGATTGCAAATGAAACAAGATAGATCGCGAGCTATTCGAGCTCAACTCGGTCAAAGCTCGATCAATGCTCAACTCGATTGGACTTGACTCGAGCAGAGTCAAGCTCAACATACTCAAGCTAAAAGTCGAATCGAATTCTTAACGAGTCGAGTCGAGCTCAGTACTACTCGAGCTCGACTCGGCTCGTTTACACCCATAATGTCAAAGATCGAAACTACTTAGGTAAAAGAATAAGTATGTAAAATTAAAGCGCGTGTGTATAAAGATCCATTATTAGTTAGGGCAACCATTGACCAAACATCTTTACGGCCACCTAACTCCTTATAATAAGGATAATTTCATATTTTAATCTTAAATTTATATTAGTGAGGTTTTCTCTTGTGTTTTTTTCTTCAAATTGGACATATAAAAAATTACACACTAATAAAGAAAATCATTTTTCTTCTTATTTCTTACCTTCCATTTATCATAGTACTTTTAATGCCCAAATTTAGCATGCACCAAATATGAGAGGTGGAGATGGGACCAAGGTGGTTGTGGCAGTTTTAGGCAGTTCACCCTTGTAGATTTATGCGGAGAACCACAACCAGTATGGTGGTCGTAGTGACGAAGAGAGAGAAAGGTGGGAGAGGGATGTTTTCCCTTTATTGTCTCATGTCCCGTTCTCTCTAACTCTATGGATATTTATAACCATGACACTTTTCGATGGGATGGAACCAGGCCTAGTGACAACTATTGATGGGTCGACAGGTTTAGGTTCAGCTCTCAATCAATATGTTATGCATTCCAGTCTCGTGGGTGAGGAAGTTGTCATTCAACGCACTATAGCTCTTGACAAATGTCAGTTCCTCAAGACCGTGTAGGCCTTCAGTATCATTATCTCTGGTATTGCTCGCCTCCAGAGGAGCTGTTGTCATAGGATCATTTCCAGAGTTTCTAGTGTGGAGGCACTAAAGGTTATTTCTGAAATTCCAGAGTTGAGATGTATGAGGAAAGCTTGTGACCGTTGGATTGCAAAAGGCAACTGCATTAATAGCGCAGTTGTGATGATCCGGTATGTATGGTTACGAGGTGGTATATGTGCCACTCTATTATTGGCATTAATCCAAAATGCGGATCAAGATATCTTTAAGGAAGCGTGTTCTCTGGCTATAAGATGCTCTAGGTCTAGATCATTTGCATTGTTCAATTTTGCTCAACTCTAAATTTCTTCAAAAATTTCTTTGCAAGTCTTTGGGTTTTCAGACTTTCTTTGCAATTTGATGGAAATGATGGTGAGGAGAGTTAAGAACATTGAGAAAATAGTTGTTGGAAATCATTCAGAGCCGATGAATAGGGGCTTGTTTGAAGGAAAATTGTTCAGAATCAGGCGATGGGATAATTATTATGTCGTGGCATGTTATGGAAGAATTACGAATTCGAATTTGATATTTCCAAGAGAGTCATTGTGTAAGCGACTACCAGGTTCTGTCATGAGTCAGTCGTGGTTCTATATGTCGCTTTACTGCTTGGAGGTAGAATTTTATCTTCCATTGCACCTTTTCACAATGAAAGTCTTAAATGCAAGTACATCAAAGGTGACAATCAATGTTGGACTATCTTTACGAGAGATTTATCTAGTCAAATCTATTGGAAAAGGGTGTGGCAGGTGTTTGATCGCCATGGGTGTGTAGTCGAAGTTTTTGTACCAACAAAACGAGTGCGAGATTGGTCGAGATTTGGATTCGTTCGTATAGTGACGAAGAAAGAGGCTTGGCTAAAAATCAAAAGATTGAATGGAAAATGGGTTTATAGATTGAGAATTAGAGCCGAATGGGCATGAGGAATCGCGCGTGATCAGTTTTAGTAGTAGAAGAAAAACGTGAAATTGGGGTTAGAGTTTCGATAAGGAATAAGGAGCCACAATCCTAAAAATTAATTAAATCGATATAAGGTGTGGTTTACGAGGATAAATTAGGGGTGCTTAAATGTCGTGCGATAGCATGGTGTCGGCTCTTGTTAAGAATTTCTGCGTTAGAGAAGAAACTAAAAGAAGCAAATTTGGAGGGCTTTTCTTTGATGAAGATTGTGAGTTCTAGGATCTTAATGATGTTCACGAGTGTGGAAACTAGGAGGAGAGTCCTTGATAATCCAAATTTGAGCAAATGGTTTTCTAAAGTACGAATTGGGAGTTGGAGTTTGATACGGGTAATCAGAGAGTATAGTTATGGATTAGCGGCTTGCCGATACATGCGTGGTCATAAGGAACTTTTGAAAACTTAATCCCGTGATGGGAAAGGTTGATTAGATGTGATAAAATGAACCTTGAGTTGCATTCTTTCGAAATGGGGCAAATCATAATTGAGACGAACCAACTGGAAAGCATTGATGAAGTAGTACAAATCCATGTAAATAGACTGTCATTTAGGATACACGTGGTTGAGGTGGAACCAATGATTGAACAATAGTTATGTTTGAGCTGCGAGAAGGAATGTGGATCCGAGATAGGTAGCGATGACAAAACATCACATTCGAATAAGAGTCAAGTGGAGCAGTTAGAGCTAAAATTTTAGGGGAATGAGTAAAAGGAGATGAGTGATCATATGGGATGCAAAGAGGAAAAGTCAACATGTGAGAAACAAAACTGTGGTGTTAAGGAGATACAAAAGTGACAATTGGTTAACCTTGGTGACATGGTGATACAAAAAGCACTTTTAGATAAGTGGATAGAGCGAAATTTAGAGGTGGAATGCAAATGGTCTAGTTGATGCACGGGTGGGTGAGAAGCTGATAATATCGAGCGATGGTATTACGGATAAGGAAGTGGGAATGGTGTCACGTTTGGAGTTGAGTGTTCAATGGAGAGATAGGCTGGTGGGGCTGAATGATTCAAAATTGGTAGAGTGCCACGTGGAATTCTTATCGATGAATTAGGAGGCCATCGAACCTGGGCCCATTGATATACAATATAGTATACATGTAGAGCCTATTGGAAATCAGCTAGATGGGGACTCTAGAAAAGACAAAACTATGTCCATACTTAAGTCTAACTTAGTTGCTCATGTGGAACGAGAGATACCGACAATATCATGGAAGAAGGGTGGTGGGCGATGAAATAATTCAAAGCAAAAAGTGGGTGAGGCGAGGGCGGATTGGAGGGAAAGCAACAAGCGATTTTAAAAAAGGCACATGCGACTATGGAATTTGGCAAACTTTTAGGCATGTTGACAATAGGGAATGCAAAGAAAATTGTGAAAGATATAGCAAGATTGATTGGACAGGGGGATCGAGAGGATTAGTCAGCGTGATGAATGTGTTATCAAGGAATATGTGAGTTTGGGTTCGTCGGCAAAGAAAAAGGCTATTTGAAAGGTGTTGCGTGCATAGGCTTACACGCTTCTTGAAATTGATGCCGCATGTTGGGCGATAAAGTGTGTTTGTTGTACTCATATTTTTGTGAGGCAAATTAGATGGCAGATGCATTGGCAAAGGGAGAGGCTGATCGAGTTTCTTGGTTTCATGCCAGGTTATAGCCCTATATTAGGGCTTGGGTGTTTAGCAATGTAGAGTGTTGTTCACTTTCTTGTTTGGTGCTTCATTGGTGTATTCACGGTGGTGGCAGTTAGAAATTGGAAGTGATTGGTCTGATTCAGTGCGGGGTGCTCGATTGTTGTTCTTTGATTTGGCTTAGTTGTGCTGAGCTTGGTTCGATTGGATTCCTTGACATTATCGGGGAGTACTTTTTTCCTTCAAGTAGGGTTGGGAAAGTTTCTAATGAGGCTCCTCGATAATGATATATGTATGATTTTCTCATTAATAAAATCATACTTGATGATAAAAAAAACTATTGAAAGAGTATTTGCAGTAATGAAAATTATTATGACTAGTCTACGAAATAATATGGAAGACGACTTTCTTTCAGATTACTCAATTGTGTAGACTGAAAAGAAACTGTTAAAAAATTTACGATTGTCTCGATCATAAATGATTTCGGTTCTATGAAAAAAGAAAGTTCATCTTAATTGATGAAGATATTATGTTTTTGATGATATGTATTTTTGAAACATGTAATCATATTATTTTTAGTTGCCACTCTAATTTTAAATTTGAAGATATATATATATATATATAAGTTATGTTAGACAAATTTTTTGTTCTATTTATATTGGTCAAGTTGATGATTTTTTCTAGCTTTGCTTTTGAAGCCTAATCCCTAAATTAGATCTGCAACACTTGTGGAGAGAAAAATTCACTGCTAGTGCATGGAATATTTTCTAAAAAAAACTACCATCAATTTTTAAAAAATATTTTATTCTTTAATTTTTTTTCTTCTCCTTTTATCTATAATTTTTTTCAAATTCAATAAATTAAAATATTTATTATTATTTATTATAATTTTTATATTTTTAATAATTTTTTCACTTTTTTGCAATCTTAAATATTTTATCATTTTAAAAATGTTTTTATTATTTTAAAAATAATTTAAATAATTTTTATATAAAAGTACAAAATAACTAACATCAATATCGACAAAAAGAAAGTTAGGACCAAAGCGAACTATTGAGCCAATCAGGTACTCGCTTCCTCACCGTTTCAAGATTGGAAATCAAAACCAATGAATTAAGTGAATTATAATTTGAGAGATTGTGAATAAAATTGGAGTGGTTTGTTGCTACTTCGGTTTCCAATCAGAGCTAATTTCTTTGGGTATGTTTTTTGTCTGATATTATCGTCTAAGAGGTGTTTGACGAATGTCCATAGTGAAGATCAACTTGAAAGTAAGAGAGAGTGAGTGGATGTTTTGGTGAAGCAATGAAACGAAGTAAACGCTGAGGGTAGACATTTCTTTGAACAGATAAAGCATATACTTAGCAGGGAAAGCAATCTATGGCGGCACACAACTATGAGAAACGGACAATGACGACAAGAAACCGTGAGGATTGGAAGGGCGATAGGTGGTGCTGGACGGTTTTTGTGGCTAATTTGCCACCTAAATTGCATTGGAAGGTCCTATGGCTTATTTTTACGCGTTATGGAAACGTATTCATTCATCCCTACAAAGAAGGCTGCTGATGGATCACGTTTTGGCTTTATTCCTAAGGAAAAAGAAAATGATACAAGTTGGGTCATTCAACGATTAAGTGGAAGATGGATATACGGATCGAAAATTTGAGTCTCCATGGCAAAATATAGGGGTAGGGCTTTGTATTGGAGACGATCGAGAAAAGATGAAGTGGAAAAAATGTGTCAAATGAGAAGAAAAAAAGAGATACAATTGTAGTGGATAGATCAAAAAAGAGAAGGTTTCATGGTGTAGTGGATAAAGATAAAATCGAGACATTACAATATTGTGTAATTGGATGGTGTCGAAAACCGATATCAATATAAGATTTAGAGGAGGAAATATCTATAGAAAACCTCAAAGATCTCTTACTCATGCGAATTGGGGGTTCGAAAGTGTTGTTGATGTTTGATAATGTTGAGAAACATAGAGAGACAATGGCACTAGTAGCGTTGGAGAAGTGGTTTGTGAAAGTTAAAGAATGGTCGACGAAAAAGGAGAGTATCTCACAAAAGATATAGCTGGTGATCAGTGGTTATCCGATTCATGCGTGGACGAGAGAATCATTTGAAATTTGGCAAGGGGATGGGGATACCTTGTGAGAATTGATGACACGACTAACGCACCAACATCATCTGAAAGGGCAAGACTATTGATTAAAATAAAATGTTAGCTGGATATAGATGAGGTGGTGGAGATAGAGATTGAGAGTAAGGTTTTTCTCATTCGAGTTTGGGAGACAGAAACCATACCGGAGGATAATTTTAAATGTCCATGTATGAAGGAGGATGGCAATCTACCCGAGGACATTAGGGGCAAGGAGGTAGCTGAGGATTGCTATATAAAAGACGAGTTGAAAAAACAAGCAAAGACAATCAATGATGGATATATGAGTGAGGCCCCAGAAACACAAACAAGTGAAATTGAATGCAATGCCATTACAACGCCTAGACAAAATCCAATGTGGGAAGATGACAATAGGGACGAGGTAGGGGAAAACAATAGAGTTCAGGTTGGTTTCTAGATGAAGAGGTGAATAAGGTTTTTCATGAAGAGAGATCACGATATGGACTTGATATTTCGATGTATGAACTGAGTAAGGATGCACTTGAAAGCCCAATGATGATGTTACAAGGAAATTTACAGTCTGCAATATGTACAAAGATTGTTAATAATGTATTGGTTGAAGAATGTGCAGTAACAGATGATAAGCAAAAAAATAGGTCGTGGAAGACCTAAAAAAAATACGGAAGCAAAAAATAGGGCAATATTCGAGGAGCCACATGATAGAAGATATGTGATACTTTGTGAAGCAAAGGAGACTTTAGAGTTTAGTAAACTCCTCAGGGTGAGTACTATTGGTAGAGAAGAGGATGTCATAGAAGATATCACAAAGATTATTGAAGGAAGAGATTATGGTCGATAAGTGTGGGCATGATGCGAATGTTGTCGTAGAAGATAGAATAAATTGGTTTGCCATAAAAAATGAAGTAGTTCAAATTTTAGCACGACAACATCATTGTGATTTGGTGTTCTTACAGGAAATAAAAATGGAGGAGATATCATTATTTTTAGGAAGTAAAATTTTGATGAGTTGATGAAAATTGATTATATGGGTTATTGATGTATATACACCTTGCTTAATTGAGGGAAAACTATATCTTTGGGAGTTGATTCAATGGACATTGGATGTGATGAGATTGGGAGATTTAGTTGCGATTTCTTTATTGTAGGGGAAGTGGTAGCAGTGAAAATCCTTTGACATTGGGAATGGTAGATTCAGCCATTGACTATAGGGTTGAGAGTATGTAGGGGCTTGTTGTATGTTGTTGGTTCTTGTTGGGTATAGGTCTGGTGTTTGATTTTTAGGGCTATTTGTGCTGTGTACATGGTTAGCACATGTACTATTTTCCTCCAATTTAGGTTAGGGAGGTTTTTAATGAGACTTGTGATAACTGGTTTTATGTATAATTTTCGATCTAATAAATCATACTATATTGATCAAAGTTTTTTGAAAAAAAGATAAAATAATTGATCTCAGTTTGACGATTTAATTATTTTTCTTCTATTTAGTCCAATTTGACAGAAATAAAATTTCAAGAGTTAAAAGAAACCAAAATATGAAAAATTAAACTAGTTTGTTAAAAAGAATTAAATCAGGGCATGCCCATTATGATTCTCGTCATAAGAGGTAGCATATTGTCTCTCCGCTAACCAAGTTATCTTGAGGTATCTTGGAACCATCCATCTGACCATGCTCAATGAACACTAGTCAAGTAGACTTCTAGAGCACGACATACCAAAGTCCTTTGAAGCAATCTCATCCAGAAGCTACATGGACATCGAAAAGACAGACGTCAAGTCTACTGACTCACCAGCTAAGATTACTAAATGGTAAACATTGTTACTTTGTTCCATCCATTATATCCTAGGAGGATTAAATTTGATCCCGTCGTCAGACCTCCCCCAATAAATATACAAGGGGTTATTAGTTTCCCTTAAGCTTAACCCCGCATAAAAAGGACAATCATATCCCATTTTTCTTCTTCTTCATCACCACCGTTACTATGATCACTATTGACCATGACTCTGAATCTAAATTAAAAAGGATAAACCATCTAAATATCAACAATTATCATTCGTCCCACGTTAACCATCAACTAGTCAAAAATATCATTAGCCTGTAAATTATTTCGTACGATCGGGTGGTCATCAAATGTTGAATCAGTGTTGTAAACAAACCCATTGTTGGTTTTCCATAGTAATTAAATTGGTGCACAAGAAAGATTTCTAGCTAGTTTCGTTGCAAAAAATGAACAACCCAATGGATTAATTGAATTTGGCATTTCCTACCAGTATTATCCGCTTAAAGTAGCAATGCCCTTGTCCTAATTTTAGGGTTAGGCGCCCAACATTCCCTTTTCTCCAACCTTCCCAGTTCCATACAAATAATAATATTGATCGTTATTTACATCAATAATGTTAATAGTTGATTTGTTATTACGAACTAACATATATCAATTAAATCGTAAAAATTATGAAATTAAAATTTTAATAGTGTGCCGGAAGACCCTAAACTTATTAGAAAAGATTTCGAGATTCATCTTCGTCGCAGCTATAATAGTTCTCATACATTACCCATTACGAGGTTTGGGGTCTCTTTAATAAACTTTATGCTGAGTCTGCCAATGTTCCCGAAGCCCCTTTCACAGACGAAATCTGGAGTGCTATTCAAAATGCTGATGGAAACAGGGCACCAGGTCCGGACGGGTTTAACTTAGATTTTACAAGAAATTTTGGCATTTGCTTAAGGTTAAAGTGCTGAAGTTTTTGAGGAATTCTAAAAAGGTAAATTGAAGGATAAGTCAATTAATCTTTGCTTCATCACTCTTATCCTGAACGTTCCCAATCCTGAGTCCATTGACGAGTATAGGCCTATTTCTCTAGTTAGCAGTTTATACAAGATTCTGGCAAGGGTTCTTTCAAGAAGATTATCAATTTTTATAAATGATGATGTGGGAGTAACTCAATTTGCGTTTATTTTTGGAAAACAAATAGCAGAATGCTCTTTAATTGCCAATGAGGTTATTGATGATCTTCGGCAAAACAAGAGTGAGGCCATCGTATTCAAAGCAGATTTCAGGAAAGCAATTGATACAGTGGAATGGACATTGCTGGATTTTATCATGAAAAGTATGGGTTTTGGTATAATATGGAGGAGGTGGATCAGTGCTTGTCTGGAATCGACTTCAATTTTAGTTTTGATCAACAGTGTTTCGACTAGTAGGTTTTCTGTCAGCAGATGGCTTAGGCAAGGCTGTCCTCTGTCACCTATGTTGTTTAATATTGTTGTGGAGGCACTGGATGTGCTAATTTAGAAAGTAGTGGATTATGATTTGATTAAGGGTGTGGATGTAAGCAAAAATGGGTTTACCATCTCTCATTTATAGTTCGCTAATGATTTAATCTTGTTTGACAAAGCTAATTTGGAAAATATGCTCAATATTAAAAGGCTCCTTAGAGTTTTCGAAGTGGCGTCTGGGCTACATCTTAACATATTTAAGACAAAACTTCATGGTGTTAATGTGGATGATCGGGACGTTAGGCTCTGCAGTGTGGACTCCTTTCCTACGACTTATCTAGGATTGCCTTTGGGGCACTCGAGGAATTCTATAGCTCTTTGGAATCCCTTCATTGACAAGTTTCGGTCGAGCTTTAGAGGGTGGAAGGGTAATTTTTTGTCATTCACGGGTTGAATTACTCTTGTTAAGTCAGTTCTTAATAATCTTCGAGTATATTTCCTGTCTTTGTTTCAAATGCTTTGCACAGTCGCGTATATTCTAAATAAATGCATTGCAAATTTTGTCTGGGGCCCAAACTCCCCGCGACCAATACATTGGGTGAAATGGGTAAATATTTGCAGACCTAAGGAATTTGGTGGTTGTTTAGTGTATAAAAGTACTATATTTTCTACTCTTTTTACTCATATAATTGTTAGACTTAGGTCCATTTTATTTGTATTCTTAGTCATTTATACATAGTTTTATAATTTCTCTGTCTATTGGGATTGACCTTATGTTTTGATAGTTTTTGTGGAGAAAGCGTTGTTGTTTTGCGTTATTCCGTGCAGGACGACTTGCCAAAGGACGCCCTGGCAAGTTGCGATAAAGCCTTACCTCTAGGAATTAATTTAAACGCAATGGATAATTATCCCAGATTTAAATTCAAAATTTGGATCAGATAGAGACCAAAACCCCACGGATTCCACACGCATTCAAACTCTCTCCCATCATCAATTTAAGGAGATCGCAATAACAAATCAAAGAGAGTCGATTGGGAGAGTGAGATCCGATCTAGAAGGGGGATTCACGCACAACCCTTATCATAGATTGGAGGAGTTCATCTTCTCTATTTCTTTTTATCTTGTATCGTGCGATCCAACCATGTCTGGGTTATATTCATTTGTATTTCCTTTTTCCAAGCCATGAACTAGTTTAAATGGCTTAGGATTATTGGGTTTATGGTGCATAGAGACGAATTATTTGTTTTGGTTCTTAATTCTATAAACTTCAGTGTTTATCCATTCTTGGTTTTTAATTTCGATTCAATGGGGCTTGGGAAAGGAAATTGAATGCATTTATTTATCTAGGATCGGGAGAGCTAGATTCACGAAATGAGTGGATACGTTTCCATTTAAACAACCATTGGTGGGAACTAATTTTCCTTAAGAATAAGGAACGAAATTCAGTGGCTAAAAAGAGTGAAAGATTGATGTTGTCCACCCAAGGTTAACGTAGAGATGTATCACCAAGTCTTGCACAATCATCAGTTTTTCGGTTAGGGGTAACTCGAAGGAATTAAAGAACACTTCGCCGAACATTGAATGACAACCCATTTGCCACAACAATTTAGTTGCCAAAGCATTTCACTTGTCAAAGCAATTTACTTGCCACAACAATTACTTGCCATAACAATTTACTTGCCTTAGCAATTACTAGCCACAACAATTTATCCGGCAATCACACCACTACTCACGATAACCCAACCTATTCTCTCATATCGATTACATTTTTTTTCTATTTACTATATTTTATTTAGTTTATTTTACTTGATATTTATCATCATCTATCACCATCAATTCTATTTTCTTTTACAGTGCGATAACTGAAGCAAAGTGGCCCAAATCAATCTCTGTGGAGACGATACTTGATGCCTATCATTTTATTGCTTGCGACGTGTATACTTGTACCGTTTGCGTAGCACTTGAATCACGCAACAAGTTTTTGGCGTCTTTGTCGGGGATTGGCAATTGGTGTTAGTTGTTTTTGTTATTGCATTTTCTTATTATTTTTACTGACTTTTTTGTTTGTCTTATCAAAAAAATTTAGGTGCATTACAATGTAAAGAGACGTCAACATATGGGGAAATAAAAGTCGATCTATTCGAGAGTTGATGTGGGAAGATATGAATCAATCTATTCAAGAATTTCCTACACCCACCAATGACTACCTATACCAACCGAGAAAAGCCCAAAGATTCTATACCATGAAAACTCTTGCGCTTGTTGTGGAGAACATCATGTGTTTGAAAATTGCCCTCACAATGCCGGTGTATATGGTTACATGGAGGACCATAGGTAGAACCAGCAGCAAAATCCTCATGGTATGATCAAAAAGCTCAAATTTTTTTACCATGAAGGATTTTACTGATGGTTCTATATATGGTTTTTATTAGTAGCCAAGTTTCTCGGCAATAGATATGTCATGGCAATGTAGTCCTCGTCAAGAGCATTCAAATTCCTTGGAGAAGACGTCTCAGGCTTTCATGGTAAACCTGAATATCTCATCAAATGCAATCAATTGCCGCAGCAATGTGGTAACCTTCAAGAGCTATCAAATTTTATGGATGCGATGATAGCTAGGATGGATGTACTCTTGAGAGATTCAGAAGATCAGTTGAGGAGATTCACATATGCCATGGATAAAATGCCCCAACAATTAATTCCTAGGGATACTAAAATCCCAAGGCAAAAGGACAAGGCGCAATGCGAAGAGAGCTCTCTAATGTGTGGGGAAAACTGAAACCTCCAAGTTGAGAGCCTGCCAATGAGAAATACTGGCCGACACTTGATAAGCCTATTCAACGAATTGCCAGGACAATGAATGAGGAGCTTGAATAGAGCAATACCGCGACAACATTCAATGAGGCTGAGAAGAGTAATGCTACATCAAATTCTGAGGAACTTGATGCCCAGAATATTACAACAATGTTGATACTGAACCAGGAATCTATAGATTGCTCTTATCCATAATTGACATGACAATGGCACGACCACATAAAGAATCAACAAGATGGTGATACTCTGCTAATGGAATATGAGCATGTGATGGTTGAACCTTTTGAATTCTTTAAAAATCACCTCATTCATTGCAGGTATTTCTTGAGGAACCAACGCTGTTAGTTGTGAAGCCATCAAAAGTAGCATATGATCGTTTGGGAGACGACATTTTTAGTGATGCACCAATATCTCTACTGATGGAGATGCTTGAAAAACGTAAAACAAGCATTAGTTGTATGCATGTAGATTTTCAGAAAATTGTTTTTTCCTTTGACTTACACCAAATTTTGGCAGAAGATTGCCATGGCAATTGGCTGGAGCAGCAATTGCCACGACAACGAAGGCTACACCCGACCATGATGGAAGTCAATGAGAATAAGGTAACCAAATGGTTGAGTGTTGATATAATTTTTCCTATTAATATATTCAACCTTCAAGAGCAGTAGCAAGGTGGAAGGTATGCGTGGACTATAAAGGAACAAGGAAAAAAGACACCTCCACCAAGGTAGTGCATGTAGGAATAGTTGCGATCACATTGGCCCAACTCTTTTTGGATAATATTGTTACTCCATGGAGGGTACAAATGGACTATGAGAAGTATCAGAAATGACCCTCATCAAGCTTTCTTTAAGGCAAATCTATTCCCTTCCAATTTTCTTTTCTTTTATGTTTATTTTGATTTTAGTTGTTGTTTTGTTTTCCATTTTAATAAGACCATGGTGTTGAAAGAAGCTCATACAATTAGACTTGCCATGACAAAGGAACATGCCACGACAACTGCCCCAATCCTAGAAAAAACTATTAAGCCCACTGCTAAATCGATTGGA
Source organism: Hibiscus mutabilis (assembly GCA_019671005.1). NCBI lineage: Eukaryota > Viridiplantae > Streptophyta > Magnoliopsida > Malvales > Malvaceae > Hibiscus > Hibiscus mutabilis. The sequence continues at coordinate 15,753,041 of CM033722.1, read as the reverse complement.
GCAAATTGAAGCAGAGAATCAGCTCCTATGGCACTACATCAACACCCATTGAGCACGATAATAAGAGAAGTGAATTTAGGAGATGCATGAAAATGCAACTTCTAGTCATTTTAATTTTCGGTTTTGTTCAATTTTATTTCCTTTTTGTTTTATCTTTTTATTTTTATTTCTCATTTAAATTTGTTTTTATCTTTTTATTTAATATTTATCTTTATTTTTTATTTTGTTTTCTATTTATCCTTTTTTTATTTTTTATTTAAATTTTGTTATTTATTTTATCATATCTCTTTATTTGATATTTATCTTTTTTTTATTTTTCGTTTGAATTGTATTTTATTTTTTATTTTATCTCTTTGTTTAATATTTTATTTATTTTTTGATTTTTTTTAGGATAAGAGTTCAAGAAGATTTGAAGATTGGGCTTTAAGGGATAAAGACTTATTTAAATAAACTTTTTACCCCCAAGAGAAGATAAGGATAGGTGGTTTCACCCAAATTCCAAATTTTCATTTTATCCTTCCCTCCCTCCCAAATACCCCAGCTGCACATTCCCTCATGCTTACTTCCATTATTAACATTTTTTTACCCTATTGGTTCACCATTACTTATTCTTTCACTTCCATCATCCACCATCAATCTACCATCACAGAAATCATTTACCCATCTTCTTTAATCACCCTTTTTACCATTTTCTTGCAACTCTTGAGATTTTTCTTATTTTTCTTCTTTTCATTCTTGTTTGCCACATTCACACCATGGCTAAGAAATCCACGCCCGAAGCTGGAGTATAGTTGAAGGAGCTGTATGGAACGAAGGGAACATGATGGGGTAGGTTAATCGAATTTGGCTAAAGCCTGAGGCGTTGTTGTGGAACAACCATGTCAAAACTCGTTTGATGCCAACTACGCATAAAACTACCATTTCCTCTTCTTGTTTGCTTTTAATTCACTCTATCTTGCATATAAGCACTATTAATATTGGTTGTATATTTGTTAATGAAATTTGTGTGTGCAACAAGACGGACGCGGGCTCGTTGTACTTCCTTAATTTGATCATGGCACTTTGCAAAGATATGTTGGTGCCATTGGGTGCAACGAACGAGAAGTTGTAGTTGAAAGAATGTTGGTCCAAAAGCTATTACATGAAGATGATGCAAGAAGGACCAGCAAAATTGCTCACGGCAGCCAAAGGAGCTAAGGTTCCCAAACTTGCCCTAACAAGTGAACATGTCACAGTAACTCCTCAAGTGCCAGCTACCCTTGTTCGTCCACTGTTACAACGATTAGATCAATTGGAAGTGAAGCATCATATGTTCTGGCACTATGTGAGAGATCGTCATATCGCTCTAGAGCGAGATATAATGGAGATTAATCTAAATCGTAGTGTTCCTTTTCAAGGTTCCATGCTTATTTACTTGCCCCGGCAATTGAAGCTGGCAATTCTAGACCAGCTGCGAGTGACATTACCACGGCGACCCCTACAATGCACAAAGGTAAAGAACTAGTTCAAGAACCGCAACATAATGACTATTGTCATGATTTTTTAGATTCAAGACACATCTCTGCACCATTGAAGTCCCCTACGGAAGTGCCATCAAAGACATCATTGAAGCGTAAAGTCGCAACACTAGTAAAAGCCGTGAAAAGGGTGAATCGGTTGAGGAGGTCGAAAAAAATTACGGACAAGTAATCATGCACCAACTCTACCATCACCGAGAAGGCGTGGTAGTACACGACTTAAGCAAACAGCCCAAAGGACACTACGAATTCGAGGTGGCGACTTCTCCGATTAACTTATTTGCATTTCATTTATCTTTTTCGTTTGTTTAATTTTGTAGGCATTGATAACAATGCTTCACTCGAGTTTGAGTGGGTTTGTCTTGTTTTCATTTTGTATGTTTCATTGTACTTTGCATATATTACTTGCCATGACAATTACCTGTTAAACTACCAAAACCTACTGTGATATCTTATGATGAGTTAATTGCCACTTGCACCTAGATGAGAAAACCTTAAATTTTAGGATTGGCATGGAAATAACTTAAAAATTTGCTATGATGTTGTTTATATTCACCTTTGTTGTGACTTATTGATCGAGGGAGACCTAGTAAACACTAGGTTACTAAAAATTGGAAAAAATGTGATAGAGGTGCCCATCTGGTTCTAGCCGCAAAAAAATGAATGATGATAATTGATTACTAGAGGTGCCCATCTAGCTCTAACCGAAAAAGGAAAGAATTTGCTAAAGGTGCCTAACTGGCTCTAGCTGAATAAATTGCCTCGGCAATTTAATAAAAACTGACTGAGGTTTGCTTGGAATCCTGTTGATTGACTTGTACACAACTTCACACATACATTTTCACCAGCATTGTAGTTTATTTTTTGAGTAACTTTTTGTGCTTCCAGAAGGTCAAAAGGTAATTAATTCTTTTTTTTTTCCGTTGTTCGAGGATTGAAGTCGGGGTTTGAAGCATGCTTTTATGGTAAATGTCTTGGCAAGTAATTGTTAGTTTCTACATTGCTTAAGGACAAGTAATAGTTTGAGTTTGGGGGTGTGTTAAGTGTATAAAAGTACTATATTTTCTACCTTTTTACTTATATTATTGTTAGACTTAGGCCCATTTAGTTGCATTCTTAGTCATTCATGCATAGTTTCGTATTTTCTTTGTCTATTGGGTTTGACCTTATGTTTTGATAGTTTTTTTGGAGAAATCGTTGTTGTTTTTTGCGTTATTTTGTGTAGGATGACTTGTCGAACCACTTGCCAAAGAATGTCGTGGCAAGCGATAACTTGCCGAACGATAGCAAGTCGTGATAAAGCCTTATCTCTAGGAATTAATTTAAATGCCGTGGATAATTATCCCAAATACAAATTCAAAATTTGGATCGATAGAGATCAAAACCCCATAGATTCCACACATTCAAACTCTCTCCATCATTTATTTAAGGAGATCGCAATAACAAATCAAGGAGAGTCGATTGGGAAAGTGAAATCGAATCTAGAAGGGGATTCACGACAGCCCTTATCATAGATTGGAGGAGTTCATCTTTTCTATTTCTTTTTATCTTGTATCGTGCGATCCACCCATGTCTGGTTTTATTCATTTGTATTTCCTTTTTCCAAGCCATGAACTAGTTTAATTGGCTTGGAATTATCATGTTTATGGTGTGTAGAGATGAATGATTTGTTTTGGTTCTTAATTCTATAAAATTCAGTGTTTATCCATTCTTGGTTTTTATTTTCGATTCAAGGGAGCTTGGGAAAGGAACTTGAATGCATTTATTTATCTAGGATTGAGAGAGCTAAATTCACGAAATGAATGGACACGTTTCCATTTAAACAACCATTTGTGAGAATTAATTTTCCTTAAGAATAAGGAACAGATTTCAGTGGCTAAGAAGAGTGAAAAGATTGATGTTGTCCACCCAAGGTTAATGTAGAGATGTATCACCAAGTCTTGCACAATCATCAGTTTTGGTTAGGGATACTCGAAGGAGCATTAAAGAACACTTAGTCGAACATTGAATGACAACAACAACAATTTAGTTGCAAAGCATTTCACTTGTCAAAGCAATTTACTTTCCACAACAATTACTTGCCATATCAATTTACTTGTCTTAGCAATTACTAGCCACAACAATTTATCCGGCAATCACACCACTACTCACGATAACCCAACCTATTCTCTCATATCGATTACATTTTTTTTCTATTTACTATATTTTATTTAGTTTATTTTACTTGATATTTATCATCATCTATCACCATCAATTCTATTTTCTTTTACAGTGCGATAACTGAAGCAAAGTGGCCCAAATCAATCTCTGTGGAGACGATACTTGATGCCTATCATTTTATTGCTTGCGACGTGTATACTTGTACCGTTTGCGTAGCACTTGAATCACGCAACAAGTTTTTGGCGTCTTTGTCGGGGATTGGCAATTGGTGTTAGTTGTTTTTGTTATTGCATTTTCTTATTATTTTTACTGACTTTTTTGTTTGTCTTATCAAAAAAATTTAGGTGCATTACAATGTAAAAAGAGACGTCAACATATGGGGAAATAAAAGTTGATCTATTCGAGAGTTGATGTGGGAAGATATGAATCAATCTATTCAAGAATTTCCTACACCCACCAATGACTACCTATACCAACCGAGAAAAGCCCAAAGATTCTATACCATGAAAACTCTTGCGCTTGTTGTGGAGAACATCATGTGTTTGAAAATTGCCCTCACAATGCGGTGTATATGGTTACATGGAGGACCATAGGTAGAACCAACAAGCAAAATCCCTCATGGTATGATCAAAAAGCTCAAATTTTTTTACCATGAAGGATTTTACTGATGGTTCTATATATGGTTTTTATTAGTAGCCAAGTTTCTCGGCAATAGATATGTCATGGCAATGTAGTCCTCGTCAAGAGCATTCAAATTCCTTGGAGAAGACGTCTCAGGCTTTCATGGTAAACCTGAATATCTCATCAAATGCAATCAATTGCCGCAGCAATGTGGTAACCTTCAAGAGCTATCAAATTCTATGGATAGGAGGATAGCTAGGATGGATATACTCTTGAGAGAATCGAAAGATCAATTGAGGAGATTCACATACGCCATGGATAATATGCCCAAATAATTAATTCCTAGGGATACTAAAATCCCAAGGCAAAAGGACAAAGAACAATGCAAAGAGAACTTTCTAATGTGTGGGAAAACTAAAACCTCCAAGTTGAGAGCATGCCTATGAGAAAGACTGCTCAACACTTGATAAACCTAAACAACAAATTGCCACAACAATGATTAAGGAGCCTGAACAGAGCAAAGTCGCGACAACATTCAATGAAGCTAAAAAGAGTAATGCTACAAAAAATTTTGAGGAACCTGATGCCCAAAATATTACAACAATGCTAATGCTGAAGCAGGAATCTGTAAATTGCTCTTATTCATATTTGCCACGGCAATTGCACTACCACATGCAGGATCAACAAGATGGCGATACTCTGTTAATGGAATATGAGAAGATGATGGTTGAACCTTTTGAATTCTTTAAAAAATCACCTCATCCATTGAAGGTATTTCTTGAGGAACCAACGATGTTAGTTGTGAAGCCATCAAAAGTAGTATATGATCGTTTGGGAGACGACACTCTTAGTGATGCACCAATATCTCTACTGATGGAGATGTTTGAAAAACGTAAAACAAGCATTAGTTGTATGCATGTAGATTTTTAGAAAATTGTTTTTTCCTTTGACTTACACCAAATTTAGGTAGAAGATTGCCATGGCAATTGTTTGGAGCAACAATTGCCACGACAACAAATGATACATCCAACCATGATGGAAGTCAATGAGAATAAGGTAATCAAATGGTTGAGTGTTGATATAATTTTTCCTATTAATATATTCAACCTTCAAGAGCAGTAGCAAGGTGGAAGGTATGCGTGGACTATAAAGGAACAAGGAAAAAAGACACCTCCACCAAGGTAGTGCATGTAGGAATAGTTGCGATCACATTGGCCCAACTCTTTTTGGATAATATTGTTACTCCATGGAGGGTACAAATGGACTATGAGAAGTATCTGAAATGACCCTCATCAAGCTTTCTTTAAGGCAAATCTATTCCCTTCCAATTTTCTTTTCTTTTATGTTTATTTTGATTTTAGTTGTTGTTTTGTTTTCCATTTTAATAAGACCATGGTGTTGAAAGAAGCTCATACAATTAGACTTGCCATGACAAAGGAACATGCCACGACAACTGCCCCAATCCTAGAAAAAACTATTAAGCCCCTTTGCTAAATCGATTGGAGCAAATTGAAGCAGAGAATCAGCTCCTATGGCACTACATCAACACCCATTGAGCACGATAATAAGAGAAGTGAATTTAGGAGATGCATGAAAATGCAACTTCTAGTCATTTTAATTTTCGGTTTTGTTCAATTTTATTTCCTTTTTGTTTTATCTTTTTATTTTTATTTCTCATTTAAATTTGTTTTTATCTTTTTATTTAATATTTATCTTTATTTTTTATTTTGTTTTCTATTTATCCTTTTTTTATTTTTTATTTAAATTTTGTTATTTATTTTATCATATCTCTTTATTTGATATTTATCTTTTTTTTATTTTTCGTTTGAATTGTATTTTATTTTTTATTTTATCTCTTTGTTTAATATTTTATTTATTTTTTGATTTTTTTAGGATAAGAGTTCAAGAAGATTTGAAGATTGGGCTTTAAGGGATAAAGACTTATTTAAATAAAACTTTTACCCCCCCAAGAGAAGATAAGGATAGGTGGTTTCACCCAAATTCCAAATTTTCATTTTATCCTTCCCTCCCTCCCAAATACCCCAGCTGCACATTCCCTCATGCTTACTTCCATTATTAACATTTTTTTACCCTATTGGTTCACCATTACTTATTCTTTCACTTCCATCATCCACCATCAATCTACCATCACAGAAATCATTTACCCATCTTCTTTAATCACCCTTTTTACCATTTTCTTGCAACTCTTGAGATTTTTCTTATTTTTCTTCTTTTCATTCTTGTTTGCCACATTCACACCATGGCTAAGAAATCCACGCTTGTTGGAGTATAGTTGAAGGAGCTGTATGGAACGAAGGGAACATGATGGGGTAGGTTAATCGAATTTGGCTAAAGCCTGAGGCGTTGTTGTGGAACAACCATGTCAAAACTCGTTTGATGCCAACTACGCATAAAACTACCATTTCCTCTTCTTGTTTGCTTTTAATTCACTCTATCTTGCATATAAGCACTATTAATATTGGTTGTATATTTGTTAATGAAATTTGTGTGTGCAACAAGACGGACGCGGGCTCGTTGTACTTCCTTAATTTGATCATGGCACTTTGCAAAGATATGTTGGTGCCATTGGGTGCAACGAACGAGAAGTTGTAGTTGAAAGAATGTTGGTCCAAAAGCTATTACATGAAGATGATGCAAGAAGGACCAGCAAAATTGCTCACGGCAGCCAAAGGAGCTAAGGTTCCCAAACTTGCCCTAACAAGTGAACATGTCACAGTAACTCCTCAAGTGCCAGCTACCCTTGTTCGTCCACTGTTACAACGATTAGATCAATTGGAAGTGAAGCATCATATGTTCTGGCACTATGTGAGAGATCGTCATATCGCTCTAGAGCGAGATATAATGGAGATTAATCTAAAACTGTAGTGTTCCTTTTCAAGGTTCCATGCTTATTTACTTGCCCCGGCAATTGAAGCTGGCAATTCTAGACCAGCTGCGAGTGACATTACCACGGCGACCCCTACAATGCACAAAGGTAAAGAACTAGTTCAAGAACCGCAACATAATGACTATTGTCATGATTTTTTAGATTCGAAGACACCATCTCTGCACCATTGAAGTCCCCCTACGGAAGTGCCATCAAAGACATCATTGAAGCGTAAAGCTGCAACACTAGTAAAAGCCGTGAAAAAGGGTGAATCGGTTGAGGAGGTCGAAAAAATTACGGACAGTAATCATGCACCAACTCTACCATCACCAGTAAGGCGTGGTAGTACACGACTTAAGCAAACAGCCCAAAGGACACTACGAATTCGAGGTGGCGACTTCTCCGATTAACTTATTTGCATTTCATTTATCTTTTTCGTTTGTTTAATTTTGTAGGCATTGATAACAATGCTTCACTCGAGTTTGAGTGGGTTTGTCTTGTTTTCATTTTGTATGTTTCATTGTACTTTGCATATATTACTTGCCATGACAATTACCTGTTAAACTACCAAAACCTACTGTGATATCTTATGATGAGTTAATTGCCACTGCACCTAGATGAGAAAACCTTAAATTTTAGGATTGGCATGGAAATAACTTAAAAATTTGCTATGATGTTGTTTATATTCACACTGTTGTGACTTATTGATCGAGGGAGACCTAGTAAACACTAGGTTACTAAAAATTGGAAAAAATGTGATAGAGGTGCCCATCTGGTTCTAGCCGCAAAAAAATGAATGATGATAATTGATTACTAGAGGTGCCCATCTAGCTCTAACCGAAAAAGGAAAGAATTTGCTAAAGGTGCCTAACTGGCTCTAGCTGAATAAATTGCCTCGGCAATTTAATAAAAACTGACTGAGGTTTGCTTGGAATCCTGTTGATTGACTTGTACACAACTTCACACATACATTTTCACCAGCATTGTAGTTTATTTTTTGAGTAACTTTTTGTGCTTCCCGAAGGTCAAAAGGTAATTAATTCTTTTTTTTTCCGTTGTTCTGAGGATTGAAGTCAGGTTTGAAGCATGCTTTTATGGTAAATGTCTTGGCAAGTAATTGTTAGTTTCTACATTGCTTAAGGACAAGTAATAGTTTGAGTTTGGGGGTGTGTTAAGTGTATAAAAGTACTATATTTTCTACCTTTTTACTTATATTATTGTTAGACTTAGGCCCATTGTAGTTGCATTCTTAGTCATTCATGCATAGTTTCGTATTTTCACTGTCTATTGGGTTTAGCCTTATGTTTTGATAGTTTTTATGGAGAAATCGTTGTTGTTTTTGCGTTATTTTGTGTAGGATGACTTGTCGAACCACTTGCCGAAGAATGTCGTGGCAAGCTGATAACTTGCCGAATGACGCCCTAGCAAGTCGTGATAAAGCCTTATCGCTAGGAATTAATTTAAATGCCGTGGGTAATTATCCCAAATACAAATTCAAATTCTGGATCAGATAGAGATCAAATCCCCATAGATTCCACACACATTCAAACTCTCTCCCTCATTTATTTAAGGAGATCGCAACAACAGATCAAGGAGAGTCGATTGGGAAAGTGAAATCGAATCTAGAAGGGGATTCACGCATAGCCCTTAGCATAGATTGGAGGAGTTCATCTTTTCTATTTCTTCTTATCTTGTATCGTGCGATCCACCCATGTCTGGATTTTATTCATTTGTATTTCCTTTTTACCCAGCCATGAACTAGTTTAATTGGCTTGGAATTATCATGTTTATGGTGTGTAGAGATGAATGATTTGTTTTGGTTCGTAATTCTATAAAATTCAGTGTTTATCCATTCTTGGTTTTTATTTTCGCATCAAGGGAGCTTGGGAAAGGAACTTGAATGCATTTATTTATCTAGGATTGAGAGAGCTAAATTCACGAAACGAATGGACACGGTTTCCATTTAAACAACCGTTTGTGAGAATTAATTCGCCTTAGGAATAAGGAACAGATTTCAGTGGCTAAGAAGAGTGAAAAGATCGATGTTGTCCACCCAAGGTTAATGTAGGGATGTATCACCAAGGCTTGCACAATCATCAGTTCTTCGGTTAGGGATACCTCGAAAGCATTAAAGAACACTCTGTCGAACATTGAATGACAACCTAGTTGCACAACAATTCACTTGCCAAAGCAATTTACTTTCCACAACAATTACTTGCCACATCAATTTACTTGTCTTAGCAATTACTAGCCACGACAATTTATCCGGCAATCACACCACTACTCACAATAGCCCAACCTATTCTCTTATATTGATTACCTTTATCTATTTACTCTATTTTATTTAGTTTATTTTACTTGATATTTATCACCATCTATCACCATCGATTCTATTTTCTTTTACAGTGTGATAACTAAAGCAAATTGACCAAACCAATCCCTATAGAGACGATACTTGATACCTATCACTTTATTACTTGCAACGTGTATACTTGCACTATTTGCGTAGCACTTAAATCACGCAACAATGGTGTATGCTTCATCGATATGAAATTAAAAAATTGGTCCCTTCTAAACAAATGGGAGTGGAGGTTCAGCAGTGAGTGTAATTGTCTTTGGCGTAAAGTGATCGAAGCTAAATATGGGTGCAATCAGTGCAACTTGGTTCCTCGTGGCGATCTAAGCAGGAAGATATCATGTGTTTGGAAGAACATAACTAGCCCTTTGGCGAATTCAGAGGATTTCTTGATGCAAAATATCAGACTTGTTTTAGAGGATGGTAACTGTATTAATTTCTGGGATGATCGGTGGACTGAAATTTTTTCGCTAAAAGTCGCGTTCCCTAGAATATACGCAGTAGCCATTAAAAAGTCTGGTAAGATAATAGAGTTTGGCTCTCAAGTTTCGGGTGGTTGGGTTTGGAAAATTGAGCTAAGACATGCCCTGTTTGTTTGGGAACTTGATTTGTGGGATGCTTTTATAAAAACTCTGGATCGTGCTGCGATAGGGTCTGGTTCAGCTGATTACCTAAAATGGTTTGCAGATTCTAGCTGTCTAAATAAAATGAAAACCTTATGTATAAAAGCCTCTTCTACTGTAGCTAATGAGGAATTGGTGTGGAAGCTGATCTGGCCAAATTTAGCTCCCCAAAGGTGGAAACGTTCCTATGGAAAGCTGTTCAAGGTAGAATTCCAACCACTACTAAGCTTGCGAAACGTGGAGTCTCTCTTTCAAATTCTGGTATGTGTGTGCTATGTTCTAAGTACTCTAAGTCGGCTAACCATTTATTTTGTCAATGTAACATGGCTTGGAGAGTATGGCAGCGATGGTGTAGTTTCTGGAATATTCATCTAATTGTGCCTGTTGATCTAAAAACGTTTCTTATGGTATGGGAATCTCAACCGCTTGATTCGATGGTCAAACCAGTTTGGAGGATAGCTTTTTTTGGGATAGTCTAGACCTTATGGTTATGTAGGAACGAGTTTATCTTTAACGAGAAATGTTGTAATGTGGATCTTATTTTTGATTTGACCGTGTCTAGGATTGGTTTTTGGTGTAAAAGTCGATGGCCAGATTCGCATTTTTCAGTCATCGATTTCATTCGACAACCCAATTTGTGTGAGGTTCAACTTGGTAGACAACATAGACCTACCTTATGAGCTTGGGTGAATCCTCCAGCAGGTTCTTTAAAGTTCAATGTGGATGCTTCAGTTAGGGGCAGTTATGGCGAAGCTGGAATCAATGGTATTCTTCGTGATCACTTAGGCTCTCCTTTGTTAAAATTCTCATTATCTATAGGTCTGTCGGACCCGACTGCTATCGGCAGAGAAAGTTATCCCAGTATTGGAGACGACTAGACCCTCGAAGCATCGCCCCCGATGAAGTATGGTTTGATTTTCCATTTTTCTCACGAAGCACTGGACTTTCATCCTCACGAACAACTTGGATAGCAGTATTCTTATCTGAAGGCAACGACGACCTTACTGGGATAACTTTCTCTGCCGATGCAACCTCAACACTCACTAGGACTCCTACTCGTGTTCGGGACAGTATTTTCTTTCTCTGCCTCGTTAACATTCATGGCGGTTTGACGGGAGGCTTGTAAACCAGACTTAGCTTTTCCATGGTTACCTTTATGTGTCTTCTTACCCAAATCACTAGAACCTCCCTTTCGACTACTCTCGGCAGCATGCAGTCCCAAAGCCTTGCCACATAGGCGAAGCCATTTCCAGGTTAGTCTTGTCAATAATTGGAACATAGCGCTCGAGAAGAATAGCTTCATCTTGGATTAGATTGAGGGCAGCAAACCAGGAGCCTATTGTAGAATCACCAGTTCTTCTGCCCTCTACTGTAGCACCAGTAGTATTCAATGAGCCTCTTTTTTTCCGGCTAGGTACGTGATTCCACGGGCTATACAATTCTACCAGTTCCTTGGTTACCGATGTCTGTGCTTTGGCCATGGGAGGAGGGGGCTCCTCTAGCCCACACACTTCCTTCACGTGACCATACTTGCCGCAGCCATAGCAAATGGTTGGCTAACTCTGCAACCACCACGAGTCTAGCAAACCTTCCCCTTTTGCCTTCCTAAGTATTGTAGTCGATACGCACTACCTCTCCCAAGCATCTTGCAATCACACAAAAAAAGCTCTTCGTATAGTACCTATATGGCAAGCCCAGTAGACGGACCCAAACCAAGACCTTCGTGTGGATAATCTTCTGAGGTAGAGAAGTTGCGACTCGGCTAAACGGTCAAATAGCTCCCATAGACCATCCAAGGACCCCGAAAAGAATTTTCTAGTAATTATTTTTTGATTGATGTGTTATTCTGTAAAATTAGTGTATTTGTCTATACGACACTATTATCGTGGCGTGCACTGCAATGTAGGTTTGCCGTGTCATTTCGAGTCATTTATCGTCTAATTTTTATTCACAGAAAGGTCATTTTAACCTAAAATAAAATATTGAAGGTTACTTTACTTAAATAATAATAAATATCAAAATAACTATTTAGTTAGACATTAGATGCTTTTTGTATTTTTATTTTTTTATCTCAAAAGTTACTTTTTAATCTTGTTATTGCTTTTAGTATAAAAAGAATTTAGTTTTAAATTTGGTTTAAAAAGCAATGGACAACTGAATTTTAAGTGTTTGGACGATGGAATTTGACAATTTTCTTTTTTAAAATCAAAAATTATTTTTCATATTAGAGTATTTAAAAATTATTGGAGATTTCGGTAGCTAAAATTCTGTATTCAAATCTCATATAAATAGATGTTTTTTTTTATTTCTCCTAATTTTATTTCATCTAATGCATCTGAAGCCATTATAAAATAAAAATCCAAACTTAAAATATACTAGTTTTATTCAATTCTAAAAATATTTTTATATGTAAAAAACTCTTGCCACTCTCCTTATTTTCTGTAGCCGCGCTGCAATTTTTTTTTAATTTTTATGTGGCCGGCGATAACACCAATTTTAGTATTAGTTGTTTACCGCCGATAATCTTTTATTGTTTTTTATTTTGTGTTTTATTTTTAATTTTTAAATTTAATAACTATGTTATTGTGACACGATTTTATCTATCTTTTATTACGAATTTTTTGTTTTTTGACACGCTTTTTTTTCCTCTTAGTCGGTCGATTAGCCGCTTTTTTTTTTCAACTTTCTATTAAGGTTGAATTTGACGTAACCACGACTGATCAAGATGGCGCTCTTTTGATTATCTTGTTGATCTCCCTGTTTTATATCCTCGAACTAAATTTGGATACGAGCTCACAGTCATCAATCTTGTTCACGATTGAGTTTTGGTAATGATCGTGTTGTCAACATGTCTTATTATTGTAATATATATTTTTTAGTGTTGTTTGTTGTTGGTTTCTTCCTTTTATCGTCGAGCTTTAGTAATGTTTGTGTCAATTTTGTTTCGAGCCTTCGAGTTAGGGTTTTTACTTTATCATTGTATGATCTTGTTTTTGATCTAGAGACGTTAGTTTTTTTTAAGAATATATCTTGATCAAGTTTGTTTATCGGAGTTGTAAACTCTCATTGTATTTTTAGATCATTTCTCTTTTAATATAACTGGCGTTCTCATATTAAAAAAATGCATTTTTATATTATATTTTATTCTTTTGTTATCATATTATATTTTTTGTAATATTATTAGGGGTGCGCAAAAATACCCAATTCGATCTGATTATTCATTGATCTGACTGAAAATTTAGATATCCCATCAGATTTTTATTTTTAGATTGAATATCCGATTCAATTTTTAATTTTCTGGATCAGATACGGGTCGCAATATTTCATGTTTTAGATTATCCGAAAATTCGAATATCCAAAAATTTAAAATTTCATAAATATTAATCTTTTTATATTTAAGAGTTTGATGCTCGTTACATTTGAAAATTCAAAAATTCAAAATTTTCATAGTTGCGAATCTTATTATATTTTATAATTCTTGTTTGTTATATTCGAAAATCTAAAATTTTCATAAATACGACCGTTAAATCCAAAAATACTTAAATCAAATTATACATAGGTTAATCAAATATCTAAATATCCGATATCCAATTTTTTCGGATCAGATACGGATCGCTATTTTATTAATTCAAAATTTTAGATATTAGATTTTTTGAATTAAACATGACCCAATATTCAAAAATGAACACCCCTAACTATGGTTCATATCATTATTTTTTAAAAATTATTTTTTGAACTCATAAAATTTTAATAGTCAATTTTTTAAAAACAATTGTTTATCTAAACAAAATAATCATAATGCTAGCATTTTAAAATCTTTAAAATTTTGAGATCCATAAATTTAATGAGTAATTAAAGATGCTTATGTTGTTTTATCTTGTATGAATTTAAATCTTAGCATTTATCATTTAGAATATAAAATCTCTTTATTTTTACTATTTATCATCTGAACACACCTTTAATTTTTAAATACCCACCCTCGCGTGCTTTTTCTACCAATCTCTTTTTACAACCTTTAATAGTAAGTAGCAGTGAGTAAAACACGACTCAATTTGAAAAAATCAAAAAAATTTACTCACTTTAATCGAATATTCGCCCCTACTAAATAGTAGATTGTTCACTATATCCCTCCAAAAGTTTTCGTTGTTTATTGAACTATTTAATATGATTACGAGATATTATTTGTTTTTTGATTCTAGTTTTGTTCATTAATCCTAACACTTTAATAACACATACAATCTGTAAATAAAATGTTTAAACTCAAATCACATAAAAATAATATTATTATTTTTCAATAAGACTACTTGATGGGTTCATGATAACTTGTTTTCTTGAACCTAACAACATTCGGTTCCTCAAGTCCATTATAACTAGGAAAAAACCCTATCTGTATAGCATTCTCTCGATGAAACCTCAAATTCCAAAACCGATTTACGTGGAGAAACTGGTAAGTGAAACACATATTAAATATATTTATTAAGACCAATGTTGAAATAGCACCCCATTGTAAACAATGCAACGCCATCCAAATTTGAATCTTAAAGCTTATATTTAATACACATTTAATTACTATAATTTTCTACTCAGTTTAATTATTGAATCCTAATTAGAAAACCTAAGCTAAAGGCTCTAATCATTAATTAATACTATGTGATTAAATTATCTAATAAATATTTTTGTATGCATTAAGTTAAACCCTGCATTTAATCATATAAATTTAAGCAATTAAGATTAAATTAAAAAATGAAATTAAGGACCAAATTGAACTGAAAACAAAGTTTAAAGCCAATTTTATTATATTTAGGGACTGAAATAAGTTACACTTCCTAATTCTAGGGATAAAATGGGTGAATAGACCCTTTTGACGAAAGCACGCGGGTCTCAGGTCAACTCGGATGAAAAAGCGCGGGCTCTTGAACTGACCCGAGATCAAAACTCGGTCGTTTTACTCAGGATATAAGACCTCTATTACTGAGCCCACTCGGCCATTTGAGCCGGATCCATCTCTCTACTTCCTCTCTCTCAAAATTCTCCCAACCCAAATAACTAAATCCCAGAAAATAAGATCCAAAATGGATCAAAACATCATTTTTTATCAAAGTTCTTCCCCGTTCTTCATATTTTCCCTGTTTGATCCAAACAAACACCAAAATCCTTCCATTTCTCTGTTTTTTTTAGATCAAACACATGAATCTCACGTGAACTCAAACCAAGTTCTTTCATCTTTTTCCTTTCGATCCACAACCACCACTATAGATCCAACCCAGTCTGTTCGTCGACCGCCGAAGGCGATGTCGGCCACCACCGATCATCATCTTCGATCATCTTTCTCATCACTCCGATCACCACTGCAACTCCGACCACCATTCAGTTCAAGACGGCCGCCATGAGGCAATTATCGGCCGCCTCGCCGAAACCCTAAAAAATCTAATTTTCCCGATTTTTACCTAAAAAGCCTAGATCTACCCAGATCCGATAGGATCAAACACGTACTTCCCAAAAAATCAAACCTAATCTACCCGAATTCAAAAGAATCCACCCGAGTTCTCTCACTAAACTACCCAAACCGAAGCTTCTCAACTCCATCGGCCATGTTTTCAAAAGCTCTGACCGCCACAAATATATGAACTGAATCCTCTTCAAATTTTCAGTTTATATTTCGGTTTATATGTGTGAATTTAAACTGATATTTTTCTTTATTTGCAGGAAATTGAAAGAACAAAAGCGAGTGTACCTCCCAATGGCTTGAAATGATAATTCCGGCAAAGTTTTCGGCAATTGACGAGTTTCTCTGGCGACTCTTCAGCCTTCCGGGGCGATTCAACTCTTGGCGGTTTAATTTGTCGAGGTAATTCTCTTTCCTCTTTTAATATAGTATTATTTTTATTAACTATTAATGATAATAATTAATGACTAATTATTACCGGCATTTCTCTCTCCTGCAGGTATTTATAGAGTTGTCAGTGCTGACATCAAACTAGCACAAATCCGTGTGAAATGGGTCTGGACCAATCTTAGAGCGCCACATGGCACTGTTTAGGCGGGAAAAAGAATTAATTTGGGCAATTTGTGTTTGTTTGGTGGGTTATAACTGAAAAACAAAGGGAAAAGCTTGTGAATAGGATTTGGACCTTCGGTTTGAGCTTTTGGCTTTGTAAAGAGATTTGGGGTATTTGTAATATGAACATTATTTATGTAAATGGACATTTATTTGGGCTATTTTATTATTAAGGTTTTTATTCATAGCGAATTATTCAACATAATACCGACCTCATATTATTTTGGACTTATTTATATCGAATTATAGTATAGACTCCGGATAAAATTTGAGTATTATAAGTATCACTTTTAAAAAAATATAAAGTTCACAAATGGTCACTTGTTTTCTTGAACCTAACAATATTCGATTCCCCAAGTCCATTATAACTAGTAAAAAACCGTATCTGTATAGCATTCTCTCGATGAAACCTCAAATTCCAAAACCGATTTACGTGGGGGAACTGGTGTTGAATACGATGGTCTTACTTATCCCCACTTCTTAATTTGCGACGGAAGCCAACTTAACAGGTAATCTAAAATTGAATTTTCGACGCTATTATCTTGATAAATGAGTTATTGGATCGGAAAGCCAAATCGCCGAGGAGATTGGATTAGAAACTGGCGCAGGCTCTACTAGACCTTATTTGTAGAAAATTATCACCACAATTGCATTGGCAGGGGTTGCGACAAGAAGGGGTGTTCAAAATTATCCGATCCAGGTGATCCAGTATGTTAGTCCGTTGACCTGAACTATAAAAAATTAAGTATTTATTTAAAAAAATATTCGAATGGGTCGAGTAACTAACCTGTCATTTTCTTCAGGTAGTCAGGCTAGGGTCAAAATTTTTTATACCTGGGATACCGGACCCAATACTTTTAAATTATATTTTTAATTTTAAATTATATTTTTATTTTAGATTTCTTAATATCTTTACCAACTAAATTTAAATCCATAAATACTTTATATGTTTGTATTAAGGCTTAAAGGCTCAATTGCCCTCTAAACTATGCACTTTTTTCCGAGTTGGTCCCTAAAGTATTTTTCGGGACGTTTTGTCCTCTGAACTAAAAATCGTGACCTTTGTTGGCCCCCTTTTTTGTAACGTCCGTTTAAAAAATTTAGCCCAATTAGATCGCACCATAGGGCTCTTTTGACCAAAAAAACTTAACTGACTCTAATAAAAATGGGTAAATGACATAATAAGTCTCTCAAGTTTTATATTTATTCAATCTAGCCCCTATTTTATTTTTAACTTGGAATTCATTAGCAAATCAAGAACTGTTCATCTTCTTCTCCAACTTTAGACCAATGTGTATTCATTTAAACACAAGAACTAAATGAAAGCCAACGACACCAATGCATTCATCAACTCCTCTGCATCGATGAATCCATCATTATTTCCATCGAACACGTCGAATGCATCTTTCACTTCCATTAAACTCGGCTCTTCTTCCTCGAACAGCCCCCCGATTCTGGCCCTCCTCTCGTTCTCGATCACCGTTTTCAGTCTCCAAACCGACAGGCTTTGATGACCGTCACTTTCCCTCTGATATTCGGTGACTGCACTAAATGTTGGAGAGGACGAAACGCAGGTGCAGGAAATGATTCACAAGAAAGATTCTAGCATGCTGAGAATGAAACGAAAGCTGAAATAGAAATCATTGGATATGATTGCGAAAATAAGAAAAACAAGATACCATGATTCCAAACAGCGGAATCATCTCGTTTGATGACGATGGTGGTGATTTCTACATTTAGTATTAGAATTTGAAGAGAAATGGTGGAGTTGGAGTGTGGATGCCACACTACAATTTGGAATTTGTTTAAAATTCTCAGAAAAAAAGAAGGAAAATTAAATCAAAGTTTTATCTTTTTAAATGGTTTAATTTAAAATCACGATCAAAAGAGCAGGGTACCAGAATTTTGGGCAATTTTTTTAAGGAGAAGAGACGAGAGAGAGAAGAAAAGGAAAAATTTTAAATTATTATAATATTTCTTAATCTAATTTTATTTAATTAAATTGAATATTAAAAACTTTAAAGACTGAAGTGAATGAAAATAAAATTTGAAAGAGTTAACATGCAAATTATTCACTTGTATTAAAGCCAACTAGATATTTTTAATTAAAAATGTCACGTGGCACACTCTGATTGGTTGATATTTTTTTATAACGGATATTACAAAAATGGGGTAACAGAGGTCACAATTTAAAGTTTAGGGGGAAAACATCCCGAAAAAATTCTTTAGGGGACAACTAGAGAAAAAGTGTATGTTTAGGGGGCAAATGGGCCTTTAAACATTTTATTAACTATTCTGTACTTTTAAGGTCAAATTTTATTGGATTAATCGGAAGGGTAATTGTCAAAACCATTTTTAAATTGATAGAAATAGTTTGACGATTAAGTTTGAAAATTGCGTTTTTCCTTTTTAATTTGATTTTGAAAATATTTTAGAGTCGCCACCGGTCACTTTGGTAGATCGGACATCATAAAAACAACCAGAGATTTATTCTTTTGAAAATTAGGGTTTGAAAGTCGATTACGTGTGGAGAAGGATTAGCACCCCACAAATGCCCAATATCGGCACCTTTAATTTTTCATGGCATGTTGGCATTTTGAGAATAATAATTCGAATTTAATTTGATCATTAATTATTAATTGATTTTGTGTTCCAAATGGAAAATTCCATTTATATGGAAATAAATTTTTGAACTAAATATGAATTGGAAACACCCCTATACGCTTAGGGCACCTCTATTCATATTCCAAAAATATATTTCGGATATAAAAGATTTTCAATGCATGATTTAGTAAGGTCTTGTTCATTTTAAGAGATAATCTAAAAAAACTGTATTTAAATTTGTGTATTATTTAAATATATGAATATTATTTATTTCAAAGGTTTACATGAGATAACATCCAATTGCTTGAGCACCATCCATATTTAAACCCCAAAATTATATATAATATTTCTCTACTATTTAATTAGTCTAATTGTTTAAGTTCTACTCCTAATTAAAGTTCTAATTAATTAACTAGATTATTTATCAATTTCTAAGGTTTTAATGAATACTAAGTATTCTACTTAAAGCCCATGTTGGACAACACCCTATTACAATGGGACATCACCCAAATTTGAACTTCAAAACTTCTCGCTTAATATTCATCGATTTGCTACAGTGACCTTCTTAATTGAATTAGTAAATCCTAATAGAACCTAAAACTAAGGCTCTAAACAATTTAATATTAAATCTAAGTGTATTTATTATCTACAAATTATACTATATGCTTTATTTTAAATCATGCATCAATCATATAATTTAATTGCAATAAATACATAATTAAAAGACTTAAAACATGACTAAATTGAAAGAAATTACAAACTAGAACTTGATTTTATTCATTTAGGGACCAAATTGAAATACATTGCAAAATCTTGATGACTTAAAACCCAACCTTTTAAAAACGCGCGGGGCAGACCCAACCCATTTCAAAAATGCGCGGATTTGACCCTATACCCGATGCTAAAACAGAACCGTTTGGCTCGGCTATAAATAGCCCTAAATTGAGACAATTAGGTTATATGCACCAAAACACACTTTCTCTACCCTCTCAAATTCTCTCTGCCTATAACTTCAAACTAACCTAGAAAACCTTCCAAAGTAGATAAAAATTCATGTTATTGGATAAACTTCAAACTTTCTGGCAACACTCCACCATAGCCTCCACCCCTTGATCCATTACCGCCATTTTCGACCAAGTTCTGATCAGTTCGCCGACATTGGGAGTCGACTCCTCCGCCATGAACCACCACTCTAAAACCAAACTTCTCCCTTTTTCCGTCCTAAACCTAGATCTAAGCCCCATTTCGGCAGGATTGTTATCCTTCCCCGCTTAAACCTAGCTCTAAACCCATCTCAGCCTTCTCAGACTCTGTCTAGTGCCCTATGCACTCCGACAACAAACAAATGAGTTTCGACCACTTTTCCTCTCCATTTCAATCTCCCCTTTACTCTCTATTTTTCTTATTACTTCACTTTGATCTAACATTTTCATATGCTTTTTTGCAGGAAATAAAAGCTCGAGAGAAAAATATACCTTCTAGTGATGAAACGGTGGTTTTGGCGATGAAACGACAACTCCAGCATCAGCTGTTGATCTTTCCCAGTGACTCCTCCGATGATTGATCATCTTCTCCGATCAACCCTTCAGTTTTCCAGGTGAGCATTTCTCTCTCTCCTCCAATTATTTTTAATTTTGTTATTTATTAGCTCATTAATTGTCATTAATTTCTGAAATTTTCTCTCTCCTTATTTATAGCGTTGTTAGAAGATGACATCATGCTGACATCACATGGGTGACGTTATCGGTCAGCTATTCCTAGATAATCATGAAGAAACACATATCCTTGTAAAATCGGTTTGGACCAATAAGAGGCTGCCATGTGACGGTTTTGAGCGGAAATTTGAATTTTGGATCAAAATATGTGTTTGTTGGGCTGGTTTTTACCCGAAATAGATTGTATATGACTTGTAGTTTGGGCGGAAAATTGTAGATTGGGCCTTTGGGTTTTGGTATTTGTAATGGAACACTTATTATATGTAATGGACTGGTTTTTAGATTTATTTATTAGTTTTATTTATAAGGAAATATATGTATATACCCGGATAAAATTCGGGTATTACAGTAATACATTAGTAAACAAGCTTGCGAAGATGGCTTGGAATGTTTCATTCGAGTATAGTTAATTCCTAGAGCCTTCTGATTCAGTGTTAGAAGCATATTAGATGAAATTTAGTATACTGCCACAATAGTAGCTAGCATAGTTTTACATTCAACTTTTTTTATAATTTTTTTAAATATTTATATTAATTTGTTGATGTAAGATTCGAAGAAAAACTCACGATTCAGATTAATATCTTTAATACCTTCTTTTGACAATAAACATATATATATCCTCTTAAACGAACTTCAAATAGTGTTTGGATTATGTATTATGAACTTTTAAATTTTATGTGTTTACTATGTGATCTTATTTTTAAAAATAGATTAAAAAATAAAAAATGTGAACAAAGTACTCGATACCCGAATTTTACAGGTATTTGATTAGCGAGTACACGATAGTTATAGGTTGGGACACGAGCCGAACAATATACTACTCGGTGAACCGAGTACCCGAATGTCCAAGTATCTAGATTTGAACACCCCTAGTGACAAGTGTTTGATTAGCATAGAATTGTGGTGGATGCATTTATTCCGACCAAATTTGTGAAGGATGGATCCCGTTTTAGATTTGTGCTCATGGAATCTACGGAGGATGCAAATCGGTTAATTGAGAGATGATCAAATAGTTTTTGGTTGTATGGATCGAAAGTGAGGGTAATGGTTGTTGGTAAAGTCACTGCAAAAAGGGCGTTAGTACTAACACGATGGAATAATAAGAGTAACGTAAATAATAAAAGAATTGTGTCGTGGAACAAATCCACTACCTTAGAAATAAATTTGTCCCAATCGGTGTAGTTGTTGCTACAGGTGGATTGTCCCCCGAGGTTAGCACGGACTCTCTGAAAGTTTGTACACGCAAACTTCAGAGTGGAGATCAGTGGTATTGCTCTTCTTGATTGGAGAATTGAAAAGAACTCAACAATTCTTGATTTGAAAACATAAGAGTATAAAAGTGTTTAGTAGTTTATGTTTTGTAGCCAGTAAAAAGAATGAAAAACATGCCTCTATTTATAGTAGAAACACATGGGTAATTCCATCCAAAACTCAAATTACCATTAAATCGTTATTAAAATTAGGTTTTAAAAATGTGTAACGACACAAAGTAAATTTCTGATATCTGCTTTAATGACATGATTCCAGCTTTGAATATAGAACCAAAAGCAGTCCATATTCATCTCAAATACAGTTGATATATTTGATGTTTTAAATCTATCAACAAATAGCAAATAATTATCATTTTGAAACAGTCAAAAAACTGTACAGTTTGTATGTCTGATGTTTCAAATTATCATTTATATCAGAGTTAATTAGGCTGTTAAAACGGTCTATAAAAGCTAAGTTCCAAAAAGTTTAAAAGATATTTTTCCAAATTTTCTAAAAAAAGATAGAACGCGTGCAGACATGCCTTCGACACGTGTTAACACGAACACGAACATGAGTCGGACCAAAGACGATCGTGTGCGAGGGCCTAGTCCACCACTCTTCAATTAAAAAGGCTTCTAAGGTTCCTTTATAAACCAAGCCAACTTTGTTTTCCCATCGGATGAGCATTCTCCAACAATCCCTACAAATGTGAAAAAATCTTTGAAAACATGGTTATAAAATATTTGAGTTTTTTAAAAACCTTGGGAAGAGCAATAACGAGAGTAGTTGCTTAAGTATTAGTGAAGGTATCTAGAAATAATACTTAGTGATATGAGTGATTCTTCTCTTAGATAAGTGAATGAATCTAAAACTTTCTAAGATAGGGGTGAACTCATAACACCCAACTAACCCATTCATCCACCAAAATCCTCTATGTGTCAGAAAATATACAAATGTATATAAATATACAGATATAAACAAGTATAGCCATCTAACCTCAAGATTCTAGTAAGTGTAATAGAAAAATAGCCCAATGTTTTTCATAGAAGGTACCTAATCCTCGTCACTTACGTATGTTATTTCATCAGGTTTATCTCCACATAAATCACTCAAATAAGAGCTATGAAATAATTAAGAGCTTTATACAATAGCTCATCCTCTCAAATGAATAGGTGAGTTCTTCAAGTTCATACACAAAATGAACCACACAAACTCTGGGATAAGAATTCATTAAGAATAAAAACTCAACCTCTTTAATCACTGAATTTAGTAAGTTCTTCTCAATAGAACAACTCAAACTCGTGGGATTGAATTCATTAAGAGTTTAAGAAAACTCTTCCTATCTAGCGACAAGTTCATTCAGCCCTTCACGATAGGACTACCACTCAACACTGACTATGAACTTATTAAGAGTAGTTATTCAACCAAAGTCGGTAAATTAATCAAGTCTTTCTTACTAAGACCACACAAAACCTGGGCTATGAATTTATTAAGAGTAATTAAACTCAACCTGGGTATGTACATTGTTCGTTATAGGGATAAGTAGAATAAATGTACACTACGAGTACTCTCCATGGTTTCGTTTGACCACATTGAACTTAGATAACTAAGTTGGGTATCCACCGAATTCCTCAACCAATGGGCTTTAGAACCATCCCCCTCGACGAATCCAGAACCGATTCCTGACTTAACCCTTGGAAATGGATCAGCTAGGTTCCTTTCCGACTTCACATACTCTAAAAAGAGTACTTCATTCCTTATTAAATGTCTCACTGATTCATACTTTATGTGAATATGTCTCTTCTTACTATTGTAAGCTTTGGCTTTTCAGCCACACATATAGTTGTTCATGAATCACAATAAGGATACTAAAATAGTCGATTTTTCCCAACAATGGAAATTCTGCTAATAAATTTATAAGTCATTCGACTTCTTGCCTAGCAAGGTTAAGAACAAAAAATTCTAACTTCATGGTAGTGAGAGCGATACAAGTCCTCTTATAGACCTTTAAAAAATCATTGTACCATTTAAGGTAAAGATATACCCAATCGTTGAGTTTACCTCATCATTATCGGTAACTCTGTTGGCGTCACAAAATCCCTCTAAAACATAAGGAAAGCCAACAAACTCTAGTTGTCAATCTATAGTACCTTTAAAATACTACAATAAGCATTTTTTAGTGTATTCCAATGCTCATTATTAGGATTATAAGCATATCTACTTAACCTACTCAATGCATAGGCAATATCAGGCTGAATATAGTTTATTAAGAACAAAAGACTTCCTTAGCATTCTCAACCAGAGAAACACTACTTTTTTTATTCTTAAAGAGATGTAATTTAGAATCATAAGGAGATCAAACAAGGATGCATCAAAACTGTCAAATTTCTTTAACACCCTCTCAAAATAAAGTATTTTTCTTAAAAGAAAAAACCTTTTTCTTAAAAGAAAAAACCTTTTTCTATTTTTTAGGTACCCTTAACTCCTAATATTACATTAATCTCTTTCAAGTGTAATTAGACATTATCGATTATAGTTTATCATAAATTGAACTTATTCAGAAACAAGCATCACTTTAAACATTATAGCTTCATCATAGGTTTTTGGATCCCCATCTATCAGGAAAGATTGATCTATAGGTTCAGATATAGAGTCTAAATCACTTATTTTTGTAATAAAGGAAGTTTTATAAAATCTGGTCCAAAGGTAATAGCTACCTTTTATCTTTTACTTTTTCTCGGATTTAATTCAAACTCTAGAGAATCCGTGCGAAGAGAACTAGAAGAAGAGACATGATTCTCTTGATGTTTTACAACTCTTAATCTAGGCTTCTTTAGAGGAAAGAAGTTCTCACACCAACCCTAGATTCACAAATTTGAGAAATCATGTAAGAACATGAACCGATATGGCATTATGTAGCATACCCTACAAACATTACATCAACGATTTTAGATTCAATAGAGGTTTTCTTAAAGTCAGGCTAAACCACTTTTTCCAGACACACCCACACTTTCAGATAATGCAAACATGTTGCACAATTCGTATGTAGTATAGTCTAATTTTATAAGGTACTCGGTTTAATACATGATTAATTGAAAGGATGGCTTTCTCCTCATGACTTAAGAATTCATTATCTCTTCTTAAAGTTTTATTTTCCCTCTATATAGAAAAATTTGAACAGAGGTTTTATGAATTATGTCATTCTTGTCACACACCTCTTTAAGAAAATTACACTCATATCTACTACCTCTGCCAGATCTAACATGTTTTATTCTCCTATCTAGTTGATACTCAACTACTGTCTTAAGAAAGTTCTCAGCTTCACTTTTAGTTTTAAGGAGATAAACCTTTGTATATCAAAGAAAAAACATCTACAAAGGTGATGTGACAATGTTTTCCTTCCTTACCCCTACAGTTTCTAAAGTTTGCTAGATCGGAAAAAGAATTCAGATCTAATTTTAGAAACTGTCTTAAAGAAGGTTTAGTATGCTTAGCTTCAATACAAAACTCATACTTGTTAAAGCTTTTATTTTCTAGATTAGTTATTATTTTAATTCACATGCCCTAATCTAGCATGCCATACCACAAATGTTTTTAATTAACTTTATATGTCAAAGACTAATTTCTTGTTTTACTCAATCATACTAGAGTTATGACATTTTAAAGATATTTCATCTTTTTCCTAAAGAAAAAGTTTAAGGATATTTCAATACATTCCTTGTATAGACAATTCTTTTCTTCCTTCTTCACCCTCTTATGAAGAGAAGGATTCTAAAAATTAATGGATACTAAAACACCTTTGAGTAGCACCAATTAAATTCTCTTTATATTAGTTTAAAGAGACTATAAGTTTTCATCTACTATGACTCAAAAGAATCTTTCTTAGAAAGATTATTTATTTGTTATTCTAACTTCTGCACTAAGTTAGAAAAAGTTGTTTAGTCATAGTCTTTTATATATTGGAATAGTAATGCACCAAGTAGGTTCGAAAGAGAGGTGGTGCGTGAAACACGCTTAAATACCAAGCCTTTCATTAAACCAATCCTAGACATGCGTTTTCATACTATCTCACACCTTTTCAATTAATCACTTGTGATTTTTTTTTCTTTATTTAGGTCTCATCAAAAATTATGTTTTAATATTTTTATTTTATAAAAGTATTTTATTAAGCATACACATGATGTCGTTTTCTACTCAGAAAAGGTCATCTAGCCTTAGAGTATAATATCTAAAAACTTGTTTACTAAGTTTACAGACTAGCTTAAAGGCAACGTAAATTCATGTTCTTAAAAATACGAATTAATAGACAATAAGTCTAAGTAATCTAACCTCGTAGGTAGAACCATAGTTCCTCGATAAGGATATGAGAGATTTTTTCCCTTCCAGCATCATCAGCTTCGTATTTCTCTAAAATTTACAATCGTCCTGGTTCCTTAATAAACTTCTCAAGAAAATTATTAGTATGACAAAAGAGTTGCAATATCTTTATTTCTGTAGTTTATCGGTAGTAAAATAATTTTACCCCATATGCCAACTATTACAAAGGCCAACATTTAAAAGTTATTTAAAAATATTGCAACTTCAAGATAACATACTAATCATAACTAACATACATGATATGTTAATGTTCACAGATAGGAAAGCATGTTTTATCGTCTTCACAGAGTACCGGAATTGAAAACATTTTCCCATTAATAGAAATATTATTGACCCATGTACATGTGGTCTTCCATATTCATGCACATATCATATTATATTCTAAACTCGCATAATAAAATAATATTTTCAAATGCACACGTATTTTGTAAATACCTTTAAAACATTTATATGCACTTAGTAATGTTTAAACGTTAAATTTAATATTCACTTAAAGTAATATAAAACCGTTTTAACTTTCTCTTCCATCATAATTTGAATTGCACTTTGTTCAAATTCAATTATGACAATCAATTATAAAGCAATATAAAGTTATCATGTCAAAGCTGCAATGTAATATAGAGGAAACCAGTGAAGCCTTCGTATTCACATTTTTAATAAACGTTTGTACATACAACATTTTAGATAAAAACTCAAAATGTAAATTATTAAGAATCAAAAATCAGTTTAATGCACTCATTATGCTGACCTTTCTTTGATTCTTACCATTTCGAAAAATCTTTGCATCTGAACTTTTGATTTCAAAACCACAGCCTTAATGTTGAACCGTTAATATCTGACTTCATAGGTTCAATGTTCAATTTTATAGTATAATTTGTTTCTAAATTGTTGGTAAAATCACAGCAAAAAAGGCGTTAGTACTGATATAATGAAATAATAAGAATAACATAAACATTAAAAGAACCTTGTCGTGGAACTAATTCATTGCCTTAGAAACAAGTTCACCCCAACCGGTGTAGTTACTGCTACAGGCAGATCGTCCTCCGAAATTAGCACGAATTCTCTGAAAGTTTGTACACGCAAATTTTAGAGCGGGGATTATTGGTATTGCTCTTCTTGATCGGAAAATTGAAAAGAACTCAACAGTTCTTGATTTGAAAACATGAGAGTATAAAAGTGTTTAGCTCAAATTACAATTAAATCGGTATTAAAATAAGGTTTTAAAAACGTGTAACAACACAAAGTAAATTTCTGATATCTACTTTAATGACATAACAGAACCAAAAGCAGTCCAGATTCGTTTCAAATACAACTGTTTAAAAGAGATTCTTTCAACAAACAACAAATAATTATCATTTTGAAACAGTAAAAAAATTGTATAGTCTGTATGTCTGACGTTTCAAATTATCGTTTATATCAGAGTTAATTAGGCTGTTAAAACGTCTATAAAAGTTGAGTTCCAAAAAGTCTAAAAGAGGTTCTTTTGAAATTTTTACAAAAAGGTAAAATAAAGACACGTGTTAATAAAACACAAGCGGATGGATGGCAGCCACACGTGTGCGGGGCCTAATCCATCACTATTCAACGAAAATGCTTCTACGGTTCCTTTATAAACCAAGCCAACTTTGTTTCCCCACCCAATGTGGGATGAGCATTCTCCAATAATGTTAGCTAAAAGGGATACTCGAGATTATTACTTGGGGCAGAAAAAGCAAAACTCGAATACCATTAATCTCAATTTGAATCGGTATAAGGGAATTACTGATTCGTAGAAGGGGATTGTTGTTACGCCTAAGGCAAATATGTGTGAACCCTTGAGGCAGTTAGTGCAAGGGGTAGCTAATGCTGACAAGGTTGAGATGCATCAACGATGTGTGTTTGGAATGTGACATCACCATCAGAAGATGGAAGATTTGGCGAATGAATTAAATACGATAAATATATTAGGGATAACAATGATGTGTGTTGTAGGTTCGTTGATGTTATTGATGTGTAACAATGAGGGAATACGACTACACTGTTACATACATAGGGGCTAGATAAGTGGTTTGAGCGTCTAGAAGAGTGGTCATCAGAGATTGGCGTGACTACTCGTAGTGTGTGGTTGTCGATATGTGGGATTCCGACACACGTATGGTCGAAGAAGACGTTTGCAAATGTGGCGTTGATATGGGGATCTTTTGTGCGGGCGGATTCTAAGACATCTGAACCATCATCCTTTGAGAGGGGCTGTGTTCTATTAGAGACAAGTTGCTGGTCAAAATTGATGAGGAATTGAACTTGCGGGAAGAGGGGTCGTGTTTTGAATCATAGTAACGAAAATGGAAAAAAACATTTGTCCCCCTCACATACTGGTATGGTTAGGAAAAAATTGATGAGGAGAAGGGGGTGTCCTCTAGTGAGAGTTAGGGAGACAGTGAGCGAAAAGCCAATTCGACTCTTACGATTAGGAAATGTGGGGCGGATGAGGGTGCTAATTCAGTGTCCTGAGGTGTGGAAACCATTTTACCGGACTCAACATCATATGATGAGACAAGTAGGTGGCAACTAGTTCACCTACGAGATAATAATAGATGTGTCGATATAAGGGTGCTTGAACAAGTAGCCGAATCGAATAGATGGATGGGTGACGAGAATGTTGTAGGAAAAATATTTGGTTAAACCAAAAATAAGTTGAAAATAAGATTTACTTGAGGTGTGCACTAGAAACTGTCTTTAAGGACATTTCGCAGTGAAACATGTAATCACTCATTTTTTTCCGGGTTTTTAGTATTTTTAGTATTTTTGTAATAATATTATTAATCTTAAAAAAAAAACTAAAAAATAATAAAAAATAATAATAAAAAAAGAGGGAGGGGAATGGAGCACAAGGCTCCACGTCACCCACCTCACCCCTTTACATTGCCTATAAATAGGCATTCAAAGGGAAATTGAAATTGAGGCACTCGGCAGGGGCTGGCCAAATAAGGGAGTTTAGGCTCCCGGCTAGCACAGGACTGGGACAGTGTCATCGGTCCTAACCGGTTCGATCGGGGTCCTATTTTGGATCCGATCTAGTTAATTTTTTTGAGAGGTCGTGGTAGATCTCGGTGAGTCGGGGTTCGTCATTCGAACTCGTTGTTAGGTATATATTTTTTTTTATGTTGTAATTTTTATGATTTAATGAAGTAGTAGTTAATTTAAAATTGTGTTTTTAGTTTGTATGTTTATTTATGTTTTAGATTAGTATTTATTATGTTTTAAATTTATGTTTTATATTAATATTTTATTTATGTTAGATTTATTTTTATTTATGAGTTAGATTAATATTTATGTATGTATGTTTTAGATTAATATTTTATTTATGTTAGATTTGTTTT
Organism: Hibiscus mutabilis; assembly: GCA_019671005.1. Classification (NCBI taxonomy): domain Eukaryota; kingdom Viridiplantae; phylum Streptophyta; class Magnoliopsida; order Malvales; family Malvaceae; genus Hibiscus; species Hibiscus mutabilis. The sequence goes on along the minus strand of CM033722.1, from coordinate 15,723,513 downwards.
TATTTATGAGTTAGATTAATATTTATGTATGTATGTTTTAGATTAGTATTTTATTTATGTTAGATATGTTTTTATTTATGAGTTAGATTAATATTTATGTATGTATATTTTAGATTAGTATTTATTTATGTTAGATTTTTTTATTTATGTGTTAAATTAATAGTTATGTATGTATGTTTTAGATTAGTATTTTATTATGTTAGTATTTATTTATATTTTTATCGCAATGTATTTATTTATATTTGCCATGTTTTTTAAGTTTGCATAACGGACATATATTTTGTCAATGTGGTGCCCTTTTATTCGAGCGTAAATGGGGCCAGTATCAGGCGTAGTGATAGTGGTTGGGCGTTTACTCTCGGATAAAGGGGCCTTTAAAATTTACTCGCACATATAACCAAATTTTAATTTAATCGTCACTTTAATCCGGAAAATTTAATATTAATAAAGCGGTAATTATTAAAGTACCAATTTTGGGCGGTGTGGGGGTGCTAATCCTTCCCCATCCGTAACCGACTCCCGAACCCATCAATTTTAAATCTCTGATTTTTTACGGTGTTTGACCTACCTAAGTGGCCGGTGGCGACTCCATTTTCAAAACAAAATACGGGTTTCTTCTAAAATCCCATGCGGAAGAAAATATTTTTAGCGAGAAAAAACATCGCTACAGATGGCGACTCCGCTAGGGATATTTTTGTTTTTTCAAAAAAAAAAGAGAGTCGAGCTTTTTTAAATAATTATCGCTTACTAATATTGGAAATTTTGGATTAAAGTGACTATTAAACTAACATTCGGTTATAATTGCGCATTTATTTTAACACATTTAAAATATGGCATATAAACCCATTTTTTAAGTGGGGGGAAAATGCTAATGCTTTCGTGGAGATATCGTTCTCCCGTATGGGCCTAGCAAGTACCTTCGGGGCTCGAGTACCTTGTACTTTCGTGAGGATATCGTTCCTTCGTATGGGTATAAGCGAATGGGTCCCCCTGAATTGAACCCGGCTGAAAGGAGCCTATAATGGGTGATGACCGGGGGCCTTGCTACTCTTAGTAAGGGACAACAAGGACAATTTGGGTACCTCTTAGCACCAAAACTGCATGTAGAGAACATATAGAAAGCCACCCTTTTAGAGCCATGCGGATAACCTAGGTGTTTTAGACGTGATGTAAATAGGGTTGTTTTATCTAAATTGTTATTCTATTTATGTGTTATTGATCTTATCCAGTAATGACATGTTCTCTTTTTTGTTTTACCCTTTTTTGCATACATCATTGCATTTTGCATGACACAAAGGTGTTGGTTCAAGCAATTTGCCCAATCAGAAATCTTTCATTTTACCTTATCTACTTTAATTTATTCATTTAATTATTTTAATTTCAATCTGCTCATTCACTGCATGACATATTATAACATTTTTCGTTTATGCATTTTACCATCATGAAATGCTGATTTGCAACTGGTTCTCAATTTGAAAAAAATTATCATCGGGAGAAAATCTAGCACTCTAGATATCAAGGCAATATTCAAAGTTGCAAATAAATCCCGTGAGTTCAGAAGTTGAGCCACGAGAACCATTTTTGAATCAGTACTTTCACATCTAAGACATGCATTTTGCATTTACATGCATACATTTTGAAATTTCAAAATTAGTCCATGGGTTGCCCCATTAAATACAACAAAGTTGGTCGATCTAGCACCTTACAGAGCCTCTTACAAGAGCCTGATCTTGGGGCATGTCCAAAAGCAGCCCTCCACATCTTTTACAAATATTGTGCCTCTAATAAGGCCTCAGTCTAGGGGCATTCTTTGCCAAGGTCCAACCTTCATTGCCGAGACAAACTCTTGCATCCTTGACCACAGTTTGCAAAACTGCACCTAATCCAATAATAATAATAATAATGAGCTGCCATGAACCAACACACAATTTATGAACCCAACTTAGGGGGTAACAGAATCAACACTCAAAGTGTCAACTTCAAGAGCAATTTCAGACAATGGCATAAGAACGAACAAAATGTTGGGGCATGCACCCAGATGGATGATCAAACCCAATAAGAGGTTAGGGCACCGTCATATGCAAAAGACCAAGATCCTGACAGGACCAGTGAGGAGTCAGGGGCATCCCATTGAGGGCCAGAAAAATCATATCACATTCATGCATTTAGTTGCATTCATCATTTTTGCGTACATCTATGTTCAATGCATACACCGAAGTCACCATGCATTTAGGCATAAAATTAATGCATTTTTACTTAAAAAAAGGTTCAAAAAGAGACCGAACATCCTCAGTCGTGGGGGCAACAACACGGCAGCCAACCTTAGTCTTAGAGGAGGCCAAACACAAAGAGGATGCTGAAACATCAATAAAAGGTAACAGTGACGAATTTTGTGAACATTTACTGATTAATGTTTTTTTCATTTTTAGGTCATACCTCTCTGCCAGTAGAGCAGGAGAAGTAGCCTTTTCTAGATATTGCCTTTGTCATTGTTGATAGGCCAACAATTTCAGATTCTCGCTTTTTCACGTGATGGTGCAACAAAGATAGACATCCTGAAGATCTTGTTTCTCCGTTGATGGTGCAACAGATCCGAACCTTTCCCCAAGCAGATCGAATTTCTATTCAGGTCTTATTTCTCTGCTGACGGTGCAACCAGACCTGTTTTTTTCTCGAGTCTTACTTCTTTGTATAGTTCAAGAAAAAAGAAAATTTATCAAAAAAATAGAGTTGAAAAAAATAGAAAAATCAGAAAAAATCAAAAAAATCAAAAGTCAAAAAAAAAATCAAAAAAAGAAAAAAACAAAACAAAACAAAAAGAGAAGTGAAATCGAAAAATGAAATGAAAAATCAAAAGAAAATGTATCAACTTTCATCGCCCGATCTAGTCTCTCCGCTGATGGAGTGGCCGGGTCCAAGCTCTCGTCGTCCTCAGATCCTGCTCTCCGCAGATGGTGTAACCGGTTCCAGGTCATTATTATCCGATCCAGTCCTCCGCTGATGGAGTGGCCGGGTCCAAGCTCCTGTCGCCCTCAGATCCTGCTCTCCGCTGATGGTGTAGCCGGTTCTAGGTCGTCATTGTCCAATCCAGTCCTCCGCTGATGGAGTGGCCAGGTCCAAGCTCCTGTCGTACTCTGATCCTGCTCTCCGCTGATGGTGTAGCCGGTTTCAGGTCGTCATTATCCGAACCGGTTCTCCGCTGATGGAGTGGTCGGGTCCAAGCTCCCGTCGCCCTCAAATCCTGCTCTCCGCTGATGGTGTAGCTGGTTATAGGTCGTCATTGTCCAATCCAGTCCTCCGCTGATGGAGTGGCCGGATCCAAGCTACAGTCGCCCTCAAATCCTGCTCTCCGTTGATGGTGTAGCCGGTTCTAGGTCGTCATTGTCCAATCCAGTCCTCCGCTGATGGAGTGGCTGGGTCCAAGCTCCGTCGCCCTCAGATCCTGCTCTCCGCTGATGGTGTAGCAGATTCCAGGTCGTCATTATCCGATCCGATCCTCCGCTGATGGAGTGGCTAGGTCCCGATTCTTTGCTTGTCCTACTTATCCGTGATGGTGTAGTAGGGTTCCAGTTAATGTTTCTGTTTCTCCGTTGATAGATCCAACTTTACTGATTTTCAAGTTTTCTTTATTAATGTTGTAGCTAGAAAACAAATCAAAAAAATAAGAAAAAAGAAAAAAGAAAAATAGAAAAAAAGAAAAAAGAAAAAAGAAAAAGAAAAAGAAAAAGAAAAAGAAAAAGAAAAAAACAAAAAATGAAAAAAATGAGCTTTCAACCAAATTCTGATCATGCCTCTTCGTCATAGTCGTAGCTTGATCACAAAAAAGAACAACTATCCGATCCTGCCTCTTCGTCGGTGTCGTAGCTGGATCAAATCTTCAGACCTTGCCTCTTCGTCGGTGTTGTAGCTTGGTCAAATCTAACTTTAGGTTCTACCTCTTCGTCGGTGTTGTAGCTGAACCTAATTTACTAACTTCCGGTCTTGCCTCTTCGTCGATGTTGTAGCTAGACCAAATTCACTAACTCTTGATCCTGCCTCTTCGTCGGTGTTGTACCTGGATCAACATTACTAACTTTAGACCATGCCTCTTCGTCGGTGTTGTAGTTTGGTCAAAATTCACCAACTTTCAAGTTTTATCAATGTTGTAAGAAAAAATCAAAAAAGAAAAAAAGAGAAAAAAAATAGAGAAAAAAGAAAAAATATGAAAAAGAAACAAAAGCAGAGAAAAAAGAAATAAAAAAAGAGAAAAATTGTCAGTTTTCTGATCTTGCCTCTTCGTCAGAGTTGTAGCTGGATCAGACATCAGAACTTTCACCTATCGGTCTTGCCTCCTCGTCAGTGTTGCAGCTGGATCGAATTTTGTAGACCCTGTCTCTTTGTCGGTGTTGCAGCTGGGTCGAACTCTCCTTAGGTATTAGCTTATTATCAATAATGTAGCAAGTGGAACTCGGTTTGGCTTCCCCAACAAACAACCCCCCATTTTGAAGGCTTTGCTTCCCTAAAGTGACAAGGTAGATCAATCAAGACAAGAAAGAAGACCTACGCCGAAGAGAAAGAAGATCTACCAAAGAAGGAAGACACGCGCCAAAAGGAGAGAAGTTCAGCCAGATAAGACAAAAATGAGTGCTTTTGATCTTTGCTTTGTTCTCGTTCCACAAGAACAAGCAAAGAGGGGCAACTGTAATCACTCATTTTTGTCCGGGTTTTTAGTATTTTTAGTATTGTTGTAATAATATTATTAATCTTAAAAAAAACTAAAAAAAATAAAATAAAAATAATAATAAAAAAGGGGGAGGGGAGTGGAGCACAAGGCTCCACGTCACCCACCTCACCCCTTTACATTGCCTATGAATAGGCATTCAAAGGGAAATTGAAATTGAGGCAATCAGCAGGGGCTGGCCAAATAAGGGAGCTTAGGCTCCCGGCTAGCCCAGGACAGTGTCCTCGGTCCTAACCGGTTCGATCGGGGTCCTATTTTGGATCCAATCTAGTTAATTTTTTGGAGAGGTCGTGGTAGATCTCGGTGAGGTCCAGTCGGGGTTCGTCATTCGCACTCGTAGTTAGGTATATTTTCTTTCTTTTTTTATTTATGTTGTAATTTTTATGATTTAATGAAGTAGTAGTTAATTTAAAATTGTGTTTTTAGTTTGTATGTTTATTTATGTTTTAGATTAGTATTTATTATGTTTTAAATTTATGTTTTATATTAATATTTTATTTATGTTAGATTTGTTTTTATTTATGAGTTAGATTAATATTTATGTATGTATGTTTTAGATTTGTTTTTATTTATGAGTTAGATTAATATTTATGTATGTATATTTTAGATTAGTATTTTATTTATGTTAGATCTGTTTTTATTTATGAGTTAGATTAATATTTATGTATGTATGTTTTAGATTAGTATTTATTTATGTTAGATTTTTTTTATTTATGTGTTAAATTAATAGTTATGTATGTATGTTTTAGATTAGTATTTTACTTATGTTATATTAGTATTTATTTATATTTTTATCGCAATGTATTTATTTATATTTGTCATGTTTTTTAAGTTTGCATAACGGACATATATTTTGTCAATGCGGTGCCCTTTTATTCGAGCGTAAACGGGGCCAGTATTAGGCGTAGTGATAGTGGTTGGGTGTTTACTCTCGGATAAAGGGGCCTTTAAAATTGACTCGCACATATAACCAAATTTTAATTTAATCGTCACTTTAATCCGGAAAATTTAATATTAATACAGCGGTAATTATTAAAGTACCAATTTTGGGCGGTGTGGGGGTGCTAATCCTTCCTCATCCGTAACCGACTCCCGAACCCATCAATTTTAAATCTCTAGTGTTTTACGGTGTCCGACCTACCTAAGTGGCAGTTGGTGACTCCATTTTCAAAACAAAATACGGGTTTCTTCTAAAATCCCATGCGGAAGAAAATATTTTTTTTAGCGAGAAAAAACATCGCTACAAAACGTACCCTCTAGGATTCAACAAGCACTTCTATCGAAATAGGCAACAGAAACAACAAAGAGCCAATGAATGCTGAGCTTTAAAGCATGTTTAAAATGAGAGAGAAGAGAAAAAAATAAAAAGATGATTCTACTTCGAGATGATTTTTGAAGGCATATATGCATGGTATTTATAGTACCGTGCATGGAAAAATAGCCAATAGACAAGGGCAAATCTATCAAAAATAAAATAAATGGTCAAGGATAAAGATACTTTTATTTAAAATGAATTGTTCAGATTAATCAAAAAAATTAATGGTTAAAAATATACTTTTATTTTAAAATAACCGGTTAAAAATAATAAAAATGGATCAGACATCTAGTTCATACACATGAGAAAATCGGTCGATTTCAACTAAATTAGACTTCATGGCCAAACCTCGTGTGCGCACAACCATCATCATATTTTTCTCTTACAAGCCCAACACCATTTTTTTCTATTTAAACTCAAAAAAATAATATAAAAAAGAGAGATGAGATTCTTTAAAATATACTAAATAAACTTATATTTTTATAACAATCCCTCCCACATATTTCAAAGAATGATAAAAAAAAAGGTTTAGTTGAGTATTCTGACATAATATATTCATTCTGGTGTCTTTTTGTATTATGAATCAGAACTTAGAAAAATGAGACATAACCTACTGAGTAATTGGTGAAACACGTTTCTATGAACCAACTGATGGAAAAAATATGATAAATTGGTAACTTCGAGCCATATTTTCTATGGATAAACGTGGATATTCGAATAGTGAATTTATTGGTTCATATTCTACTCCATGAGACATTTACAACGGTATCTCATATGCTTAAAACGGTTGAGTGATGAATGAGAAATTGATGTTCAAAGTAAGGTACTTGTGAATAGTGTAAGGAAAATAAAACCCCCTTTATCTCACATTGGTGGGATAACAATCATGACAAGTGTTTAAATACACCAACCCACTTTCTAGTCATTGAATGACATGGATGGAAATTGTGCCTCGCGTGCAGGCGTAGGGGGTGAAAATCAAAGCTTGTCGAATTAATTTTTTCTTTAAATTTGAATATTAAAGAGGTAACAGCTATAATTCACGGAAATATATATGTTTAAATATGATATTAATTAATTGATAATTTTTAATTGAATCAAACAGAGGATTAATGACCATTAATTAGGAATATTTTGATTTCTATGTTTTTCCTCCTCCGGTCCCCTATAAATACTGTGCCTACCTTCAAGGTTTAGACACAACTCGAAAACCTTTTCTTCTACTCTAGTATTTTCGGTGATAGGCAAAGTCAAAAGAATAGTTCATGATCTCCACGATCATGCTACTATTGAAGATCATCCTGTTGTTGTATCTTGGGAGACTAACGACCGTCAAACTCAAGTACTCTAGAGTGGTCAAAATCTGTCTTAAGGAAAATGCGCAGCTACAGGCCTCAACATGTTACCTACGATTTTTCCATTCGAATCAAGAGTTTATTTCTCTCTTCTTTTGTATTTTGCTTATTTAAATAATATTTATTTTCCTTTTTAATCATCTCGGATTGTTATATATGTAACAATCTTAAGGCATGCTTCTTCTATCTTTCTTTTGATCCGAGACGATTTGGAGAATTTGTTGATATAGAGATAGCAAATAAATTTGTTTTCAGGATTTATCCTACCATTTCAACGGGTTTTCTTAATCTCAAAGTGGACAAATCTATTTATAGAAATTGTCATTATAAGTAACATTGGTTACAGATTTTGTACGATATCAAAATCAAAGATAATGAGAACTCATTTTTGTTTATTGGAATTATTACAAATTCCAGTTTCGTTTCTTTTTAAAAAGAAAATAATGACTATGGGAGATTCTACCAATTCACCCATCTCAACCGCTAAGGTGTTGATCCCGGGGCAGACTTCGAATCAAGCTCTGAATCTGACCTCACTGGCAGTAGCAGTGAGCCACAATGAAAACCCGGCTAAATTTTGTGGATAGAATTTTAAAACATGGCAACCGAAGATGTTGTTCTATCTTACCATGTTGAACTTGGCAAAATTTTTCAAGGAAGATCCTTTGGTTGTTAAAACAAGAAAGGGAGAAGAAGAGGTGGATGATATCACAGCCTTCAATATCACTGAAGCTTGGAAGAACTCCAACTTCTTATACCGAAACTACATCCTTAATGGATTACAAGATTCTTTGTATATGGTGTATTCTGTTCATGGAACAACTAAAGAGCTGTGAAGGGCATTGGACCACAAATATAAAGCTGAAGATGTTGGGGCTAAAAATTTTTTAGTCGCAAAATTCTTGAATTTTACTATGGTTGATTCTAAACCAGTAGTAAGTCAAGCGAAGGAACTCTAACTGATTGTTCATGGAATCCTTGCTAAGGGAATGGTCATAAGCAAATCCTTCCAGGTAGCAGCTATCACTGAAAAGCTACCTCCCGGGTAGAATGACTTCAAAAATTACCTGAACCACAAAAGAAATAAAATGTTAATGGAGAAACTGATTGCCATACTTCGAATAGAAGAGGACAATATAGGCAATACCAAAAAGCTCAATAGAGAAACATTCAAGGAGGCTAAGGCAAACATTGTTGAAGTCAAAGACTTCAAGAAGGGAAAATAACCCCAACAACCCCAAAATAGGTTGAAGTTTGGGACCTAATGGTGGAATTTCCAAGAAAGAAAAGTTCAATGAGACGTGTTACAACTATGGCAAGGTAGGGCACAGGTCCTCTGAAACCAGACATCCAAAAACAGCCAGAGCCAATGAGGCCAATGCTGTAGAGGACGAAAATCTATGTATTGTGATCACTGAATTCAACCTGGTTGAATCCAACCCAAGAGAATGGAGGCTTGACACTAGAGTCATACGTCATATATGTTGTGACGAGAACTTATTTTCTAAGCTGATACCTAGTGACAATGGTGAAAAGCTTTACATGAGAACTGTTACGACTTCCAAGATCAAGGGGAAGGGAACAATGGTCTTGAAGATGACTTCTGGCAAAGAACTCAAGCTACAAAATGTGTTGTATGTTCCTGATGTAACCCCCTCGACCCGGCCTAATCGCAAGACCGAACCGAACGAGCAACATTAAGTTTACCGAAGTAAACCGTGAAGACAACTTTGAAAATACGACCATTTTTTCTTTTATCTTATCAAGATGCTGGTTATTACCCTACATGTACATACAAACAACGAGTGAAAACCCAACCCAATCGGGCATCGAGTTGATATCCAATTGGTCACTTTACAATAATAGGGACCAAAATGTAAATCTACAAATCTATAAGGGTTAACTTGTAATTTGCTTTACCAATCTTCGATTAGCCAGGTTACAAGCATACATGCAAAAATTCAACTTAAAACGATCATCCAAACTCATCCAATTGCATACATAACACCCAGGGACCCAATTGTAATTTTTATTATTTTGAAGGACCAATTTCATAATTAAAGTTTTCAATCCTCAATTGAACCAATTACATGCATACTGGTGAAATTTAAAGTCAGAACAATCATTTAAACTCATTTAATTGCATGTATATCATTCAGGGACTAAAACGAGAGAAAACAGAAACCTCAAAACATACTTTCAACTAACTTAACTGCCACCCGTATCGATACATGAGAAAGTGTATCGATACGCCCGAGCCTTTACAAAATTTTGGATTCCAATAGCTCAAAACCGTATCAATACACCTTCATGTGTATCGATACACTATGCATGAAACCGTAGACCAGTGTACCGATACGCTAAGCCTGAAAATGTGCTTATCCGTATCAATACGGTCTCCCGTGTATCGATACACTATGCCTAGAAACACTTACCTGTATTGATACGGGCACAGGCTTATCGATACACCCTGACCTGTAATGTCAAAATTTGCTGGTTTTTAGCCTCGTTTTGGAATTCTAACACTTAAACATGCTTCTAACAATCAAATAACATCATCATTGGTCATTTACCATCAAATACCATAAACCAAACATTAAGAAACAATCATCATGCTTTAAAGGTAAACTATAGGCATGCTTCCTAATACTCAAGCAACCAAAGCATGAACCATGTGCAAAATCCAACAAACCAAGCTTATCACAAGTCCAAAGCAGCAATATAAACTTGCTCAAACGGAGGAGTAACCACTCAAACCCTCCCAACAACATTTAAGCCACATTGCCTTTGTTACTACTTAAACTCAAACATACTTTGGTAATCCAAGTCTTGGAATTCCCTTCTTGCTTGCTAGGCCACTTGCATTCAATCAATCTGCATTGATGATAAAAGAGAGCGTAAGCAATCATTGCTTAGTGAGGAGCGCTCCAGAATATAAAACATCATCCAATGCAATTTCAAACCATTTAAGAACAATTATGCCATTCTTTCAAAACACACACTTAGTCTTTACAAAATCAGCATATTAAACCATATTCAACATGTATCATGGATTCCACAGCATAATCTCATATACAATTCCCTCTACTTAAGCCTTTCCCATGCATAACATCCCATATGCAAAGCTTAAGGAGTAAAACATGTGTAAACACTTTATTCCAAATCAAACCATTAACATGATACATTTAAAACATTATATTGGCTTACAAGTGATCCATCTCAACAACAACACTTCCATAAAACCATCATTAACATCGGTAACATCATATACACAGATTTCCCAAGAGACCTCGCAATCTCTTGCAGCTCAATGGCATGGAGTCATGCAACACATACACCACATCTACACTACTAAGGCTAATCCTCCAACTTGGAGTAAACACATTCGACACATCAACCTCTATAGCTCTTGGCTGGAGTAAATGAAATCTAAATGTCACCTCAACAACATTGGGGTTCACATGGTCGGAGTAAGTACCTCCCGTACCACCTTTACAACCACGGGCGCTTATTATAGTGCACTTTAAACCCTATGGCCGACCAATTATATCCGATAACATTTCCATAACATTTTCAAGTCATCACTTGCCAATATAATCCACTTTTATAAACATACCTCACTGTTTTCATATGCATTATTCAAAACACCTCAACATGCATTAAACCATGCATGAACTATGTTCACAAACATTCTTTAAAAGTATGCATTACTTTCCAAATGCATCTAATATCATTTCACATCAGTTTGAAACATTAAACCATGCTCATTTCATGCATAAAACATGAGGTAAACATTCATCAAACAAGTGCATTAATAATGCATTTGCCAACGTAAAACGAGAGAGAAAAAACCAATTCACTTACTTTTGAGTCTTAGACCAACGTATCAAGCCTAGTCTAGACTCCCATAAACCTTTTCAAACCATTGAAAAGCCATTCTTATCTGTTTCATTCACCGAAAAAGCAACGCCTCCTTTGCCGATGTCAAATCAAGCCTTCGGCAACTCCTCAACACCAAGATTCGCTTCCGAACTACTTTCCTTTGTTTCAAACACATCATAACAGAGAATCCAATGCATCCAAACTCATAGCAACACAACAATTATTAGCACCCAACTATAATCCTCCACAACACTCTATCTTAACAACTGAAAACATCATCGATTCCCCAAAAACCTTAACCCAGCCCACAACTACGAATCTTAACCTTCAAATAACATCAATTAACATCAAAACAACAACCTAAAACAACCTTATACCGCCAGCAACCAAAAATTAACCTCAACACCTCAAAATCTCTTAACTACCAAACTAACAAACTATAGATTCAATAGATTCCGGGATTCTATCATCAAAACTCACTTCATTATCATTTTAGACATCAAAATAAAGTTATAAACCAATCTTTAACTTAGCAAAAATAGATCACTAAGAATTTCCACAATTTTTCATCATAAATCATTAATTAAACCATAAATCCGAGTTTAATTTATCAAAACCCAATAAAAATCATATAAAATGGATCAAGAACTTAGGAATTTCAATAAAGAACCTTTCATTAGATGAGAAGAACGAATCCTTACCTCCAATGCTGATTTCTCCCCTTAATTGCTTTATAAACCATGAAAATCAAGATAGAAATAATAAGTATTTGATGTAAAAGCTTTAGAAATCAATTGGAAATCAAAAACTCTTTGAAATCCTAATATTTTCTGAAGAAATTGAAGCTGGAAAATATGTTTGGCTGGAGAGAATTTGGGAGAAAAGAAGTTACAAAATTAGTTACGTGAAATTCTTTTAAAAGCTTTCATTGTGTTTAATTAATTCTCTCCTTATTTATACCTCTTAAAACTTAATTAAAAATAGTTAATTAAATAGAGAAATATAATGAAACCCTTTTGGATTAATAGCTCCTTAAAGATTCAAAGTTTTGACCCATTTTCAAAACAGTCACTAAAAACAGTTTTGCAAACTTGCATTTTGGTCACTAACCCAAAATGTCCCATTTCCGAATTTGATTTTCCAAAATTGTTTTTACCAAAATCATTTATACATTTAATAATTATTTTAGACTATTTTCCATATTTTTATCTTCAATAAAAATATTTAATCCAATTTAAATCCCGAATCTGACTCGAATCTCTAATCCCACTACACCGAACTGACTAAATCGTTCCCCAAAACTCCTAAGCCCAAAATCTGGGCGTTACAACTCTCCCCCTGGAGGAAAAAGATACGGAAATTTCTTTTTCATGTCCGACTTACTCTCCCAAGTAGCCTCCTCAACTCCTCGATGCCGCCATAACACTTTAACGAGCTCTATCGTCTTCCCACGCAGAACCTTACTGCTGGTATCAAGGATCTCTTCTGGTTCCTCATCATAAGTCAGATCCGGCCTCAACTCAACATCCTTAATCGGCATAACATGAGAGGGATCCGACCGATACCTCTGCAATATCAAAACGTGAAACACATTATGAGTCTCTTCCAACTCAGAAGACGACCTCAACCGATAAGCTACGAGACCCACACGATCCAAAATCTCATACGGCCCAATAAACATTGGACTCAACTTCCATTTACGCCCAAAGCGCATCACCTTCTTCCAAGGTGAAACCTTCAAAAACACTTTGTCACCAACATCGTACTCCACTTCCCTTCGCTTCAAATCCGCGCAGGATTTTTGTCAATCGAATGCCACTTTCAAGCATTCAGACACAAGCTTCACTTTCTCATTAGTGTCTTTCAAAACATGGGGCATAGAAATATACTTCTCCCCAACCTCCGCCCAACACAAAGGTGTACGACACCTCCTACCATATAAGGCCTCATACAGTGCCATTTGAATACTCGCCTGATAGCTGTTATTATAAGCGAACTACACCATCAACAACTGTTTTTCCCAGGTTCCTTGGAACTCGATAATGCAACACCTCAACATATCCTCCAAGACCTAGATCACGCGCTCAGACTGTCCATCTGTCTGAGGATGATACGAAGTGCTAAAATGCAACCGAGTACCTAGGGCTCGATGCAAACATTCCCAGAACCTTGCTGTAAACCTTGGATCTCTATCCGACACAATCAATTTAGGCACTCCATGCAACCTCACGACCTCTGCGATGTAAAGATCATTCAATTTATCCAAAGTATACGTCGTATGCACTGACAGAAAATGTGCACACTTCGTAAACCGATCCATGATCACCCAAATGAAATCCTTTTTAGTCGGTGTTAAAGGTAGCCTCGACACAAAACCCATGGTGGTTCTCTCTCATTTCCATTCCGATATCCTCAACGGTTGCAACAACTCGGAAGGAAATTGATGCTCAACTTTAACAGGCTGACACACCATGCATCTAGCAATAAAATCAGCCACATCTTTCTTCAAACCAACCTAATAATACTCCTTCTTCAAACCCCGATACATCTTGGTACTACTGGGATGCATAGCAAAAGGGCTAGAATGAGCCTCGGTCAAGATGATACATCTCAATTCCTCATCCTGCGGCACCACTACCCGGTCCTTAAAACACAACACCCCATCATCGTTAAAGTGAAAATCCAATGGTTTCCCATCCAAGTATCCCTAACATGAGGTAACAACTCATCATCATACGGTTGTTTCTCCTTTATCATTTGTGACAACGATGGCTTCACCTGCAACTCGGCTAACAAGCCTCCATCACGGGTTACACTCAACCGAGCAAACATAGCTCTCAACTCAACCACAGCTTTTCTACTCAAAGCATCCGCTACCATATTTGCTTTACTCGGAAGATACTCAATGGTCAAATCATAATCCTTAAGCAACTCTAGCCATCGATGCTGCCTAAGATTCAACTCTTTCTGCGACATCAAATACTTCAAACTTTTATGATCCGTGTACACTACACATTTCTCACCATAAAGATGATACCTCCAAATCTTTAACGCAAACACCACCGCGGCAAGCTCAAGATCATGAATAGGATAGTTATGCTCGTGCAACTTCAATTTCCTAGATACATAAGCCACCACCTTCCCACTTTGCATCAACATGCACCCTAAACCCACATAGGATGCATCACTATATACCACAAATTCTTTTCCTAACTCAGGTTGAATCAAGATTGGAGCTTGCGTCAAAGCTTCCTTTAACTTTTCAAAAGCTTGCTGACGATCCTTCATCCACTCAAAACGAACGTTTTTCTACAACAACTTGGTTAAAGGAGCAGCAATCTTCGAAAAACCATCTACAAACCGGCTATAATATCCAGCCAAGCCAAGGAAACTACACACCTCTGTCACTGACCTAGGTGGCTTCCAACTCACCACAACCTCAATCTTTTGTGGATCCACACGGATTCCCTAAGCCGACACCATATGTCCAAGGAAAACTACTTCCTTCAACCAACATTTATTAAGCTTGGCATATAACTGATTATCTAATAATCTCTGAAGCACAATCCATAAATGCTCATCATGATCTTTCTCGGTACGAAAGTACATAAGAATATCATCAATAAACATTACCACAAATTGGTCTAAGAACTCATAAAACACCCGATTCATCATATCCATAAACGTAGCTGGTTCATTGGTCAACCTAAACGGCATCACTAAGAGCTCGTAATGCCCATACCTCGTACGAAAGCCAGTCGTTGGCACATCCTCGCCCTTCACCTTCAACTGATAATATCTCGATCTCAAGTCGATCTTAGAAAATACTGATGCACCTCAGAATTGATCAAACAAATCGTCAATCTGCGGCAAGGGATATTTGTTATTAATCATCAACTTATTCAGTTGCCGATAATCGATACACATCCTTATTGTACCATCATTCTTCTTCACGAATAACACTGGCGTACCCTTGGGTGAAACACTGGGTCTAATAAACCCCCGATCAAGCAACTCCTGGAGTTGTGTCTTTAACTCTTTCAACTCCTTAGGTGCCATGTGATACGGCGTAATGGACACTGGTGCTGTATCAATATATGTCTCAATTTTAAACTCCACCTCCCTATTTGGCGGTAACCCCGATAACTCTTCAGGAAAAACTCTCAAAAAATCACAAACTGTGCGGATGTCCTGCACACGCATATCCTTGGATCCAGGATTCATAACATAGGCCAAATACGTCTGACATCCGTGTTCCAACATTCGACTTGTTTCCAAAGCCGAAACAACATTGGATAGGAACTTTGTGTTCTCGCCAACCACCATAACTTTATAATCATCGGCAAGACGCAAGGATATCCGTTTGGTTTCAAAATCCACAACTGCCCTATGCTTGGATAGCCAGTCCATCCCCAAAATCACATCGAAACCATGGAATGGAAATTGCATCAGATCCACGGTGAACACATGGTCATGTACCATCAAAGGACACCTTCGATATAAATTCCTAACCACAACCATCTCACCCAAAGAACTAGTTACTCGAACCCCAACATTCAAAATCTCTATAGGTATATCAAGCAACTGTGCATGCTCACTAAAAATATATGAATGGGTGGAACCAGAATCAATCGAAGGAAATAACAGTAAAGATTGCAAAGTAAAGGTACCTGCAATCACATCGGTATCGCTGCGTCCTTTGCGATGCGTATACACCCTCGCGAAACCACCAACCTCCGGCTAAAAATGTCCTCGTCCACGCTCTTGACCTCTCGGGGCAGCCACAATAGGTGCATGAGCATGCGCACCATTAGCTAACACAGGCTAGTCACGCCTCACATGATCAGCCGACCCACAACTCCAACAAGCATTAGCTGCAACAGGCGCAAGAACTGGCCCAGCTCGTCCAATCTGAGGACAATCGTGTCTAACATGGTCTTGAGATCTACAACCCCAGCAAACTCTATCCGACCTCCAACAATCCCTCAAATGCTTCTTCCCACACTGATCACACTCGAGTATCCCACCTCCAGAACTCTGCCCTAGCTGACCTCTTCTCCCAAGCTCAGGTCGATATCTCTGATCACGGTGCCTCTTATATCGTCCACCCCCGGTATTAGCATCAGCAGCTCTCTTACCATGACCGGATCCTCCAGCACGGGATGTCAAACCCAAACTCTGCTCAATATCCTTGGCTCTCGAAACTAATACATCAAAATCAACATACTCAGCAGCCAACATATATGTCTTAATCTCTTGCGTCAATCCATAACGGAAGCGGTCACAACGGCTCCTCTCATCAGGCATCAACTCAGAAGCATACCGACTCAGCCTCACAAACTGTATCTCATACTCAGATACCGACATATCGCCCTGCACCAAAACCATGAACTCGCGTTTTTTTTCATCTTGGTATCTAGCTCTGAGATACTTTATTCGGAAGGCAGACCGGAAGGTTTCCCATGTTACATTGTCTGCCTCCATACTTGCATTCACCGTAGTCCACCAGTTATACGCATCTCCCTACAGTAGAGATACAACACATCCCAGCTTACGAGCATCAGAACAACCCATCTGATCCAAAATACGATTCGTGCTGGCAAACCACTCCTCAAAAGCCTCAGATGACAACCCTCTAAACTCGACCCCTCCCAGGCCATGTAAATACTCTAAGGGTAATCCCGAATTAGCAACAACAACCGGTGCTGGTGCAGGCACCTATACTCCAGCCATCGCGGCCTGGAACGCTCCCGTCATTGCCTCTATTAAAGGCATCATATCACCCAGTGCTGGCCCAGCTTGCACAAGTCGTACTTGTTCCACACCCGCAGATGGATTCAATGGAGGAGGTGGCAACCCCTCAGGCACAACATTATTCTCATCATCTTGCCTCCCCCCATTCGCATTAAAACATAATTCTCTCCTCGGTGGCATTGTAAACAAAGAATCTATGTCATGATAACACCAAAATAAAAACGATTAGGCCATCTTCAAGCAAGGGTCCAAGACTTCCATTTCAAATCAAAAACATTTTCCATTAGTAGTAATAAGGCAATGTGTCCCAAATCATACCCCAACATGGTATATAACATACAATCCATCACTGTGTATAGCAATCAACTCAATTCAATCTACATACATATCAAACAACTTCCAAACATGCATAAACCAACCATAACCCACCCCCAACAATCATAACCTGGCTCTGATACCACCAAATATAACCCCTTCGACCCGGCCTAATCGTAAGACCAAACTGAACGAGCTACATTAAGTTTATCGAAGTAAACCGTGAAGACAACTCTAAAAATACGACCATTTTTTTCTTTTATCTTATCTAGATGCTGGTTATTACCCTACATGTACATACAAACAACGAGTGAAAACCCAACCCAATTGGGCATCGAATTTATATCTAATTGGTCACTTTACAATAATAGGGACCAAAACATAAATCTACAAATCTATAAGGGTTAACTTGTAATTTGCTTTACCAATATTCGATTAGTCAGGTTACAAGTATACATGCCAAATTTCAACTTAAAACGATCATCCGAACTCATCCAATTGCATACATAACACCTAGGGACCCAACTGTAATTTCTATTATTTTGAAGGACCAATTTCATAATTAAAGTTGCCAATCCTCAATTGAACCAATTACTTGCATACTGGTGAAATTTCAAGTCAAAACAATCATTTAAACTCATTTAATTGCATGTATATCACTTAGGGACTAAAACAAGAGAAAATAGAAACCTTAAAACATACTTTCAACTAACTTAACTGCCACCTGTATCGATACGCGGGCAAGTGTATCGATACGTCTGAGCCTTTACAACATTCCAGATTCTAGTAGCTCAAAACCGTATCAATAACCTTTACGTGTATCGATACACTATGCTTGAAACCGTAGACCCGTATCAATACGGTCACCCGTATACCGGTACGTTAAGCCTGAAAAATATGCTTACCCGTATCGATACGGTCTCCCGTGTATCGATACGCTGTGCCTAAAAACACATACCTGTATTGATACGGACACAGGCGTCTCGATACGCCCTGACCTGTAACGTCAAAATTTGCTGGTTTTTAGCCTCGTTTTGGAATTCTAACACTTTAGCATGCTTCTAACAATCAAATAACATCATCATTGGTCATTTACCATCAACTACCATAAACCAAACATCAAGAAACAATCATCATGCTTTAAAGGTAAACTATAGGCATGCTTCCTAATACTCAAGCAACCAAAGCATGAACCATGTGCAAAATCCAACAAACCAAGCTTATCACAAGTCCAAAGCAACAATATAAACTTGCTCAAACGGAGAAGTAACCACTCAAACCCTCCCAACAACATTTAAGCCACATTGCCTTTATTACTACTTAAACTCAAACGTACTTTGGTAATCCAAGTCTTGGAATTCCCTCCTTGCTTGCTAGGCTACTTGCATTCAATCAATCTACATTGATGATAAAAGAGAGCGTAAGCAATCATTGCTTAGTGAGGAGCGCTCCAAAATATAAAACATCATCCAATGCAATTTCAAACCATTTAAGAATAATCATGCCATTCTTTCAAAACATGTACTTAGTATTTACAAAATCAACATATTAAACCATATGCAACATGTATCATGGATTCCACAGCATAATCTCATATACAATTCCCTCTACTTAAGCCTTTCCCATGCATAACATCCCATATGAAAAGCTTAAGGAGTAAAACATGTGTAAACACTTTATTCCAAATCAAACCATTAACATAATACATTTAAAACATTATATTGTCTTACAAGTGATCCATCTCAACAACAGCACTTCCATAAAACCATCATTAACATCGGTAACATCGGATACACGGATTTCACAAGAGATCTCGCAATCTCTTGCAGCTCAATGGCATGGAGTCGTGCAAAACATACACCACCTCTACACTACCAAGGCTAATCCTCCAACTTGGAGTAAACACATTCGACGCATCAACCTCTACAGCTCTTGGTGGAGTAAATGCCATCCAAATGTCACCTCAACAACATTAGGGTTCACATGGTCGGAGTAAGTACCTCTCGTATCACCTCTACAACCACGGGCGACTTATTATAGTGCACTTTAAACACTATGGCCGACCAATTATATCCGATAACATTTCCATAACCTTTTCAATTCATCACTTGCCAATATAATCCACTTTTATAAACATACCTCACTATTTTCATATGTATTATTCAAAACACCTCAACATGTATTAAACGATGCATAAACCATGTTCACAAACATTCTTTAAAATCATGCATTATTTTCCAAATGCATCTAATATCATTTCACATTAGTTTCCAGCATTAAACCATGCTCATTTCATGCATAAAACAAGAGGTAAACATTCATCAAACAAGTGCATTCATAAAGCATTTGGCACTTACTTTCGAGTCTTAGACCATCGTATCAAGCCTAGTCTAGACTCCCATAAACCTTTTCAAACCATTGAAAATCCATTCTTATCTGTTTCACTCACCGACAAAGCAACGCCTCATTTGTTGATGTCAAATCAAGCCTTCGGCAACTCCTCAACACCAAGATTTGCTTTCAAACTACTTTCCCCTTTTTCAAACACATCATAACAGAGAATCCAATGCATTACAATGCATCCAAACTTACAGCAACACAACAATTATTAGCACCCAACTATAATCCTCCAAAACACTTTATCTTAACAACCGAAAACATCATTGATTCCCTAAAAACCTCAACCCATCCCACAACTACAAATCTTAACCTTCAAATAACATCAATTAACATCAAAACAACAACCTAAACCAACCTTATACCTCCAGCAACAAAAAAGTAACCTCAACACCTCAAAATCTCTTAACTACCAAACTAACAAACTAGAGATTCAATAGATTTTGGGATTCTATCATCAAAACTCACTTCATTATCATTTTAGACATCAAAATCAAGTTATAAACCAATCCTTAACTCAACAAAAACAGATCACTACGAATTTCCACAATTTTCATCATAAATCATCAATTAAACCATAAATCCGAGTTTAATTTATCAAAACCCAATACAAATCATATAAAATGGATCAAGAACTTAGGAATTTCAATAAAGAACCTTTCATTAGAGGAGAAGAATGAATCCTTACCTCTAATGCTGATTTCTCTCCTTAATTGCTTTATAAACCATGAAAATCAAGATAGAAATAATAAGTATTTGATGTAAAAGCTTTAGAAATCAATTGGAAATCAAAAACTCTTTGAAATCCTAATTTTACCTGAAGAAATTGAAGCTAGAAAATATGTTTGACTGGAGAGAATTTGGGAGAAAAGAAGTTACAAAATTAGTTAAATGAAATTCTTTTAAAAGCCTTCATTGTGTTTAATTAATTCTCTCCTTATTTATACCTCTTAAAACTTAATTAAAAATATTTAATTAAAGGGAGAAATCTGATGAAACCCTTTTGGATTAATAGCTCCTTAAAGATTCAAAGTTTTGACCCATTTTCAAAACAGTCACTAAAAATAGTTTTGCAAACTTGCATTTTGGTCACTAACCCAAAATGTTCGATTTCCGAATTTCATTTTCCAAAATTTTTTTTACCAAAATCATTTATACATTTAATAATGATTTTAGACTATTTTTTCATATTTTTATCTTCAATAAAAATATTTAATCCAATTTAAATCCCGAATCTAACTCGAATCTCTAATCCTGGTCCACCGGACCGACTAAACCGTTCCCTAAAACTCTTAAGCCCAAAATTAGGACGTTACACCTGACATACGCAAAAATCTTGTTTCTGGAACAGTTTTAAGTGTTTATGGCTTTAGAATGGTTTTTGAATCCCAGAAGCTGATTCTGTTTAAGGGGGATGTTTGTAGGTAAGGGATATGTATTGAATAGAATATGGAAACTCAATGCTATCTCTGTAAATCCATAAAGATGAATAAGAATTCTTCCATTTATATGCTTGAGTCATTTAATTTATGGCATGGTAGACTCTGACATGTTAATTATGACACTTTGCGTAGATTAATTAACTTGGAACACATCCCTTCGTTTCATATTGATTATAATCATAAAATGTTAAACATGCATTGAAGTAAAATTAACAAGGTCTTCGTTTCAAACCATTGAAAAAATTATTGAATCGCTTGATCTAATACATAGCAATGTTTGTGATTTGAAATTTGTTCAAACTAGAGGAGGAAATAAATTTTTTATTACTACAAAGTACTACTATGTGTATTTGCTTAAGAGCAAAGACGAAGCTATAGAGAAATTCGTACTCTATAAGTAGAAAGTCGAAAACCAACTTAATAAAAAGATTAAGATGGTAAGAATTGATTGTGGTGGTGAATACGTTAAACCATTTGGTGAATATTGTGTACAACATGGTATTATTCACGAAGTAACACCACCGTATTCTCATCAATCAAATAGAGTAGCCAAATGAAAAAATTGGACTCTAAAAGAAATGATGAATGCTTTGTTAGAAAACTCCGAGTTATCACAGAACATATGGGGGAAGCTACTCTTTCAGCTAATTACCTTTTAAATAAGATTCCCAGAAAGAAAAATGATAAGACATTATATGAGCTATGGAAAGGTAAAAAAACCTTCATACAAACACTTGAAAATGTGGGGGTATCTTGCCAAAGTAATGACCTCATTACCAGAACAAATGAAAATATGTCCGAAAACTATAGATTGTATTTTCTTGTCTATGCAGAACATAGCAATGCTTATCAGTTTCTTGTCTATGGATCAAAGAATCCTGAGATTCACAAGAACACGATAATTGAATCAAAGAATGCATCATTCTTTGAGAATATATTACCTTATAAATCTAAGGAGTTTGATCAAAGTACAATAAGATGGACTTTAGACAAAATTAGTCTAAATGATCAAAAAGAGCCTGAAGCTAAAATAGAGCCAATTAGGAGCAAACTAGCAAGGGTGGAAAAATACTTTGGATCTGACTTCCTAACCTTTATGCTAGAGGCTGAACCTCAAACGTATAGTGACGCTATATGCTCCTCTGAAGGCACCTTATAGAAGGAAGCCATTAAAAGTGAAATTGACTCCATCATGCAAAACCATACATGAGAATTAGTGGACCTTCCTCCTGAAATTAAACCACTAAATTCAAAATGGATTTTCAAACGAAAAATAAAAACAGATGGAAAAATTGATAAGTACAAGGCAAGATTGGTAATAAAAGGATACCGACAAAAAAAGGCCTTGATTATTTTGATACATTCTCTCATGTATCACGAATAGCATCCATAAGAATGATACTTGCAATTGCTGCTTTACAAAATCTAGAAGTACATCAAATGGATGTTAAAACAGCTTTCCTAAATGGAAATCTTGATAATGAAATATACATAGAACAATCTAAAGGTTATGTAGTTTCAGGTCAAGAAAGAAAAGTATGTAGATTGGTGAATTCTTTGTATGGACTTAAACAAGAATGAAAGCAATGGCGTGAGAAGTTTGATAGTGTCATGATAACAAATGGCTTCAAGATAAATTAGTGAGACAAATGTGTATATGTCAAAACTATAAACATTGGATATATCATTCTACGTTTGTATGTTGATGACATACTCAATGTTGGAAGCAACAATGAAATGGTAAAACGTACCAAAAACATGTTAAATTCAAGATATGACATGAAAGATAAAGGAATGACTGATACGATTCTAGGCATCCAAATTAAAAGGTTAACTAAAGGTTTCATATTAACACAGTCACACTATGCAGACAAGATTCTCGAGAAATTTAACAAGGATAATTCTGGCATAGCCATAACTCTATTAGATTCTTGTTCATATATGTCTAAAAATCAAAGGGAAGTGTCCACCAAGTGGAATATGCAAGATTCATAGGCAGTTTAATGTATCTCATGAGTTGTACTAGACCAAACATCGCTTTTACTGTGAGCAGTCTAAGCAGATTCACAAGCAATCTAGGGAAAAATCATTGAAAGCAATTGTGAGGGTACAAAGATATCTCAGATATATCCGGGACTACGAATTGCATTATTCTAGAGACCCCACTATCCTATAAGGATACTTCGATGCCAGTTGGATATCTGACATTCAATATACCAAAGGTAAAAGTGGATATGTATTCAAATTGGGGGATGAGCGTGTCATGGAAATCCTCAAGACAAACTATTATAACTAGATCCACAATAGAATCTGAGTTTGTTACTTCAGACAAATCTAGAGAAAACCCTGAATGGCTTCAATAATTTCTTGAGGATATTCTAGGATGGTCGAAACTTGTGCCCGCAGTATGTATAAACTGTGACAACCAAACAAAAATTGCTAGGGCACAAAATTTCATGTATAACGGTAAATCGAGACATATACGGCGTCGACATAATATCTTTAGACAAATAATCTCAAATAGAGTTATCTCTATTGACTATGTAAGATCAAAGGATAACATTGTGGAATCCGCTAACCAAAGGAATAAATATAGATCAAGTTGAGAAAACATCTAAAGGAATGAGACTAAAGCACATGAAAAGTAAAGCTGCAATGTGAAAGAAAACCTTACCTAGCTGACTAGAGATCCCAAGTGTAACACCCTCAACCTGGTTTAGAAGAAAACCAGAATTGAAGATGTTATCGCAAACATTACTGTGAAACGTGTAGCCAAAATTAAAACTTTCAAGTTAATTCGAGACAGACTAACAAAATTCTTCTTATAAACAAAAATTTATATATCTGAAAACTTTATCATGTTTGATTTACTTATTATTTATCGTAATATTAAGAGCATTCATGTTGATCCCTAATAAGCGTCTACAAAGATATCACCTATAAGTTTCATATTAAGTAGACTCCAAGCATCAAAATATGCAATGGACAAATCAACAAGGAAGCATGCGTGACCCAACAACATTTCCAAACATTACATAGATTAAAGAAGAACAAACAAGGGTAGTCTTATATCAAAGACCGAGAGGGATTAAGACCATTCAAACAAGCGATTATACCTTTTCATGTGTAATTCGAAACAAGCATATACATATATATTGGATTACTTACACAAAACATATTTACATGAATACCCAACCTAGCATTTTTCTAATATAATACAAAAATCTGTTCGAATATAGCCTATGCATAACCTATATGTGTATTTGATCATGTATAACTATTCACTCAATTAGTTGCTCAAAATCAATTAAAAGTATTACTAGCTTTGCAATACTTACCATTATACATTAACTTGGTTTAAAAACTTTCTTGATTTCTCCTAATCATAGATTTTCATTGCCTAAATTATTTGACACACAAGTCTTATAACTTGACATATCATAACATGAGTTCCCTGCCAAATAAGTATCAACTTAACATAGCATCATACAAATCACTTGTCAAATGATGTATTCATACTAATCTAACCAATCATGTATATACATAAGCCATCAGTCGAACATGCAAACCATCTAGTTATCACATTCATAAATTTTAATCTTGTTCGAACCCTTTAATAAGTTCATATACATTTCTATAATATTTACTCATTAAGCAAGCAAATTAGCCAACCAATTATAACTATTTGGACTTAGCCAAGGAATATATAAGCCATTTACAAATCTTGCAATGTCTAATGACATATTACATCGGTTTTAATCATACGCTTCAATACACCACTATGCCACCATCTAAGGAAATCAGCTATGGAAATCTATATCTACTTGGAACTTTAAGTAGTGACTTGCAAACTTTCAACACGATCAACTCAAGGAGAATCATATAACCTGCATATGCATGAAAATGAATGCATTAGGCTTATTTAGCCTAAGTGAGGTAGTAACCTTGAATGACAAAGCATATTGACACTGATATCAAATGGAAATCTTAAAGAAAAAAAACATATGTTAGCACTAGGTGTTTATATCTTAATCTTAGCTTAAACATGGCCTTGTTATTTAGAAGCTTTATCTGAGATCATTTCCTTTCAAGTCTTAGTCAGAATTCTTTCAGAGCTTTAGCTGAGTTCTTTTGAATTTCTTATCGAACTTATCACAGTTCACAACTTATCTTATTGTAGCCTTAATAAGGCTTATCGAAGTACTTATCAAAGCTTTCCGAGTTCTTATTAAAGCTTATCAGAGATTATGACAGTGCTTATCTTAGTTCATAACACTGCTCATCAAAGTTTCCTTTCGAAATTTAGTATCTGAGTTCATCTCTTTTAAATCATTTGCCTTAGATCACATTTGGACATAGATAATATTGGTCTGTGTTGACCGCATGGTTCGCGTTACACATAGCACAAAGCAAAAAGCAATGGCTAGTGTCAAAACATAACAACCTAACTTCTCATCTATCCAACCAAACTGTCGCCGATCTCCTTACATCTCCCTCGTTACCTCCTACTGTTGCAAATATATCACATATAATGGGTCGTTACTGAGTATTAGCTCATGGACAGTAGTCCCAAAGTATACCATGTATTATGCCAATGCGTCAACGAACTTTCATTGAATAGGCAACTTAAATGTTTTATACTTGAAGTTGGGAGAGGTATCTTATGTTACAAGTAATCTTACTTCTTTTCTTAGTATCTTATAGTGTAAGATAATGCTTTTAACTCCTTAGGATGTAAGAGTTCTTGTATACTTAAAGTTTGATATTGATTCTTATTAACACACTTTCAAGGATTAAAGTTGGTTCTGATTCAAAACAAAGATCATAAATAAGACATACTTTTATTCGAAATTTATCAAACATCATAACATAGTATGTAATGCATTTCTTAACAATGAAACTTGTCACTTGTATGCCTTGAATGTGATCAATCCCCAGGTGCTCTATATGAGCCATATGAATAATGAAATGATCAAATTCAATCCATTCATACACATCATATATTTTAATTTAAAGGAAGCAATAATCAGAATGACTCTGTGTCATCCGAAACAATTATAACTACACTCACCTGATATTCCAAAGTTACGGAATACCTAAATTACAACCACATCCAACTTCACAATCACTTATTTCTTCTACTCCTCTTATCATAGTATGTACCTCAAACAAAATAATAAGTTATTAAAACCCATTTCAATCTACTGATTATAGATGAATATTGTCACTAAGATTATAAATGTAACATATTAACTAGACAATTAGTCACTTAACTTATACAAAATAGCATTTTACATTAACTTATACAAAATAATAAGTAAATAATAGGCTATAGTTATACAATCACTTAATCACATGTTCATACAAAACAATCCACTTTAACATATACACATAATTTTATATCAACAGTCCACTTAATCACCTGTTCATACAAAACAGTCCACTTATTCTCATGTTTACACAAATTAATCCAATTAAACATGTATACATAATTTCATAGCAAAGCAGCCCACATATTCTCATGTTTACACAAATTAATCCAATTAAACATGTATACATAATTTCATAGCAAAACAGCCCACATATTCTCATGTTTACACAAATTAATCCAATTAAACATGTATGCATAATTTCATAGCAAAACAGTCCATTAATTCTTATATTTACGCATGACAGTCCCAAATTGACATGTATACATAACTTCACAACAAAACAGTCCATTAATTCTTTCAAATATACAGAGCCAGGCAGTACTCATATACATATACTTTTGCATGTTCAAATCTGTCCATGTATTACTCTAAGCATACGAAACAGCCTACTAAACTCAAGATTAAGCAAAACAGTTTTTATTTTACTACATACAGTTCCCGAAACAGTCTTCCATTACAGGTATACATATACACATACTCGAATCTGTTCTACAAGTTTTCCAATGTTTTTAATTCAATTCCAGACATTTACATACATAACCACATACATCACAACAATTCTATTCATTCCATCATACATTAAGACCACTTTTATTTGAGTGTAGGAACAACCCATAATCGACATAGAACAATCAAATTTCAGACCAAGCACGTTTTAATTTACCAACATATTAGCATGAAAACATGACATCCTTTTATGTACCAAGAAATTCATAGTATAAATTTTATTCTCTAACATTCTTAATAGCCAACGAATTCATGAAAATCAATAAGCAAAAGCTTAAATTAAAACTTAGATAAGGAGAAAGAAGAGTGATCACCTTTCTCTCAAATCTATTCGAACAAGAATGTTCAAGAAATGGTTAGTAGGAGGGAATTCATTGCCAACTCTCTCTCATTTTAATTCTCTCACTCTCACCGTATATTGCTTCTGGTTCTTAGAGGATGAAGAAACAATTTAAGACAATTTCTCTTTAATAGCCAAATCCTCTCACCCATGTCCTCACTTTAGGCTACCCTGTGTGTAAGTCCTTAAGCTTAGAATTACTTAGCATACAATTAAAAAGGTTCCAAACAATTCGGTTTAGCCCCTTCTAATTTGGTTATTCAATTCTTCCAAATTTCAATTTGGACACTCTAATTAATCACTTCCATTTCGGCTGTCATAATTTCAAGTTCTTTCTTTCTTTCTTTTTTAAAAAAAGTCCTTAGCTATTTATTTATCACTCCTAATGATCAATTTAATTAAATTGATATATAAACAAATTAGTAATATACTTCTAGGCTATAAATTGGTATAATACAATTCTCCATCCCTTAAAAGAAATTCGACCTCGAATTTCTTTATTGACGATAATATGAATTATCAAGAATAGAATACTGCCACCTATTCTGAATGTGAAAACAGAAAAACGTATCATGTTAGTTGCAAGTCACCAATACGAAACAGAAATTTGAACTCCTAGGTGGCATATGCAGAATACAGACATGCAATAGACTTCGATTTAACCCTAGAATCGGCTAAACCTAAGCTCTGATACCAAATTGTAACACCCTCAACCCGGTTTAGAAGAAAACTAGAATTGAAGATGTTATCGCAAACATTACTGTGAAACGTGTAGCCAAAATTAAAACTTTCAAGTTAATTCGAGACAGACTAACAAAATTTTTCTTATAAACAAAAATTGATGTATCTGAAAACTTTATCATGTTTGATTTACTTATTCTTTATCGTAATATTAAGAGCATTCATGTTGATCCCTAATAAGCGTCTACAAAGATATCACCTATAAGTTTCATATTAAGTAGACTCCAAGCATCAAAATATGCAATGGACAAATCAACAAGTAAGCATGTGTGACCCAACAACATTTCCAAACATTACATAGATTAAAGAAGAACAAACAAGGGTAGTCTTATATCAAAGACCGAGAGGGATTAAGACCATTCAAACAAGCGATTATACCTTTTCATGTATAATTCGAAACAAGCATATACATATATATAGGATTACTTACTCAAAACATATTTACATGAATATCGAACCTAGCATTTTCTTAATATAATACATAAATCTGTTCGAATATAGCCTATGCATAACCTATATGTGTATTTGATCATGTATAACTATCCACTCAATTAGTTACTCAAAATCAATTAAAAGATATTACTAGCTTTGCAATACTTACCATTATACATTAACTTGGTTCATAAACTTTCTTGATTTCTCCTAATCATAGATTTTCATTGCATAAATTATTTAACTGACAAGTCCTATAACTTGACATATCATAACATGGGTTCCTTGCCAAATAAGTATCAACTTAACATAGCATCATACAAATCAATTGTCAAATGATGTATTCATACTAATCGAACCAATCATGTATATACATAAGCCATCAATCGAACATGCAAACCATCTAGTTATCACATTCATGAATTTTAATCTTGTTCGAACCCTTTAATAAGTTCATATACACTTCTATAATATTTACTCATTAAGTAAGCAAATTAGCCAACCAATTATAACTATTTGGACTTAGCCAAGGAATATATAAGCCATTTACAAATCTTGCAATGTCTAATGCCATATTACATCAATTTTAATCATATGCTTCAATACACCACTATGCCACCATATAAGGAAATCAGCTATGGAAATCTATATCTACTTGGAACTTTAAGCAATGACTTGCAAACTTTCAACACGATCAATTCAAGGAGAATCATATAACCTGCATATGCATGAAAATGAATGCATTGGGCTTATTTAGCTTAAGTGAGGTAGTAACCTTGAATGACAAAGGATATTGACAATAATATCAAATGGAAATCTAAAAGAAAACAAGCATATGTTAGCACTAGGTGTTTATATCTTACTGTTAGCTTAAACATGGCCTTGTTATTTAGAAGCTTTTTCTGAGATCATATCCTTTCAAGTCTTAGTCAAAATGCTTTCAGAGCTTTAACTGAGTTCTTTTGAATTTCTTATCGAACTTATCATAGTTCACAACTTGTCTTATTGTAGCCTTAATAAGGCTTATCAAAGTACTTATCAAAGCTTTTAGAGTTCTTATTAAAGCTTATCAGAGATTATGACAGTGCTTATCTGAGTTCATAACATTGCTCATCAAAGTTTCCTTTCGAATTTTAGTATCTGAGTTCATCTCTTTTAAATCATTTGCCTTGGATCACATTTGGACATAGATAACATTGGTCCGTGTTTGACCGTATTGGTCCGTGTTACACATAGCACAAATCAATGGCCAGTGTCAGAACATAACAACCTAACTTCTCATCTATCCAACCAAACTGTCGCCAATCTCCTTACATCTCCTCGTTACCTCCTACTGTCACCAATATATCACATATAATGGGTCGTCACCCGAGTTGTAGCTCATGGACCGTAGTCCCAAAGTATACCATGTATTATGCCAATGCGTCCAAGGACTTCCATTGAATAGGCAACTTAAATGTCTTATACTTGAAGTTGGGAGAGGTATCTTATGATACAAGTAATCTTACTTCTTTTCTTAGTATCTTATAGTGTAAGATAATGCTTTTAACTCCTTAGGATGTAGGAGTTCTTGTATACTTAAAGTTTGATATTGATTCTTATTAATACACTTTCAAGGATTAAAGTTAGTTCTGATTCACAACAAAGATCATAAATAAGACGTACTTTTATTCGAAATTTATCAAACATCATAACATAATATGCAATGCCTTGGATGCATTCATGATGCATATATAATGCATTTCTTAACAATGAAACTTGTCACTTGTATGCCATGAATGTGATCAATCCCCATGTGCTCTATATGAGCCATATGAATAATGAAATTATCAAATGCAATACATTCATACACATCATATACTTTAATTTCGAGGAAGTAATAATCAGAATGACTCCGTGTCTTCCGAAACAATTATAACTACACTCACCTAATATTCCAAAGTTATGGAATACCTGAATTACGACCACATCCTGCTTCACAATCACTTATTTCTTCTACTCCTCTTATCATAGTATGTACCTCAAACAAAATAATAAGTTATTAAAACCCATTTTAATCTACTGATTAAAGATGAATATTGTCACCAAGATTATAAATGTAACATATTAACTAGACAATTAGTCACTTAACTTATACAAAACAATCCACTTTAACATATACACATAATTTCATATCAGCAGTCCACTTAATCACATGTTCATACAAAACAGTCCACTTTAACCTATACACATAATTTCATATCAACAGTCCACTTAATCCATGTTCATACAAAACAGTCCACTTATTCTCATGTTTACACAAATTAATCCAATTAAACATGTATACATAATTTCATAGCAAAACAGCCCACATATTCTCATGTTTACACAAATTAATCCAATTAAACATGTATACATAATTTCATAGCAAAACAGCCCACATATTCTCATGTTTACACATATTAATCCAATTAAACATGTATACATAATTTCATAGCAAAACAGTCCATTAATTCTTATATTTACACATAACAGTCGCAAATTGACATGTATACATAACTTCACAACAAAACAGTCCATTAATTCTTTCAAGTATACAGAGCAAGGCAGTAAACATATACATATACTTTTGCATGTTCAAATCTGTCCATGTATTACTCTAAGCATACGAAACAACCTCTTAAACTCAAGATTAAGCAAAACAGTTTAAATTTTACTACATACAGTTCCCAAAACAGTCCTCCATTACAGGTATACATATACACATACTCGAATCTGTTCTACAAGTTTTCCAAAGTTTTCAATTCAATTCCATACATTTACATACATAACCACATGCATCACAACAATTCTATTCATTCCATCATACATTAAGACCACTTTTATTTGAGTGTAGGAACAGCCCATAATCGACATAAAACAATCAAATTTCAGACCAAGCACGTTTTAATTTACCAACATATTAGCATGAAAACATGACATCCTTTTATGTGCCAAGAAATACATAGTATAAATTTTATTCTCTAACATTCTTAATAGCCAACGAATTCATGAAAATCTATAAGCAAAAGCTTAAATTAAAACTTAGATAAGGAGAAAGAAGAGTGATCACCTTTCTCTCAAATCTATTCGAACAAGAATGCTCAAGAAATGGCTAGTAGAAGGGAATTCATTGCCAGCTCTCTCTCATTTTAATTCTCTCCCTCTCACCCGTATATTGCTTCTGGTTCTTAGAGGATGAAGAAACAATTTAAGACAATTTCTCTTTGATAGCCAAATCCTCTCACCCATGTCCTCACTTAGGCTGCCATGTGTGTAAGTCCTTAAGCTTAAAATTACCTAGCATGCAATTAAAAAGGTTCCAAACAAATCGGTTTAGCCCATTCTAATTTGGTTACTCAATTATTCCAAATTTCAATTTGGACACTCTAATTAATCACTTCCATTTTGGCTGTCACAATTTCAAGTTCTTTCTTTCTTTTTTTTAAAAAAGTCCTTAGCTATTTATTTATCACTCCTAATGATCAATTTAATTAAATTGATATATAAACAAATTAGTAATATATTTCTAGGCTATAAATTGGGATATTACACCAAGATCTAGGTTCAAAGGGACAACCTAACTGCATAGACCTCTTCGGTCACAGTGAGGGTACATATCCCCAAGTTCATTCCTATGATGTAGACATTGATCAAAGTGGGATAGGCTAAGCAAAAGCTTTTTAATGACCATTGTCTGCTTCGGTGAGTTGAGCAACATAAGTCACCTATGTGAAAGTGGAGTGGGGCCGCTTCAAGGAGATTACTGGGCATAGTTTTTTCAAACTCTTGTAGAACCAGGCGATGTCCACAACCATATGGACATAGCCATGCGAACTAATACTCTTGTCAGAGAGGCAGTTGTGTGAAGTATATTATCGTTTACACAAACGACATAACAGTTCAAGGACATCACATATACTGGTTAGCCAGTAAAGTAAATATACTTTCACAAAGGAAGGTTCAAAGGAGGAAACCTGCCTATCCTATGCAGCTATCGATCGTAGAACCTATTACCACATCGAGTCAAAATGTTTTGATAAAACCATCAATTTCATTCATGTGGGGGGATTGTTGGAAAAAATGTGATGAATTAGTAAATTTGAGCCATATTTTCTATGGATAAATGTGGAGATTCGAATAGTGAATTTATTGGTTCATATTCTAATCTATAAAACCTTTACAATAGTATCTTATAAGCTCAAAACGGTTGAGTGATGGATGAGAAATTTATGTTTAAAGTAAGGTACTTGTGAATTGTGTAAGGAAAATAAAACCCCTTATCCCACATTGGTGGGATAACAAGCATGATAAGTGTTTAAATACACCAACCCATTTGCTAGTCATTGAATAACTAGGATGGAAACTATGTCTCGTGTGCAGGCGTAGGGGTGCGAATCGAAGCTTGTCGAACCTATTCGGGTTGGGGTACACCCACACAACGTAGGCAACGCAAATATGTAACACCCTTAACGTATACTCGTAGACCGAATATACATTAAAGATGTTACGAAATCATTGGAAGAAATCTTGACTTGTAATTTTTTTTTTCAAAATTTGATTTATAGTTTAACCGTCTCTTGGTTTTAAATTTAAAACTATGTCGTCTATGTGCAGCTAGTTTTGACCCTGAATTGGTTTACAAATTTATAATTGAATTATGGAAATATAATTCAGGGTGAGAACTACGTAAGCTGCCTAGACCTTTTCTTGATTTTAAAATTTTTACGCGATTAGGGCTAAACAACATTTTAACCAAACCAAAGATTTTGCTATTGTTAACAATTCATATTTCTAAACTTATCCATCCATAAAAGCATATAATTACGTTGTAAACTTATGTTGTAGACAGTTCAACTTTAAAATACTTGCATGCCCACTAGTCTATCAAATTATGGTAAAGACATACTTACTGAACTTATTATAGCAACTTGATTTTTCCCAAGTTTCTTCTCCACCTTGATAGACGATTTCGGAAAACCTACGTGTGACATAAGACACATGCTAAGTACAAACTTAGTGAGGCAGCTAAACTTATTTATTTTAAAAGCATGAAATAATGTAATAGAGTATGTCATATATAAAAGTGCATTTCGTTTTCTATAACATGGCAAGTATATCACAATGTACATATGTTATGTATCATAACTATCATATAAACCATGTTATCATTGTATAAAATATTCTCTATTATGGACATGCTTTCATCATGTAATCATGTACATATCATGTACTCTATTATGGTCATGCTCCTTTATGCCATCATTTGCATAACATGGATTCTATCATATACCATGTAACATTTCTATCTCGTATGTCATGTACTTCTCAGTCATGTAACATGTGACTTCTTTTTCATGTATCATGAAATCATGTAACATCTTTTTCATGTATCATGTAACGTCTGTATAATGAATCATGTAATATCTCTGTTATGTATCATCTCTCTCATATGAATCATGTATCATCATGCAGTCATTTGCATGCCCATGATCTACCATGTAATCATCTTGTTATGATTATCATTGTGTCTGGCTAGAGGCCCATCGAAACCCCTTAGCCTATCTGCACCGTAGTGCCTTGTAGAGTACGTACTCGAGATGACGCTCTTTGCTCCTCATATAAGGACGCTCTTTGCTCCTTATATTAAAAACACCTCGCTAGTGGCATTTGCACCCAAGGTGTATCTTGTTTCATTTTAATCTTTTAATTATCCAAATTTCATGTATGCGTAATGCATCATCATTTATGCAAACAATAATTCGTACCTGGTATTCCATTAAGCTTTCCATGTCGAGCAATGTATCATATCATGTATTATAGAGAAATGCAATGCCATCTGCAATGTAATGCAAACATTTAGAAATGCACTCACCTGAGCCATGTAATAGTATGGCTCGCTAAATTCTACTCGATCCTTTCATTTATAGTACCTCGAACTTCCCTTGATTTGAACTTAACTCCATAAATCACATAAATAAAATATTTGTTAGATTCCAATCTAACAATATCTTAGACATACTGTCCAATATATTCATTCAAATACAAAAATTTCCAAACGTTTTCTTTTCTTCCTTGTATTGTTCACAAACTCATTTTTGGTCCCTAGTGACCATTTTGATCTTCAAATAATTCATGCAAGCTTGCTAACCAATATTAGACATAAATTGTCTCAATTTCCATTTTTTGTCAATTTGCACTACCACCAAAGAAATATTTCTATAAAATAATCTACAACTCAGAATTTGACTCCGTTTGTTCTGAAAGAAACTAGATTCAACAAGATTTTCACCCGTATAAATTAATAGTCCAATTTCAAATCGTACAATTTATGACAAATTTTCAAAGTCAATTTCCAGTGCTAATTTCGGAACAGGCTGCTATATCGTTTTTTGACCTTTCACCACTTAAAAATTCATATCTTTTTACTCGGAACTTGAAATCAGTTTTCATTTGTTGAAAACGAAACTAGACGAATAAATCTTTACATCAGTATAAAATTCACCATTTAACCATTTTTATAGAATTTATGGTGAATTTTCAAACTTACTGCCAAATCTAGTTTTCTACACAACTTCCATAAATAACTTCAAACTTTATACTAATTTCTCCTTACTTTGCTATTTGTGGATATGGTCCCCTTACTTGATTCAAACCATTAGTGTATCATTTTCTTCATCAAATAATTATTCAAAAATAATTCTCTCTAATATTTCATTCTTTCCGAAATGGTCACTTAACTTTGACAATTTGTCAAAATGGTCACTAATTCGATTCAACACCGGCTTAACATTCTAACTTCAATTTCACATCTCCAACATCATTATTAACATTAATAAACTTCAAATTCTAAAAATTCATATTTGGCCCTTCAACTTTTAAACTTGTCGAATTGGTCCCTAAACAATTTAACTTAGGGTTTTGCTTCCAAACAACAATTCAAGCTTACTAGATCATTAATCCAACATCACAAACCCTAAGTTAAACTTGAACCCATAAACCCTTCATAATAAACGAAATATATAGGGTTTAATCCCAACTCAAAAACATGATTTTAACATCATAACAACTTAATTTCGACTTAAATTTCAACATAAAATCATAAAACTCAAAACCCCCCAATTTAGTCCATAAACCCTAATTTCTTTTCTTACAAAATTCTCATCAATCAAGCATGTTTTCCATGAATTATCTACACCAAAAGATAGAGCTTGAAGAGTAGAACAACTTTGTAGTTGAAGAGATTACCTGAAAACCGAGTTTCGGGGCTTGAATCGAGCTTGGAAAAATTTTCTCTTTCTTTCCCTAGCTCTCACATTCTTTGCTGGAAAAGATGAACATTTCACCATTATTTTACACATATAACTATTAAATGAATATTAAATTCATTTAATAGTGAAATTACAATTTTGCCCTTTTATCCAATGGTCGAGATTGATTTTATCATCAATCAAGGAAGGGCCAAGATTTAATCTTCCATTTCCTCTTTCCAAAATTACCCTTATAACTTTTTAAATATTTCAAAAATGCCATCCATGGCAAATGACCAATTTGCCTTCCAACTAAACTTTATTTACTCACATGTCTAAAAAATGTCATTCCATAAAAATTGAACTAAATTGGTTCCATTCTAACTAGCCTTCTTCCCAAAATATCATAAATTTTAATTTATGATATTTATTTGATCCAAATATTCGAATTTCATTCAATACGATTTCCAAATTTTCTTTCGTTGAGCTTTATTGCTTTATAGCCATTCCATTACAATTCAACTAAAATAATTCATTCCCAACCAGTTAATATACCTTAAATATTATTTTATAACTTTTTCATGGCTTATGGAATAGCCTCTAAAATTTCGATTCGATCCAGTCTCCCGATATTTGTAAAATACTTCTACTACGATTTTACCTTTTCCGAACTATCGGATCTATTCCAAAAATTCCATATTTCCATATTCGGGAAATAAACTCTATTATCTCATAAAAACTTCCTTCCCCAGAACTTAGATTGAATTTTCCTAACTCAGTCTACTATTCCGATAATTATCCAAAATCTTCATAGAATAAAATTTCTCTTAGAAATCCTTTATCGATAATCTATTCGAATATTATTTACTTTTACTGAGTCCAAAATATCGATTAGAAACACTTTTATGGGACCTTCCTGGAGGTCACCCATCCTAGTATTTCCCTGGCCTGAGCACGCTTCATAATTTTATTCGATCCAAATTCGATATCTTCTATTGTATCTTAATTCTCAAAACTGATATCAAGCTTCTTATTTCGATCAGATTTATCCTCATGCTGAATAAAATCACTTATTAGGAAAATTTACACTTTATTCCCCAAACTTTTCTAAAGTTTATACTTTTAACCCCAAAACTTTCAAAATTTACATTTCGGTCACTGGCCAAAATTTGGGATATTACAATTCCTCCCCCATAAGAAAATTCATCCTCGAATTTTCAATGTGTACCTGTTCCAAACATTTACGGATATTACTTCCCTATTTTCTTCTCAGCCTCCTAATTGGCTTCTTCGACCTTGTAATTTTTCCTCGAAACTTCAATCAATGAAATTTCTTATTCCTTAATTCTTTAATTCCATAAACCAATATTTCTAATAAACCCTCTTCATGTATCAAATCTAATTTCATCTCAATTTATTCAGGTGTGATGACATATAAATAATTCAGTCAATGCCCCCAAAATATAAGTACATATACTATAGATTTTTGCTTACTTCTAGAGATAAGACCCATTAATATACACTTGGTCCAACCCTTTCACGATTCTTTGAGGTATAACAGTTCTAGAGCCAAAATTTTCCCTTTTTGACCTATACAAATCATCATTCCTCGAATTTTCAACGTTTACCCGTTTCAAACAATTTCGGGTATTACTCCTACATTCTCTTTTCAGTTTCCCATATGACTTCTTCCACCTTATGATTTTTTTCCAAAGGACTTTAACCAATGGAATTTTCTTGTTTTTTAACTCTTTGACTTCATATGCCAAGATTTTCACTGATCGTAACGCTAGTTGATAAACTACTAGTTCAATTCCTTTTTTAGAATCTTGTATAGCCCAATAATTCTGGAACTAACATTTTCTTTTTGACTAAATGTAACACCTTCTTCTAAGGTGAAACCTTTTAAAACACTTTGTCCTTAACTTCGTACTTAACATCCTTCTCTTATTGTCTGCATAAGCCTTTTTGTCGATCCGTGGCAGCCTTGAGATTATATTAAATAATTATTACTTTATCATCTATTTCTCGTGTCAAATCAACCCCTCCAACTTTTGGGTTATACCAAACATTTCGATCCTATAGCTCAAACCAATAATGAGTTCGGCATATTCTTCCATACAGTATTTCAAATGGTGTCATCTTAATATTTGTCTAATAACTATTGTTACTGGTAATCTTATTACAAATTCCATTGTCACTCGTTCTCACTTCCATTGGGGAATAGAAATAGATTTAATCAATCCAGAAGATACTTGATGTTTGGATTTTACTTGTTAGCATGTCGAGCACTTCGTCATAAATTTCAAAATCGTCATTTTTTTCATTCCTAGCCACCAATACCGAGTCTTTAGATCTTAATACATTTTGCTACTTCTAGAGTACATAGTCAATGGACTAAGACAAACTTCAGTCAAAACTTCTTTCTTCAAATCACCATCATCAGAAAAGTAAGCTTTTTCTTGATAATATAAGCAACCATTTGACTTAATTTCATAGTCTTGTGTTTTTCTTGTTTCAACTTACTTCTTTTCTCTTCTTTTTATAATTTTTGAGCTGCCTTGATGCATAGATCACTACATTAATCTTCTTGAAATGATAATCTATAACTACATTGTAGTCTCTTAGGAACTCAACCTATCTTTATTACCATATGTTCAACTCTTTTTGCACCATTAGTTGTTTTAAACCTTTGTGGTCAGTGTAACTATGACACTTCTTACCATTCCAATGGAATACCTTTTTACGCTAGTTGAGTAAGTAGCAGAGTAATAGTAGATAAATTCTACACAAAACATTTGTAATATCCAGCTAATTTTCAAGAAAATCTGGACTTTAGAGACATTTTTCGGCGCCTCCTATTCAAGAATAGATTGTACTTCCTTGGAATTCAACTCTTATTCCTTCAGCCGATACTACATGTCTAAGGAAAATTACTTCTGACAACCAAAATTCATATCTAGAAAATCTTACATAAAGCTGATTATCTCTTAATGTTTGTAATACCACTCAAAAATGGTAATCATGTTCAGCTTTTATCATTAAGTATACCAGAATATTGTTCATGAAGACTACTACTACAAATTGGTCTAAGTAGTATTGGAATACCCTATTCATCAAATCCATGAATACAACATGGGCATTTGTAAGTCCAAATGGCATTACCTGGAATTCGTAATGTTCATAACGAGCCATAAATGTTGTCTTTGATACATCTTCTTCTTTGACCTTGAGTTGATAATAACCCGATCGAAGATCTATCTTTGAGAACACTATTGTACCTCTAAGCTGATCAAATAGATCTTAAATCCTTGGTAGTGGATACTTGTTCTTAATAGTTACTTTATTCAACTACCGGTAATCTATATATAATTGTAGAGAACCATATTTCTTCTCTACAAATAATATCGGAATACCCCATGGTGATACACTCGGTCAAGTGCAATCCCAGTCTAACAGTTCTTGCAATTGAGCTTTCAGCTTTCTTAGCTCAATTGACACCATCCTATATGGTGCTATCGTTACTGGTTCAGTTCTAAGATAGACATCAATCCCAAACTGTACCTCTTTATTCGGAGGTAATCCTAATAACTCATCCGAAAACACATTTGAAATTTTCCCACAATCGGGATGTCTTTAATCTTCTTGGGTGACATTTGTATAATCACCACATAAATTAAACATGCCTTACATCCATTTACTTAACAACCTCTAAGCTGTTTTCATAGAAATCACTGACTCTAAACAGTTAGTTTTTCCTTTCACATTTATTTCAGAACCATCGGGTTCTTCAAGCACTAACCTTTTTTTCCACATCATTTCCTTAACAGATACCAACTCTGTGGCATTAGACCACCAAATATAAATGTGTTCCCTTAGCAGGATACAACTTCTTCTAAGTTCTTAATATATATACAGTTTAATTTCTCTATAACATGACTTTAACATCTTTATGCCACAAATTGGCAATTATCGAACCACTTTCTCCATTAAATTTAGGAGTTCCTAACTTTTAAGCTCCTTAACAATCGACATCATGACTGATGTCGGCACAAGGGTCTTAATTCTATTAACCACAACCTTTAAAGCTCACTAAGGTTTCATATTTTTGTGCTAGAATTCTCTGCTATACAAGTGGCTCTACTGAGGTAAGAGCCATGGATGGAACATTCTGTATTTCATTACTTCTACTTTGGACCTCCTTTTGGTCTCAATTATCAGGTGTCTAACACAGTCCAACAATACTTGACATTACTTATTTCTACTATAACTTATTCATGTTATTGAGGAGCATAATCAAGTTACCCAACAATACGTCAGTAACATGACATCCTAAGGGCATGTATTTAACATCAAATCATATTAAACTTGGTTTAGCCTCCAGAATCAGCTAAACCTGTAGCTCTGATACCAATAAATGTAACACCCTTAACGTATACTCGTAGACCGAATATACATTAAAGATGTTACGAAATCATTGGAAGAAATCTTGACTTGTAATATTTTTTTCAAAATTTGATTTATAGTTTAACCCTTTCTTGGTTTTAAATTTAAAACTATGTCGTCTAGGTGCAGCTAGTTTTGACCCTGAATTGGTTTACAAATTTATAATTGAATTATTTAATATAATTCAGGGTGAGAACTACGTAAGCTGCCTAGACCTTTTCTTGATTTTAAAATTTCTACGCGATTAGGGCTAAACAACATTTTAACCAAACCAAAGATTTTGCTATTGTTAACAATTCATATTTCTAAACTTATCCATCCATAAAAGCATATAATTACGTTGTAAACTTATGTTGTAGACAGTTCAACTTTAAAATACTTATATGCCCATTAGTCTATCAAATTATGGTAAAGACGTACTTACTGAACTTATTATAGTAACTTGATTTTTCCCAAGTTTCTGCTCCTCCTTGATAGACGATTTCCTGAAAACCTATGTGTGACATAAGACACACGCTAAGTATGAACTTAGTGAGGCAACTAAACTTATTTATTTTAAAAACATGAAATAATGTAATATAGTATGTCATACATAAAAGTGCATTTAGTTTTCTATAACATGGCAAGTATATCACAATGTACATATGTTATCTATCATATAAATCATGTTATTATTGTATAAAATATTCTTTATTATGGACATGCTTTCATCATGATATCATTTACATATCATGTACTCTATCATGGTCATGCTTTTTTATGCCATCATTTGCATAACATGGATTCTATCACATATAATGTAACATTTCTATCTCGTGTGTCATGTACTTCTCAGTCAAGTAACACGTGACTTCTTTTTCATGTATCATGAAATCATGTAACATCTTTTTCATGTATCATGTAATGTCTGTATCATGAATCATGTAATATCTCTGTCATGTATCATCTCTATCATATGAATCATGTATCGTAATGCAGTCTTTTGCATGCTCATGATCTACCATGTAATCATCTTGTTATTATTATCATCGTGTCTGGCTAGAGGCCCATGGAAACCCCGTAGCCTATTTTCACCGTAGTGCCTTGTGGAGTACGTACTCGAGAAGACGCTCTTTGTTCCTCATATAAGGATGCTCTTTGTTCCTTATATTAAAAACACCTCGCTAGTGCCATTTGCACCCTAGGGTGTATCTTGTTTCATTTTAATCTTTTAATTATCCAAATTTCATGTATGCATAATGCATCATCATTTATGCAAACAATAATTCGTACATGGTATTCCATCAAGCTTGCCATGTCGAGCAATGTATCATATCATGTATTATAGAGAAATACAATGCCATCTTCAATGTAATACAAACATTTAGAAATACACTCACTTGGGCCATGTAATAGTATGCTTCACTAAATTCTACTCGATCATTTCATTTATAGTACCTCGAACTTCCCTTGATTCGAACTTAACTTCAGAAATCACATAAATAAAATATTTGTTAGATTCCAATCTAACAATGTCTTAGACATATTGTCCGATATATTCATTCAAATACAAAAATTTCCAAACGTCTTCTTTTCTTCCTTGTATTGTTCACAAACTCATTTTTGGTCCCTAATGACGATTTTGATCTTCAAATAATTCCTCCAAGCTTGCTAACCAATATTAGACACAAATTGTCTCAATTTCCATTTTCTGTCAATTTGACTCCGTTTGTTCTGAAAGAAACTAGATTCAACAAGCTTTTTACCTATATAAATTAATAGTCCAATTTCAACTCGTACAATTTATGACAAATTTTAAAAGTCAATTTCCAGTGCTAATTTCGGAACAGACTGCTATATTGTTTTTTGACCTTTCACCACTTAAAAATTCATATCTTTTTACTCGAAACTCGAAATCAGTTTCCGTTTGTTGAAAACGAAACTAGACAAATAAACCTTTACATCGATATAAAATTCACCATTTAACCATTTTTATAGAATTTATTGTGGATTTTCAAACTTACTGCCAAATCCAGTTTTCTACACAACTTCCATAAATAACTTCAAACTTTATACTAATTTCTCCTTAATTTGCTATTTGTCAATTTGGTCCCCTTACTTGATTCAAACCATTAATGTATCATTTTCTTCATCAAATAATTATTCAAAAATAATTCTCTCTAATATTTCTTTCTTTCCGAAATAGTCACTAAAATTGCAAAGATAAGGATTCAAGCTTCTTAAGTTTGCAATTTGGTCCTCAAATCGACATTACTATCTTAATTCAATCATTATAACTAAAATTCAGATTTAATCCTTCTCTAAAACCTTATTTCCGAATTGGTCACTTAACTTTGACAATTTGTCAAAATGGTCACTAATTCGATTCAACATCGGCTTAACATTCTAACTTCAATTTCACATCTCCAACATCATTAATAACATAAATAAACTTTAAATTCTAAAAATTCAGATTTGACCTTTCAAATTTTAAACTTGCCGAATTGGTCCCTAAACAATTTAACTTAGGGTTTTGCTTCCAAACAACAATTCAAGCTTACTAGATCATTAATCCAACATCACAAACCCTAAGTTAAACTTGAACCCATAAACCTTAATCATCTTCATAATAACCAAAATATATAGGGTTTAATCCCAACTCAAAAACATGATTTTAACATCATAACAACTTAATTTCGACTTAAATTTCAACATAGAATCATAAAATCTCAAAACCCCAATTTAGTTCATAAACCTAATTTATTTTCTTACAAAATTCTCATCAATCAAGCATGTTTTCCATGAATTATCTACACCAAAAGATAGAGCTTGAAGATTAGAACAACTTTGTAGTTGAAGAGATTACCTGAAAACCGAGTTTCGGGGCTTGAATCGAGTTTGAAAAATTTTCCCTTTCTTTCCCTAGATCTCACGTTCTTTGGTGGAAAAGATGAACATTTTTTCATCTTTTCACCATTATTTTTTACATATAACTATTAAATGAATATTAAATTCATTTAATAGTGAAATTATAATTTTGCCCTTTTTATCCAATGGTTGAGATTGATTTTATCATTAATCAAGGGCCAAGATTTAATCTTCCATTTCCTCTTTCCAAAATTGCCCTTATAAATTTTCAAAAATTTCAAAAATGCCATCCATGGCAAATGACCAATTGCCCTCCAAATAAACTTTATTTACTCACATGTCTAAAAATGCCATTCCATAAAAATTGAACTAAATTGGTTCCATTCTAACCAGCCTCCTTCCCAAAATATCATAAATTTTAATTTGTGATATTTATTCGATCCAAATATTTGAATTTCATTCAATACAATTTCCAAATTTTCTTTCTTTGAGCTTTATTGCTTTATAGCCATTCCATTACAATTCAAATAAAACAATTCATTCTCAACCAGTTAATATACCTTAAATATTATTTTATAACTTTTCCATGGCTTATGGAATAGCCTCTGAAATTTTGATTCGATCCGATCTCCCGATATTCGTAAAATATTTCTACTGCAATTTTACGTTTTTCGAACTATCAGATCTATTCCAAAAGTTTCATATTTCCATGTTCGGGAAATAAACTCTATTATCTCATAAAAACTTCCTTCCCCAGAACTTAGACTGAATTTTCCTAACTCAGTCTACTATTTCGATAATTATCGAAAATCTCCATAGAATAAAATTTCTCCTAGAAATCCTTTATAGCCTTAATAATTGAACTAACATTTTCTTTTGACTAAATGTAACACCTTCTTCTAAGGTGAAACCTTTTAAAACACTTTGTCCTTAACTTCGTAGACTTAATATCCTTCTTATTGTCCAACATAAGCCTTTTGTCGATCCGTGGCAGCCTTGAGATTATATTAAATAATTATTACTTTATCATCTATTTCTCTGTCAATCAACCCTCCAACTTTTGGGTTATACCAAACATTTCGATCCTATAGCTCAAACCAATAATGAGTTCGGCATATTCTTCCATACAGCATTTCAAATGGTGTCATCTTAATATTTGTCTAATAACTAATACATCGTAATCTTATTACAAATTCCATTGTCACTGGTTCTCACTTCCATTGGGGAATAGAAATAGATTTAATCAATCCAAGATACTTGATGTTTGGATTTTACTTGTTAGCATGTCGTTAATTTCATTACAAATTTCAAATTGTCATTTTTCATTCCTAGTCACTCAATACTGAGTCTTTAGATCTTGTACATTTTGCTACTTCTAGTACATAGTCAATGGACTATGACAAACTCTTTCTTCTTCACCATCATAAGTTAGTAAACTTTCTTGATAATATAAACAAACATTTCTTAATTTATAGTAAGTGTTTCTCTTGTTTTCTTTTACTTCTTTTCCTCACATCTTCTTTTTATAAGTTTTGAAATTTGCA
The DNA here is from genome assembly GCA_019671005.1 of Hibiscus mutabilis. NCBI lineage: Eukaryota > Viridiplantae > Streptophyta > Magnoliopsida > Malvales > Malvaceae > Hibiscus > Hibiscus mutabilis. Next base: position 15,678,776 of record CM033722.1, on the reverse strand, counting down.
TTGATGCATAGGTTGCTACATTAATCTTCTTGAAATGATGATCTATAACTACAGTAGTCTCTTAGGAACTCAACCTATCTTTATTACCATATGTTCAACTCTTTTTGCACCATTAGTTGTTTTAAACCTTGTGGTCAGTGTAACTATGATACTTCTTACCATTCCAATGGAATACCTTTTACGCTTAGTCAGCAAGAGTGCAGTAATAGTAGATAAATTCTACACAAAACATTTGTAATATCCACTAATTTTCAAGAAAACTGGACTTTAGAGACATTTTTCGCCGCCCTATTCAAGAATAGATTGTACTTCCTTGGAATTCAACTTCATTATTTAAATGCGATGCTACATGTCCAAGAAAGTACTTGATAACTAAAAAATTCATATTGAGGAAAACCTTACATAAGCTGCTTATCTCTTAATGTTTGTAATACTACTCAAAATGGTAATCATGTTCACCTTTTATCATTATATACTGTAATATTGTCTTGAAGACACACACAAATTGGTCTAAGTAGTATTGGAATACCCCTATTCATCAAATCCATGAATACAACATGGGCATTTAAGATGTCCAAATGGCATAATAAAAATTCTAATGCCCCATAACGCAGCCCCGAATACTATCTTTTGGTTCATCTTCTTTGACCCAAGTTGACAATAACCCGATCCAAGATCTATCTGAGAACATCAAGGTAATCCCTAAGCGATCAAATAGATATCTCTAATCCTTGGTAGTGGATAGTTGTTCTAATAGTTACTTTATTCAACCATCGGTAATTATATAATTGTAGAGTAACTCATTTTCAAATAATGTCTAGTACCCCACGGTGATACACTTCACAAGTGTAATCCTACCAGCGCTTCGTAATTGAGCTAACTTTCTAGATCACTGACACCATCCTTATGTGGTGCGTTATCGACATTAGCTCAATTCTAAGATAGATATCAACCCAAATTGTACCTCTCATCCCAGGTATCCAATAACTCATCCAAAACACATTTGAAATTTTTCTACAATTAGAATATTACTTTAATCTTCTTGGGTATATCGTATAATCACCACATAAATTAAACATGCCTTACATCCATTTACTTAACAACCTCTAAGCTGTTTTCATAGAAATCACCACTCTAAAATGTTTAGTTTTTCCTTTCACATTTATTCAACCATCGGGTTCTTCAAGCACTAACCTTTTTTCCACATCATTTCCTTTAACAGATAATTAACCTGTGGCATTGTAATTACCAAATACAAACGCTTTCCCAGTTGGTGATACAGCTTCTAATTTTTATATATAAGGAAGTTTTAATTTATGCATGACTTTACATCTTTATGCCAAATTGGCAATTATCGGACTACTTTCTTCATTAAATCTGTGAGCTCCTAACTTTAAGTTCTAACAATCACATCATGATCTGTCGGCACGCGGTCTTAATTCTATTAACCACAACCTTTAAAGCTCACTAAGGTTTCATATTTTTTGTGCATAGAATTCTTCATATATGGCTCTACCGAGGTAAGAGCCATGGATGGAACATTCAGATTTCTTATTACTTACTTTTGACCTCCTTTTGGTCTCAATTATCAAAAGCGCCTAACATGCCCAACAATACTTGACATTACTTATTTCTACTATAACTTATTCATGTTATTGAGGAGCATAACTGGGTTACCTAACACACAAGAAGGACATCCTAAGGGCATGTATTTAACATCAAATCATATATTAAACTTGGTTTAGCCTCCAGAATCACTAACTCGTAGCCTCCATACTACAATAAATGTAACACTTTTAATGGCTACTGCTGCACTGTAATATACACAAAGATGTTACGTAAACCATTAAAGAAAATTTGACTTTTATATATACTAATAATTTAACTTGTAGTTTAACCTTCTCGGTTTTAAACTTAAAACTATAATGTTTAGGTGTAAGCTAGTTTTGGACTCTAAATTGGTTTACAAAATTTATAATTATGAAATAAAATAAATATAATTCAGGTGAAAACTAAATGTTCACCAGACCCTTTCTTTGATTTTTTTTAAATTTTATGATTAGTGGCTAAACAACATTTTAAACTTATACAAAAGATTTTTCTATTGTTACACCAGATTTCTAAAACTTATCCATCCATAAAGCATATAATTACTGTAGATACTTAAAAATTAAAATATTTAAGAATGGCTGTTTAAATCCAGATCAGTTATGTAAAGGACGCTGTCACAAATCTTGTTGTAATTTATTCCAAAAGTTGCTCCTTCTCGATGACGGGTTTCAAGAACACGTATGGTTATAAGACAATATGTTCTGAACTTAATTGAAGGCAAGCAAATCTATTTATTTTAAAATTATGAAATAATGTAATACATTATGTCATAAATAAAAGTGCATTTTGTTTTTTCTCTATAACATGATGTACATATATTATATAAATGTACATATGTCATGTATTCTTTCATAGTCATGTTTCATTATGCAATCATTTGCATATCATGTACTCCTATATGAAGTATGCTTCTTTATACCATCATTTACATATAGATTATATCATATATCATATACTTGTTTATATCTGTTCATCCTTACTTCTCAGTCATGTGGCCTGTGACTTCTTTTTCATGTATCATGAAATCTATGCCAACATCTTTTTCTTTCATGTATCATGTAATCATGTAACGTCTGTATCATGAATCATGTAATATCTCATCATGTATTACTCTCTATCCATGTGGATCATGTCATCCATGCAGTCATTTGCATGCAATTAGTAGTCCAAATTCAACTCGTACGATTTATGACAAATTTTCAAAGTCAATTTCCAGTGCTAATTTCGGAACAGACTGCTATATTGTTTTCTGACCTTTCACCACTTAAAAATTCATATCTTTTTACTCGAAACTCGAAATCAGTTTTCGTTTGCTGGAAACAAAACTAGACGAATAAATCTTTACATCAGTATAAAATTTACCATTTAACTATTTTTGTAGAATTTATGGTGAATTTTTTAAATTTGCTGCCAAATCCAGTTTTCTACACAACTTCCATAAATAACTTCAAACTTTATACTAATTTCTCCTTACTTTGCTATTTGTCAATTTGGTCCCCTTACTTGATTCAAACCATTAATGTATCATTTTCTTCATCAAATAACTATTCAAAAATAATTCTCTCTATTTTTTCATTCTTTCTGAAATAGTCACTAGAAATGCAAAAATAAGGATTCAAGCTTCTTAACTTTGCAATTTAGTCCTCAAATCAACATTATTGTCTTAATTCCATCATTATAACTAAAATTCAGATTTAATCCTTCTCTAAAACCTTATTTCTGAATTGGTCACTTAACTTTGACAATTTTTCAAAATGGTCACTAATTCGATTCAACATCAGCTTAACATTATAACTTCAATTTCACATCTCCAACATCATTAATAACATAAATACACTTCAAATTCTAAAAATTCAGATTTGGTCCTTCAAATATTAAACTTGCCGAATTGGTCCCTAAACAATTTAACTTAGGGTTTTGCTTCCAAACAACAATTCAAGCTCACTAGATCATTAATCCAACATCACAAACCCTAAGTTAAACTTGAACCCATAAACCCTAATCATCTTCATAATAACCGAAATATATAGGGTTTAATCCCACTCAAAAACATGATTTTAACATCATAACAACTTAATTTCGACTTAAATTTCAACATAGAATCATAAAATCTCAAAACCTCCAATTTAGTCCATAAACCCTAATTTATTTTCTTACAAAATCCTCATCAATCAAGCATGTTTTCCATGAATTATCTACACCAAAAGATAGAGCTTGAAGAGCATAATCCAATAACTTATTTGAATTTTCCTAACTTCGGTCTACTATTTCGATAATTATCAAAAATCTTCATAGAATAAGATTTCTCTTAGAAATCCTTTATCGACAATCCATTCGAATATTCTTTAATTTAACTGAGTCCAAAGTATCGATTAGAAACACTTTTATGGGACCTTCCCGAAGGTCACCCATCATTGTATTTCTCTGGCCGCACGCTTAACAATTTCATTCGATCCAAATTTAGTACCTTTTTCTGCATCTTAATTCTTAAAACCGATATCAATGTACCTATTTTGATCCGATTCACTCTTATCTTGAATATTACTTAACTTATTTCGATCAAACAACCCATCCAAATTCTTCTAAGCACTTGAATATTCTTTACACCCTTTTTTAACTTGAATCAATTAAGAGAAATCCGGTTTTCTTCCATGCATACGTTATCAAATGACGCAATCTGATGCTTGTCTAATAACTATTGTTACTGGTAACCCTATTACAAATTCCATTGTCACTCATTCATTTCCATTAGGGAATAGAAATAAATGAATCATCTACGAGGTACTTGATATCTGCTTTACTTGTTGGCATGTCAAGCACTTTATCATAAATCTGAAATTTCCCTTTTCATTCCTGCACCACCAATACCAAGTTTTTAGATTTTAATACATTTTGCTACTTCGAGTACGTGGCGGACTATGACAAACTTCAGTCAAAACTTCTTTCTTCAAGTCACCATCCTTGATGAAAACTTTTTGTGATAATATAGCTACTACATTTGACTTTTTTTTTGTTCATAGTCATATGTGTTTTTCTTGTTTCAACTTACTTCTTTTCTCTTCTTTTTATAATTTTGAGCTGCCAGTGCATAGATCACACATTAATCTTCTTGAAATGATAATCTATAACTACATTGTAGTCTCTTAGGAACTCAACCTATCTTTATTACCATATGTTCAACTCTTTTTGCACCATTAGTTGTTTTAAACCTTTTGTGGTCGATTAACTATGACATATTTACCATTCAATGGAATATACCTTTTTACATTAGTTGAGTAAATGCTTGAGTAATAGTAGATAAATTCTACACAAAACATTTGTAATATCCACTAATTTTCAAGAAAATCTGGACTTTGAGACATTTTCCAGTAGCCTCATATTCAAGAATAGATTGTACTTCCTTGGAATTCAACTCTTATTCCTTGACGATCTTCATGTCTAAGGAAAATTACTTCGACAACCAAAGATTCCTTATCTAGAAAATCTTACATAAAGTGATTATCTCTTAATGTTTGTAATACCACTCAAAATGGTAATCATATTCAACTGTCATTAAGTATACAGAATATTGTTCATGAAGACTACTACTACAAATTGGTCTAAGTAGTATTGGAATACCCCTATTCATCAAATCCATGAATACAACATGGGCATTTGTAAGTCCAATGGCATTACAGGTCATCAATGTTCATAGCGAGCCATAAATGTTGTCTTTGATACATCTTCTTCTTTGACCTTGAGTTGATAATAACTGATCAGAATCTGTCTTTGGAGAGTGGCAAGCTTTTGCCCCTCTAGGCTAATCAAATAGATATTAAATCCTTGAGTAGTGGATACTTGTTCTTGTAGTTACTTTATTCCAAAGTACCAGTAATCTACCATAATTGAGAACCCTCTTTCTTTCTACAACAAATATCGGGAAGGGCCATGGTGATACATGGTGAGTTAAGTGCAATCCCAATTTAGCAATTCTTGCAATTGAGCCAGCTTTCTTAGCTCAATTTATACTCATCCTATATATGGTGCTATCGACATATCTTTTTCAAAATTTGATTTATAGTTTAACCGTCTCTTGGTTTTAAATTTAAAACTATGTCGTCTATGTGCAGCTAGTTTTGACCCTGAATTGGTTTACAAATTTATAATTGAATTATGGAAATATAATTCAGGGTGAGAACTACGTAAGCTGCCTAGACCTTTTCTTGATTTTAAAATTTTTACGCGATTAGGGCTAAACAACATTTTAACCAAACCAAAGATTTTGCTATTGTTAACAATTCATATTTCTAAACTTATCCATCCATAAAAGCATATAATTACGTTGTAAACTTATGTTGTAGACAGTTCAACTTTAAAATACTTGCATGCCCACTAGTCTATCAAATTATGGTAAAGACATACTTACTGAACTTATTATAGCAACTTGATTTTTCCCAAGTTTCTTCTCCACCTTGATAGACGATTTCCAGAAAACCTACGTGTGACATAAGACACATGCTAAGTACAAACTTAGTGAGGCAGCTAAACTTATTTATTTTAAAAGCATGAAATAATGTAATAGAGTATGTCATATATAAAAGTGCATTTCGTTTTCTATAACATGGCAAGTATATCACAATGTACATATGTTATGTATCATAACTATCATATAAACCATGTTATCATTGTATAAAATATTCTCTATTATGGACATGCTTTCATCATGTAATCATGTACATATCATGTACTCTATTATGGTCATGCTCCTTTATGCCATCATTTGCATAACATGGATTCTATCATATACCATGTAACATTTCTATCTCGTATGTCATGTACTTCTCAGTCATGTAACATGTGACTTCTTTTTCATGTATCATGAAATCATGTAACATCTTTTTCATGTATCATGTAACGTCAGTATAATGAATCATGTAATATCTCATTATGTATCATCTCTCTCATATGAATCATGTATCATCATGCAGTCATTTGCATGCCCATGATCTACCATGTAATCATCTTGTTATGATTATCATTGTGTCTCGGCTAGAGGCCCATCGAAACCCCTTAGCCTATCTCGCACTGTAGTGCCTTGTAGAGTACGTACTCGAGATGACGCGCTCTTTGCTCCTCATATAAGGACGCTCTTTGCTCCTTATATTAAAAACACCTCGCTAGTGGCATTTGCACCCCAAGGTGTATCTTGTTTCATTTTAATCTTTTAATTATCCAAATTTCATGTATGCGTAATGCATCATCATTTATGCAAACAATAATTCGTACCTGGTATTCCATTAAGCTTTCCATGTCGAGCAATGTATCATATCATGTATTATAGAGAAATGCAATGCCATCTGCAATGTAATGCAAACATTTAGAAATGCACTCACCTGAGCCATGTAATAGTATGGCTCGCTAAATTCTACTCGATCCTTTCATTTATAGTACCTCGAACTTCCCTTGATTTGAACTTAACTCCATAAATCACATAAATAAAATATTTGTTAGATTCCAATCTAACAATATCTTAGACATACTGTCCAATATATTCATTCAAATACAAAAATTTCCAAACGTTTTCTTTTCTTCCTTGTATTGTTCACAAACTCATTTTTGGTCCCTAGTGACCATTTTGATCTTCAAATAATTCATGCAAGCTTGCTAACCAATATTAGACATAAATTGTCTCAATTTCCATTTTTTGTCAATTTGCACTACCACCAAAGAAATATTTCTATAAAATAATCTACAACTCAGAATTTGACTCCGTTTGTTCTGAAAGAAACTAGATTCAACAAGATTTTCACCCGTATAAATTAATAGTCCAATTTCAAATCGTACAATTTATGACAAATTTTCAAAGTCAATTTCCAGTGCTAATTTCGGAACAGGCTGCTATATCATTTTTTGACCTTTCACCACTTAAAAATTCATATCTTTTTACTCGGAACTTGAAATCAGTTTTCATTTGTTGAAAACGAAACTAGACGAATAAATCTTTACATCAGTATAAAATTCACCATTTAACCATTTTTATAGAATTTATGGTGAATTTTCAAACTTACTGCCAAATCTAGTTTTCTACACAACTTCCATAAATAACTTCAAACTTTATACTAATTTCTCCTTACTTTGCTATTTGTGGATATGGTCCCCTTACTTGATTCAAACCATTAGTGTATCATTTTCTTCATCAAATAATTATTCAAAATAATTCTCTCTAATATTTCATTCTTTCCGAAATGGTCACTTAACTTTGACAATTTGTCAAAATGGTCACTAATTCGATTCAACACCGGCTTAACATTCTAACTTCAATTTCACATCTCCAACATCATTATTAACATTAATAAACTTCAAATTCTAAAAATTCATATTTGGCCCTTCAACTTTTAAACTTGTTTAATTGGTCCCTAAACAATTTAACTTAGGGTTTTGCTTCCAAACAACAATTCAAGCTTACTAGATCATTAATCCAACATCACAAACCCTAAGTTAAACTTGAACCCATAAACCCTTCATAATAAACGAAATATATAGGTTTAATCCCAACTCAAAAACATGATTTTAACATCATAACAACTTAATTTCGACTTAAATTTCAACATAAAATCATAAAACTCAAAACCCCCAATTTAGTCCACCATTCCATTACAATTCAACTAAAATAATTCATTCCCAACTGGTTACTATACCTTCAATATTATTTTATAACTTTTCCATGGCTTATGGATCAGCCTTTGAAATTTTGATTCGATCCGATCTCTCGATATTCGTAAAATACTTATACTGCGATTTTACCTTTTCTGAACTATCAGATTTATTCCAAAATTCCATATTTCTATATTCGGGAAAATAAACTCTATTATCTCATAAAAAATTCATTCCCCAGAACTTGGACTGAATTTTCCTAACTCAGTCTACTATTTCGATAATTATCGAAAATCTCCATAGAATAAAATTTCTCTTAGAAACCCTTTATCGATAATCCATTTGAATATTCTTTACTTTTACTGAGTCCAAAATATCGATTAGAAACACTTTTATGGGACCTTCCCGGAGGTCACCCATCCTAGTATTTCCCTGGCCTCAGCACGTTTAACAATTTTATTCGATCCAAATTCGATATCTTCTACTGTATCTTAATTCTCAAAACTAATATCAAGGTTCTATTTTCCATCAGATTTATCCTTATGCTGAATAAAATCACTTGTTGGGGAAATTTATACTTTAGTCCCCAAACTTTTCTAAAGTTTATACTTTAACCCCAAAGTTTGAGATATTACAACTCCTCCCCCTTAAGAAAATTCGAGGATGAATTTTCAATGTGTACCTATTCTAAACATTTACAGATATTACTTTCCTATTTTTTCTCAGCCTCCCAATTGGCTTCTTCGACCTTGTGATTTTTCCTCAAAACTTCAATCAATGAAATTTCTTATTCCTTAATTCTTCAATTCCATAAACCAATATTTCTACTAAACCCTCTTCATGTATCAAATTTAATTGCATCTCAATTTATTCAGGTGTGATGACATGTAAATAATTCAGTCAATGCCCCCAAAATATATGTACATATGCTATAGACTTTTGCTCACTTCTAGAGATAAGAGCCATTAATATACTCTTGGTCCAACCCTTTCACGATTCTTTGAGGTATAACAGTTCTGGAACCAAGTTTTTCCCTTTTTGACCTATACAAATCATCATTCCTCGAATTTTCAACGTTTACCCATTTCAAACAATTTCGAGTATTACTCATGCATTCTCCTTTTAGTTTCTCATATGGGACTTTTTCCACCTTATGATTTTTTCCATAGGACTTTAACCAGTGGAATTTTCTTATTCTTTAACTCTTTGACTTCGCATGTCAAGATTTTCACTGATCGTAACGTCAGTTGATAAACTACTAGTTCAATTCCTTTTTAGAATCCTGTATAGCCCAATAATTCTAGAACTAACCTTTCCTTTTTGACAAAAACGTAACACCTTCTTGCAAGGTGAAACCTTTTAAAACACTTTGTCCTTAACTTCGTACTTAACATCCTTCTCTTATTGTCTGCATAAGCCTTTTTGTCAATCCGCGGCAGCCTTGAGATTATATTAATAATTATTACTTTATCCTTTATTCCTCATGTTAAATCAACCCCTCCAACTTTTGGGTTATACCAAACATTTCGATCTTGTAGCTCAAACCAATAATGAAGAGTTCGACATATTCTTCCATACAGTATTTCAAATGGTGTCATCTTAATATTTGTCTAATAACTATTGTTACTAGTAATCTTATTACAAATTCCATTGTCACTCGTTCTCGCTTCCATTGGGAATAGAAATAGGTTGAATCAATCCAGAAGATACTTGATGTTTGGCTTTTACTTGTTAGCATGTCGAGCACTTCGTCATAAATTTTGAAATTGTCCTTTTTTTCATTCCTAGCCACCAATACCGAGTCTTTAGATCTTAATACATTTTGCTACTTCTAGAGTACATAGTCAATGGACTAAGACAAACTTCTTTCTTCGAATCACCATCATCAGGAAAGTAAACTTTTTCTTGATAATATAAACAACCATTTGACTTAATTTCATAGTCCTATGTTTCTCTTGTTTCAACTTACTTCTTTTCCTCTATCTTCTTTTTATAAGTTTTGAGCTGCATTGATGCATAGGTTACTACATTAATCTTCTTGAAATGATAATCTATAACTACAATGTAGTCTCTTAGGAACTCAACCTATCTTTATTACTGTAGGTTCAACTCTTTTTGCACCATTAGCTGCTTTAAACCTTTGATATCAGTGTACTAGGACACTTCTTACCATTCCAATGGAATACCTTTTTACGCTAGTTGAGTAAGTAGCAGAGTAATAGTAGATAACTTCTACACAAAACATTTGCAATATCCAACTAATTTCTAAGAAACTCCGAACTTTAGAGACATTTTTTGGTGCCTCCTATTCAAGAATAGGTTGTACTTCCTTGGAATTCAACTCTTATTCCTTCAGACGATACTACATGTCTAAGGAAAATTACTTTTGACAACCAAAATTCATATCCAAAAAAATCTTACATAAAGCTGATTTTCTCTTAACGTTTGTAATACCACTCAAAAATGGTAATCATGTTCAGCTTTTATATTTAAGTATACAAGAATATTGTTCATGAAGACTACTACTACAAACTGGTCTAAGTAGTATTGGAATACCATATTCATCAAATCCATGAATACATCAGGGGCATTGGTAAGTCCAAATGGCATTACCGGGAATTCTTAATGTTGATAACGAGCCCTAAATGTTGTCTTTGATACATCTTCTTCTTTGACCTTGAGTTGATAATAACCCGATCGAAGATCTATCTTTGAGAACACTGTTGTACCTCTAAGCTGATCAAATATATCTTAAATCCTTGGTAGTGGATACTTGTTCTTAATAGTTACTTTATTCAACTACCGGTAATCTATACATAATTGTAGATAACCCTCTTTCTTCTCTACAAATAATACCAGAATACCCCATGGTGATATACTCGGTCAAGTGTAATCCCAGTCTAACAGTTCTTGCAATTGAGCTTTCAGCTTTCTTAGCTCAATTGACACCATCCTATATGGTGCTATCGATACTGGTTTAGTTCTAAGATAGACATCGATCCCAAACTGTACCTCTCTATCCGGAGGTAATTCTAATAACTCATCCGAAAACACATTTGAAATTTTCCCACAATCGGATATCTTTAATCTTTTTGGGTGACATTTGTATAATCACCACATAAATTAAAAACGCCTTACATCCATTTACTTAACAACCTCTAAGCTGTTGTCGTAGAAATCACTGACTCTAAACATTCAATTCTTTCTTTCACATTTTTTTTCAGAACCATCAGGTTCTTGAAGCACTAACCCTTTTTTTCCACATTACTTCCTTAACTGGTACTAACTTCGTGGCATTAGACCACTAAATATAAACGTGTTCCCTTAGCAGGATATAATTTCTTCTAACTTCTTAACATATATACAGTTTAATTTCTCTATAACATGACTTTAACATCTTTATGCCATAATTGGCAATTATCGGACCACTTTCTCCATTAAATTCAGGAGCACCTAACTTTTAAGCTCCTTAACAACCGACATCCTTACTTATGCCAGCACAAGGGTCTTAATTCTATTAACCACAACCTTTAATGCTCACTAAGGTTTCATATTTTTGTGCTAGAATTCTCTGTTATACAAGTGGCCCTACTGAGGTAAGAGCCAGGGATGGAACACTCTATATTTCATTACTTCTACTTTGGACCTCTTTTTGGTCTCAATTATCAGATGTCTAACACAGTCCAACAATACTTGACATTACTTATTTCTACTATAACTTATTAATGTTATTGAGGAGCATAATCAATAATCAAGTTGACATCTTAGGGGCATGTATTTAACATCAAACCATATTAAACTTGGTTTAGCCTCTAGAATCGGCTAAACCTATAGCTCTGATACCAATAAATGTAACACCCTTAACGTATACTCGTAGACCGAATATACATTAAAGATGTTATGAAATCATTGGAAGAAATCTTGACTTCTAAAAAAAAATTTCAAAATTTGATTTATAGTTTAACCCTTTCTTGGTTTTAAATTTAAACTATGTCATCTAGGTGCAGGTAGTTTTGACCCTGAATTGGTTTACAAATTTATAATTGAATTATTGAAATATTATTCAGGGTGAGAACTACGTAAGCTGCCTAGACCTTTTCTTAATTTTAAAATTTTTTAAGCAATTAGGGCTAAACAACATTTTAACCAAAGCAAAGATTTTGCTATTGTTAACAATTCATATTTCTAAACTTATCCATCCATAAAAGCATATAATTATGTTGTAAACTTATGCTATAAACTTTAAAATACTTACATGCCCACTAGTCTATCAAATTATGGTTGCTCTTTGTTCCTTATATTAAAAACACCTCGCTAGTGCCATTTGCACCCTAGGGTGTATCTTGTTTCATTTTAATCTTTTAATTATCCAAATTTCATGTATGCATAATGCATCATCATTTATGCAAACAATAATTCGTACATGGTATTCCATCAAGCTTGCCATGTCGAGCAATGTATCATATCATGTATTATAGAGAAATACAATGCCATCTTCAATGTAATACAAACATTTAGAAATACACTCACTTGGGCCATGTAATAGTATGCTTCACTAAATTCTACTCGATCATTTCATTTATAGTACCTCGAACTTCCCTTGATTCGAACTTAACTTCAGAAATCACATAAATAAAATATTTGTTAGATTCCAATCTAACAATGTCTTAGACATATTGTCCGATATATTCATTCAAATACAAAAATTTCCAAACGTCTTCTTTTCTTCCTTGTATTGTTCACAAACTCATTTTTGGTCCCTAATGACGATTTTGATCTTCAAATAATTCCTCCAAGCTTGCTAACCAATATTAGACACAAATTGTCTCAATTTCCATTTTTTCATCAATTTGACTCGTTTGTTCTGAAAGAAACTAGATTCAACAAGCTTTTTACCTATATAAATTAATAGTCCAATTTCAACTCGTACAATTTATGACAAATTTTAAAAGTCAATTTCGGTGCTAATTCGGAACATTTGCTATATTGTTTTTTGACCTTTCACCACTTAAAAATTCATATCTTTTTACTCGAAACTCGAAATCAGTTTCCGTTTGTTGAAAACGAAACTAGACAAATAAACCTTTACATCGATATAAAATTCACCATTTAACCATTTTTATAGAATTTATTGTGGATTTTCAAACTTACTGCCAAATCCAGTTTTCTACACAACTTCCATAAATAACTTCAAACTTTATACTAATTTCTCCTTAATTTGCTATTTGTCAATTTGGTCCCCTTACTTGATTCAAACCATTAATGTATCATTTTCTTCATCAAATAATTATTCAAAAATAATTCTCTCTAATATTTCTTTCTTTCCGAAATAGTCACTAAAATTGCAAAGATAAGGATTCAAGCTTCTTAAGTTTGCAATTTGGTCCTCAAATCGACATTACTATCTTAATTCAATCATTATAACTAAAATTCAGATTTAATCCTTCTCTAAAACCTTATTTCCGAATTGGTCACTTAACTTTGACAATTTGTCAAAATGGTCACTAATTCGATTCAACATCGCTTAACATTCTAACTTCAATTTCACATCTCCAACATCATTAATAACATAAATAAACTTTAAATTCTAAAAATTCAGATTTGACCTTTCAAATTTTAAACTTGCCGAATTGGTCCCTAAACAATTTAACTTAGGGTTTTGCTTCCAAACAACAATTCAAGCTTACTAGATCATTAATCCAACATCACAAACCCTAAGTTAAACTTGAACCCATAAACCTTAATCATCTTCATAATAACCAAAATATATAGGGTTTAATCCCAACTCAAAAACATGATTTTAACATCATAACAACTTAATTTCGACTTAAATTTCAACATAGAATCATAAAATCTCAAAACCCCCAATTTAGTTCATAAACCCTAATTTATTTTCTTACAAAATTCTCATCAATCAAGCATGTTTTCCATGAATTATCTACACCAAAAGATAGAGCTTGAAGATTAGAACAACTTTGTAGTTGAAGAGATTACCTGAAAACCGAGTTTCGGGGCTTGAATCGAGTTTGAAAAATTTTCCCTTTCTTTCCCTAGATCTCACGTTCTTTGGTGGAAAAGATGAACATTTTTTTTCATCTTTTCACCATTATTTTACACATATAACTATTAAATGAATATTAAATTCATTTAATAGTGAAATTATAATTTTGCCCTTTTTATCCAATGGTTGAGATTGATTTTATCATTAATCAAGGGCCAAGATTTAATCTTCCATTTCCTCTTTCCAAAATTGCCCTTATAAATTTTCAAAAATTTCAAAAATGCCATCCATGGCAAATGACCAATTTGCCCTCCAAATAAACTTTATTTACTCACATGTCTAAAAAATGCCATTCCATAAAAATTGAACTAAATTGGTTCCATTCTAACCAGCCTCCTTCCCAAAATATCATAAATTTTAATTTGTGATATTTATTCGATCCAAATATTTGAATTTCATTCAATACAATTTCCAAATTTTCTTTCTTTGAGCTTTATTGCTTTATAGCCATTCCATTACAATTCAAATAAAACAATTCATTCTCAACCAGTTAATATACCTTAAATATTATTTTATAACTTTTCCATGGCTTATGGAATAGCCTCTGAAATTTTGATTCGATCCGATCTCCCGATATTCGTAAAATATTTCTACTGCAATTTTACGTTTTTCGAACTATCAGATCTATTCCAAAAGTTTCATATTTCCATGTTCGGGAAATAAACTCTATTATCTCATAAAAACTTCCTTCCCCAGAACTTAGACTGAATTTTCCTAACTCAGTCTACTATTTCGATAATTATCGAAAATCTCCATAGAATAAAATTTCTCCTAGAAATCCTTTATCGATAATCCATGCGAATATTCTTTACTTTTACTGAGTCCAAAATATCGATTAGAAACACTTTTATGGGACATTCCCGGAGGTCACCCATCCTAGTATTTCCCTAGTCTGAGCACGCTTAACAATTTTATTGAATCCAAATTCGATATCTTCTACTGTATCTTAATTCTCAAAACTGATATCAAGGTTCTTATTTCGATCAGATTTATCCTTATGCTGAATAAAATCACTTATTAGGGAAATTTATACTTTAGTCCCCAAACTTTTCTAAAGTTTATACTTTTAACCCTAAAACTTTTAAAATTTACATTTCGATCACTGGCCAAAATTTGGGATATTACAAAATATCCATACCGGTCGGGCCCTTCAGGAACATGCAGATATTTTACCCACTTCAAATTAATATTTTTCTTAAATATGGTATATCTTTTTAAATATTCTAAATTTAAAAGAATAATTTATGGTTTCCTTAAATTCGAATATTAAAGAGGTAACAGCTACAGTTCACGAAAATATATCCGTTTAAATATGGTATTAAATGATAATTTTTGAATTGAATCAGACAGAGGATTAATGACCATTAATTAAAAATATTTTGATTTCCATGTTTTTCCTCCTCCGATCCCCTATAAATATTGTGTCTACTTCAAGGTTTAGACACAACTCGAAAACCTTTTCATGATAGGCAAAGTCAAGAGAATAGTTCGTGATCTCTACAGTCGTACTACTGTTAAAAATCATTCAGTTGTTGTATTCTGGGAGACCGACGACCGTCGAACTCAAGTACTCTAGGTGGTCAAAATTTGTCTTAAAAAATTGCGTAGCTATAGGCCTCAACACATTTCCTACGGTTTTTCCATTTGAATCAAGAGTTTGTTTCTCTCATTTTTGTATTTCTCTTATTTAAATAATATTTATTTTTCTTTTTAATCGTCTTGGATTTTTTATATGTAACACCAATAACTCATTATTGTAAGCTAACATTCTCATTAATCACATTATATCTACTCTTGCTTTTTATCGCGGTTGTGCGCTAATATGCCATGCGCGTGCCTGGATTTTCATAAGTTCTCTAGATGCTTTGCCATAAATCTCATAGAAGCGGCCCCACTTCATACTTATATAGGTCAAGCCATCAAGTGTATTCTGCAGGTCAATACACCACCTATAAAGGCTATAAACTTGATTAAGAGTTCTACTCGCCTTCACCATCCTTGCTATTTTTAGCACTATTTACACCATAGAAAAGGGGAAAAAATGTAGTGCTTTCTCCACAAGATCAATCAATGACTTGTTATTACCCATATGAACCTTCTTCATGGGATCGCCAATCACAAAAGTTGGGTTATCATCATTATTAATTTCTTATATTGGCATAAGTCCCTTTCCCCTTGATGTTTCACATACTAATTTTATCCCCAGGGGTTTAGTTGAATGATTTGGCCAAAATCATTTCTAACTTCACATAATCAATTGATATCACTTCATCTTTTTGCAGCTGCTTTATTACTTCATGTCATTAGAAAAATATGTCTATTTTAACCATTGAAAGTTTTTATTCTTTACAATGTCTATTGCTATTTGGCAATCACAATGCATGGACACTAAATCTATCATTTTGTGCCTAATAAAATATAAGCTAAGGGATTTTTTCAACAACTCAACTTCAATATACATGCTAAGAGATTTTTCTACCACTTAGCTTTATTATTCAAGCTAAGAAGTTTTTCTACCACTTAACTTCATTATGCAAGCTAAGAAGTTTTTCTACCACTTAGCTTTATTGCACAGGCTAAGAAATTTTTCTATCACTTAGCTTTATTTTTAACCAACTCTATAGCAATGAATTCAGACTTTATAGTAAATTTTCTATAAATGTCTGTTTGGATAATTTTCAAGATATGTTATACCTCTAAAGGTGAATACATAACCACTAGTAGATCTAGTCTCATATGAATAAGATATTTAATTATCATTATTGTATCCTTCTAATACAGTGGGTATTCCAAAAGTATATCATAACTCATGATATCCTTTTGATATCTCGTTAACTTTGCTACAACAACTTAACAATAATGATTTAAGTTGTGTGTATATTAGCTCAATTGAAAAATATCATGTGTAATCTTAGGTCTAGTAAAATTCATCAAGTGCATCAAAATTTTAATAATTTTGTACATACTTGGATTGGACAACATGATCACATGTATCTTTCCTCATTTGAATATTAGCATCATAAGAGGTATTCACAGGTTTGGTATCAATATATCCAAACTTCTTAAAAGAATATTCAACATCATGTTCTTGTGATAGCATATTACTACCACATTTCCTTATGATTTAAATACTCAATATGACATTTGCTTGATTCATGTCTTTCATATCGAATTTTGAAGCAAGATACCTCTCAATCTCACGAAATAATTACTAAGATAAGCATGTAATCAATATATAAAAAAATAATCACATGTTTGGTACAAACAAAAAATTATCAAGATAAACATGCTATTAACACAAACAAATAATCACTCATGTTTTCAATTATCAATTTTAAATAGATTATTCATTTAATACTTGATTGAACTTCTCATTCCACTATTTTGAAAGATTGTTTCAAGATATATAATGATTTGAGAAATTTATAAATTTTAATTTCATGACCTGATTCAAGCCATTCTTTGGGTTGTTCAATATAAACTTTTAAGTAACCAAAAACATGATTTTAACATACATTTGGCTGATAAAATAAAATTGTGTTGAAACTGGAGCAAAAAAATTCAATGAAGAAATTCTCGTAAACGAAGGGCAAAAATATCAAAACAATCTATATTGTTTTAAGTAAAACATTTTGTAATATATATATTTTATATAATCATCTGTCTTAAAATTTCCTTGTAAAAAGAATTTATTTGCAAACGATAAGTTTTATTTTATGAAGTAAACAACTAATTTACTAATATTATAAAATAAGTTGTGTTCAACAATAACCATTTTTCTTCTAAAGAAAAGCATCGTAAGAAGAAATTATTCTAGAAATTTGAATATTTTCAGCCAAGTACACATAAAAATAATATTTTCAAAGAGTTTTACAGTTCTAGATCATTTAGATCTTTTCAAATCATTATGTTCACAATCAAGTTTTAAGCAGTTTGAATCATAGATGAATTAGAAGAAACAATCGTGCAATCTAATGATCTATTTTCTTTACACTACAACATTACATAAGAGAAGATAGATCACATATTATGATTTTTTTACTATAATCATTAAGAAAAATAAATATTTTTTTGTCTTAGCCATCTCTTTTTCATCTTTTATTTAAGAGTTTTTACTTATGTTTAATACTCAAGAAGATTTTCAAAGGGTTCATCTTAGTATATCTCGAAAACACATCAATAAAAATAACATTTTAGCCATTATTTGTTCAATAATTTTATTTCAATTAAATATGTTATTATCCAAAGCATAAAGCATATATGCAACAATGTGAACATACAATCAAATACTTTAGAGTCAATTATCTTTCCTTGCGAACTAGAAGCATAAATTTGACAACACCCCCACACTTTAAAATATTCTAAGAACATGTAACTTCTATAAATTTAAGGTGTGTCTAATCATTTTCACATAGAAAATCCAACATATACATTTTACAAGTTATGTTATTATTAGCATGCCAAATCAATCATAACAACAAAATTTCTCACATTAGCATGTTACATAGATCATCATGATATCTTAATCAGACAAAAAATATAATTAGCAGGCATAATAGTTTTGAATAAACATGTTACAAAACCCACATTTGAAAACAACTTAGGCTAAGATTTTTTTTATTTAACTTTGAATAATATCTTACCTTTTCAAATACTAGTGCAGTTTCAAACGTTCTGATAGACATTTTCTTCTCCTTCCTCTACACGGGGTATGGCATAAATATGTGCCTACTAAAATCATTGTCTATCTTCCGCTCTTTTATATTAATAAAAATACTGACTTTGAGAAATGACCATAAAAATTATCTCATCGGCTTCAACCAAATTAAAACTTGGCTTAATAGAAATTTTTTCTTTTTCATTATTCCATCTGTTTCAACCAAAATAATATTTGACTTAACAGGATTAACGACATTTGTTTCAATCAAATTAATATCTGGCTTAACAAAATTAACTACATTTGTTTCACCCAAATAAATACTTGGCTTAACAGGATATTCATTTCTCATTGAAATTTCTGCACTAAGTTATGCAGTGGCCCAATGTGTCATCATAATTGAAGATAAAAATCATGGGTATAGTCAATGAATAATGCACCAGGTAGGTTCTTAGAAAGAGAGGTAGTGTACAAGATTCTCTTAAATATCAAGTCTTTGATAGGACCAATCTTACACATGCACTTTCACATTATCCCAACAATCAATTATGGAGTCTGCCACATATAAAATAATTTCTTTTTTTCTTTTTTTAAAAAATATTATTTTGGGTTTGTAACCAACTCTGATCATGCTTGAAGCTCAACTCGCAATATTTTGTAAGCATAAATATTAGTCATAAGATTTTTTTAATAATCCAACAAAATAGCATAGATAAACTAAAATTATTATTTAAAAGCATCCACAAAAGTTCATAGACAATATATACCTATTTTAGCAGTAGAGTTTGAACTATAATGCACAGACAACAACGCAACAATAAAGGGACACACAAGAGTACTGCACGGAAAGTGTAACAACAATAGCAACACCAACAAAAATCTTTGTTAAGAGATTATAGGTTTTTCGGTTTAAAGAGGAAACGAGTAAATATCCTTAAGATTGTAGGAAAAATATTTGGTTAAACCGAAAAAGGGGTTGAAAATAAGACTTGCTTGAGGCATGCACTAGACATTGTCCTTAAGGATATTTCACAGTGAAGCGTACCCTCCAAGATTCAACAAACACTTCTGCCGAAGCAGGCAACAGAAAGAGCAAAGAACCAATGAATGCTCAGCTTTAAAGCATGTTTAAAATGTGAGAAAAGAGAAGAAAATAAAAAGATGATTCTACTTTGAGATGATTGTTGAAAGCATATCTGCATGGTATTTTATAGTACTATGTATGCCCAAAAGGGTATCTAAAAATAGCCATTCGATAAGGGCAAATCTATCAAAAATAAAATAAATGGTTTAGAATAAGGATATTTTTATTTAAAATGAATGGTTTAGATTAATAAAAAAATAATGGTTAAAAATGAAAGATACTTTTATTTTAAAATGAATGGTTAAAAAATAATAAAAGTAGATCAGCCTCTAGTTCATGCACATGAAAAAATAGCCGATTTCAACTAAATTAGACTTCTGGACCAAACCTTATGTGTGCACAACCATCATCATATTTTTCTCTTACAAGCCCAACACCAAATCTTTCTATTTAAACTCAAAACAAATAATATAAAAAAGAGATGCGAGATTCTTTGAAATATATTAAATAATCTTATATTTTTACAACAAATGTCGACATGATGGAGTGAGTGGATGCGGTACATACGGTCTTAGATGTTAAATCTTTTGAAGTGAGGGGTGATTAGGGAGTGTTATTGCTTATATGGGTCGCGGTCTGAAGTTACAAGAACTATTATAGCTGATATAGTTGAATATAATGGTAGAAGTCGCAAAGTGAGGAGGTTTCAAAAATAGTTATGACTTTTTTGTTATTAAAAATGCATTAATTCAAGAATAAATAATAAACAATAAAATTAAGTATTGATTTATTATTAAACGAATAGAACAAAATATAAAACGATACAACATATGTAAAATTAACAAACTAATTTAACCAAGGTTGAAAACGTGTTGAGGCCTGCACGAACGCAGTTTTCTTAAGACAGATTTTCGGTCACTCCTATAGTGCTCGAGTTCTTTGGTCGTCTGTCTCCCAAGATACAACAACAGATGATCAGCCGCAGTTGCACTGCCATGGAGATCACGCGCTTACTCTTGCCTTCTCCTACCACCGAAAACAAATTTAGGAAAGCCCCACAGAGTAAACCATAGAAAAGTTCTATGATTTTCGTTGTGTTGAAATTAAAGGAATGTCGTGATATTTATAGGAGAGTGAGCTAGGTTAAATATGAAAATTATAATATTCTGAATTAATGGTCATTAACCATTTAACCAAATTAAGTCGGTAACAATATGTTAATATCATATTAAAACAAAATATTCTCGTGAACTGCACTTATTATCTTTTAATATTTGAATTTAAAGGAAACCATAAATTATCATTTTAAATTCAAAATATTCAAAAAGTATATCAATAATAAGGAAAAAATTTATTTGAAGTGGGTAGGTAAAATATCCTTAAATACATATAGGGCTTTATTAGACTAAACATTCATATCACCCACATCATGTAAGTGCACCGAAATCAAATAGATTCAACAAGCTTTGATCAATACTCCTTTATGCTTGTGCCCAAAGCACAATTTTCATTCAAATCATTCAATGACCACTAAGTGGGTAAGTGTATATAAACACTTCCCATTCAATTTATGCCATCAATGTGGGATAGGGGGTTTTCACTTCCTTATTCAATTCACAACTACTGTACTTTGAGCATAAATTTCTCATTCATCACTTAACTGTTTTGAGCATATGAAATACGTTGTAAAGGTCTGATGGAGTAGAATAAAATCTAATAAAATCATTATTCGAATCTCCACCTTTACACCTATTCGAAAAATGGCTCAAAATTACCATTTTTCTCACATTTTTCCTACATTTTTTCCTCCAAAGGAAAAGATATGCAACAAAGTAGCAAACTAAGCGAGATAGGGAACGACTAATGAAAAACTCTCTCAAGTCGCAGGGCATTGCAAATGGCTCACTATCAGATTTCGATTTTATGAATCGCAAAAGAATGATTTTGAGAAAAGCACGCGAGACACTTAATTTGGGAAGGTTGATAGGTGCGAAAACAGTTGGTAACGAGGAGGACATCGTGAGAGATTTAACGCGTATCATTGAGGCGCGAGAGAAGGGTCATTTGGTAATATTATTGCTTACTGTTTTGCTGGTGTTTTGTTCTGTTGTAAGATGCTCGTTTGATCATGGCTGATTTTTCTTTATCGTGTACGTTTTTTTTTACATTCCTTTTACTTGCCTTAGTGCAATGTTTTTATTACTTTGTGGCTTTTCCCAAGATGAATTTGCGGTGTGCAGCTTACATGGGGTCACAATTGATTTTGTTGAGCAAATTATATGACTGTCACGAGAAAGCTTCGAGGTGAGTTGATTTGTGATTGTTGGTTTCAATTGTGAGTGGTCCTTAAGTGGTGGTGATGAGATGGCTTAGGAGTTGCGACATAACATTGTTGTTGATGTTTTTGTTTAGGTGTTGTTATTTAGTTCTGTTAGGTTGTCGGGTTGTTATGGTGCGCTTTCTTTTCTCTTCCAATGTGGAGAGATTTTTTAACAAGACATAAATTTTTTTGTGTATGATTTTGGACTTTTTGCCTCCTTAATAAAGTCGTATACAATCTAAGCAAAAAAATATTATAAATTTATTTTAATTATTATTATATCGTAAATTGTATTATATTGTAATAAAAACATATACTAAACATAATGTAATTTTTAATAAAAATATAAGTCAAATATATGTTTTTTGAACTACTAAGAATGTTAATTATAATTTCATTGTTCTTACTTACTCATTGTTTTTGAAATATTTTTTTTTGCAAATACATTTAAATATTTTAAAAATACTTTTATTCAATATCATATCTTAACTTTGAGATTATTTATTTTTATTTTTACATTTTATTAAATTTAAATAAAACTTTACTAGTAATGGTAATTAATTTTAAGTAAAAATAATGTAATGAATTCATTTCAAGGTTAATCATCATACAAGTTTTTGTAAAAATAAACTTACTTAAATTTTGTGGTACTTTTTCCTCTCGTTTGGTACGATTTTTGCATACTTTAGTGAATGTTTGTTGCTCTTACAAAGATTCTTATGACGTTTATTTTATGACTTTAGTTTGTCAATGGTCATAGTTTGATCCCTTTTGGTGCTTGTTTGCCTATATAATCAGAACTGTGTAACAGAGCAATCTGCCTGATAGTTTGATTCATTTACCATGAGTTTTTTGGTGGATATAGTCTTCATTTTTCTCTTCTTTGGGTGCGTTGTATTTGTGACACTTTCTATTATTATTTTTTAATAAAAATGTAGTTGTCATTGCTAAAAAAGCTTAAATAGGTATTTCTCAAATTATAAGTTTAAGGGTTATTATTCCATGCATTGGCATTGAACATTTTTCCTTACTAGCATGGTTAATTTTAGTATAAAAACTAAAATCGTAAACTATAATTTTAAACCCCTAAATTCTAAATATTAACACATAAATCTTAAATTATAAACCCTATAACGTAACACATAAACTCTAAATTAAATTTCTATATATTAAATTAAATCCGCTTGTAGAAAATCAATTTTCTACCGCTAGCAAATAAAATATTTTCTCAAGTATAATTTACACTATTTTACCTAATCTTTTATAGGAAAAAACTTTAATACACAAGCCGTGTAAATTTTAGTTTACACGTGCCTTTTAGTTTTAAGAGTTAGGGTTTTAGTTTAAGGTTTAGGAGTTTAGGTTGTAGGGTTTAAAATTTAAGGTTAGTGTTTAAAATTTAGGGTTTAGAGTGTGGGGTTTAATTTTTTAGGATTAGGGTTAGAAATTTAATATTTAAGTTTCTATATTGTAAATACATTAGCTTGTGTAAAATTAATTTTACATAGACTGTGTATCAAAGTTTTACCCTATTTTATATTAAAAATAATTAAATAAGTAATCATTTTCAAAACCATTTAATCACTCATTTCCATTATGGCTACAAAATTAATTATATCGTCGTAGTTCATCACAAACAGTAATGGCACGTGTCAAACATCCGTAAAAAGAGGGTCTCCCCCACTTCCCGACTATACGACCTTCGTCTTTAAAATCCAGACGAAGAGCTCTTCTGTCGTAATTCCCTAATCCTCAAAATTATTAATAAAAAAACACTTACTGTTCTTCATGTTCAGGTACTTTTTCATTTATTTCTATTTTCATTTATCTAATTCTTTGTTTGAATTATTGTTTTGGATTTTCTTTTCTATTATGGGTCAGTGGTAGGGGGTATTATGTTTTTTTATATAAAAGAACATTTTGTTGATTTGCTTTTCCCTATATTTCAGTTGTAAAAGTCCCATTTTTGGGGGAGTTGATTGATTTTCTTGGAAAAAGTTTCAATTTTTCCAGGGTAACAAATATGGAAGTCTTTGAAAAGCCAACTGAAACCCTTTCCGGGGATAATTCTTTAGACCAAGATGCTAATGAGGGTTCTAAAGCTGCTGGGCTTACTGTGGAAAAGCCATGGGAAAATGGAAAGGGGGATTCTTGTATTGGTGAAGATGGTGAAGGACTTGAGGATTCTGAAATGAATGGGGTTTCTTCTTTGTTACAAATGAAAGAGAGTGTTAGGAACATTGGTGTTAATGGTAAGAGTGGTGAAGTGTTTGGCACTCTTTTAGGTGCTGTTGATCAAAGTAAAGAAATTGGTGTGGAAAATGTATTGCCAAATGGTGACGATGACGATGGAACTGCAAACTTTGATGAGAAAGATAATGGTGGTAAGATGATAATGAATGAAATTGATGACGACGATGGTGGTGGTGGTGGTGAGTTTTCTGCTGGTTATTTTGTATGGGGTAAGATTAAGAGTCATCCATGGTGGCCGGGACAGGTTTATAGTCTGACTGATGCATCGGATTATGCGGTGAAGCTTCGACAGAAGGGAAGACTCCTTGTTGCATACTTCGGCGATAGTTCATTTGCATGGTGCCATCCAACTCAATTGAAGCCTTTCGAAGAGAATTTTGAGGAGATGTTGAAGTTGAGTAGCTCTAAGAACTATGTCAATGCTGTATGGGCTTCCGTTGATGAAATTGGCAGACTTGTGGAGTCCAAGATGACTTGCTTGTGTGTTCCCAAGGAGAATTGTGTCGGACTCGACCGATCTTTGGCGGAGAATGCTGGGATAAAGAAAGGAGTTCTTGTGCCTGAAGGTGGAATTGAAAAGGTTTCAGTTGGCCTCTTTGAGCCAAAAGAAGTTCTTGATAGGTTGAAACAAATTTCACAAGCTGTTTCAGCTAGTAATTTGCTTGAATGTGCAGTGTTGAAGGGTTGGCTTTCGGCTTATAATCGATCAATAGGGCGCCCTCGAATGCCGATGTGCCATGAACTGCTGTTGATTCCGGACATTGAAGAAAATGTTAGAACTCTTGCGGTGGATATGAGTGATTATCGTGAGGCAGTGGGAAACCAAATCACAAGGACAGGGGGAAAAGATTGGATTTCGAGGCATCCGGAGATTTCAGAGGATGCAATGCATCACGGAAGGAAACAGAAAAGTATTGCTGAAATCTTAAAAGCTGATATAGGTGTTCAGGCTCATAAGGTAACAAAGTCCGCTAAACGAGCATCCTCATCTCGGAGGAAAAAGGTGAAAGGCAATGATAAAGCTAATGGTGATGGTGGCAGCAATTTGGGCTTTGTACCGAGAAAGGGAAAGGGAACTGAGCTTGCAGGATCTCATGCTGAAACTGATGTCATTGGAGCCAAGGAAGAAATGGGCAAGGGTTATTCGTCAAGAGGAAGGAAAATGAAGAGCAAACAAGGAAACCATAATAATGGTGATGATCGGGGCAAAGAAGATACCGATACTGTCTCGGCTAAAAGGAAAGTGACTGTGGGTCCTGGGATCAGCAGGAATGACTCTTTTTCAAGAGAAAGGAAGAAAAGCAAGTACTTATCTCCTCCTTACACAAGTTCAACTGGGAAGCTGAGGAAATCGGACATAGAAGATGAATCCATAGAGGTTTCCGATGACACCCGATTCCGAGAGAAAATGACTAAAGCTACTGGCAATCTTGTTTCAGGTGAAATGAATGAACTCCCTGAAGAAGTTCATGCAGATCAAGAAGCATCGAATGAATCAAGTTCTCTCACACCAAAACTATACCTTGACCGGGTAATTGATCTGGCAAAAGTTGAAATTCCTGCAAATGAAGTCTTAGTTGCAGTCCGGTCCATAGCTCTTAGTCCACAATACCAAAGGAAAAACTGCTCTTTTGAACTTACTGTGGAGTTTTTATCTGTATTCAGAAGCTCAGTTTACCAAGATGGATCTGACTACTTAATATATAATCAGTTCAAACGTCATAAAAAGAGAAAATCTCCAGACTTTTCGGCTGTATCATCAGGAAATGACCGATCTACTGCTGGCCAGATTCCCTCTGCACATAAATCCCATAAGAAAAAAGTTAGAAAGAATGAAGAAACAAAGATAGATCAATCCAAACCAGGGGAAACTACCAGGGCATCACTGAAGAAAACCCAGAAACCAAAGCCATATAAACTTAAACCGAAGCAAACTGCCAGAGCTGCAGTTTTGAAGAAAAATGATAAGAAGATTGATAGAAATGATTTACCTGCTGCTCTCTTTGTGACATTCGGCCCTGGATCCTCATTGCCTACGAAGGATGATCTTATCCGAATATACAGCAGGTACGGAGCGCTGGACATGGAGGACACTGATATGTTCTACAATAATTTTTGTGCCCGTGTTGTCTTCTTAAGAACCTCTGATGCGGAAGAAGCCTTCAGCAGTTCACAAAACGACAGTCCTTTCGGATCTGCCAATGTTAGTTTCCGGCTTCGACTTCACCAGGCTGGATCAGCTAAAAACCAGAAGGAAATACCAAGTGCCAAAAGGCCTTCTCCTCTAGCAGACGGAGTTGAAAGATCAACCAAATCTCCGGCACCCGGAAATTCGCAGCTTATAACCACATCAAGCAGAAGCTCGAGATGCTGACGTCGATGCTGGAGACATCAGATGAAAAGATGTCATCAGAGACTAAATCCAAGATACAAAGCGAGATAAAAGGGCTTTTGGAGGTGGTAAACACAATGGTTGAATCTTCATCTTAACCAAAATTGACTTCAGATTTAGGGTGTATGGGGTACGTAGAAGTTTATGTCATGTCATGGTTGTTACATTCATTTGAGTTAGGATCTTGTATGAAGTATAGTGGATAGTAGTAGTTTATAGCGACCATTTGCATCTGTTAAAATCACCACATGCTACATATAGCATAAACTACCCTAGTTGAATTACGTTTTCATGGATACAAATTCATTTACTTTTGAGCTGATTGGAACCAGATTTTTCTTTTAAATGTTGATTCTGCTTTAAAAAAAAACTTCCGTATGGTCTTCGTTGTATTGAAAATGAACTTGGTGAAACTAAAAGTAAAACTAGAAACAAAAACAAAAGAAATGGATGGGGAAGTAATTCAACCAAAGGCCTTTTTTGTCTACAACAAATAAATCCACGTCAAGGTATTTTAGCCAAAACAAAAGCAAACCATTTCTTATCAAATAGGAGCAGCTCCAGTTTCAAGTCTATTAACAGAATGTTCAAAGCAACAGCTGGAGAGGGGGTGTCAAAAATTTAGTCATCCACTGGGTCCTGAGGAGTTTCTTCTGATCTACGCTTGATTGTTACAACAGGGCACTCGGCATGCTTCACGCAGAACTCACTCACCGTTCCAACAAAAACCCTGGAGAAGCAAATATAAATCACCCCACAAGTTCAGTTCATCGACAAAAAAAGGTGAAAATCAAAGATTGGAGGCATCGGGTACTAAGCATACCGTTGGAAAGGACCGAGTCCTCTGCTACCCAGAACAAGAAGATCTGGTTGGATCCTCTTCACCTCGTGGCAGATCACTTCCTTCGGATCACCTTTCTTGATCCATGATTCACAAGCAACCTACAACCAGAAAAAATTATAATTTGGGGAAAGAAAACACAAGCAAAATGCAGTTTTTAATTGAAAATAGTAATTTGTTGAAGAATAAACATTACCCCAATGTCATGACACCTTGAGTAAAATGTGTTCTTTTCTTATTGAAAAATGAAAATTTATTGAAGAATGAACATTACCCCTATTTCATGGCATCTAGTTACAAAGAATTCAAGCAGATGAAGCCCTCTAGCCCTGTCCCTGTTCTTCATGTTCTTAAAATCTTCAGGAGAGGCATATATGCTGTCCATGTCATTGAAACCTTGTAGACAAACAAATAGAAATAAGTAGCCCATCGCATCAATGATATAGCATCGGTTGATTTTATAACAATCGAAGCTCAACGTATAACATACAAGATTTGCTACTCGAAACCAATTTTTCCATAGGAATTCATGTTTGAGGCTCAAAGCTTAGAAATTTGAAGCTTAGACAAGCCATTGCTGTACAAAAACACTGTATCTAAATTCAAGAAAATTCAATCTAAAAAATCTATCAATTCTACTTTATCCAGCTAACTTTGACACTGAAGTATGATTACTACTTTTGAAAAGAAAATGATTTTTCAAAGGTATACTTTAACATCATTATTCAATAAAAACCCTTTAGTTTCAATTACTATGACTGTGAATGAACTTGCTGATTTTCTAATTCTCAGTAACCAAACAAATAATTTTCTTAGCAATCAAATAGAATAACAAATTATTAAAGAAATAATCAATCAAATTAACATCTTTTGACCTCGAAAATCCGAAAATCAAAGTAATTTCAAATTCAAGCCGCGAATCAACAATCGCAGCCTCACACGCTCGACGAACCCTAACCAACAATAACCACGCGTGTATAGAAAACTCATCCTGTAAAATTCACTACATAAAGAGATAAGGAGGGGGGAACAAAAAGGAGATGGGGAGAAATCATCTTCGTCGGGAACTTGAACGTGGAGGAAGAGAAGTTTGAAACCGGAAGCGTTCGATCGAACGATCTTCTGAAGAGTCCACTCGAAAGCTCCTCTGCTACTGATCGAAGCGTGAGGGTAGCCTCTAATGGTAGACTCGTTCACAGCCACCATTATCCGCGTTACAGGTGCCTCACTTGTCGCCATATTGTCACCCACAACTCACTGAGTCACTCAATCACTTACTCGGTAACAGCTACAAACGTATAGCTTTACGAACTCTCTAGTTTATCGAGACCCGAAATACGCGGACGCGAGGGAGGTTAAATAGGAGGGTTGCGCAGTGCGCAGGAAGCGTATGATAGCAGCTACAAACGTATCCTAGCTATCCTGCGCCTTTGCCGTTATAATCCACCGCGGGATATTTGAAGGGGGTGGGGCGTCACCTGGCCAAAAATGGCGGGCCGTACTTTTTGTCGTTTTTGGGCAACTTATGAAATGACTGGAATGCCCATTCTACACTAAGGCCTTCACTATTGGACCATTTCGGATCACAAATGGGTTTGGGTTTACCTCAAAAGTTGCAAAGTTTGGACTTGGGAGGGTTTTAGACCTTATAACATTATAAATCCAATTGGGCCTTCCAAGTCTTCTTTTTCAATATTAAAAAATGTTTTTTTTATAACTATATGTATTTAATCTATTAGTAGACTCATTTAAATTAAGTATTGTAAAAGTTCACTAATTTAAAAATTCATTAAGAGGGAAACCCTCTAAATATAATTTACTCTATTTAAAAGTTATAACTATATGTAATTTACTCCAATATAAACTTGGTGTGAGATTCAAGGGAAAAGGAAAAAGCCAATAAGATTGAGGATTTAATGTTTTGTTGAAAAAAAATCAGGATTATACATCACAAACTTTGAAGTGCTTTATATTTTAGATAATTGTAATGTGTTGGTTGATTTATAGTCGTTTTCATAATTAATACGCTTGAATTTATTTAATTTATGTTGTGTAATATAATATTTGTGCGTAGCTTCCTTTGATTCATGTTGAGATGATAACAACATCGAGAAGAATCTTAGTTTAACTTTTACATATAATAATCGACTAATTATAGTGGACATGTATAGAATTTAATTATTACGTCTTAAATATTAAAGTATCGTTATACAAGGGTTTTAAATAATATTATAAAAATAAGTTTAATTGTATTTCATAATTAGTATCATTTGGATAAAATAGGATATAAATTGAGATATAATAAAATATAAATAAATAATAATGAAAGCTTGATATTATAAAATTAAATAAGATGTTACAAAAAATAAATGAATATAAGAATAATTTTAATCGTGTTGATGAACTAATAGTTGTTGTGATGATCAATCAACAATGAAGGTGGCCAAAAAGGGGTGAATTGGCAATATAAAAAGTTTGGAAGCAAAAGGAAATAGATAGACAAAGAGACACAATGATTTATTGTGGTTCAAGCTTCTAATAAGCTCTACATCCACTACCTTAGCTTCCTACTAAGGATTTTCAACAATTCACTATTGAATTCTTCCCATTTTCTAGGCTTATGAGGCAATCGTTACAATCGATCAAAGCTTTCTACCCAACGCTTGATCAAGATCACTCTTCTACAAGAAAGAAATTTGGCAAAATGAAATATCCTCACAAGGTAAATATTTGCCCAAATTACAAGAACACTCACCCCCAAACTTGAAATAAAGATTACAAAGGATTGCACAAGTTGAGCACAAGGATTTGACTTTTTGAGCACAAGGTTGGATTTTGCTTGAGTACTTGAATGTTGTTCAATGGAGTTTCATTAGTTGTTGTTGCTGCATTGGAGACTTGTATTTATACCCTCTTATTGAATTCTAGTTGTTTGGGTGGTTGAAGTCATTAATAGAGCCGTTGGGGACCATCTTTCCCGCAATAAATACAGTTTGGTGAGCAACCGTATCGGTACATGAATGCCCGTATCAATACCTGTAAGAACAAAAATATAGCCGTTGTGGAAAGCTTATCGATACGCGAGGTGTATTGAAATGATCACAATGTAAAACAAGGGGCGTATCGAAACGACAAGGCTGTATTGGTACGAGTTTTGCTCAATAGAATCTTGGATGAAAAAGTGTATCGGTACGCCTAGGGGCGTATCGGTACGGGTTAACCGAAATTTAAAGTTTGAGGATTCCAATAACTAAAACAATGGTCGAAAAATTTAATGCAAAGATCTTTGAAGATCTTGACAACCGTATCGGTACGGGGTTAACCGTATCGGTACATTTTGAAAATTCTTAAATCCTGATTTCAAACCGGTACGAGTATTAATTTCTTAAACCTAGATTTCAAACCATATCAAAACGGGTGTGAGCCGTATCGAAACGCTAAGCTTAAAACGCTTGCCTAGATGAATGTCGTATCGAAACGGGCTAAGCCGTATCGGTACGCTTTGCAAAAACAAATTCCAGTAGCTAAAAACCGTATCGAAATACCAAGGGGTGTATCGATACGCCTGGGCGTATTTGTGTATTTTTGGCTTGAAACACTTAGAAACTTTTCCTTGTCATTTTGTGAGACTTTTGAGTACTTAAAAATTTATTTTCTTTTACAAATTAGTCCTTAAACACTTTGTTATATCAAAATCAAACATAGGTTTTACAATCTCTCCCTTTTTGATAATACAAAACGAAAGTGAAAATTTTTAAGTATCTTTAGAAAACTCCTCCTTAATTTAAGGCTATAAATAAAAATTTACCTTTTTAAAACTTCTCCCCCTTTTTGTTAGATCAAAATCAATGTAATAGGGATAAAACAAGAACAACTTCAAGCAATTAAATAAAGCAACATAAGCATTTAACTTCAAATTATAGTTGAAGCAACATAGTTTAATCCAACTCAAATCCTAAAATAATATAAACCAAATACCAAAGCAAGAACAAAGCATAGGAGTTCATAAGAACATAAAAACATAGGTGCATAATAGTCCTAATATGATATGATATGTAATGCAAAATGCCTAAGAGTCCATTCCATCGTCTCCATCGTCTTCATCTTCTTCATCCTCATCCTCGTCAACATTTGTGGCTGGAGGTCTATGGGATTAACGCCATTCACCATGAAAGGCGTTAAGAGTGATGTCCATAGATTTTTGGCGATGTTCAATAGCCGTCACCCTTTTCCTCCAAGGATGTGAAGTGAGTGTCGATCGCGGCAAATCTGGAGTCCATGGTGGTGTGTAAATATGTGAACTTCTTATTGAGGAAATCCATGAGAGCATCATGATTTGGTTGGGCCAACGGAGCTTGTAGAATAGGAGCTTCTTTAGGAGCCACCACCGGATCGGGTTGTACACCACCCGAAAGGTCGGTGTTCTGAATCCATTCTCCATTATAGTAGGTAAACTTTGTACGACAGAGAGAACGCTCATCAATTAGATCCGTGATAGGTTCTGAAAGTTTGTATGAACAATCAATACCCATCTTGTGGAAGGTGTAACTCAAAGCCGTGCCATATGTGAAAGATGTAACCATGGTGGTGTGGCGATGTTGGACAAGAAAGACGATCTCAGAGAACATAATCTGAGCAAGGTTGGGTCGCTTCTCCTCACGAAAGCATCGAAGCCAAAAATCATCGACTTGGCGGATGGTAGAGTATTTCCCACCGGATGGACGAAACCACCAAGTGATCATGAGGTGTAATATGCGATCATGGGCATCAAGAACAGTCACCGAACCACTAAAGACATGTCCTAACTCACTCTCATCATCTATTCATGTATCCTCAAGACCCAAAAAATTTGCTAAAACACTTGAATCAATTTGAAATTTCTTACACATTAAGTAAGATTCAATTGCAATGACCAAAGTTCGTTTTTCGTTGTAAATACACCGAGTGTTGGAATAGAAGATCAAAACAAGATTTCTGTATAAAATCTCGGGTATACTTAAAAAACTCATAAATTTCCAATTGTGCATTAAATGAAGATATTTGAATTTAAATATTTCGGAGGATAAAAACGGGATTGAAGTAACACGTTCAGGGTGAATTTTGTAACTTTGGTATTCTTTAAAATATTCCATGGCGTCTGGAAATTGAGGTTCATTAAAACAGTTTTGATAAATGTGGGTAAGATTGCATCTATTACCAATATGACCAGGAAGAGGATGAGGAAGATTTGAACTAGAGGCAATATCCTTTCGTGCTCGTTTCTTAGATGCCATAATCTGAAAACAAAATCAAACCAAAAACAATGTATGCATAAATCAATACATTCGATCCAAAAAGTAATCCAATAATCAATGCATTGTTAAAAATTTATACAATATAGTTTAAAAACATATACAAGTATAAAAATAATTTTTGGTAAAATAAAACTTCAAAAAACAGTGTAAAAATATATTGTACAATTTTATATTCGAATCAAAAAGTTTTAGATTTAAAAAAACGTTTTACAAAAATATTGAAAACTATACTATATAGGTTCTAAATCTATGATTATAGTACAAAATCAGTGTATATATATGTACGAAAATTGGAAAGAAAACGTTAGGGTTTATACCTTGAAGTTGAGATTTAGGATGAATGAATAGATTTGGATGCACAAACTTGATGTTTTAGCCTGGGTTTGATGTAAAAACTAAAAGCCCTCAAGAATTTTGAAGATTGGTGTGAGAAAAAGTGAGGGATTGAGATGATTTTATAGAGGATTTTTGAGTTAGGGTTTTGAAATAAAGTTGGTATTTGAGTTAAAGTGAAAAACACTCATTTAATGCCTTTAAAATTGCCCAGCGTGAACGCGTATCGATACGCTAATGTGACTTGTCGAACCCAGTACCGAAATGCCTATACAGTCGTTTCGATATGCGACCCGTACCGGTACATGCAAACCTGTATCGAAATGATTGTAAGTGACCCGTATCGATACGAGGAACACCGTATCGATACGCATGTGCTAGAAATATCAATTTTAGTTGCTGGTTGCTCAAAAATTTGATTTTTAATCGAATCGAAATGTATGTGAATGATATGAGAACATCATGTATGAGCATAAATAGATGCATACTCCCCCTAGCAACAAGCATATATGTATATAGGAGCAAAAACACAAAAGCAATCAATCAAACAAATTTAAGCATATTTTTAAGACCAAAAGATGCTCTAAGGGTCAAGGAATGCTGGTTAAACCTAACTCTATCCTAAGAGACCAAAAACGCTCTTTGTCTAATGGTTTGGTAAAGATGTCCACTAATTGATTTGAGGTGTCTATATATTCTAGAACTACATCATTTTTTAAGACATGATCCATAACGAAATGATGTATTATTTCTATGTGCTTGGTTTTAGTGTTGGATGGAATTCTTAGTGAGACAAATGACACTAGTATTGTCACACCTAATGGGGATGGTACCTACATCAATTCCATAATCTAAGAGTTATTTCTTCATCCAAAGGACTTGAGCACAACAACTCCCTACGAATATATATCCGGCTTCGGTGGTAGATAATGCTACACTATTTTACTTCTTAGAAAACCAAGATATGAGCATACTACCTAGGAATTGACATGTACCAGAGGTACATTTTCTATCTATCTTACAACCCCCATAATCCGCATCCGAGAAGGCATGTAAGTTAAAAGAAGACTCTCTAGGATACCAAAGACCTAAACAAGGTGTATCTCTAAGGTACCTAAAGATTCTCTTAACGGCTATAAGATGTGATTCTCTAGGACTAGCTTGAAATCTAGCGCACAAGCAAACACTAAAGATAATGTCGAGTCTACTTGGGCTATGCTAAAGCAAAGATCCAATCGTAGAGCAATAAAGCTTTAAATCTACACACTTACCTCCTTCATCTTTGTCAAGCTTTGTGGAAGAACTCATTTGAGTGTCTTGAGGTTTCACATTCTCCAAGCCAAACTTCTTGAGCATGTTCTTAATGTACTTAGCTTGATTGATGAAGATGTCGTCCTTTCTTTGCTTAATTTGGAGCCCCAAAAAGAATGAAAGCTCCCCCATCATGCTCATCTCAAACTCACCTTGCATCAACTTAGCAAACTCTTGGCAAAACAATTCATTAGTAAAACCAAAAATTATGTCATCTACGTATATTTGAACTACTAATATATATTTGCCATTTCTTTTAATAAAGAGTGTAGCATCCACCTTTCCTCTTTCAAAACCTTTTTCAACTAAAAAACTTGATAGTCTTTCATACCAAGCTCTAGGAGCTTGTTTCAAACCATATAAAGTTTTTGTAAGTTTAAAAACATGGTTTGGGAAATTTGGATCTTCAAAACCCGGTGGTTGTTCTACATACACTTCTTCATTAATAAAACCATTTAAAAATGCACTTTTTACATCCATTTAAAAAAGCTTAAATTCGTGATAACATGCAAATGCTAAGAGCATCCTAATGGCTTCCATTCTAGCTACGGGAGCATAGGTTTCATCAAAATCGATTCCTTCTTCATGAGTGTAACCTTGAGCAACAAGTCTAGCCTTGTTTCTTACTATATTACCACTCTCATCTAGTTTGTTTCTAAAAACCCATTTAGTTCCTATAGTAGATTTATTACTAGGCCTATAAACTAATGTCCAAACTTGACTTCTCTCAAATTGGTTTAATTCCTCTTGCATGACCAATATCCAATAATAATCTTTTAATGCTTCTTCGATATTTTTAGGCTCAATGCATGAAAGAAATGCAACATTACAAACATTTTTAAGATAAAGTCTAGTGGTTACCCCTTTGGATGGATCACCCAAAATCTCACCACCTTTGACATAGTTATACTCCCTTGGGTAGCTCACTTACTTTTCCTCTAGATTCATGTCTCTCAAGGCTTCTAGAGGTGGATCTTGTGCTTCTTCCTCTTTGGTTGGAACTTCATCCACCTTTGATGTCAGTCCACCATCATTGGCTTCAAAAATCCCTACGTCATCATCATCACAAGAATATTTCCTCGGAAGGAGGTTATCATCGAAAATCACATGTATTGACTCTTCAAAAACTAAGGTCATTTTATTAAATACTCGATACGCTTTAGAGATTAAAAAGTATCCTAAGAAAATGGCTTCATCACTTTTAGCATCACATTTGCCAAGATTATCTTTTCCATTATTTAAAACAAAACATTTACAACCAAAAGGATGAAAATAGCTAATGTTAGGCTTTTTGGATTTTAAAATTTCATAAGGAGTTTTCTTTAAAATAGGCCTAATCATTACTCTATTTATGATTTAGCAAGCCGTATTAGTGGCTTCCGCCCAAAAATATTTTGGCAAATTATTTTCACAAAGCATGGTTCTAGCCATTTCCTCTAAAGTTTGATTTTTCCTTTCAACAACCCCATTTTGTTGAGGTGTTCTAGGGGCTAAAAAATTGTGGCTAATACCATTTGAGTTACAAAATCTTCAAAACCTAAATTTTGTAATTCGAGTACATGGTTACTCCGAATGTGAGAAATGGTTTGACCAAGGTCATTTTGAGTAATTTTTGAAAATGTGATGAATTTTTCTAAAGCCTCATCTTTGGTACTTAAGAATAAAACCCATGTGTATCTAGAGTAATCATCAACTAAAATATATGCATATGATTTTCCACCCAAGCTAGTAGTTCTAATAGGACCAAAGAGATCCATATGGATCAATTGTAAAACTCTACTAGTTGAAACATCATTAATAGGTTTGAAAGAAACTCGTTTATGTTTTCCTTTTGCACAAGCATCACAAATTTTATCATTTGAAAACTTTATTTTAGGCAAACCTCTAACTAGATCTTTTGAAACCAATTTTTCTAAAACATTCATGTTTGCATGTCCTATTTTTCTATGCCATAACCATGAATCATGTTCATCATTTGCAACAAAACATGCATTAGAAATATGAATTTCATCTAAATGCACCATGTATATGTTTTCTATGCGATGACCAAAGAGCACAATTTTATTTGTTTCAATGTTTAAAAGCTTGCAACCATTAGAATAAAAAAAACATTGAAACACTTGTCACATAATTGACTAATACTTAAAAGATTGTGTTTTAGACCGTTGACATACAAGACATTATCAATGAGAATGGATGAGTGATTACCAATGGAACCAATTCCTTCAATGTGGCCCTTGAAGTTGTCACCGAAAGTTACTACTCCTTCACTCTTTGGCTTTAGTTCCAAGAATCGACTCTTGTCTCCGATCATGTGTCTTGAGCATCCACTATCAAGTTACCATGAGTTTGCACTTGTAGCCTTGGCCTTGAAGCAATGCTCCCCCTACAAACATGGAATCAATTTTTGATTTTTGGTACCCAAATTTAGTTCTCAGAATCTTGGTTCCCTTAGGAATCCAAGAAGCAATCTCATTAACATTGTTAGAAGCAATAACGTTCTTAGGAATCCACAAACTTCTAACTTTCTTACCATAATAGGGCCTTGAGTACCCTCCATGTTTGTACCCACCAAAATTCCTTTTTACATGGTTGGGTTTTGAAGATTGCCCTTTTCCAAAACTTGGTTTCCCAACCTTGTTCAAGGAAGCTTTGAGATCATTTACCTCCTTGAGGTAATGATCTTTTAACTCAGAAAGAAGGTTATTTAGATCAATATTTTATTTTTCAAAATATTTTTGATTATTTAGTAAATCATTAACCTTCTCTTCAAGTTTCGAATTAGTCTTGATCAAAGAACCATTTTGATTTTTCAAATCGGAAATTATTTTCTTGTTTTTCAAAAGTGATTCTTTATATTTCAAAACCAATTCAACGTAAGCCTCTTGCAACTCATTATAATCCTCAAATAGTTCATCATAATAAAGATCATTAGATGAGTTAAAAGTTACCTTATGATCCTCTTCATAGGCCATGAGACAAAGGTTAGCAACTTCTTGCTCCTCATCACTTGAAGACTCTTCATCGCTCCAAGTGGCTACATGGGCCTTGTGCTTCTTTTTCTTCTAAAGCTCTGCTTCTTGAGTTGAGGACAATCAATTTTGATGTGTTCCGACTTCTTGCATTCGTAGCACACAATAGGATCCTTTTCTTCTTCCTTGCTTTTACTCTTGAAATCCTTTCTTCTATTGAACTTCCTTCTCCGGTTGGATCTCATGAGCCGAGTGAATCGTTTGGCTAGCATAGCCAACTCCTCATCTTCCTCCTCGCTTGAATCACTTTCTTCTTGTGAAACTTTGAGAGCAATTCCAAGTTTCTTCTTTTCTACTTCTTTCTTCTCAACCTTATTTTTTTCTTTTTTCTTCTCTTTTTCTCTTCCTTGCTTCATAATCTCATGAGTTAGGAGAGAACCCACAAGAGCATCGAGCTTTAAGGTCTTCAAGTCCTTTGCCTCGATGATGGCCGTCCTCTTCCCATCCCATGACTCGGGAAGAGGGTATAAGAGCTTCTGAACAAGCTTGTCTTTAGGGATGACTTCTCTGTATCCCTTGAGACTATTTACAATGACGAAGAAGCGATCGAACATCTTGGTGACTCTCTCATCGGGCTCCATCTTGAAATTTTCATAGCTTAGATTGAGAAGTCCAATCTTGGTCTCTTTAACATCATTGGTACCTTCATAGGTGGTCTATAGTTTGTCCCACACCTCTTTTTCACTCAAACATGAGGACATCTTCGCGTATTCGTCGGGTCCAAGTGCACAAAAGAGCATGTGCAAGGCCTTATCATTTATTTGCAACTTTTTTTTCTTCATCCGTCATTTTATGCTTGGCCTTGGGAACTTGTCTCTTTCCTTCTTGCTTTATTGGAATTGATGGTCCATCTTCGATCACATCCCATAGAAGATAATCATTGGATTTTATAAACAACATCATTCGGTTCTTCCAATACGAATAGTTGTCTCCATTGAAGAAGGGAGGTCTAGTGATGGATTGAGACTCGTACATGTTGCCAGAAGTAGAAGTCATGGCTTGTGTGTTGGTTGATTGAAACACCTTCTAGGATCGCCTCAACGGTGGTTAGACATTCGGTTGAGTGTGGCTCTAATACCAATTGTTGGGATGATCAATCAACAATGAAGGTGGCCAAGAGGGGGTGAATTGGCAATATAAAAAGTTTGGAAGCAAAAGGAAATAGATAGACAAAAGGACATAATGATTTATAGTGGTTCAAGCTTCTAACAAACTCTACATCCCCTACTAAGGATTTTCAACAATTCACTATTGAATCCTTCCCATTTTCTAGGCTTAGGAGGCAACTGCTACAATCGATCAAAGCTTGATCAATATCACTCTTTTACAAGAAAGAAATTTGGCAAAATGAAATATCCTCACAAGGTAAATATTTGCCCAAATTACAAGAACACTCAACCCCAAACTTGAAATAAAGATTACAAAGGATTGCACAAGTTGGGTACAAGGATTTGACTTTTTGAGCACATGGATTTTGCTTGAGTACTTGAATGTTGTTCAATGGAGTTTCATTAGCTGTTGTTGATGCATTGGAGACTTGTATTTATACCCTCTTATTGAATTCTAGCCGTTTGGGTGGTTGAAGTCATCAATAGAGCCGTTGGGGACCATCTTTCCCACAATAAATACAGTTTGGTGAGCAACCGTATCGGTACACGAAGGCCTGTATCGATACTTGTAAGAACAAAAATATAGCCGTTGTGGAAAGCGTATCGATACGCGGGAAGGCGTATCGAAATGATCATAGTGTAAAAACAAGGGCGTATCAAAACGGCAAGGCCGTATCGGTACGAGTTTTGCTCACTGGAATCTTAGATGAAAAAATTGTATCGGTACGCCTAGGGGTGTATCAGTACGGGTTAACCGAAAGTTTGAGGATTCCAATAACTGACAAGCAACGGTCGAAAAATTTAATGCAAAGATCTTTGAAGATCTTGACAAACCTTATCGGTACGAGATTAACCGTATCGATACGTTTTGAAATTTCTTAAATCATGATTTCAAACCGTATCGAAACGTGTGTGAGTTGTATCGTAACGCTAAGCTTAAAACGCTTGCCCAGATGAATGTCGTATCGAAACGGGCTAAGCCATATCGGTACGCTTTGCAAAAACAAATTTCAGTAGCTAAAAACCGTACCGAAACACCAAGGGGTGTATCGATACGCCTGAGCATATTTGTGTATTTTTGACTTGAGACACTTAAAAAAAATTTGGGTTTAAGTCTATAACTTTGGAAAACTTTTCCTTGTCATTTTGTGAGACTTTTGAGTACTTAAAAATTTATTTTCTTTTACAAATTAGTC
This sequence comes from Hibiscus mutabilis, assembly GCA_019671005.1. Taxonomy (NCBI): domain Eukaryota; kingdom Viridiplantae; phylum Streptophyta; class Magnoliopsida; order Malvales; family Malvaceae; genus Hibiscus; species Hibiscus mutabilis. The sequence continues at coordinate 15,638,649 of CM033722.1, read as the reverse complement.
CTTAAACACTTTGTTATATCAAAATTAAACATATGTTTTACAGTAGTGAAATTGAAATTTTAAGTAAAATATGATATAAATTGAGATATAATAGAATAGAATGATAATAATAATTAAATCTCACTGTTATAAAAAGAATGTTATAGCACATTAAGTCAAGGAATATAACGTAACGTGAATATATGAACTAGCAAAAGTATGTATAAAATCAATTATAAGGGTGCTTTACTAAATCGTTCTATATTCTGTATAAAACAAAATAGGTTGAGATGTAACGCATTTCGTTGTAGTCTAGTTGGTTAGGATATTTGGCTCTCATTCGAGAGACCCGGGCTCAAGTCATCCAAAAATATGCCTCTTAAGCTCGGTTTTTGGTTGCGTTTGGATGGCTAAACTAGTTTTTCTACCCAAGAAATTTCAGAAGCAACAAAAAACAGACAGCTTTTGAGTGTCAAAATCTTAGTTTGCTTCCCAAACTAACTTCTCAAACCTTGTTTTGCCAAAAGCTAGTTTTTCTAACTTTTACAAAATTTGATTTGTCCCAAACCAAAAAATTTTCACCTCAACTAAAAACAAAGCCTTAATTTTACTCTGGACCGTTTATAAAACAAGGAAACAGCAAACTGTGGGTGTTGCCATTTTTATATTTGAGCAATTAGGTGGTTCCTCTAGAATTTGAGCTGTCAATGTTTAAGTAATCATGTGTGTATGATCGATTGTTTGTATGAGTATATAATTAAGTTTAATTCGCAAGAATGAAAGTTAATTCAATGACTTTAATAATTACATCTTAATCAAACAAGATATTTTAGTCTCGGGTGATTTAAATCATAAAAGATTTAACTTTAACTGAACCTAACAACTGGTTTCAATGAATTTTAAATAATTAAATTTAACGTTCGTGAATTATTTTGGATAAAATATGATATAAGTATATAATAAAGTATAATATAAATAATAATTAAAGTGTGATGTTATAACACAAAAATAAAGGTATATAAAAATAATTATTTATAAAATGGTTTTTTTAACAAAATATAAAATATAGTTTTAATTGTACTAACAAATTAGTATTAAACTTGAAATTTTAAATAAAATGTGATATCAATTAATAAAATATTAATTCTTACACCCTAAGCTAAGTCCCGAAACCTTAAAATTAAGGCGCTTGCGCCAGTATATTGGATATAAATCCTAATTAAATCTCAATATTATAAAAAAATATGTTATAACACAAAAATAAAGGGAGATTTGGGGGAATATGGGAGTTGGAAATAAATTTTAGGAAAATAGAGAAGGTTGGGAAAATTTTTAGAATCTATGACAAAATCTACAGTAACACAAAAGTCGCCTTCTGCAGACGGTGACCAAAATTAGTTTATTTTTTTTGCACAGATAACTAAGCCAAGCACTTTTTTTCATTTAATAATAATAATTAAATATTCAAAATTGCCGTCTGCAGAAGACGACTTTTTGTGTTACTGTAGTTTTTGCCATAAATTCTAAAAATTTCCCCAACCTTCTCTATTTTCCTAAAATTTGTTTCCAACTCTCATATTCCCCCAAATTCGCCCAAAAATAAATGAATATTACATGAGCAAGCTAAAATTATTTGAAATTAATTAATTATTAATACATAAAAAAAGAATCTTATTTAAAATTCACGAACGTGAACACGTAATTTTTCTCTAATAGAAGGATTATTATTGGACAACTTTTGAAGTTTATTTAATTTAATAAATTTGTTTTTATTATATTAGGGGTTTGGATTTCGTTAGAAGAGACTTTATTTATTTCTTTGGTTATTATTTTATGTATTTACATAAAAAAATATTGTGTTTATTTAGGGATTTTAAATTATAAATTTAATTTTTTATTTGATCAAAGGTATTCACCATCGACAGCAGTAATTAATCCTTTCACCGTAGGTGCTCTCACTAAAAGGTAAACGGCTGGCCATGAAATGTACTCTATTCTCATGGGTAGAGATCTATAAATCCAAAACTTTAAACCATATAACAACATTAAAACACACGTGTAGAGTTTTTTTTACTACCAATACATGAGATAATAGTAATTTTATATATTTAAAAATTATTATTTTATACACTGAAAAATTAATTTAACAAGGGGGTACTTACTACTTAGATGATGTCAAGTGGCATCTTATTAAATTAAGTTCAGTTTTTTAGGAGATTTAAACCGCTTTTAATTTTACTATTCTTTAGGCATTTTTCATTTAAAGTAGGGTTCGTAAGGCCTGTTTAAGGGCTTGGACGCCTACCCCTCATAATATATAAGATTTGCTTATTATTGTTTTATAAATATTAAAGTTTTATTTTTTGGTAATATACATGTTCGTCTTGCGATTTATGTTTAAGTGCGAAATTGTCCCTCCCAACAATGTCGTCTCTAAGGTAACTCGTTTCCTCTTTTTGAGAGTGCAATGTGTGTGATAAAGGAACTCCACCGGCCCCTTTTATTATATTAGGTGGACAGGAAACCTAAAAAAACCAGAGATTATGAAATCTCAAGGGGTTTGGGGGCACAATTACGTGTGGGGAAAGATTAGCACCCACATCACGCCCGCAAAACGGCGCTTACTTGATCACTAATATTTTTCTTGGTAGCCCGGATGAGCTCGTGCAAAAATTAATGTAAAAATCCGTAAAGTTCTAAAAGTGACCCGAATTTGCTCACAGATGAGGAAACTCTGGTCAATTTTAGACGCAAAGAGATTAAGGCATTAATCCCTAAAATCTAAAAATATAGTATCGCATAAGAGTTTCGACCGTTCCCCAACTACTAGGGGAAGACCAAATTAACCCTACTTGAGAAGATATTCCGTTTTCATGATGCAGAAAAATCTGTTTTGCATGATGTTTTATTATGGCTTTATTAATTTCTAAACTTAGAATTTCAATTAATGAATATTTAGAGAAACTAATCTTAAAAGGTTTACTTAACAAATTTTAATTAAAAGCTATGTTAAATTATGTAAAGGAGTTACCGAGTTAATTTAAAAAAAATTATTATTAAAGGAAACCTAAATCTATGAGATTGATCACCTAACATATTTTACAACTTAAAACTAAATCTAAGATCTTAAAGGATATTTACTAGCACGTTTAGAGGAGTTAACCTAAAATGTATGAATTATCTTATAGAAGTATTTTTTATTAAAAGAAAGAAAGTAATATTAATTATTATGGGATCTATTATCTTAAAAAAATTATGTGTTAAATGACACAAAAAGATAAACAAATTAAGCAATACAATATACATGAATAAAACAAGCAAAAAGGGGTAAATTGCACTAAATAAAAATTAAAGAACCGAATTGAAATAAAAGGACTAGAGTAAAGAAATTGCAAATAGTGGGAGTAAAATCGCGAATTTGACGAAAAAAGGGCGCGGGTCAAGCTTAGGCGTGTGTCGATTTTGGGTCGGTTCGCGGGTCGAGTATAAAGGCCAAATTTCATAAACAAACCTCATTCCCCCCTTTTGGACGAATGGATCAAATGCACCCCCTTCAAATCCTCTGAAAACATTCAAGGGTGTTCTTCATGGATTGAAGAACACCACCGATCAAGCCTAGATTCCAGTGACGGCTCGTCGTGCCTTTTCGTGTCGGCCACCCTAGCTCAACATCTGCAGTGGTTTTTCGGCAATGCCTCCCTTTAATTTTGGCCCTCGATTATGATGGCGATGGAGGCTTGGCCCTCCGATGATGGCTCCCCCTCCAACGGTGGTAACCCACCTTTTTTTTATTCGAACTATATATATATATGTATAAAATAAAAAAAGAAAAGATATGGGTATAAAAATACCTCAAGAATTCGACTGAAAGTTGCTTGTATTGCTTGTAAAAAATTCGTGTGTTATAATGATGGATTCATGGCTTTTTATAGCCGATTACAATGTGTATAAACAAGGAATTGAAAACCCTAATATTATAGGGATTCTTGTTACCCGATTTGATGCAGATTCTTGCCCATGCTTGCTTGATCCGATTTGGTCCAATTTTTTCCATGTTTGGCCTATTCCTTTCCATATTTACTTGATTTGAATCTAAATTTCCTTCTTTTTTTATTTTGATTTGAATTTTAACCCACTTCTTTTGCTTGCATGTCATGGCCGGCCGAGAAATGAGTGAGCACGGTGGAGAACGATAATCGGTGGCGGTTACAGCCATGCGCGAGTGGTGATCCGAGTGAACTTGCTTTAAGCGATTCAAGTCGTTGGATCTCCTTTAGATTAGACGATGATTTGATGTGTGGTGTATAGAGATAGTATGCTAGTGTTTTGGGGAGCTTATCTGGACCGTTGGATCAAGGGATGATCCAACGACCGCGTGCTGGCTACGCATAAATAAGAGATCGTCCTTAGGGTTTTTAATTTTGGGATGAATTGGGCCAATTTTACATCGATCCTTTTAAATTGACTGTCACTTTTTTATTTTTTTGGGTTTATATATTTTTATATTTTATGGATTTAATATTTATATATATACAAAACCGAATAAAAAGGGCAGATAAAATAGATGACTACATCTTCCCCTCTTTGCTTATTCTGATAAAACGTGAATAAGGCAAAGACCAAAAGGTATTAGTTTTATCCGGCTGAGCTACGTGTTGAACACCACTTCTTCTAACTTGAGGTGATACGGAAATATGACTCTCATCCTTCGAATTCGAGGATACCAAGTCAGTAAGGTGATCTGCTCCTTCGAACCCGAGGAGAACAAATCAAGTGACGCTCTTTCAAAACTAAAGATAGGAAAAAATATGACTTTCATCCTTCGAACCCGGGGACACCAAGTCAGTAAGGTGATATGCTCCTTCGAACCCGAAGAGAACAAATCGAATGACACTCCTTCAAACCTGATGATAGTGCAGAAATATGACTATCATTCTTCGAACCCGAGAATACCTCTTCGAACTTGAGGAGAACAAATCAAATGACGCTTCTTGAAACCTAAGGATACCGTAAAAATATGACTCTCGTTATTTGAACCTAAATACACCAAGTCGATAGGGTGATCTGCTCATTTGAACCAGATGAGAACAAATCGAATGATGCTCCTTCAAACCTGAGGATAGCACAAAAATATAACTCTCACCCTTCGAACCTGAAGACACAAAGTCAGTAGGGTGACCCGCTCTTTCAAACTCTAGGAGAACAAATCGAATGACACTCCTTCAAATGGTGCGAAACACTGAGTTTGAAACTGATCATGTCTTTGCACCTCTTTGTATTATAGAAAATATTTGTTCTTTGCTTCTTTGCATCATAGAAAACATTTGATCTTTGCTCATAGAAAACATTTGATCCTTGTTTCTTTGCTTCATAGAAAATATTTGATCCTTACTTCTTTGCTCGCTCAATCAAGTAGTCTTGTACTTTTGGTTGGTAGTGTGATCTTTTCTAATCCCTCAAAGCTTCTTAAAAACGCTTTTGGATTGCTTGCATGGGAATCTTCGTAGCAAAGCTTATTTCCACTTTAAATGTCTTTGAATGGTTCTTAAGGAATCTCACCTCTTTGATCCGAGTAACTGTCCCAATCTGATGCCGTAATCTGCGCAAAGTTTATGCTTGTGTAAGTGATATGATTAGAGTCAGTATAATGAAATGCATCATAGTCCATGTACTTTTAAACCATATTTAGAATAATGTTCAAAAATCTTTTATGTCATATAAATGCAAATCCATTGGTTCCCATTTCAATATGCAAATGTAGGTGAAAGGGATGTAAGAGGAAAACTCTAGTATGTAAGGATTATTAATAGTGGCAAACATGAGGGTAATTACAAAGAAAGGTAATAAAGTGCCCAAATATCAAGGGACAAAGCTCCCTGAGTTAATCCTTTAGAAGTTCTTCCAAATGCAACCTTTGTTGAGAAGATTTCAAATACCCTAATGAAGACGTTGAGCAAAATATCAGTCTTTTGAGATAGTCACCTGCCATACACCTAAACTTCAAATATTCAAGCCGCCATTTGCAGGTTTTCTACTTGAATCCACCTTCGGTTTCAAGACGCCTTTTACGTGTTTTTATCTTGAACCCCCTTTTTATTTTTATTTCTCTTTTTCTTGACTCTAAAGCGCCCTTGCTAGTTTTCACTTTTAGACCCTTTTTATTATTTTTTTTCTCGAAACAGCCTTTTGGGTTTTCACTCTGGCTTTTTCCTTTTTCCTTTCTTCTTTTTCTTTTATCTTTTTTCTTCTTTCTTTTTCTCTCTCTTTTAGGCGTAGTATCATTTGACCGAATTTGAATTTATGGGGTTTTGTAATTCATCCTAATCCATTTCGGCTAAGATTAGAGCTCATTCAGAGAAAGCTTTTGCTATTACATAGGGCCCCTCCCAATTGGGTGTCCACTTCTTGGGATCTCTTTGGATTGGCAACATATTTTTCAGCACCAAGTCTATTTCTTAAAATTCTCCCGGGTGAACCTTCTTGTCACAGGCTCGCATCATCCTTTTTTGGTACATCTGACCATGGCATATCGCCTTCAATCTCTTTTCTTTAATTAGATTCAGTTGGTCGTAACGCGCCTAAATCCATTCAGCTTCATCCAATTCTACCTCTATTAAGATGCAAAGTGACAAGATTTCAACTTTAATGGGTAATATGACCTCCATACCATAGACCAAAGAAAATATCATTACCTCGGTAAATGTTCGCACAGTAGTTTGGTATGCATATAAGGTGAATGGTAACTTCTCATGCCAATCTTTTTAAGTGCCAGTCATCTTGGAGACTATCTTCTTAATATTCTTGTTCGTGGCTTCCACTGCCCCATTCATCTTTGGGCGATAGGTCACTGAGTTGTGATGGTTGATCTGGAATTGCTCAAAAACTATGGTTATCATCTTGTTGTTCAAATTTGAGGCATTATCGGTGATGATTCTTTCAGAAAGTCCATAATGGAAGATAATCTCATTTTTAAGGAACTTATAAACTGTTTATCTGGTGACGTCTGCGTAAGAAGCCGCTTCAACCCACTTAGTGAAATAGTTGATGGCTACTAGGATGAACCTATGTTTGTTTGACACCTTCGGGTGAATCTTTCCAATTACATCCATTCCTCACATCGAGAAAAACCACGTAGCTATCATCACATGGAGTGGTTGCGGCGGCGCATGTATTTTGTCAGCTTAGATCTGACACTTGTGACATTTTCGAGCATAATTGTTGCAGTCCCCTTCCATGGTAGACCAATAGTAACCAAGGCATATGATTCATCTAGACATGGTAAAAGCGCTAGGGTGGGTCACACAAACTCCCTCGTGAACATCTTCTAATATCAACTGGGCCTCTTTGGCATTCACTCACCGTAACAAGACTTGATCCTAGCTCTTTTTATATAAGATTTCTCTGTCGAGGACATATCCTACATCCATTCTCTAGATTATTTCCTTGTCATTCTCGGTTGCCTGAGGTGGGTATTCCTGGAGCTTGATGTTCTACAATATATCATGGTACCACGAGAGGTCATCTGCTTCATCTTCCTCATCATACCAATGTGCGGGCAAGTTAGAAATTTGTATTTGGACTAACATCATTCTGGCACCTTTACTTACTTTAAATGTCGAGGATAATATGGCAAGAGCATCTGCCATTTGATTATCTTCCCTGGGGAGGTATTTAAAAGTAACTTCCTTGAGTTCTTTAATTAATTCAAGGACCAATTTTCGATACTCGACCAGCTTTGAATCCTTCATTTCCCACTCTTCTCGAATTTGGTAGATGACTAAGGCAGAATCTCCGAAGACCCTTAGAGCCTTGATCTTTCTCTCTACTCTTGCTCATAATCCCATGATACAAGCCTCACATTCTGCCATATTATTGGTGCAAAATATTTTTCAAACAACTAGTAAAGGGATAATGATCACCTTCTGGCGAAACCAAGATTGCCCCAATGCTGCAGCCCAAGGCATTAGAAGCACAGTCAAAATTTAAGACTCACAAGTCAGTTGAGCTATTTTCTTCAGTTGTGATACACAGTAGGTCTTCATCGAGGAAACTGAAATCCAAGGCTTTATAATTTTTAGAGGCACGACTGGCCAAGAAATCTACTATAGCCTTTTATTTTACCACTTTCTGGCTGACATATTGAATGTCAAATTATGTTAATAACATCTACCATCGAGCCAATCTTCCTGACAGGGCAGACGCTTCCATCATAAATTTCAAGGGATCAAGTTTGGATATCAACCACGTGGTGTGGTACAATTGATACTACCCGAGCCTCTTGGATGCCCAAATTAGCGCACAACACATCTTTTCAATTGGTGGATACCTTGTCTCACAGTCAGTGAATTTCTTGCTTAAATAATAAATTACCCTTTACTTTTTCGGTCTCATCATGCTTACCTAGCACACAACCCATTGAGTTTTCGTATATGGTCAAGTACATAATTAGTGATCTTCCTGATACGGGCGGTACCAACACTTGTGGGTTTAACAATTGCTTCTTGATTTGCTCGAAGGCTATCTAACACTTTTTTTTATTTACAGGGTTATTCTTTCTAAGTAATCTGAACACCGGGCTACAATTTTTTGTTAGTTGGGAGATGAAGCGAGCAATATAATTAAATCTCCCTAAGAAACCACGGACCTCCTTTTGCGTTTAAGAGGGAAGAAGCTAATGGATTGCTCTTACCTTATTCGGGTGTATTTTAATTCCTCTCTTGCTTACGATAAAGCCCAAGAGTTTTCTTAACATCACTCTGAAGGTATATTTGGTTGGGTTGAGCTTTAGTTGGAACTTTCTCAACCTTTGGAAGAATTTCTCTAAATTCACAATGTGCTCTTCCTCCGTCCGGGATTTGGCAATCATGTCGTCCACATATACCTCAATTTCCTTGTGCATCATGAAATGGAATAGGTTCACCATGGTTCTTTAATAAGTTACCCTAGCATTTTTAGGCTGAAATGCATTACCTTGTAGCAGGAGGTACCTCACAGCGTCACAAATATGGTCTTTTTCATGTCTTCGGGACGCATCTTGATTTGGTTGTATCATGAGAAGCCATCCACGATTGAGAACATGGAGTGGCCGACTGTATTATCCACCAAAGTATCAATGTAAGGTAGAGGAAAATTTTACTTTGGGCTAGCCCAATTGAGATCCCTGTAATCGAAACTTTTTCATCCTTCTTTAGAACAGGGACAATATTGGCCTCTCATTCGGGATACCTAACATCTTGAAGGAATCCAGTGTCACATTAATTTTTCACTTCATCTCTTATTTTTAATAACATATCAGCCTTCATCCTTCGAAGTTTCTATAGTACGGGCTGGCACTCTGGCTTTTTATTTGACAAAGCAAGTCATCTAGAACATTACTGTAACACCCTTAACCTGAATGTCACATTTGGGCCCTAAGCCCAAATCTATTACCATAAAATTTTTCGTTTTCAAAGCCCAAATCATAACAATTCTAATAAATCATAAGTTCATTCATTTAAGAAATAGATGGAAATCCAAAGTATTTCAAAATAGTATAAGTGGAGCTCCAAAATACAAATATTAAAAATATTCAACTTAGACACTTAGTAAAAAATAAGAGTTACAATTATACATAAGGACCTACGAAATACGTAGCCCATTACATCTAAAAATTTTACTCAACAACAATAGTCAATGCTAAAATCCTAGCCTTGATGGTGCTCCTCCAAGCCACACATAACCTACTTACCTACGGACGAAAACAACGATTCCGAACGCTGAGCTAACCAAGCTCAGTGGATACACAACCACTCATGCATGCTTCATGCAAATCATAAATAAAGCAATACAATATGAAATGATATCATGGCAAGAAAACAATGGCGCTACCATTATCGCCTAAACACATGGCAAGCACGGATGTATGATCTCGCACACATCACGTATATATATGTTTTTAAATCCATACAGCATCACAAAGATAATTCAAACAATATTAAATGAGGCCCGCATCCACACAGCATCAGGATCCTACACTTTGAGTAAGACCTGCGTCCATATAGCATCAGGATCCTACACTTATAAGGATGAGGCCCGCGTCCACATAGCATCGGGATCCTTTATCTGTGCTCAGAATCTCCTATTAAGCACCTTCGAATGAGGCCCGCGTCCACATAGCATTGGGGTCCTCTATTGGGGAGTTTTTAAGGTGTTGCAACATATATTACTGGGTATCCAAATCCCACCACACAAGATTGACTCAACTACCTAGGCATCACATCCGCACATAGTAAGGACCCTAGTTACCACACAATATCAATTGATCCACCGAGGATCCTTGTGGGTTACTACCTTAAGCAATTCACCCAATATTTACCAACTTATTAACCATTTATTCCACTTACGGGGTTTAAACACTATTTTCTCAATTTTAGTGTTCATTTTATAACTTAAAAGACCCTTTAAGCCTTTTACCTCAAATTATAGAACCTTCAAACTCAAAGTCTAATTCCTTGGGCAGATTTCCCAGCGAGTATCGATACGCCCCTATAGGTATTGATACTCCTTTTTGAGTATTAATACCCGCTTTAGGTTCGAAAGATTTGATCCCAGCCCCGCATCGATACACCCTCCCCGCGTACCGAAACCCTATACCGGTACGTATACATTGCGTACGGAAACCACACTCGTATCGAAACTCCCATTGGCATACCGATAATCTATTTTGCTACTAGAATTGGCAATGGAATAGTGGTATCGGTACGCCCTTGGCCCGTACCGATACCCTCTTTTTAAAATGTCAGAAAGAATTAACTTCCAAGAGAGCATACCAGTACTGGCCTAGCATGTACCAAAATACGTGCCCAGAACTCTATTTCTAAAGTTTGGATCTCTTTTTCAACCCCTTTAACCTCAACCATTGAGTCCTAAATTACCCTAACATATTATGGGGAGTTGTTTAGGCGGATTCCTACCAAATTTTAACCTTAACATCATCAATTTCAACATTCACCATTAAAGGGTAACCAAGGTCTATCCAAACCAAAAACACCACAACATGCATCAAGACTTATTTTTATGATTTCTAGGAAACATTGGGAGTTAGTAGTGTACTAACCTTGTCTTAAAATTGATAAAGAAGCCTCTAAACCCCAAGCTCAAACCTTGCTCTTCTCTTGGCTCTAAGAAGAGTCACTAACCTCTTTCACTACAAGAAAGAGTTACAAACGTATTACAACATTGTTGAGGAATTTAGAAAGCTACCAAAATGAATCTAACCAAGAATAGAGCCTCAAAACTGTAACACCTCTTTTTCGTATCCATACGACGAATACAAATCAGTAATGTCACAACTTTACTATCCTTAAATATTAATGATATTTAAACCAAAATTCAAGTTTAATAATTTTGAACCCAAATCTTGAGTATTGGTACACCATGTACCAAAATGCACATTCTTGCATTTTTATATTTCTAATTCATCCTAATTCAATTCTCAAATGTCTTCAAATGTTATGTATGCTTATGGGGAATAATTGACTATCATAAAACATAGATGCTCTCAATTATCTTAGCATACAACTCATCACCTGATATTGCTCTTAACTTTGAATCTTTCCAGAAACATCAATTATCATGAAACCATAATGAACTATAAAGGCCAATCAAACATCAAATAGGTTTAGCAAGTATACAAGCCACTATAATAATCAAACCTCAATTAGGATGTCATTACTGTGATTACCTGTGGAGCTTTCCAATATTGATGCAATGCTCTTCTCACTCTCATCTTGATTTACCTACGTGTGCACAATCAAACACACGCTAAGTACGAACTTAGTGAGGCAATAAGGAAGTTAAAAATAATAATATAAACTTATTCGACTTCATGGCTACATTTATATAACATGATATATGCCAATGCATCAACTTTCACATTGCATTAGTAATGATTTACTATATGCCAAATTCATAAGACTTTCATGCTTATCCATTTGTCATAATATGCCATATATGCATAAATGCATCATGATCACTAAATATGTATTACCATCATGTTAATCGTATATTAGCATAATATAAACCGGATATAAATTTCTTACCAATATACTTGCCATTTATTCCAAAAGCTCATAAGCTTATTCACATGTTTATCATTTATTAACCATAAACCATAGCCCAAATATAAGCCTATGAGGACCCTGGGTACACGAGTCAAATATGCACTGAAGTGCTAATACACATAAGGTCGTGCCCACCATAATACATATAAGGTCGTGCCCACCATATGCACTAAGTGTCATTTATATGCACTATAGTGCTAAACCGAATATACATCGTGCTACTAGACTCTATGGCATACCAACTATACCCTGTCCCTCAATGACATACTTGGGCATATATTCCATATTTATTTCATCTAGCAATGTATATCAACATAATTTATCATTGGGCAGTTCATACCCGAAATAACATTCATAATATAACATCATATATAACTAGTGATCTATGCATTTATATTCAACTTTTGACATATTTAAAATATGTCAATCATATGCTCCATGACATAAATATAATGACAATAAAATTTGGGTAGGCTCATCGTAAGCCATCCCAATGATGTATAAAACATCAATATGTCATGATATGTGTGCAATTGCACTCACCTTGGCCACTTAACACAATGCCTCACTAAGTCATAGTTCGATCCTTTCTTTCATAGAACCTCGAACCTTCTTTGATTTAGACTTATCTTCATTAATCACATGAATAAAATAAAATATTTGTTAGATTCAAATCTAACAATACCTTAAACATGTTGTCTAACATAATCATTCGAATATAAAATTTCCAAATATTTTTCCTTTCTTCCTTGTACTATTCAAAAACTCATTATGGTCCTTAGTGACCAATTTGAACTTCCAATAATTCTTCCGAGCTTGCTAACTAACATTTAAATACTTCGAGTATTCCATTCGATTTTCATTCACTTAAAGGTTTAGGGACTAAAATGAAAATCTTTTCCATTTCAATGGCATTTTCAATATATTTATCACCAATAGAATTTTTACCTAATAACATTCATCATAAATTCTCCACTTACAACTTTTGTACATTCTAGTCCCTAAATCCCTATTTTGCCAAAATGCCATTTTGGTCCCTAAACTCGAATTCATTTTGATTCGAATGTAATTTCCAGCATTTAACCAAATTTCTAACACACAAATACCTTGATTTCCAGATTGTTACATGCTGGTCCTTATATTTTCTCACATTGCCGAATTGGTCACTAAATACAATCCAAGGATTCAAGCTTCCTAACTTTGAAATTAAGCCTCCAATCATTGTTAATTCATCAAACTCATAATTATACTCAAAAATCAGAACTTATCCTTTTCAATTTCCATCATGCTGAATTGGTTCTTACAATTTAACAAATTGCTAAAATGGCCCCTAATCAAGATAACACCAATTTTAGCATTCCAACTTCAATTTCATGCCTAGAAAAACGTTATATAATCAATAAAAGCTTATTAAATACAAAACAACATAAGTCCCTAATATTAATCAATCAAACAAATAGTTCCATAAAGATTTCCAAATTGCTGATTTAGTCACCAGTTGAAATAACTAAATTTTCAACCTCCAAACATCAAATTCAAGCTTCAATTATCATCAAATCTATAAATACTCTTAAAATGCAGATTTAAACACGATCCCCTAACCTTTAAATTCTGGACAAAATAGTCTCTTAACTTTAGACATCAATCCAATTTAGTCCTAAGCATGGAAACAACATAAAATCAAACATAGTTTCTTAAATCTTCAAAATTTCCAAAATTCACATGACCCTAATTTCTTCATCATATCAAATCTCATCAAACAAGCAAGTATTCTATGAATTATTTACATCAAAAGATAGAGCTTGAAGAGTAGAACAACTTTGTAGTTCAAAAGATTACCTAAAATCCGAGATTCGAGGCTTAATTCGAGCTTGTAAAAAAATTTCTGTCCTGTAGCTCCCATGGTACATGGCTGGAAAAAGATGAACATTTTTTCATCTTTTAACTATTATTTTACATTTGTAACTATTAAATGAATTTTAAATTTATTTAAATAGTGAAATTACCAATTTAGCCTTTAAATCCAATGGCTAATTTAATCTCATCTAAAATCAAGGGCCAAGATTAAATCCAAGTATATTTCATCTTCCAAAAATTTCCTCAACATTTCACAAATATTTCAAAATTGCCATCCTTGCCAAATGACCAATTTGCCCTCCAACTAGTCTTTATTTTCTAGTTTGTTTCAAAATTGACATTCAATTATAATCTAACTAAATTAGTTCCTTCTCAACCGGCCACTGTTCCCTAAACATCATTTTATGATTTTCTATGGCTTATGGAACAACCTCTAAAATTTCAATTCAATCCGATTTCCTGATATTCACTAAATACCTCTACTACGATTTTACCTTTACTGAGCTATCGGATCTACTCTGAAAATTCTATATTTCCATATTCAAAAAATAAATACTATTATCTCATAAAAACTTCCTTTCTTAAGGACTTAGACTGAATTTTCTTAACTCAGTCTATTAGTCTAATAATTATCGAAAATCCTCATCGAGTAAAATTTCTCTTAGAAATCCTTTATCCGAAATCCATTCGAATATTCTCTACTCTTAATAAGTCCAAAATATCAATCAAAAATACTTTTATGGGACCTTCCCGAAGTTCACTCTTCCTAGTGTTTCCCTGGTCTGAGCACGCTTAATAATAGGGTTCGATCAAAATTCGATACCTTATACTACATTTTCATTCCCAGAAACTATATCAGATTTTTACTCACTGACCGAATTTATCCATCTACAAGATAAAATTAGTTATTGAGCAAATCCTTTATTATGGATTTAAACTTTTCCTTTCTTTATGATTTAGCAACCAATTTTTAAAAATTGTCATTTTTGTCACTAATCTTTAACCTTCAATTCCCATTCCAATTTTATCGGATTTCAACCAAATTTTGCATGTACCCTAATCTTCTTATCATCCTTCAAAATATCCTGGATATTTGATTCGATCTGATTATCCGAATATTTTTCTGAACTTTATCGCTTTATAGCCATTAATACAAACTCTGTACGAATTTGGATAACATGGAAACGTCATTCTTGGAGGTAAACTATTCATTTACGGGGTTAAAATACACAACTTTTGAAAATTATATTTTGGTCCCTAAATTTTTCCAAAATTTATACTTTAGCCACAAAACTTTCAAAATATACATTTTGGTCGCTAGCCAAAAATTGGGATATTACAAAAACTCTCATTCCCATTCTTCTCCCAAAACCCCAACTAAACCTCGTACACCACCATTTTTAACAAAGCTTACCTTGAAAGATAGCTCTTACAATGCTGAACAACACTCTCCCCAACACCAATATGAGATTCACAAGCGAAAGAATGAAAAGTGGGATTTTTCTCTTGAGTTTTGGAGAGAAAGATGGAGGAAAAAGATAAGGAAAAGAGATAGGGAACAAAATGAGGTAAGCACTTACACAAGGGCTGACAAAATTAATTCTTTCCCCATCATTTTCATCTCAAGGTGAAATTACACTCTTAACCTTGCCATCATCCAACAAAACAAGCCCAACAGCAAGCCCAACAACCGAACAAGCCCACAAGGCCTCCGAGGCCCAATATTAAGGCCTGAACACAAGCCCAAACTATCAGATTAACCCAACTCTCATGTTTCTGAAACTTGGGTCGTTATAATTCTCCTCCTTAGAAAATTTTGTCCTTGAAATTTACTTGATGGAAACAAATACAGATAGAGCAAATTTATTTCGTCTTCAACTTCCCACGTAGTCTTCTCGACTCTGTGGTTCTTCCACAATATCTTCAAGAGGGGTATGCACTTATTGTGTACCTCCTTGACCCCCTTATCGAGCACCCTTACTTGTTCCTCTTTATATGTTAAATCTGGGCTGATCTCAAACTCTTCAAGTGGGATTATGTATGAAGGATCAGAATGGTAACACCTCAACATAGACACATGAAAAACATCGTGGATGCATGCCAACTCTAGAGGCAAACCTAACCGGTAGGCCACTGGTCCAACTCTATCAAGAACCTCATACGATTCAATATACCTTAGACTTAACTTTTCTTTGCGCCCAAAACAGATGATTCTTTTCCACGAAGATACCTTGAGAAACACTTTGTCTCTAAAATCATACTCAATATGCTAACGCTTCTGATCTGCGTAAGCTTTTTTTCGGTCAAAAGCTATTTGCAGCCTCTTCTTAATGATCTGAACCTTTTCCTCAGTTTGTTTGACGAGGTCGGATCCTACGATCCTCCTCTCATTCAGCTTGGTCCAACACGAAGGTGTCATACATCTACGCCCATACAAAGCCTCAAAAAGAGCCATCTTAATGCTCGACTGGTAACTGTTGTTGTAATAAAATTCTATGAGTGGTAACCGATCTTCCCAACTCTTTGCAAAGTCTACAATACAACATCGGAGCATATCCTCAAAGATCTGGATGACTCGCTCAGACTGACCATCGGTTTGAGGGTAGAAAGCTGTGCTAAAATCCAACTTAGTGTCCAAGACCTTATTATCTTCTTCCACAACCTCATTGTGAACTATGGATCTCTATCTAAAATGATCTATGGTGGCACATAATCTTTTTTGATATACAACTGTACTAAATTCTCAAGGGTAAAATCCATGCTCACAAGTAGAAAATGACCATACTTGGTCAAGCAATCCATAATTACCCAAATAGCATCATATTTCTTTTCTGTCATTGGCAACCCGGTAACAAAATCTATGGTAACACGATCCTATTTCTATTGTAAAATCTGAATGGGCTGTAGCAAACTTGAAGAAACCTAGTGTTTCGCCTTAACCTGTTGACAAGCCAAGCACCTTGTTACGAACTCAGAGACATATCTCTTCATGCGAGGCTACCAAAAGAAGGGACGAAGATCCTGATACATCTTATTACTCCTCGAATATATGGCAAACAGACTGCGATAGGCCTCTCTTAGGATATGATCTCTCAAATCCTCTAAAACCAAAACACACAATCGACCTTTGAAATACAATAACCCACCATCTCGTACCTCAAAGTCGGACGTCTCACCTCTCCGAACTGCCTCAATCTGCGGTACAAGTTATTCATCTAGAACTTGTGTCCTCTTGATCTCTTGCATTAATGTAGGCTCGAAACGTAACTAGGCTAAAAGACCACCATCCTCGGTCATCCTCAAATGGGCAAACATAGCCCTCAGGTGTGACATAAACTCCAGGCTCAAGGCATTGGCTACAACATTCACTTGGCCAGGGTGATACTCTATGGAGAAATCATAGTCTTTCAACAATTTAATCCATCAATGTTGCCTTAAATTCAATTCTTTCTGGGTAAGCAGATATTTCAAACTCTTATAGTTGATGTAGATGTAGCTCTTCTCTCAGTACAAGTAGTTCCTACAAATCTTTAACGCGAATATGACTTTGGCAAACTCTAAATCATGTGTAGGATAGTTCTATTCATGGGGCTTAAGTTTCCTTAAGGCGTAAGCAACCACCTTACCCTCTTGTATGAGCACACAACCTAGCCCATTCAAGGAAGTATTACTAAACATGACGTAATCTTTCCCTAGCTCGGGTTGTGTTAAGATTGGAGCCTCTGTGAGATAAGCTTTTAACTGCTCAAAAATTTGTTGTCTTTTCTCGTTCCATTCAAACGGGATCCTTTTTTGCAACAACTTGGTAAATAGTACAACTATAATAGAGAAGCCTTTAACAAACCGACTATAATACCTGGCAAGCTCAAGGAAACTACGGACTTTTGATACATTCCATAGCTTGAATTTTTTGAGGATCTACTCGAATCCCATCTGTAGTAACTATGTGGCCAAGAAACGCTACCTCCGAAATCAAAACTTCACACTTATTGAACTTGGCAAACAGACGTCTGTCTCTCAGGGTCTGAAGAACCACACCAAAATGTCATCGATAAAAACCATCACGAAAAGATCTAGATACGATTGAAAGATCTAGTTTATTAAATCTATGAAAGCCGCAAGCGCATTAGTATGCCCAAATGGCATCACCAAAAACTCATAATGCCCATATAGCGTCCTAAAGGTGGTCTTCGGGACATCTTCATCCACTACCTTTAACTGGTAGTATACTGACCTCAAGTCGATGTTAGAAAATACACGGCCACCTTTCAACTGGTCAAACGAATCATCAATCCTTGGAAAATGATAAGGTTCTTTATCGTTACTTTATTGAGCTACAAGTAGTCAATACACATCCTTATTGACCTATTTTTCTTTTTAAAAAACAAGACCGGTGCTCCCTAAGGTGAGATGCTCGGTTGGATAAAACCTTTCTCAAGCAACTCTTGGGTTTGTTTCTTCAAATCTTTCATCTCTGTTGGTGCCATACTATACGGAGCAATGGATATCGGTGTTGCACCTGGCATTACCTCAATCTAGAACTCTAACTCACGGTTAGGAGGTAATCTAGGTAACTCTTCCAGAAACACATCAGCAAACTCACAAGCAGCCTGAAGACTCTCTAGTATCGGCCCTCTAACTCTTGTATCCATAACATGAGAACTTCTTAAATTAACCTCTGAGCTGCCAAGGCCGACACCACATTAGGAAGAAAATGGTTTCTCTCGCCTTTCACAACTAACTTAAATCCATCTGTAGCTCGAAGCTTTAAACTCTTAGTCCTATAACCCAATCTAGCATCATGTTCGAAAAGCCAATTCATCTTCAAGATATCATCAAACTCTTGAAACAATAACACCATCAAATCTGCTGGAAAGATCGAACCTTGAACCTCAATCGAACACCTCTGATACACTTTATCTACCAATATATCGTACCCTAAAAGACTAGTCACATAAACCCTTACCTCGAGATCCTCGACAAGAATACCCCACCGCTGAGATATCCCACTATGAATATAGGAGTAAGTAGAGCTTGAATCTACAAGAGCAATAATGGGAACTGAAAACAAGGTGAACGTACCTAAAATAATATATGTAGCTGAACAGTCCTCTTAAGCCCTGATTGCGTATTGTCTAGCTGGTGCCCTTATGGTGGACTTGAAGGTGTCTCCTAACACATGGCTCGCTCCTTCTCGAGCAAATCCTCGGTTCTCTAAGCCAGATATGTGTCCTCTAAACCTGATTTGAAGTGGTTATAGCAGTTGTTGGAAAATTTTTCACAAAATGGTCTGTGACCCACACTGATAACAAACTTTGATCGCTCCCGAGCACTCGCCTCTATGATTGCGTCCACACTGATTGCAAACTGGTGCGCCCGTACTCTTTTGTGAGCCCTACGGACTTATCATAGATAAAGATAAAGATGGCCTCTTACGGTCGACAAACACTAATCTTTGATCTAATCTCCAAATCTAATTCGAGGTTCTTCTGTTATGATTCAACCAGTTTCTATTCCTTTCTAAGTAGGACCGCGAGTTGTTGTTAGAGAGATTCTGAGTCCTCCCACCAGAACTTCCTTGCCCGACAGACGAGCCATAGGTCAATCCTTGCACCTGTTCAATGGACTTGGCACTCAAAGTCAACTCTAGAACACTTTCGGTGGTGTAACAGTTAGATAAGTCTGAATCTTTTTTCTCAAGCCCTTCAAGGACCTCTTGCATCTCATATTCTCAGTGGCAACCAACTCGGAGCATACCTACTTAACTGTAGGAACTCTTACTCATATGCAAAAATTGATCGATTCCCTTACACAAGATGGTTGAACCGATCCCTCAAGGTGTCAATGTGAGCCTCGCCCATATAATTCTTCTCAAACTCTTCGAGAAATTCATACCAAGTTAGTTGATTAGGGTACCACCCAAGCTCTACATTTTCCCACCATTTTTTTGCATTTCTTTTCAACAAGGACAGGGTACATGACAAATTATCTTTTGATCTCAATCTCATCTATCTCATGATCTAATGAGTATCATGTAGCCACTGATCCGCTTGCACTAGGTTGTCGTGCCCCATTCTATAAAAGTTTGTAGCATCATGCCTTAGCACGCTTTCTATAGGTACCTCTCGAGGGATAACAAACGGCCTCGAAATAGCCCTCACAATCTGGTGCAATGCCTGGTTAAAGTGTGAGAAATAGTTGGCTCTACGACCAACTCTATCCTTCAACACCTTCTCCATATCGAGCACATAATCCTCATCATAGCTTCCTTCTCGGGAACCTAAGGTTTCTTCACGGTATCTTTCCCTCCTTGGCATAGCTTAATTTTTCACAACAAACAACCAAGGTCACATCATCAAATTTTAGCTTAAAATAAGTACAACTTTGACTTATGAGCATGTATTCGTTAGACACCTATATACCACTCTAGACTCCTCCGGGGACTTCTTAGAACTGACTAAACCTAGCTCTAATACCATTAATATAACACCCTCAACCCGGATGTCACATTTGGGCCTAAGCCCAAATCTATTACCATAAATTTTTTTTATTTTTAATGCCCAAATCATAACAAGTCTAATAAATTATAAGTCTATTCATTTAAGAAATAAATAGAAATCCAAAGCATTTCAAAATAGTATAAGTGGAGCTCCAAAATACAAATATTAAAAACATTCGACTTAGACACTTAGTACAAAATAACAGTAACTATTATACATAGGGTCCTACAAAATACATAGCCCATTATATATAAAAATTGTACTCAATAACAACAGTCGATGCTAAAATCCTAGCCTTGATGGTGCTCCTCCAAGCCATACAGCAACCTACTTACCTGTGGACAAAAACAACAATTCTGAACGCTGAGCAAACCAAGCTCAGTGGATACACAACCACTCAACCATGCTTCATGCAAAACATAAATAAAGCAATGTAACATGAAATGATATCATGGCAAGATAACAATAGCGCTACCATTATCACCTAAACACATGGCAAGCATAGATGTATGATCTCGTACACAACACGTACATATATGTCATTAAATCCACACAGCATCACATAGATAAGTCAAACAATATTAAGTGGGGCTTGCGTCGACACGGTATCTAGATCCTACACTTTGAGTGAGGGTCGTCTCCACATAGCATCAGGATCCTACACTCATAAGGATAAGGCCCGCGTCCACATAGTATCAAGATCCTTTATCTGTGCTCAGAATCTCTCATTAAGCACCTTCGAATGAGGCCTACGATCCTCCATTCGGGAGTCTTCAAGGTATTGCAAAATATATTACTGAGTATCCGGATCCTACCACACAAGATTGACTCAACTACCTAGATATTCTATCCATACACAGCAAGGACCCTAGTTACCACACATTATCAATTGATCCACCAAGGATCCCTATGGTTTACTACCTTAAGCAATTCACCCAATATTTACCAAGTTATTAGCCATTTATTCTGCTTACAAGGTTTAAACACCAATTTTTTAGTTTTAGTATTCATTTTATACCTTAGGAGACCCTTCAGGCCCTTTACCTCAAATTATAGAACCCCAAAACTCAAAATCTAATTCCTTGGGCAGATTGCCTAGCGAGTATCAATATACCTACAGGGTATCGATATGCCCCCTATAGGTACCGATACTCCTCTTCGAGTATCAATATTCACTTTAGGTTTAAAATATTTGATCGTAACTCCGCATCCATACACCCTCCTTACGTATTGAAACCTCGTACTGGTATGTATACTTTGCATACTAAAACTACACCCGTACCGAAATGCCTCTTAGCGTATCGACATGCTATTTCGCTACTAGAATTGATAATGAAATAGTGGTATCGGTAAGCCCTCAGCTCGTATCGATACCCTCTTTGTAAAACATCTGAAAGAATCAACTTCTATGAGAGCATACCGATACTATCCTAGTCTGTATCGATATACGTGCTTAGAACTCTATTTCTAGAGTTTGGATTTCTCTGGTTCAATCCCCTTAACCTCAACCATTGAGTACCAAATTACTCTCACGTATTATGGGGAGTTGATAATGTGGATTCCTACCAAATTTTAGCCTTAACATCATCAATTTCAACATTCAACATTAAAGGGCAACCAAGGTCTATCCAAACCAAAACACTACAACATGCATCAAGACTTATTTTTATGATTTCCAGGAAATATTGGGAGTTAGTAGTGTACTAACCTTGTCTTAAAACTAATAAAGAAGACTCCAAACCCCCAAGCTCAAACCTTGCTCTTCCATTGGCTCTTGGAAGAGTCTTCAATCGCTTTCACTATAAGAAAGAGTTACAAATACATTACAATGTTGTTAGGGGATTTAGAGAGCTACCAAAATAAATCTAACCAAGAATAGAACCTCAAAACTCTCATTCTTATTCTTCTCCCAAAACCCCAACTAAACCTCTTCCACCACCATTTTTAACAAAGCTTACCTTGAAAGATAGCTTTTACAATATTGAACAACACTCTCTCCAACACCAATACAAGATTCACAAGGGAAAGAATGAAAGGTGGGATTTTATTTTTCTCTTGAGTTTTGGAGGGGAAGATAGAGGAAAAAAATGAAGAAAAGAGACAGAGAACAAAATGAGGTAAGCACTTACACAAGGGCTGCCAAAATTAATTCATTCCCCCTCTTTTTCATCCCAAGGTGAAATTGCACTCTTAACCTTGCCATCATCCAACAAAAAAAGCCCAACAGTAAGTCCAACAACCAAACAAGCCCACATGGCCTCCGAGGCCCAACATTAAGGCCTGAACACAAGCCCACACTATCAGATTAACCTGACTCTCAGGTTTCTGAAACTTGGGTCGTTACCATCACTCTCAACTTTATCATCAGGATCTTCGAACTCTTCTGAGCACATGGGTTGTTCGAAATTGACTTTCGATTCAAACTAAACATCGCTTACACCATTGATATCCGGATACTTATAAGGAAAATGAACAAGGATATATACCGATGTTTGCAAAAGCTAAAAGGATGAATGATTTTACTTGGGTTTTGTCATTTTGTGCTTTTATTTTTGAGTGTTTTATTATTAATGCACATTTACCATACAAAGTTTATTGAAAAAAATACATCTTTATTGAAAGGGGAACCAAATAGTTTTGCATTCACCCTTTACATAAAAAGATTCATTACTGTTTTTAGGCTAAAACAAAGGGTTAGTTTTAAGAATTACTCTGAAAGAGATTTAAAATCTATAAGAAATTATTCTACAGTCTAATTATTAAGCTCACCACATGGACGGATCATATGCAAATATCCACCCTCTTCATCCTTTTCTGGCACTGCGTTGATGCTCAAATTCCTGAACGCTTCGACTATTTTATTCTTTTCTTCCTCATCCTGGGTTATATCTGGGTTCACAAATCCCCCTAAAATAAAGGTGAAATTAAGCGGTGGAAACGTTATAGGATCCTATGCGACCTCCACCCCTTTCAGTCTGGCTTTCTTTCTTTCTTGGTTTTTCTTCATTGCGACCCTTCTCTGTACGGTATTGGGCTTGAAACCTCGCCTGAAACAGTCCTTCTTTTCAGTGATGGTCAGTGGATACAACCTTCCTGGGTAACGTTTTCCAAATCTTTTTCTTGCTTTGGCACCTTTTCCTAAGGTTTCCTTCATTTGCATCCTTGCACAATTGGACAATCTCGGCCTTCGAATCTTGCTTCATTTTGAGATAAAGATCGTACAAACCAGCTTAAGTGACCTAAAAAAAATTGAATGCCCTACATCAATCTCAATGTAGGGTGCATCAGTCGACACTGAGGTGATGATATCTTTCTCAGCACCTATGGTTACGAGCTTCCCATCAACCATAAGCTTTAATTTCTAGTATAGCGTAGAGGGAACATCACCAGCTGAATGGATCCAAGGACATCCTAGGAGGCAACTGTAAGTTGGACTGATGTCTATCACCACAAAATCCACCTTGAAGGTGGGTGACCTAATCTATAGAGGAACTTCTATCTTTCCCAATACTTCCATTCGAGTTCTATTAAAAGCTCTAATAGTGTTTTGGTACGCCTTTATATGGGAATCGTCTATTAGTAATATTTTTAACGTGACCATAGGTAGGACGTTTAAGGTCGAACTGTTATCTATAAGAACTCTTGGTAATATGTGCCCCTTGTAGTGGGTAGAGATATGAAGTGCCTTGTATGATCCACTTTCTCCTTCTAGAATTTCCTCGCCGCTGAAGGAAATGAAATTATCAACTACAATATTACCAACCAACCTATCTAGCTTTTCAGTTTTTATTTCTTTTATCTTGAACGTCTAGTTAAGGATCTTGAGCAGAGTGTCACGATGTCCCTCAAAATTTAATAGTAACGATAACATAGAGATGCATGCTGGGAGCTTATGAAGTTGCTCTACTACACTATACTCACTATACTTGAGGATTTTTAAAAATTCTTGGGCTTCTGACTCTTTACAGGCTCGTGATATCCTGCTAGCCGATCTTAATAAAAATCATTTCCTGGCATTTTTCTATAGCGTTCTTTCTTTGTGTCGCGTCTCTATCTTTAGAGACATGTGGAACATAGCACCTTCTACTCCACATGAAGTGGTCTACCTTATTGACAGACTCTATATTTTGTTTTTTTGCTTGTTTTGGATCTTTCAAGGTTACCACGATGCAAGCATAGATTTAGGGAACCCGCTTACTATCATCATAGGGGAAATGAACTAGCGCCCTTATCACCAACTGCGGTACTACGTTCTTCGATATTTCGTATGTTTTGGACTTGGTTCTGATTACCAAGGGATTAATTCCAGCAAAATTCTTTATCGAGTAATCCTTCGATGCACAATCTTCTACCATCTTGTATGTGTTATTTTTCTCAAATAACTTTAGTTCTTTACTGTCCATCTTGGTTTAGACTAAATGTCTAAACTCTGAGCAGCATTGAATCTCATGCCCTTCTTCTACGTAGTATTCACAATATGACCCATTTTTTGACTGTTTAACTCTAGAATTCGTGGTCAACA
This sequence comes from Hibiscus mutabilis, assembly GCA_019671005.1. Lineage (NCBI taxonomy): Eukaryota > Viridiplantae > Streptophyta > Magnoliopsida > Malvales > Malvaceae > Hibiscus > Hibiscus mutabilis. The sequence continues at coordinate 15,613,690 of CM033722.1, read as the reverse complement.
TTCTAGTCTTGACCATCTTGGTCCATACTGACCTTAAGGGAGCCTTGATGTCAAACACCCATTCTTTTATCCACTTATCATCTTCTTCAGTTATGGCATTTACTTCTGTGCCTTGGTGATTTGGTAAGGGATTTCTTTTCTCTTCCGTCTCATGGAATTACAATATTCTTACCTTTTGTAAGCTTTCCACTACTCTTTTGAAGGCAGTGCAGTTATCGATCCTATACCCAATAATCCCGGTATAGTTTTCACAATAAGCGTTTACGTCATACAATGAAGGGTATAGAGGCAACATAAGAATGAGGTGTTGAGGCACCACTAGCCGAGACTCGACCAATTGTGAGAATAACTTTGTATACATTATGGGTATGGGAGCATAATAACTCATGTTTCCTTGACTCTTCGCTTTGGCTTTTGGTGGGTTTTGAGCCACCTGACTCATATTCGTTGTGCTAGGCTTACTGATCACCGCTTCTTTAGAATAACTTGGATTGTATGTTGCTGTCATGTTCACCTTACTTTCCCTCTTCTTGTATGTCTTCTTTGACTCACCCCATCAAGCTTCTCGCTTTTTATAGCTGCCAAGATTAACTCCTCGTTCATAAGCATATTCGTGAAGCTCTTGGTTGCATGATTTATCATCCGATCGTAGAAATTCCCCTTTAGTGTTTCCACGAACATGGGTGTGATATTATTCTCTAACAGCGGTGGCTGAACTTGAGAGGCCATGTCACGCCATCTTTGGGTGTATTGGTGAAAACTTTCGTTGGCCCTTTGCTCCATTCCTTACAACACAAGTCGATTTGAGACCATATCAGTGACGTACTTATAATATTCGATAAATGCACTTGATAGATCCATCCATGTCTTCACATTGGCCTGACTTAGTTGAGTGTACTAACGAACGAAAGATCCTGACAAACTGTCTTGGAAACAATGTATAAGCAACTTATCGTTGTCAAGGTAATAGAACATATTACTACAGTACATAGTCAAAGATACTGAAGGATAAGTATTTCCTTCATACTTCTCAAAATTTGGTGTCTTAAATTTTGGGGGAATGACTAAATCTATTACCAAGCTAAGGTCTTTGGCATCTATGCTGTGGTGAATGTAGACTCCTTGCTAGGCTTTGAAAATTCCCTTTAGTTTGTCATAGCGATCTTTTGTTTTTCATCTACCTTGATCTTGTCGGCCATCTCATTAAGGTCTGGAACTTTGATGTCTTGATCGTCGCCTCGACCTATCCCAGACTCTACCAGAGCATTGGTCGAGGTTCCTGAAAGATAAACTTGAACCTTTTCTTTGAGTGCCTCATGATTCCACTTCTTATGGTGGTATTGTCGTGTTTACGTTCTTAAGGGCCTTGACGACTTAAGGTTTTTGTAGCCCAGTATGTCTGCTATATGGGGTATAGTGTTCTCCTAGGCATTGGCAATTTCATCCTTCTCAATTCTTTTTGAGCTGGTCTTGAGCTCCTTTCAGGTTAACTTTTACTACTGCTATTCGGTTTTCTATATCTATTTTTTGAGTTTGGGAATAGGTATCGTACTTGTGCATAATTTTCTCAACTGCGATAGAACTTCCCGTAGTTAAATTTTTGGTTTATTTTGTTTAATGCAAGTTATTATGTGAAGTAAATGTGAGAATGCAAATGATGCAAAACCGGTGATATTCCCAAATTAAGAGTGCAATTCATAGATCATAAGGTTTGAGTACACATTATTTTCAAAAATAAAGAAAATAGATTTTTAACCTGACTATTCTCTTCCCTTGACGAGCATCAGTGTTGGACACTCGAACTCTCCAACTGATGCAGCCCCTCTCTGAATATAGCTGAAAAATTGGTTAGCTTGCTGATACTGGTCCACAGCCTCATCTAGAAAGTCTAATAGATGCTCCATGTCCTCCCAGTTAGGAGGAATCTCTCTCTTAAATCTTCGACCGAATTCTTCATTTCTTGAGCCTTGGAGACTACCTTTTGAAGTTGTTGAGTTAGATGGTCAATGTACAGCTGCCTACCCAAGCATACAACATTCACAGCCCGCTTAGTGTTAGCCCACTAGATCTTCCCATAGTCTCAGTCTTCAATAATGGTACGGATATGGTCATTATGTTCTTGTAACTATTTCTTTAAGCTTTTGAGACCATAGCGGGGCAATTCGGCCTCGACACTCTTTATGTCTTCTTCCTTTAATTTCTCTTGAAGCTCTTGGTTTTGGTCATGGTACTTTCTAAAGATATGACATGCTTCTGAGTATTACTTTTCCCCAGAAAGTTAGCCTGCTTTTTTCTTTTATTTTTTGGCCTTACGTTGCCAAAGTTTCAACTCTTTCTTCATCTCCTCGAACTGTGCCTTTTCTTCTTTTAATGTTTTAGAGCTACTAGCACGTTCCTTTCTGGATTTTAAGCGATTATTTTCTTGCATCAATTCTTGCACATCTTTCAAGTATAACTCTTGCTTGGTCAACAAGGTATTCAACTCTTTTTGGTACCCTTCTCTTTGGTATTATTCTGCAACGAGCTTGCCTTTAAGTTTAGTAACTTTACCCTATAGCTTTTCTTTTTCGAATTCTTGCTTATAGATTGCTAACTTGGTTATATAGATGCCAGGTTGAGGGTTATCTGATGGGATCACCAGGTCTGGAATGCCTATACTGTCAATCCTTTACTTTCTCCAACTTGTATATTCGGGTACAACATCGACAAATAGGGCTACATTTATTTGGTATGTTTGTTTCCACCCACCAGCCAACTCTATGACTCACTTTGTGGAATTGTCCTTCGTGTAGGAGAACTCTTCTTCCCGTAGCCCATGAGTAACATGAATGAACTGTCAAGACCCATATTAGAATTGTACAAGTAGAGGTGCATAACTGGTGGCTCCCCACAGGCCTATGACAAGGACCTATTCCATCTTTCTGTATTTCTATAGAACTGGCACTGGGTATATCCACAGGGCTCTCTATGTTATGTCACCATCGGAAAGGTTTTAGAATAAAGCCATCCATTACTCTCGCTTTTCGTTTCGTTGCTCTTCTTCCCGTAGCCCATGAGTAATAGGAATGAACTGTCAAGACCCATATTAGAATTGTACAAGTAGAGGTGCATAACTGGTGGCTCCCCACAGGCCTATGACAAGGACCTATTCCATCTTTCTGTACTTCTATAGAATTGGCACTGGGTATATCCACAGGGCTCTATATGTTATGTCACCATCGGAAAGGTTTTAGAATAAAGCCACCCATTACTCTCGCTTTTCGTTTCGTTGCCATCACTTCCAGGTAACTTCTGTGATTGGGACCAAGTCTCTGGAAGTCAGGTGTTTGCTTTTCTTCTCATTGTCCTAGAAATGACTCTACAACCACAAGTAAAAGAGTTGGGAACAGCTGGTGAAGTGACCATTTTATCAGGTTTAGAAAAAAGTTAGGGGCTTGAAGGTTTCTGCCAAAATTGTTGGAATATGATTCACGTTCTTTTGGGCTAGCAAGTCAACTAAAGTTATTTCAACATGCCGGGAAGATCACTAACCAATAGATGGCCAAGGCGAGCAAATCAAGGACCTTTTCCTGCTTTACGTCTTTCATGATCTGGTCATAGATGAACTCCTAAGTGAAAAGAGGGCTCTTGTTCTTATCTGCAAGATGAGCGTCTGCCTTTTTTACGTCTAGACTAGCAAGCTTGGCAAATTTCTTTCGATAATTAGAGTTCTTCTCATTTCAGAATATCTTGTCTGGCTTCTTTAACACTGGGCGCAGCAGGACCGTGTATTCTTCTACGGTAGGGGTCATGTATTCCTGATTAAAGACAAAACAACGGTATACTGGATCCCAAAACTCAATAGTTGCTAGAACCATGGGCTCGTCTATCTTCACTCCGAGACGTAGGGATATATCTCTATACTTCTTAGTGAATATGGCTTGGTCTTGGGCCTCTAAACTTTCCCATATAGTAACCAGTCATGATAGATGATTCTGAGGCAAACCATATACATTTGCTTCGGCAGATCTACGGTGGTTCCTTTCCATACACTAGCTTCGTGCAGGCGCTTGTAGCGATCTCTTTTTAATGGGTTTTTTTTGCTAAAAATGGGGTTTTACTGTGTTTGGGGGGTCTTTCGGGTATTTAAAAATATGTCTTTAGCGGGTTTCATGAAAAATCGTATTTTATTTCAAAAATGGAGTTGCCACCGGCCACTGAGGTAGGTCAAACACCATAAAAGAGATTTTAAAAATGTTGGGTTCGGGAGTCGGTTACGAATGGGGAAGGATTAGCCCCCCCCCACACCGCCCAAAATTGGCACTTTAATAATTACCACTTTATTAATATTAAACTAACTGGATTAAAGTGACGATTAAATTAAAATTTGGTTATAAATGCGAGTAAATTTTAAGAGCCCCGTTATCCGAGAATAAACTAACAAAACACCATCACTACGCTTGATACTGGCCATGTTTACGCTCGGATAAAAGGGCACCGCATTGACAATTAATATATCCGTTATGCAATCTTAGAAAACATATTATATAAAAGAACATTTCTAATTTAACATGATATTTAACAAAATGCATGATCATAAATAAAAATGACATGTCACATGAATCAAAACTAAACATAAAAATAAACATAAACACATAGACATGGAAAGAAAGAAAAAAACATGCTTCAAGGCTAAATTAACTAACTATAACATGCATAAACACATAAAAAACCACAAATGCAACATATGCACGACATATTTGTGATATGATGCTAAATTAACAAAGAAACTCTACCAGAATATTACACTATAACCTTATCATATGACATAATTTACATGCATAAATTAAAAAACATGACATTATATGTGACAAATAACACCACACTAACATATAACCTAAAAAACAAGGTGAACATAAAATCCATGCTAAATTACAAAAACATGCTACATACAAATAAACTAAAACAATCACAAATCAAACATGCACGATATGAGTGAATGAACGAAAACATAAAAGCATGATATCATAAACTAAAAACATGAAATATAAAAACACATAAAAACACAAAAGGGCAATGCAAACATACTAAAAAACATAATCATATAAATCATACAAAGGGACTGAAATAAAATAAAGTAAAAACAAAATGCTTAGAAATTAAATAAAAAAAGACATTTGGGGACCTAATTGAGAACCGGACAAAACCTATGAGGATTGAACATGTAATAAAACCAAGGGGCAGACTCTGGGAATGAGGGACCAAGGGCGTGATTTCACCATTTAAAAATTGAATTCGTTTGATTAAGGGGCGAAATTGAAAGAAAATACAAAGAGGGGAGGACCAGACTTGTAATTGGACCAAGGGGCAGACTCAAAGTGAAAAGTTGAGAAGGACGGAGGTACTTATGCGGTGATTAAACCATTTTTAAAACATGAAGGTCGATAAAATAACCCAACCGGTTCAAATTTTGGCTCTTAGCCATTCAAAAATTTTATCTTAAAAAAACTCCCCCTCCTATTATACTCTAAAACCAAAAAAACAAAAACCCTCCGAAAATGCATCATGTTTCCAGAAAATGGTGGTGGCCAGCCACTCCAGCCGTCGGCTGCCACCACCGGCCACCGGCCCCAAACCCAAAACGAAGTTGTTTTGTTTTAAAGACCGAATATGGTCTCCGTTTTGACAAAACAAATCCTATTTCTTTTAGATCTATAAAAAACGAAGTCAAAAACCTAAAAGACCCTCCTTTCATACCTCTTTTTTACCGCTTATGTTTAAAAGAAAACCCAAAGAACAAACCTAGCTTTTTTCCCAAAGATTCAGCTTTCACTAGTTCACCATGTTCGATCCAAGATCGGAGGCTTTTCACCAGAAAGGGGAGAAGTCGAACCCTAGGTAAAATTTTTTACCCTCTTATTTTTTGTTTTAGGGATGCATGCAAGAAAAGTAAAAGAAAGAAGATTACCAGTAGACTTTGGATTTTTTGTTATTATTTCGAATATCAAGACTGAGTACCAAATATGGTTCATTACATTTGATATATAGGCTGCCTTTTTTTTCTTCTTTACTTACAAGATTATACAGATATAAAAATGATTTTCTGTTTGATCTGACGTGTACTTTTCTGATCTTAGTTTGGTGAGCCAGTAAGGGGCGAGCGTACGGCGACAGCGGTGGAGCAGCCACGTGGCGGAGCTAGTGTGTCTCTCGGCCAGATCCATTCCTGACTGTTAGATCAGATCTGATCCAACGGCTGGGATTGCATGAAGATCTAACGGTAAAGATTCGATCTTGGGAGTGACGTGGCAGCCTCTAATCTCGGCACATAGCATATGACAGTTGAACGGCCTCGCGCGTGTGCTCTACGCAGCAGATGAAGGGTATTCGGGATTCGATCATGGCCGTTGGATCTAGATCTGATCCAATGGCTCTCATTTGGTTGTTGCAAAAAGAAGAAAATGATTTTAGGGTTTTATATTTTAGGTTTTAGTTTAGCTTGGTTTAGGCCGAAATGGGCCTGGTAATTACTTGGGTTTGTAATTATATTGGACTGTGGACTTTTAATATTATTTGGGTTTTAGATTTATTCATTTTAAATTAAACCATTACTAATAATAATAATAATGATGATGATAATAATAATACGAAAATACAACAATACATACACACATGCACATATAATATACTTACATGCAAGCATACATGCAAATTAACATATATATCACATACGTTTAAACACATAACATACAAGCATATATATTTGTTCACACATATTGTACATATACAAACAATGCATACATAAAATATAAACATACATATGACACACATGCCATAATAATTATTAATGCGTACACATACATAATATGTATAATATACATGCACTCACACATATCATAAACATACTTTACGAACATATTAATCAAACGTACATAATCAACACACATAATAATATAACATATATATACATGCAATAATAATATATTAACAATTACACTTACAGATTAACACAATATTTATACACCAGATAAAAATGAGTGATTACAGTTGCCCCTTTTTGCTTGTTCTCATAGAACAGGAACAAAGCAAAGATCATAAACACTCATTTTTATCCGACTTCCCTGTTTGTAGCTTCGGAATCATGTGTTCTTCTGGAACTCTCCACTTTTCCTTATCTGAATCTTCTGGTTCGTAAGTTCTTCCTATATAGAACTTATTCACCTTCTGATCTTAGAGCTAAAGGTCATTCCTATATAGAAACTTTCATTCTGAAGTCTTGAGTTACGAGTCCCTCCTATTTAGAAATTTTCACTCTGAGACGGTAAAGCTTGGAGTCATTCCTATATAGAACTCTTCGCCTTCAACGCGGCGAGTTTTCCTATATAAAACCTTCTTCGTCACGGATGAATTCTTTCGACTGGGATTCTCCCTCTATATAACTGCTAGTCTTCAAACCCTGGAGCCACAAGTCCTTCCAATATAGAACTTTTAGCTTCTGAAATCTCAGAGCTACAGGTTCTTCCTATATGGAACCTTTCACTGCGAGGACTCAGAAATATAGGCTCTTCCTATATAGAACCTTTAACTTTGAATTTAGGATTCACGCCAAAATGGCTACCGATCTTTCTGGACTCACTCTACTAAGGCTACCGAAATCTTTCTTCAAATTTAAGTATTCACGCAGAAAATGGCTATCGATCTTTCTAGACTCATGCTACTAAGGCTGCCGAAATTTTCAAGTGAATCCACCTCTTCAATACGAAGTTGGAGATCAAAAGTCGTTGGCAACCTGTAAGTACCTATTTAAAATAGACAAAGTGTTGTAATAAATGAGTTAGCATGCTTCTAATCCTAGGGATGCCTAACTGTACATGATGCATGAGTGTCAATATCACGATGCGCCTGGTTGCACAATCAGTCAATCTCGACCCTCTACTTGCTTTCTCTTCCTTTTCTTCTTCTGGTGACGGTACCCCATCTCACTGTTGGGTTCAACCATTTCAGCCTTTCTTTTCTAAGTTTTCGGCTCTAAGTTCTAAAGTGCCCTTTCGGGTTTTTGCTTTAGAGTTGTTTTTTAGGCACCCTTACGAGTTTTCACATGAGAGATCCCTATTGTCGTCTTGAATATTTTCTCAAACAAGTATGAATGGTGCTTGACATTGGTTATCTTGTTTGGTTGTTCTAAGTTTTCCCCTTGTAGTGCCTCGACATACATTATGTATAAAGCTTGAGATCAAAGTTAATTCTCTTTTCTAATCACCTACATTCTCAGGGTTAGATCATAATAATGCTCATAAATCTTTTTTATCATAAGTCTATGTTAACCTGTTTGCATGATGCTTGTGAAAATGATGAGAAGACAAGGAATGGAAGGCACAAAAACATGATCTTATTGACATTAAGGACTTGGAACAGTTTTAGAAAAGTCATGGCAAACATGAGGAAAAGGGAAAGCATAACATGAAATGCAAAACCCCAAATATCCACTATATGAATGATGCGTGATCCCGTCAACCAAAATATAATATTTTCCTGGAGTTCCTTCTTCTGGTACCCGCGAGAGTAATTCTACTTGCCGGAGGCCCAATCTCAAAATTTATCTGAGCTGCCCTTAACGAGTTTTCAACTCAGATCCCTCTTTTGCTTCAAGATGCCCTTTTTTGGGTTTTCGCCTTGAGCTTTTTTAAGGCGCCCTTACGGGTTTTCACCTCATTCTTCCATCATTTTTCATTTCATTTTTTTTCATTTTTCATTTTCATTCATTTTTTCATTTTTTTCAAACATGATACTTCTTGACTGATTTAGAATTCACAGGATTTTGTAATTCTTCTCCATCCATTTTAGTTAAAATCAACGCTCCTCTTAAAAAGGCCTTCTTAACGACATATGGCCCTTCCCAGTTAGGTATCCACTTCCCTCGAAAATCTTTCTGAATTGGGAGGATCTTCTTAAGCACCAAATCTCCCTCTCGGAATTCTCTAGGGCGTACTTTCTTATCATATGCCCGCGTCATTCGTTTTTGGTACATTTGACCATGGTAGATTGCTTTCAGCCTTGTTTCTTCAATGAGATTTAACTAGTCAAGCCTGGTTTGCACCCACTCTGATTCATCCAGTTTTACTTCATTCAAAACCTAGAGTGACGGAATCTCGACCTCAATGGGTAGTACCACCTCTATACCGTACACTAGAGAATAGGGTGTTCCCCTGTTGATGTGCGAACAGATGTCCGGTAGGCGAACAGAGCAAATGACAGCTTCTCATACCAATCTTTGTAGGTGTCTGTTGTCTTCGAAATGATTTTCTTTATGTTCTTGTTTGCCACTTCTACTACCTCATTCATCTTAGGACGGTAGGTCGTGGAGTTATGGTGTGTTATTTTGAACTGGTTGCACACCTCAGTCATCAATTTGTTATTCAGGTTAGAAGCGTTGTCGGTGATAATCCTTTTTGGCAACCCGTATCGGTAAATGATCTCCCTCTTTAGGAACTTGCACATCGTCGTCTTTGTGATGTTGGCGTAAGATGCTGCCTCCACCCATTTAGTGAAGTAATCAATGGAAACCAAAATAAAATGGTGCACGTTGGAAGCCTTCGGATAAATTTGTCCAATAACATCCATGCCCCATGCTGTGAACGGCCAAGCTGAGTTCATGGTGTGTAGAGGTAAATGAGGAGCATAGATCTTGTCGGCATATATTTGGCACTTATGGCATTTCCTAGCGTAATCGATGCAATCTCCCTCCATAGTCGACCAGAAATAGCCATATCTCATGATTTTTCGGGCTATTGACAGACCATTGGCGTGTATTCCACACAAACCATCATGCACTTCTGCCAAAATTTCTTTTGCCTCCCTGGCATCTACACATCTCAACAACACTTGATCATGGCTTCTTTTGTACAGAATCTCCCCGTCTAAAACATATCATGTTGCCATCTTTTTGAGTGTTTTTCGGTCATTTTTGTTTGCCCCTTCGGGATACTTTTGAAACTTGATATATCGCAAGATATCGCAATACCAAGGGTTGCCATCTATTTCTTCTTGCACGTTATAACAATGAGCAGGCCTCTCAAAAGTCTGCATCTCAATTGGCTTCATTTTCGCTTACTTATTTGCTTTGAACATGGAGGCTAGGGTTGTCAAGGCGTCTGTCATCTGGTTGTCTTCTCTAGGAAGGTAGGTGAAACTGATCTTTTCAAATTCTTTAATGGGCTCTTGGATCAACTCGTAGTATTTGACTAGCTTCAAATCCCTAGTTTCTCATTCTCCTTGTAACTGATAGATCACTAAGGATGAATCTCTGAATACTCGAAGTTCTTTAATCTTTCTTTCAATGGCCGCATTCAGTCTCATGACACAGGCTTCATATTCAGCTATGTTGTTTGTGAAAAAGAATTCTAGTCTGGTGGTGAAGGGATAGTAGACATCTTCTGGAGAAATTAGCACGGCTCCTATCCCGTGGCCAAGGGCATTGGAGGCTCCATCAAAGTAAAGCTTCCACGAGCCATCATCTGAAACAATGTCTTCTCCGGTTGTAATGCACATCAAGTCCTCATCTGGGAAATTGAATTTCAACGATTCATAATCATCTGAAGCACGGCTAGCTAAGAAATCTACTACAGTACTTCCTTTTACAGCTTTCTGGCTCACATATACAATGTCGAACTCTGATAACAGCATCTTCCAGCGGGTCATCTTCAAGAGGTCCAGTTTGGATATCAACCAGGTAGTATGGTATAACATGTACTGTCTAAGCCTTTTGGTAGTCCAAACCAAGGTACAACATAGCTTCTGAATTTGGGGTACCGTGTTTCGCAATCAGTGAACTTCTTGCTTAGGTAGTAGATATCTCTTTCCTTCTTCCCGTACTCATTATGTTGCCCCAACATGCAACCCATCGAGTTTTCAAAAACTATAAGGTAAAGGATCAAATGCCTATTTGAGACCTGTGCGACTAATATTAGAGCATTCGTGAAGTACTTATTGATATTCTCTAGAGCTTCTTGACATTCTTCATCCCAGACCCCTGGTTATTCTTCATAAGTAGTCTGAAGATAGGGTCGCACTTATCTGTTAATTGAGAGATGAAACGAGAGATGTAGTTTAACCTTCCTAGGAAACCTCGAACTTCTTTCTGAGTATGAGGCGGTAGGAGGTCCTAGATAGCCTTTACTTTTTTTGGATCAATCTCAATCCCCTTCCTGCTCACTACAAACCCTAAGAGTTTTTCGAATGTGACTGCGAAGGTGCATTTAGCCGGGTTAAGCTCCAACTGGTATTTTCGCAGTCTTTGAAATAGCTTTCTCAGATTTCGAAGGTGTTCTTCCTCGGTTCAAGAATTAGAAATCATATCATCCACGTATACTTCTATCTCTCTGTGCATCATATAGTGGAAAAAAGTCACCATCGTTCTTTGATAAGTCTCCCCTGCGTTCTTAAGTCCGAAAGACATCACCTTGTAACAAAACGTGCCCCACATGGTTACAAATGTGGTCTTCTACATGTCTTCTGGGTCCATCTTTATATGGTTATATCCTGAGAAACCATCCATGAATGAGAACAACGAGTGTCCCGCGGTATTGTCAACCAACGTGTCAATATGTGGCAAAAGGAAATTGTCTTTAGGGCTTGCTCGATTGAGATCCTTGTAATCTACACACATGCAGACCTTCCCATCCTTCTTTGGCACCAGTACAATGTTTGCAACCCATTCAGGGTATTTGGAAACTTCCAGAAAACCAGCATCAAACTGCTTCTTCACCTCTTCTCGGATCTTTAACAGCATGTCAGCCCTCATTCTTCTGGGCTTTTGCTGGATTGGTTTGCATTTCAGCCTCATTGGTAGCTCGTGCATTGGTTTGCATTCTGGCCTCGTTGGTAGCTTGTGCACCACTATGTCCGTATTCAACCCCAGAATATCTTGATAAATCCAAACAAAGACGTCCTTGAACTCTTGGAGCAGAGCTATCAATTCGCACCTGGTTTTTGAGGAAGATATAGTCCCAATTTTCACTTCTTTTCTCTCCTCATCGGTTTCCAAGTTCACAATTTTTGTTTCTTCTTGGTGGGGCATGATTTGCCTTTCTTCATTGACCATCATCCTTACCAACTCCTCAGGAACCTCGCATTCTGCCTCGCCATACTCCTCTTCAATTTCTGCTGAGATCTCGGGGAGCTCAAAATCTACCTCAAGATTGGATTCAGAATCATTCATACAGTTAATTATGGGGACCCTGCATGAAATGAGAACGTATGTATTGGGAAGAGAATAATTTTAAATGAAGTGAATGAGTATGAGTAACAAATGAATTAATGAAGTAAATGAAACGTTTGCCACTTGAGAAAACGATGAAGACATTCTTTCATTGCAAACAAAAAGTTAACATAGATGCCCCACACAAAAGATCCCTATTGCCCATGGGCAAAAACAAAAGGGTTAATTCGGAGTATTACTCTGATCTGGCTCTAAAGACTACAAGTAGATCAATGTAGCTCCAGTTATTGAGAGTTTCCCCGGGACGGCAAGGGTGGATGCTGGTCAACATATTTTTGTCATTGTCATCTTCAGCTATTATGTTTATGAACATCCCTTTGAGCGATTCACTGAACATCTCATTTTCGTTAAGTATCTCATTTTCTCGAACTACTTCCTGTAATTTCTGTTATGTATGGTCTATTCCTCCAAAGATAAAAATATCTTTTACATGATGGAAAAACATCGATCTCCATAGAATATCCTCCCTTTTGAGTCCAGCCCTCCTTTGTTCTCATTTCCTTCTATATTTCTCTCTTTTTTGTTGAATACTCGGTTTACGGCTAAGCCCAAAACGATCTTTCTTGATGATGACGCTTCTTGGTCGTAGGCTTCCTTGTAATCTCCTTCCTAGCCCTCTTCTTGTTTTGGCTCCTCGGCCCAAAGTTTTAAAAACTGTCATCTTGGTGCAGTTGGATAACATGGGGCAGGGAATTCGCCTATCTTCCGCAACAAATGTAGCATTTACAAGTTCCAATGCTCGAAAAGAATATTCCATAGCCTCTTCATCGTTCTGGATGTAGAGCATGTCCGAGGTTACCGAGGCGATAATTTCTTTCTCAGCCTCTACAGTGACCAACTTGCCTTCGATCACAAATTTCAATTTTTGATGAAGTGATGAGGGAACATCTCTAGCAGAGTGAATACATGGTCTTCCCAATAAGCAACTGTAGGTCGTCTTTATGTCCATTACCACGAAATCAATCGTGTACTATGTTGGCCCAATCAACAAAGATACCTCGATTTTTCCAAGTACTCCCCTTTGAGTACCGTCAAAGGCTCTCACGGAGTTATGACAGGGTTTTATGTGGGAATCATCTACCGGTAGCCTTTGTAGAGTCACCATCGGTAGTACGTTTAACGTCGACCCATTATCAATCAGTACTCCTGGCAAAACATACCCTTTACAGTGTGTGGTGGTGTTGAGAGCTTTGGTGGACACCATACCTCCCTCCAGGATCTCATCATCGCTGAATGTGATGTGGTTGTATGCGATGATATACCCTACTATTCTATCCAGCTTAGATACAAAAATGTCAACAAGTACAAACGTTTGGTTCAACACCTTTAACAATGCATCACGATGCTTTTCGGAACTCAAAAGCAACTCCAACACCATTATCCTTGCTGGTTGTTTTCGTAGCTGCTCCACTATATTGTACTCATTGTGTCTCAGGGACTTCAGAAATTCATGTGCTTGAGCCTCAGTTACAGGCTCATTAATCTTTGGAGGGGACTCCTCGCCAAATATCTGCACATTACTAGTTATGTACCTTCTCCCTTATCCTTTGTAGCTTCAGCAGATTTCAAAGCTTCTGAAGAGTGGCATCTGTCGCTCCTCGTGAAGTGGCATACTTCATTGACAGTTTCATTTTTTTTGTCTGTTCATCTTTCTGTGTGGGCTCTTCTTCTACCATTTTTTCCTTCTTCTCACGAGGTTCCGACTTCTCTGGTATAGTCATATTGGCGGTATAATTCTGAAGGGTTTGTCGTATGTCTTTCAATGGAAACGGGGCTGGTGCTGAGATGATGATTTTAGAGGCCACCTTTACAGCTTTTCCTTGGGATGAACTTGCTTCCTTTGGTCTGGAGGGAACGACAAAAGGTCTGTCTATTCCATACTTGATATTGGGGCTATTTGACGCACATACATCTAACCCCTTCCTTCCTGCAACCTCCTTAAAGAACTCTATCTTTTTATTGTCCATTAGCTGTTGAATTAATCTTATGAATTCTTTGCATTATTGGATGTCGTGCCCTCCGTCCTGATGGAACTCGCAATAAGCTCTACATCCCTTCTGCACCACTTTCATGCCTCTGTCAATCAAGCGGGCCATGCATAATTGTTGGAACACCCATCGTAAAGGAGACTTAATTTCTGACACATCCTCCTTAGCCTTCCTAGCAGAGTACTCCTCGATAGTGTTCACTCCGCAGTTCCCCTGATTAGGCAATGGGTTAGAGGCCACATTTGGTTCCTCAAATTTTAATACCCTAGAATTGATCAGACTTTGCACAAGTTTCTTGAATGCGAGGCAACTTTCTGTGGAGTGACAAGGGGCACCGCCATGATAATCGTAATGTGCGTAAGGATCATACCATGAAAGAAACGGAGGTTTGAATGGAGTAACATAGTATGGACGGACCAAATCAGCTTTGTACAACTGAGAATAAAGCTCGGTGTTAGAAACTGGCAACGGAGTAAAGGCTGCTTTCTCTTGTTCCTTTCTTGGAGCTATCTCTTCTCTCTGGTTTAGGTTCTGAGCCTTCCCTATTGATGCTTGCAGCTAAGAGACCGTAAATTTCTTTGGGGCATTGTAAGTACTTGTAGCATTTACCCCATTCTCTCTCTTCTTGTTCTGCTTTCGAGAGCTATCCCCACTGTCAATCCTGCCACTCTCAATTGCCAATTCGAGAGACTCCCCAATCCTGATCAAATCGGCAAAGCTCTGAGTTGTATTATTGATAAGGCGATTGAATATGGGCGTAATCTCGTGCTCAAGAATTGGTGGCTGGAACTGAGCGGCAAGCTCTCGCCACCTCTGGGCGTATTGTAGCAAACTCTCGTTAGACTTCTGTCTCATGTTTTCTAACATGATCCTGCTGGGGGACATATTTGTCACATGTTTGTACTTCTCAATGAATGCCTTTGAAAGATCCTTTGAGGACTTGATGTTTACCTGGCTTAACTGGGTGTACCACCAGATTGTTGCTCCAGTCAGATTATCATGAAAACAATGGATTAAAAGCTTTTCATCCTTGATGAAGGTTGTCATCTTTCGATAATACATGGTCATATGCACGAAAGGGCATGAAGTTCCATCAGACTTGTCAAATTCGGGAGTTTTGAATTTTGGTGGTAAAATAAGGTCGGATACTAGGCTCAGGTCACTAGCATTTTTCCCTGGTTCATCTGTGGCTTGCAGTGCTCTAAATTTTTCTTCCATGAGACAAAATCTTTCCACCCATTTCTTTTCCACTTCCGTTCTAATTTTCTCGACCAAATTTAGATCTGGCACATCTTCTTCGTAGAATGCCTCTTTATCAATGGGTTGGTTTTTAGATGCCCCTGTCTGAAGACTAGCAAATATCCCGACAGGGTCAATGTATACTTTTCTAGCCGGACTCGGTGTCTTTGATTGAACCTTTCTGTGAGATGCGATACCTTCTGGCTCCTGGGCGACTTCGTCTTAACCTTTTCTTTCTCATGGCTTTTTTCCAGCAATGCAGTTAACTCAGACACTATTGCAGCTTGTGATTGAGCGATCTGCTCGCTGAGGCGCTGTTTAGTTTCATCGAAACAGGCTTCCAAATCCTTTTGCCCTTTTTCCAAACTGGCTATTTTGTCCTCCATTAGTTTGCTTTAGAACCAAGTGAAGTATGGATGCATAATGGTTGTGGCTTATCCTTTAGTTTTACTGCCACAATATTTACACTATCAATATTATTGCAAAAATAGATAAATGCATGTATAATTATGCAAATGTCATGATGCAATGCAAGAATGTATGCAAATAAAGGTATTAATTCCGTTGGTAATCACCATTTTGAACTACTTTCATGGGAACTAAAGGGTCCAGATTACAAAATAGTAAAGTAGAGTTCTACACATAAGCCTAGCTCTAGCCCCTAAGTTCTCGATAGCCCTGAGCAGTTTAATGAACCTAGGCACTTCTTTCATGTCCGAGGTTGTGAAAGGTCGAAGAGCTTCTGCTTCTGCAGCTAAATTTGTCATATGTCATGCAACTCGTTGTATCTCCACCATCAGGGTCGTGTAATACTGGTCCCTGTCTTGAATCATCTGGGAGGCATCACGAAGTCTTCGCCGCCAATAATTGTCTCCACCTGTTGTAGCTTTTTCGAATACCCTAATTCTCCCCCTGTAATCTTGAACAGTTGCCTCAAGTGACTCAATGCGGGCTCGTAACATACCAATTTCATGCTCCCTTTCTTGCAGTTCGACGAAGCCATTGCTCCGATGATAGGTCAAAAAGGAGTGCTCCAACTCTGCTAGTCTCCCTTGTAACTCGGCATTCTGATCCTGGCTTTGATTCAGGCTTTGAACAGTGTCATTGTACAAGTTTTGCATCTCTAGTAGTCTATTCCTGCTTCCCATGGATTTCCTCTTCCAAACAGCAGTGTTCTCTCTTTCGCAGATGATTGCTTGCTTACCTTTGTCGATCTCTTTCCTAGCTCTTTCTTTCTCTTGGTTAATGGCGTCCCTAAAAGATTGTCTTTCACTCTCGATGACTAACTTACAACTTTCTAACTCTTTCTCGATTGCTTGCTTGCCTTTCTCTCATTCTTCTTCGACTAAACGCATATCGTTCATCATTTCTTTCTCCATGGCTAGGAACTGGCTTCGACTGCTATTCTGTACTTTTGCTTAAGTTGGAGATTATCTTTCTAATAAAGAGCATTCTTCTCACTCAGATCTGCATTCAGCTTTTTCAATAGCCTAATGGTCTCGTCTTGTTCGTCAACATCTAAACTTACTTTGTAGAGCTCACTCATATGCTGAGTCTGTAAAGCCTCCATCTTGTTATTAACCTCCTCTAGTTCAATTCGTAAAATGTCAGCTTCGGACGGTACTATCCTCATATGCTCCTCAAGTGACATGGTTGGTCCTTGGTCGGGCTCTAGAATCTTGTCGTTAATCCTCAGACGGCTCCAAAGACCGTAATCCAGGGTGATCATGTACTCAGTATCTCCTTCTACCCTTATCCGATAACAGTGATCCCAAGCTCTCATGATGGTATGGACCTTCGCCCTGAACTCTCCCTTGAAAGAAAACTCGGTTCGACTTAAAACGGAGGTGACGAGAACAAACTGTCGTGATCCAAATTGTCGGGGCACCAAAAGAGGAGCACAAGCAATTCCACCATGTAGCCCTAACATCATTAGCCAGTCATAATCGTCGCAACTGTATAAGAAGTAACTAACCCTGTCAAGCCAAGGAACTCTCCACACTATGTCTTCGTCTTGAATGTTCCTAAAGATCCGGGTCCATTTCTTTCTTATTAATTCTTCTCGCCATTCATTCGCTAAGTACTCCCACAAAGGCAAAAAGTCTCAAAATAATATTCCCTGCAAAACCCTCGTTGGTGTCTTCCACATATGGCTCTGGATCCAAACCTGTAATACTATGCACGCCCTCTGAAACGGCCATCTTCATGCTTCTGACTTGCATTTAAAGAAATGAAAGTTTCATTTAAGATTGTCGGTACTGGATTCGCCTTCCGCTTCATATGCTCAAATAGATCTAGGATGGCTATATCAATGTTTCCAAGAACCATCAGAAAGATAACCAAACCATATATCCTTAAGGCAAATAGGTTCATCTTCTTTCCCTCATCTGGGTGCGCGGGTATGATGTCTCGGATACTCTTCCATTCAAAGGCTAGGTTGTCTCCTCGATTTTGAATCAGGCCGTTAACCCAATCGTCACTCATCCCAACAAAAGTTTTGAGCTTCGAAGGGTAATTCTGGTTCCTTGGTGGTTTCGCATAGATCCAATCTTTCTAGACATTCTTCTAATTAAGTAGGGTCGTGTATTCCTCTACCGCAGGCATCATATCTTGCCCGTTGAAAATGAAGCAGCAAAAAGCAGGATTCTAGAACTGGAAGACGGCTCGGAGTAAAAGCTGGTTGACTCGAACATACATCAACTGTGCTATGTCGCCATAACTATCGAAGAATAAGTCTTGTAGTCTTAGATCACATCCTTCCCAAATCCTTTTAAGTTCCCATAAGTTATTCTGTTGAAGGCTCGCGTAGGTATACCCTGACACTATACGTTAACTCGGCAAACTATTACCTTGGGTCTTCTGATTGACTTCTGACCAATGTATGACAGCTGAGTTGAGGTCATCCTTCTTAAGATACCTTTTTTCCATGATGAAAGTTTTCTGATCGGGCAAACCACTTGATTCAATACCTTTATGTAATGCAGATACAATGATATATGCAAAAAGCAAAACAAAAAAAGAAAACAAGTCAGTACCGGTTAAAATCAATAAATACATAAATAAAAGCAAAAATTAAATAAGGTAAACACACAAAACAACCTTATTTACATCTTGTCTAAAACACCTAAGTTATCCACATGGCTCTAAAAGGGTGGGTTTTTTATGTTCTCTACATGCAATTTTGGTGCTAGGAGGTACCCGAATTGTCCTTGTTGTCCCCTACTAAAGGTAGCAAGGCCCTTGATCATCACCCATTATAGGCTCCTTTCAAACGAGTTTAATTCAAGGGGACCCATTCGCTTATGCCCTTACGAAGGAACAATATCCTCACGAAAGCATAAGGTACTCAAGCCCCAAAGGTACTTTGCTAGGCCCATACAGAGGTACAATATCCTCATGAAAGCACTAGCATTTTCCCCCACTTAAAAGGACGGGTTTATATGCCAAATTTTAAATACGTTAAAATAAACGCGCAATTATAACCGAATGTTAATTTAATAGTCACTTTAATCCAGAACTTTCGATATTAATAAAGCGGTAATAATTTAAAAAGCTTGACTCTCTTTGTTTTTGAAAAAAAACAAAAACTTGATCCCCATCGGAGTCGCCATCTGTAGCAATCCCTTTTTACGGGTTTTTTTGCTGAAAATGAGGTTTTACTATATTTGGGGGTCTTTCGGGTATTTAAAAATATGTCTTCTGTAGGGTTTCGTGAAAAATCGTATTTCATTTCAAAAATAGAGTTGCCACCGGCCACTGAGGTAGGCCGGGCACCATAAAATCAGAGATTTTAAAAATGTTGGGTTCATGAGCCAGTTACGGATGGGGAAGGATTAGCACCCCCACACCGCCCAAAATTGGTACTTTCATAATTATCGCTTTATTAATAACTTTTCGTATTGAAGTGACGATTAAAATAAAATTTGGTTATAAGTGCAAGTAAATTTTAAGAGCCCCGTTATCCGAGAATAAACTAACAAACTATTATCACTACGCTTGATACTGGCCACGTTTACGCTCGGATAAAAAGGCACCGCATTGAAAATTAATATATCCGTTATGCAATCTTAGAAAACATATTATATAAAAAGAATTCTAATTTAACATGATATTTAACAAAATGCATGATCATAAATAAAAATGACATGTCACAAGAATCAAAACTAAACATAAATATAAACATAAACACATAGACATGGAAAGAAAGAAAAAACACATGCTTCAAGGCTAAATTAACTAACTATAACATGCATAAACAAATAAAAAAACCACAAATGCAACATATGCATGACATATATATGATATGATGCTAAGTTAACAAAGCAACTCTACTAGAATATTACACTAAAACCTTATCATATGACACAATTTACATGCATAAATTAAAAAACATGACATTATATGTGACGAATAAACCACACTAACATATAACCTAAAAAACAATGTGAACATAAAATTCATGCTAAATTACAAAAACATGCTACATACAAATAAACTAAAACAATCACAAATCAAACATGTACGATATGAACAAACGAACGAAAACATAAAAGCATGATATCATAAACTAAACATATATTATAAAAAACATTAAATATAAAAACACAAAAGGGCAATGCAAACATACTAAAAAACATAATCATTTAAATCATACAAAGGGACTGAAATAAAATAAAGTAAAAACAGAATGCTTAGAAATTAAATAAAAAAATACATTTGCGAACCTAATTGAGAACCGGAAAAAACCTATGAGGACTGAACATGTAATAAAACCAAGGGGCAGACTCGAAATGAAAATACAGGCTGGGAAGGAGGGACCAAGGGCGTGATTTCACCATTTAAAAATTGAATTTGTTTGATTAAGGGATGAATTTGAAAGAAAATACAAAGATGAGAGGACCAGACTTGTAATTGGACCAAGGGGCAGACTCAAAGTGAAAAGTTGAGAAGGATGGAGGTCCTTATGTGGTGATTAAACCATTTTTAAAACATGAAGGTCTATAAAATAACCCAACCGGTTCAAATTTTGTCCCATAGTCATTCAAAAATTTTATCTTAAAAAAAACTCCCCCTCCTATTATACTTTCAAACAAAAAAAAAACAAAAACCCTTCGAAAATGCATCATGTTTCCAGAAAATGGTGGTGGCCAGCCACTTTGGCCGCCGGCTGCCACCGACCCCAAACCCAAAGCGAAGCCGTTTTGTTTTAAAGACCGAATATGGTCTCCCTTTCGACAAAACAAACCCTATTTGTTTTAGATCTATAAAAACGAAGTAAAAAACCTAAAAGAACCTCCTTTCATACCTCTTTTTTACCGCTTATGTTTAAAAGAAAACCCAAAGAACAGATCTAGCTTTTTTCCCAAAGATTCGACTTTCACCGGTTCACCATGTTCGATCCAAGATCGGAGGCTTTTCACCGAAAAGGGAGAAGTCGAACCTTAGGTAAAATTTTGTACCCTCCAATTTTTTGTTTTTTTTTTGTTTTATGGATGCATACAAGAAAAGTAAAAGAAAGAGGATTACCAGTAGACTCTGGATTTTTTGTTATTATTTCGAATATCAAGACTGAGTACCAAATATGGTTCATTACATTTGATATATAGGCTGCCTTTTTTTTTCTTCTTTGCTTACAAGATTATACAGATATAAAAATGATTTTCTGTGCGATCTGACTTGTACTTTTATGATCTTGCATGTCCAGTTTGGTAAGCCGGTGAGGGGCAAGCATACGGTGGCAACGGTGGAGCAGCCACGTGGCGGAGCTGGTGTGTCTCTTGGCTAGATCCATTCCTGGCTGTTGGATCAGATCTGATCCAATGGTTGGGATTGCATGAAGATCTAACGGCGGAGATTTGATCTTGGGAGTAACGTGGCAGCCTCTAATCTTGACACGTGGAATATGGCAGCTGAACGGCCTCACACGTGGGAGATAGACAACTTGCGTGTATGCTCTATGCAGCAGATGAAGGGTCTTCAAGATTCAATTATGGCCATTGGATCTAGATCTGATCCAATGGCTCTCCTTTGGCTGCTGCAAAAAGAAGAAAATGATATTAGGGTTTTATATTTTAGGTTTTAATTTATCCTGTTCAGGTCGAAATGGGTCTGGTAATTACTTGGGTTTGTAATTATATTGGACTGTGGACTTTTAATATTATTTGGGTTTTAGTTGTATCCATTTTAAATTAGACCATTAATAATAATGATGATGATAATAATAATACGAAAATACAACAATACATACAGACATGCACATATAATATACTTACATGCAAGCATACATCTAAATTAACATATATATCACATACGTTTAAATACATAACATACAAGCATATATATTTGTTCACACATATTGTACATATACAAACAATGCATACATAAAATATAAACATACATATGACACACATACCATAATAATTATTAATACGTATACATACATAATATGTATAATATACATGCACTCACACATATCACACACATACTTTACGGACATATTAATCAAACGTACATAATCAACACACATAATAATATAACATATATATACATGCAATAATAATATATTAATAATTACACTTACAGATTAACACAATATTTATACACCAGATAAAAATTAGTGATTATAGCGCTGGAGCTATCTCAAGTTTGAATAATTGATATTAAGGTTGTTATATGGAATCTAACATCTCCTTTTGTTTTAAATAGAAAAAGAGTTGGAGAAAAAAGGACCACCATCTCCTTTAAAGGCTAAGAACAAAAAAAAGTAGTAATTCGAGAGTCGTAGGAGCTTCGAAAGCTAATGTGAGTGTAGTCGGAGTCTTAGGAATAGGCTAGGTACCTTTCTCGAACCTTTGAATATTGATTATTGCATTTCTAACTTTTTGTATTAAGGTTATTGCATTAGAGCATTGTTGATGGCTATATTAGTAAGTATTGGTAAGTATTGCATCGATTCAGTATCCGTAGCATCATTGTTATTGTTATCGAAATCATTGAAGCATTGGCATATAGAATTATTGATCATTGAGTATTGAATAAGGCCATTGGAACATTGATATTGATTTATTGTTATTGGAAACTGTATTGAATCATTACTATTGCTTATCAATATTGAAACATGGCTATTGAAATTATTGTTACCGGACTATTTATATTGAACCTTGGATCCGAGTAGTATTGGATACAATTAGCATGCCATAGAATTCATGAGCTTATTGGTACCGGTAGCTATGGCCTTTATTGTGGTGCGGCAGAGGTATGTTGTGATTTGGTCATATTGGTGCGGTGGAAAGACTAGACCACTATTGATTTTGGTGCGGAGTAGAAATTCGCATATCCATATACCGCATATCGATCCAAGGAAACTTATTGTTATGCAACATAAATTGTCATTGAATATGGTTATTGCATTGATTATTGTTATTGCATTGATCATTGATAAAATGTAAAATTGCTATGGAATTGCATGCCATGTTACTATTGTCGTAGTTAGTCTTGAATCATGATAGAATGCATTATACGATTAATGCATTATACGATTAAACCATTATTTATGACTACCTCACTAGGCAAAGTATGACTAATGCATTCATCTTCCATGCATTTCAGGTTAAGAAGCTTTTGAGATCGAGATCTGGATCGGTGAAGGTTTTGGCAAATCACTCCGTTGATAAAGTAAAGTATATCAAATCTATTGACTCCTAGTATGGTGGCATTTGCACAAGTCATTCTTACCTCTTTTGCTATGTATGTAATATAGTTGGCTGGTTCAAGTTTAAAGACTTACACTTGACCTTTTGAAAATGGTTAAAAGTGGTTATACATGTATATTTGGCCTTAATTGGGGAAAACATAGTAAACGGATTCATTCGACCCTAAAATTTGACATAAAATTATCTTTAAGCTAAATAGACTTGTTGGTAAAGTTTCATTGAATTTGGACATGGTTTGGTTTGGTACGGGCTTATGTTTTTGGAAATTGTTTAATGGGCGTACCTATACGTGTGATGGCATATCGGTACAATGCTTCAACACTGGAATTCTGGGGTTAGTTCGGTATCAATACGGCTAGGCGCGTATCGATACACCTTCTTGAATATGTAAAATGAAAATAATTTGAATGTCACTGCGTATTGAAATGACTTGATCTTGTATCGGTATATGTCTATTGAACCTAACCGTAATAACGGTCTTTGCTGGGCATACCGATACATCTTGATGTGTATCAGTACGGACCCTTGTCACTGGAATTTTTTAGTGTTATTCCAGTCATAGTGTATCGATACGGCTAGTAAGCGTATTGATACCCATGTATAAATTTTGATAATCACCCTTAATAAGACCGTATGATTCAATGTATAATTTTAATGTTTATGAAAGTTTTAATTTGGATTAATTCACGATATGTTACCTTATCGTTCTCTCTATATTTCTGCAATTTTGTATCAGTTTTTGAATGAAACATCATATCAGTCACCGTTTTTGTTCTAGTAACACTTTTTGACCTGGATTCCTATCAGACCGAGAATGGGGTGTTACAAAAAATCTTTTAGAGAAAAGTTAGTTACGTAAAGTTTGTTTTTGGAAATTAATTATGAAGTTAATTCTCCAAGCCTATTTACACCATTTTAAAACCTTTTAAAAATAGCCAATTAAAGAGAAAAGTCTGATATTAGACTTTGGCTAAATAGCTCCTTAAAGATTCTAAGTTTTAACCCTTTTATAAACAGTCACTAAAAACAATTTTCCATTCTTTACATTTTGGTCACTAGCCAAAATGTCAAATTTTAATATTCCGTTTTCCAAATTTGATTTTACCAAAAACATCCACATATTAAATAATGATTTTAGGATTTTTTTTTCCAAATGTTTTCCTCACTATAAAATATTTATTTCGGTTTAATCTTGAAACCTAATTGAATCTCTAATCTCAGTCTACCGGACTGTTTAATCGACCTAGAAAACACCTATGACCAAAACCAGGGCATTACAGACCTGCCCTGGACTCCATCAGAGCATTGGTCAAGGTTTCTAGAAGATGAATTTGAACCTTTTCTTTGAGTACCTCACGATTCCACTTCTTGCGGTGGTATCGTCGTATTTGTGTTCTTAAAGGCCTTGAAGGCTTCAAGGTTTTTGTAGCCCAGCGTGTCTGCTATCTGGAGTATAGTGTTCTCTTAGGAATTGGTGATTTTGTCCTTCAAATCCTTCTCGATCTTTCTGACCTGGTCTTGAGCTCCCTTTAGTCTAACTTCTATTATCGCTATTTTGTTTTCCATATCTATTTTCTAAGTTTGGGAACAGGTATCGTACTTGTGCGTAATTTTGTCAACTGAGATTGAACTTCTAGTAGTTAATTGTTTTGGTTTATTTTGTTTAATGCAAGTTATTATGTGACGTAAATGTGAGAATGCAAATGATGCAAAATTAGTGATATTCCCAAATCAAGAGTGCACTTTATAGATCATAAGGTTCTAGTATAAATTGTTTTCAAAAAATAAAAAAATAGTCTTTTAATCTTACTACTCTTCTCCCTTGATGCGCTTCAGTGTTGGCTGCTCGAACTCTCCAATCGATGCGGCCCTTCTCTGAATACAGCGAAAAATTGGCTAACTTACTAATATTGGTCCACAACCTCATCTAAGAAGTCTAACATATGTTGCTCGTCCTCCCCAGTTGAAAGGAATCTCTCTCTTAAATATTCGTTCTGATTCTTCATTTCTCGAGCCATGGAGACTACCTTTCAAAGTTTATGAGTTAGATGGTCAATGTACAGCTGCCTACCCAAGCATGCGACGCTCACAGCCCGCTTAATGTCAGCCCATTGAATCTTCTCATAGTCTCAATCATCAATAATGGCACGGATATGGTCATTATGTTCTTTTAATTGTTTCTTTAAGTTTTTGAGACCATTGCAGGGCAATTTAGCCTCGGCACTCTTCATCTCTTCTTCTTTTAATTTCTCTTAAAGCTCTTGATTTTGGTCAAGGTACTTTTTGAGGCTACGACGTACTTCTGAGTATTGTTTTTCCTTAGCAAGTCAGCCTACTTTTTTATTTTTCGGCCTTACGTTGCCAAAGTTTCAGCCTTTTCTTTATCTCATTGAGCTATGCCTTTTCTTCCTTTAATGTTTTAGAGCTACTAGTACGTGTCCCTTGGGCTTTTAAGCGGTTATTTTCTTACGCCAATTTTTGCAAATCTTTCAAGTATAACTCTTGCTTGGTTAACAAGGTCTTCACCTCTTTTTGGTACACCTTTCTTCGATGTTGTTTCGCAACAAGCTTGCCTTCAAGTTTAGTAACTTTACCCTATAGCTTTTCCTTTTCTTTTCTTTTCTGAATTCTTGCTTATAGATTGCTAGCTCGGTCATAAGGATGCCAAGCTTAGGGCTATCTAATGGGCTTACCACGTCTGAAATGCCTATATTGTCGATATTTTTCTTTCTCTAACTTGTATATTCGGGTATAACATCGACAAATAGGGCTACCTTCATTCGATATGTTCATTTCCACTCACCAGCCAACTCTATGACTCACTTTGTGAAATTGTCCTCCGTGTAGGAGAACTCTTTTTCCCGCAGCCCATGAGTAACAGGAATAAACTGGCAAGACCCATATTGGCATTATACGAGCAGAGGTGCATAACTGGTGGCTCCCTATAGGCCTATGAGAAAGATCCATTCTATATTTCTGTACTTCTATAGAATTGGCACTGGGTACATCCATGAAGCTCTCCATGTCACGTCACTATTGGAAAGGTTTTGGAATAAGGCTACCCATTACTGTCGTTTTTTGTTTTGTTGCCATCACTTCCAAGCAACTTCTCTGATCGGGACCAAGTCTCTGGACGTCAGGTGTTTGCTTATATTCCCATTGTCCTAGAAATGACTCTGCAACCACAAGTAAAGGAGTTGGGAACAGCTGCTGAAACGACCACTTTCTCAGGTTCAAAAAATGTTCAGGAACTTAAAGGTTTCTACAAAAATTGCTGGAATATGATTCACGTTCTTCTGGGCTAGCAAGTCAACTAAAGTTATTTCAACATGCCCCCCAAACCTTGGGGAAGATCACTAACCTATAGATGGCCAAGGCGAGCAAATCAAAGACCTTTATGTGCTTTACGTCTTTTATGATCTGGGCATAGATGAACTCTTAAGTGAAAAGGGGGCTCTTGTTCTTATCTGCAAGATGAGCGTCTGTCTCTTTTACATCTATACCAGCAAGCTTGGCAAATTTCTTCTGATAATTAGAGTTCTTCTCATTCCAGTATATCTTGTCTGGCTTCTTTAACTTTGGGCGCAACAGGACCATGCATTCTTCTACGGGAGGGGTGATGTATTTCTGATTAAAGACAAAATAACGGTATACTGGATCCCAGAACTCAACAGCTACTATAACCATGGGCTCGTCTATCTTCACTTCGAGCAGTAGGGATATATCTATATACTTCTTAGTGAATATGGCTTGGTTTTGGGCTTCTAAACTCTCCCATATAGTAACCAGTCCTGATAGATGATTTTGAGGCAAACCCATATGCACTTGCTTCGGCAGATCTATGGTGGTTCCTTTCTGCACATTATCTTCGTGTAGGCACTGGAGCTCTAAGGACTCATTTCTGACATTGGTGTTCAATCAAGGGATCCTAGAACTGTATAATGTAACTGAACACTCATGATTGTTGATTGACTAATGTTTCAGAATACCAACAAAAAGCAATGCTATGTATGATCTATAAGATACAAGGCAAGAAAACGCCAGTACATAATAATAAATCATAAATACAGAGAATATTACAAAACAGTAAGTCATAATCATAATCAATATGCATTCTAGTTCTATAGGGCTTTCCACATGGCTCTAACGGGGTGGGTTTCTTAGATTATTAAACATGTGGGCTTGGATCTAAAAAGGTTCTCGAACCACCCTTACCCCCTACTAAGGCAGATAAGATGTTTGATCCTGGCTCATCACAGGCTTGTAGGTCGAACACGGTTCGAGAGGATGCATTTCCACTATGCCCTTGTGGATTGTTACTCACGAAAGCATAGGTACTCTAGACCCCGGAAGTTTTTCACTAGCCCATGCGGAGGGTTACTCACGAAGGCATAACTAATTTTCCGCCACTTAAGTTGGATAAAGCCCGGGTAGAGGGCTTATGTTATGATACAACAACAGTTATATACACCAAATATGCACACACAAAAAATACAACGAAATACCAAGAAAAATAACTCGTGATCAAGTAAAAGTTGTGCCCTCTTAAAAATACCTAGCGGAGTTGCCAAGCTATGATAACGGAGTCGCCACCGGACCCTTATTATATTAGGCAGGCTGAAAACCTAAAAAAACATAGATTATGAAATCTCAAGGGGTTCGAGGGCACGGTTACTTGTGGGAAAGGATTAGCACCCCTATCACCCTCGCAGAACGATGCTTACTTGATCATTAATATTTTCCTTGGTAGCCAGGGTGAGCGCGTGCAAAGATTAATGTAAAAATCCACAAAGTTTTAAAAGTGACCCGAATTTGCTCAAGGCTGAGGAAACTCTGTTCAATTTTAGACGCAAAGAGATTAAGGCATTATCCCTAAAATCCATAAATATAGCCTCACATAAGAGTTTCAATCGTTCCCC
Organism: Hibiscus mutabilis; assembly: GCA_019671005.1. Classification (NCBI taxonomy): domain Eukaryota; kingdom Viridiplantae; phylum Streptophyta; class Magnoliopsida; order Malvales; family Malvaceae; genus Hibiscus; species Hibiscus mutabilis. The sequence continues at coordinate 15,585,576 of CM033722.1, read as the reverse complement.
AACTGCTAGGGGAAGACCGAATTAACCCTACTTGAGAAGATACTTCGTTTTCATGATACAGGAAAATCTGTTTTGCATAATGTTTTATTTTGCCTTTAATAATTTCTAAACTTAGAATTTCAACTAATGAATATTTAGAGAAACTAACCTTAAAAGGCTTTAATTAACAAATTTTAATTAAAAGCTATGTTAAATTATCTAAAAGAGTTACCGAGTTAATTTAAAATATATATTATTAAAGGGAACCTAAATCTATGGGATTGATCACCTGACATGTTGTACAACTTAAAACCAAATCTAAGATCCTAAAGGATATTTACTAACATGTTTAGAGGAGCTAACCTAAAAGTGTATGAATTATCTCGTAGAAGTTTTTTTTATTAAAAGGAATAAAGTTATATTATTAATTATTACGGGATCTATTTCCCTAAAAAAAATTAATGTGTTAAATAGCACAAAAAGATAAACAAATTAAGCAATACAATAAACATGAATAAAACAAGCAAAATGGATAAATTACACTAAATAAAAATTAAAAAACTGAATTGAAATAAAAAGGACTACGGTGAAGAAATTTCAAACAGTGGGGTAAAATCACGAATTCACGGGTCAAGCTTAGGCGCGGGTCGGTTCCAAGTCAAGTATAAAGGCCAAATTTCAAAAACAAACCTCATTTTCCCCCTTTGGCCAAATGGATCAAATGCACCCCTTCAAATCCTATGAAAACTGAAGAACACCACCGTGCAAGCCCAAATTTTGGCGATAGTTTGCCATGCCCTGTCGTATCGACCGTCGTGGCTCAACGCCAACGGTGGTTCTCTAGCAACGTCCTCCTCCAGTTTTGGCTTCTAATTTCGATGACGATAGCGGTTCAACCCTCCGACGACAGCTCCTCCTCCAACGGTCGATAACCCGTGCCCTTTCCTTTGATTCGAACTATATATATATATATGTATGTATAAAATAAGAAAAAAGACAGGATTTAGGTATGAAAATACTTCAAGAATTCGACTAAAAATGGCTTGTAAAAATTTCGTGTGTTGCAATAAATGGATTCATAGCTTTTTATAGCCGATTACGATGTTTATAAACAACGAATTGAAAACCTTAACATCATAGGGATTCTTGTTGCCCAATTTGATGCAAATTCTTGCCCATTCTTGTTTGATCCGATTTGGTCTAGTTTTTGCCATGTTCGGTCGGTTTCTTCCCATATTTACTTGATTCAAATCTGAATTTCCTTTCTTTTCTGTTTTGATTCGAATTTTAACCCTCTTCCTTTGCTTGCAAGTCACGGTCGGCCGAGAAATGAGTGAGCACGATGAAGAAAGGCAACCGGTAGCGGTTACAGTAACGGTTGTAAAGTTGAAAGACCGAGGAAGCTGCAGGGTCGAGCGCGTGAAGGCTTGCTTCAAGCTATCCAAGTCGTTGGGTCTCCCCTATATCGGACGGCGATGAGAGGTGCGACGTATGGAGATAGGAGGCTAGGATTTTGAGGAGCTTATCTGGACCGTTGGATCAAGGGACGATCCAACAACCACGGGCCGATTGCGCATAGATGGGAGATCATCCTTAGGGTTTTCAATTTTGGGTCGAATTGAGCCTATTGTACATGGATCCTTTTAAATGAACTGCCTCTTTTTTTTTTATTTTGTTGGTAATTCTAAATTTTATTTAATATGTAATGTGATATATGAATTTTGATTTTGTGTATTATATGTATGAAATTTTAATTTGATACAATTTTAACAAACACTAAATTCGTTATCGATCTAATATCGTTTTACGTTTTTAACTTGATAATGGATTACATTAGCTGATAGTTGTTTGATTTAACATGCTTCCCTCCAATTTATTGTTACGATCCTCTCTTCACCAAACAACTAAATTAACAAATTTTATTTATTAAACCTCTAAAAATAATTCAAATTTCTAATTTTAACTCAAAATTATATTACCAAACAATTAAATGACTTCATATACATTTTATATTTTTTCTACATCAATATTAATTGACAAAACACAAGGTTGCATGCTACATCACGTTAGCTGGCAGCATGTGATTTAGGGCAGCCTTAGTCTTTTCCCTTGTCAATCATGTGCGTTTGAATTAACACATAAACTTTTACAATTGGTTTATGGAATTAAAATAATTTTTTATTTCGAAATCAAGGCATGCTTTGTGTGTGTGTGTGTTGGTTTTAATAATCAAATCTCTGTTCATTGCTTTTTCTTTTCTTTCTGGGCCATTAACTTCGTAGATGGTGACCAAATTCCAACTTCGCAGCCTTTTTCCTAATAAAGTCCGCATAAACATCTAGATCGTTTGAATATTTTATGCAAGGACATGGGATAAAGTTTCATAAAAGTCTATTGCATAAGATATTATTATATTATATAAATTATTACAATTTTATAAGTTTTTTATAATTATATAATATAAAGTACTATCCAATTACACAAAACATTACTAAATTACATAAACTACTTCAGCTTCCATAATACTTGTGAAATTACACAACATCCAATCCGTTGTGTAATTATATAATATTTAATCATGCAAAATATTATCAATTATAATATGATTTGACAATATTTTATGTAATTGATATTTTATAACTATTGATATCAAATAAATTAACTGGTTAATTAAGATTAAATATTGAAAATACTTATTATATGAACGATCTTTTTTATAATATTAAAATTTAAATTTTTAGCCTTGTTTAACAAATCTAGTTTCTCATCTCATTAAATCTATTAAATTATTGTTTAAAGAAACAAAAGATTATTCGCATAGTGTCATACCCAAAATTTCCCTACTTATAATCGCTTAAAGAAACAAAAAATAAGTTTTCTAAAAAGAATTAAGAACCTAACACCAAAACAAAACATGAGGTACGGAAAGTTGGTTTAGGTATAAGAGATATGGCAGTGACAGCTTTAGGTTAGCCACCTTTATATTTATGTATACAGAGTTGTACGCATGAAAAATAACTAAACATATTTGTATCAAAATATTAGATGGATCAATGTTATAAATCGAATTCATATTGTTTGTTTTTTTCGAGTCTCTATTTATGTCTTCATCTTAAAAAAAATTAAATTTACAGTTAAAGTTTAATAAATTGATGATGAGTATGATATATTATTTAAGGTTTAAAATTTTAAAATATAAAATTAAAGCTTAAATTTTAAATTTTTAATACTAGAGTATAGAAAGAGACATTAAATAAGACAGGATTTTTGTCCTTCTAAATCAACGAAACATAAATGAATTTGGAAAAATCTCAAACATATCCTTCGTGATTGTTATAGAAATATGGGAAAAATCAATGATCTACATCCCAATAACACAAGCAAACTTAGAAAAAACTAACATACCTTAATTGATTATTAACATGGGTGGTGAAAAACAAGCCTTTTTAAGTTTTTTTCCTTCTTTTTTGCTGATAAAAAAACAGAATCAAAAGTGAAAAGTTAACTTGGGTCAACTTTGGGCATAGCAATTTCTGAGTGTGGTTGACATAAGATTGTTGAGTTTCTTGTTCGACAGTTGAAAATGAGTTGGAATAGATTCCAATGAACTCCCACAAATCTTGTGTGCAGGCATCCCTATTTCGGTTGCCAACTTCTCAGCTTCTTCATCTCTTTCAATGATTCGATCGAAGCAGACGTACCTTCCGCATGCTGTTTTGTTCATTGCTTCGTACACAGATACATGAGCCTCAGCCAATCTTATTACATCAACAGTGGCTAGTAATCCATTTGCATACATTTCTTGTGCTCCTGAGTTTCAAAATTACTCATCTAATTAGCTTTTTCAAGAAGAAAATTGAGTGGAAAATGGGAATTTTTTTCTCTTCTTTTCTGAAGAAATACCTTTGAGATAAGCTATTGTTGCTGTGGGATTTCTGTGGGAGAATTCAGGTCCTGTAATGAGTCCTGGACAGATTGTGGTCAATTTTAAGCCCATTTCTTCAGCTATTTTCCACGCAACTTTTTCTGCTTTCAGCTTCCCCAATGCAAACCAGAACTGCCACATTTTGAGAGGAAACCTATGTTATGTGCAGCCGAGTGGAGTGTCAAAAAACGGTATGTAACCGGCTTTGGTATGTTCAGGTCCTCTAATTTGCATGAAATCTATACCTTTTTGTCCATGCAAAGCGATTCATTGCTCCAGCAATCATGATTAACCAAAGTGGGAAGTCGAGTTTGGTAGCTGTCTCTCCATATGCAGGCCAAAAGTGAAGAAGTGAGCACACAATTCTTTACAGAAGCTGTTCTTGCACATGCCTTCATCACATTTTCACTGGCCTTTACTTCTATTTCAGCCATGGATTTCTAAAAAAAAAAACACCAGAAGAAAAATTACACATAGCATTCTTACATTGTGGTTAAAAAGTATCCTTAGGGAAGCTTCATATCTGATCTGAGTGTACATACCATACAAGCATGTTTAATTTCTTGTAATGGGTTTTATATATTTGGAGAATCATACCCATATCTATGTCTGAATACATGTCTCATATAGGTATCAGACATGAGAAAAATGAAAAGTCGAAGCAGCCTATGAATAAAAGATCATGCAAGGACAGGGTGGTGTGAAACATGAAGTTCATGATTTTGGCATGAGTTCGGACCACATAACTTGAACAGCACCTATGGTATCCTGGAACTTATTCATCCTATTCCTTTCATCTTCATTTTACGAACACGAATATACAAATTATCTGTGTAATGTTCATCAGACTTCTGCAATGCAAAGATTTCACACCTTTTTACTGGTATACTAAACATATTTTCAACACCTTCGGAGCATTATTACAGTCACTTGGCGTGCCTGAATAGCGATAGAAAACACAGTTAAGAAATGAGGGGAAAGATCAACCAACTCACAGAATAACCAGAGATTCCAGCAGGGTCGGCGAAAGCAGAGGTGTGAAACACTCCACGACAACCATCAAACGCCTCCATGAGACCCTGGATTTCAGTTGGCTTAGCCATTACCACAGATATTTTGTTGTTACAAGCCACCATCATCTCCCCTGAAACCTGCATCTCCCTCAGCTTCTCTACATCTTCTGCAGTATTTTTTGGATCAAACCCAAAGACCCAAATTAGTAACCTTTCTGGAAACATGGAACATTTGACAGGAACCTTAAATCAGACAAGGTTTTTTTTTTTGGACAACGAAATCGTTACCTTGGTTATCGACGAGGATTCGAACAGAGTATCCATGGAGCAGGAGACGATTAACCAAGGCAAGCCCGAGGAAGGAAACACCACTGGTGACACAAACAAGCTTGTCTTGATGATCAACGTTGGTGATGTCGGGACTCATCAGACCTTTGAAATCTTCATTTTCTTTGCTTCTTTCCATGGCGGCCAAAGCAACCAAAGTCTTCCTGAAGTCTTCGAACGCCCTTCTGTCACTCTCTTCATCTTGTGTCCTAGCAATCCCCATTATCAGGGAGTTTCAAGCTCTGATAAGATAGAAAGGTTAAGCTCCTGCTGCTATAATTGTCTGAAAAATAAGGCCAAGTGGGAGGATCCAATGAAATAATCATTCAAAAGACATCCCTTTCGTGTTTGAAAGAGTATTTAGCAAATTACAGTGGCGGGGGCTGTGGAAGAACAGTCTACTTAATGCACATGATGGAGAGACTTGGCTTGTTTCGCTTGACTCGATTTGTGTGGCTGTAATTTATAAAAAATAAATAAACAACAATGTGACAGAGCGTCGAATTTTTCTAATTTTTACTTAAGTAGGTCTAATTATGGCCCTAGTCTTTGTACTTTTTCTACTTTTTGAAATTTGGGGCATCTTTTTCTAATTTCAGAAATTTAATCTTTTATTTGTGATAACACTATCAATTAATTTCTGTAAATTTTGAATGTTTTATTAATTAAACATTATTTTCTAATCAGAACTTCTAATATTAAAATGCAACACATTGAAATCTAACGGAAGTTTATTAATAATGTTAACGATTGAACTTTAAGTTTTTAAATCAAATAAGTAAAGAGACTAAAATTTTATAATAAAAAATAAAGAGATTAAATTTTAAAATTTTGAAAAAAATCAAGGATGGAGACATAATTAAACTTTAAAATAAAAATATTGTGTGTATATATAAACGAATGTTACGAACGCATGCAAATGTATTAAAGGATGTCGTAAGCTATGTTTTGCATTTAAAGCCCACCGTATTCATTTATGAAACAAACCTAACTCTTAAATAAAATCAATTCCTTTGTCAAAAAAATAAAATAAAATCTATTCTTTTTGTTACATTTCGAAGTATCAAGGCAGGGATTATCGCCCAGCATTCAACTTTTTTTGATATTTCTTTTCATCAATTATTTTTAAAATTTATCTTCATCATTCTTAACTTTTTTTTTTTTTTTGGAATGAAGAGGAAGCAAAAGCCATTACATTACACCCCCATTAAGCAGGGATAAGGGGGCCGTAAATATCACGCTGAAGTAGGGCTTGAAGAACCACCGTGGGAGCAGTAGAAATCACAATAGAACCATCGAGTGGAGCCATAGATTTTACCAAGTGATCAGCCGACATGTTTGCTTCACACCTAATAAGAGAGAAATCAACATGTCAAGAATGGGTGAGAATGGAGAAGATTGCTCGAACCAAAGCATGAGGACTCGATGAAGACCGAGCCACCAGCAACCGATAAGCATCATCATTATCCAACTGGAAAACAACTCAATCATAACCACGGCTCCAAGCGAGACGCAACCCTTCTAGGACAGCCCAAAGTTCTGCCTGTAAAACATTGGATATGCCAACATTTCGTGTGTAAGAAGTTAGAAAAGAACCTTCAGAGTCACGAAGCACGCCTCCTATCAAAGCAGAACTAGTGGCGGTAGAGACGGCACCATCCGAGTTTATGCAAACCCAACCGGGAGGGGAGATTGCCATTGAATCAATTTGAGAGATGGTTGAGGCTGAGATGAAACCTGGATATAGGACACATACGCATTTGCCCAAGATAAACTGAGATTAAACAAGGATATCTGATCAAGAGTCTCTCCCTGAAATATTATCTTGTTGCGTCGTTTCCAGCATTGCCATAAGAGCGCAGGGAAAAAGATATTCCATGGACCCTCTGTCGGTTGAAAGAACCTGGTTGTAGTGATTCCCTGAAGCAACCATTCATTTAAGGGAAAAGTGAAAGAAAGACGCCACATCATTGGATGGTAAGAGCGAAAGCCAAAGAGAGCGCATAGCTAGGCAGTCTCGGATGATGTGCAACAGAGTTTCGTCACTTGCATCATACTCATCGCGTGTTGGGGAGTAAACGATGTGGCGATTAAATCGAATTGAATTTGTGAGTAGCTTGTCTTGGAATTCGAACCAAAGGAAGCCTCGAACTCACTCGGGAATTTTTAGAGTCTATATGGCCTTCCATCAAGGGTTCGCAGAATTCCAATTAGGCGCGAAGACATGAGCATATTGTAACGGGGCTAGATTTTGACTCTAGCTGATCCGTGCGGCCTTAGACGCCTTCGACGCAAATCAGTTGATTCATACGCCTAAGTCAGCCTTCAACCAGCCTTGTGAGTACTCCTGCTCGACAACGGCTTCGACAAGCACTCCAGGTTTCGATGGATCTTGTCACGGACACCACTTGTGTCGTAGGCTAGACCTTTGCCAGACGAATCGTGCCGGACCTTAGCCGCTTTCTCGGTTGAAACGTCGACTAAGTCACCCTGAAGTACCTTGTCACGGTCTTAGGTGAAGATCTCTCGACAAACACCTAACTCAGCCAGGATTCTCGCTCCGGAAGATCAAACACTCCTCGAAGCCCTCGAACGAAAGATCGTTCTAAGCGAAAGCTAATCAAAGAACAACAGAAAGAGATTGGCAGCTAGAACAATGAAGAACGCTCAAGAACAACAAAGAACAATAAAGAACACTCAAAGAGTTTTAGAGTAAATGCTTCTTGTATTACTCAAAGTGAAGTATGAAGTAGTGAATGATTTACAAGTGAGGAGGGAGCCTCTATTTATAGTTGAACTCCCCTACATCCAACGGCTCAGTTTAAATTACATCGACGGTCGAGATTGATCTTATCTTATCACATCTCAATTTCAAATATCTAATTATCACAAACATTATCTACACATTATATTCAAATAAATGGATAATGCTTTGACCAATTTACCCTCTTGAATCCTCCATGGATTTGGCTAAGTCTTGTGGGCTTGCGGGCTCTTTAGCATTCTCCAAGTGCCGGGCCAAGTGTGATGGTCTTGGCAAGCCCGTTCCACTGCGCAAACTCTCTTTGGCTGATTCTTGCGCCAATGCCTCGGTCTCAAAGGTATGGTCATCGCCATTCTCCGAGTGTTGGGCCACATTTGGCACGCCCGTTGCATTGCGCACAACCTCCCTATTTGATGCTCGCGCCAATGTCTCGATCCAAAAGTTTGGTTCGTGACATTCTCCCCACTTGACTTAGCGACGCCCTCGTCGCTGCTCTCAACGATCCGGCGGGGTCAACTTGATTACTCGTCGATGCCTCGCTTCATGCAATTCCCCCATATGAACTGCTCACCTCGACTCAAACTGTCGTTGAACATCGCGTGCTAACACGCCTCTTGATACATCTCCCTTGTAGGAGCACTCTCCCACAAACTTTGATTTACCTCGACTCAGACCCACTTGGTCCTGCGGCAAAGACTTGGAAGTCGTCACAACATTGAACACATACTGAACTCTCAGATTCGTCGACAACTCTGGCTTGCCCCTTTGAACTCTGAAAGGTCTCTTCCAATCTTCTTTTCCCCCGCACTGAAGACTAGGTCGTACTTGACCTACGCTCATCAACAATGGCAAATCAAAACCAAAAACACTAGGAATGTGTTTGAGATGTACCTTCTCCTCGATCACATTTACTCTAAAATGGGTCAGCCCTTCTTTCTCTTGAAGTCCGGCCCCTCTCGCATTGAACCTTCTTCATCGAAGTTCTTTGCATGCATCGGTATTTTCGCCACAAAGTCCGTTGCTTCTGGTTGCATCCGCCCTTCTGACTTGAAGTTTGGTGCTCTCTTGCATCGACCCTTCTTCTTTGAAGTTCGGTGCTTTCTCTTGCGTCGACACTTCCTACCTGAAGTTCGTCGCTCGTTTCCCACCTTACCCATTGGTGGTGTCTCCACGGTTACTATGTCCCTTAACGGCTTGGCCCCCTTCGACTCTACAATAGTCTCAAAAGCGATGCTCTTTCCCCGAACATCCTCGGCAAGCTCCTCGGTAGCCTTCTCGGACATGGTTACCCCTTTCTGCTTTCGGTCCCCCTTGGCCTTGGCAGAACTCGACATTATCGGATCAAGCGATACAGCCTCGCTCTCTTCGGGCTCACCCAACTCCTTGGATGGCTTGACTCGATCCAGGCAATCTCGTAATTTGTGAGGCCCCTTACACTGGTAGCACTCTAGTTGCTTCATCTTGCGTCGGCACTTCTTCCTCGAAGTCCTTCGCTTCTTTCCCACCTTGCCCATAGGTGGCATCTTAATGGTTGCTATGTCCCTCGACGGCTCAGCCCCCTTCGACACTGTACTGGTCTCAAAAGTAATGTTCTTCACTCGAACATCCTCGACAAGCTCTTTTCCAGCCTTCCCAGACATCTTCAACCCATTCTGCTCATGGTCTCCGCTTACCTTGGCAGAACTAGACAACTCGGAACCAAGTTTCACAGGCTCTTTACTCTTGGCCTTGTCCTGTCCCTCGGACCACTTGGCTCGAAACGGGCATCTCCGCAACTTATGAGGTCCCTTACATCGGTAGCACCTCAATCGCCTCGTCTTTACCCTCGGCTTGACAGCTTCCTCACTTGCTATCGCACCAAGTCTCATCGCTGGCTTAACTACTTTGGCACTCGTAGTCGAACCACGGCTCTCACTTCGCTTGGCGGCATTGACACTCACAATCGCCCCAAGTCTCATCGCTGGCTGGACTACTTTGACACTCATAGTCGAACCACGGTTCTCACTCCGCTTGGCAGCATTGACACACGCAATCGCCCCAAGTCTCGCTACTTCACCCTTTGACTCGTCTGCTGTCTTCACCATGGCAGCTAGGCGGTTCTTCTCGGGACATCCCCTTATCAAATGAGGACCATCACAGAAGTAGCACTTCAACTTCTTGCTCCCCTTCTTTTCTGGCACGGACTTAGCCTCACCATTCCCCTTGTCTCTTGAACTGGGCTTGGTTGACTCAACACCCGCCTGCTTGCATTCTGCGGGCTCGGTCAGAGGTTCGGCAACAACAAAAGCCTCTGAAAGTCTCTAGGCACTCCCTGCTCTACTACGAGCTTCGCCCCCGATCTAAATCCCTCTAAGAAGGTCTTGAGCGCATCACATTCGCTCATTGCCATCTTGCAACTGAGCAGCTCCTTCTTGAGCTCATCCACTTCTTTTCGCAAAGCTTCCATCTCAGCTTCACTCACATTACTCCCTCGAAATGTCACCAACTTGTTGAGAACTTCTCGTGTCTCGTCCTTGAACTGGTCATCTATGGACTCTACCGTCAAGACGGGACTCAAAAACACCTTAGGTGCGCTTAGCCTCCTCTTGGATTCTCAAGTCTACAAACCCTCTTTCCCAACGACTCCAATTCCACCTTCATTGCCTCCACTGCATCTTGAAGGGAATTACCTTGTTGGTTCAACTTCTCGTACACCGAGTTGAGAACTTCTTGGATCTCCTTCACGGTTTCCTCCTTGGAAGAATCCTCCGCTCTTTGCAAATCCACCATCTTGGCTTCACAAGCACAATTCTCTCGAACTACCTCCAACTCGTTGAGGATGCGTTGCGTCTCGTCATTGAACTTGCCCTCCATGGACTCTAACTTTTCAAGACGTGATTCCACAACACTCTGGGTCTTTTTGGCCTCCTCTCTTAGAGTTTCCACTTCAGCCTCTAAGGAATCGCCACGCTCAGATATCTTCACATCCAAGCCATTAACAGCTCATTGAACCTCCTCCTGGATCCCTTCTAGAGACTCTAACATCTCGAAATCCAACGAACCCAGCTTTTCAAGGTTTACTGACTCTAGCTGTTCAAACACCACCTTGGCCTCCTTCTCGAAGTCCAAGAGTTTATCGACCCAAGCCTCCACGACTGTTATGAATTCAAGATTCGAGTGTACCTTATTTTCAAGACGGTTGCTCCTCTCGTCAAATTCATTCAGAGTCTTTCTTACATCATTCATTGTCAGTGTCTTCTTCTTTGGTGCCATCTCAATCACCACTTTGCCACGAACTAGTCTGATCCCTGATCACTTCGACTAACTCGAACGTAAACCACCACCACGCTTAACTGCAACTACAAGCTGGAACCCACCACACTTGACTGCAACTACAAGCTGGAATCCACCACACTTGATTGCACCTGCAAGTTGGCTTGAACACAAGTCACCACCACGCTTGACTGCAACTGCGAGCTGGCTCGAACGCAAGTCTCTTCCTCGAATCGCTCGAATAGCACTTATCACGGCACTTCTCGATTCCACCTCTCGTGGCTCTCTGCATTACCAACTCACGCTCTTTTCGATACCACTTATCACCGCCGGTTCGATACCAACTCTCACGCTCGCTTCGATACCAAACTATCAGCAAAACTTCGCTCGATACCAACTCTCATGGCTCTTCTTCGATACCACTTATCACCGTCGGCTCACGATACCACCACGGGGCTAGATTTTGACTCTAGTTGATCGCGGCTTAGACGCCTTCGACGCCGATTCTACGCCTAAGTCGGTCTTCAACCAGCCTTGTGAGTACTCTTGCTCGACGGCCGACAAGCACTCCGCCGATGGATCTTGTCACGGACACCACTTTGAAGACCTTTCGACGAATCGTGCGGACCTTAGCGCTTTCAGCGTCGACTAAGTCACCTTGAGTACCTTGTCACGGTCTTAGGTGAAGATCTCTCGACAAACACCTAACTCGGCCAGATTTCTGCTCGGAAGATCAAACACTCCTCGAAGCCCTCGAACGAAAGATCGTTCTAAGCGAAAGCTAATCAAAGAACAACAGAAAGAGATTGGCAGCTAGAACAATGAAGAACGCTCAAGAACAACAAAGAACAATAAAGAACACTCAAAGAGTTTTAGAGTAAATGCTTCTTGTATTACTCAAAGTGAAGTATGAAGTAGTGAATGATTTACAAGTGAGGAGGGAGCCTCTATTTATAGTTGAACTCCCCTACATCCAACGGCTCAGTTTAAATTACATCGACGGTCGAGATTGATCTTATCTTATCACATCTCAATTTCAAATATCTAATTATCACAAACATTATCTACACATTATATTCAAATAAATGGATAATGCTTTGACCAATTTACCCTCTTGAATCCTCCATGGATTTGGCTAAGTCTTGTGGGCTTGCGGGCTCTTTAGCATTCTCCAAGTGCCGGGCCAAGTGTGATGGTCTTGGCAAGCCCGTTCCACTGCGCAAACTCTCTTTGGCTGATTCTTGCGCCAATGCCTCGGTCTCAAAGGTATGGTCATCGCCATTCTCCGAGTGTTGGGCCACATTTGGCACGCCCGTTGCATTGCGCACAACCTCCCTATTTGATGCTCGCGCCAATGTCTCGATCCGAAAAGTTTGGTTCGTGACATTCTCCCCCACTTGACTTAGCGACGCCCTCGTCGCTGCACTCGAACGATCCTGGGCAGGGTCAACTTGATTACTCGTCGATGCCTCGGCTTCATGCAATTCCCCCATATGAACTGCTCACCTCGACTCAAACTGTCGTTGAACATCGCGTGCTAACACGCCTCTTGATACATCTCCCTTGTAGGAGCACTCTCCCACAAACTTTGATTTACCTCGACTCAGACCCACTTGGTCCTGCGGCAAAGACTTGGAAGTCGTCACAACATTGAACACATACTGAACTCTCAGATTCGTCGACAACTCTGGCTTGCCCCTTTGAACTCTGAAAGGTCTCTTCCAATCTTCTTTTCCCCCGCACTGAAGACTAGGTCGTACTTGACCTACGCTCATCAACAATGGCAAATCAAAACCAAAAACACTAGGAATGTGTTTGAGATGTACCTTCTCCTCGATCACATTTACTCTAAAATGGGTCAGCCCTTCTTTCTCCTTGAAGTCTGGCCCCCTCTGCATTGAACCTTCTTCATCGAAGTTCTTTGCATGCATCGGTATTTTCGCCACAAAGTCCGTTGCTTCTGGTTGCATCCGCCCTTCTGACTTGAAGTTTGGTGCTCTCTTGCATCGACCCTTCTTCTTTGAAGTTCGGTGCTTTCTCTTGCGTCGACACTTCCTACCTGAAGTTCGTCGCTCGTTTCCCACCTTACCCATTGGTGGTGTCTCCACGGTTACTATGTCCCTTAACGGCTTGGCCCCCTTCGACTCTACAATAGTCTCAAAAGCGATGCTCTTTCCCCGAACATCCTCGGCAAGCTCCTCGGTAGCCTTCTCGGACATGGTTACCCCTTTCTGCTTTCGGTCCCCCTTGGCCTTGGCAGAACTCGACATTATCGGATCAAGCGATACAGCCTCGCTCTCTTCGGGCTCACCCAACTCCTTGGATGGCTTGACTCGATCCAGGCAATCTCGTAATTTGTGAGGCCCCTTACACTGGTAGCACTCTAGTTGCTTCATCTTGCGTCGGCACTTCTTCCTCGAAGTCCTTCGCTTCTTTCCCACCTTGCCCATAGGTGGCATCTTAATGGTTGCTATGTCCCTCGCGGCTCAGCCCCTTCGACCATCTTGGTCTCAAAAGTAATGTTCTTCACTCGAACATCCTCGACAAGCTCTTTTCCAGCCTTCCCAGACATCTTCAACCCATTCTGCTCATGGTCTCCGCTTACCTTGGCAGAACTAGACAACTCGGAACCAAGTTTCACAGGCTCTTTACTCTTGGCCTTGTCCTGTCCCTCGGACCACTTGGCTCGAAACGGGCATCTCCGCAACTTATGAGGTCCCTTACATCGGTAGCACCTCAATCGCCTCGTCTTTACCCTCGGCTTGACAGCTTCCTCACTTGCTATCGCACCAAGTCTCATCGCTGGCTTAACTACTTTGGCACTCGTAGTCGAACCACGGCTCTCACTTCGCTTGGCGGCATTGACACTCACAATCGCCCCAAGTCTCATCGCTGGCTGGACTACTTTGACACTCATAGTCGAACCACGGTTCTCACTCCGGCAGCAGCATTGACACACACGCAATCGCCCCAAGTCTCGCTACATTTCACCCTTTGACTCGTCTCGCTGTCTTCACCATGGCAGCTAGGCGGTTCTTCTCGGGACATCCCCTTATCAAATGAGGACCATCACGAAGTAGCACTTCAACTTCTTGCTCCCCTTCTTCTCGCACGGACTTAGCCTCACCATTCCCCTTGTCTCTTGAACTGGGCTTGGTTGACTCAACACCCGCCTGCTTGCATTCTGCGGGCTCGGTCAGAGGTTCGGCAACAACAAAAGCCTCTGAAAGTCTCTAGGCACTCCCTGCTCTACTACGAGCTTCGCCCCCGATCTAAATCCCTCTAAGAAGGTCTTGAGCGCATCACATTCGCTCATTGCCATCTTGCAACTGAGCAGCTCCTTCTTGAGCTCATCCACTTCTTTTCGCAAAGCTTCCATCTCAGCTTCACTCACATTACTCCCTCGAAATGTCACCAACTTGTTGAGAACTTCTCGTGTCTCGTCCTTGAACTGGTCATCTATGGACTCTACTTCGTCAAGACGGGACTCAAAAACACCTTGGGTCTGCTTAGCCTCCTCTTCGGATTTCTCAAGTCTACAAACCCTCTTTCCCAACGACTCCAATTCCACCTTCATTGCCTCCACTGCATCTTGAAGGGAATTACCTTGTTGGTTCAACTTCTCGTACACCGAGTTGAGAACTTCTTGGATCTCCTTCACGGTTTCCTCCTTGGAAGAATCCTCCGCTCTTTGCAAATCCACCATCTTGGCTTCACAAGCACAATTCTCTCGAACTACCTCCAACTCGTTGAGGATGCGTTGCGTCTCGTCATTGAACTTGCCCTCCATGGACTCTAACTTTTCAAGACGTGATTCCACAACACTCTGGGTCTTTTTGGCCTCCTCTCTTAGAGTTTCCACTTCAGCCTCTAAGGAATCGCCACTCGGATATCTTCACATCCAAGCCATTAACAGCTCATTGAACCTCCTCCTGGATCCCTTCTAGAGACTCTAACATCTCGAAATCCAACGAACCCAGCTTTTCAAGGTTTACTGACTCTAGCTGTTCAAACACCACCTTGGCCTCCTTCTCGAAGTCCAAGAGTTTATCGACCCAAGCCTCCACGACTGTTATGAATTCAAGATTCGAGTGTACCTTATTTTCAAGACGGTTGCTCCTCTCGTCAAATTCATTCAGAGTCTTTCTTACATCATTCATTGTCAGTGTCTTCTTCTTTGGTGCCATCTCAATCACCACTTTGCCACGAACTAGTCTGATCCCTGATCACTTCGACTAACTCGAACGTAAACCACCACCACGCTTAACTGCAACTACAAGCTGGAACCCACCACACTTGACTGCAACTACAAGCTGGAATCCACCACACTTGATTGCACCTGCAAGTTGGCTTGAACACAAGTCACCACCACGCTTGACTGCAACTGCGAGCTGGCTCGAACGCAAGTCTCTTCCTCGAATCGCTCGAATAGCACTTATCACGGCACTTCTCTGATTCCACCTCTCGTGGCTCTCTCTGTTACCAACTCTCACGGCTCTTTCTGATACCACTTATCACCGCTCAGTTCTGATACCAACTCTCACGGCTCGCTCTGATACCAACTATCAGCAAAACTTCGCTCTGATACCAACTCTCATGGCTCTTTCTGATACCACTTATCACCGCTCAGCTCTGATACCAACTGTCACGGGGCTAGATTTTGACTCTAGTTGATCCGTGCGGCCTTAGACGCCTTCGACGCAAATCAGTCGATTCCTACGCCTAAGTCAGTCTTCAACCAGCCTTGTGAGTACTCTTGCTCGACAACAGCTTCGACAAGCACTCCAGGTTCCGATGGATCTTGTCACGGACACCACTTGTGTCGCGGGCTAGACCTTTGCCAGACGAATCGTGCCGGACCTTAGCCGCTTTCTCGGTTGAAACGTCGACTAAGTCACCTTGAAGTACCTTGTCACGGTCTTAGGTGAAGATCTCTCGACAAACACCTAACTCAGCCAGGATTCTTGCTCCGGAAGATCAAACACTCCTCGAAGCCCTCGAACGAAAGATCGTTCTAAGCGAAAGCTAATCAAAGAACAACAGAAAGAGATTGGCAGCTAGAACAATGAAGAACGCTCAAGAACAACAAAGAACAATAAAGAACACTCAAAGAGTTTTAGAGTAAATGCTTCTTGTATTACTCAAAGTGAAGTATGAAGTAGTGAATGATTTACAAGTGAGGAGAGAGCCTCTATTTATAGTTGAACTCCCCTACATCCAACGGCTCAGTTTAAATTACATCGATGGTCGAGATTGATCTTATCTTATCACATCTCAATTTCAAATCTCTAATTATCACAAACATTATCTACACATTATATTCAAATAAATGGATAATGCTTTGACCAATTTACCCTCTTGAATCCTCCATGGATTTGGCTAAGTCTTGTGGGCTTGCGGGCTCTTTAGCATTCTCCAAGTGCCGGGCCAAGTGTGATGGTCTTGGCAAGCCCGTTCCACTGCGCAAACTCTCTTTGGCTGATTCTTGCGCCAATGCCTCGGTCCCAAAGGTATGGTCCTCGCCATTCTCCGAGTGTTGGGCCACATTTGGCACGCCCGTTGCATTGCGCACAACCTCCCTATTTGATGCTCGCGCCAATGTCTCGATCCGAAAAGTTTGGTCCGTGACAATATGCACTCTTAACCAAGAATAAGAGATTGGCATGACCTCGCCAATAGCATGAGTTCAGATCAAATGCGAAACTTTGGGGAGGTCTGCTTTGAATTGGGTAAGAGCAATAGGGAAGAGATAAGTGCTCAATCGGTCCCAATCTCAATTTCCATCCGGGGTGGTAAAGTCATGCACAGAGCTAGAAGGGTTCATAGATGCCGTACGGTCTTTGTAGTCATAAAGAAAACCAAGGTCCAAGATCCACAAGTCCGACTAGAATAATATCGAAACTCCATCACCAACAAACCATGCGAGATTGGCATGAAAAGTGTCCCAAGTCTTCGCTAAGGACCGCCAAAATGGAGAACAGTTCAGACGGACAAGTGATGATAGACAATAATCCACAACCTTGTACTTCTAGCGTAACAAGTGAATCCAGAAAACATCACTGGAATGGATGATGGCATCGCAAGTTTTCATCAAGAATGCAGTGTTGCACAATTTGGTACGTCGAATACCAAGTCCGCCTCGATCAAGAGGTTGACAAATAGACTCCCAATTAACTAGTGAGATCAGTTTCAAACTGGCGGATGACTCCTAAATAAAATGTTGTACAATCCGTTCAATTTTCATGCAAATAGATAAAGGCAACGAAACAATTTGCATCAAGTAAGCTGGGATGCTAAGAAGAACGGATTTGGCAAGCGTAAGCCTACCCGTAAAGGATAGGTGTTTAGCCGAACAACCATCAAGATGAGAGTGAATCTTATCAAAAAGAAAATTGAACCTTTCATTTGTCACACCAACATGTCGAACTGGAGTTCTCAAGTATTTGCCAAGATCAGTTACAATATTGAAACCTAGGCCCTGACTAATAGTATTCTGATCATTAACAATCGTGTTGAGGGAGAAGAAAATAGTTGTTTTTTGCTCATTGACGCAGTGCCCCGAATAAAACCCAAAACAATTAAGGATGCTCTCAATAGTTATATCATTCTCTATATCCGCCTTCGCATAAAGTATAAGGTCGTCGAAAAAGAACATGTGGGATATAGGTAAGCCATGACGAGCCAACTTAAAAGGTGACCAATTCTCAGAAGCAACCGATTGCAAAATACTATGCCCAAGTCTTTCTTTTGTGAGATTAAACGGGTATGAAAAAAAGAGGTTCACCCTGTTTAGAAGTGGCAAACGAGTCATTCGGTTCGGTTTCGGTTCGGGTCATTTAGGTTTGGGTCATTTCGGGTCTGATATTATTCGGTTCAAATTCGGTTTCGGTTCGGTTCAATTCAACTTTAGTTCGGGTCTATTGTGATTCGGGTCATTTCCGGTTGATTTTTGGTTCGATTATTTTCGGTTCGGGTCAATGAGAGATCGGTCGGTTTTAATAGAGTATTTAGGCCGGTCAACTTTTTAAACCCTATATATAGATTTATAAAGTCAATATATTTAACTTTTTGATGAGTTGTGCAGTTGTTCATTTTTTATCTTTATTTATTTCTATTAATATATTTTTTATATTTCGAGTTGCCTTTGGTTCGGGTCTATTCGGCTTGGGTTTACTCGGTTCGGTTGAAAATCGGTTCGAGTCCATTTTGGTTCAACTAAAATTCGGATCGGTTTCGGTTCGGTTTGTTTTGGTTTCAGATTAAATTTCGGGTCATCATGTTCGGGTCAATTTTGGGTCTCGGTTCGAGTAAATCAGTTCGGTTTTCGAGTCTTAGGTCAAGTTTGCCAAGTTTAACCCTGTCTAATGCCACGTTGGGGACGAAATTCATAACTCAAAGACCCATTCCATTGAACACACATGGTGGAGGATGTGATACAAGTATTGATAATCTGCGTCAAAACAGGCAGAAGGTCAATGTCAGAAAGAGTGTCCATGATGAAAGGCCAGTATAGTCTATCGAAGGCTTTCTGAAGATCATCCCTGATAGCCATCCAACCTATAAGCCCTCGTTTAGATTCTATAAAATGGACGATTCCTGATTAACGATAATGTTTTCAGAGATACCGCGCCCCTTGATAAAACTAGTCTGATGGGGACCGATCAGAGAAGTCATAATGGGTTGAAGCCTCCATACAAATCTTCGTAATGAGTTTATACATCACCAAACAAAGACTTGTCGGTCTGAAGTCCACAAAAGTCTCAGGTGATTTGATCTTTGGGATGGGAACAATAGAAGTACGGTAAAAATGTGGTCCAAGCCATTGAATAGAGCATGAACCATTGCACAAATAGAAGCCTCAACAGTATCCCAATAGCTCTGGTAAAAATAAGCATGGATACCATCAATACCAAGAGATTTTAGAGGTGCCATAGAAAAACGCTTCTTTTATCTCCTCAGAAGAAGGAACTCGATCAAGTACAGTATTCCAATCTACTGATAAAGGAGGGAATTGCCCCTGAATAGGATATAGATCATCCGAAATATCTTCAAGCTCAAAGAGAAAGGAAAAGAAAGAAGCTGCCACTTCTCGAAGAGTATCTGGGTTCGAGAACCAATTATCACCGTCAACTTTCAGCATAGATATCAAGAAATGTCTCCACTTTCCCAAGGCTAAAGAGTGGAAGTATTTGGTGTTCCTGTCGCCAAAGTTAATCTAGTCAGAACAAGACTTCTGCTTCTACAAGAGTTCCTCTTGCGTTAGAACAATCTCCAGCTCCTTAAGCAATTTAGCCTCCAATTTAACCATATTTGTTGTCCAACGCTGGTCTAAAAAACGTTGCACCCCACGTAGACGAGCTATGAGGGATTTTTTCCTACGCCCAACCAAGGCTACCAAAAATTATAGCATTCCACTGTGATGCAGCTTGTGAAAAAGACGCAATCGCATCTTTGAGGGGTTGCGACGATTGCCAAGACCTACACACAAAATCACCAAAGTCAGAGTGAAGAACCCATCCATAGAAGTAGCGAAAGGGCAAGCTGCTACTCTGATTGGAAGCTGACGTAGGTGTGAGAGAACACTGAAAGCCAAGGCGAACAGATATAGCCCCCTTATACCAAGTATACTCTGGACCTTGAAAGCCAAGATCATGAAATCTACAATAGAACACCAAGTTCTGGAAATTAGGGTCGGGCTTAGAGGACACTGTACAACTTTTACGAACGCCAAGTGTCAAGGTAGCATTAAAATCTCCAATAATATCCCACGACTCCAAGACTTGGGAGTATATATCCCTCAAATAAGACCATAAAGTACGCCATTTCCGATAGTTAGGACTAGTATATACAAATGTAGCAAGACAAGAGCGTAAACTACTCGGATCCGATAGTCTGCAAAAGATAATATCAACTGAAACACTATAAACCAGCACAACCAGATACCTCCAGAGAAATATGCTGCCTTAACTAGATAAGAATTAAGGAACCTGAGGGCATGGATTACCTTAGAATCAGCTTCACCACTCACTCGAGTTTCAACAAAAGTAAAGACATCTGGCCTATAATCACGACTATTGTTAGCAAACTGAATAAACTTTAAACCACCACAATCTTGGGCATTCCAGACAATTATTTGTGTATTCATCATTGACAAAGATAGAGGATCGGGAGGAACATCAATCAACCATATCCGACCGATCATCGAATGGTAGAGGGCAAGTCAGAGAAACAATGGCATTAACAGAAGACGATGACTCAAGAACCATTGAGGATGTGCGTTTAATGGCCTGAGAGGTCCCTAACGTTACGAATTTGCTAGAGTTCTTCCCTTGCATACCTTTCATAACTGGACGAGCAGCAGGGATCATGGGGAGAGCCGAATTAGAGTCATCGAGAATAGACACAGCAACGTGCCTGGAGGAACTTGCTGGCACGGTAGGTAGCTTGGGTTTTGCCAGACGATTAGCACTGGATGTACTAGTGCCTTGTGGGCGAAGAGGAAAAATATTCAAATTGCACTGGTCAAGAACAATGGCATTGGATTTTTAACAGTCATAGGGTTCTTACTCTTCGACTTAGATTTGTCTAAGGGCCGGATCGCGTTTTTCTTATCAACTGAAAAGGGGGCAATGGATGAGCTGGGGGCATCAACAACAATCTCACCAACAACTTGATTATCCGTCGCATGAATAGAAGTGTCATCTTGGGGGATAAGACTATCATCATCATCCACATTATAAATAGTATTGAATCAAGAGGTGTTACCTGACAAACCATTATCGACCTTAGGGGCGAGGGACCAGCTTTGGCCTGCTGACGAGATTTACGTTTAACGACCATCCATGGACCAAAAGGTTTCGGCGGAGGGGAAGGGACATCAGGCTGGGGCGTCGAAGCGTGATCAGAAGCCGTATCAGAAGAGGATTTGGGACACAACTCCTGAGTGTGACCATAAGTACCACATCCGTAGCAAACCACGGGCAAGGATTCATATTCAACCACGTGAACTCTACCATTGGTAAGGACTTTCGAGACCAAAGGTTGGTAGAGATTAATCTTGACCGCTAATCGAGTGAAACATCCACGATTGCCCATATCAGTCTGAAAGTCAATTTTGACTACAGTACCAATCCGAGAACCAATAGCCTCAAGGATACTTCTCTTGTAACAGGTGATCGGCAATCCAGGAAGGCGTATCCAAGCCATGATGGGGCTAGGGTGAGATTGGGTCGTACTGAAATCAGTAGACCAGGGTCCAACTATGAGATAATGCCCGAAGATCGTCCATGGCCTGTCAGTAAGAACCTTTAAGTAATCACTACGCACCGAGAAATTCATCAGGAAATAATCATTTTCAATGTCGATTAGCTTCAGGGGATGAGACGGATTCCACATGCTGAAAATCTAGTTATACAATATGTTAAAACCAATCTTACGTCCGAGAATTTTAACCACAAGGGTTAGATCCATGCTCTTGAGCGCAAGGTCACGAACATGATCTGAAAAATCAATTGTCAGGATGCCATCAATGACGCTCACGCGAACATCTTCCTCGAGTAGTTCAATATCATCATCGTCAATGATAAAAAGTTCCTCCACATGAGCATCACCAGAAGAGTCAATAACTTTGTCATTGTAAGAGGCCGTGTGGGGCGTTGAGTCATGATCCATTGATTCTGACTGACCAGACGGTTGCGGGGAGGCTCATGGCAGAACATCCTCGGGCCGCCGTTGCTTTTTGGTGAGATAGTGGGTTTTCGAAATTACATGAGGAGAGGTCATTAGGTTTTTGGTTATTAACTTTGACGAATGACTAGTATAAAAATTTTAAAAAATAATATATTTACTATTAATGATATAAAATAAAATAAAAAAAATCTTATGATGAGATTTAAATCATATATGAACTCAATGTAACAGTCCTTTGCACCGACTGTACAAGTGAAGTATCAAAGGCCAGGGACTCGCCAAGCATAGCGTACCTACATCAAGACTCAATATAGTTCAGCGTCGTTTCAATTCTGACGGGTAGCTCGAGAATTTAAGAAGTTTGTATAATTTATTAAATTCACTTTTAATTCAAAATAAATAAATAATTATTAATTTATTGTAATTAGATTGATTTTTGAATTAAAAATAGATTTTAACAGTACTTAAAATCTATGAAGTACAATATTTTTATTTCCATTTACTTTATTACAGGTCCAAAATCTCTTCTTAACTTTTTTTAACTTACTGTTAAACCTAAATTTTAATTTTGATATAACAATAATTTTTATGCAAATAAATAATTTTTTAAAGAATTTAAAATTACTCACAAAAGATAAGCATTCGGAAAAAATTAACTTACTTTGAAGATAATATTTCTCTTCAAAAGGAAAAAAAATTTTCTAAGCATTTTGGTTAGCGAGTATCGGTATGACCCTATGTGTACCGATATAAATTTTCAACACTGGGATTCAAAATGGTAAACGAGTACGAGTACAACCCTTAGCGTACCGTCATTGGCTTTTATATTTTTCCTTTACGAATAGCTTGTTAGTACCGGTACGGTGAACCCCGTACCGATAAGCCTAGGAGCTTAAATGTTTTTCGAACATAGTGAGTACAAGTACGGTAAACTCCGTACCGATACGATATATTTAAAACTCATAGACTTTACTCTAAATACCGGTACGACCTCGAGCGTATTGATACTCAAAGCTCCACTAAAATTCTAATAAACAATATCAGTATCAATACGACTCTTAACGTACTGGTGCCACTTACTTCGTACTGATACGCGACCCCGCATACCGATACTCTCTGTAATACTAACGGCTATTTTGTTTAGTGTTAAGTTGGGGTGACACACGAGAACACTTCAAAAAGCCTCAAAACTCATCATATATCCACTCAATACTATATGAGCATTTCAACAGACAAGGGCATGCTTTAAACACACTTAGACAACCTATGATCATCAAAACTATCATTTTTACACGTGAACATTCGAGAACGTAACAAGCATTTTAACAACATAACTAGACATCGAAATTATCTAAACCATGAGACACTTCAAGATTTAGGTTGCGTAAACCTGATTTTTTCAGCAAGCACTAACACCATCCTCAAGCCTCAGCCATCTTGGCCAGAGACAGACGCAGAACTTTATTTTTAGGGGTGAACATATAGAATTTTAGGGGGTAAACTTATAAAATTTTAGGGGGGCGAAAATAGATTTTCAATAGAAAATACATAAAAAAATTCTAAAAAAATTAAATCATATAGGAATTTCAAAATTTTAGGGAGGGGGCGACCGACCCCTCCAACCCCTTTAGATCTATCCCTGATCTTGGCCTTCCATTTTTGCTTGAATGCTTACCCTACCTCATAAGGTATCAACAACATAAAAAAGTGATTTCAAGTCACTCAAGGATGTAAGAATGTCATAAATATGAAGAAATGAAATTAAATCATGGATATAAAATATATTTAGCTATTCATTTTCTTAAAACACTATTAGAAACCCTTCCAAGCATTGTTCCACCTAACTTGATGATGAGCTTTTATTAAAGCTTTCAAGAAGGAGATGGAGAATCTTACTTTTGATTGGCTCAAGAACCTGGAATGGTCCTCAAAGGTGAGAAAATTGCATCCCAATACCCCCAACCTTTCAATAGTAATAAAAACTCCTCTTTTTAACTCGATTGGGGACCAATCCTTATTCGATTTAATCCAACATTACAAGTGAGTCCACCGCTTGAGTCCTATTAGCTTCAAGTCAAAAGATGAATTTTAACTGCCAATTTTGGGTTGTTAACATACTATTTACGTAGATCATGCACATCAAATATTGAGAAAATTGAAGATAAGTAACTATTTCTTTTATGTAAGACATTTTCAATCGTTAAATATACATTAATAAAGACATTACTTTGAATTAATATGATAGATATATCAGATTGCTTCAAAAAATTATACTCCATGTATAACAAGTACAATTATATTGATAAATTCAACAATTATATTGTTAAAATATCATCGTAGAAAAAATTATGGAAATGTGTAAAATTCACTTATTTTATATTATGGATGTATGGATTAATATACTATCATTGCATTAATACTTCATTTGGTATGCTATTATTAGTTTTCCTCGTGTCTTATTACATGATTTATCAATAAGCTAACTTAATTAGGTAAATTTTAGCCACTCACATAATTTAATTTAAATATAGAGAATAAAATATATTGCTTATTTTGATTAGATCTTATTTTTTTCTATAGTATTTAATCGTTTATTTGATCATAGTTGTCGTCACCAACGACTTGAGGGACATTCATTGGTCCTTTTAATCTCTCCATATTCATTCATCAATCTTCTTCTTTCTTTTCTTTTTCTATTTTCCACATCTCTAAAATTTATTTTGTCGATTTGTTTATGCATAGTGAGCTTTTTGTTTTTAAAAATCTTCTCTCTTTTTTCTTATAAAAATAGTGAATGTTTGTATTTGCTCTTGTAATATGTTTTAATCTTATTTTTGTATTTTTTCTTTCTTTCTTCATGGTTGAATATGATGTTATCTCTCTAGTTTATTGGTTACTTGGTTATATTGTTGGTCTATCCTTAGAGGTGGCAATCGGGTCGGTTTAGGTTAAGGTCATTTCGGGTCTGTTTGGAATCGGTTCAGGTTCGGTTCGGGTCTGGTTCGAATTTTGTTCGGGTCTATGATAAGTCGGGTCTGGTTCGAGTATTGGATAGGGTCAAAATCGGATTGGTTGTTTTTGGGTCGGATCAATATCGGATGGGTCGCTTTCGATTTAGGTCAAAATTATGTCGTTCAGATTAGTTTCGGGTCGGGTCAACATTTGAATTTTCGGGTCAATTCGGTTTGAGTTGGATTGTGATTCACAAAGACTTCGATGATGTAGAAGATTGTGTCAGTGGAGGATGCAAAAGATTGTTTCAATTCGGTTTGAGTTGGATCAATTTCGATTCTCTAAGGTTTATGTTTTAGGGTTTAGTGTTAATGGTTTATGATTTAGTTTAAGCTTATTGGTTTATGAGATTAATTAGGATTCCTTAAGGTTTATGATTTATGGTTTAATATTAACAGGTTATGGTTTAGTTTAGTGTTATTAGTTTATGAGATCAATTCTAATTCCTTAAGATTTATGGTTTAGAGTTTAGTTTAGGGTTATTGGTTTATGAGATTAATTCTGATTCAACTTGCTGATTTATGCATTTGAATTTGATTAAATATTTAAATCAAAGCTTCATGTGACAATTGAACTAAATTAGTTTCAACTTTCGTGTGTACAATTACATGTTTACATCCAAATAAAAAATTTGTGTATAATTATATTAAATCAAAGTTTATAATAATAATAATAATAATAATAATAATAATAATAATAATAATGTCCGAATTGAATTAACTTATTAAACTTAGGATCTAATTGAGCTAAACTAAAATCTAGAAGCATAAATTATGGACATGATTAAAATAATTCTAAATTTAAATGTAGAATTTCAATTAAATTAACCTAAATTGGGACTCAACTGAATTAAACTAAAATCTTAAAGTGAAAATTTGGGACTTAAATAAAAAACATGTAAAGTCGGAAGGGCTAAACAATTAATTGCCCGTAACCTAAAACTAAAAGATCACGTCAGTTCATTTTAATTATCAAAAAGATAAAAAAAATTGGTAAAAAATGGGGAAACACAAAATTTTGGATGGAAATAAGCCACTCATTTTTTAGGTTAGAGATTAATTACCCTTTAGGTTCTATTGCGTTTAGAATGTTGCATTTTAATCCAAATATTCACTTTTAAGTTTTAGTTTGATTCAATTTAGTCACCAATATGAAGTATCCGCAAGGTTTGGACTTCGACATAGCAATCCCCTCTCCACCGTGATATTTAGTCCCTAAAAATTTACTTTTAGTCGAAATTGCCCCTATTTTTTCTAATTTTTGTAATTTAGTCTAATAATTTTAATATACTGATATTTTGTTCATTTTAGTTCCTAAGATTTAATTTTTAGCCAAAATTGACCCTATTTATTTCTGTAGTAAAATTGTGAAATTGGTCATTGGACTCTCAAATTTCTCCACTTCCAAATTGTCAAATTAGTCCCTAATTTCGATTTTATGCTATATTTTATGGTAAAATTGTGAAATTGGTCACTAGGCTCTCAAATTTTTCCACTTTCAAAATGTCAAATTGGTCCATAATTTTGATTTGTGGTTTAGGGTTTAGGGTTTAGTGTTAATGCTTTAGTGCTTATGTTATAGTTCAGGGTTATTGGTTTATGAGATTAATTTCTATGACTTAAGGTTTATGATTTAGAATTTTTAGGGCTTAATGTTAATGGTTTAGGGTTTATGGTATAGTTTAGGATGAAGTTAAGATCAAAAGCCTTATTTGATTAATATTTAAACTTACAATGACATAAAATGTTATTATACCACAATTTTGAGAAGAACAACGATCTCTCCCATAGTATAATACAAAAAGATTATAAAACATACATCATTTTACTATTTATCATATTGTTAAAAATAGATAACAGTAAAAATAAATTATTCATTTACTTTACCTTAAGTATCGGGTCGATATTCGATTTAGTTCTTGGGTTCAGGTCTATTTGGTTCGATTGAAAATTGGATTGGGTCCATTTCATTTCAACAAAAATTTTGAGTCGGTTTCGGTTTGATTCAGTTTATTTCGAATTTCGAATCAAGTTCGGATCATCATGTTCGGGTCAATATCGGGTATCGGGTCAAGTTTTCCAGTTTTATCTACCCCTTATTTTGAACCCTCGGGTTGTTTCTCTCATTTTGATAGGTGCTTGCAATCACCATAGAAGTATTGTGTTGAGTTGTAATAAAGTTGGTATGTGTTGTCATGTTTTGTTATTATGTTATTGTTGATGATGTTTATCATTCATTATCGATAGTGGTGTTTGTTTGAATTTTTTAATTATTCAGTCCGGGTTTTTAACTCTTTCCTTATACTGTCATATTTTATGAATTCAA
The DNA here is from genome assembly GCA_019671005.1 of Hibiscus mutabilis. Lineage (NCBI taxonomy): Eukaryota > Viridiplantae > Streptophyta > Magnoliopsida > Malvales > Malvaceae > Hibiscus > Hibiscus mutabilis. The sequence continues at coordinate 15,558,290 of CM033722.1, read as the reverse complement.
TGATATATTAAAAATAATTATAAATTTATGTTTTGTAAACTAATTTATGTAATAATTAAACTTTTCGCGTTAATACTTGTATAATCAAATGAGGTTGTGGACTTGTGAGAAAAAAGTCACATCATGAATTTTATTTATTTTTTTATAAGGATTATTTTCTAGTAGATGGTGGAGTTTTTTAAATTTTACATTCGAAGTTAAACAGAAAATCGTGTGTCATTAATTAACATATTAAATAATAAATATTAAATAATAAATAAATAAATAAACAATACACGATTTCTTAATTTTATGAATGGAATTAAAAAATAATTATTTAATATACAAGCATATGTGGAAACTTTCTTAGTTTTAAGGTTTAAGGATTTCATTTAGGATTTAATGTTTTGAGGTTTAAGCGTATAGCTTTTGAATTTAGGGGTATGGTTAGAATTTAGGTTTTAGGGTTAGAATTTAAGGTTTATAGGTTAAAACCTAAATTCCTAACCATATTACCCTAAGCCTAAACCCTAACCACTAAATACAAAATTGTAACTCTAAATCCTAACTGCTAACCATAAACCCTAAATTTTAAACACATACACTTAAACTAGATTCCTAAACACTAAAACTAAAACGCTTGTGAAAACTTTTTATTTTTATCGCAGGTATATGAGATATTTTTCCCTTAAAAACCCCTCCATCCTTGGTATAACACCATAATATAACAATAATGATACTATTGGGGTGGATTTTGAACGTGTTGAAAGTACTGGCCCGAGTTAGGTTTAGTCCTATCAAACTTCAACGTAAATCACCGGGGGAAGGAATGGGCTGAATTTGTAGGCCCACTAAATATTTGAGTTGATAGACAAAGCATTATGTGATGAAGTTGGAAGTCCAAATGTGAGGGGAGCAGGTGGAGGGCTGGGATTGGGTGTTTTCGAATCAAATAAATGGAAGATTGTAGGTGAACAAACCACGACTGGAGTACCCCAAAATTAAAAGGTAGCTAGGCGGCGAATCAGTTATGCATTTTTTTAAGACAGATTGGATTGGACAGCAAACACGTTTAAGACAAGTCTCCCCATTTGTAATACAGGTAAAGTGTACATGTCAGTCACAATCAGTGAATGATACATTTGATTTATAACACTTAAACTCATTGAGTAATCCCAGATTTCCACTAAAAAAAGTTCGTTATCTTTAAAAAAATTAAATTCGAATAATTTGTCTAAATGAGATATATACGTTTTTTAAAATATTAAAAATAAAAAAATAGATAATATCATTTAATCATACTAAAATATAAAAAAAATTTAAAATACTTGAAACATGCATTTTCATACCCATTGCTTCCGGTCTCCTTGCATCTCGATAAGGTTGCTTTTAAGTTTTATCCCTACGTTAAGCTGCCTTAAATACACGGGCCTAACCTAATAAGTATGAAACTTCTTGCTTTCTCCTACTCCACTTAAAATATTAAGGTCATATTTGGTAAATAGCTTCTTAAGTTAATATTAAATATTTGAATTACTTTTAGAGATTTGACTAGTCAAAATTACTAATTAGGATATTTAGTGAAAAGAAGTTTGTAAGAGTGGATTGGTGTGAAACCTCTTCATTTGAAAAAATTGCCAATAGGAGCTTTTTAGGTTTAGAAGATTTGACATAGAGTTGTAAAGACTCTTTTACCATTAACAATTAAAAAAGCTTCCAAATTAACATATGTTTCAAATATTATTTAAATTTAATAATTAATTAAATTATATTAAAAATAATTACATAAATAATAAATTAATATCTAGATCCTTCAAATATGTTTAGTAATGTTATATTAGAAAATAAATTTCATAATATGTTTGATGTTTATAGATGTAAAATATTGATTATTAATATACTATTCAAACAAGTATCGAATATAATTATGTTCTTATATGTCATTTTGCTTGTTTAAATAATCAAACAACTATCAACTATCATTTAATTTTACCAAACACTTTTATATAATCACCTAATGCAATCCGCTAGTCAAATTAGCTATTGCAATCAACTATCCGCTATCTACTAATGTAATCCGCTATCAGCTAATTGCTAAACATGGCCTAAATCTGATTTTGGAGAAATTATATCATAGGCTCGTCTCATCGCGTCATATATGGTCCCAACCTGAGTTTTGCTTAAATTTATGGCTAAAATACAAAATAAGTGCCTAAACTGTCTCTTTTTTGTAACAGGTGCCTAAAATATTTTTTGCCTGAAATTGATGCATAAAGTTTCATTTTTTGGTTGAAATGGGTGCCTAAAATATTTTTTGGCTGATATAGGTGCCTAAAGTTTCACTTTTGGCTTGTTTTAAAGTCAATTGAGGCACCTACTTGGGCACCTATTTCAACCAAAAATACTTTAGGCACATATTTCATCCAAAAATGAAACTTTAGACACCTATTTCATCAAAAAAAATACTTTAAGCATTTATTGCAAAAAAAGAGATATAGTTTGAGCATTTATTTTGTAGTTAAGCCTAAATTTATTTTTAAACTTATTGGATAATTATTCAATATATCAGTAGTAATTTTTGTACTCTATAAACAGATTAACAGATTAACAAATTCGGGTTTAGCTATACGCAACCCTAGTGGCTACATATAAGAACTGACAAGATTCTCATCATTAATATTTATTTTTACTTTTCAATAAAATCTATTAAAATGAAATTAAATACATTTCTAAAAAGTTGTACTTCATTAATTTAGGGTGTTTAATGTAACTAATACTCACCTAAAATGATTCAGGGTTTACGATTTAGGCAGTTATAGGGGTTATGTTTTAGTGTTTAGGGTTTAGTATTTTTGTGGTTTAGGGGTTTATGTTTTTAGGGTTTAGGTTTTATGGCTTATGTTTAGGGTTTAGGATTTATGTGGTTGTAGTGTGTGGTTTAGGGTTTATGTTTATGATGTGTGATTTATGGGGTATGGGGTATGTTTTAATGTTTAGGATTTACGGTTTATGAGATAAGTTTTATGGTTTAGGGTTTATGGTATATTGTTTAGGGTTTATTGTATATAGTTTAGGGTTTAGGTTTAAGCGGTATTCAAATGTCATAAATTTAATGTTTGTTTTTACGATAATTAATGGAATAATATATTTTTACTAAGTATTAATTATATCTAAAATTAATTCTATCTTAATAGATTCCATTAAAAAGAAAATAGACATTAATTATAAGAATCTAGAAGATTTTAAACATAATCCTTAGGGGTGTGTATAGCAAACCCAAAAAAATTCCCACGTGTTATCAATTCATATTTAAAAAAATAAAAAGACATATGACGCTTTTTCAATTTAGTTTATAGAGTTAGCAAGAAAGAACTATAATTAATATTTTTTTTTTCTAAAAGTTTTACTCCATATTTAGTAATTACGATATGCCTTTTATTATTTTTTAATATATAAATAATTTAATATATTTTCCAATGTTTACATCAATCCTCTTGTGATATAAAGTGCATAATACATATAAAATTGAAAATATATATTATTGGTCAATATAGTCAATCTTTATACTTTAATAAATTTTAAGACTTATTTAATTAAGTAGTGTTACAATAATATTTTTATGATAAATATCGAGAGATTTAATTCTATACTGTAAATTAATTTTAATTAAATTGTTGACGCCTATAATATTTTTTTGTCAAAAGGTGTAGGGGCGTAAAATACTGACCCGACATGAAAACTCGAATGAAATCGACCCGAGTCAGAACTGGTTGTGACCCGAGGTGATGATGATCCGAACTAAACCGAGTTCGACCTGATGTTAACTTGAACCCGAGTTAGACCCGATAATTTTGGATCAGAACCTGACCTGTAACTGACTTGTTACAAACCCGACCTGCAACAGACCCGACCTAATATCATCCTAGTTCTCTAAATCAGGATGACCTGCAAAGTTAAACAAAATAACTATAACATATAAAACTAAAAGTCAATCGACCAACCAATAAATTCAAAAAATCAAATAAGAAATCCATTAAGGAACAATTAAAAACATTGGTGAACAAACAATATCAATAAATATTAAAGTAAGTATATAAAAAGAGCACATACAAGATTATTAACAATTAAACTAGAAGTGGTTCTTCTTCTAAATCAGAAACTGAAGAATCTTTAACCACACGAAGATACTCTTTATCTCTTTCCTCCAGTTTAAAACCATACAATCAATTACGATGATGTTAAATACATCAAGTGAAACTTCCACTGCGAAAGGTTTAGTTTGCAAGAAAATGAAAAACTAGGTTTAAATGCCCCATTTTTCCACTATGGGAAAGGGTGGCTTAGAAAGAAGTTGAGAAAGGAAAATAGTATTAAGTTCGGTAAGATTTTAAATTTTAAAAGATTATTCATGTAAATTTTAAAATATTTAATATGATTATATATATTTATATACTCATTGAATTAAGATTTTAAATTTTTATTTTTTTAAAGATTATTCAGATAATTTCTTTAAAGTTTTTTAATGTTATTTAATATTTTTAAAGATTATTCATATAATTTTTAAAATTTTTAATATTTTAATATAATTATATATATATACTCAAAGAATTAATATTTTAATTTTTTAAAAAAATTATTAATATAATTTTTTAAGGATTTGTAATGTTATCTAATAATTTTTAATAATATCCATATATATACTCATAAAATTAAGATTTTAAATTTTAAAAATTTTAAAATTATAAAGATTATTCATATAATTTTTTTTAAAATTTATTTTTTAGCATACTATTGTATATATACTCATTGAATTAAGATTTTAAATTTTAATATTTTTAAATTTTTAAAGATTATTCATATAATTTTTTTTAAAGTTTTGTAATGTTATTTAATAACTTTTAAAGATTATTTATATATATACACTCACTGAATTAAGATTTTAAAATTTTTAAAAAATTTCATATAATTTATTAAATATTTTTATGTTATTTAATAATTTCTAAAGATTATTCATATTTTTTTTATTTTTTAAAATTTTAATAGAATTATATATATTCATTGTATTGAGATTTTAAATTTTTAAAGATTATATGTTTTATAATGTTATTTAATAACTTTTAAAGATTATTCTTATATATACTCATTGAATTAAGATTTTAAAATTTAAAATTTTTAAAGATTATTCTTATATTTTTTAAAGATTTGTAATGTTATTTAATAATTTTTAAAAATTATTTATATATATACTCACTGAATTAAGATTTTAAATTTTAAACTTTTTAAAGATCATTCATAATTTTTTTAAGATGTGTAATGTTATTTAATTTTTTTAAAGATTATTCATATAATTAAATTTTTAGTTTTTAATATTATTTTATATATATACTCATTGAATTTTATCATAAACTGAATTGAATTAACCCGACTCGAAGTCCATCCGAAACCGAATTAACCCTACCCGAATTTTATCTAAAACTGACATGACCCGACCTGAACTTTACCTGATATCTGGATTAACCCGACCCCAATTCCATCCGAACATGAATGATAATTAACCGCTTGAACTCGGACCATTTAAAATCGAACTTGGTATTGACCCGACCTAAAATTGACTCAACCCAAACTCAAACCAAGTCTGAGTTGGGATCAACCCGACATGACCCAAACCCGACCCGACTCGGCTCGATTCAAACCATTGACTTGACCCTACATAACTTGAATCCGATCTGGCCCGACTTGATTTGACTCAACCTGAAACCCGACCGAGTACCTGATTTTACATCTCTACGGAGGTGGAACATCTGGGGTCTAGGGGACATGATTCCACCAATTTTTATGGTTAGTTGCGTTTTAAGCTCCTAAAAGTTTTAAAACTACTCCCTCTGTCCCACTCAATGTGTCCAGTATTGACTTTTTAAAAGTCAATTTTTTAACTTTGACTATAATTATTTTAAACATTTTAATTAATTAAATTTTATAAAATATATATTTTTAAACTACTTGATTGAAGGTTTCTAAAGCATATTTTTTTCACATTTTTATCAATAATAAATTTAAAGTAATAATGAGTCAAAGTTGAAAAACTTTGACAAAAAAGTCAATACTGGACATATTAAATGGGGCGGAAGGAGTATTAAAATTAAGTTATGGTTACTTTCAGAATTTTCTTATTTAATTATTTTTAAGATCCTATCAGTTTTGAAGCTAATGAAAATATATCTTACCTCTAATTTTTCTGGTTTATTTACCTTTTACACATGCCATTTTTGAAATTAGTGAAACTAATATTTAGTCATTGCCTAAGGAAATATATGAAGTATAAAAACATTTTGTTTTCCTCTTGTATTTCACTAGTAATTAATTAATCTTTTGCTTTTCTTTTGTAAGCATTTAACTAAAATTCATTTTGGCTCCTTCTTTTCTTGGGACCTTGTGTTGTGGTCGCTCTTTTATTATACATGTTCGGAACCACTATGTTCTAAACGGACGTAGAACTTTATGTTAGGGGGCGAACTTATAAAATTCTAGGGGGCGAAATTATAAAATTTTAGGGGGGCGAAAATAAATTTTCAATAGGAAATACGTAAAAAAAATAATCATATAGGGATTTCAAAATTTTAGAGGTTCCCCTTATAGGTCCATCCGTGGTTCTAAATATGCTTTGATTTTGGGTTAGGGTTTTCAATGGTTTGGTTTTTGGACCTGTTTAGGTTTATGGGATATTTTGACTTGTTTTCTTGAAGTTTTTGCTGATCTTGTCAAAGCTTCAAAATTGGGGTGCGGTGGATCTGGAGGTGGCAAACGGGTCATTTGGTTTGGTGGGTCACTTTGAGTTTGATATCATTCGGTCCAGATTCGATTTTAGTTTAAGTCTATGGTGATTCGGGTCATATCGTTTCGGTTGATTTTCGAGTCGATTATGTTCGGTTTGATTGATTTCGGTTCGGATCAATTTCGGGTTAACGGGAGATCGGTCTGTTTTAATTACGTTTTTAGGTCGGGTTAGTTTTTTACACGCTAATATTGCTTTATAAAGTCAATATATTTGACTTTTTGGAGAGTTGTGCGGCTGTTCACATCTTATCCTTCTTTATTTCTTTTAATATCTTTACTTTATTTTGGGTTGTCTTAGATTCGGTTCCATTCGGTTCGATTGAAAACCGGTTCAAGTCTATTTCGGTTCAACTAAAATTTGGGTCGGTTTCAATTTGATTCAATTTATTCCGGGTCTCGAATCAAATTTTAGGTCGTCATGTTCGGGTCAATATCGAGTCTAGGGTCGAGTAAATCGGTTCGGGTCTCGTGTCAAGTTTTCTATGTGGATCCAGCCAACCAAGTTCATTCATGTTTCAGGTTCGTCCGAGTAACAAAGACTAGTCCTACCCGTAGGCCTGTAAACGAACCGAACAAACACGAACGAGGGTGTGTTCATATTCGTTCGTTTAACTTTAACCGAACAAATGAACGAACACGAACATTAACGAACACAAAATTTATTGTTCATGTTCGTTAAGGAATGTAGCTTGTTCGTGTTCGCTCGTTAAAATGATAAGCGAACACAAACGAACATGAATAACTTATATAATATGTTAACTATTTAATATTTTAGGTTAGCTCGATTAATTCAGTTAATTAACCGATTTTAAACCGAATTAATCGATAATTGAAATTTGAAAAAACTCTTAATCATTAGTCGAAACCTAAAATTATCTAACAGATTAACCAATTTTGTTTTGGTTCGATCGGTTAGTTTGGTTTAACTGAACAATGAACACCCCTAGCTGATAAGAAGGAAGTTTTAACGAGTCATAAAATAGGACTTGTCAACTTGAATAACTCGAAATTTTTTGACTCGACTCGACTCGATCTAATGCTCATCCCTAGACTTATGTGAATAAATTTAAACGAACATAAACGAACGGATTACCAAACGTTCACAAGCATAAATGAACGAACGAGCCCGTGTTCGTTTATTTAATTAAACGAACAAAAAATCTTGTCCATGTTCGTTCGTTTAATAAATAAATAAATATAAACGAACTTCCCACTAAACAGTTTACTGAATGTTTGGTTAATTTACAGCCCTACCTACCCGGTCACCTTTGGACGTATGCGTAGTGAAAAGCTTGACCGGTAACCTTGAGTTTAGGCGCTAATGTTGCTATGACTTTTTTTCTTCAGTTTTAACAAGGCTAAGAAACTATATTTTATTAGAAATAGGGAGATGTATAATAAACGTAACACATTCAAATTATAAAAAATAGGGATAAGTTTACTTAGGATGGAGTTAAGATTGAATATTAGGATAGACTGAAATTTTGAATTAAAAAATTAATTATTAGGTATTTAAACTTAAAATTTAGAAGATAATGCTTAATTTATCTAATATTTAAACTTATAAGGATCATGACTGACTATTAGGGGAGCACCATGAGCGACTGCTCAAGGACTCCAACCAGCCTAGGGTCCCTAAAAATTAATTATTCATACTTTTAACTTTTATTTTTTTATCAAATGAATAAATTAATTTAAAATTAAAATTTAATTCTCTTTCTCAAATCTCACAATTTATTTTTTTACCAAATTTAATTCTCTCCTTATCCTTTTTCACTCTAACGATAAAAAATAAATGATACAATATTCTTCAATTTTTTTGTATTTATTGTTCAAAATCAAACACCATATCATACCCACAATTCAATTTCTTCAAATTTTCTTAACAAAATAATGAAAATAATGTGTTTGACAAAGTTTAATCATGTTTCTATGGTATATTAATGAAATATTAAATTAATTGTTCAAAGTAATGAGATATGTTTTCGCTCTATAGGGGCTCATTTTTTAGTTTTTTCTCAGGGCCTCAAAAATATTCGAGACGACCTTGATAAAGACCTAAATTGTTATACTAAAAAATTTGAGATCACGTACCCATCCTTCATTGGTTCATCCATATTTGATTAAGTATTTAATAAATCATTATATTTTTAATTTAAATACTTAATTTTTGCAGTGATCAAAATACTATTAGACCAAAATTTATCTAATGTATAAAATTTTTAGCGGGGTTGAGTCCTCTTTGGGCCAACAGAGTTCTGCCACTGAATCCACTAAAATTAAAATACGTAATTCATATTGTGTGAAGAGAAAAAATTGATCTTTCCCTTAAACGGCCGTTCATTTTCTATAAAAAACTTAACAATCATCATAAAAAATCTTCATATCTTTTCCAATTATACACTATATTGATGTATGAGTGGAGATTAAGAAATTAAATCTTACATATAGATTGTTTCGCTAAAGGTTATGTTTACATCAACAAACTACCACAAAAGGAGATCTAATCATATTGGACTATCGCTCTTTTTTATGAAAAAAACGTCGTGATGATCGCTACAAGAACATCAAAATACCATAAAGTTAGATAAAAAATCGTGTCATAAAACATACAAACAAACACAATAGTGTATAAAAAGAATGAATCTAAAACAAAGAAATATTTTTAGACTAAAAACAAAGAAAAATAACACAAATAAAAACAAAAAAAAGTTAGACGACAAGGCTAAGACTGTTGAAGGCAACACTTTTGGAAAAAAATAGAGAAGTTTTTTTGAATGTTGTTATGTCTTTCTCCGATTTTCAATTTAATATACCTCACTATTTTTTGAATTGAAGCGGTTAGTCTTATTAAAATAGATAGAATATATCCAAATTTGCAATAAAGGTTTACACCTATCATCGTAAACTAAATATATAATTTGGGCATTTTTCTATAACATTCACACAGTCGATAAACTAGCAACTTTAGATCATGCAAGGACCATACATGGAAAAGGTTAAAAACTCGAAAGAAAAATAGATACGAACAAATCTGACTGCATCGACAATCGAACCAGAAAAGGGGATTAAGCTATTGAAAGACCACCGAGAATCGCAAATCAGAGCCGCGCGTTGTGAGAAACTATCCATGAGTGCAAACCGCATATCCAAATTCAATCCAAGGGCCCAGAGCAGGGAAAATCATCAGGATTAAAGTAAGCGTCATCTTGATCAGGCGTGTGCTGTCAAATCCAACCCTAAGTAAACATAAAATAAAAAGAACAACCAGACGACCGAGTACGAAGAGGAAAAACATGCTAAAATGCATAGATAAACGTGCCACAAAGGCAGAGAAAAATATGGCACAAAGACAATTATTTTTACTATAAACTAAAAAAGAAATAAAGAAAAAAATCTGGCGGTTGGTGACCAGCATCAAAGTCGGTGCCGCCATCGACTAAACAAAATTAAAAAAAGTAAAAGTCATGGTGCTCGACAGAGGAAATTAAGGGTGAGTAAAATTTGACTCGACTAGACTCGAGGTGAAAAACTTGACTTAAAATTTTAAAACTCACTCAAAAAATTTTCAAAAAAAAAAGTTTGAGTTGTAAAATAGAAATTCAAATAGCTCAAAATTTTTAGCAATTAGTGAATTGGTTTTTAAGTTCGAGTTGAGTCCCTCAATTTTTCCTGATATATATATATATATATACCGATATAAAAAATGAAGAAATATATGCCACATATATATGACAAAATATGAACAAATATATATGCATCTTATATAATTAGAGAAAGTCGTTTAAAATGGAATCAAACTATACTATAATATCATAAATAATTACAATTAATTTGTATAGAAATTCGAAAACTTGATTCGAATTGAAAAAATTTCAAATAAAGTTTGAGTTGTAAAATATTATACGTCAATTCAAATAACTTAAAATTTTTTGACGCGACTCAACTCGACTCTATTAAACGCTCACCCCGGAGGAAATGGCTAGCGGCAAGACCCAAAGGAAAACTAAGCCACTTATGTTTTTCTATGATAAAGCATAATATACCTTACTATTGATTATGCCTCTTACATTTATTTGTTTTGAAACTTTGATAATTTAACCTCAAGTGGTGTGGCCATGTAGGGCACAATCATTCAAGTGGTGGATGAATGAAAATCAATATAAATGATATATATGTACCGACAAAATAATACATGCATGCATGTACATCATAAAACAGTCCATTTCAATGTGGACAGTAACAAGAAAACACATGTATTTCATGCATGCACATGCATATAAACGTACCATGCATACGCACATATAGGCATCATCATAATTAGTGCGTAGAAATTCTTCATGTGGACTAGTTTTTTAAAAAAGAAAATTATTATTATTGTGGTAGGGTCGAAAGACTTAATAATTTCCATCTTCCGTTGACCATCTAATGGTGTGAAAAGAATGAAAGTGGAATTGAAACATTGAAATAGACAAAGCATAAGGAAAGGTTCATATCTTTCTTTTGGTGAAAGTTATGAATGACCTAACCCTTAATAATTTCAATATGTTTTTGATAAGATTAAGACCTTTGGATTTTCTATCATATTGAAATCGATATTAGTGGGTTAAGAAATTAAGCCTTATCTAACACTTTAGTAACGAAATTAGAACATGATTAAAGTGTTCTACAACATGCAAATAAATAAACGATATATGTTGAAACCATCTCTCTTATTACCATGAGGTAAAGATCGCTTTAGTAAACTTTTTAAGTTTTACACTTTTGGATCGCTGGCTCAGAGTAGATGGATTATTGATATTAATATTAAAAATTGAGAAGATTTTTTTAGAAAAATGGTCAATCTCAACTATCCTTTTATCCTCATCCAACATTCCAAGAAAAGTATAAAACTAAATTAGTTTTACCTTGTGTGAGTGGATCTTAACTCTATTATTAATTATGGTAAATTATATATTTAGTACCTCGCCTATTCTTGTATTTCTGTTTTAGTCACCCAACTATTTTTGGCAAAATCATACCTAGCGTTACGTTTTGTTTCTATTTTACAATCACAATGTCGTGGATTGTTTGTTCTATTTTTAAATTCCACGTGTGTTTCCTCCTCCACATCATCATTTCACGTGGAGATGTAAAATCTTTGTAAAGGGCTTTATATAAAGGGTTGAAACGCTAAAATCACAATGTGTTTTTTTTCCTTTCATTAATTTTGATAGTAGTTAATTCTTAAAGGATTTTTGGAGAAGAAAATAGCATAGGGAGATACAACACAATTTTGTTTTGTCATTGTGGATTTCCAGCTGAGTTGAAAACATCTTGGACAAAAGATAACCCAGGTATATACTTTTTGGGTGTCCAAATTTTAGAAAAATAGTGAGAAATGTCGTTTCTTAAAGTGGTTTGATGTTGAAATACCTTATCGTCCAAGAGGTATCATTGTTGTCTATTAAAATAGATGAAAGCGGTGGAGAAAGCAAGAACGAAAGAACTGATTATTTGAGTTTTTTTTCTTGTTATTTTTGCTTATGTAGCGCTCTTTGGGTTTAGGAGAGGGTGATAAAAAACAGTTGTCTTGGTGTTTCTGGTTTAGTGGTGGTTGTCGTATCCTGACTAAGGGTTAGTTTAGGTTAGTAAAATTGTGAAAATTCATGGTTTAGGGCCATGTTTAGGGTTAATGTTATATTTGGTTTAGGTTAGTAAGATGAATTGTGAATGTGATTGAATGTTTTTGTTGAATGTTTGAATGAAAGGTGTTAGTATTTTGTAAAGATCTATGGGTAAATGTTGTTAAATTTTGTTTGTGTTCATATTTACAACATACCAAAACACAGTAGAGAACAATCAAACATTAACAAATAAGAAGATAGAAGTCATCTAATATGTACATTAAGTTTCCAAAGTGATAGAACATCATTGTTCATACAAACAAGGAAAAATCACAAAAAAATGACAGAAGTTGTTAAGCAAGTTGATATGAATTTTTTCTAAAAATCTCCATAAATTTCTAACTTTTCTGGTTGGTCCTTGACTTTTTGAATCATTGAGGAAATGGAGGCGAGATCTATCTCTAGTATGTTTCGACACAGCAAGCTGAATAAAATAAGGTTCGCTCGTAAAAGTGTACTTTTTTCGGTACACTCACCTCTATTGGTACCGTATCCTTCTTTGTTTCTTCAACTTCAGCTTCATTTTCCTGGACATCTACCTCCATGTCACGGTCATCAATAGATGTTTCTTGCTCACTTTTCACCTCTATGTCAGTACTAGACTTCCCAACAGTGGTTTAAGTTCTCAAACTGATGGTCTTGCAATGCTTATTCACGTGGCATTTCCTTCTCTCCGAGCGACTTTAGTTTCACTAGGAAACGCTTGTAACGACCCAAATTCTCGAGTCAACGATGGGCGTTGACCCGAGTCTTGGACTGACACGCTGGGTCGAATGTTTGAGTTATGTTGGGCCTTATCATTGGGCTTTGTGGGCCTCCATGTATTGTCGGGCTTAAGTGTTGGGTCTTGGGTTGCTGGAATGAATTATATGTGAGGGCATTTGGGTAATTCCCCCTCAAATGAAGGGAAAAGGCTGATGCCCCATTAAGGGGGCTGCCATTTTGTAAGGAGGGTGAAGTCACCCTTGTCCTCTATCTCTATCTTCTTCTTCTTCTTCTTCAAATTTCCATCCCAAACCCAAAGTAAATGAGAGAAGTTTGTTGTTTTTAGAGTGGGAATCTCAGATTGGTGATTAATGGAAGTTTAATCAGCATACAAAGATCTATATTTCAAGGTGAATATCCCCAAAGTTGGTGGAGTTTGGAGTTAAAGATTGGAACAAAGAAGAGCGGTGGCAAGAGCTTGGTGGGAGCTTCATTTCGGGATTTGCTTGCCTAAAACCAGTACATTTCTGACTCCTACACTTTATGAGCATCATAAAATGAATGCCTTGTTTGGTTTTATGATTGTGGGTTGCAATTTAGGGTTTTATGAGCTTTAAACCCCTTTAATGGTAAATCAAGATTTAAGTGATGTTAATGTATAAAACAGAAAGCAAACCATCTAATAAACCTCCAATAATTTGTAAGAATATTTGGGGCTTAAACATTTAGGTTAATGGATGGGATTGTGAAATCTCGAGCTCTAGGTTTTGAAATCTGGGCTCGCGTACTAGTACGGGGTAGTAGCCTTCGGTACGCCTTTGTAATAAGGAGGACGGGTTCTGAGGGGCGTACCGGTATAGAAGGCCGCGTATCGATACCCCATGCTTAGTAGAAATTCTAGTAGCGTTTTTGTGTACTGGTACGCTAGGGGGCGTATTGGTATCACTGTTCTATTGCCTAAGGAAAGCTTTTACGTACTTGTACGTAAAGTAAGAGTACCATTATGGGTAGGGATCGGTACATGGTGGATCACGTATCAATGTTGAGTACCAATACGAGGGTGAGCATATCGGTACGTCTTGAGACACTAAATTTTTCGAACCAAATTTGAGTATCGGTACTCAGAGATGAATGCCGGTACTTAGAAAGGCGTATCGATACCCATGTAGGAGTATCAGTACTCGTTGGGCAATCTGCCCAAGAAATTCAAGGTTACATTCGAGGGTTCTATAATTTGTGGTAAAGGGTTCAGTGGGCCCCTAAAGGTACAAAATAAATTTTAAAATTGAGATATCAGGGTTTTTAACCCACATATCAAATAAATGGCTAAGGACTTGGTAATATTTGGGTGAGTTGCTTGTACTAGAAATTTATAGGGATCCGTGGTGGATCAGTTGATGCTATATGAAAAGTTGGGGTCCTTGCTTTGTGCTAAAGGGACGCTCATATAGGTTGGTTGCCGTGAATAATAAGATAATTTATCGAGAAAGTCGTATATGAGCTTAAAAGACACATATTAATTGTTGTAACGAATGAAATATGCCTTGGGGCATTTGTAATGGTTGGCTTGATGCCTCTTATCTCTTGGTAAAAGGTATAGATTCTCGGGAGCATATGTTATCTTATGGGTCTTGGTTAGGAATTCGAATGTCCTAGAGTTAGTGCAATGGCACTTATATAAGGGGATGCGTACTTCGGGTTATATGATCGAGTACATCTAACGTATTCACGGGATATGTGATCTGGATGTGGTCAGAAATCTATCCTTGGGCTAAGTGATCAGGATAAGGAAACATAACTTGGGGGCTGTACGAGCTCGAGTAACTAGAAGGGCTATGTGAACTCGAGTAACCTGATTTGGCTGAGTGACCTCAGGTAAAGGTTGCTTGTGGCTATTGTGATCCAAGTATGTTTAGGACGTATCTGTGGCTATGATGATCCGGATATAGTCCATTAACCCCACTGCTATGTGATTATGGGTAACCCAACAACTGTGTAAGCACGGGGTATCGTATGGCTTCGTTGGCCATTATAGAGAATGTATGTTATTTATGTTACTGTGTGGATAATAGATGTTGGCTATTTTACCCTTGGGCTATGTGATCGAGGTATGGAATGTATAACTTGGTGGGCTGTGTGACCTCGAGTATGATAAGCCTGGGATTGCATGTGAGACTCTTTATATTCTAGTGGTATCTTGAGACATGGTTGTAACTCTAGCTAGGATAGGCTAGAAGTCGATCCTTAATGTTGATAAACCTTTCTGTGCACTCTTGATTATATTATCATGCATGCTTGTTTTATGATATTCATGAATTGCGGTAGAGTAGAAATGTACCACTGAGCTTTGTTAGCTCAGTGTGCGGAATTATGGTTTTTTCGTGCGTAGGTTGACAGGTTGCTTTTGGAGAAGTACATCGAAGTGGATTTTCAGCACCGAGCCAACTTTGAAGTATAGTACTTGATGTTTTAGTTTGGACTTTTTGTATTCATAGGACCTTACCACAGTCGAGTCTATAACTTTATTTGATTTATTACTTATTTGGTCAAACAATGTATTTTAATTAGAACTCTTAGTTTGTAAACTCTCTTAATGTTATTTATTTATATGGATGTATGAAAATGGATGCTTTTGAGAAGGATTAAATTGTGGATTTTAAATAAGAAATTTTGATGGGTCAGTTTTAGGAGACCCGAATATGATGCTTCAGATCTGGATCGAGATCGGGGTGTTAAATTTAGTGGTATTAGAGCTTAGTTTTAGTTGGTTCTAGGAAACCCCAAAGTGGTATAGAGGTCGTGATAAGGTGTCTCGTGAATACAAGTCCCTAAATTTGAGTAGTACTTTACAAGACTGGGAATTCTGATGTGCTAACTTGTTTCTCCGTGTTTCATAAAGAGCTAATGGAAGGGGAACCCGGTATTGGAAAGGCGAATCACTTTTGTGATCTTTCCTCTGCCCTTTTACATGTGGTGCAAGCTATTTCGAGGTAATCTGAGATGCCCCATAAGACCCTTTTAGAGAGGCTTCATCGTTTTAGGCCTAAAACTTTTGAGGGCTTGGGTGAGGATGGCCCGATCAAGGCTGATCAGTGGTTGCGCAACACACAGAGAATCTTGAGACAAATAAAGGAAAGCCCGAAAGATGACCTTGATTGCATTTTATCTCTTCTTAGGGGCAATGCACACGAGTGGTGAGAGACTGTTGAGTTGGGTCTACATCATGTACTTTGGACATGAGATATCTTTTTGGATGAGTTTTGGAAGAAGTACATTAGTGAGGTACACATGGATGAGATGAGGAACCGGTTCTTGCATTTGGTTTAGGGAGACCGGACGGTGTTTGCTTATGAGTAACAGTTTTTGCATTTGAGTCGTTATGCCCCAAATTTTGTTGCGACGGAGGAGTTGAGGTGTGTCGCGACCATTTTTTGAAATCGGGATGTGTAAAAATAGCTTGACGATCGATCTTTTAGAAAATTAGATTTTTTAACCATTTTTAATTTAATATTGAAAATTTAGGGTTTTTCGTATTAAATCTGATTTTCCTTTATTTATCCTTTATAAAACATTTTGGAGTAGCCACCGATCACTTCGTGGTAGACCGGACACCGAAAAACAAACCAGAGATTCTGTCTTAAAAATTGGGTTCGAGAGTCGGTTACATGCAGGGAAGGATTAGCATCCCTATAAACGCCCGTTATCGGTACCTTTAATTTTACGTGGCATTTTGGCATTTCGAATAATTATTTGAATTTAATTTATCCCATAATTATTAATTGAATTTAAATTCTGAATGCAGATATCCTTTTATAAGGAAATTCATTTTGTTCGACTACGAGATTAAAAGCACCCCGTTAGGTGGCACCCCTATTCGTATTTAAAAATGAATTTCCAACATAAAAGGTTTTTAATGAATGATATTTTATTATCTTGTCAATTTTAAGTACTAACCCCAAAAAGGATCTAATTAATTAGTTATTTAAAACTATGAATATTAATTAATTTAATGGCTTTTATGAGAAAATGCCAATTTCTTAAACACCTTCCATATATTTAAAGCCCTTAAATTAATCATATTCATATTTGATTAATTCTTCTAATTAATTAAAGTTCTAGTCCTAATTAGGGCTCTAACAATTTATTATTTAATATTATAAGAGAAAATGTATATCAAATATACACCTTTATGACCAAGGCTGAGATAACACTCCATTGTAAACAATGGAACACCATCTAGATTTGAACCTCA
Organism: Hibiscus mutabilis; assembly: GCA_019671005.1. Lineage (NCBI taxonomy): Eukaryota > Viridiplantae > Streptophyta > Magnoliopsida > Malvales > Malvaceae > Hibiscus > Hibiscus mutabilis. The sequence goes on along the minus strand of CM033722.1, from coordinate 15,540,854 downwards.
AAGATTCTATTCGATATACATTTAATTAACTACAATGCATTAATTTTAAATGTTAATTAATGAACTACATTTATATTTCAATTATAAGTGTGATTTATATATTAAATATATTCATTAAAATCCATGTTGAGATAACACCCCATTGTAAACAATGGAACACAATCCAAATTGGGATTTTAAAGTTTATATTCAATATATTTTAATTACTACAATCATCTATCTTACTTAATTATTGAATCCTAAATAGAGAAACCTAGGGGAAAGGCTCTAATTAATTAATTAAACTATGTGTATTTAATTATCTAACATTTAATTCTATATGCCTAATTTAAAACATGCATCACACATATAAATTAATAACATTAAATTGAAAGAATTACAAATTCGGAAATTCCATTACAGAGTAAGGTGACTGAATTGAGGAAAAAAACAAAGTTCGGGGTCAATTTTAAGGGAATTATGGGGCAAATTGATTACAAAATAAATTTGAAAGCCCAAATTACAAAAAAATGGACCCGAGATTTGACCCGTACAAAAACGAGCGGATCCCTGGTCTAACCCATTCCCAAAACGCAACGTTTTAACATGGGTATATAAACCCTTTTTCCTTCAGAAATTTCCTCTTCTCTTCATTTTATTTAACTTCTCTCTCTATACTCATCGTCCTCTCAAACACTCCCCACTCTCACTCTACAAACACGAACAAACCTAGAAAAAACCCCAAAACGGATCGAAATACCTAGGTTTTGAAAGGGGTTCTTCATGGATTCATCCGAAACCGGATGAACTCTAATAACTCCTTCCTAGTGCCGCCGTCTCAACCGTCGTTAGATCTGTAGCCGCCCTTCTTCGACCACCTTTGGCCGTTTACCGGCTGCCGAGATTCGAATCTCGGCCGCCGCAGGCAACGCCGACTGTTAAACGATAATTTTCGGCCATCATTTGAGCTTCGGTCCGCCGCAGGGCGATTTTCGGCCATCTCGGGGTGATTTTCGGCCGTTGCCCGTCGTCGTGGTCGTAACCCTAAAACCTAATTTTTCCTCACTTTCAAACCCTAAAACCCTAAATCTAGTCCGGTTCATCTGAACCACCCATCTCCAACCAACTTAAGCCTAAAACTACCTAACCCATACCCTCTTCAACTCCATCGTTCTGATCTACTCTGACCACCGTAGCATTTTAACACCAAATGAACTCTCATAGATCTTTTATTTAATTTCATTTTTAGTTTACATGTATATATTTGTGGTAAAAACTGATTTTTTCTCTTTTGCAGATATTAAAATAGAGGCAATCGGAGGGAAAATACCTTCATCCATGGCGGTTCGCACCTCCGATCTCAACTCTAGTGTCGGTTCACGATTTCGGCATCTTCTTTGGCATGGCCGATCGAATTCCAGTGACGGTTGAATTCCCGACGTCCATTTGCATTCCCCAAGTTAAATACTCTATCTCCTCTGATTATTATATTTATTATTAATATTTTAATTAATGTCTAATTATTGCTCTGACTTTTTCTCTCTCTATTTATAGGGTCAGACTCATGACGTAAGCAAAACCAAGATCCTGGTGAACTTGATTCGAGCCAATGGGTACCTGCCACATGGAACAAATGAGCGGGAAAAATATGATAATTGGGCATTTTGTGTTTCTTTTGAGCTTAGATTCTGAAAATTGGAGGGAAATAGGAATTGGGCTGCAATATTTAGGCTTTTGGCTTGTAAAAAGACTTTGGGCATTTTATTTATGTAATGGACATTTATTTATGGATTATATTCGGACTGTTGGACTATTTATTATTGTATATTATCGTATGTTATTTATCTACTATTATTTATGGCCTTATTTATTTATATATTCAAACCCCGGACAAAGTACGAGTTTGGCAAGGTGCAAGAGGTTCAGACAAGGTTTGAGGGTCAAGCTTCAATTGCATGTGACAGCGGGTCCACTTGTGACATTTTCTGAATTAGCTAATAGTGTGAAGGCGCTGGAAAGGCTTCGGTATACGACACCTGGTAGGACAGAGGATGCTAGGATCCATGATATGGAGACCCAAGATGTCATGGGTCCTTCTCCCTTTCCGCATAAGAGGCTTTTACTTTGAGGGGTTCAAAGAGACTTACTTTAGATCAACTACTAAGAGTCGGTTTAAGATCTAGATCGAAGGTTCGTATGAGCCCTTTGATTTGTACTCTAAAAGGAAATACTGATGGTTAGGTTGGACCATCACTTTTACCAACATGCGAGCATTGCGACCAACATCACCTTAGAGTGTGATTTTTGCTTATGAGGGTTTTTTTAAAGGTGTCAAGCACCGAAACATATGGCAAGAGACTGTCCAGTTATGGATAAAGATACACCGGTTCAGTCTCAGAAGATGGCTATTTCCTGACATGATCAGAGTATTGCTAGAGGTAGAGCTAAGGCACCGTCAGGTTATCGAGGTAGAGGTCCTAGGAGATCCACCACCAGGGTTGATGTACGAGATGTTGCTTGATGGCATGCTGCTTTGTCTAAGGGCGATAACGTTATGGCTGGGATATGTCATGTAATTAAGTTCTGTTTTGGTTTCAATTATTTTTGGTAGTCGTTTAGCTCTTTGGATGTGTAATAGATAAGTTCTTGTGAATGTGTATCTTGGTAAACCTTGGGTTTATTTTTGCTTTAGATGGTAATTAGAATTGCATCTCCTGCTAAATTATGTTTTTACCGTAGATGATTATTGAGAGTGCAAAGTATGTCATAAGTTACGAGCGAGAAGCTGTGAAGTTTCAGATCATTGAATCTAGTTGTTAGTGTTAGCTGTGTAGGATCTTTAGCTTTTTAGGGTGGAAATTGTGCTCCATGGTGATAGCTCAAGAAAGGTTTGGTATGCTACGAGATGTTCTTAGCTTGCGTTGTAGACATGAGGGTTGTGAATTCCTGGCCTCAGGGTTGTGGATATTTTGAGGGTACGGAGGTACCCTTGGTGAATGAGCAGTCTTGCCATTTGATGCTGGTTTAGAACCGCAATAAAGGTAAGAATAAGTTCATTATTAGTGTCCAACACTCCGTGGTATGGCACTTAACGAACTCTTGGTTAGAGGCACACTTGTGCAAGCGACCAATTGAGAGTCGTTGAACCTGTCTGTGTAGGAGTGACTTGTATGGTGACTTTTGATGCGTTGAACCATAGTGTAACGATGGAGATCGCTGCCTGTTTCGTGAGATTGATGACCCTGTTTTTGGTTATAGAATGCGAGAGTTTTTTATGTTGTTTATGCAGAGTAAAGGTACCGTAGTAAGGTAAATGAAGGTTGTAATAAACATGCTTGAGACCCTAAAGGTAAGTCGTGAGGATGGTAGTCTGGCTTGTTCACATGTTGAACTAGATTTTGTAGAGTTAGAGGATTTCTCTATCGAGTTTGAGCGAAGTTATTTTTGGTTAAAGCAAGCAGTGTAAAAGTTATCAGAGTAGCTCAGCAGAAATATGGATCAATAGTCGTGATGAGGGTAACCGGATGGTTATGTTAGAAAGAAATATTATTGGATAGATCAGTTGGAAATCCCCGAGAATAGTTGGATGATTCTTCGCATCTAATTTTTGGGACCGAGTGAAGGGGTAGAAGAAGGTGTCTAGACCTTTGAAGATAGAATGGTTAGTTTTGGATTGCTTGTGTGAGTTCGTAAGTGACAATGGTCATTTCTTAAAATTAAGTAGTTAAAATCGAAGGTGGTTTCTGTTCTTATTGAAAGCAAGTTCAGATAAAGTAAAGTTTTAAGTCTCGTCTTGGTGGGTCAAGTCCTGAGAATAGAGATGCTAGTTCAAGGTAGATTGATGATAATGCCCGGTTTTCAAGGTTTTGCTTGTCTTTTTATATTTGATCGGGGTATGGTTGTTAGATATGATGTGTTCCTGACAATGGTTTGTGGAAGTCATGCAGTATTTTAAACATAGATGCGATCTAAGTTTAGGGTTTCGATTAGCGGTTATTAGTAGAAAGAATTGTTATCCGAGGTAGTATTCATTAGAGATGAGTTCCTTAGATTGGTGTTTGAACAACACAGCTTGAGGTTGGTTTGTTGCTCTACTTTAAGGTTTGTTTTGAATGCGAATGTTTGTAGTGTTAGGTTGTTAGAGTTTCCAAAATAGGTGTTGAGAGTAAGTGGTTCAGTGTTGAGGGTTCGAGTAAGGTAGGTTGAGGGAGAACTCTCCCTAATCAAGGTGATCTTGTTGGATTGGCGAAGTGTTTGGATCTGTTTTGGTTTTATCTCCTCTATCCGTTTAAATTTCAAGGACAAAATTTCTTTAGGGAGGAGAGAGTTGTAACGACCCGAATTCTCGAGTTAACGATGGGTGTTGACCTGGATCTTGGACTGACATGTCGGGTCCAATGTTCGAGTTTAGTTGGGCCTTATCTTTGAGCTTTGTGGGTCTCTATGTGTTGTTGGGCTTTGTGGGCCTCTTGGGTTGTTGGAATAAATTATATGTGAGGGCAATTTCCCCTCAAATGAAGGGAAAAGGTTGATGCCCCATTAAAGGGGTTGCCGTTTTGCAAGGATGATGAAGTCACCCTTGTCCCATCTCTCTCTCTCTCTATCTTCTTCTTCAAGTTTCTATCACAAACCCAAAGTAAATAAGAGAAGTTTGTCGTTTTAGAGTGGGAATCTCGGATTGGTGATCAAGGGAAGTTTAATCAGCATACAAAGATCTATCTTTTAAGGTGAATATCCCCAAAGTTGGTGGAGTTTGGAGTTAAAGCTTGAAACAAAGAAGAGTGGTGGCAAGAGCTTGATGGGAGCTTCATTTCGAGATTTGCTTGCCTAAGGTCAGTACGTTTCTGACTCTTACACTTAATTAGCATCATAAAATGAATGCCTTGTTTGGTTTTATGATTGTGGGTTGCAAGTTAGGGTTTTAGGAGCTTTAAACCCCTTTAATGGTAAATCAAGATTTAAGTGATGTTAATCTGTAAAACGGATAGCAAACCATCTAATAAACCTCCAATAATCTATAAGAATGTTTTGGGGCTTAACCATTTAGGTTAATGGTTGGATTGTGAAATCCTAAGCTCTAAGTTTTGAAATCTGGGCTCGCGTACGGGTACAGGGTAGTAGCGTATCGGTATGCCTTTGTAATAAGGAGGACGGGTTATGAGGGGCGTACCAATACAAAAGGCTGCATATCGGTACGCCATGCTTGGTAGAAATTCCAGTAGCATTTTCATGTACCAGTACGTTAGGGGGAGTATCGATACTATTGTTCCGTTGCTTGAGGAAGGCTTTCGCGTACCGGTATGTAAAGTAGGAGTATCGGTATGGGTAGGGATCGGTACGGGGTATATCACGTATCGATGCTAAGTACCGCTACAAGGGTAAGCGTATCGGTAAGGCTTAAGACACCAAAATTTTCAAACTTAATTTGAGTATCAGTACTCGAGGAGTACCGGTACTTAGAGAGGCTTACCGATACCCATGTAGAAGTATCGGTACTCGCTGGACAATCTGCCCTAGAAATTTGAGGTTGCGTTCGATGGTTATATAATTCGTGTTAAAGGGTCCAGTGGGCCCCTAAAAGTATATAATAAATTTTAAAATTGAGAGATCAGGGTTTCTAACCCACATGTCGAATATATGGCTAAGGGCTTGGTAATATTTGGGTGAGTTGCTTGTACTAGAAATCTATAGGGACCGTGGTGGATCGGTTGATGCTATATGAAAAGTTAGGGTCCTTGCTGCGTTGAAGGGACGCCCATATAGGCTGGTTGCCGTGAATAATAAGATAATCTATCGAGAAAGTCGTATATGAGCTTAAAAGACACATATTAATTGTTGTAACGAATGAAATATACATTGGGGCATTTGTAATAGCTGGCTTGATGTCTCTTATCTTTTGGTGAGATGTATAGGTGCTCGGGGAGCATAAATTATCTTATGGATCTTGGTTAGGAATCCAGATGTCTTAGAGTCAGTGCAAGGGCACCTATATAAGGGGATGCGTACTCTGGGCTATGTGATCGAGTACATCCGATATATCAATGGGCTATGTGAACTGGATGCGGTCAGAAACTTATCTTTAGGCTAAGTGATCAGGATAAGAAAATGTAACTCGAGAGTTGTGTGAGCTCGAGTAACTCGAAGGGCTATGTGAACTCGAGTAAATTGATTTGTCTGAGTGACTTTAGATAAAGACTGCTTGTGGCTATTATGATCCAAGTATGTATAGGACGTATCTGTGGCTATGGTGATCCGAATATAGTCTATTAACCCGATGACTTTGTGATCACGGGTAACCCGACGACTGTGTGAGCACGGGTATCGAGGGCTTTTTTGGCCATTGTAGGGAATGTATGTTATTTATGTTACTTATGTTACTGTGTTGATAATAGATGTTATCTATTTTACACTTGCGCTATGTGATCAGGGTATAGAATGTATAACTCGGTGGGTTGTGTGAGCTCGAGTAATACGATGGCTTGTGTGACCTCGAGTATGATAAGCCTGGGATGGCATGTGAGACTCTTTATATTCTAGTGGTATCTTGAGACATGGTTGTAACTCTTGCTAGGATAGGCTAGAAGACGATCCTTAGTGTTGAGAAGTATTTCTGTGCACTGTTGATTATATTATCATGCATGCTTGTTTTATGATATTCATGAATTGCAGTAGAGTAGAAATATACCACCGAGCTTTGTTAGCTCAGCATGCGGAAATGTGGTTTTTTCGTGCGTAGGTTGACAAGTTGCTTTTGGAGGAGTACATCAAAGAGGATTTCCCAGCATCGAGCCAGCTTCGAAGTACAATACTTGATGTTTTAGTTTGGACTATTTGTATTCATAGGACCTTACTACAGACGAGTCTGTAACTTTATTTGATTTACTACTTATTTGGTCAAACGATGTATTTTAATTGGAACTCTTATTTTGTAAACTCTCTTAATGTTTTTTATTTATATGGATTTATGAAAATGGATGCTTTTGAAAAGGATTAAATTGTGGATTTTAAATGAGAAATTTTGATGGGTCAGTTTTAGGAGACCCAAATGTGATGCTTTGGATTCGGATCGAGATCGGGGTATTACAACGCTCTTTACAGTCTAGCATTGAAGGCAGTTGCAAGTTGGGCAATTTGAGTTTCGACAGACCTAAAGGAAACATCCTTAATTTTTTCTTTAAGATCATTTATGTTGATATAAACCCTAAGTAAAGACTCTAGAGAAGACATTGATTTAGATGAACATGTTGATGTTTGTGCTTACTGTAATATTCGGGGTTGTTGCTCTTCTTGGTATATAGGTTATTGAGCCAACCTATTTTGGCCATAATTAGTAGGTTGATTGGACTACTACCGATTATAGTTATTGCACCCTCCAACATTAGCATTCTCGTAAGATAAGTCAAGATATTTTCTCAAGTTAGGATTGTATGCATTTTCGTATACATTCGTTTTCATACGATTGGAATTCCTTATGTAGTAGTAGATTCTGAGTTTTGGGGGCATTTTTCACATGGGTGTAGACCTTTGCAGAAAATACATGCTTTGTGGATGTTTGTATTGCTTGCACTTGTCTCAGTTGCTATATTTTTTCGCCTTATCAATTAATTTCTATACTTGCTTAACAAGTGCCGACAAAGTTTCATCATCATGTGTAGTGCTTCCAACCATTATTCCTTGAGAAATCCTCGAGGTAAGAAATTGAAAATAATTTTCAGTTATTTTGTTGATGATATCAAGAGCTTCAACATAACTCCTATTAATAAAATTCCAATAGCTGATGCATTGACAACCATCCTTAATTGTAGATTCATGCCATTTTAAAATATCTCTATTTGAGTCCATCATGGATAACCGTGCTTAGGGCATTTCCTAACTAAACCCTTGTAAGGTTCCCATGCGTCATAGATGTTATCATTATCTTGTTGCTTGAAAGAAGTAATATCGCTCATCGGCTTTGCATTCAACTTCGGTGGGCTAAAGCAAAGAAAAACTTCTTAGCAAGGTTCTTCTATTTTGACACAGACCCTGGATGAAGAGAGCCGAGTCACTCATTGGCTCTATCTTTAAGCGAGTAAAGGAACAATTTCAAACGAAGTGCCTCTTGTAAAACCCCTAGTTGTATGAACAAATCACACAACTCTAAAAATATGTTCAAATGAACATGAGGGTTCTCGTGACGTGTTCCACAATACTAACCCATATACAATAACATCTGAAACATCACAAGTTTAAGCTCAAAGTATGCAGCATTGATAATTGGACGAGCAATACCTGGATTCAGACCCTCCAATGTCGGTACAACATGATCTCTAATCGACCTATCAATGTTATTCATTACACGATGTTTATTGCCGCTGTCGATTTTATCTGCTGCATAAACATCTTGCAAATTTGTCGTCTAAGTGTGGTGGTGGTGGTGGAATGTTGTTTCCTCGATCATTCTATCCGTTGTTATCATGAGTTTCCATAGCTTGTCATATTTCACATCGTCTTCTTCCAAAAATATCTTTTCGGTTATGGATGAGTAGGAAATAGTTCTCCGGAAAAGCTTTGATTCATACAACTGCAAAAGCAAATAAAGAAAAATAGTAAAATAAAGTAAAAACAATAATAAAATCAATAACAAAAGAATAACAATGTAACATTCCCTGAAATGACGCTAAAAACTTGGTGTCTTCATAACTGACACGTATATAGTGCAAGTATACACTGTCAACACAAGTAATAAAGTGGAAACACATGCGATGTGTGTGTTGGTTTGTCGAATCCCATAGGGAATGTGCAACGTTTATAAAATTCTATTCGTGGTAAAAATTTAATATATTCGATAGGGTTTCAAGAATGTAAGTGAGAAACTAAAGAGACACTCAGATAAATAGAAGATGAGATCCTGATACATCCAAATACAACTAACAATTGTTATCTAAGAGAAAAAATCTAATGCAACTACAGTCGTACTAATATTTGCATTGTTAACGATACCGACATAATTGATGGGTGATGCTCTTTTGAGAGCATAAATAGATTTACCCATGCTATTTCCAATGTGTCACTTGACGTAGCATGTCAGCACATCTATAGATTCAGGTGTCGATAAAAGCATTCCCAGCTAAGCCCAAGTGTCACTTGACTTAGTCAGGCAATAACTTTCTTTACTCTTGGAGCTTAAATCATTTATCATCCGGTTAAGGCATTTTAAATGCAACTCTATTTCTATATAAGTTTGAGTGGGGAATAAGATGATTTCAAAGAACATAAAACAAAAGGTAACCACATTAAATAAAGTATTAAATTTTACAAAATTATAAGATATAGATATGCTTAAAAAACACCATAAATTTTAAGATCACACGATATTGGTAGCAAGAAACAATTCTCTCTCGAGTTGATAAACGCTGCTCCTCTCGGACGCTCGAGCCTTACGCTGACCACTACTACAACTGTTGATAGCGGTTGATGAAGCCGTCAAAAATAAATACTTGCTCAAATTAACTTGTAGTAGTGATAAGCAGGGTCGAATCCACATGGAATAGTAAGAGATTAAGTTTATATAAAATAAACGATAAAAGTAAAAGGGGGATTTGCGTTTGTGTTGAATTAAAAGACTAAATAAAGAATGCAATTAAAAATAAAGAGGAATTTAATATGAAGACGAAATCTAGTCAAGATAGATCTCGGTGTATTAATCCAAGATTTAGTTCATCGATCTTCACAAAGGATAAACATGCATCAATCTCAAATAGCTTGGCTATAGATAGGTTAACAGCTAAATCCACATGTATAACTCAATGTCTCTTATTTAGTAGATAACCTTTTAATAACCCTGATTAACTTTTATTATTAAGATTAAAACCCTTAGCTAAACCCACATAAAAATTAAAATCAATCAAATAACTTTACGGTATTAAGAGACCCAAAGCACTAACCTATTAACTTATCAATAATATGAATTTATACCTTCAAAACCATTTTCTGGGGTACTTACCACTTGCATCGAGAATGAGTTGGTTGGTTGTTGCATATATAAAATAAATATATATGTGCTGAATAATCTCAAAAGATATAAAGATACTTGAGAATAGATGAAGAACACGAAATCTCACTAAAAACTTGTATTAATAACCTTGAATCTTAACCCTAACTACAAAGAAGAAGTTTAGCTACTCATGAAGGAGTATGTGACAATGAAGAGAAGAATGAGAATTATGGAGATAATGATTTCTCTTCTCCTCATGACCCTATTTATAATAGAGGCCATTTACATCAAATATGAAAAAGATTTACAATAAAATTTAATTTAAAACTCTACCCTACTCCAAATATAATATAAAAGTGAAAGTTCAATTTGAAGTATGATTCCTCTTCTTGTGTTCAGTGCTCCTTAGAAGCCAAATCCAACTAAAACTTGTTTTCCATGCATGTATTATCCTTTAGCCATCCAAATCTCTACAAAAGTCAAATACTTTTTAAAATATGGACTCATAGTTGAATTAGCATACTAAAACATATGTATATATATGTGAAAAATATGAAAATATTAAACTTGTCAACTATCGATACAGGTAGCCTTTCGGCTGTCATGTTGCTTCCTTTTATATCAATACCTCCAAGCTCCTTAAGCTTCCATGATCGTGGCCATTTTCTAGGCAAAAAGAAGGATTTTCCTAGAAAATGAGCTCTCAAAAGACGTGGCTGACAAAGTGTGCCTTTCAAGTGAATAAATTTTTTTTCTGAAACCTGTTGACTCAGTTGTCAATAGATTCAAATATTTGATTTTATTAGAAATGGATGTCATTTTAGTAAATAATTAAGAATAAGTATTATTTTAATAATTAATTTTAAAAATCGATAAAACAACCTTCAATTATTGTGTGTGCTCTTGGACTTGGGAAAATAGTTTGACTTTTAGATTAATCTAATAGAAAACATGGTGAAAGTGCTCTCACTACATCAAAGAATGTAACTATATATAATATTTCTTTTCGTATTTAATTTAAATAAAAATACATTTTTTACATAGAGATTAATATTCATGTTAAGCATCACTAGTAAACCAAATCTCTAGAACAAGTGGTTAAAGCTCTCAGTTGACACTCTTCCCTTCTCTTAGGTCATGGGTTCAAGACCCTGTACGAATAAATTTCCCTTTCCTCTCCCCTAGGTAGAAATTGTTCAAAAAAATTATTTAAAATTATCTGATTCAGTGATGATGCTTAGAATTATGGACTATTAAAACATTCACTCTCAATACGAGAACACATATACTACCTTGTAATCACCTTTAGACTATTAAAAAGAACATTCACACTCAATAAGAGAACACATGTAACGACCCGAGTTTTGGGAGCTCGAGTGTCGGGCTAACCCGAGGTAAGTGCCTCGCGTTTGGGTCTTGTTGTTGGGCCTTGAACCTTGGTGGGCTTACCTTTGTTTTTGGGCTTGAGTTATGGGGTTTTGGAGAGAGGCTTTATGGTAATTTCTCAATTGAAGAAAAGATGAGAGTGGGGAGAGTTATGAGCTGCAGATTGTTGTAAGGTGATGAAGTCACCTTGTCCCCCAAAAGCTCTTCCACCCTCTTCATCTTCTTTCTATTAGAGTTGAGGGGAAAAACTCCATCTTTATTAGTTTTGTGTTGGAATCCCAAATTTTGGTAGAAGGAAAAGTTGTTAGGCATCCAACGATCTACAACCCAAGGTAAGTTTTGCTTGAAATGGTGGAGAAATGGGTTTTGGTAGGGGTTTTGGAGTGAGAACGAGAATGGTGTTTTTAATATCATTTCTTGTTGTTAAATGGTCTCTTAAGCTCCTTTTAATCTCTAAACCATATTGTAACTCGTTTACAACACTTCCTTGTAGTTAAAGGGGTTGGGATTATTCAAAGGCTCAAGGGAAGAATAAAGCTTGAAGTGAACGGTTGTGGGCTTTTCTTAGTTGTAAGTTGAGGTTAGTACACTTCTAACTTCTAGGTGTTCATTTACATCATCATTTTGGTATGTGTTGCTTGATATATGATGTTTTGATAACTTAGAGCTTGGATGATCATCAATGGTAAATCTTATAGTTATTGATGTTTAAGGGTAAAAATGTCTAGAAACTCACCTAATGACTTCAAATAACGTGTATGAACATTTTGGGACTTAACCATGGTGGTTGAGGGAGGGTTTGGTACAATCTCGAGCTCCAGGTTTTAAAATCGAGGCTCGAGTACCGGTATATAGTGGCTATGTATCGGTACTCCTTCGTATCTCAGGGGTTGAATTGTGAGAGGCGTATCGGTATGCCTCTCCACGTATCGATACCCCTCATTAGAGTAGAATTCAAAAGAGGCTCTGGTGTACCAGTACGGTCGGGGCGTATCGGTACCCACTATTGCATTGCCTAGAAAGGCTTTGCGTACTGGTACGCTAAGGTAGGCATATCGGTACGGGTGAGGATCAGTACAGGGCAATCCCAGTTCTGATATAGGGTACTGGTACAAAACAAAACGTATCAGTATGGGGCAATGACTGATTTCTTTCAAATCTAAATGGCATATCGGTACCCATCATGGAGTATCGATACCTGGAGGAGAGTACCGATACTCACCTTAGAGTATCGATACTCGTTGGGCAATCTGCCCAAGTTTTATATTTTGAGTTCGGGGGTTCTATAATTTATGACAAATGTTCTAATGGGTTCCTTATGATATAAAATGACTGGTAAAATCGAGAATGTGCGTTCCTCTTTGCTTTTATGGATTAAATGGTTGATTGAGTATTGAAATGAAAGTAAATTGCTTGGTAAGCGAGTTTTAGGGATCCTTGGTAGATCATTTGTGGTCGTGCTAGGTAAGGGCACTTGTTTGGTTATGAGTCCTTGTTTGATGAGATCCGGATACCCAGTGAGTGAGTGTTGCAACACATGAAGGCCATCTGATGTGATATTTCAGGTGATGAATTGAAGGCCATCCGATGTGAGATTTTGAGTGATGATATTTGCTTGATGCGAGATTCTGAGCCCCGCTCGATGTGAGATTCTGAGCAAAGACTCGATATGAGATTTTGAGTATACCGCTCAATGCGAGATTTCGAGGAGATCGATGTGAGATTCTGAGCATGGGTGGGTATCCTAGTGTTGGGTGACATTGGGCCTCACTCCTGGTTTGTTTACTTTTATGTTGCTATTGAGGTGTTGTTTGCCTATAGTATGTGTTTAGGCGGTTATGGTAGTGCCAATGCTTATCCTATCTTGACATCATATCATAGCATGCTCTTAATTATGATTCACCTGAAGCTTGGTCGAGTGGTTGTGTATCCACTGAGCTTTGTTAGCTCAGCGTTTAGAATCGTTATTTTTGTTCACATGTTGAAAGATAGTTCGAGTGTAGCGGAGCACCATCGAAGCAAGGATCCAGCATTGGCCTTTGGTAGAGTACAAGCACTTAGATGTAGTGGGCTATGTATTCGTATGACCCTATGTATTTGTCACTCTATTTGATTTAACTTGTATTGGTCAAATGTTTTATTACTATATCTGGAGCTCATTTAAATATTTTGAATGTATATTTGGATGTATGAGATTGATTTTACTAGTTTTTAAAAGGGAAAATTTTTATGGGAGTGGTTCGAGCTTGTGGCCCAATTACAGCATCCGGGTCGAGGGTTTTACATTTGGTATTAGAGCCTAGGTTTAGTCAATTCTAGGCAGTTCCCGGGAGTCTAGTGTGGTAAATAGGTATTTAACGAATACATGTCTATAAATCAAAGTCGTACTTGGATTAAGCTAGATTTTCGATGGTGTACTCATGTTGTTTGTTTGCGCAGATCTGAACCATACCAAGGAGAGCTAGGAACATGGAAGAAAGTTTGTGTTCCCGGGGTGTAAGCTTCGATGAAGACTACATGCTGGATGTAGAGGAGTCCGATGAAGGAGCTAGTCATGAAGCTAAATATTTCTCCCATCTGTACCGGGCCCTAGACATGATTGTTAAGGCGATTCCAAGGCATTCATCTACCCCTCAGGAGGCACCAATTGAGAGGGTGCGTAGGCAGGGTGCCACATATTTTCTTGGGTCGGGATAGGACAACCCGGTGAAGACAGATCAATAGCTTTGAGACACCAATTGGATTATGAGGCAGATGAGGTTACGGTCTGAGGATAAGTTATCCTGTGTGTTATCTTTGCTCAAGGGAAATACGAGAGAATGGTAGGAAATTGTATAGCTGGAATGGCACCCTAGCCGACCTTCTTGGGACGACTTTCTTGATGAGTTCGAGAAGAAGTACATGGGTGAGGCTCACGTTGACATGTTGAGGGATCAGTTTATTCACCTTGTGCAAGGGAACTACATTGTCTTTAAGTATGAACAAGAATTTCTACAGCTGAGCAGGTATGCGCCGGAGCTTGTGGCCATCGAGAAAATGAGGTGCAAGAGGTTCATAAAAGGGTTAAGGAATGAGATACAAACCTATTTGACAGCTGCCCCACCCAAGGTATTTTCTGAGTTAACTGATAGTGCAAAGTTTCTTGAGCAAGTACAAGGTTTGACATATGGTTCTGCTAGTGGACAAGGAGGTCCTAGTGGGAGGCCTTAGAATTTCTCTAACAGCTCACAGCTCACTCGAGGAGGGATAAAAATGGATGAAATCATGGAAGATGAGCTTTGAATCAGAGTGTGAGGTCAGATCATAGATCAGAGTCTGCCATCCGTAAGAGGCCTACATCATCTTCGTCTATGATGAGCACAAATAGTTCTCAAGGGAGTGCGGGCGTACCTTCTTGTAATCAGAGTGGGCGTAGGCACCGAGAAGAGTGTTAGGGTACAAACCGAGCTTGCTTTGAGTGTGGGTCTCAAGATCACCTTGTGAAGGATTGCCCCACAGTTACCATAGTTGTTCCAGTTCAGGCACCGAGGGTCTCTTATCCAACTCAGAGGGGCTGAAGGTTCTCTATGGGAAGGTTAAGCCAGGCGACCGGCCACCATAGTAGGGGTATGTTTCAGTCCACAGTGAGGGCGCCGGTGAGGTAATATGTAGTTAGAGCTCAAGAGGATTGCGAGCCCACCGATGTGATTGCACCTTCTCCTTGTTCTCTATTCCTATTGTTGCATTAGTGGATTCGGGTGTACCTACTCCTACATCAATAGTGGGATATCCCAGCGTTAGGGCATACCGATTGAGGACCTAGAGATAGGAGTTCATGTGTCCAGTCTATTAGGATTAGATGTGTTAGTAGACAAGGTGTATCGGAGGTGTCCTATCGAAGTTGAAGGTTCAATCTTCCCAGCAGATCTTATGGTTTCGTCGTTCCAAGAATTTGACGCAATCCTAGGTATGGATTAGCTTGTTCAGCATGACGCTAGTTTGGGTTATAGGACCAAGAGCTTGAAGCTCCATGTGGCGGATGGATCTAAGCTAACGGTTAGAGGGGAGAGACACCCATGTATCCCTAACGTTGTATCGGCTTTAGTAGCTCAGAGGTTAATACAGTAAGGTTGTGAAGCATTTTGGCTCATATGGTGGATGTAAGAACCGAGAGCCCGTCTATCGAGAGCTTCAGAACAGTTTGTGAGTTCATGGATATTTTTCCAGAGGAGCTACCCTGATTACCACCGGATCATGAGCTTGAGCTTCAAATTGAGGTAATGCCCGGCACGACACCGGTGTCCATTCCACCTTATCGGATGGCACCAACAAAAATGAGAGAGTTGAAGAAGCAAATTCGGGAATTGCTAGAGAAAGGTTTCATCTGACCAAGTGTTTCTCCTTGGGGTGCTTTGATCTTGTTTGTTAAGAAGAAAGACGGGTCAATGAGAATGTGCATTAACTACCGGTAGTTAAATAAGGTGACGGTGAAGAATCGCTATCCTTTTTCCAGAATAGATGATTTTTTGATCAGTTGTGGGGTGCCCGAGTATTCTCGAAGATAGATTTGAGATCGGGGTACTATCAGTTGAAAGTGGTGGAAGAAGATGTCCAGAAGATAGTTTTCAGGACACGGTCTGGACACTATGAGTTCTTGGTGATGCCTTTTGGGCTTACTAATGCTCCATCAACATTTATGGATTTGATGAATAGAATCTTCCATCCTTATTTGGATCAGTTTATGGTGGTGTTCATCGATGGCATTCTGGTTTATTCGTGTTCGGTTGAGGAGCACGACTACCACCTACGGGTAGTTCTTCAGACTTTGAGAGGTAGGCGTCTCTATGCAAAGTTAAGTAAATGTGAGTTTTAGCTTTTCGAAGTGGCATTTTTGGGCCACATCGTGGCGGCAAATGGGATCCGCATTGACCCTCAGAAGATCTAAGCAATAGTAGAGTGGAAACCACCCATGAATGTCTCGAAGGTCCGCAGCTTTCTTGGACTGTGGGGATATTATCGACGGTTTGTTAAGGGTTTTTCAATCTTAGCTGCCCCGTTGACCAAGTTGCTTCAGAAAAGAGTGCCATTTGTATGGAATAAGAAAAGACAATAGTGTTTTGAGCAGTTGAAAGCCTACCTTACCGAGGCTTCAGTTCTGACGCAACCCGAACCAGGAAAAGATTATGTGGTGTTTAGCGATGCGTCCTTGAATGGACTTGGATGTGTTCTTATGCAAGAGGGTAAACTGGTTGCCTACGCCTCGAGGCAACTTAAACCTCATGAACAGAATTACCCTACCCATATTTTAGAGCTAGACGAGGTGATCTTTGCTTTGAAGATTTGGAGACACTATCTCTACGGGGAAAAGTGTTACATCTATACAGATCATAAGAGTTAAAAGTATCTTCTCACCCATAAAGAGTTGAAGTTGAGGCAGCATCGGTGGATCGCGTTGCTAAAGGATTACGACTGTGTTATTGAGTACCATCTGGGTAAGGCAAATGTAGTAGCGGATGCCTTGAGTCATAAGTCGATGTGTGATTTGAGAGCTATGTTTGCCTGATTGAGAATGACCGAGGATGGTGGGCTTTTAGCCGAGCTTCGGGTTGAGCCCACGTTATTACAAGAGATAAGGAGGAGTCAGGTTCTAGATGAAGATTTAGTGGCCCAAATTGAGGCAGTTCAGAGAGGCGATACCTCAAATTTTAAAGTACAAGACGGTAGGTTGTGTGTTCTGGCCTTAGAAGATTTGAGGGATCATGTTTTGCGAGAGGCACACCATAGTCCTTTCACCGTGCATCCAGAAAGCAACAAGATGTACCAAGATCTTCGACCTTATTATTGGTGGCCGTGCATGAAGTGGGATGTTTCTGAGTTTGTGACGAGATGCTTAGCTTGCCAACAAGTGAAGGCGGAACATCAAGTTTCATCAGGATTACTACAGCCGATTTAGATTCCCCAATAAAAGTGGATCATGTCACCATGGATTTTGTCACAGGTTTATCGATGACTCAAAGGAAGCATGATGCGATCTGGGTAATAGTGGATCGTTTGACCATGTCTGCTCATTTCTTGCCTGTGTGCATGGATTTCACATTAGAACGGTTGGCTCAGTTGTACATCAAATAGATAGTGAGGTTGTATGGAGTGCCATCTTCGATCATATCGGATAAGGATCCGTGGTTCACAGCAAGGTTATAGAAGAAGATTTATAGTGCCTTAGAAACCGAGCTACATTTTAGTACAACTTTTCATCCTCAGACCGATGGCCAGTCTGATCGGGTTATTTAAATTCTTGAGGACATGCTTCGGTGTTGTACCGTAGATTTTGAAAGAAGTTGGGAAGAACAACTACCGTTGGTTGAGTTTGCGTACAACAACAATTATCAATCAAGCATCAAGATGGACCCTTTCGAAGCCTTGTATGGGCGTAGATGTAGAACACCCATGTGTCGGACCGAGCTTAATGAGAGGAGGATTGTGGTATCTGATTTGGTTAGACAAACTGAAGAGAAGGTTCGAATCATCAAGGAAAGATTGCAAGGGGCCTCTAATCGACAAAAGGCATACGCGGATAGGAAGCGCAAGCATATCGAGTATGAGGTTGGTGAATTTGTATTCTTAAAGGTATCGCCATGGAAGGGGATAATCCGTTTTGGGCGGAAGGGCAAGTTGAGCCCGAGTTACATTGGACCATACAAAGTGATCGAGAGGATCAGACCGATAGCATATCGGCTAGCTTTGCCTCCAAAGTTAGCACGTATCCACGATATTTTCTATGTATCCATGTTGAGACGCTATCGTTCTGATCCTTCGCATGTTTTATCACTCGAAGAGATAGAGGTTGACACGGATTTGGCATATGAAGAAGAGCCAATGGGAGTTCTTGATAAGAGAGTTAAAGAGCTTCGTAACAAGTGTATACCCCTAGTAAAGATGTTGTGGAGAAACCATGGGGTTGAAGAGGCAACTCGGGAGGTCGAGGCCGAGATGAGAGAGCTCTACCCGTATCTTTTTCCACCAGGTAAATTTCGAGGACTAAATTTTCTTTAAGGAGGGGAGAGTTGTAACGACCCAGTTTTTAGGAACCCGAGCGTCGGGCTAACCCGAGGTACAAGCCTCGCATTTGGGTCTTATTGTTGGGCCTTGAACCTTGGTGGGCTTAGCTTTGGTTTTGGGCTTGAGTTATGGGGTTTTAGAGAGGGACTTTATGATAATTTCTCAATTGAAGAAAAAATGAGAGTGGGGAGAGTTATGAGCTGCAGATTGTTGTAAGGTGATGAAGTCACCTTGTCCCTCAAAAGCTCTTCCACCATTTTCATCTTCTCTCCATTAGAGTTAAGGGAAAAAGCTCCACCTTTATTAAATTTGTGTTGGAATCCCAAATTTGGGTAGAAGGAAAAGTTGTTAGGCATCCAAGGATCTACAATCCAAGGTAAGTTTTGGTTGAAATGGTAGAGAAAGGGGTTTTGGTGGGGGTTTTGGAGTGAGAACGTGAATAATGTTTTTAATCCCATTTCTTGTTGTTAAATCGTCTCTTAAGCTTCTTTTAATCTCCAAACCATATTGTAACTAGTTTACAACACTTTCTTGTAGTTAAAGGGGTTGAGGATTGTTCAAAGGCTCAAGGGAAGAAGAAAGCTTGAAGTGAAAGGTTATGGGCTTTTCTCGGTTGTAAGTCGAGGTTAGTACACTTCTAACTTCTAGGTGTTCATGTGCATCATCATTTTGGTATGTGTTGCTTGATATATGATGTTTTGATAACTTAGAGCTTGGATGATCATCAATGGTAAATCTTGTAATTGTTGATGTTTAAGGGTAAAAATGTCTAGAAACTCACCTAATGACTTCAAATAACATGTAGGAACGTTTTGAGACTTAACCATGGTGGTTGAGGGAGGGCTTGGTACAATCCCGAGCTCTAGGTTTCAAAATCGGGGTTCGAGTACCGATACGGGGTGGCTGCATATCGGTACTCCTTCGTATCTCAGGGGTTGAACTGTGAGAGGCGTATCGGTACGCCTCTCCGTGTATCGATACCCCTCGTTAGAGCATAATTCCAAAGAGGCTCTGGTGTACTGGTACGTTCGGGGCGTATCGGTACCCATTGTTGCATTGCCTAAAAAGGCTTTGCGTACCAGTACGCTAAGGTAGGCGTATCGGTACGGGGCAAGGACCGATTTCTTTCGAATCTAAATGGCATATCGGTGTCCATCATAGAGTATCGATACCTAGAGGAGAGTACTGATACTCACATTAGAGTATTGATACTCGCCGGGCAATTTGCCCAAGTTTTATGTTTTGAGTTTGGGGGTTCTATAATTTATGACAAATGTTCTAATGGGTTCCTTATGATATAAAATGACTGGTAAAATCGAGAATGTATGTTCCTCGTTGCTTATATGGATTAAATGGTTGATTGAGTATTGAAATGAAAGTAAATTGCTTGGTAAGCGAGTTTTAGGGATCCTAAGTAGATCATTTGTGGTCGTGCCAGGTAAGGGCACTTGTTTGGTTATGATTCCTTGTTTGATGGGATCTGGATACCCAGTGAGTGAGTGTTGCAACACAAGAAGGCCATCCGATGTGAAATTTCGGGTGATGAATTGAAGGCCATCCGATGTGAGATTTCGAGTGATGATATTTGCTCGATGCGAGATTTCGAGCCCCACTCGATGTGAGATTTCGAGCGAAGACTTGATGTGAGATTCCGAGTATACCACTCGATGTGAGATTCCGAGCAAGGGTGGGTCTCCTAGTGTCGGGTGACATTGGGCCTCACTCCTGGTTTTTTTTACTTTTATGTTGTTATTGAGGTGCCGTTTGCTTATAACATGTGTTTAGGCGGTTATGGTAGCGCCAATGCTTATCCTATCTTGTCATCATATCATAGCATGCTCTTAATTATGATTCACCTGAAGCTTGGTCGAGTGGTTGTGTATCCACTGAGCTTTGTTAGCTCAGCGTTCGGAATCGTTGTTTCATTTTGCAGGTTGAAAGATAGTTCGAGTTTAGCGGAGCACCATCGAAGCAAGGATCTAGGATTGGCCTTTGGTAGAGTACAAGTACTTAGATGTAGTGAGCTATGTCTTCGTATGACCCTATGTATTTGTAACTCTATTTGATTTAACTTGTATTGGTCAAATGTTTTATTACTGTATCTGGAGCTCCTTTAACTATTTGAATGTCTTTAAGTAAGCATGGATTTTAATGCTTTGGTTATGACATGTTTGGATATATGAGATTGATTTTACTGGTTTTTAAAAGCAAAAAATTTTATGGGAGTGGTTCGAGCTTGTGGCCCAATGCAGCATCCGGGTCGAGGGTGTTACAACACAGATTTTAACCTCGAAGATAAAATTGTTTGAAGGGATAACGACATACCTAAAACAAACATAAAAAGTTAAAAATATATTAACCTATGTATAACTTCTCAAAAATATTAACCCTATATATAATAAGCTATTTTTTTGACAAATATTAATTCTAATCCTAATCCTAATCCTACCTAGAGGGGAGAGGAATAGTACTCTAGGGGAAGGATACTCTAGGTGAAGGAAGGAGAGTGCTCCAGGTGAATCTAGAACCCATGACCTAAGAAAATATGAAGGAACAAAGATGAGTATCTTAACCAACCGGCCAAATTTAATTGCTCATAATAAATTAAATTAAGTCAAAAATATTTAAATATACATATATTTCTCGAACGATTAAACATATAACCAATGAACACTTTGGATCCTAATTAGATGAGACTTTTCTTCCATGGATGTATTGGAAAAAAATTTCAAACCTTTTGTTTTAGTAATGAATATATGTACATAAATGGATGCTTATTTAGGTGTATGAAAGCAATCAATTTAAATGCACCTCCGCTTAGTTGGTAAGCTATAAAAGTCTCAGCCAAGAAAAGAAAAGAAAAACTCATCATCATCATCATCATCATCATTTGTTTCTCACGTTTTTTCCCCACGAAACAAAATTTGGACACTTCAAATTGACATATAACTTAAAAATTGTAGTATTGATTTATTTTTTTTAAAAAATGTAATATTCTTAAGATTTTTCATTAAAATTAATATTACTATTTGTGTTAGTGAATTTACTGTAGTTTTTTTATATATGAAAAATAAAAATATTATAGGATTTTATAAGGTACTTTATCAGTAAAATATTTTAAACTCCATAGTGGAATAACGAATATTAAAAATGTCAATTCAGGCGATATATAAATTATTGAAATTTCTCCATATAGAGACGCTGAAGAGGCTGACAGGGGCTTATCCCTTAAATGGTAAAATTAATTTTTAGTCCCCTTAAAAATTATAACATTTTAAGTTAATACAATGATTAAACTATATTTTAACCCCGAAATTGATAATTTTATGATTTAATCTATTAAAAAATATTAAAAGTTCAAATTAATATAATGTTAAAAATATATTTTGACCTCCTAAAAAAATTTAGTTCAACCTTGGCTCCCCAATTTTTTTTAAAAAATAGTCCACATCAGTCATCTCCCTACTCATAAATTAGAGGATGTTAAATATTGATTCAAATTCTAATTGATAATTAATCTAGATTTTATTATAATTATAGTGGTTAAATAATATTTGTGTTAATACTTAAATATTTATGTTAGGTAAAAAATATTATGGAATAAGATTTCTTGGTGACCAAGTATTTTGCTCTATAAATATAGACTATGTCTTAACCTTTAAAATTATGAGAGAGAATTATTCTAGATGGATGTAATCCATTTTAGGATCTCTGCAAATATTGTGGCTATGTTCCAGAGATAGATATTGTAGAGATGTTGAAGCAGTTTTTTTATACACCGAGTTTTGTGTGTGTATATATATACACACACACACACACCGTGTTTGGGATACATGTGATATCGTGTATTTATGCTCTTCGTGATCTTCACGTTTATAGTGCATTATCCGTTTCTCTTATCTTTAGAGATATGCAAGGTCGAACCACGTTAAATCTCATCTCACGTGCATGTCTTATTTTATGTTGATCGCGCTTTGATTATTTTTTCGCATATAAATTCCTAACAAGTGGTATCAGAGTTTTGATTCGAGTTGTGAAATTTTGAAGGAATTTTTTGTTGAAGATTTTGTTAATGATATTGGATACATGCAAGGGGAGTTTTGTTGCAATGAGTTTTTACATGCATGGGGATTAGTTTCCAATTAATCTAATGATGCTTCAATATATATTGAGTAAGAATTAAAGTTGCTGAAGACTTGAAGAGTAGTGCTCAGATGAAACTTGTGTTAAGGGAAGATTTGTTAAATATTGACTCAAATTTCAATTAGTAATTATGTTGAATTTTATTGTAATTCGAGTGGTTAAAGAATACTTTTTAATTAGGTTTATTTAATACTTAAATATTTGTATTATGTAAGAAATCTTATGAAATAAAGTTTCATGGTGACCAAGTATTTTGCTCTATAAATATAGACTATGTGGTAACCTTTAGAATTATGCGAGAGAATTATTCTAGAGAGATGTATTCCATTTTAGGATCTCTGCAATTATTGCGATTATATTGCAGAGATGAGTATTGTAGAGACGTTGAGAGAGTGTTTTGGATACATCGAATTTTGAAATGTATATATCGCGTTTTGAGATACATGAGATATCATGTATTTGTATTCTTCGTAATCTCTATCTTTGTAGTTGATTATTCATTTCTCTTATTCGTAGAGATAAACAAAATCGAACCACGCTAAATCTCAACTCATGTGCATATCTTATTTTATGTTGATCACACTTTAATTATTTTTTCTGCATATAAATTTCTAACAGAGGGGATTACGCAATTTAAGCACGGTTAAACCCATATCTTATGTATGTTACATTAGCAATGATGATAATCAAGTTAAAATTTAATAACAACACGTTTTTAAACTGTGTTTGAAACATAAAAAGTAAAAAAAAAAACGGTCTGCACGATTTTTTAATTGTTAAAAAGGCCAAAATTATATTTAACTACTTAGAGTCTGTTTGATATTATTTTTAAAAAGTGCGGTGAAAAAGTGTTCTTAGAAAGTATTTTTTAAAACATGTTTATGTATTATTTGGTTTAAAATATAGATATTTAATATTACTATCAATAAGTTTTTTTAAGTAGATTAATTGTATATTTTAAATGTTGTTTTTAAAATATAAAATAATTAATGATGTAAATGAGGATAAATGAGTATCTGCTTCTCAAAAAACTAAAAGCTAAAAATTTTAACTTTTAAAAGGCACTTTTCAAACCAAGTTAAAAGCACTATTGGACTAAAAAATTGTGTTCTCTATATTACTTTTTGGACCCAAAATCACTTTTAAAAAATAATGCAAAACGAGCCGTTAATAAATTCATTTAACAAATTTCAACTAAATTTGTTCAAAAAAAGAAATTTCAACTAAACTAATCATTCATTAGAAATGATCATCTGAACTATATTTATGTTTTAAAAAAATATTTAGAAGTGAGTAAGTATATTTGGCAAGTTGACCAAGCTGCTCATCTTTGTTCTTTCATATCCTCTTAGGTCATGTGTTCTAGACTCACTAGGAGCATCATTTTCTCTCCTCGTAGGTAGGATTAATATTAGGATTTGTAAAATATATTTAGAAGTTGGTCAACAATTTATAACGGTGTGTGGAAAGAGTGATAAACATGCATATTATATAATGGAAAAAACTTTGATACACAGGTCGTGTAAACTAAGTTTACACGCGCCTTTTAGTTTTAGGGGTTAGGATTTTAGTTGAGATTATAGGGTTTAGAATTTAAGGTTAGTATTTAGAATTTAAGGTATAAGGTTTAGGGTTTAGTTTTTTAGGGTTATGGTTAAAAATTTATGATTTAAGTTTTTATAGTGTAAATACACAGGCTTGTATAAAGCTTGTGTATCAAAATTTTACCCTTATATAATTGGGCATGAATATTAACTCACCAATATAGATGGATTGAACCTTCAACTTAAAATAAGAGATCACCATCTGTTCACTACTAGACCACACAATAATTTCTATAACAAGACATATCAATTTCAACCTAAAATAACTATAACAAGACATCAATTTCAACCTAAAATAAAGGGGGAAAACACTTTTTGGAACAAAATTAGTTGTGATGAGTTTGCATAGTAATTTACAATCATGTCAAACAATGAAAATTGTTTTTTAGTTTCCATAAACAGTTTAAAAAATTAATATCAATTAAAAATATGCAATGATTATGAACTTAAAAAAAACGTTCATCACTATTATGTTAAATAAGTATCCTATTTTTCCAAAAAAATCCAATTATTTTTATTTTAATCAAATATTTCTAGCTTTATCCTACCAAAACATTAAAGAAAATATTATATAATAAATTTAAATATTGTTCTTAGAACCTCACACAAAATCCGAATAGTTATCGTGACTGAGCCACGCATGATATTATTTTTAAAAAAAACTTTTGACACTTAATTTAGTTTTTTTACACCCTAATTTAATTTTTCAAACTGTCATTGCGGATAGTGAAAGGCGAACAATAATTATAACACCAAAGGAAGCTTTATCATGCCAATTGATGCTACTTCATGTTTGGTTATGTGTATAAGCACTAAAATTTACGGCCCCTTCCCTAGTTCACGGTACTTTCAGGACTGTATCTTTCATAATTTGGATTATTTTTAGGTTTCATCTGAATTATTGTAGGATAATTTTAAAACATTATATTTATATTTTATTCTAAAATATGTTTAAATTAGTATAAACTTTTTTTTTCAATATTTGATGTCAAGTCATGATCTAAGCTGCAACTATGCCAAAAAGAGCTTTAAAACAAAGGATAAACAATATCCTTTTTTTTGCAGTACCTCCTTACCGACAAAACTAGGGTAATTACTTGCTACTAAAAGAATAAGCCCTGATCTGATGCTTGTTATAAAAAAGTTATGGTTTAGTTTATGATTTTTTCCGACATAAACATAACTTCACTCAGCCTTGAAAATTTATGAAAGGCTCCTCAGATCTTGAGGGATAAAATCATTCTAGTTCGTGGGACAAGAATTGGACCGAACGACCCTAATCACTCAATCGGCTGTTTTGTTACAAACACGTTTAACAAAGGGAAAAGATACATGCTCTGTTTTTTGTTGTTTCTGCAAAATGATTTTAAAAGTTCTGTTAGAAAGTAATTTTAAAAAGTTAATTGTAAGATTTTTAGTGTTTGAGTCCATTTTAGACATGATATTATAAAGTAAAAATAAATGAAAATATGATGTTTAAAGTCGTTCTCATAAAATTTATTAACTTTTAAATATTAATTCAATATATTAATAAATATTATATTATAATATATATTTACTAATTATTTTATTTACTCAATATATTAACATTATTAACTTTTTAATATTGTTTTATAATATTAAAGTTTTTTATTATTTATTTTTATTTGAAATATTAATTTTTTAATATTATTTTAATAATTATTATATTTAATAATTACTGTATTTACTATTAAAATATTAATTTAATATAATAATTATATTTAATATTATTTTAATATATTAGTGTTAATAATTAAGGGTAAGAAAGTAATTTCACATCAAAAATGATTTTCCACCCCAAAATAAACTGTTTGGTATTGCTTTTGGTTTCAGGTTTGAAACGCAACAAAAACAGGGCCACGGTAGGGAAAAGGGAGCAAATCCCAAGAACATCAAGTTCGACAACTGTTGATTCCCAAGCAAAATGGGCAGTGGCGGAGCCAAGATTTCTATATAGTGGGATCAGAGTCATGCTCGTTTTTGAGATTTTGGTGACCCTAGAGCGAACCAAAAAATTGAGCCCCTAATCAGGAATTTAAAATGCGATTGAATCATGTTTTCAGTCGCATTGTATTTATCATGATTGTGATCACTGCGAGTATCACAGTTGTGTTTTTTTTAAAATAACATATGCTTTTGTGGACATAACGATTGTGGATATCGCGGTTTTGGATGATGTCGTTAACGCTATTTAACGTTCATTGTTGTGGCTGAAGCCTATTATTTAAATCCATGTCCCTAATAGCGAGTATTGAAAAAAAATAAGGGTAGGTCTATAATAACAAGTATTGAAAAAATTGGGCCTCTGATAACAAATATTGAAAAAAATTAAATTTTAAGAATATGCTCATAATTACAAATACTGAAAAAATTGGCCTGCATTTTTATGACAATGGGTAAATTTGACTTCTAGTCCTCCAAGAACCTTTCCTTCCTATGAAGAAAGGTCATGATCAAAGTAAACTCTAGGTCCTTGTATTTCTTAACTTTTATACTAAAGCACCTTAACTTTGAATGTTTCCAATTTAGTCAATACTCATATTTTTTTACTCTTTTCAATTTAGTCACTAGGTGGTCTAATTATACCCCTAATCCTTGCATTTAGCCATGACTTAAATATATGTCATTCTATGCTTTATTTCTAAATTTTAACCAATAACTACATATTTCCAATATTTACGATTTAGTCCCAATACTTAGCAATGATTAATAAATTTTAACTCAATATTCTATGATTCAATAATTCCATTGTTCGTCAGAAGTTGGTTTTTCGATCATCGGAAACCATATTTCGACTAGGCCGATTTTCGGGGTGTTATAAGGGCTATGGTCCAAGGGTCTTCTAAGGTAGTAAAATAAATTATAAAACCGAGAAAATGAGATTTAACCCCCTTGTATGAGCATATCATGTAATAGCTTGATGATGATAAATTGTGAAGTGAACTAAGTTGGTTAGTGTTATGCCTTTAGGCATTTACTTGATAGCTTGGCTTGGTGCCACTTACCTCTGGGTGAGGTGTTCGAATGCTCAGGGAGCATGTGTTGCTTTATGATTGTTGAAAAGGAATCTGAGTGTCCTAGAGTCATTATTACGATACTTATATAAGGGGATGCATACTCTGAGCTGAGTGAACAAGTACATCTGACGTACCCACAAGCTCAGTGATCTGGGTGCGATTAGAAACCTATCTGTTGCTATGGTGATCCGAATAAGGTATTAACTCGATAGGCTGAGTGAGCTTGAGTAAGCTGATAGGTTGAGTGACCTCTGTAATCACTCATTTTTGTCCAAATTATATTATTGAAAAAAATAAAAAATGAAAATGAAAAAAAAGATGAAAATGAAAAAAATTAATAAATAAAATGATAAAATAAAAAAGAAGAAAAGTAAAAAAAAAACGGGTGAGCATGTGGATCATCTTGAGCCACGTCACCTCTCACCAATTCAAATTGGCTATAAATAGCCGATGGAGGACAAACAAAGGGAGAGCCATGGCAGCCCGAGCATGACAAGCCAATGGCCTGAGAGCAGTGCTCTTACCGGGGGAATTTTTATTCCCCGGATGGTTTGATCAATCATCTAATCGGAAGTCATTTCGAGGTTCGATCGAGTTGGTTTTTTTACCATGGCTAGATGGCATGAAGCTCTTGGTGGGGGTCAATCCAAGTTCTTCATCCGAGCTTCTAGTAGAGTAAGATTCGATCCTTATCTCTATATTTATTTTAATTTAATGTTGGTTTAGATATATGGTAATATATAGTTTTGTTGATTATGTTTTTTATTTATTAGCATGCTTTTTATAATAAATATATTTTGTATGTCATGTTAGATCTAGTTCTCAGGGTCTCGGTATTCGGTTAGGAGTGGCATCCTAGGTCTTCGGGTGTCATCTCTTTTGGTACTGCAGACCGTGAGATTTTTTATGCATTTGAGTGTATTTGCCATGTTCATCTATTTTATAATGTTGCATATAGCTTTATGCCTTATTGTTCCGGTATTTAGTTGGGAGTGCCATCCCGAGTCTTCGAGTGTCATCTCCTTAGGTACCGTAATTACCGAGGAATTTTAAAATATTATCATGCATACATTTTAGAGGTCAAATTTTAAATTAAATTGAATTTTTAGACTTTATTGCATTTACGATATGAACCCTTTTAGGTACCAATTTTGGGCGTAGTGGGGGTGTTAGTCCTTCCCCACATGTAACCAACTCCCAAACCCAAACTGTTTTCAAATTTCTAGCTTTATTTTCGATGCCCGGCCTACCGTTTTGAATGACCGGTGGCGACTCTAAATTTTTTATCAAACATGAGTTTTTTTTATATAGATAATTTTCCTCATTAAATTAATTTTCAACAAAAATGGGAAAATTAAAGCACTTTTAAAACTTTTGATTTTTTGGTAATTTCCCCCTTTTAATTAATTTTTTCAAAAAATGGGAAAAATCGAATTTTAACTGAAAAAGGTTGCTACATCATGGCCACTCTACTGGGGACCTACATTTTTGTTTTCAAAAACAAAAAAGCGAGATTCAAGCCTTAGTTAGGGTTCGTATTGTAAATGCAAAGAAAAATAAAAAAATTCGATGTAATTTAATTTTTAACCCCACTTTTTGTGTTTGTTTGCTTGCATTTGCCTGGATTTTCGCACGGTGTTTGCTATACAACTGTCATTCATGCATGAGCTTTTCCCGAGCTCCGTCCCTCGTTAAGTGGGAGTGGTTACTTGGTCTCGTGGGGTTTTCACCTCCGTACGGCTTTGTAATCCGCTTTCGGGGTACTAACCTTGTATTTCGTGGGGTTCTCACCTCCGTATGGTACAAGGAAACGTACACTCCCGAATTGATGTCTTATTATCTTAGTAGATGATAACAACAGTTCACTTACCCTTATAACTATAGATCCGAATGCTCATGTAGTGTCCCGTAAGACCCACCTTTTAGAGCCATGTCAAAATTCTGCCTATTTAGTGGTAACCCTATTAGGCATTGTTTGATTTTTATATGACATTGTTTTCTATGTTGGCATGCCGTGTGCTTTTAATTGCTTAAAATTATTACTTTCTTTTTATCTCGGCATTTCATTTATTTAATTTACTTTTTCGATTACATCCATCGTACTAACTTCATTTTTCGATATTTCTTTTTCTCTTTCTTTTTGCATGCTGCATCAAATCATTGGTGTTGATTTGAGAATGGTTCAATTTAGAGGGGATTTAATTATGGATGAGAAGTTCTATAATGCCAAGAGCGATAATGCTACAGTATCGGTCGGCACAAAAAAGGCTAATGAAGATTGGGGAAGTCTAACAGTGGAGCACTTGTCAGAAGTAACCGGTATGCATAGTTTAGACTCGTGTTCAAGATTTGATACGTTTGCACCCGGATCCATCGAAGAAAAGACCCTTGTCTACATTTTACCTGTGCATGCTAGTGATCTTCCCAAAGGCTCCGAGGCACATAGCTCACACTACCATGAATTTTTTAGCAGCATAAGAGGAGAATGAAGGGGTCGCCCATCAAGCCAAAGACAGCATCAAGAAGTAGAGAACGAGCCTTGCTTCATTTCAAGAAGAGAAGCTGACCGTTATCTGTAATTCATTAGTTCAGCTTCTTGTAATCAGACATCTTCTTCATTAAAAAAAGTCGTTCTAAGATCTTTTTACGAATTAACACTTCATTTGCATTCATCCTTACATTTGTTTATTTTTGTTAATCATTCTTTATACACTGCAGCATAACATCTAGTTTTCGTAAAATATTTGTAGCAGTTGCATCACCTCGAAAGCATGCTCATGCATTTCATTTGCATAAAATCACTTTAAAAAATTATTTCACAATTTTTTAAGGAAAGATAAATCCTTTCATAAGGACATTTTTCAAGAATGAACTTTTATATCCTTTCAACCAAATTTATAAACTCAATCTTTTCATAAGGGAGATTTTAAAAAATGAACATTTTAATTTGTTTAAACAAGATTTTTTAGATGCAACCCCTTCACAAGGATATTTTTGAGCTTTTTTTTCATCTTTCCATAAGAATAAATATTTATTAAGCAAGGTTTTCTCAATCCTTTCACAAATACACTTGGCAGTCCTTTCATAAGGACATTATTTCAAAAATCATAATAAGAGTTTCTTCTTCGATCTTTTTACAAGGCCATCTTTTAATATGAACATTTTAATTCAGTCATTTCATAAGGACATTTTTAAAAAAATATTTCTTAATTCAATCATTTTATAAGGATATTTTTAAAAAAAGAAAAAGAAAATGGATTTCTCAATTCTACTATTTCTTCAACATGTTTTTCAATATTACCAATTCTTAAGGATGTTTTTTAGTTCTTAAGAAGATTTTTCTCAAAATCAACAAGATTTCTCAACTCTATCCTTTCTTAAGGATGTTTTCTAAAATCATTTCTTAAGTATGTTTTACTTAGTTCTTAAGAAGATTTTTCTAAACACAAAAAGAATATTGTTAAAAAATAAAAAGAAAATGGATTTCTCAATTCTACCCTTTCTTCTGCATGTTTTTCGATATTACCAATTTTTAAGGATGTTTTTTCAGTTCTTAAGAAGATTTTTCTCAAAATCAACAAGATTTCTCAACTTCATCCTTTCTTAAGGATGTTTTCTAAAATCATTTCTTAAGGATGTTTTACTTAGTTCTTAAGAAGATTTTTCTAAAAACAAAAGGAATTTCTCAACTCTTATAGGTTGTTTTCCTCTAAACAAAAAGAATTTCTCAATTCTTTCCTTTCTTAATATTTTTTTCTTTTTAAAAAAAAATGAATTTCTCAATTCTATAATTCCTTAAGGATTGTTTTTCTCAAAAACAAAAATTTTCAATCCAGTCCTTTTTAAGGATAGTTTTTATCTCAAAAATTTCTTAAAGATGTTTTCTAAAATTGAAAAAACTCCTTAATCCTACCAGTCTTAAGGATGTTTTCGTAGTTCTTAAGAAGATTTTTCTCGATTCTATCATTTCATAAGGAAATTTTTTCTGAAAACAAGAGAATTCCTTAATTCTATCATTTCTTAAGGATGAAAGAAGAAAAAGTTTTTTTAATTATTCTTTCCTACATGTAAAATTTTGCATAAATCAATCCATAAAGTTGATTGCGGGTTTTCATGCTCACGAAGCTGGAAAGATCCCAAGGTGAGAGAGGGGTTTTGACGCCTTGGATGCATAAGAGCTGTGCTTGGTTCTTTACCCGTCTTCCCATAGGGGTACTGGGCATTCCACCAGAAAGTGTAAGTTGTTACTGAAAGAAATCAAGAAGCTGATTATGGAGGGAATCCTGAAACGAGAGTTAATCTAGCAGTGGAAAACATGGGAGATGAGGGCAAGCTTATACCGCGCTCAGAAGGCCTGAATGATTCAAAAGTCCCTATGCTTGGGTTTCTCACCTTTTTGCAAAGATGTTATTTTGATTTCTCACATTTTGGTTTCCCTTTTTTCGAACATTGCACAGAAGAGCCTACGGCTTAAGCCCAAAAACAATATGAATATTTTGTAAAGATATATATGTAGTTATTTTTGAAAATGTTGGAGTTTGGCAAGTCTGATAGAAATGTTGGCGTAATGTGGTTAAACAATATAAATTTAAGACAATGGATAATTCAAATGTCCATCGAAAATCCATTTTTACGAATGGTCAAAGGAAAATATATCCTTTGGAAAAATCCAATGTCATAATTGGTATAAATTGATTATACCCAGGGGAATGGTACAGCTAGCCTAGAGCAAATGGTTACCGGTAAAGGCAATTCAAAACCGTTGATCCATGTGCATTTGGGAAAAATGCAAAAGAAATCTATGAGCTAGGTTGTAGATTTTTTAATCAAATGTCAGAGTGTAGTTATTTTTGTCATAATGAAAATTTTATTTTGTAATTTAGAAAACTTTTTTGCATTTTTTGCATTCTTTGATCCTTTATACTTTTCATTCATTGTTATGGGGTAGTTTTTGTTCTCCCATACGCATATACACATATTTATGAAAAAGCATGCATAGGTACATACCATTTTATTAGGTCATTGAATCTCAAATATAAGCACACCCTTTGATTTAGATTCATAGATCAATTCTAAATTGTTTGTATTTAGAAAAAATTGAGCATTGTGGGGATATTGCAAATGCGAGTATCTGCTAGTCCATCTAGTCCAACAGAGGAACAAAGCAAGTGTTTAGATAATGGGCAGATCCCATTTTAGGAAATTCCCTTCTCAGGCACTTTTTGTTTAAGATCCTTGAATCGAGTGTTGACCTTAAACCTCTATCCCCTTAAGACTATTTTGATATCCATGTATGGGATGACGAATATCGTTCATTCAATTCCATTCATAAATAATAATAAAAATATTCATTTCTTGTCCCCCTTTGAGCCTGATCGTTTCTTTTCATTTGAACCCAAACCAAGGATCACCCCTACACTGGGGGGCAAAGAGGACGAGATTTTTGTTCGAGAATTAAAGTTGCTCGATTTTGACCACATTACAAAGATAATGCTTCATGAATAAAGGTAAGAAATGATCGTATACAAATGAACGTATATATTATATACAAAGGTCAAAGAAATAATAGAAGAAAACAATAAAAGAAAAGTTTATGGGCAAAGAGATTAAGTCAAATTGCAAGTTTGCCAACAAGAAGGTTGAAACAATCAAGAGTGAAAGCACCAAGTCAGAAAGTGCAATAAAGGACATCAAGAGCCCTGAATATTTGATTACATTTGAATAAGAAGCGTATCAACATTTAGTCAGGATGCAAGCCACACGAAAAGAGAAAATGAACTCTAGCGTAAAAACCTAAAAATAGGCAGTCTAGAGCGATCCAAGGAATATATTACTCCATATGAGCATACCCGTATCAAGCAATACAAGAATAAAGTTTTAATCAAAAATTTATACAAACTTTGGTGGACCGGTCACCTTTAAATAAAAGTGTGCATCAATGCCGAGCCAAGACGCAAAGCGGTCCAAAGCTACAACTACAACTACAACTACAACGAAGGAAATGAACTTTAGGGTGAAAACCCAGAAATGAGCTGTCTAGAGCGTTCCAAGAAACAAGGAAAATTTTTTTTTCATTAAAAGCACATCCCTCAACAAGTGCAGAGAAGATATTTCAACATGAGGAAATAATCCTTGGTTTCATCACCCTTAAACATTTATTTGAGCCTATATATCCTTTCTTTCATAGCCATGAACCATAGCCTACATTACGAGCCTACAAAGACCATTTCGATCATATGTGGATATCTGAGTTGGATAAGTTTGTATTCAGATTACATCCCGCCTATAAGGGTTAACCTTTTTTCAAGGAACGCCAAACTTCAAAGTTCCTGATCGACACCCAAATGAGAGAAGGATGGGGCATACTGAGTGGTGAGATCAAGAGAGCCACCTTAAATAGGCTACAAAATAGGCATGGGAAATGTTCATCTCGAAAGCCTAAATGGACTAGGGGAGACCATACATATGCGTATATCGCCAAAATAGTCAAATCCTCTAAACATACAAATTCACTAGTGCATTTGATATTTTAGGATCAAACATTAGTTTTCAAAAATGTTTGGACTATTTTTCCTAATTTCAATTCTTTTACATATTGGTCATTTCCTCCAAGCATTAGTTTTCAAAAATGTTTGGGCATTTTTTCCATATTTCAATTCTTTTACATATCGGCCATTTCCTCCAAGCATTAGTTTTCAAAAATGTTTGTGCATTTTATCCAAATTTCAATTCTTTTACATATTGGTCATTTTCCCCAAGTATTAGTTTTCAAAAATGTTTGGACATTTTTTCCCAAATTTCAATTCTTTTACATATTGGTCATTTCCTCCAAGCATTAGTTTTCAAAAATGTTTGGGCATTTTCTCCAAATTTCAATTCTTTTACATATTGATCATTTCCTCCAAGCATTAGTTTTCAAAAATGTTTGGACATTTTTTTCCAAATTTCTATTCTTTTGCATATTGGAAATTTCATCCAGATTTCAATTCTTTTACATTTTTGTCATTTCCTCCAAAATTAGATTTCAAAAATATTTTTTCTCCCAAATCTTGATTTTTAAGATATCTACAATTTTCCCCCAAACACTAGTTTTCAAAATGTTTGGTATTTTCTCCTAGTTTTATTTTCAAAATGTTAACCTTTTTTTTAAAAAATTATTGATGAGAATTAAAGCATAGGGATCGAGAGTTGGTTCTCACCTAGATGCTACAAGAAGATTAAGATTGAATTCAGGGAGTGAAGGCATTTTGGCTCACCCTGATGTTGAGGTAGATGAAGACTCTAAATGTTGGGTCAAGAACTTGGAAGTAGTTGAGCACAGAGATTGAAGGGGGAAATGTTGAATGAGAAGATTCATGAAAGTCCCTACCTAAGGCTTGAATAGGGACTAGAAGAAGGATTTGCAAAATGGGTAGAGACCTTGAAGAAGAAGAAGAAGAAGATGATGAAAAATAAGAGAATTACTCACGCAAGAGGATTAAAAGCGTGAGTCAAATAAAAGATGAATATGCAATTGATGAAGACGAAGATTAAAGAGCATAAAGAAATCCTAAGAATGACCTTTCAGGGAATAGGATTTTAAAACAGATTTGAAGAAAAAATGAAGAGGAAAAAGAAAGAAAAAGTACTACAATGCATGCATCATATAGATATCCTTATGTTAGGGGCATGCTAATTTTAAAAAGCATTTTGCTTATTTTAAGCAGGTATTTAAATATTATCAAAGATTTGGTTTGCAGCTTTATGTTGGAGAGGTGGATCTTATTGAAGACAAAAAGGGGAACTGCTATTAATATCGGGTATGGTAACAGTTGAATTGAACTTGTCTGTAGTTTAATGAATGAAAATGCTGTAAGTACTACATTTCCACAGGTATGCATGCAGTATACTTAGACATGGAATGAAACAGATTGTGATCACGCTAGAGTTACCGGAAATTGAAGAATTGGTAAAACAAGGGGATAAGGAGGCCATTGCCGAGGTATAGACTACATTGTTCCAAAGTGATGTTAAAGCAATCCGTATTGGGAAAACATCTGAATATGTTATTTATTATTATTATTAGGCTTCTCTTAAATGTGTAAAGAAGCAAATACACGATGGAAAATCTCAAGTGGTTAAAGAAAGTTCGATAGAGTTTGGTTTGATAATTGATGGCAAGTCCTTGACTTTTGCTATGGACAAGACTTTGGCGAACGAATTTATGGATCTTGCAATATGTTGTGCTACTGTTATATGCTGCCGATCTACGCCGAAACAAAAGGCTGTTGTAAGTATCATGTGTACAGAATAAGTATGCTATGGGATTTTCTTAAAGATTAGCGGAATTTGTAGTTATTGACATGAAAATAATTTGATAGAATTGTAGTATATATGCAGATTACAAGACTGGTGAAATCTGTTACGGGTAGAACGACACTAGCAATTGGTGATGGAGCAAACGATGTTGGCATGGTTCAAGAGGCTGATATTGGAGTAGGTATCAGTAGAGTCGAAGGGATGCAGGTAAAAGCACGTTTCTTTGTTCTAGTTACGGTGACTGTTCGATCGAGTCGAGTAAAAAAATTTTGAGTTATTCAAGTTGATGCGTCATATTTTACAAGTCAAACTGTATTTGAATTTTTTTTATTCGAGTCGAGTTTAAAAAATTCGAGTCGAGTCGAGTTTTCGAGTTCCTATAAAAATTTAATTGTAATTATTTATCATGTTATAGTACGGTTTGATTCCAATTTAAACGACTTTTTCTAATCATATAAGATATGTATATATATACATTCGTATTTTTTCATATGTATTTTTATATATCAGTATATATATATATCATAAAAAATTGAGGGACTTGTCTCGAACTTAAAAATAAATCTACTAATTATTAAAAATTTCGAGTTATTTGAGTTATTTGAATTTTCATTTTACAACTCAAGCTTTATTTAAAATTTTTTCGAGTCAAGTCGAGTTTATAAAATTTCGAGTCGAGTCTAGACGAGTCGAGTATTTTTGCCTCGAGTCGAGTTATTCAATTTTTTCAAGTCGACTCGAGTTTTGCTCACTCCTAGTTCTAGTATTCTTCTCCTACATTGCTCCTACTATTTATTTATTTATTTATCTTGAAGTATCCTTGTCTGATACTAGTGCCCAGCACATATAGGATAAGGGTTTGGGATATGACCTCCAACAATCTGCCAAATACATAGGAAAAATTAAAAATACTTGTGTTCGATACTTGTCTCTATCTGACACACTTGAGGCGAGTAATATCGGTCTTCTCTTAAAATTTGTACATTTTCTGGTTTCTTATTTTTTTGGGGATTATGGAAGCTCAATCATACAATAATTTCCTTTCTTAAGAAGTGGTTTGCTGCTGTTTGGTTCGTATATGCCTATGAATGAAGTGATTTTTTCCACTGGTATTCTTATCAGCATCACGTTGGCTCTTGTTTGCTTCCACTTCGATAACCCGATTTCCTGTCCCATTTTGTGATGCTTGATCATTCACTTTGTAGGAATATTTGATCTGATAGAATTCGCGGCTTTCCTATGAATTTTTCCTCCTTGAGGTGAAGAATGAACTGGGATTTCATGAAATCTTAAAATGTTGTGACAAGCTTTTGCTGATTGATCAGGATTTTTGAGCAGCTATCAACTTTTATTAATATCGTTTGTTATTTTGAGAATCAGTTTTCAGCTTATTCTGACTTCAAAACCTTCTCGTATTTTTGTTTAAACCATTACTTGTCTTTGAACTATCTATCTGTGTCTGGTTTCTAACTTTTAATTACTATCATGAATTCCAGGCTGTTATGGCAAGTGATTTTGCAATAGCTCAATTTCGTTTTTTGGAACGTTTACTACTGGTGCATGGCCATTGGTGTTACAGGCGAATATCGATGATGGTAAGAATGTTTTCTTCAGTTTTCCCATTGTTGCAAAGCTAAACTCTGATAATCCTATTATTTTGATGACTTGAGAATGTTAGTCTTTGTCGCAGTCTATTACCTTTTACCTAAGATTCTTGTATTCAAATTGGTGTTACACTTATTGGAGAATAAGTCCTTTAACAAATTGTTTGATGTTTTATTCCATTTCCGGGTACAGATTAGGCAAACTTTTAACAAAAATAAATATCCATGCTGAAATCTAAGTTCCCTTTCCTGTCATTGCAGGTCTGCTACTTTTTCTACAAGAACATCACATTCGGATTTACTCTGTTTTGGTTCGAGGCCTACACTTCTTTCTCCGGACAATCTGCTTACAATGATTGGTACATGTCAAGCTACAATGCCTTCTTCACTTCGCTTCCTGTAATCGCGCTCGGTGTTTTTGATCAAGATGTTTCGGCCAGACTTTGCCTAAAGGTGAACAATTCCGTTTATTTATGTCATAGTTACAATATCACTGAAGAAATTTGTTTATCCATATCCGGAAATACTACCTGTTGTGCATCTGAACTTAGAATGTCGATCACTTTTTGCAGCATCCTTTATTATACCAGGAGGGTGTGCGCAATCTCCTCTTCAATTGGGTTCTTATTCTTGGCTGGATGTTTAATGGACTTCTTAGTTCAATAATCATATACTTCTTAACAACCAACTCGATAGTTGGTGCATTCCGCAAAGATGGTCAAGTTGCTGATTATTCGATTCTTGGGGTAACGATGTATACATGTGTAGTTTGGACCGTAAATTGCCAAATGGCACTTTCAATCAATTACTTCACATGGATCCAGCATCTGTTCATATGGGGAAGCATTGCCCTTTGGTATATATTCCTGGCGGTTTATGGTTCAATCCCGCCGACACTATCTACAACGGCATACAAGGTTCTTGTTGAAGCTTGTGCTCCGAGCATTCTGTATTGGCTCACCACCCTTCTTGTTGTTATCTCCGCGTTACTACCTCTGCTTTCCTATAGAGCATTTCAGATTCGATTTCGACCTATGGAACATGATAGAATACAAATACAAAGACGAAGGTCAGAAAGCTTGGAACGTGATGTAGCACAAAGCAGACCTTCGGAAAGCTCGGAGACCCGGAATTCTAGTGAGTTGCCCCAGAGGTTAGAATTAGAATAGATAGTCTTAAAGCAAGTTCGAGGCGGAAGAACTCATGAAACTGGTTCGGTGTCCAGGTATATGAGTAGGGCTCTTTTTTTTCTCTCGGCAGTTTTAAGCATAGGTGTCGTGACACGAGACGAGCACGAACATCAGAATTGCTTCTGCTTGACACCGGTGTATAGATTAGGGATGTAAATGTGATTTATGCAAGTCTTATTAATGCATAAGCATGCTTTAAATATACTGACCTCAGTGATATGTATTTGTTTTTTTATCTCATAAGCTTTGTTCAACTTTTGAATTTGCAATGAATTCACCCTTCGAGAGTGGTGCCGTCTACCTTCTGTCAAATGACTGTTACTCATATTTTGTTATAATTCTTGTCGTGTTGGTTAAACGAGTGTTATATTATTTTTGTTTTTTAGCATGTTTTTGTTGCATATTTTTCTCTTCTCAGGTTTAGTTTTGACATCGTTCCCTGGTTGGTGATTATTTATTATCTTAGTGATCTAAACTTAATTTAGTCCCTGAGACTAATTCTCTTGTATTGATAAACACATGCAATCAATAAAGATAGCTTGTTGTTAAATTGTGGTAAAACCAATTTAGTCAACATGCTACCATTGTTATATGTATTTTTATGTTAGTGTTGATGGTGTTTATCTTTATAAATATTAGTATTTGTTTATCTATTATTTTTTGAATTGTTTGATTAGATTTTAACCATTTCATTGTATAGTTATATTTTTTGTTTTAGGGATTAATTTGTGCACTTTATTGGTTTTAGAAGAAATCACAAGTTAATGTAATTGGTCTATTATAATTTTTTAAACTCTTCTGGTAACTTTATTATATATGCTCTTTATTAAATAAAATTGACTATTATTTGTTAAAAAAATATTAAATACTTAAACTATCCTATAACTCTAATCAAACAATGTTGTGTGACAGTTGATGTATTTGTTTGAGATTGACAATTTATTGACTTGTTATGACTTTGCTATTCAAAATATAGTTCGTGGTTCGACTGCAAATATAAGACTAAGACTAATATTTTAAAAAGGAAATTAATTTATATCTTGGAGAGCTTTGGATTGATGGAAGTTTACTCAAGCCTTAGTAGATAAGAATACTTGCTGATTTGAGGAATTGATCTCCTATCAATTATCATCATTATAAATTTTATCTCCTATCAATTCTCATCATTATAAATTTTAAGTTATTTGATTGTGTTAAAATTTTGAGTTAGAGCTAATAAGTTTTATTTTATTATTTAAATTTTATTTAATTTTTTTTAATTAAGTTTATGAAATTTGAGTCAAGTACAAATTTAGCATGGTTATCCTTTTTATTATGAATATCATGTCTCAATCTAAAACCACCAACATTGTACAAAATTTAGTTGATAAATCGAGTTTTTTTATGATGTGAGTGATTTGTACTAAAAAAATAACGTTAATAACAGACTCAAGTCGAAAAGAGTAAAGTGACAAACTATAATTTGACCTATAAATTACAACATTCTTAGCTTCATTTGAGTAACCTTTGAGAAATTTTGTTGGTAGTTTCGGTTTCATTCAAGAAAAGAAGGTGACACTTGGAAATGTTAATACAAACTTTTCATTCATTGATAAACTAAATTAATGAGAACAAATAATTGTAAAGAGATGCAGCTGGATAACCAAATTAAATAAAATGAAAAGTTGATGGACTAAATAGTAAAAAGAAAAATTGAAATCACATAAATATTCTACTTTGATTGAGGAGCACATAATTTAAATTTGGTCAAAATATACTTAAAACGAAAGAGAAATTGAAGAGACAGAAATCATATAAAGTTGAGAGACTAAATTGCAAAAATAATACTCTGCCCCATGTTTTTTTGTCTGTTATTGACCATGCACATAGTTTTAGGAGGTCAATTTGACCACATGCCATTCATATGAAATAAAGTAAATGACAAAATTGTCCCCTAAAATGTCGAGCTATTGTTTATAGTTGGAAACTGTTAAGATATTTGTTTTGATATAATAATTGAAAAATAGTTTTAGACTAAATTTAAAAGATTTCAAAAATGTTTTTAAGTCCAAACAACTTGAAAATATGTTTGAAGAGTTTTCAAAAGGTTTTGGAAGTGTTTAAAATGTTTAAAAGTAGCCAAACTTAAGTTTTTAGCATGACCGTACTGATACGGTTACACCCCGTACCGATATACCTTAGGGTTTCAGCTACAAGATTTTTCCAGAACCAAAAACCGTATTGATACAGGCTTAGGTGTATCGATACAGAGAGGGTCGTACCGATACGAGTATAGGCGTATCGATACCCTATGTTTTTAAATCCCCAACGGCTAGTTCAAACCCCCAACGACTATTTTCCTACAGCGTATCGACACACTGTTTCGGTATGGTTTGCAGCGTACCGATACACTCTAAAGGTGTATCGATACACTAAGGCTGGCGAGCATAACGACTAGTTTTTGAAGAACGCGTACCGTTACGGTAACCCCGCGTATCGATACGGTCTGCTCCAAAACTGCATTTATTGCGAGAAATAAAGTTTTTAACGGCTCCAAATCATCCTCAACGGTCTCCAACGGCTAAGAACTCATTTGGGAGTATAAAAGGACTCTTCAAGCACCTGGAACAACTAATGATCAACATGCCAACATCTCTATGATTGCAGTTAAGTCTTTTGTACTTAAATTCCTATTCTTTGTATAGACTACACTTGTGAGCCAAAATGTTTATGTATGCTCAAGTGTAATAGGATTTGGGTGAGAGCAAGAGTGCAAACACATATCTAAGAGAGGGTTTCATTGTTTACTTTTATTTTCTCTTGTTTGAGAGGATTCCCAAAGCTTGGGTTGTAAGCTTTGGATGCTAGACTTGGTAATTAGGTCTAGCTTGTAAAGGTTGTCTCCTAAGCCTTGTAAAAGGGGAAGAAATCTTAGTGGATTTGGGAAATCCTTAGTGGGGAAGCTAAGGTAGTGGATGTAGGTTTTTGTTAGAAAGCCGAACCAATCTAAATCATTGTGTAAATTTTTCTATTTTTTTGCTTTCACCACCAACACCCAAAAATCAACTTCTCCACCACTTGGCAAGCAATTTAGGTTGATTCATTGAGCCCATCAGAAACAATCAAAAGAAAGATTTTAACCGAGCTAAATAGTTGGCGCCAAATTAAATCTCACTAAAATTTTGTTTCAAATTTTTAACACAAAAAGTTTTGCCAAATTTTCAGCCAAAATTTCGCACCAAATTTTAGGCTACTATTTAAAATCTTTTTCATCACTTTTACTCCATTTACCAAAATTGAAATGAGTGAAGGGTAGAAAAAGGAGGTATGAGCGTTGTTATCTTTTGACTTTTCTAATGGAATATTTTGAATGAGACAATTTTAAAAATTAAAAGAGACATTTTGAATGGGACGAAGGAAGTAATTTTTTTCAAAAAGGAAAATTAACGTTACATGTCATTCTATAGTGGTTGAGAAGTATGTGGTTCACATTCGGTAAAAAAATGAATGTCATACCCCAAATTTTTTATTAGTGACTAAAATGAATAAAATGAAAGTTTGATGGTTACAGTGAAAAGTTAGGAAAAGTTGGAGACTTTAAATGATAGTTTTTCAAGAATAATTTTTATCCCCTAAATAGATAGTTCACCTACGAGAAGTTGGTTGTAAATGAAAATACTAAGTTAATTTGGGATTTCAGTTGAAAGGGATTAATTTCTCAAAATTTTTGAATAGTTGAATCGAATAGAAAATTAAAAAATTAATTTTATCCATTTGATTTAGGGGCAAAGATGTCATTTCCTAAGGTTAGGATTAATATGGACCATAGGATCAAAGTTGATTTTCCATGTTAAATCTTGACCATTGGATAAAAAGGACAAGATTGGAGTTTAGGATATTCTAATGGAAATTTTGGAAATTGAGATATTTCAAGAGGAAAATAGTAAACTACTAACTCAAGATTAAATCTAGGTCATTAGGTAAAAGATAATGACACGTGGTATGGTTCCAAGCCTAGGATTTAAGGGTAAAATAGTCTTTTGACTATTAAAATGATATTTTAGTATTTATGGTTTTAAATTATGTCAAGTGGCATAATTAGAGGAAAGTCTGAACAAAATTTTTTTCTTCCATTTCTCCTCCAAACTTAGAACAAGAAGAACCAGTTTTGAATTTTCCCCCTAAATTACTAGGAATTCGAGATTGGACATGAAATGAAGAATTGTTCCTCTTTAAATTCTCTATTATTTTATATAAAAATCTCATGGAATTAATGAAGGATGAGTTTGAATTTTGAGGAGAGATAAATTAGGGTTTAAGGATTCAATTGATTTAAGCTTAGAAATTGAAGGATTGAATGTTAATTAAGCTCTTCCATGCTTGATTGAAGTTGAATTCTATGTAATTTTGATAGAATTCAAATTGAAAGTTCAGGGGTTGTTTAAGGTTCAAAGATTGAAGTAAATTTGGTATTGGTCATGAAGGATTGAGTGTTCTACATGCTTAATTGGGTTGAATGGACCAAAAATCTAATTTTGGATATATAAGGACCAATTTGGCAATTATGAAAAGTTAAGGAAAATTCTTGTAAAAAAATTATTTGAAGAGAATAAGATTTTTTCCATCAATTGAGCCACGTTTCGATGGCTAAAATGTTGAATTTGGAAGTTTATGAGAAGAATTGTGATATAGTTCATGAAATTCTAAATGAAAGAAGAAACTGGGAAAATATCAAAGTAATATAATGCTCAACTCAAAGTTAGTAGTTAGTTAATTGTAGTTAATTCAGTTAACCAGGATGGTAGAAAATCAAGCTTGTTGGGTTTGTTATGTGGGTCATTATAAAAGTCCATTGACAGTTTAACTTGGTTCAACCTAATATTTCTTGTAATTCTCTAATATTCAATATTCAATATAATTATCTCATTC
This sequence comes from Hibiscus mutabilis, assembly GCA_019671005.1. Classification (NCBI taxonomy): domain Eukaryota; kingdom Viridiplantae; phylum Streptophyta; class Magnoliopsida; order Malvales; family Malvaceae; genus Hibiscus; species Hibiscus mutabilis. Next base: position 15,497,690 of record CM033722.1, on the reverse strand, counting down.
AGTTTTATTTTTGTTATTCATATATAACAAAATCTATTTGAAGGACCCTTACTCTACTTGAAATGAACTATCATATCTAAGGCAAATCTAATGGCTCACAACTCTGCCTCATTCAAATTCTTAACTCCCAACAGACAAGAAAATAATACTAAAATAAGATTTTTTTAAAATCACGTAACACTCCACCAGATCTTGCCCGACCCGGCTTACACACAAAGAGCATGTCATTCTCAACCCACTTCCCCATCACCACCACAAAGTTGTGCGTCACAAGCGAATCGACCATATAAAATCTAGAAACCTCCTATACCACTGAGGCTCCGTTTTGGGTTGGGAGGGCTAAAACAATTTCTCCACCTAATAATTAATGGAAAACACTTGAATTTTGATAAGGAAAATTACTTTTAAAAAGTGATTATCGACCCAAACTCAAAAGTTATATTTTTAGCTTTTGGGGTTAAAAATGACAAGTTTAACCCTTATTAATTTTTAAATCCAACTTTCATTTTTAAGAACACTTTTTGACAGCATGTCTAAAATAGACATTTTAGCTTTCCAAAAACATTTTTTGACAACAATACCAAACACTAAATTCTTAAACAAAACTTTTCAAAATCACTTTTCTGCGACACTTTTTTAAAATCACCTTTTTACCCTAATTTTTATAATCAATACCAAATTAAGCCTAAGTTGAGGTGGGGAAGCAGCAACAACTAGTAGGAAACTATAAAGTGAGGATGCAATGTGCAATCAATTTAATGGATGTGTCATCTTCAAGGCCCAACCCAAAATTTTGAGCTAAGTGGAACACTAGAACGTGAAGGTGCAAAGAACAAGTAGCTTAGCAGACATGGTATCGTTGTGCCCCGACCAACAACTGTACGTGCATTGCCATTTAAGGATATACAATATTGACATTTAAGAACCTTACACATATAATGAGGGTACATGTATTTAAAAGTAAATCTTTTCAATGCACAATTGCACGTCTTTTTGTTCGTGTCAGTGTATCTTTTTCCTATCTCGGTTAAGGGCACTCGCCTCTTGTTCGTGATTGACCCCAACCTTTCACTCTCTCTTGCTCACAATCTGACCCCCTCAGCATTTCTGATGACAAGATCTTTTACTCTCATGAGAAAAGAAGCCTATCTCCGAATGGAACTCTCGCAGAGATGTCACCTGATCGAGCCCTCGATTGAGTCATGTGCTTGGGTGTTCTTTTTTTTTTGTTTTTGTTGTATGTTTTTCCATGTTTTATCTGGCCTTTTATGTATTGTTGTGTTTGTTTTCAATTCTTTCCTTCTTTTTGAAGGTTTTTTTGTTGCCTGGATGGCTGCCTTGTTTATTCGGGGTTCCTATATTGTTGTACGTGTTTTCCTTGAATGAATGTTCTCTCTTTAATGTCAAAAAAATTGTATGTTCTTTTGTTTCTCTTTTATCTTCTGCTCATCCAAACAATGACGAAGTTACTATGTAATTGTAACACCCCTTTTCCGTACTGAATACGAGTCAAAGATGTCACATTACTAATGCCTTATCTTGTTTTATCCATATATGTTTCATCATCAAACTGATTAATTCTCTATATTTTTAGTTTAATTTCATGCATCATACTCTACTAGTAATCAAATAATTACATGCCCACTAGAGATTATCATAAGCTAGAATATCTTACTGATGTTTTGCAGATTGAAGTTTGATCAGCGTGCTTAAATCCTCTTCAAGTACTCCACCTTAACCTACGTGTGAATCAAACACACGCTAAGTTTTCACTTAGTGAGGCAATAAACAAAATTAATAATAATTTAAACTTATTAAACTTTATGGCTACATTTATATAGCATGATATATGCCAATGTATTAACTTTTATATATAGAGAGAAACTTAAGTATGCGAGATCGGTACTCCTAGAGTACTAGTCATCGAAGTGACGGTAAACATATACACACATAAGTGTCGGCATCATATAGACACATGGGTGTCGATATCATATAGACACTTAAGGTCATGCCCACTATCTGCACGTAAGACCGTGCTAACCATCCGCATGTTTATAAGGTAGTGCTAACCATCCACACGTTTATAAGGCTGTGCTAACCATCCGCACGTTTATAAGGCTCTGCTAACCATCTGCACATAAGGTTGTGCTAACCATCCGCACTAAGTGTCCTTTATATACACTATAGTGCTAGATCGTATATTCAGCATGCTGCTGGACTCTATGGCAAACCAGCTATATCCTGTCCCTTAATAACTTACTTGGGCATGTATTTCATATTCTATAATCATTTCATCCATGGCAATATATATATCAATATAATTTAACTTGGGCAGTTCATACCCAAAATATTATGCATAAGCATATCAACCTTGTCAATATAAATAATCAAATGATCAATGTATTTTATTTCCCAAAACTTGACATATTCATATTATATCAATCATATGTTCAATGACATAAATATTAATGTATTGTAATATGCATGCAATTGCACTCACCCGAGCCATTTATTAGCTTGCCTCACTAAGCTCTATTCGATCCTTTCTTTCATAGTACCTTGAACCTTCTGTTGATTCGGATCCAAACTTCATTAATCACATGAATGTAAGCAACATTTGTTAGATTCAAATCTAACAATTCCTCAAACATGCTATCAAATCTAATCATTCGAATATACAAATTTACTCCCTTTCTTATACTGTCCAAAACTCATTTTTGGTCCCTAATGACCATTTTGAACTTCAAATAATTCCTTCAAGCTTGCTAACTAACATTAGATACAAAATGTCTCATTTTCCATTTTTTGGCAGCTTACACTACCTTCAAAGATTTATTTCTATAAAGTGATCTAAAACTCAGAATTCAATTCCGTTTGTTCTGAAAGAAACTAGATTTAATAAGATTTTCAACCATATAAACTAATATCCCAAATTCAACTTTTACGATTTATGGCAAATTTTCAAAGTTAATTACAATGCTGGAATTCAGAATAGATTGGTGTTCTGTTTTCTGACCTTTCGTCACTTAAAAATTCATATCTTTTGACTCAGAACTCGAAATCAATTTCCGTTTGTTGGAAACAAAACTAGACGAACAAATCTTTACATCGGTATAAAATTCACCATCTAACCATCTATGTAGAATTTATGGTGAAGTTTTGAACTTACTGCCATAATCCAGTTTTCTACACTGTTTCCATAAATAACTCCAAACTTTATACTAACTTCTCCTTACTTCTCTACTTTTCAATTTAGTCCAATTACTTGCTTTAAACCACCAACTTATCACCATCTTCATCAAGTAATTATTCTAAAATAATTCCCTTTAATTTTCCTCATTTACCAAAATAGTCACTAAAATGCAAAGATAAAGATTTAAGCTTCTTAACTTTGCAAATTAGTCCTCAATTCAACAGTACTACCTTAATTCTATTATTTCAACTAAAATCCAGATTTAATCCTTATCCAAAACCTCATTTCTAAATTGGTCACTTAACTTTGACAAATTGTCAAAATGGTTACTAATTCAATTTAACATCGGTTTAGCATTCTAACATCAATTTCACATCTCCAACATCCTTAATAACATAAATACACACCAAATCCATACAAATTCAGATTTGATCCTCTAACTTTTAAGATTGCCGAATTGGTCCCTATCAAATTAACTTAGGGTTTTGCTTCCAAACAACAAATCAAGCTTACTAAATCATTAATTCAACATCACAAACCCTAAATTAAACTTAAATCCATAAACCCTAATCATCTTCATAATAATCTAAACATGTAGAACTTAAATCCCAACTCAATATCATGATTTTAACATCATACTAACTTGATTTCAACTTGAATTCAATCATGGAATCATAAAATCTCAAAACCCCCAATTTGATCATAAACCCTAATTTCTTTATCATGTAAATTATCATCAATCAAGCATGAATTCCATGAATTATTGACATCAAAAGATAGAGCTTGAAGAGTAGAACAACTTTGCAATTGAAGAGATTACCTGAAAACTGAGTTTTGGGGCTTGAATCGAGCTTGGAAAAATTTCTCTTTCTTTCCCTAGTTCTCACGTTTATGGCTGGAAAAGATGAACATTTTTGTCATCTTTTCACCATTATTTTACACATATATCTATTAAGTGAATATTAAATTCATTTAATAGTGAAATAACAATTTTGCCCTCTTTATCCAATGGTTGAGATTGATTTTATCATCAATCAAGGGCCAAGATTTAATCTTCCATTTCCTCTTTCCAGAATTGCCCTTATAACTTTTTAAATATTTCAAAATTGCCATTGGGGCCAAATGACCAATTTGCCCTCCAACTAGTTTTTATTTACTAGTTTGCCATTCTTGTAAAAATTCAACTAAGTCTAGTTGGAATCCAACCAAATATAATAAAATATTCATAAAATAGTATTTTATGACTTTTCCATGGCTTTTGGATCAGCCTTTGAAATTCTAGTTCGATCCGATTTCCCGATATTCATAAAATACTTCTACTGCAATTTTACCTTTTCCGAGCTATTGAATTTATTTCGAAAATTCTATATTTATATATTCGGGAAATAAAATCTATTATCCCATAAAAACTTCCTTCTCCAAGGACTTAGATTGAATTTTCTTAACTTAGTTTATTTTCCCGATACTTATCGAAAATCTTCATAGAATAAAATTCCTCTTAGAATTCCTTTATCGATAATCCATACGAATTTTCTCTACTCTTATTGAGTCTAAAATATCGATCAGAAACACTTTTATGGGACCTTCCCGAAGGTCACCCATCGTTGTATTTCTCTGGCCTGAGCACGTTTAACAATTTTATTTGATCCAAATTCAGTATCTTTTACTGCATCTTAATTCTTAAAACCGATATCAAGGTACCTATTTCGATCTGATTCACTCTTATACTGAATAAAATTACTTATTGGGGAAATTTACACTTTAGTTCCCAAGCTTTTCCAAAGTTTATACTTTAACCACCAAAACTTTCAAAGTTTACAATTTGGTCATTAGTCAAAAATTGGGATATTACAGTAATTTAGGGGAGAAATTGTGTCCCATTTTTTTTCTTAAAAACCATATAGGGGTAGTTAATAATTTAGACTCTAAATTTTAATTTGTTTAAACCTTGCCTTTTATTTTTATAATAATTTATATTTTGTTTGTGGCCTTCTCTTTGTCATCATCGTCAACTCAGCCCCTTGTAATACTCTTTGGGCCTCTTTCAATTTTGAGAATGTGCAAGTTGATCCATAAACAAAAAATTCCATTTTTTAAAAATAAAAGATAAATAAAATTCTAAAAAAACTATATATAAATGTTAATTATTTAAAGTTTGTTTTTTTAAATGATAAATATAAGGACTTAAATAAATTATCAAATAAGTTTATCATACAAAAGTATATTGTTTTTAAATATATATATATATATATATATATGGTCTTAGATGTATGTGTTCTAACTTGAAATTTAGTCACATAACAAATAATATTTGTTTAGTGAATAAGGGATATTACTACGAGCCTCATTAAAAACCTCCCTAAACCTAAATGGAGGAAAATAGTACTCTTCGTAATATTACAATGAAAACAAAGGAAATCAAAACCAAACCTGCAAAACATGCAACATAAACATAACTTAAAAGCAACCAAAGAAAACCCTAAGCCCGCTGTTGGTCCTTCATCACCAAGTCCAAAACCGCAGGCGGTGGTTGATCATAGAACAACTCCTTCGACCCCTGTTCACCAGCCATCTGCTCCAACTTATCAGCAACAGTGTTCCCATCTTGACCGATGTGAGAAATTCGTACTTCCTATGCCCTACTAAGCATCTCTCGCATCCTTGCAGTAAGTGCATTACCACAAAAAATCGTAGACTCACCCCTCAAATATTTTCACCACCGTTACATTATCAAAATCAAGCTCGATCTTGCGATAACCCAACCTCCAAGCTTGACAAAGGGAATCATAAGCAGCCCACAGTTCAGCCAATAACACCGAGAAAATACCTATTTTCCTAGAAAAACTAGCAATCCATTCGCCATTTCCATCACGAATCACGCCCCCGATGAATGCCATTGCACCTTGCCCACCAACAGCCTTGTCGGCATTAACTTTCACCCATCTCGATGCCGACCGACACCATCGTTAAGCCACTGACCCCAACATGCTCCTTGTCTCATCTGGCTGCGACCAAATCTTCACGAAGCTGGAAACAATAGCCAACAATATTCAACACAAACTCGCCCCCCCATTAAACACAAAGGTACACCTCAGTTTCCACAACACCCAACAAAGCACAGCAAATAAAATGTTCCAATGGTGCCCATTGTCCCTAATATTAACTTCAATCCAATTTGCGAAAGGCATAGCAAGAAAAGATTGTAATCTTACCCATGTTAAAACCTGCGACCAAACTTGTTAAGCACGGTAACAATATCTTAGAACATGGTTCACATCTTTCGCATCACGAGAACATACAAGACATAAACCATTTATAGAGAGATGGCGTCAGCAACGTTTAATAAAAGCAATAAAAGAGCTCCTTGAAGTGAGCCATACTTCTTCTTGACAAACAAAACTGGAGCTCCCCAAGGTAAAGAGCTAGGTCGAACAAAACCTCTATCAAGAAGCTCTTGCAACTGAACCTTCAGCTCCTTAACCTCCTTAGGAGCCATGCGGTAGGGGTTCATAGAAACTAACGCTGATCCCGGATAAGACTCAATTTCGAACTCCACGTCTCTATCCGATGGTAAACTAGGCAACTTCTCAGGAAACACATTAGGAAACTCCTTCACTGTAGGTATTTCTTCAATCTTTGATAGAGATCCCTTGGTATTCAGAATACAAGCAATAAAAGTCTCGTAACCCTTCCTGATCATCCTGTCAGCCGTCAAGACAAATACCATATTAGATAGATATTTACGTCTCTCGCCAACCAAAATGACCTCCCGATCATCAGAAGTCTTCAGAATCGCTTTCTTAGATTCACAATCCAAACTAACTCGATGTTTGGATAACCAATCCATACCCAGAATCAGATCAAACTCCATTAGCGGTAGCTTTATAAGGTCGGCTAGAAAGGTTTCCTCTTGAACTTCAAGGGACATTGTCTAAAAATCTTATTCACGATTACCGTCTGACCCACTAGACTCATAATAGTAACTGTATTCTCAGTGGTCTCAATAGAAATTTGAAGATCTCGGGACACAAATTTTGATATATAGGAATGGGTAGAGCCGTTGTCAAGCAGTGCAAAACATGAAACATAAAATATGGTAAATGTACCTGCAATAACATCAGGCTCGTCTCGATCATCATGACGTCTGGTGGCATAGACCAAAGAAGGCTGTATAGCCTCAGACAAGTGATAAGTGTTCAAAAGTACTATTTTTATTACCTTTTTTATTCTTATTATTGCTAGACTTAGGCTCATATTAGTTGCATTATTAGTTATTCATGCATGTTTGCATCGTTTCCTTGGTGGACAAGCTCGATTTCATATTTTACTTAATTTTGTGGAAAAAGGTACTACTTTGGTGTGTTTTTGTGTGTGCGCGCAGAATCACTTGCCAAAGCAAGGCTGGAACCAGTTGCCAGGGCAATGCATGAAGGAGATGCCGAGCTAGTTTCCAGGGTAGTGCATGTAGGAGATGCCGAGCTAGTTGCCAAGGCAATTTTCGACAAGGAATAAGATGATATGGTAGTCGAAATTGATGACTAGATAAGCCCAAGATGACGTGGAGCAAAGCTAAATCCCAAAGGAGTTTGATTTCCATGAAGAGGTTAAAGAGAAATTAAATCCCAAGAAGATAGGAGAAGTTCTAGAATAAATTTAAATATAATAAATAACTATATTCTTTAAAGATAATTTAATTCCAACTTAACTTCCTCCTCAAAAAAGACTTTGACCTAGCCTTATAAATTAAGGATCAAGCCGTCAACTCCAAGAGGGAGAGGAGAGAAATTTCGACAAGATCAAAGCGGGAGATATCGACAAAGAGGCTTCAACCAATCTTCATCTTTTTCTTCTTTGTTCAATTAGGTTTATGCTAGAAATTCTTTGTCTTGTGTTTCTTTGGAACCTAGCCATGAACTAAATCTATTTGGCTAAGGTTACTGTGTCTTGTGGTTGTGAGAAACAATTGGATTTTGTTTAGGTAATAAGAGATTGCACTTTCAATTCAAGGTTTACTTATTCTTGGTTTTTCTTCTTGTTTGCGAGTGAATTGGGAGAGGATCTCGTAACTTCATCTATTTATCTAATGCCGGCAGAGTTAGATTCAAGTAATGAATGAGTATGATCTTTATTCAATCTATTGATGGTGAAGATTAATCTGGCTTAAGAATAAGTTAAGGATTTCAACGGCTAAGAGGAGCGAAGATTGGTTGTTGTTCACCCTTGATTCACGCAGGGATGTATTATCAAGGCATGCACAAATAGCTAGAGTTTCGACTTAGGGATAAGAAGAAACCATTAAAGAACGCTTCGTAGAACCTTGAAGTTACTGCCCAGCCGCCCAGCTAGTCGCCCAGGCAACCATCGATTAGTTTCCAAGGTAACCCCGCTGTGCAAGTTTCCACAGCAACTGAGTCGCCCTTGCACTCTTTTACCAAGATGATCCAATCAGCTATCACACCTCAACTCACGATAACCTGGCCTATTCTCTCTCATTTGATTACATCTTCTTTTACTTTATTGCTTTCTAGTTTAGTTGTTAGTTAAAACTCCTACAATCTTCTACTTGTGTTCTTTTACTTTTTTACAGTGCAAGAGATTAGATTCTTGAAGTGGCACCAATCCCTGTGTAGACGATATCTTTTATACTATAACTTGCGACGTGTACACTTGCACAATTACGGAGCACTTATTACGCGCAACAACAATACTGGTCCTCCACTCTGATGTACTCGACCTCTATTATCAGATCTAGTAACAGATCCTGAACCTCTACCCTAATAACGACCTATGGCAGGTGTCTGAATAGATGCTTGCAAATAGGCCAGAGTCTAAAATTGTGCAGGGGTCTGAGTCGATACTCTGTCTGTCGAAGGTGGGTGCGGACACTCTTTCAAAAAATGCTCAGTGGATCCACAATGAAAAAAAGCACCGGCCTTCTTTCTACACTCCACCCTATGTAAATTTCCACAATACTCACAAGCTGGTACATGAGAGAACCACGACAAACCACCCCGACTAGTGGCTGAATCCTGAGGTACCACAGGCCTAAAACTCGATCCACCTCTTTGATAAGCAGCAGTACGAGCCCTCTTATCAAGGCATGCATGAGACTCACTCTGACCAGAATGTCTCCTGGACCGATCTCGGTCTCGTCCCCGGTCTCTATCTCTATCTCTATCTCGATCTCTGTCACTATGTTTGGCAGCTAAAATCTCTATTTCTTCTGCAGTCTTGGCCTGATTCACTAAGTCCTCAAATACCTCATCATAATGTGTAGCAATACGATCATATATCCCAATTCGAAGTCCCTCTAAAATATTATCACATCTGTCATTCTCTGTAGATACTAAACCAATGTCATATCTCAACAGATTCAAAAACTGCAACTCATACTCGGCCACATTCATGGAACCTTGCACGAAATATTTTTAGGCCTGGCGCATCTCTCTCAAGAACTGCTCGCCCAAAAAGTGATTCCTAAACCACTCCTTAAAGAAGTCCCATGTCAAACACTTAGAAGGCACACTGCTCACGACTGATTCCCACCAAGTGTGGGCATTTCTATCCAACATAGATACAACTCCATGATATTTCTTGGCTGGCTCCAAACCCAACTGGTCCATACGCCTCTCAATATCATGAAGCCAATTCTTTGCCTCTGTCGGTTATCCACTAAGGGATCCAGAAAAGGTCCTAACCCCATTAGCAATAAGAGTCTGAGAGATAGGAACTTTTGGTACAATGCCCGAAGATCTCACTACACCCTGTATCGACTGGAGGAACTGTCTACTCAGGGTCTCATCAGTAATGCTTGCCATAGGTGCAGGTTCAGAAATTGTCGGTCCTCTGACTGGAGTCGCCATATCGATACTGGTAGCAGGTGGTAGATCGGTCGGTGCAGCAGAACTACTAGGGGCGAGAGTATCTACTAGAACTGAAAGATCACTCATTGGTTCATCAATCGGGTTAGCGAACCTAGAAGCTCGACCTCGACCGTGAGCAGGTCGACGACCTCTACGGGTACTCATATCAGAGAATTTCTACAAAAGGTAACATTTAGGGTCAGAATTGGTACTGGATAATTGCACACAGATAAACATATAAAACCTGGTGACATGGCCTTTAAAAACATATTTGCAAAATGTTTTACAAAAATGTTTTATTTAAAACCATTCACAGTCCGATGTTTGTAAAACCAAAAGCTATGATACCAACTAAATGTAACCCCTTAGACTGGCCTATGCGAAATACCAAATCTAGGGAATCATATTTGTTACTAAAAATCTCTACGTAAAAATATTTAATGACTTAAATATAAGATCGAGAAATAATATGTTCATGCATAAGTAATTTAAGTTAACCACAATAAACCATATCGAAAATATAGAAATACATCACAAGCCATATACGGCAACATTATTGAGTACAAAATATACAGTAACAAAATATAGGCTCATGCCACCATAATAGAACAATCTGGAAGATAGAAACATTACAATAATCTATGTATATCAAATGTGTCAATCCTCCAAGTGTAGGTCCGGAAGCCTATCCAAAATCTGAAAGGGGAAAAGATTTGGGGTGTGAGTTTGGAAGCTCAATATGCTCCAATAGTGCCAGTAAAATAGTGTATATATATATTTAATTCAGAGAACATGAAGTATCTCATAAAACAAATTATAAGTGCAACCATAGTTTTCATGCAACCTATCTACCCTCCAACCAAACTCCAGGATACGGTCCCCCAAGACATTATCACATACATGCATTAACTCGAGCCCATTGGGTTAGGGTACCACCTTAAGAGAATACCTCAGGTCACGGGCAGAATTACCACAGCCGAAGCTTGGGTACCGAATACGGGCGAAGTCACTCTAGCCGTAGTTGAGGATCTGAATACGGGCGTTAACCTGGCTATTAGGCGAGGGTACCATCCTAAGGGAACACCTTAGGTCAAGGGCGAAATTACCCCAACCGAAGCATGGAAACCTTATACGGGCGGAATTACCAGCCGAATTTGGGTTGAACCTTCAGTCACTTCGTATCTTACCCCAATTTCCCCAATAAAACGGTCTAGACAATACTACATTATGCAATAATAATAAAAAATAAAACAACTAATAACAGGAATTTATAAGTAGATAACAGTAACTAGAGATCATGCCAATCATATCAGGACCAGGGTATAAATCAGGCATATAATGTAGCCATGCTTAAATTCAGAAAACATGTTATTTATGTACGAAAACTGGTATGTCAATCATGTGCACATGATCAGTTTAGTAAAACATACGGAATAATATGTAAAACAGTTAAATAGAACATAAGGAACACACCTCAAAAGCTAAGAAGGTCTGAATCTACTGAGCACCGGGACCACGCTCTGCTGCGGTGCTGGAACCTATATTGAGCACCGGGACCACGCTGTGCTGCGGTGCTGGAACCTATATTGACAAATATTCAGGTTAATAAAGAAATTGTATTTATACCGGGATAAATCTACTATGTTATGAGTCCATACAGGTCACAATGGGATCACGCGGCTGAACAGGCCGTGATGAGCCGGGCTGAGCTGACGAGCGATCGAATGTATCTTAATAAATAATATTCAACGTCAAAACTCTTAATCCAAATATTTGTTCTTAAAATTAAATAATTAAAATTACTTATGTATGATCAAATTTGAGGTTAATTTCAAAGGCCTTAGGGTTAGAATTTCGCGAAACAGGCTTCATAAATGGACCCAGGACGTCGAAAAATGTAAAATAGGGGTTTTCAGAAAATTTGACTTTTTGGTCAAAATCAACACTGACGTCAGCAGCCAAAGTTAACGCTTACATCATCAGTCAACATGTCAAAGTCACTGATCAGAGTTAATTGAGTTGACTCAGATGAGTTGACTCAGATCAGGTTGACTCAGATGACGGGACAGGACGAGTCAGGTCGGGTCGGTTACTAGTTCGGTTCAAGGACCAAACCAGGTCTGGCCAGGCCGGTTCACCATTGAACCGGTCCGATTCAATGGCTATCGTCTAGGGTGGCCGAAAATTACCCCGGACGGTATGTGTGCTCCACGTGCGACCAAAATGGCCGGAAAAAGGCCCAAAATGTACGTTTTGGCAGAGTTTCTAACCCATATCATTTAAACAACTCAAAAACACACAAAACAACTAGGAAATCGTTCAGAAACTTACCAACTTACCTATTCAGCCAAACTCTGGTGAAGGCTCGAACGTCGTCGGTTGGAAGATCGGCAGTTATGGTTTGGTATACCTTGAGATGAGGAAGATAATGGTAGCCACATAATCACCAACGGAAAGGAACGACGGCCGAAAACGATGGTGAACTAAAGGGGATTTAACCCTAAGTTCATCGAACCTTTGAACCCAAATTACCGGCGGACGGTGCGACTGCTCGGCACGGGAGTTGGGGGGTTTTGTTAGAAAGGTTGCGGGGAAGCTTTCGATGGTGGCGGTGTCGATCATGGCGCGGCGGTGAGGGAGATCAGATAGGATGGCCGATTTGGTGTAGGTGAGAGCTTTTGGGGAAAATTTTTGGTATTTTGATTCGAATTATCCAAAAGCTGAGGAGGTTTTCTTGTTGTTTATTTTCTTTTTAATAACCAATCAAACCAAAATATATTTAATCTTTGAAAGCCTAAAACCCAAGAGATGCCTAGCTCAATTGGTTGGGTTGCCATCTTTTCAAACTGCAGGTTGTGGGTTCAAGCCCCACAACCCCTAGCCTCCTCATCCCTTTCTTAATTCTCATTTTTTATACAAGTGTTACATTTTATTTCCCCGATTCAATTCAAAAAAAAATCTCAAATTAATTTGGATAATAAAATATATCTTTTAAATTTAATTAATTCAAAAAAAATTAATCCATTCAATTTAATCTGATTTAACGCATTTCCCGTCTTATGCTAACTTGGGCAGAGAGTCGTTGTCAATGGTGATTGTGAATGTTATGAAAGAGATGAAGAGGGAGATAAAAATGAGTTTGGGGAAGATTATTTTTTTGCAAGTGTGGTTTTTTCTCATCCCTTCTTTTATCATGTGAGTGGGTACATATTACATATTGATTGATGGGTTGTCATGTGATGGTACAACACTTGCCCCTTGATCGAGAAAAAGCTATAAAGTATCATAAATTAAGGCCAATAAATCTTTTGTCAAGTAATACGTGGGAATCAAGTTATTGGCAAATGATTGGTAAGGCATACAACTCAACACTATTTTCCAAGGTAGAGAATCGATACCCTTGGAGAGAAGAACATAGACGTCTACAACAGTGCCCGTATCGACAGTGGAGGCTTTTACATTATAGTAAAGGATCGATGCCCTTGAAAAAATGAGCAGCAAAAGGGTAAGCTACTCGATGCTCTTGGAGAAACAGGCTGCTAAGAGGTGGACAACTCGATGCTATACACATAGGCTACTCAACAGCTTGGAGAAATGAGCTGCAACGGAACAGAGCTACTCGACGCTTTTTGGAGAAACAAGTAGCTAATGGGTGTAAGCTAAACCTTCAAAAAAAATTAAAAAATTTAGTTTAGACTTCTATTTTTTAAAGTTTTAAGTTGTCCCCCAAAATCTATCAACATGTTCCGCCACCGACACTTGTGTGATTGTGTTTTAGAGAGTAGAAAAATTTTCTTCGGTTAAATTAAGTTTTGAAAAGTGACAATTGTTGTGCAATCAAGCATGATTTTTATATATTAAACTGATTTGGACGCTTAGTATTTTTCAAAAGATTACTAAATCAAAGTTGTTTTAGGTTTCAAATACTTAAAACGATTACAAATTATTGGAAACAAAAAAAAGAATCATAGAGGAATTTAGGTTTCAAAATGGTCTCAACCAAAAGAGCTTTTCCAAATGAAAAGGTTACACTATTAGAAAAAATATTTTTGGAGGTAAACGTGTTTATTTGAGAACCAAAAAGTATTTTACTTGTAACGAATTAGGTTTTAGGTTAGTAATTGGGGTCTTGGATTAGTCATTGTCGCCATCATTTGTCAGAGTGGAGCTTAGAATCGTTTGAACTTCGAAAAGCTTCATCTCTGCCACCCACTGACGTAAACCAGTACCAACACGAGACTCTTCAGACATCAATATATATTTCTGGAGCTCACCGTAGATTTCCCACCGTCGAAAACCACCATACACGTCGCCATCTACGTATGGGCAAGCTTCAACAGCAGTTGAAGCTTTCTCGCCAAGCCATCAATACACAAAACATGCTTTTAGCATTATTTTAAGCCATATAGCGCCGCTAAAAACCTTTTCGGAGCTAGAAAAACGTCGCAAAAAGTGCCGCTATATCAAACATCGTAATAGTTAGCGGCACAAAATCTTCATTGCTGACTATGTATCTTCCGCCTCCCTCAGCTCATTACTTTGCTCGTCGATCTATACTTGCGCTTCACTTTTTTATAATGTCTCAGTAAGATAAATATGGAGTCGATGTGGGATATAAAACAAATACTGCTAAAGTACGCATCTATAGCGGTGTTTGTCTAACAAACCCACTAAAGTACGCGTCTATTGCATCGTTTGCATAAAAACGCCTATAAAGTATGCACCTATAGTGTCGTTTGAGCCAATTGACTGATTCATTTGAGCCGATTGATAGAGTCACCAAGTTGTGTTGACTGAGCCACCAAACCGTGCTGACAAAGCCGCTAAGCTTTGTTAACTAAGCTACCAAGCTGTGTTGACCAAGTCGTCAATCCGTGTTGACCGAGATGCCAAATCGCGTTAACCGAGCCATTGAGCCATCATTGACTGACCATTGACTTTTTTGAGTTATTCTAACATAGGGTTTTCAACACCTTGAGTTCATTTTTGCAGTCTGTTTCATCAAATTCAAACCCAATAAGATGTTTTTCTGTGTTTGACTCCACGACTTAGTCTGATTATGCGATTCAAAGTGGTTACTTTTATATTCTGCATTTCTATGCATATGAGATTATTGTGGACTTCAAATATATGATCAAGAGGAATTGAATAAGCCCTTAGGAGATCAGTTGTTGATGCATTAAGTTAAGGTAATACTTTACTTACCTCTTGTATGCTATATGATATGGGTTGGTTATTGGTTTATGAGAGAATGTATACGATGTTCATGTGTTTTATGCTTGGTTTGTTTTAATGGTAAAATTGGTTTACTTACCCCTTATAGGTTACTCTTGTTGTTGTGCATGTGTTTGGGATCCTTGTGGTCACATTTGGTAGCTTACAAGATGTTGAACAAGCCTAGATTGAAGTCTCTAGGTCTAGGGTATCGAAACTCTAAAGTGAGTTTCGATAATGGGTAAAATAGATTTCTTCTAAGCTTTGAAACTAGAGCAAGGGTATTGAGTCCATGTTCTGGATTTTGATATTTCTTGGCAAATTTTGATACTGGGTAGTTCTAAGGTGAGACACCCTTAGGGTGCAACTAAAATGAGGCGGATTTACACAAATTCTTACCATTTTTCTAAGAACTTGTGTAGCTACACAAATGCTTACAATTTACACAAATTCTTACCAAAATGGTAAGAATTTAGGTTATAATATAAGAATTTGTATAGCTACACAAATTCTTGCCTAAGGCAAAATCAACGCAAATTCTTACCAAGTAGATAAGAATTTATGTAGTTACACAAATTCTTACTACAATTAGTAAAATTTTATGTAGTTTCACAAATTCTTACAAAAATAGTAAGAATTTATGTACCCTCCTCATTTTATCCTCACCTTAAGCCGTCTCACCCTAGAATTTCCCTTTGAGGATACCCCTAAGGCTGAAAAAGCTTAATTTAGGATGTGGAGGCTCCTTTTTTATCGAGGCAGTAACAATATTAATATAACAATAATATAGATATTCTATTATAACAATCAATTCAAAATGGATTATTGTTTTTATTTCTATATTCTTTTTAGATTCAAGGACTAAGCACTAAATCAAAAAAAAAAACAAAGACTAGATTCATGGGCTCCTACCTTATAATATAATGAAATAATATAATTAAAGGCATGCTTGATAGGAAGATTAGATCACATAAAGTCAACCAATGAGGTGGGTTCATTAACAATTCACAAATTAAAAAAAGGCAAAAAAGAGACAACTTTAATTTGACCTAAACCTTTCCGAACACTCTTGTTGGTTGTATTAATTGGTATTTCCTTTTAGGGTAAAACTTTGATACACAGACTGTGTAAAATTAATTTTACACAAGCTTGTGTATTTGCACTATAAAAACCTAAATCCTAAATTCCTAACCCTAAAAAACTAAACCCTAAACCTTAAACCCATACACTAAATTCTAAACACTAACCTTGAATTCTAAAATCTACAACCTAAACACATAAACCTTAAACCTGAAACTAAAACCCTAACCTCTAAAGCTAAAAGGCACATGTATCAAAGTTTTTTCCTTTTATAAATGCTTTTTTAGTTAAATGGCAACTTTAATTCGATAATGGGTAAAATAGATTTGTTCTATGCGTCTGTATGTCAGTTATATTAATTGGTATTTTATATATGTTTTTTTCTTAAATGGACCCGATTTTGTATTTTTTATATTGCGGGTTGCTCCTCTAACCCGAATGTTATTCATTTGATCAGATTGGTTCTTCTGTACCGGGTCTAAAGTGTTACATCACTATCTTTTAGTTTTAATTAAATTAAATTATAATTATATTAAAAATTGTAATCAAAATTTTGGTTAAATTATTGGACACAAGTGTCAATGTATTTAACCATGAATTTTTAATGGGGCTAACAAATATACTTAAAATAGTTATAAATTGATAGTTTGGATACTTGTTTTTGACAAAAAATAATTTAGGGGCTCAAAGTAAAAAATAAATAAATAATTTGAGAACTGATTTTTCATTTCAGCAAAAAGAACTTGATTTTTTTAATGGTAGGTCAAAGGACCTACCATGCACAAGAGTGTCTCGGACCCTGATGGTTCCTATTTTAAAAATTTTAAAAAAATACGATGAGATAATAGTAAAATTATATTTTAATCCCCTAAAACTATATAATTTATATTGTTGGCTCTCATAAATTTAGATATTTTTAAATGATTCTATTGATAAATAATGATACGTCTTTCATTGATAGTTTAATGATCAAAATCATAAGAGTCAAAAACTACCCATTCAAACTGTAATCACTCATTTTTGTTCGGGTTTTATAATATTATAGTAGTATTGTTAATATGTATAATAATAATAATAATTATTAAAAAAACTAAAAATGTAAAAAACTAAAAAGAAAAAGAGAAAAAAAGGGACATGGCTCATGTTGAGCCACGTCACACCCCACCCCTTGCATTGCCTATAAAAGGCGGGGTAAGGGCAGTGATAAGTGTTCAAAAGTACTATTTTTCTTACCCTTTTTACTCATATTATTGTTAGACTTAGGCTCATATTAGTTGCATAATTAGTCATTCATGCATTAATCCATGTTTCCTTCCATCGTTGAGCTTGATTGCATAATTTGGTAGTTTTTGTGGGAAAAGATGCTGCTTTGGTGTGTTTTGTGTGTATGTGTAGAATCACTTGCCAAAGCAAGGCTAGAGCTAGTTGCCAGGGCAATGCATGAAGGAGATGCCGAGCTAGTTGCCAGGGCAATGCATGAAGGAGATGCCGAGCCAGTTGCCAGGGCAATTGTCAACAAAGAATAAGGTGATATGGTAGTCGAAATTGATGACTAGACAAGCCCAGGATGACGTGGAGCAAAGCTAAATCCAAAGGAGTTTTATTTCCATGAAGAGGTTAAAGAAGAATTAAATCCCAAAAAGATAGGAGAAGTTCTAGAAGGAATATAAATATAATAAAGAATTATATTCTTTAAAGATAATTTAATTCCAACTTAACTTCCTCCTCAAGGAAGGACTTTGACCTAGCCCTATAAATTAGAGGCCATGTCGTTAACTCCAAAGGGGGAGAGAGTAGAGAGAATTTTTGACAAGCTTCAAGGGGGAGATCTCGACAAGAAGGCTTCATCCATCCTTCATCTTTTTTCTTTCTTGTTCAATTAGGTTCATGCTAGGAATTCTTTATCTTGTGTTTCTTTGGAACCTAGCCATGAACTAAATCTATTTGGCTAAGGTTATTGTGTCTTGTGGTTGTGAGAAACAATTGGATTTTGTTTAGTTAATAAGAGTTTGCACTTTTCTATTCAAGGTTTATTCATTCGTGGTTCTTATTCTTGTTTGCGAATGAATTGGGAGAGGATCTCATAACTTCATCTATTTATCTAATATCGGGAGAGTTAGATTCAAGAAACGAATGAATATGATCTTTATTCAATCTATTGATGGTGAAGATTAATCCGTCTTATGAATAAGTTAAGGATTTCAACTGCTAAGAATAGCGCAAGATTGGTTGTTGTTTGATAAGTGTTCAAAAGTACTATTTTCTTACCCTTTTTACTCATATTATTGTTAGACTTAGGCTCATATTAGTTGCATAATTAGCTATTCATGCATTAATCCATGTTTCCTTCAATCGTTGAGCTTGATTACATAACTTGGTAGTTTTGTGGAAAAGATGTTGCTTTGGTGTGCTTTGTGTGTGTATGTGCATGATCACTTGCCAAAGCAATGCCGAGCTAGTTGCCAGGGCAATGCATGAAGGAGACGCCGAGCTAGTTGCCAGGGCAATGCATGAAGGAGACGCCGAGCCAGTTGCCATGGCAATTGTCGACAAGAGCAAATGTGATATGGTAGTCGAAATTGGTGACTAGACAAGCCCAAGATGACGTGGAGCAAAGCCCAAACCCAAAGGAATTTGATTTCCATGCAGAGATTAAAGAAGAATTAAATTCCAAGAAGATAGGAGAAGTTCTAGTAGGAATACAATTATAATAAAGAATTATATTCTTTAAAGATAATTTAATTCCAACTTAAACTCCTCCTCAAAGAAGGACTTTGGCCTAGCCCTATAAATAGCAAGGAGATTTCGACAAGATGGAGAGAGAGCAATAGGGAAATTTCGACAAGTCCAAGGAGGGCAAGAAGAGAGAATTTTCGACAAGCATCTAGGGCAAGGAGGATTTCGACAAGCCTCCTTCTTCATCCTTTTCTTTCTTGTTCTATTGGGTTCATGCTAGGGATTGTTTATCTTGTGTTTCTTTGGAACCTAGCCATGAACTAAATCTACTTGGCTATGGTTATTGTGTTTTGTGGTTGTGAGAAACTATTGGTTTTTGTTTAGGTAATAAGAGTTTGCACTTTTCTATTTCAAGGTTTATTCATTCTTGGTTCTTATTCTTGTTTGCGAGTGAATTGGGAGAGGATCTCGTGATTTCATCTATTTATCTAATATCAGGAGAGTTAGATTCAAGAAACGAATGAATATGATCTTTATTCAATCTATTGATGGTGAAGATTAATCCGGCTTAGGAATAAGTTAAGGATTTCAACGGCTAAGAGGAGCGCAAGATTGGTTGTTGTTCACCCTTGATTCACGCAGGGATGTATTATCAAGGCGTGCACAAGTAGCTAGAGTTTCGACTTAGGGATAAGAAGAAACCATTGAAGAACGCTCTGCCGAACCTTGAAGGTTGCTGCCCAGACGCCCAAGTAGTTGCCCAACTAGTTGCCCAGGCAACCATCGATTAGTTGCCAAGGCAACCCCGTTATGCAAGTTGCCACGGCAACTGAGTTGCCCGTGCACTCTTTTACCAAAACGATCCAATTGGCTATCACACCTCAACTCACGATAACCTGGCCTATCTCTCTCTCATTTGAATTCATCTTTTCTTTTACTTTATTGCTTTCTAGATTAGTCATTAGTTAAACTCCTATAATCCTTTACTTGTGTTTTTACTTTTTACAGTGCAAGAGATTAGATCCTTGAAGTGGCACCAATCCCTGTGGAGACGATATCTTTTATACTATAACTTACGACGTGTATACTTGCACATTTGCGTAGCACTTCTTACGTGTAACAAGTTTTTGGCGCTGTTGCCGGGGATTGGCAATAGCGACTTTGTTTTTATTTTCTTGCACTTTCTTTTTATTTTTCTTGTTTAAAATTCAAAGGGCTAACAAACTTTGGTTTTGCATTGGTATATGACCAGGGCGAGACCGACTTCACCAGAATATCCCTTTGATCCAGAAATCGAACGAACCTTACAAAGACTTAGACGAAGGATAAGAGAAGCAATGGCAAATCAAGACGGCAATATGAATCAAGATGTTCGAGCAGGAGGAGGAGTGATTATTGCACGAAACAAAACTATTCGAGACTATCTTGAAGAAGATCTTGATGGACTTAACCCAGGAGTTGTCGCACCTGAAATTGAAGCCGACCACTTTGAGTTGAAACCGGTAATGTTTAATATGATCAACACAATAGGTCAATTTGGTGGCTCAGCAACTGAAGATGCACGACAACATCTGAAATCTTTCCTCGAGATTTTGCAACTCGTTCAAGATACACGGAGTCACCCCCGATGTCCTACGATTAAGATTATTCCCCTATTCACTGAGGGATAGGGCGAAAGCATGGTTGAATAGCATTCCTGCCGGACCATAGCATCTTGGACTGATCTTTGTCGTGATTTCCTTGCTAGATTTAATCCTACAAATTTGACTGATAAGCTTCGTAACGACATTACTTCTTTTCGGCAGGTAGATGATGAATCCATGTACGAGGCTTGGGAGCGATATAGAGAACTTCTACACAAATGCCCCCTACACGGATTCCCGGTGTGGACTCAAGTAACAATGTTTTACAACGCCGTGAATACACCAACAAGGATGATGCTAGATGCCTCGGCAAACGGCATACTCCTAGATAAGTCACCGGAGGAAGCGATGCAAATTTTAAACAGGCTGGCCAAGAATGACTATCAATTCCCATCTACTAGAAGAGGAGGAGTTAGACGCCAAGCCACAATACATGAACTAGGATCATCAAATTCAATTTCGGCACAATTGGCCACTTTAACCAAGATGGTCCAGAACATGAAAAAACCAAACAACACACATGAAGTCAAGGTAATGGATTCTTTTTGTAAGTTATGTGGTGATAACCATAATTCTTCTGAATGTATGCAGAATCCGGAATCCAGCTTCTATGTGGGGAATTACAATCGGAGCAATAATGTGATGTCCAATACATACAATCCAACTTGGAAGAAGCACCCAAATTTTTCATGGAGTAATCCCAACAATGCTCTAAACCAGAACAATCAGAATGCACAAGCATCGGGATTCCAGCAGAATATGCCACGGCAACAGATGCCACAGCAACAACCGACAACATCTAGTTCTTTGGAAAATTCTCTAAATGCTTTTATGATGAAAACTGAATCTTATATGGCTGAGAATAGTAATTTCATAAAAAGAACTGATGCTTTTATTAACAGGACCGAGATGAGATTGCAAAACCAAGAGGCGGCAATCAAATCATTGGAAAATCAAGTCGGACAGTTTGCCTAGCGATACTGAAGTCGCAAGAGGAACTGGCCATGAGCAATGTAAGGCAATCACCACCAGAAGTGGCCAACAACTTAGAGAGGCTCAAACCCACTCATCAAACAAAACTCCACAAAAAGATCAAGATGAACCTAGCGGCAAAGCCTCAGATGCTGAACCAGGAATTGCCGCGGCAACCGGCAATAAGCATGCCTCGGTAACCGACAATAAAGACGCCTCGACAACTTGCGATAAGCATGCCTCGGCAACCCTAGTTGATAATGCCTCGGCAACTCCAGATGTCCTGGCAATGCCGTCAATCAGGTTTCAAACCAATGAAAGGATCGAAGATATCCGACTTCCACCACCATTCCCACAAAGGTTGAAGCGACAAAAGCAAGAATACCAATTCAAGAAGTTTCTTGATATCCTAAAGCAAGTCCACATCAACTTGCCATTGGTGGAAGCAATTGAACAAATGCCAAACTATGCCAAGTTTCTTAAAGACATTGTGTCCAAAAGAACAAGGCTAGGAGAGTTTGAAACAGTTGCCGCGACAGAGGGATATATGGCAATGTTGCACAATCGTATGCCACCCAAGTTGAAGGATCCCAGAAGTTTCACAATACCCTGTTCCATTGGAAATCACTATGTCGGGAAAGCATTATGCGACCTTGGGGCTAGCATAAACTTGATGCCTAAATCGGTTTTCCAGAAACTATGAATCGGGAAGGCAAGACCTAAAACAGTCATGCTGCAGCTAGCCGACATATCCTATGTGCATATAGAGGAAAAAATCGAGGACATATGGTAAAAGTTGATAAATTTATTTTTCCCGCTGACTTTATTGTTTTGGATAGTGAAGCAGATGAGCATGCACCCATCATTCTCGGGAGACCATTCCTAGCAATAGGGAGAAGCTTGATTGATGTTGAAAAGGGAGAACTCACAATGAGGGTGAATGACCAGCAAGTTAAACTAAATGTTTTCCAAACACTAAGGCATGCCGAAGATCCAGAAGAATGCCAACTTCTTCATGGCACGACAGAGTTTAACTTCGATGAGGAATTTAGTTGCCTCGGCAACTACATTGCCGACCAAGAGGAACATGAGGAGTATGAAGAACCGGTCGATGAGGAACAACCAGAAGAGGCAAATTGGCTAGCCAATCGACCAGGTACATACTTTGAACCACTGGACTACTCAGGTAAGGAAGGTAAACTCGAAAAACCCTCTATTGAACAACCACCGATTCTTGAGTTGAAACAATTGCCAGAGCAACTAAAATATGTATACTTAGGGACCGATAATACATTGCCTGTAATTATTTCTTCTAAGTTACAGCCTGAGCAGGAAAAGAAGCTGATCAAGATGTTGAAGCTACACAAAAAGGCAATAGGGTGGACAATTGCCGACTTGAAGGGAATTAGCCCGGCGGTGTGCATGCACAAGATCTTGTTGGAAGATGATCACAAACCTTCAATTGAGGCCCGGAGGAGACTGAATCATGCCATGAAAGGGGTTGTAATGAAAGAAATCATCAAGTGGCTTGACGCGGCATTATATACCCTATCTCCCGAGTAGTGCGTGGGTAAGTCCGGTACAATGTGTACGAAAAAAAAGGAGGTATAACAGTGGTAAGCAATGAAAATAATGAACTTATCCCAACCAGGACTGTGACCGGTTGGAGGGTTTGTATGGACTATCGAAAGCTAAACAAAGCCACTAGGAAAGATCACTTCCCATTACCCTTTATTGATCAAATGCTTGACCGTCTTGCAGGTAAACCCTTTTATTGTTTTCTTGATGGTTATTCAGGTTACAATCAGATTGCCATAGCACCAGAAGATCAAGAAAAGACAACCTTCACATGCCCATACGGTACTTATGCCTTCCGAAGGATGCCGTTCGGATTGTGTAACGCCCCGGCAACCTTCCAAAGATGCATGATGGCACTCTTTTTAGACATGGTCGAAGACTTCCTTGAGATCTTCATGGATGATTTTTCGGTTTTTGGTAATGACTTCGACGGTTGTCTCGGCAATTTAAAGAGGGTGTTAGCAAGATGCGAAGAAACGAATTTAGTCCTCAATTGGGAGAAATGCCATTTTATGGTAGATGAAGGAATAGTGCTCGGCCACAAGATTTCATCCAAGGGAATTGAAGTAGAAAAAGCCAAGGTGGACGTGATTGAGAGATTACCCCCACCGAGTTCGGTTAAAGGAATTTGAAGTTTTCTCGAACATGCAGGTTTTTACAGGAGGTTCATTCATAATTTTTCTAAAATCACTAAACCCTTGTGTAATCTGCTTGAATAGGATAAAGTCTTCGATTTTGATGATTCTTGCACCCAAGCATTCGAAACCCTAAAGAAAAAGCTTGCCTCGGCACCCATTGTCGTTCCACCAGATTGGACGCTACCTTTTGAGCTCATGTGTGATGCAAGTGATTTCGCGGTAGGAGCAGTCCTAGGCCAACGCACAGGTAAGACCTTCCATGTGATATACTACGCTAGTAAAACTCTTAATAGTGCTCAAGTGAATTACACAACAACGGAGAAAGAGTTACTAGCTGTAGTTTTCGCATTTGACAAGTTCCGATACTATTTGATTGGTAAAAGGTAATTGTTCATAGGGACCATTCGGCAATCAAATACTTATTTGCTAAAAAGGATGCTAAACCTCGTTTGATTCGTTGGATATTACTTTTACAAGAATTTGATATTGAAATTAAGGACAGGAAAGGAACAGAAAATCAAGTGGTCGGTCACTTATCACGTTTGGAACGCAATAGGGAGGAGGACGCGGATCTAGAGATATGCGATGCATTCCCGGATGAACAAATTTTAGTTGCCTCGGCAACCCTCGACGCCTCGGCAACCCTAGACGCCTCGGCAACCCACGACGCCTCGGCAACCATGGATGCACACGCCTCGGCAACTCTCAACGCTGCAACAGTCTTTGACGCGCACGCCTCAGCAATCTTGGGAGCAGTCACCACGGCAGCACATGCCTCGGCAATACCCTGGTATGCGGATTTAGTTAACTTCCTTGTTTGTGGTATTTTTCCTTATGGCATTACTCACCAAGGGAATAAGCGGTTCCGCCATGATGCTAAGCATTACTTTTGGGACGAGCCTCTTTTTTTCAAACAAAGTGCAGATCAGGTTATACGCCGATGTGTCCCTGAAGAAGAGCAACAGAATGTACTCCGGCAATGCCATTCTTCACCCTATGGAGGACATTTTGGAGGAACTCGTACCGCGGCTAAAGTTTTACAATTCGGTTTGTATTGGCCAACATTGTACAAAGATGCCCAAGACTTTTACAAGCAATGTGATCGTTGCCAGAGGACGGGCAATATCTCTAGACGACATGAGATGCCACTCCAGAACATCATCGAGGTGGAACTGTTCGATGTATGGGGGATCGACTTTATGGGACCTTTCCCATCTTCGTTCGGCAACCTCTACATCTTACTTGCCGTCGACTATGTGTCTAAATGGGTTGAGGCAGCTGCAGTTCCCAACAACGATTCCAAGACCGTGCAAAGATTCTTACAGAAAAACATATTTACACGGTTTGGGATGCCGAGAGCAATTATCAGTGACGAAGGCAAGCATTTTGACAACAGACTAATTGCCAAGATGTTGCAATGCTTCGGCATATCACACAGGATCGCCACGGCATATCACCCACAAACCAACGGGCAAGCAGAAATTTCCAACCGGGAGTTGAAGGGTATACTCGAGAAAGTCGTAAATCCCTCTAGGACGGATTGGTCATTAAGACTAGATGACGCACTTTGGGCATATCGTACTGCATTCAAAACACCCTTAGGTATGTCCCCCTTCTGACTTGTCTATGGTAAAACATGTCATCTACCGGTGGAAATCGAGCACAAGGCGTACTGGGCAATCAAGACCGTGAATATGGATTGGGAAAGTGCCGGACAAAAGCGTTTGATGGACCTCAATGAGATAGAAGAATTTCGTGCACTCGCCTATAACAATGCACGAATCTACAAGGAGAAAACAAAGCGATGGCACGACAAGAAACTATTGCCGCGACAATTCACGCCAGGGCAACTAGTTCTCCTATTCAATTATCGGCTAAAACTTTTCTCGGGAAAGCTGAAATCAAGATGGTTGGGACCATTCGAAGTCGTCAAACCATTCTCCCATGGTGCCGTGATAATCAAGTCCATCTCTGACAACCATGAATTCAAAGTTAATGGACAAAGATTGAAGCACTACAATGGTGCCCATGTGGAACGTAACAAGGAAGTGGTCAATTTAGGAGATGCATGAGCATGCTCTCCCTTTGATATTTTATATTGATGCTTATTTTTATTTTTATTTTTTTCGATTAATTTTTTTTATTATTTTTTTCAATTTTTTTTATTTTTTTATATTTCCGATTATTAGTAATTTTCTTAGGATAGATTTTTTTTAGTTTAAGAATCCTATTACACATCTTTATTTATTTTCTTTATTATTTTATCTTTAATTTTAATCCTTATTTGATTTGTCTTTGAATTGTAGGAAAATGAGTTCAAGATAAAGAAGGAATTCTAAACCAAGTAGGAAAACATGTTCAACAAGGAAACTAATGGGCTGAATCTAAGGCTTATATAAAGCCTCCAATTCATCCTAACCAAAACCCCTTGTCGACAACTTCTACCAAACCCTAAACCCTTTTTCGTTCTCCCCTAATCCCACCCACCTATCTTTTCTATAAAACCCATCACCCTTAACCTATTCCTACTTTCTATCTTGCAACTTTGTAGTTTCTTTTCTTTTCTTTTCTTTTCTTTGTTTTTACTCACAACCAAGATCATCCATGGTATCCAAGATTAAACTTTTAGTTCATCCAAGTTCCTCCAAAGAACCAAGATACAAGAAGTTTGCTACACCGGTGGTTCAAGAAAGATTTCGATCCAAGTTTGAAAGCCGGAAAATTCATGAAGAACAAGGCTTTGAATACTCCAACTCTCATCAAGATTTCGGCCTTGAACCATTCATCTTCAAGAGGATTGCACATCAAAAGCGGCAAATCTTTTGCCATCAACTGGAACCGGGTAACATCTCATGGGTAAGAGAATTCTATGCTCACTCACCTAACCCGGATAATCCTTATGTTTTTGTTCGTGACAATGCCATACTTATAAGTCCCGAAAGCATCAACACCTTTTACGGACTTTACATTGAGAAGGACGAGCATGAAGCCTTCGTTGACCATATCAATCCCAAGCAACTCGACAAGGTGCTTCAAGAACTCACTCAACCGGGAACTCATTGGAACGATGGTAAATACAAGGGCACGGTAAATCGCCTTCGGCTTAAACCCGAGGCAAAAATATGGAATAAGTTTGTTAAAACTTCTTTAATACCCAGCACACACAATACTACCGTTGATATACCACGTCTTTTGCTCATACATTCTATTATGCATAATCGCATCATTAACATTGGAAAAATTATTTGTGATGAGATTTTTGTATGCAGCTCAAAAGATAAAGGCCCTACCCAAGTCCGGTTGGAATCAAGCACTAATCCGAAAGCTAATGGGAGAGGCACCGGGAGATTCTTCAAGGCCTCCAATTGCCACGGCAACTCCTGCCGCCACGGCAATCCATAATGCCCAAGCACCTAACGCCAGGGCAACTCGGCCACCAACCCCCGGACACTTTGAATCACTTTTGCACCCATTGGCAAGCCGCCTAAGGCAAATTGAAGATCGACAACTAATGTTCATGCGGTACATGAAGGAGCACAACAATGCCATCACCCAAGTCATCCTAGAAAAGTACCCGGACAATCGCGTGCCGTTTCTAATCTTTCCCGCCGAGATCCTTGCCCCGGCAACCAATGAAGCAGTCGCCA
Source organism: Hibiscus mutabilis (assembly GCA_019671005.1). Classification (NCBI taxonomy): domain Eukaryota; kingdom Viridiplantae; phylum Streptophyta; class Magnoliopsida; order Malvales; family Malvaceae; genus Hibiscus; species Hibiscus mutabilis. Next base: position 15,470,186 of record CM033722.1, on the reverse strand, counting down.
CGGCAACCTACATCGTGCACGCACAAGCTGACGCCATGGCAACCAACCCTGAAGATGCCACGGCAACCAAAGCTAAAGACATCCCGACAACCACTGCAAAAGCCAAAGGTAAAGCACCTATACCTGAATTAACTCCTACGGAATCATTTTCTGATTTTTCAGATTCGGACGAGTCCTCCATTGAACCAATAAAGACCGCACCAATTGAATCCTCCAAGCGAAAAGCCATTGACATTGATGAAGAGGACGATGAGGACAACCCCGTACGAGGATCGATTCCACCACCGGCAACAAGAAAACAACCTCGCGTTCAAGCAAGAGAATCAAGACACCGACTAGAAGGAAACTAATCATCTACGATGATGAACTCTCAGAGTAAGTCCTCGTATGCATTTTTATTTTTATTTTTATTTTTCTCGTTCTTTTATGCATGCATTGAGGACAATGCCTCACTCAAGTTTGGGGGGGGATTGTTATTAGTAGTTACCATGTTTAGTTACATTCGTCTTAAGTATTACATTTAGGATACATAAATTGCTTGCCATGCCTTTAATTGGAACAAGAATTGCTTAGATTTGATGAATATCGATGATGACTTTGCCAATGCACTTAATTGATAGAATTTTTATTCTAGGATAACCATGGAAAAACTTAGAATTTTACTATGATGCTAAATTTGATAAAACACTGTTGTGGTTTGATTGATTTAAGGAATTCTAGTGAACTTAGGTTGATAATTAACAAATTGGGGGATTAGAATAAAAATTGGATGAATGCTAGAGGTGCCCGAAATTGTCTCTAGCATGTGCTAAAAAAATTGATCACTAGAGGTGCCCGAAACTGGCTCTAGGATGTGTTAAAAAAAATTTAACCAGAGGTGCCCGAAACCGGCTCTAGTCGATTAAATTAACTTAAAAAAAACTAAAAACAAAACACTCCAGGTGCCCAAAACTGGCTCTAGTTAAAACATGTTAAAAAGAACCCAATAAAGTAATTTGAAAACCTATTGTTTGCATAGGATCCGAAAAATCAACTTGCACACAACTCCGCACACACTCACAAGCATTATAGTTTGATTCCGAGTAACTCCTAAGTTTTCCGAAAAATAAAAAGCCAATCATACTTTGTGCCCCGGTTCAGAGAATTGAAATCAAGTTCAAAGCAAAGTTTGTGAAAATTGAAGTCTTGGCAGGTAATTATGAGTTTGCGTTGCTTGAGGACAAGCAATAGTTCGAGTTTGGGGGTGGGATAAGTGTTCAAAAGTACTATTTTCTTACCCTTTTTACTCATATTATTGTTAGACTTAGGCTCATATTAATTGCATAATTAGCTATTCATGCATTAATCCATGTTTACTTCAATCGTTGAGCTTGATTACATAACTTGGTAGTTTTTGTGGAAAAGATGCTGCTTTGGTGTGCTTTGTGTGTGTATGTGCAGGATCACTTGCCAAAGCAATGCCGAGCTAGTTGCCAGGGCAATGCATGAAGGAGACGCTGAGCTAGTTGCCAGGGCAATGCATGAAGGAGACGCCGAGCCAGTTGCCATGGCAATTGTCGACAAGAGCAAAGGTGATATGGTAGTCGAAATTGATGACTAGACAAGCCCAAGATGACGTGGAGCAAAGCCCAAACCCAAAGGAATTTGATTTCCATTGAGAGATTAAAGAAGAATTAAATTCCAAGAAGATAGGAGAAGTTCTAGTAGGAATACAATTATAATAAAGAATTATATTCTTTAAAGATAATTTAATTCCAACTTAAACTCCTCCTCAAAGAAGGACTTTGGCCTAGCCCTATAAATAACAAGGAGATTTTGACAAGATGGAGAGAGAGCAATAGGGAAATTTCGACAAGTCCAAGGAGGGCAAGAAGAGAGAATTTTCGACAAGCATCTAGGGCAAGGAGGATTTCGACAAGCCTCCTTCTTCATCCTTTTCTTTCTTGTTCGATTGGGTTCATGCTAGGGATTGTTTATCTTGTGTTTCTTTGGAACCTAGCCATGAACTAAATCTACTTGGCTATGGTTATTGTGTTTTGTGGTTGTGACAAACTATTGGTTTTTGTTTAGGTAATAAGAGTTTGCACTTTTTTATTTCAAGGTTTATTCATTCTTGGTTCTTATTCTTGTTTGCGAGTGAATTGGGAGAGGATCTCGTGATTTCATCTATTTATCTAATATCAGGAGAGTTAGATTCAAGAAACGAATGAATATGATCTTTATTCAATCTATTGATGGTGAAGATTAATCCGGCTTAGGAATAAGTTAAGGATTTCAACGGCTAAGAGGAGCGCAAGATTGGTTGTTGTTCACCCTTGATTCACGCAAGGATGTATTATCAAGGCATGCACAAGTAGCTAGAGTTTCGACTTAGGGATAAGAAGAAACCATTGAAGAACGCTCTGCCAAACCTTAAAGGTTACTGCCCAGACGCCCAAGTAGTTGCCCAACTAGTTGCCCAGGCAACCATCGATTAGTTGCCAAGGCAACCCCATTGTGCAAGTTGCCACGACAACTGAGTTGCCCGTGCACTCTTTTACCAAAACGATCCAATCGGCTATCACACCTCAACTCACGATAACCTGGCCTATCTCTCTCTCAATTGAATTCATCTTTTCTTTTACTTTATTGCTTTCTAGATTAGTCATTAGTTAAACTCCTATAATCCTTTACTTGTGTTTTTACTTTTTACAGTGCAAGAGATTATATCCTTGAAGTGGCACCAATCCCTGTGGAGACGATATCTTTTATACTATAACTTGCGACGTGTATACTTGCACATTTGCGTAGCACTTATTACGCGCAACATTGTTCATCCTTGATTCACGCAGGGATGTATTATCAAGGCATGCACAAGTAGCTAGAGTTTCGACTTAGGGATAAGAAGAAACCATTGAAGAGGGCTCTGCCGAACCTTGAAGGTTGCTGCCCAGACGCCCAAGTAGTTGCCCAGCTAGTCGCCCAGGCAACCATCGATTAGTTGCCAAGGCAACCCCGTTGTGCAAGTTTCCACGGCAACCGAGTTGTCCTTGCACTCTTTTACCAAGACGATCCAATCGGCTATCCAAATGAAACCGGTGATGTTTAATATGATCAACACAATTGGTCAATTTGGTGGCTCAGCAACTGAAGATGCACGACAACATCTTAAATCTTTCCTCAAGATTTGCAACTCATTCAAAATATACGGAGTCACCCCCGATGTTTTACGATTAAGATTATTCCCCTATTCACCGAGAGATAGAGCGAAAGCATGGTTGAATAGCATTCCTGCCGGATCAATAGGATCTTGGACCGATCTTTGTCGTGATTTCCTTGCTCGATTTAATCCTACAAACTTGACTAATAAGCTTCGTAACGAAATTACTTCTTTTCGACAAGCAGATGATGAATCCATGTACGAGGCTTGGGAGCGATATAGAGAACTTCTACACAAATGCCCCCTACACGGATTCCCACTGTGGACACAAGTAACAATGTTTTACAACGCCGTGAATACACCAACAAGGATGATGCTAGATGCTTCGGCAAACGACATACTCCTAGATAAGTCACCGGAGGAAGCAATGTAAATTCTAAACAGACTTGCCAAGAATGATTACCAATTCCCCTCTGCTAGAAGAGGAGGAGTTAGACGCCAAGCCACAATACATGAACTAGGATCATCAGATTCAATTTTGGCACAATTGGCAACTTTAACCAAGATGGTCCAGAACATGCAGAAACCAAACAACACACAGGAGGTCAAGGCAATGGATTCCTTTTGTGAGTTATGTGGTGGTAACCATGATTCTTCTAAATGTATGCAGAATCCGGAATCCAGCTTCTATGTGGGGAATTGCAACCGAAATAACAATGTGATGTCCAACACATACAATCCAGCTTGGAAGAAGCACCCGAATTTTTCATGGAGTAATCCCAACAATGCTCTAAACCATAACAATCAGAATGCACAAGCATCGGGATTCCAGCAGAATATACCACGGCAACAGTTGCCGCAGCAGCAACCGATAACATCTAGTTCTTTGGAAAATTCTCTCAATGCTTTTATGTTGAAAACTGAATCTTATATGGCTGAGAATAGTAACTTCATAAAAATAACTGATGCTTTTATTAACAGTACTAAGGTGAGATTGCAAAACCAAGAGGTGACAATCAAATCATTGGAAAATCAAGTCGGACAATTTGCTCAAAACTTGAATACTAGACCGCAAGGAGGTTTACCTAGTGATACTGAAGTCCAAGAGGAACTGGCCATGAGCAATGTAAGGCGATCACCACTAGAAGTGGCCAACAACTTAAAGAGGCTCAAGCTCGCTCATCAAACAAAACTCCACAAAAAGATCAAGATGAACCTAGCGGCAAAGCCTCAGATGCTGAACCAGGAATTGCCACGGCAACTGGCAATAAGCTTGCCTCGGCAACCGGTGATAAGGATGCATCGACAACTTGAGATAAGCATGCCTCGGCAACCCTAGTTGACAATGCCTCGGCAACTCCAGTTGTCCCGGCAATGCCGTCAATTAGGTTCCAAACCAATGAAATGATCGAAGATATCCGACTTCCACCACCATTCCACAAAGATTGAAGCAACAAAAGCAAGAATATCAATTCAAGAAGTTTCTTGATATCCTCAAGCAAGTCCACATCAACTTGCCATTGGTTGAAGCAATTGAACAAATGCCAAACTATGCCAAGTTCCTTAAAGACATTGTGTCCAAAAGAACAAGGCTAGGAGAATTTGAAACAGTTGCCGCAACAGAGGGATGCATGGCCATGTTGCACAATCGCATGCCACCCAAGTTGAAGGGTCCCGGAAGTTTCACAATACCTTGTTCCATTGGAAACCACTATGACGGGAAAGCATTATGCGACCTTGGGGCTAACATAAACTTGATGCCTAAATCGATTTTCTAGAAACTAGGAATCGGGAAGGCAAGACCTACAACAGTTATGCTACAGCTAGCCGACAAATCCTATGTGCATCTAGAGGGAAAAATCGAAGACATACTGGTAAAAGTTGATAAATTTATTTTTCCCCCTGACTTTATTGTTTTGGATTGTGAAGCAGATGAGCATGCACCTATCATTCTCGGGAGACCATTCCTAGCAACAGGGAGAACCTTGATCGATGTTGAAAAAGGAGAACTCACAATGAGGGTGAATGACCAGCAAGTTAAACTAAATGTGTTCCAAACACTAAGGCATGCCGATGATCCAGAAGAATGCCAACTTCTTCATGCAACGGCAGAGTTTAACTTCGACGAGGACTTTAGTTACATCGGGAACTACATTGCCGATCAAGAGGAACCTAAGGAGTATGAAGAACCGGTCGATGATGAACAACAAGAAGAGGCAAATTGGCTAGTCAATCACCAGGTACATACTTTGAACCACTGGATTACTCAGGTAAGGAAGGTAAGCTCGAAAAGCCCTCTATTGAACAACCACCGATTCTTGAGTTGAAACAGTTGCCAGAGCAACTAAAATATGCATACTTAGGAACTGATAATACATTACCTATAATTATTTCTTCTAAGTTACAGCCTGAGCAGGAAAAGAAGCTGATCAAAATGTTGATGCTACACAAGAAGGCAATAGGGTGGACAATTGTTGACTTGAAGGGAATTAGCCTGGCAGTGTGCATGGACAATATTTTGTTGGAAGATGATCACAAACCTTCGATTGATGCCCAGAGGAGACTGAATCATGCCATGAAAGGGGTTGTAATGAAAGAAATCATCAAGTGGCTTGATGCCGGCATTATATACCCTATCTCTGATAGTACATGGGTAAGTCCGGTACAATGTGTACCGAAAAAGAGAGGTATAACGGTGGTAAATAATGAAAACAATGAAATCATTCCAACCAGGACTGTGACCGGTTGGAGGGTTTGTATGGATTATCGAAAGCTAAACAAAGCCACTAGGAAAGATCACTTCCCATTACCCTTTATTGATCAAATGCTTGACCGTCTTGCAGGTAAACCATTTTATTGTTTTCTTGATGGTTATTAATGTTACAATCAAATTGCCATAGCACCAGAAGATCAAGAAAAGACAACCTTCACATGCCCATACAGTACTTATGCTTTTTGAAGGATGCTGTTCGGATTTTGTAATGCCCCAACAACCTTTCAAAGATGCATGATGGCACTCTTTTCAGACATGGTCGAAGACTTCCTTGAGATCTTCATGGATGATTTTTCCGTTTTTGGTAATGACTTCGACAGTTGCCTCGGTAATTTAGAGAAGGTGTTGGCAAGATGCGAAGAAACTGATTTAGAACTCAATTGAGAGAAGTGCCATTTTATGGTAGATGAAGGAATAGTGCTCGACCATAAGATTTCATCCAAGGGAAATGAATTAGACAAAGCCAAGGTGGACGTGATCGAGAGATTGCCCCCACCAAGTTCGGTTAAAGGAATTCGAAGCTTTCTTGGACATGCAAGTTTTTATAGGAGGTTCATTCATAATTTTTCTAAAATTACTAAACCCTTGTGCAATTTGCTTGAACAGGATAAAGTCTTCGATTTTGATGATTCTTGCGCCAAAGCATTCGAAACCCTAAAGAAAAAGCTTGCCTCGGCTCCTATTGGCGTTCCACCAGATTGGATGCTACCTTTTGAGCTCATGTGTGGTGCAAGTGATTTTGTGGTAGGAGCAGTCCTAGGCCAACGCACAGGTAATACCTTCCATGTGATATACTATGCTAGTAAAACTCTTAATAATGCTCAAGTCAATTACACAACAACAGAGAAAGAGTTACTAGCTGTAGTTTTCGCATTTGACAAGTTCTGATCCTATTTGATTGGTACAAAGGTAATTGTTCATACGGATCATTTGGCAATCAAATATATATTTGCTAAAAAGGATGCCAAACCTCGTTTGATTCGTTGGATATTACTTTTACAAGAATTTGATATTGAAATTAAGGACAGGAAAGGAACAGAAAATCAAGTGGCCGATCACTTATCACGTTTAGAACGCAATAGGGAGGAGGACGCGGATTTAGAGATATGCGATGCATTCTCGAATGAGAAACTTTTAGTTGCCTCGGAAACCATGGGTGTGCATGCCTCGGCAACCCTCGACACCGCAGCAGCTCTTGACGTGCATGCCTCGGCAACTCCAGACGCGCATGCCTCGACGTTGCAGTAGCTCCTGACGCGCATTCCTCGGCAACTCCATACACGCACGCCTCTGCAACCCTCGACAACTCTAGATGCGCACGCCTCGGCAACCCTTGACGCCTCAGCAACCATAGACGCGCATGCCTTGGGAACTCTCGACGCAGCAGCAGTAGCTGACGCGTACGCCTCGGCAACCATGGATGCGTATGTCTCGACAACTCTAGACGTACAGGCCTCGGCAATCTTGGGAGCAGTCGCCACGGTAGCACATGCCTCGGCAATACCCTGGTACACGGATTTAGTTAATTTCCTTGTTTGTGGTATTTTACCTTATGGCCTTACTCACCAAGGAAAGAAGCGGTTCCGCCATGATGCTAAGCATTACTTTTGGGACGAGCCTCTTTTGTTTAAATAATGTGCAGATCAGGTTATACGCTGATGTGTCCCTGAAGAGGAGCAGCAGAATGTACTCCGGCAATGCCATTCTTCACCCTATGGAGAACATTTTAGAGGAACTCGTACCGCGGCCAAAGTTTTGCAATCCGGTTTGTATTGGCCAACACTTTACAAAGATGCCCAAGACTTTTACAAGCAATGTGATCATTGCTAGAGGACGGACAATATCTCTAGACCGTGCAACGATTCTTGCAGAAAAACATATTTACACGATTTGGGATACCGAGAGCAATTATCAGTGATGAAGGCAAGCATTTTGACAACAGACTTATTACCAAGATGTTGCAACGCTTCAGCGTATCACACAAGATTGCCACAGCATATCACCCACAAACCAATGGGCGAGCAGAAATTTCCAACCGAGAATTGAAGGGTATACTCGAGAAATTTGTAAATCCCTCTAGGAAGGATTGGTCATTAAGACTAGATGACGCACTTTTGGCATATCGCACTGCATTCAAAACACCCTTAGGTATGTCCCCCTTCTGACTTGTCTATGGCAAAACATGCCATCTACAGGTGGAAATCGAACACAAGGCATATTGGGCAATCAAGACCGTGAATATGGATTAGGAAAGTGTCAGACAAAAGCATTTGTTGGACCTCAATGAGATAGAAGAATTTTGTGCACTCGCCTACAACAATGCACGGATCTACAAGGAGAAAACAAAGCAATGGCATGACAAGAAACTATTACCGCAACAATTCATGTTAGGGCAACTAGTTCTTTTATTCAATTCTCGGCTAAAACTTTTCCCGAGAAAACTAAAATCAAGATGGTCAGGACCATTCGATGTTGTCAAACCATTCTCCCATGGTGTTGTGATAATCAAGTCCATCACTGACAAACATGAATTCAAAGTTAATGGACAAAGATTAAAGCACTACAATGGTGCCCATATGGAACGTAACAAAGAAGTGGTCACCTTAGGAGATGCATGAGCATTCTCTCCTTTCGATATTTTATTTTATTTTTATTTCTAATTTTAATTTTTTTTAACTAATTAATTTTTATGTATTTTTTTTATTTTCGATTATTATTATTTTTAGGATATATTTATTTTCTTTAAGATTAAAACTACATCTTTCATATTTATCTTTTTAAGTTTAAGAATCCCTTTACACATCTTTATTTATTTTCTTTTATTAGTTTATCTTTAATTTTAATCCTTATTTGATTTGTCTTTGAATTGTAGGAAAAGAGTTCAAGATAAAGAGGAGTTTTGATTCAAGAAGGAAAACATCTTCAACAAGGAAATTAATGGGCTGAATCTAAGGCTTATATAAAGCCTCCAACTTACCCTAAATAAACCCCCTAGCCGTCACCCTTCCCCTAAACCGAAACCCATTTTTTCTTCTTTCCAAAATTAATCCCACCCACCATATTTACTACCTATCTTTTCTATATAACCCATCACCCTTAACTTCCAAGAAACCTATTCCTACTTTTCATCTTGCAACTCTTTAGTTTCTTTTATTTTATTTTCTTTATTTTTACAAAACTCACAACCAAGATCATCCATGGCATCAAAATTAAATTTTTGGTTCATCCAAGTTCCTCCAAAGAACCAAGATACAATAAGTTTGCTACACCTGTGGTTCAAGAAAGATTTCACTCCAAGTTTGAAAGCCGAAAGATTTGCGAAGAACAAGGCTTTGAATACTCCAACTCTCATCAAGATTTCGGCCTTGAACCATTCATCTTCGAGAGGATTGCACATCGAAAGTGTCAAATCTTTTGCCATCAACCGGAACCAGGTAACATCTCATGGGTAAGAGAATTCTATGCTCACTCACCTAACCTGGATAATCCTTATGTTTTTGTTCGTGACAATGCCATACTTATAAGTCCCGAAAGCATCAACACCTTTTACGGACTTTACATTGAGAAGGACGAGCATCAAGCCTTCGTTGACCAAATCAATCCCAAGCAATTCGACAAGGTGCTTCAAGAACTCACTCAACCGGGAACTCATTGGAACGACGGTAAATACAAGGGCACGATAAATCGCCTTCGGCTTAAACCCGAGGCAAAACTATGGAATAAGTTTGTTAAAACTTCTTTAATGCCCACTACACACAATACTACCATTGATATACCACGTCTTTTGCTTATACATTCTATTTTGCATAATCGCATCATTAACATTGGAAAAATTATTTGTGATGAGATTTTTGTATGTAGCTCAAAAGATATGGGTTTTCTTTTCTTCCCTTGCTTAATTTCCAATCTTTGCAAGGAGATGCATGTCCCAAGTGAGTCCACCAATGAAAAGGCCTTACCAAAGTCTGGTTGGAATCGAGCACAAATTCGAAAGCTAATGGGAGAGGCACCGGTAAAATCCTCAATGCCTCCGATTGCTACGACAACTCTTGCCGCCTCGGCAACCCCTAATGCCCAAGCACCTAACGCCCGGGCAACTCGGGCATCAACCCCAAAACAACTTGAAGCACTTTTGCAACCATTGGCGAGCTGCCTTAGGCAAATTGAAGACCGGCAACTAATGTTCATACGGTACATGAAGGATCACAACAATGCCATCACCCAAGTCATCCTGGAAAAGTACCCGGACAGCCGCGTGTCGTTCCCAATCTTTCCGACCGAGATCCTTGCCACGGCAACCGCAATAGATGAAACCACCGCAACCTACACCGCGCCTGCCCAAGCAGATGCCACGGCAACCAACCCTGAAGATGCCATGACAACCAAAACTGAAGATGTCCCGGCAACCATTGCAAAAGACAAAGGTAAAACACCTATGCCCGAATCAACTCGTACGGAATCATTGTCTGATTTTTCAGATTTAGACGAGTCCTCCATTGCACCAACAAAGACCACACCAATTGAATCCTCCAAGCGAAAAACCAATGAAATTGATGAAGAGGACGATGAGGACAACCCCGTACGAGGATCGATTCCACCATCGGCAACAAGGAAACAACCATCGCGTTCAAACAAGAGAATCAAGACACCGACCAAAAGGAAACTAATCATCCACGACGACAAACTCTCGGAGTAAGTCCTCGTTTGCATTTTACTTTTCTTTATTTTTATTTCTCTTTAATGCATGCATTGAGGACAATGCCTCACTCGAGTTTGGGGGGATTGTTATTAGTAGTTACCATGTTTAGTTGCATTCATATTAAGTATTGCATTTAGGATACATAAATTGCTTGCATGCCTTTAGTTGGAACAAGAATTGCCTAGATTTGATGAATATCCGACGATGACTTTGCCAATGCACTTAATTGATAGAATTTTTATTCTAGGATAACCATGGAAACACTTAGAATTTTACTATGATGCTAAATTTGATGAAACACTATTGTGGTTTGATTGCTTTAAGGAATTCTAGTGAACTTAGGTTGATAGTTAAAAAATTGGGGGATTAGAATAAAAATTGGATAAATGCTAGAGGTGCCCGAAATTGGCTCTAGCATGTGCTAAAAAAAATTTGATCGCTAGAGGTGCCCGAAACTGGCTCTAGTATGTGCTAAAGATTGATCACTAGAGGTGCCCGAAACCGGCTCTAGTCGAATAAATTAATTAACTTAAGAAAACTAAAAACAAAACACTAGAGGTGCCCGAAACTGGCTCTAGGTAAAACATGTTAAAAGAACCCAATGAAGTAATTTGGAAATCTCTTGTTTGCATAGAATCCGAAAAATCAACTTGCACACAACTCCGCACTCACTTACAAGCATTATAGTTTGATTCCGAGTAACTCCTAATTTTTCCAAAAAATGAAAAGCCAATCATACTTTGTGCCCCGGTTCTGAGAATTGAAATCAAGTTCAAAGCTGAGCTTGTGAAAATTGAAGTCTTGGCGGGTAATTATTAGTTTGCATTGCTTGAGGACAAGCAATAGTTCGAGTTTGGGGGTGTGATAAGTGTTCAAAAGTACTATTTTTCTTACCCCTTTTACTCATATTATTGTTAGACTTAGGCTCATATTAGTTGCATAATTAGCCATTCATGCATTAATCCATGTTTCCTTCCATCGTTGAGCTTGATTGCATAATTTGGTAGTTTTTGTGGGAAAAGATGTTGCTTTGGTGTGTTTTGTGTGTATGTGCAGAATCACTTGCCAAAGCAAGGCTAGAGATAGTTGCCAGGGCAATGCATGAATAAGATGCCGAGCTAGTTGCCAGGGCAATGCATGAAGGAGATGCTGAGCTATTTTCCAGGGAAATGCATGAAAGAGATACCGAGCCAGTTGCCAGGACAATTGTCGACAAAGAATAAGGTGATATGGTAGTCGAAATTGATGACTAGACAAGCCCAAGATGATGTGGAGCAAAGCTAAATCCCAAAGGAGTTTGATTTCCGTGAAGAGGTTAAAGAAGAATTAAATCCCAAGAAGATAAGAGAAGTTCTAAAAGGAATATAAATATAATAAAGAATTATATTCTTTAAAGATAATTTAATTCCAACTTAACTTCCTCCTCAAAGAAGGACTTTGACCTAGCCCTATAAATTAGAGGCCATGCCGTCAACTCCAAAAGGGGAGAGAGTAGAGAGAATTTTTGACAAGCTTCAAGGGGGAGATCTCGACAAGAAGGCTTCATCCATTCTTCATCTTTTTCTTTTTTGTTCAATTAGGTTCATGCTAGGAATTCTTTATCTTGTGTTTCTTTGGAACCTAGCCATGAACTAAATCTATTTGGCTAAGGTTATTGTGTCTTGTGGTTGTGAGAAACAATTGGATTTTGTTTAGGTAATAAGAGTTTGCACTTTTCTATCCAAGGTTTATTCATTCTTGGTTCTTATTCTTGTTTGTGAGTGAATTGGGAGAGGATCTCGTAACTTTATCTATTTATCTAATATCGGGAGAGTTAGATTCAAGAAACGAATGAATATTATCTTTATTCAATCTATTGATGGTGAAGATTAATTCAACTTAGGAATAAGTTAAGGATTTCAACGGCTAAGAAGAGCGCAAGATTGGTTGTTGTTCACCCTTGATTCACATAGGGATGTATTATCAAGGCATGCACAAGTAGCTAGAGTTTCAACTTAGGGATAAGAAGAAACCATTGAAGAGCGCTCTGCCGAACCTTGAAGGTTGCTGCCCAGACGCCCAAGTAGTTGCCCAGCTAGTCGACCAGGCAACCATCGATTAGTTGCCAAGGCAACCTCGTTGTACAAGTTGCCACGAAACTAAATTGCCCTTGCACTCTTTTACCAAGACGATCCAATCAGCTATCACACCTCAACTCACGATAACCTGGCCTATTCTCTCTCACTTGATTTCATCTATTCTTTTACTTTATTGCTTTCTAGATTATTTATTAGTTAAATCTCCTACAATCTTCTACTCGTGTTTTCTTTTACTTTTTATAGTGCAAGAGATTAGATTCTTGAAGTGGCACCAATCCCTGTGGAGACGATATCTTTTATACTAAAACTTACGACGTGTACACTTGCACAATTGCAGAGCACTTATTACGCGCAACAGGCAGGCATTGAAGCAAATGGCACCCAAATTAGTGGGAGCCAAAGGCATGGCCCGAGCACGGCTTGCCAAGGGCTGAGAGCCCCAGCTGGTTCGATCCAACATTTGATCAGGGTTTTTTTATGGTCTGATCAAGCTAATTTTTGGGGTACGATGAGATGGCACAAAGATCTTGTTGGGGTCGATTAAAATTTTTCATCCGAGTTTCTAGGGGGTAAAATCCGATCCTTATCTTTGTATTTATTTTAATATTGGTTTAGAAGTTGGGTGATATATAGTTTTGTATTTACTTAATATTAGTATGTTTTTATATTTTTTGTATGTTGTATTAGATTTAATACATAGTTTAGATATCATGATATATTAATGTATATGTTTAATTCTCGTTTGGTTTTGTTGTTCATGTTTAATATACGTATTTTTTCCATGTTAATGTTTTTATTAATGTTTATGTATGATTTATCATGTTTATTAAGTTGCATATCGGTATATAAATTATCAATACAGTGCTCCTTTTTTCGACGGTAAACTTGGCTACCAGTCTAATCGGAGATGGTAGTTTTCGTTTATCTCTCGAACACTGGAGCCCTTAAAATTCACTAGCACATATAACTGAATTTTAATTTAATCGTCACTTTAACCCGTAAAATTTGATATTAATAAAGCGGTAATTATTTGGTACCAATTTTGGGTGGTCTGGGGGTACTAATCCATCCTCATCCGTAACCAACTCCCGAACCCAAGTCTTTATGAAAAGGAATATCTATTTTTTTGTTTTAATGGTGTCCAGTCTACCAAAGTAGCTGGTGGCGACTCCATATTTTTTAAAATGAGTTTTTTTCTAAAATTTCACTTTTAAATAATTTTCAAATAAAACGGGACCCCCTTTAATATAATTTATTATTTTCGTAGTGGCACCAGAAAATAGTCGCTTCAGCATGCCGACTCGCTGGGGACTGGTTTTTTTTAAAACAAAAAAGGAGTTAAGCCAAAAAATTTATCGCTTTACTAATATCAGAAGTTGCGGGTTAAAGCGACGACTAAACTAATATTTGTTTATAAATGCAAATTTATTTTAACGCATTTAAAATTGGACCCTCATATGGGCCTAGCAAGTACCTTCGGGGCTCTATTACTCTATGTTTTCGTGGGAATATCGTTTTCTTGTATAGCCATAGAGGAATGGGCCCCCTGAATTGAACTCGGTTGAGAGGAGTCTATAATGGGTGATGACTGGGGGCCTTGCTACCCTTAGTAGGGGACAACGAAGACAGTTCGGATACCCTTTTAGTACCAAACCTGCATATAGCGAATATAAGAGCCCACCCCTCTAGAACCATGCGGACAACCTAGAATATTAGATGACGTATGATTAGGCTTATTTCATGCTTCGAATTTCTCTTGCTTTCTCGCATTTATTTATTGCTTATTAATTTCATTCAATTTACTAACCCTTTTTTTGTTTTTTCTTCTGCATATCTTTTTGCATTCATATGAGATGATATAAAGGGTTAATTATCAAAATTGATCACTCAATTAGAAAGCTTTCACCATGAATGGAAGGTGTCTCAAGGCAGAAGATGAAAATATGAAGGTTCAACATCGGTACCAAAAATGCCAGAGCAGTGAAGATGTCAACAATATATATATATATATATATATATATATATATATATATATATATATATATATATATATATATATATATATATATATATTCTCATCCCGGTAGTCTCAAAGTGAGATACCATTTTTCTTAAAACGCAGAGTTCTTAGCTTTTGATCCTTTCATAAGGATATGTTTTCCATAAAACAGGTTTTAACTCGATCCTTTTATAAGGATGTGTTTAAAAAAAATTCCATAAGGATATTTCTATCAATCCCTTAATTTAATCCTTTTATAAGAGTATTTAAAAAATCGATTTCTTAACTTAAACCATTCCCTAAGGATTTTTTCTCCTTAAAGTCAACTATTAATTTAATTAATCCGAAGATAGAAGAGGGACCAAAAGTCTTTCGCCCGCTTAAAGCGATCGAGGAATTAGGAGTTAAAGTTGAAGCTTATCTCTAGAAGAACATGTTTTATCTTTTGTATCGAGAACCTTTTTATATTCGATGAAAGTTATTCGAGAGTGATCACCTATGGAATTGACACATTTACTTGCATTCATTCTTGCATTAACTTTATATCATTTTAAAGGTATTGATTCACAAGTGGTCGCCCAAAATTAGAAATCGTTCATAATGGGGAAAAGGTTTTTTAATCAGATAGGAAAGGATACGAGTCTGGGGTTTGGTCCTAAAGATAGAACTAAGACAATATGAGGGAGCTCATCTAAAGAATTTAGGTCAAGCATGGTAGACGATACCAGTGTTAGTGACGAGCGAAGTGAAGCACAAGAGTTGAAGAAGCAGATGGCCAAAATGATGAGTTTGATGACTGCTATGACGAAAGGTAAGCGATCTGTTGAACCGAGAGAATAATTAACCAAGAATCGAAACCTAGGGCTCAGTGGCCAGAATCCTACCCCTAAGCCAGTCAACACTAGAAAATACGATAGTTTGAACCCTTTTGTGATTCGCATTAGCAAAACAGTAGGAGCTACATTCGAGTCAAGCTCTCAAAAAGTAGAGGTAGATCCAGAAGAAACCTGGAAAGCAAGTGATATGAAGAAGCACGTCCCGATTCCTATGAGGTACGCCAAGTTACTCTCGATGCTCGTTGAAAAGAACCTCATTATCCCAGTTCAGACTGCACTAAAGGAACCACCTTACCCAAAAGGTTATAATAGTCGTGCCAGTTGCAGTTATCATTTAGGGAGTTTGGTTCACACTACCGGGAATTGTAGGACATTAAACAGTAGACTTGAAGACCTCATCAAGATGATTGTATTGGGTTTCAAAAATAGAAAGCCCAAATTCCGCAGTGAACCAGTAATCACCCAAGGAACAAGGTCGAAGAAAAGCTAGTACTCAGGATAAGGTGAATCCCGATGCTTGTGTCCCAACTAATAACCAAAAGAAAAAAGCTAAATCCTATGTAACATCAATACTCATTGCGAGTATCATCCCAAAATTTAGGGGCACAATATCAAGAATTGTATCGCCTTCAAACGACGAGTTCAAACTCTTTAGAAATTTAAGAAATATGAATTCAGAACAAGGGTTATCCTAGTATATTAGCAAACTGCTTGGCGGAATTTGAGCTTAGGAGAAGAATATATGATGTGATGAAACGTTTTGGTCTCAATGAAAGTTGTTCTATGGGGATCACTTTTGGAATCAATAACTCATTGCATTCATATTTACATTTAATTTCAAATCATATGTGTTGATTCGAGAATTATTCCATATTAGGAGATCTTTATAATGTGAGAGATGTTTTGAGTTTGATAATGCTACAATCTAGGATGATCCGAGCAGAAGCAAATAGAGAGAAGACAGAGTTGGATCACCAAGTACGCGCTTTATTCTAGGAAATCAAGATACTAGGAAGAATGACTATTATCAATCTTTTGTAAATAGACATTTTCTCTTGATAAAAGTCTTCATAAAAGATTATTTGTGAATCAACACTTCATTTACATTCGTCCTTATATTTTTTATTGTTTGCAGCATTCGACATGCACAAGCATCATAACATCTAGTTTTTGTAAAGTATTTGTAGCAGTTGCATCTTTGTATCGCCTCGAAAACATGCATATGCATCTCATTTGCATAAAATCACTTACGAAAAATTCTTTCACAAATTTTAAGGAAAGGTAAATCCTTTCATAAGGACATTTTTCAAGAATGAACTTTTATATCCTTTCAACTAAATCTCTAAATCTAGTCCTTTCATAAGGGCAATTTTAAAAAATGAACATTTTAATTTGTTTCAACAAGATTTTTTAGATCTAGTCCATTCACAAGGACATTTTGAGCTTTTTTCCATTCTCCCATGAGAATAAATATTTCTTAAGCAAGGTTTTCTCAATCCTTCCACAAATACACTTGTTCAGTCCTTTCATAAGGATACTATTTCAAAAATAATAAAAAGAGCTTCTTCTTCTATTCTTTCACAAGGATATCTTTTAATATGAGCCTTTTAATTTAGTCCTTTCATAAGGACATTTTTCAAAGAAAATATTTCTCAATTCAATCCTTTCATAAGGATATTGTTAAAAAGAAAAAGGAAATGGATTTCTCAATCCTAACCTTTCTTCAGCATGTTTTTCGATATTACCAATTCTTAAGGATGTTTTTTTTAGTTCTTAAAAAGACTTTTCTCAAAATCAACGAGATTTCTCAACTCTATCATTTCTTAAGGATGTTTTCTAAAACCATTTCGTAAGGATGTTTTACTTAGTTCTTAAGAAGATATTTCTCAAAACAAAAAGAATTTTTCAATTCTTATAGGTTGTTTTCCTCTAAACAAAAAAGAATTTCTCAATTCTTTAAAAAAATTCCCCTTTTTCTAAAAAACAAATAATAATTTCTCAATTCTATCATTCCTTAAGGATTATTTTCTTTCAAAAACAAAAAAATTTCAATCCTCTTATTTCTTAACGATTGTTTTTTATCTTAAAAAATTCTTAAAGATATTTTCTAAAATCAAAAAGATTCCTTAATCCTACCAGTATTAAGGATGTTTTTCGTAGTTTTTAGAATATTTTTTTCTCGATTCTATCCTTTTTTAAGGACTATTTTTTTAAAATAAGAGAATTCCTTAATTCTATTCTTTCTTAAGGATGAAAGAAGAAAAAAAAGAATTTTTTTTAATTATTCTTTCTTGCATATAAAATTTTGCATACACCAATCTATAAAGTTGATTGCTGTTTTTTATGCTCATGAAGCTGGAAAGAGCCCAAGGTGAGAGGGTATTGACGCCTTAGATGCAAGGGAGCTCTGCTTGGTCATTTACCCGCTTTATCATAGGGGCACCGAGTATGCCATCAAGAAGCGTAAGCTGCTAATAAATCAAGAGGCTGATTGGCAATGGAATCCTGACACAAGATTTGTAACGACCCGGATTTTCAAGTCACCGTTGGGCGTTGACCTAGATCTTGGACTGACACGTCGGGTCGAATGTTCAGGTTATGTTGGGCCTTGTCTTTGGGCTTTGTGAGCTTCCATGTGTTGTTGGGCTTAAGTGTTAAGCCTTGGATTGTTGGAATCAATTATATGTGAGGGCATTTGGGTAATTCCCCCTCAAATAAGGGTAAAGGCTGATGCCCCATTAAAGGGGCAGCCATTTTTGTAAGGAAGGTGAAGTCACCCTTGTCCTCTCTCTCTATCTTCTTCTTCTTCTTCAAATTTCCATCCCTAAACCCAAAGTAAATGAGGGAAGCTTGTTGTTTTAGAGTGGGAATCTTAAATTGGTGATCAAGGGAAGTTTAATCAGCATACAAAGATCTATCTTTTAAGATGAATATCCCCAAAATTGGTAGAGGTGGGAGTTAAAGCTTGGAACAAAGAAGATAGGTAGTAAAAGATTAAGGAGAGCTTCGTTCTGAGATTTGCTTGCTTAAGGTCAGTACATTTATGACTCCTACTTTTTATGAGCATCACAAAATGAATGCCTTGCTTGGTTTTATGATTGTGGGTTGCAAAGTTAAGGTTTTAGAAGCTTCAAACCCCCTTTAATGGCAAATCAAGAATCATATGTTGTTAATATGTAAAATTGGTAGAAAACCACCAAATAAACCTTCAATAACATGTAGGAACGTTTTGGGGCTTAAACATTTAGGTTGATGGATGGGATTGTGAATGTAACATCCTGAAAATCAGCCTAGTTATGGGCAAGACTATTATAAACAAGAACAAGACATAGAGATAGGATTTGTGACATTGAGCATCGTCCATGTATACATATTTATTGAGGCCACTATAATCATTGATTGCATTACTTTCATGAAATCTATTATTGTTGTTATCATAGTATTATTGAGTTACTACCTCACTAGGTGAAATATGCCTAATGCATTTGTTGTCATGCATCATTTTAGGTTTAAGGTTTGCGAGGATGTAATTGTGGTTCGAGGTTGCAAGTCACTCTCTGAAGCCTTTGAGTAATGTACCTTTGTCCCTTATAACTCCTAGAAAGGTGGCATGTGGCTTGTATATAGATACGTATATGTACAAATGAGGTATATATAGTGGAATTGTATGGTAATCAAGATAAGTCTTTAAGATGCACAATTATGACACACTGGATTAAGATAAAGAATCTTGTGTTTAGATTTGGTTGATGGGGGCTTGTTTGTATTGATTGGTAATGAAAACATGAAGACTATGTAGAAAGGTTATAAAATGGCTATCTTGATGATTTGATGTTTAACACATGTCACATGATAAAGAGTAAGTCTAAAATGAGGTAATTTATGTGTAAGTATTGCTCACCATGTGGAAAGGGTCAAATTATGAAATTTGGCATGTATGTATTTTGTTAAGATTGATAAAATGGCCCTAATGCACTACTAAAGGAAACTTAGTAAATGGATTCGTATGAATTTGAAATTGGACGTGCATATAGAAATAAGTAAAATTTTGCAAACTCTGGACATGGATAAGGGCTTCAATTTGGATAAAAATTAGAGAAAATATGACATTATAAGTACAGCCATACCGGTACAGGTGATGTCGTACTGGTACAGATAGGCTAATATGGAAAAGTTACTCTATGCGTACCGGTACAAGTGATGTCGTATCGGTACAAGCTTACATGAATTGTATAAGGCTATGGAGCGTACCGATACTGCTATAGTAGTATCGATACGCTAAATCAACACTGTAATTTTACTGTAGCACGGGTACCGATATGGGTTATGGCATACCATACCCATGTCATGTCTCAATTTGGGAATTAGGGATTGTGTACCTGTACGACAATGGACTCGTACTGATACGAGGGCACTGAATTCTCGTACCGATACTGTATGAAAAGTATTGATACAAGATTTAGGTTCGAAAAAAAAATATTGTTAAGGGCCGGTACCAATGCAGGTAAGTTAGTTAACTGGTTTTGTAATCTTGCAAAATGGTCACTAATTCGAATATGGTTTAATTGAAAGTGTTAATGACCTCAAAAACTGGTGAAATTTTATATACAAGGTAATCTAGAATGGAATTCCACATTGGTAAGTTTAATTTACCGACAAGTTCTTAAAATTTGAAAGATTTACAATTTAGTCCCTAAACTTGTATAAGTTGTTAATTGGCCCCTAACCAAGATTTGAATGAGTTGCATTGATTATAGTTAAGTATTGCTTCGATTGAATGTCATTAATTCACTGTTTATAATCTAAGACATCAATTTAGGAACACCGATCACCGTATTGTTCACCGATAATGCTTTTCGTCCTAGAATCCCACCAGACCGGGAAGGAAATATGACATTTATGGTATTAGAGCTAGAGTTTAGTCTATTCTGGACTAAAACGAAGTTCTTTGCATTGATATTGTTTGACTACATTCTGCATATGCCACCTAGGAGTTATATTATTGTGTGTTATATTGTGACTTGCAGCTGACACGATCGTCATATTGCTGATAACTATAAGAGTACCGGGTAAGAATTTAATGTTTATGTCTTTGATTATTAAGAAAGTTATCGGAGGATAGCTAAGGTGATAAAATGATTCATAGTTACCACGAATTAAGATAAGTTCTTCCTACCTTGAGTTTGATAGATGAGTTATTTCCGTAACAAGATCTATGTTCTAGTAGTCTTGTAAATGATCAGTTTAAAATCATTAACATTGTTTAATGGTATAGACTTTGTGA
This sequence comes from Hibiscus mutabilis, assembly GCA_019671005.1. Taxonomy (NCBI): domain Eukaryota; kingdom Viridiplantae; phylum Streptophyta; class Magnoliopsida; order Malvales; family Malvaceae; genus Hibiscus; species Hibiscus mutabilis. The sequence goes on along the minus strand of CM033722.1, from coordinate 15,449,378 downwards.
ACTCCTTAGTCAACAAGTTAGGATATGTTATAGCTTTGAACTCTGATAGAGCTCAAAAGATATGTGTAATGGTTCTTAAGATAAGATAAGTTTAGTAAAAACCTTCCGAAGATAAAGCTTATGAAAAACATGAAATTGGATATATGACTTAGAAATAAGTTAAAGAAAGCTAAAGTTTAGGTTAATCTTTGAACCTATAGACTTCGATATGTGTACCTTCTAATAATGAATTGTGTTTTCATGGAAACAAGGATTGCCTTGAAGAATATTTTAATTTCGAATCTAAATAAGCCTTCATTCTTATTGCTTATGCTCAAAGGGAAAATTTGAGGACGAATTTTCTTAGAGGAGGAGAATTGTAACATCCCGAAAATTGGCCTAGTCAAGATTTGGTTTTTAGTAACTAAAAAATTTGTTTTCGATCAAGTAAGAAAGATATTAAAATGAGATTAAAAAATTAGAATTGAGTAAATACTGGATCATTGTAAAATATTAAGACTAAATCGTAAAGATTGGAAATATGTAGCTATTGGCTAAAATCTAGAAATAAAGCATAGAGTGATATCGATACAAGTCATGGCTAAATTTAAGGATTAGGTGTGTAATTAGACCACCTAGTGACTAAATTGAAAACAATGAAAGTAGGATTAGTGACTAAATTGGAAAGATTCAAAGTTAAGGTGCCTTAGTATAAAGTTAAGAAATGCAATGACCTAAGGTATAATTTGACCTTGACTTTTCTTCATAGGAAGGAAAGTTTCTTGAAGGATTAAAAGCTTAATTTTCCCATTAACCTAAGAGTGCATGTGTGGCAATTGGTAGCATAATTGTAAGAAAAGTTGAAAAAAGAGCAAATGATGATGTCTAGGATATTTTGTAAATTGGATAATTAGAGAAAAGCTATAATATATCTCACCGGAGCAAAAGCAAAAGAATTGAATTGCCATTCCATCTTCATCTTCTTCCTTGATTTGAATAACCAAGTACCTCCCCATGTATAAGCACACGCCTCCATTGATTGAGTTTTAAAAGCTTGGAATTTCCATTTAATTCTTACTCCTTTTTCACTCTAATCTTGTTCAAGGTAAGACCATGGTGCAAAAGATCACCTTCATATTTAAGAAACATGGAAAATTTGTATATCGATTCTATATGATCAATATGGAAAATTATTGAAATCATGTCATTGTCCTTGTCTTGTAAATAAGGTAAAAGTGGAAACCCATCCATCGTCTCAAGAAAGCCCAAGTCAAGGAATAGAGGAATCACATAGGGGGTTATCTATAGCTTTGGAAAGTTGGTGAGTGTAGTTATAGTTTGGATGGCTAGGTGTCATCCTTGTTGTGTTATTATCTCAACTTCTTATATGATTGTTGTTGAACTGTTCATTGGCTCCTATAGAGAAGTTGGTGGCAATGCTCATGTCATTGGAAAGCCTTGGTAAGTTTGATTATGTTGCCTTACATCATGTTGCATTGATAAGATCATTGTGTTAGTAAGTTCATTGCATCGGCAAGTTCATAGCATTGGCCAAAGCATTGCATCGATGGAAAACATGAAAATGATAAGATTACCGTATTGATAAAAATATTGTATTGGCAAGGCTATTGTATTGACGAAACTATTGTATCGACAAGAATTATTAGAGATAAGGCTCAACTATCGAATAAGAATAACTCATGATTGTTAAATCCTAAGACATGTAAGTTGCCTTGCAATGGAAGCCCTTGGACACTTTGGCATGTTACATGGCATATTTGGATTACGGGATATGAGCCACGGCTCAAGGGTAATGACCCTATATTAGCGAAGTTGGCAGTTCGGTTGGAGGATGTGTAAGAGAAGGGGGAAGCATTGATTCTTTGGTTATTGACACAAGCCATTGCTTTGATTACCATACAATTCCACTACATATATCTCATGTTTACACATACGCATCTATATACAAGCCACAACCACCTTTCTAGGAGTTATAAGGGATAAAGGTACATTACTCAAAGGCTTTGGAGAGTGACTTGTAATCTCAAACCACGATTACGTCCTCGAAAGCCTTAAACCTGAAATGATGAATGACAACGAATGCATTAGGCATATTTTGCCTAGTGAGGTAGTAACTCAATAATACTATGATAACAACAATAATAGATTTCATGAAAGCAATTCAATCAATGATTATAGTGGCCTCAATAAATGTGTAAACATGGATGATGCTCAATGTCACAAATCATGTTTCCATGTCTTGTTCCTCAGGAGGAGGTAAAAGTGCTAGAAGAGACAGAAAAAGTGGAAAAGTTTGATGGAGAGATGGTGAACGAAGTTGGGCATTTCACCAGAAGCGAGAGATGTTATTCTTCGAAAGTTTCTAAAGATCTGGAGAAAGAGAAAGCAAAGGCTTCAGTGGTAGAAGAGAGAATATTTGGAGAAGAACCATCCCCGAAAATAAATGAGCCCGTTACTGAGGAACTAACCCAAGAGTTCTTGAAATTTCTGAAACATGGTGAGTATAGCATTGTTGAGCAGTTAAAGAGACAGCAAACTAGGATTTCCATCCTTGAGCTATTGTTGAGCTCGGAAGGGCACCACAATGCTTTGATTAAGGTGCTTAATCAGACTTTTTTCCGAATGACATATCGGTACACAAGCTAGATAGGATTGTGAATCATATAGCTGCTGATAACTACATTACCTTTAGTGATGATGAGATCTCGAAAGGAGGGATGGGATCTATAAAGGCCCTGAATATTACAACTCATTGTAAGGGGCATATTCTTCCCGGAGTGTTGGTTGATAATGGGTCAGCCCTGAATGTTTTACCTATGTCAACTTTGCAAAGGTTACGAATTAATGATTCCCATATGAATACCTATAAGAATACATTAAGGGCTTTTGATAGAACAACTCGAGAAGTCCTGGGAAAGATCAAGGTGCCACTGTTAATTGGGCTCGTGCTCTACAATGTTGATTTTGTCGTCATGGATATAAAGCCAACCTATAATTGCTTGTTGTAAAGGCCTTGGATCCATTCAGCTGGCGCGGTATGATTATCCTTGCACCAAAAGTTGAAGTTCGTGATTGAAGGAAAACTAGTGAGTATTGGAGCCGAGGAGGACATTATTGCCTCTGTGTCAACTGAAGCTCCGTTTATTGAAACTGATGGAAGTGCTCTAGAGTGTTCGTTTTGAGCCTTTGAATTCATAAATGTGACCTTTGTTGATGAAGGAAAGCTGATGCCCTACCCAAGGCTATCAAATTGCTCCAAGATGACGGTTTGTGAAACACTTGGCCGAGGGGCAAGGAGTGAAAAAGGACTTGGAAAGGATTTACAGGGATTTCTGCATCTTAATCTTGTTTTGATGAAGAATGATCGCTTTGGGCTTGGTTTTAAGCCTAATCTTCAGCAAAAAAGCAAGATCTAAAAAAGAATGAGGACCGAAGAAGGGCCTGCTTTTTGGGGACTGAAGTAACTTGGGAGCCTATGATATTTCCAGACCTGACAAGCACCTTCAAGTCACGTGGGTTCATCAACGTAGAAAATCAATTGGAGAAAGACAACCAAGAGACACTGAGGCTCCATGAAGAGGAGATCTTTGGTGAAAACGTGGGAAAGCTGTGTATCAAAGGTGTATTTGAAGGATCCCAGCCTAGCATATTTCTAGAGGGAATACGTCCATGCTTTCCTGGTGAAACCTTGAACAACTGGACCTCCAAATATCTTCCTCTAGTCTTTAAGAATAAAATAGAGTAGATGTCAAGAACCACCTCATACTTTTGCCCCCGAGTATGAGGGATTATCTGTAAAGGGCTATTATGCAAGTTTACTTTCAATAAAAAAGCTTTCATTGTGATTCTCAAATAGCAAACATGTTTCTTTTTTTTCGTATCTTTTCTAAATACATATTTTTTCTTGCAGGTCTTCAACTATTAATTGTATGAATGATTCTGAACCCGATCCCAAGCTAGATTTTGAGCTGTCAGGGTGTTCAATGGAAGTTAATGAGGACTAGAACTTTAATTAATTAGAAAGATTAATTAATTAGGAATATGATTAATTTAAGGGCTTTAAATATATGGAACGTGTTCAACCAATTGACATTTTCTCATAAAAGTCATTAAATTAATTAATATTCGTAGTTTTAAATAACTAACTAATTAGAGCCTTTTTAGGAATAGTACTTAAAATTGACAAGACAATAAAATATCATTCAATAAAAACCTTTTATGCTGGAAATTTATTTTTAAATATGAATAGGGGTGCCACCTAACGGGGTGCATTTAATCTCATATTTGAACAAAATAAATTTTTTTATAAAAGGATATCTGCATTCGAAATTTAAATTCAATTAATAATTATAGGATAAATTAAATTCAAATAATTATTCAAAATGCCACGTAAAATTAAAGGTATTGATAACGGGCGTTTGTAGGGGTGCTAACCCTTCCCTGCATGTAACCGACTCTCGAACCCAATTTTTAAGATAGAATCTCTGGTTTGTTTTTTCGGTGTCCGATCTAACTCGAAGTGATCGGTGGCGACTCCAAATGTTTTTTAAGGATAAATAAAGGAAAATCAAATTATATACGAAAACCCTAAATTTTCAAGATTAAATTAAAAATTGCCAAAAAACCCTAATTTTCCAAAAGATTGATCGTTAGGCTATTTTTGCACACCCGATTTCAAAAATGGTCACGACAGTCGTCGGGTTAATAGACCATATCCAGATCACCATAGCCACATATACGTCCTAGACATACTTGGATCACAAAAGCCACAAGCAGTCTTTACCTGAGGTCACTCAGCCAATCAAGTTACTCGAGTTCACATAGCCCATCGAGTTATGTTTCCTTATCCTAATCACATAGCCCAAGGATAGGTTTCTAATTGCATCCAGATTACATAGCCCATAGATACGTCAGATGTACTCGATCACACAGCTCGCAGTACACATCCTCTTAAATAAGTGACCTTGCACTGACTCCAGGACATCCAGATACCTGACTTATACACATAAGATAGAGTATGCTCCCCGAGCATCCATAATCCCCACCAAGGGATAAGAGGCATCAAGTCAACAATTACCAATGCCCCAAGGCATATTTTATTTGTTACATTATTTAATATTTATGCTTAAAGTTCATACACAACATTCTCGTTAGATCGTCTCAATATTTCCAGCAACTAGACTATAGGGGCGTCCCTTCAGCAAAACAAGGACCCCGATCTCCACACAACATCAACAAATCCACCATAGATCTTTATGGGTTATCAATATACGAAATCCGCTCACAATTACCAAGCCATTAGCCATTATTCTATATGTGGGTTATAAACCTTGATTTCTTAGTTTTAGAATTTGTTTTAAACCTTTAAGGACCCATTGGACCCTTTACCACAAATTATAGAACCCTCGAACGTAACCTCAAATTTCTTGGACAGATTGCCCAGCGAGTACCGATACACCTACATGGGTATTGGTACAACCCTCTAGGTATCGGTACTCCTCCCGGAGTATCGATACTCATATTAGGTTTGAAAATTTTGTGCCTCAAGTCGTACCGATATTCTTACCCCCGTATTGGTACTGAGCATTGATACGTGAACCACCATGTACCGATTCCTACCCGTACCGGTACTCCCACTTTACATATCAGTACGCAAAAGCCTTTCTCAGGCAATGGAACAGTGGTATCGATATGCCCCCTAGCGTATTAGTATGCCAAAACTCTACTGGAATTCCTAATAAATAATGGGTACCTATACTCGAGAACCCGTACCGGTATGTCCTTCATAGCTCGACTTCTTCTCATATAAGGACGTACCGATACAGGCCATCCCGTACCGGTACACGAACACAGATTTCAAAACTTGGAGCTCAGGACTTCACAATCCCAGCCATTAACCTAAATGGTTAAGCCCCAAAACGTTCTTTTATGTTATTGAAGGTTTATTAGGTGGTTTGCTACCAATTTTACACATTAACAACATATGATTCATGATTTGCCATTAAAAGGGGTTTGAAGCTTCTAAAACCTTACTTTGCAACCCACAATCATAAAACCAAGCAAGACATTCATTTTGTGATGCTCATAAAAAGTAGGAGTCAGAAATGTACTGACCTTAAGCAAGCAAATCCCGAAACGAAGATCTCCTCAAGCTTTTACCACCTCTGTAACGCCCCGGTTTTGGGCCTAGCGATTTTGGGGATGGTTAGACGGTCTAGTGGACCGGGTAAGAGATTCGAGTCGAATTCGAGAGCAGATATTTTTTTGAAAGATAAAATTATAAAAAATGCTTAAAAATCATATTTTATTATATTAAAAATATTGGTGAAAGTAATTTTGTAAAACGAGCTTTGGAAGGGTGACATTTTGGCTAGTGACTAAAATGCAATTTTTGAAAACTGTTTAAAAGGTGTCTATTTTGTAAAGAGTCAAAACTTAGAATATTTAAGGAGCTATTTTACCATTTGGTCTAATTTGAGTATTCCCTTAATTAGGATTATTTTAAAATGGTTTTAATTAAAAGAATTAAAAAGGATTTTGTTAAAAAGGTAGTTATTTTTCTAAAACACATTTTGACGTAACTTTTCTTTTCTCACGGTTTCTCTCAAAACACTCTCAGCCAAAAACTCTTTTTCCATCAGAGATTTAAGGTAATGATCTTAATTTCTTAACTTCTTGATTTGCTAAATGATTTCTTAAATTGTTTTCCACAAATCTTATTGAATTTCTTTGCTTTTCAAGAGGAGAAACCATCCAATTAAGGGAAAACTCATTCATTGGGGGTAAGTTTCGTTCTTCTCCTCTAATGAAAGGTTCTTTACTGAAATTCCCAAGTTCTTGGCTCTTTACATATGATTTTCAATAGGATTTGAGTAATTAATTATGGATTTTAGCTTTGTTGAGGTTTTATTGAAGAATCTTGTGATTTTCGATTTGGATCTTTTTTTCCAGTGTTGTAGATTGATTTTAATATTATTTTGGATTTATTATAATATGGATAAGTTGTTTTTAATAATGAAATCCTGAAATTTGTTGAATCACTAATTGTTAGGTTGTTAGTTAAGAGTTTTTGGGATGTTTAAGGTGTTTAATCATTGCTGGAAGCAAAATGATGTTGGGAATGAGTTTTTTAGATATTAATGGATGAGGTTTGATGTTTCAAATCGTTATAATGTGGCTGGGTTAAGATTGAATAGTATTTAAGGTTGATTTCGGTAAGTTTCTGATGAGTTTTGAGTGGGCATCTTGAGAGCTACGGGATTTTGAGTTGTAACAGAGTATTGGATGCATTTTAATGCATGTTTCCTCTGGTTTTATGTGGCCGAAACAGGGGATGATTAAGGCGTAGCATCTTGAGGTGGTCCTAGACTTGTCGGGAGCTTGTTTCGCAGTAGCAAACAAGGCGAAGTGAAATTGGTGAGTGGAAACGGTCTTAAAAGTCTTTCAAGGTTTGAAAGTGGTTTCAGAAGTTTAGGATAAGTTTGAAACACTTACCTAAGCTCAAAAGTAAGTTTCCCTCTTTTGCTCTTCAATATCAGTTCGGATATGAGCATGTGTGGTTCATGTTTTAGTCGTAAACATGGTTTGCTTTACCTATTGTTAATGCATGATTTTAAAGTACATACGCAATGTCTTAGGGGTATATTTAATGCTAGTGAGCATTGGCTTTTTTATTTCGGTCGGCAATGTGATATTGCTATGGCAAAGTGATTTGCATATGTGGGGATTTTGTGTAATGCATTGTAAAATAGTGAGTAAATGGTTTTGCAAATGGTATATTGGCTATGTGACAAGGTGAGAAAACATTCGGATATAGTTGGCATGCCATAGAATAAAGTGCAGTATAATATGTTTAAAAATTGATCGTGGTTAAGAGTCCTTGAGGTATAGTGGTCGGCTACCCGGACTATGTTGTTATCACTTGGGTTGAGCGGTTGGTTCCCCTTGCTAATGTAAAACTTACGGTCGGAAAGGTTGTAAAGTCATGCGGTCGGCATAGGGTTGTCTTGATGATGGTTGGTCATTAAGGGAGATCTGTGTGTCTGATGTGTAAAGTTAACGGTCGGTTAACTAAAGGTTAGTTGTCGGCTAATCAAGGATAGTGGTCGACTATCCGAGGTCACTATAATTGCCAATATATGAGAATTCTAATGTTGAACCTATTTTATAATGTTTTGGGATTTAAGCATGGTTTGTATTTGATGCTTTGAGATTAAGCATGTGGAATTTATATATATAACGTTTTGCATGTTGTTGATATGCATGTTTTGATTTGAAGCTATTAGAACTTGCTTAGGTCGTAAGCATGGTTTAAATCAAGAGTTAGTTTTCAAGGGTTTTTAATGCATCGTCTTTAAGAGCTTCCTCACTAAGCAAGTGTGCTTACCCTCTCTTTTCTCTAATGATGCAGAGCATTAAAGCTTGGAGGCAGAAAAGACAAGGATTAAGTGATCCAAAGACAAGACTTTTGAGTATGGACTCGGTTTTAGTTTCCGGTTAATAAGGTAATGTGTTCGCCAAGGATTTTGGGAATTGTAATTCTATTTCTCCCTAGTTATAAGCATGTGTAATGCTGTGATTTCGAGGCTTGATTGATATTGCTAAGTTCGTTGTGTGTTGTTACCTATGATTGATGTTGTGAGGTCTTCTAGGTATGCATCTAGATGGTCTTGCTTTGATGGTATGCTTTGATATGCTAATCATGTTGAGTGTGGTATTGATATGTTGTTGGTATGGTGTTCTTGCTGTTAATTGCTTATTTGGACATTTTGGTATTGTAATCACTCATTTTTATCCGGTATATAAGTATTGTGTTAGTTTAATAATTATTGTATGTATGCATATTATATGTGATTAAAGTGTGTGAGAAAGAGGTGTGATGCATGTAAGTGCATGCATATTATACATATTATGTATGTGTTAACATTTATTTGTGTCATACGTGTTTATGCTTTATGTATACATTGTTTGTATGTGTACATTACGTGTATGATTATATGCATGTATGTTAGTATGTTACATTAATTAATGTTTGCATGTATATTCGTATGTTACACTTATATGAGTGTGCACGTGTACTTATGTATGTAATATCGTATTATTATTATTATTATTATTATTATTATTATTATTATTGGACTAATGTAAATAAAATCCAAAACAGAAAACCCAAATATTATAATAACACTCCAAGTCCACATAATATTACAAAAACCCAAAAAATATATATATAATATAATTTACAAGGCCCATTTTCGGCCAGCCCAATCCCATCTAACTAACCCTAAAACCCTATATGATATCTAATATTATCTTTTTCCTTGCAGCAGCTGAGGGGGGGCCATTGGATCAAATCCAGATCCAACGGCCACGATCAACCAGAGATGAGCCATCCAGCGCGCGTGAAGCATACCTCCGGGCCGTTCGACTTCACGCGCGAGACCGTTCGATCTTCTCTGCCACGTGTTATCATCTCCAGCAACCACCATGCACTTCAGAAATGATCGTGACCGTTCATGCCCCAAGTGTTCCTAACCGTTAAATTAAATCTGATCCAACGGCCCAAAGCAGATCTGGCCGAGATAACTTCTTATCTTATCTGCCACGTGGCCGCATCACCGGCCCTCACCAAACCGGACATGCAAGAAACAAATAAACAAGTCAGATCAAGCATGGGTTCTGAGATTTCATATCCAATCAATTGTTTGTCAACAGTAAACACTAGATCTACTTTTACTATCATTGGCATGTTGTAAAAGGGGGGGATCGATGGTAAAGAAAAAAGAAGATCCAGAGGAGGAAGGGGGTCGATTTTGAAAAAAAGAAAAAGAAATTTGGGGGGGGGGCTCTTCAGAACGAAGAGAGGGAATAAGGGAAAAATAGTTGTAAAGGGCTCTGTTCGAAAAATTTGTAAAAGGATTTCGGGAATCAAAATCAAACAAAAATTCAGAAGAAGGTTTCAAACTCTCTTCTATTCTATTTTCTTCCTTACTTTGAATCTCACAACCAAATCGGTTTTTTCAGTTTTAAAACCAAAATCCTTGTTCTTGTTTCAAATTTCATTTCGAATCAGACAAGAACAAAAGGGAAATTCGAACCCTACCGGTTGTCCTAAGTTGCTGTCGTCATTCCCTCTTCGCCGGGATGTTAAACCGCCGGTGAACGACACTGGAGACGAAGGGGTGAGCGGCGCTGTCGAGTTTGTTGAGAGAAAAAAGAGGAAGACTGAGTTTTAGGTTTAGGTTTAATCTCTTTTTCTACCGGTTATAAAACAAATAATAACCCTTTGGTGTTTAAATGGTCTAATTACATGAGAGATCCTCTTACCCTTTCCTGTTTTTATTTTGGGTCATGGGATAATTGCATTTTCAATCCCTGTTCTCTGTTACCGCATACTTTTGCATCCCTTTTTATTTCAAATCAGCATCTCCATTTCACTTTCATTCAATTCAATCCCGAAATTAAATTGGATCAGGTCTTAAATGGCATAAATACCTTCAAAGTCCTTTCGTGTTTCTATTTCTTGCACTTTGAGCTTGCCCCTGGGGCAAATTACATAGCCGGTCCCTTCAGGTTTTGTGTAGCTTGAAATTTCGTCCCTAAATCGCACATTATTGCCTTTTAATTTCTGTTTCTTATGTTTATTTCTTTTCATTTCAGTCCTGATCCATATTTAAATATTCATGTTTGTTTATTATGATCGTATATGTTGATGTAGCCTTTTTACCTGCTCATATGTCTCTCGTACATGCTTCGTATTTTCATGTTTATATGTATATATGTGTTAAGTTTATGGTGATTATGTATTTTTGTGCGTTTGTTCGGTCATTCGTATCATACATATTCGATTGATATTTTAATTAGCTCTTACACAACATGTTTTGTATTTTAGCATGTATTGTATGTTCTCTTTGCTTTTAGGTTACGTGTTAGTATATTTTCTTTGTCATGCATAATACCATGTTCTACATATGTTACAATGTGTTTTATTTTTAATATGTATGTCTTCTTGTAATATGTGTTTTTGTTCCCACATGTATTTATTCATGCCTTGTTATTGTGATATGTTAAATTTGTTCTTATTTACGAGTATGATTAATATATATGTATGTATCTTTTAGATTAGTATTTTATTTATGTTAGATTAGTATTCTATTATGTTAATATTTATTGTATTTAAATTATTTGCCATGTTTTATATTTTGCTCACTAAGTTTGCATAATGGCATACATAATGTCAATGCGGTACCCTTTTATCCGAGCGTAAACGGGGCCAGTATCAGGCGTAGTGATAGTGGTTGGGCATTTACTCTCGGATAACGGGGCCTTTAAAATTTATTCGCAATTATAACCGAAATTTAAACTAATCGTCACTTTAACCCGGAAAATCCAATAATAATAAAGCGGTAATTATTAAAGTACCAATTTTGGGCGGTGTGGGGGTGCTAATCCTTCCCCATCCGTAACCGACTCCCGAACCCAACAGTTTTCGAATCTCTGGTTTTATGGTGTCCGACCTACCTAAGTGGCCGGTGGCGACTCCTCCTTTTTAAATAAAATACGGTATTTTTAAAACCCCACTTAATAAACATTTTATATCCGAAAAATCACAAACACTTCGAAAACTCGTTTTTTAGAGAAACGGACATCGCTACAAATGGCGACTCTGCTGGGGACAATTTTTTTGTTTTTCGAAAACAAGAAGAGAGTCCAGCTTTTTAAAATAATTACCGCTTTATTAATATTAGAAGTTCTGGATTAAAATGACGATTAAATTAAAATTTGGTTATAAGTGCGCGTTTATTTTAACACATTTAAAATTTGGCATATAAACCCATTTTTTTAAGTGGGGGAAAACGCTAATGCTTTTGTGGAGATATCGTTCTCCCGTATGGGCCTAGCAAGTACCTTCGGTGCTCGAGTACCTTATGCTTTCGTAAGGATATTGTTCCTTCGTACGGGCATAAGCGAATGGGTCCCCCTAAATTGAACCCGGTTGAAAGAAGCCTATAATGGGTGATGATCGGGGGCCTTGCTACTCTTAGTAGAGCACAGCGAGGACAATTCGGGTACCTCCTAGAACCAAAAATGCATATAGAGAACACATAGAAACCCACCCTGTTAGAGCCATGCGGATAACCTAGGTGTCTTAGATGGAATGTAAATAGGATTGCCTTGTTTGCTTATCGCATTTAATTTGCCCTTTTATTACATACTCATAATTTTTGTCCGGTACTGACTTGTTTTCTTTTTGCTTTGTTTTTGCATATCATCACATTCGCATTACACAGGGCATTGATTCCCGAGTGATTTCTCCCATAATAGAAGATTGTTCATGATGGACCAAAGGTTCTTTGACCTGAAGGAAGGGGGTCCAATTCCAGAGTTCCATCCCGAGACTAGGCCAGGGACCGCCGAAGAAGAATCATTCAAGGACTCCAGAACAGATTCGGTAAGCAGTGTCAATTCTGGTGACAAACAAGATGAAATACAAGAACTAAAGAAGCAGATGTCCGAGATGATGGACCAGATGAATGCTATGATGAAAGGCAAGCAGCATGTCGAACTCAGAAAAGATTCGATCGAGGATCAGAATGTGGAATAGAATGGTCAGAATGTCGAAACAGACAACACCGTTAAATATGACAAATCGAATCCCTTTGTGATCAATCTCAAGAAGCAGACAAGTAGCATATCTGGGGTAGATACCAAGGGAACAGAGGCAAAACCATGGGAAGCTCGAGAATCTAATGACATCAGAAGGCATTATCCTATACCCATGAGATACACTAAGTTACTTCTGTTGCTTATCGAAAGGAGCCTTATCATACCAGTGAAGTCTGTACCAAGAAAACCTCCTCATCCGAAGGATTACAACAGTCGTGTCTGGTGCAGCTACCACATAGGCGATTCGAGTCATCGCACTGAAAATTGTAGGGTCCTGAAGGACAGAGTTCAAGGTCTTATCAGAATGGGATTTTTGGGTTTCGAAGACGTATAACCCCGATTCTACAGCGAGCCAGCCGTTGCCCAAGGGGCAAAGTCGAAGGAGGGTCAATACCCAGCCCAAGGTTCGGGTAACACAAAAGTGGGCCACTTAAGCGGGATAAATTTAGGAGTCAAGAATAAAAGCGTCTCTAAGATGAACTTGCACGCAAGTACGGCCAGCTCGAGCATGAGAGGCACGATCTGAACATGAAATTAAAGAGTATACAAGATGAGTACCAGAAGCTGCACTTTGAATTCAAGAATGTCAGTCTGGGTGACACCGTGGAAGAGTGGGTCAATGATATGATTCAGCTGAGGAACTGTTCAGAACGCTGGAAGTAGAAATGCAGGAATAGTAAGAATAAAGTCAGATCATTATCACAGAAGCTGGAAGAAGCTGAGGGCCAACGCGACCTTCTCCAAAGTGAGTTGGAAAGTAGTCTGGCCATGGAAGATATCCTGAAATCAAGTCTGCAGCAGGAAAGGAATGAATCACAAGCCTTTCAAATGGAAAATGCAGCACTCAAAGAACAGGTAGCGAGGCTCGAGACTTCTTTACGTACCAGCGAGATTCGTGCTGGGGCAATGACTGTTAAGCTACAAAGGCCGAGCAAACAATACGGGAGAAAGACCGGGATATGAAGATAGTTACGACTCAAGCCCGACAAGTAGCTCAACAGGTAGCAGATTTAGCCGATGCAGCAGCACCAATAAGCCAAAATATGGATCCAGCGTTGGACCGCGAAGGAAAGCTGACAGGACTGTTGAATGAGGTCAAGACATTAGGTGCCAGGGCTCACCGCTATCTGTAAAACCCTAATACCGGATGTAATGAAACCTTTTGGTCTGAATGAAAGATGTCCTATAGGGACAAATCACTTGCAAAATCGATGCTTTATTGCATTCATGCATTGCATTTGCATCACATCCTTTGCATTGTTTAATAATTTTATCATCGCACTTCATCATTTAACACTTAGGGTTCGATGGCAGAATTAGTTGGAAAATGGAACGAACCGAAGAGTCAAGGCTTGACCAGCTAGAAGAAAAAATCGAGAAAAAGCTTAAAGAGAAAGAAAAGATAAATGTTTTTAATACGAGGGAACTCTGCCTAGTCCCTGATTTGGTCATTCCTCCATATTTCAAGGTTCCCAGATTTGCCAGTATGGCGGAACCAGCTGCCCGAAGATTCACTTAACCATGTTCTGTAGAAAAATGGAATGATACATGAAGAATGAAGAGTTGTTAATCCACCACTTCCATGATAGCCTGACGGAACCTGTAGCAGCGTGGTATAACCGTTTGAAAAGAAACCAAGTTAGGTCATAGAGTGACCTCGCTAATGCCTTCTTGGATCAATACAAATATGCTTTAGATTTCGCACCTTGTCGTCAGTTTCTTCAGAATGAGAAAATGAGACCAAGTGAAAGCTTCAGGGAATATGCACTAAGGTGGCGATGTTTGGCGACCCAAGTCCAGCCTCCTATAGCAGAAGAAGAGTTAACTCCCCTATTCCATGCAACGCTTCCCTCTCCTTTCTTCGATGTGATGTTGGAGAAATCGAGAAACAAATTTGAAGATTTCATGACGATTGGAGAGAGGATATAATATGCAATCAAAGAAGGAAAATTGGGGTCTAAGTCTAAGGACCGAATCGAAGATAAGATAGATAAAGATGGAGAGGTAAATGAGTGTCATCTCTAGGGTTCGCGTGGCTGTAAAAGAAGAAGACTGACTGACACCTCAAAGTCATCAAGGAAAATTCCTCGGACGAGCGCAAATTTGGAAGTGTTTGGAACATCTATCTCAGACATTTGGCCTTATCTGGTAGGGGGTCACTATCTTGCTCCTAGGCCGATGAAGATTGCACCGGATCCGTTTGCCCATAGTTTTGACTCGAGTAGAACGTGCGAATTTCATATGGGGGCACCGGGGCATCCCACTAGGAAATGTAGACCTTTATTGGGGGAAATCAAGAAGCTGATCAATGATGGAACTCTGACACGAGAGTTGATCCAGCAGTGGAGGACCAAGGATGAGGGGCAAGTATGCATAGTGCTGAAGAAGCCAGAGATGTCTCTACATTAAAAGACCTTCCTGAAGTAATACAAGGAATCAACTTTACTACATGTGGCCCACATGTGGTAAAGATATTTTGTGATGGGGCATGTTTGTTGATTTTTATTCCAATGAAGAACACATTTCGCTTAACATATAATGTTCTTGAAAGTACATTGATATATATTTTCTCGCCGTTGTAGGACACTGGATATCAATTGCAAGATGTGACATTAGATAGATGTTTTGAAAATGGTGGGGTGTAATCTTCCCTACTAGACTCTGGTCAGCAAAGCGAGACTACTACTCTCTCGATGATGTTCAAGGACGAAAAAGCTTCAAATGTCAACCATGTAGAGTCGCTTGAAATTGAAACTCTAGGCATAATCTTCTAGGTAGTAAATAAGTAAAAATAAGAATTAAAAGAGAAAGAATTGAAGAAAAAAAAGAAAGAAAGAGAAAAGAATAATAAAAAGCACTCATATGTTCGAAACCTGGTAATAGGCCTGTTCGGATAAGAGTGCGGGAATTTTGGGGCACTCCGCTGAGGCGATAAGGTGGAGACACATCATCCAATTCAAGAAACCTTAGCTTCATGAGTGATGGTAATATTTTCAAATCGTGACTATGCCGAGTAACTTGGGGTAGTGTTGTTTGCCCCATCGTTGTCCTCAAGACAAAGGACTGTGACGATTTGATTTCCTCAAATAATGATAAAAGCGAAAAAAAAACAAAAAAACAACAAAAAAAGGAAGAGAAATATGAGAAAAAAAGAAGAAAAGAAGAAAAAGAGAGAAAAAAGGAAGAAAAAAGAAAAAGAATGAGAAAAGAAGAGAAAAGAAAAGAGAGAAAATAGACGATATCATAGGAAAAATTAAGACTCACACCACCCAGAACTCTATTCCTAGAGTAATATTTCTGCGCTCGAGTGGTCATACAAGCCCACCCTTTTTGGGGGCAGAGTAGATAATGAGAATTGAGAAAGAGTAGTACTCTGCAGCAACGCGGTAATCATGAGGATGAACCGAGTCACCCGGGAAGACTTCACATCCTTGAATTACTGAGTGGTTGAATCTAAGCCGCTCTTGCACTTGGTATCCAGAGCTCCTATGTTGTGTTTTCAAGATCCTGTATGTTAATCTAAATGATACCCTTCAGTGGAATACCAATCAACAAATTGACAAGTTAAAGTAACAAAGATTCCCATGTATTACTTTAGAGATAAGATCCAGAACACCAGGTTGCGGATATTATTGGAGCACCTAACCAGAAACGACCCCACAATGTATAAGATGAAGGTGATGACAATAGCATATGTGTCAGACAGCTCAAGAACAAGAAGCGAGTTTCAGCTACGATGCCTTGGTTGGTTCAAGAAAGTGAAGGACGAACCAGGACGAGAATAAGATTATAAAATACGGGGACGGTAAGAGGTAAACATCGAGTCTCCAAAGAATTAAAGTACAGAGATCAATGAATGGTTCCCGTCAAGAGGCAACAAGAAGATTGAGGTTAAGAAGCATTTTGCTCACCCCGATGACGAAACTAACAAATACTCAGAATGTTGGGTCAAAAGAGTTGGAAGGTAGCCGAGCACGATTGAGTGGGGCAATGCAGAATAGAAAGAATGGTAAGAATCTCTGCACATGCATGATATAGAGTTTGTTGGTGAAGCGGGCAGAGACCCCAAAGAAGAAAGGCAAGTGCTCGTGCAAAAGAACAAGAGCGGGTACTCATTTAATAAAATTTGACAGAAATGAATATCAAAACTGAGCATACCGTAAAAAGAAAGGAAACAGAGAAATCTGAAGAATGACTTTTCAGGACATAAGATTTTAAAACAAGTCTAAAAAGAAAAAGAAAAAAGAAAAGAGAGTGAGAGAAAATGATGATAAAAAAGAAGAAACAGAAGAAAAAAGAAGAAGAAAAAAGAAACAAGAAGAAGAAGAAGAAGAAGAAAGCACGACATTGCATGCATCATATAGATAGAGGCATGTAAATTTTGCTTGTTCCTAGACAGGTATTTGAAAAATTATCGAAGAATTTACCAAAGAAAAGAAAGATCGGCAGCCATAGCGGCGTGAGGCCCAGACGTTAAATCCTTCGGGTCATCGGTAAGTCCTTCAGGCATGATGTTAAGTCCTTCGGGCCACCAGTAAGTCTTTTGAGAATGGTGATAAGTCTTTCAGGCCATCAATAAGTCATTCGAGCATGATACGGCAGTATTAGTAGCGTGAGTCCAGAAAGATCGGCAGCCATAGCAGCGTGAGGCCCAGATGTTAAATCCTTCGGGTCATCGGTAAGTCCTTCGGGCACGATGTTAAGTCCTTCGGGCCACCAGTAAGTCTTTCGAGCATGGTGATAAGTCCTTCGGGCCATCAGTAAGTCCTTCGGGCATGATACGGCAGCATTAGTAGCGTGAGTCCAGAAAGATCGGCAGCCATAGCGGCGTGAGGCCCAGATGTTAAATCTTTCGGGTCATCGGTAAGTCCTTCGGGCACGATGTTAAGTCCTTCGAGCCACCAGTAAGTGTTTCGAGCATGGTGATAAGTCCTTCGGGCCATCAGTAAGTCCTTCGAGCATGATGCGGCAGTATTAGTAGCGTGAGTCCAGAAAGATCGGCAGCCATAGCAGCTTGAGGCCCAGATGTTAAATCCTTCGGGTCATCGGTAAGTCCTTCGGGCACGATGATAAGTCATTCGGGCCACCAGTAAGTCTTTTGAGCATGGTGATAAGTCATTCGAGCCATCAATAAGTCCTTCGGGCATGATGCGACAGCTTTAGTAGCGTAAGTCCAAAGATATCAACAGCTTCATGAAAAAATAGAAAAGAGAAAGAAGAGAAAAAAAGAAAAAGAAAAAGGGAAAAAGGAAAAAGAACAGAGAACAAAGGCAAAAGCAGAAGAAAAAAAAGAGAAAAAGAAAAAAGAAAAAGAAAAAGTAGAAAAGAAAAGAAAAAGAGAAAAAGAAAAAGGAAAAAGAACAGAGAAAGAAGGAAAAAAGAAACGAGGAAAACAGAAGAAAAAGAAGAACGAACAAACGAAGACAAAGGTTATATAAAGGAGAAGCCTACGTTTTCAAACCCCCAGTGAAAGGCTCCATATAGGAAGAGCCCTAACTCTAGAATCTAAAAAAAAAAACAAAGGTGAAGAAGTTTTATACAGGGAGAACTTACGAGCCTAAAGATTCGGCCGAGGAAAAACGAAGAGTTCCAGAAGAACATGTGATTCTGAAGTTGTGAGCAGGGAAGTCGGATAAAAATGAGTGCTTTCGGTCTTTGCTTTGTTCTCGTTCCACAAGAACAAGCAAAGAGGGGCAACTGTAATCACTCATTTTTATTCGGTATATAAGTATTGTGTTAGTTTAATAATTATTGTATGTATGCATATTATATGTGATTAAAGTGTGTGAGAAATAGGTGTGATGCATGTAAGTGAATGCATATTATGTATGTGTTAACATTTATTTGTGTCATACGTGTTTATGCTTTATGTATACATTGTTTGTATGTGTACATTACGTGTATGATTATATGCATGTATGTTAGTATGTGACATTAATTAATGTTTGCATGTGTATTCGTATGTTACACTTATATGAGTGTGCACGTGTATGTATGTATGTAATATCGTATTATTATTATTATTATTATTATTATTATTATTATTATTATTGGACTAATGTAAAATAAAATCCAAAACATAAAACCCAAATATTATAATAACAGTCCAAGTCCACATAATATTACAAAAACCCCAAAAAATATATATAATATAATTTACAAGGCCCATTTTCGGCCAGCCCAATCCCATCTAATTAACCCTAAAACCCATATGATATCTAATATCATCTTTTTCCTTGCAGCAGCTGAGGGAGGGCCATTGGATCAAATCCAGATCCAATGGCCACGATCAACCCGAGATGAGCCATCCAGCGCGCATGAAGCATACCTCCGGGCCGTTCGACTTCTCACTCACGCGTGCAACGCACGCGCGAGACCGTTCGATCTCCTCTGCCACGTGTCATCATCTCCAGCAACCACCACGCACATCAAAAATGATCGTGACCGTTCATGCCCCAAGTGATCATATCCGTTGGATCAAATCTGATCCAACGGCCCAAAGCAGATCTGGCCGAGATAACTTCTTATCTTCTCTACCATGTGGCCGGATCACGCTTCGCCTGCTGCAGCCGTACGATCTCACCGGCCCTCACCAAACCGGACATGCAAGAAACAAATAAACAAGTCAGATCAAGCATGGGTTCTGAGATTTCATATCCAATCAATTGTTTGTCAACAGTAAACATTAGATCTACTTTTACTATCATTGGCATGTTGTAAAAGGGGGGATCGATGGTAAAAAAAAGAAGATCCAGAGGAAGAAGGGGTTGATTTTGAAAAAACGAAAAAGAAATTTGGGCGGGGGGTTCTTCAGATCGAAAAGAGGGAAGAAGGGAAAAATAGTTGTAAAGGGCTCTATTCGAAAAATTTGTAAAAGGATTTCGGGAATCAAAATCAAACAAAAATTTAGAAGAAGGTTTCAAACTCTCTTATATTCTATTTTCTTCCTTACTTTGAATCTCACAACCAAATCGGTTTTTTCAGTTTTAAAACCAAAATCTTTGTTATTGTTTCAAATTTCATTTCGAATCAGACAAGAACAAAAGGGAAATTTGAACCTTACCGGCTGTCCTAAGTTGCTGTCGTCATTCCCTCTTCGCCGGGATACTGAACCGCCGGTGAACGACACTGGAGACGAAGGGGTGAGCGGCGCTGTCGAGTTTGTTGAGAGAAAAAAGAGGAAGGCTGAGTTTTAGGTTTAGGTTTAATCTCTTTTTTCTATCGGTTATAAAACAAATAATAACCCTTTGGTGTTTAAATGGTCTAATTACATGAGAGGTCCTCTTACCCTTTCCCGCTTTTATTTTAGGTCATGGGATAATTGCATTTTCAATCCCCGTTCTCTGTTACCGCATGCTTTTGCATCCCTTTTTTATTTCAAATCAGCATCTCCATTTCACTTTCATTCAATTCAATCCCGAAATTAAATTGGATTAGATCTTAAATGGCATAAATACCTTCAAAGTCCTTTCGCGTTTCTATTTCTTGCACTTTGAGCTTTCCCCTGGGGCAAATTACATAGCCGGTCCCTTCAGGTTTTGTGTAGCTTGAAATTTCGTCCCTAAATCGCACATTATTGCCTTTTAATTTCTGTTTCTTATGTTTATTTCTTTTCATTTCAGTCTTGTTCAATATTTAAATATTCATGTTCGTTTATTATGATCGTATATGTTGATGTAGCCTTTTTACCTGCTCATATGTCTCTCGTACATGCTTCGTATTTTCATGTTTATATGTATATATGTGTTAAGTTTATGGTGATTATGTATTTTTGTGCGTTTGTTCGGTAATTCGTATCATACATATTCGATTGATATTTTAATTAGCTCTTACACAACATGTTTTGTATTTTAGCATGTATTGTATGTTCTCTTTGCTTTTAGGTTACGTGTTAGTATATTTTCTTTGTCATGCATAATACCATGTTCTACATATGTTACAATGTGTTTTATTTTTAATATGTATGTCTTCTTGTAATATGTGTTTTTGTTCCCACATGTATTTATTCATGCCTTGTTATTGTGATATGTTAAATTTGTTCTTATTTGCGAGTAGGATTAATATATATGTATGTATGTTTTAGATTAGTATTTTATTTATGTTAGATTAGTATTCTATTATGTTAATATTTATTGTATTTAAATTATTTGCCATGTTTTATATTTTGCTCACTAAGTTTGCATAATGGAATACATAATGTCAATGTGGTACCCTTTTATCCGAGCGTAAACGGGGCCAGTATCAGGCGTAGTGATAGTGGTTGGGCGTTTACTCTCGGATAACGGGGCCTTTAAAATTTATTCGCAATTATAACCGAATTTTAAACTAATCGTCACTTTAACCCGGAAAATCCAATATTAATAAAGCAGTAATTATTAAAGTACCAATTTTGGGCGGTGTGGGGGTGCTAATCCTTCCCCATCCATAACCGACTCTCGAACCCAACAGTTTTCGAATCTCTGGTTTTATGGTGTCCGGCCTACCTAAGTGGCTGGTGGCGACTCCTCCTTTTTAAATAAAATACGGTATTTTTAAAACCTCACGGAATAAACATTTTATATCTGAAAAATCACAAACACTTCGAAAACTCGTTTTTTAGAGAAACGGACATCGCTACAGGTATGTTTGGTGAAACGCTTTAGGGAGCATGCCTTTAGATTGACTTTTTTGGTAACATGAGCTTGTATGGTGGTTAAACCATGGTACAATGGTTGATATAGGTATTGTTGAATGTTTGAATCCAAGTGTGCAAGTTGCTAGGATCTAAATGCATCTAGATTTAGGTGAAAAATCTATAGAAAATGACATTACAGGCCTCTAAGTACCAATATGCAAGGGACCGTATCGGTATGCAAAGGCAATCTAAGGCAGGTAGCATCGGTATGAGCATACGAGTACCGGTACGATTAAGAAATTCAAGCTTGGTGTACCGGTATGGGATGGAGTGTAGTGGTAAGGGGATTCGCTACTGGAAAATCATTTTTTAAAGGAAAACCCTTGTACCGATACACCAAAGGGTTTGTATTGGTACAGATTTAATACTGTACATGCTGATGTGGCGTACCTATACGGTACATTGTGTACTGATACGCATGGGTGCTCTGTATCAGTACGGCTATGTACGTATCGGTACACGAGGTATTTTTATAGGTAATGTCATGGAAATTAGTTTTTGGCTTCTTGCATTTTAGTCCCTAAGTTTAGAAAATGTAATTGAATGCGCATGGATGATCATTTTGACCTGAAATTTGTTATGTGGGCATGTAAATGGACTAATTGAAGATTGGTAATCTTAAATTCAATTTTGGTTTTGTAATTTAAAGTATTTACATTTTAGCCCTCAATCTTGGTTAAGATGCAATTAATTATCTGTTTATGATTCGTTTCGTTCAAGAAATTACCCGCTGCGAGTATGAACATGTAGGAACAATAATTTGCATTTAGACAGGATAAAAGTAAAAAAATGGACCGACTTTTCATGACCTTTCTCTGGGTTGCTTCGGCAAACCTAATGTAGCACTCTCAATTCAGTCGGACGTCTAGGTCGGGTTGAGAGGGTTACAACCTCTATTCTTTGTTCCAAGCTTTAACTCCCACCTCCACCATTTTTGGCGATATTCATATTGAAAGATAGATCTTTGTATGCTGATTAAACTTCCCTTGATCACCAATCCGAGATTCCCACTCTAAAAAAAACAAGCTTCCCTTATTTACTTTGGGTTTGGGGATGGAAATTTGAAGAAGAAGATAAAGAGAGAGGACAAGGGTGACTTCACCCTCCTTACAAAAATGGCAGCCCCCTTTATAGGGCATCAGCCTTTACCCTCATTTGAGGGGGAATTACCCAAATGCCCTCATATATATTTCATTCCAACAACCCAAGGTCCAACATTTAAGCCCAACAACACATGGAGGCCTACAAAGCCCAAAGACAAGGCCCAATATAACCCAAACATTCGACCCAATGTGTCGGTCCAAGATCTGCGTCAACGCCCAACATTGACTCAAAAATCTAGGTCGTTACAACTCTCCCCACCTTCAAGAAATTTCGTCCTCAAAATTTAAACGGATGGAGGAGATGAAACCAAAACTGATCCAAACACTTCGCCAAACAAACAAGATCACCTTGATTAGGGACATTTCTCCCTCAACCTACCTTAATCGAAACCATAACACTGAACCACTTGTTCTCAACACTTCTCCCAAAAATTCTAACGACCTACTTACCACAACCATTAGCACCCACAATGATTCGTAAAGCAGGGCAACAACCCAACCTCAAGCTATGATGTCCAAACACCAATCTAAGGAACTCAACTCCTATGAATTTTAACCCGGATAACAATTCTTCTTATTAACATTCGCTATTCGTAACCTTAAACTTCGACCTCATCTATGTATAAAACGTTGCCCCATTTCTACGATACCTTGGTAGGAACACACCATATCTAACAACCATACCACTGTCAAACATCAAACGACATGGAAAACCTTGACAACCAAACCTTATCATCAATCTACTTGGAACTAACGGCTATTTTCTCCAGATTTGACCCACCAAGACGAGACTTAAAACTTCACTTTATTCGAACTTGCCTTCCACACGAACAAAAACTACTTACGATTCATCTACTTGATTTCGAGAAATAACCATTGTCACTTACGAACTCACACAAGCAATCTAAAACTAACCAATCTATCTTCAAAGGTCTAAACACCTTCTTTTAACCCCTCGCTCGGTCCCAACAATCAGACGTAAAGAACCATCTAACTATTCTCGGGGATTTCGAACTAGTTCATCCAATAAAGTTTCTTTGCAACATAACCTTTCGGTTACCCACAACACTGCTATTGATCCCACATTTCTGTTGCGCTACTCTGATAACTTTCACATTGCTTGCCTTAACCGAAAATAACTCCTCTTAAACTCGATAGAGAAATCCTCCAACTCCATGAAATCTAGCTCAACAAGTGCACAAGTCAGCTACCATCCTCACAACTTGCCCTTATGGCCTCAACCATGTTTATCACAACCTTTATTTACCTTTACTACGGTACCTTTACTCTAAACAAACAACATATGAAACTCTCACATTCTATAACCAAAAAACGAGGTCGTTGTTCTCAAGAAATAGGCAGCGGTCTTTCATCGTTACACTATGGCTCAACACATCCAAAGCCACCACCCAAGCCACTCTAACGTGTGCACGTCCTAAGGTGAAACACTTGGCAATGACACCCGTATGGTAGCTTGCCTAAGTGAGCCCCCAACAAGGAGTTTGTTGGGTCCTATACCACGAAGCGGTGGACACCAACCTCGATATCCTGACAATGCCCTAGTTTCTCCTCTAGCAAAACTCTAGTCATGTCGGGAAGTAGCCATCCTCTGAGACTGAGCCGGCATGTCCTCATCCATAACTGGGCAGTCTTTTTCCTTATTTCTTAGTGCCCAACACCTATAGAAAACCCTCCAAAGCAAAAAGCAAACTCCAAGGTGATGTCGACCATAATGCTCGCATGCTGGTAAAGCGATGCTCTCATAGAACCATCAGCACTCCCTTCAGAAGTAGAAATCAAAGGACCCCTACAAACCCTCGATCTAGATCTTGAACTGACTCTCGGTAGCTGATCTGAAGAAAATCTCTTCGAACCCTTCCAAGAAAAAACCTATCATGCGAAAAGGAAAAAGGACCCATGACATCATGGGTCTCTACATCATTTCCTCTAGCATCCTCTGTCCTACCAGACGTCGTATCCTGAAGCCGCTCTAGTGCCTTTGCACTATTGGCTAGTTTTGAAAATGTCCATAGAGGACCTGTTGTCATATACAACTGAAGCTCGACCCTCAAATCTTGTCTAAACCTCTTGCACATCAACTTTTCTGTAGCAACAAACTCTAGGGCATAACGTCTCAACCACATAAACTTCTACTCATAAGCAAACATTGTCTGGTCTCCTTGAACCAAATACAGAAACTGGTCCTTCATCTCATCCATGTGTACCTTAATGATGTACTTCTTCTGAAACTCATCCAAAAAGAGATCCCACGTTGGGAGTGTAGGCTGCAGACCCAACTCAACGGTCTTCCACCACTCGTGTGCATTGCCTTTAAGAAGGGAAACAACGCAGTCAAGATCATCCTTCGGGCTTCCCTTCATCTTTCTCAAGATTTTTTGTGTGTCGCGCAACCACTGATCAGCCTTGATTGGGTCATCCTCACCCAATCGCTCAAAATTCTTAGGCCCAAAACGATAAAGCCTTTCTATAAGGGTCTTGCGAGGCGTCTCAGATTGCCTCGGAATAGCTTGCACCACTTGTAAGAGGGTAGAGGTTAGATCACGGAAGTGACTCGCCTCTCCGTTACTGTTTCCCCTTCCATCAACTCTTTTCTAAAATACAAGGAAACAAGGTGGCATATTAGGATTCTCAGTCTTGTAAAGTACAACTTAAATATAGGGACTTGTATTCACTAAACACCTTACCACGACCTCTATACCATTCTGGGGTTTCCTAGAACCGACTAAACCTAAGCTCTGATACCACTAAATGTAACACCTTGATCCCGATCCAGATCCAAAGCATTACATTTGGGTCTCCCAAAACTGAGCCATCAAAATTTCTCATTTACAAACCATAATTTAACCTTTTTCTCAAAAACATCCATTTTCATAAATCCACATAAATTGGATAAAACTAAAGGAGTTTACAAAATAAGAACTCTAATTAAAATACATCGTTTGACCAATTAATAGTAAATCAAATAAAGTTACAGACTCGAATGTGGTAAGGTCCTATGAATACAATCAGACCAAACTAAAACATCAAGTATTGTACTTTTAAGCTGGCTCAGTGCTGGGAAATCCTACTCGATGTGCTCCTCCAAAGGCAACCTATCAACCTACGTACGGAAAAACCACAATTCCACACGTTAAGCTAACAAAGCTCTGTGGTACATTTCTACTCTATCACAATTCATGAATATCATAAAACAAGCAAGCATGGTAATATAATTAAGAGTGCACAGAAAGGCCTCTTAACACTAAGGATCAACTTCTAGCCTACCAAAGCTAGAGTTCACAACCATGTATCAAGAAACCACTACAATATAAGAAGTCTAACAAGTCATCCCAGGCTTACCATACTTGAGGTCACACAGCCCATCGAGTTAGGCATTCTATGCCCTGATCACATAGCCCAAGGGTAAAATAGCCAACATCAATTATCCTCAAAGCAACTTAAATAACATACATTCCCTATAATGGCCAACGAAGTCCTATACTACTCGTGCTCATACAGTCATCGGGTTACCCGTGATCACATAGCCGTCAAGTTAATGGACCATATTCGAATCACCATAACCATAGATACGTCCTAGACATACTTGGATCACAAAAGCCACAAGTAGTCTTTAACTAAGGTCACTCAGCCAATCTGGTTACTCGAGTATACATGGCCCATCGAGTTATGTTTCTTTATCCTGATCACATAGCCCAAGGATAGGTTTCTAATCGTATTCAGATCACATAGCCCGTGGATACATTGGATGTACTCGATCATATAGCCCGAAGTACACATCCCCTTAAATAAGTTCCCTTGCACTGACTCTAGGACATCCAGATTCCTAACTTAGACACATAAGATAACGTATGCTCCCTGAGCATCCATACTCCCCACCAAGGGATAAGAGGCGTCAAGCCAACCATTACTAATGCCCCAAGGCATATTTCATTTGTTACATTATTTAATATTTATGCTTAAAGTTCATACACAACATTCTTGTTAGATCGTCTCAATATTTCCAGCAACTAGACTATAGGGGCGTCCCTTCAGCACACAACTGGACCCCGATCTCCACAAAGCATCAATCGATCCACCATGGATCCTTATGGGTTATCAATATAAGAAATACGCTCACAATTACCAAGCCATTAGTCATTATTCTATATTGGGTTATAAATCTTGATTTCTCAGTTTTAGAATTTTTTATACCTTTAAGGACCTATTGGACCCTTTACCATGAATTATAGAACCCTCGAACACAACCTCGAATTTCTTGGGCAGATTGCCCAGCGAGTACCTATAACACCCTTAACGTATACTCGTAGACTGAATATACATTAAAGATGTTACAAAATCATTGGAAGAAATCTTGACTTAAATTTTTAAATACCAAAATTAAATTTTTAGTTTAACCCTTTCTCAGTTTTAAATTTAAAACTATGTAGTCTAGTTGCAGCTAGTTTTGACCCTGAATTGGTTTACAAAATTTATAATTAAATTATTGAAATAAAAATATAATTCAAGGTGAAAACTACATAAGCTGCCTAGACCCATTCTTGATTTTAAAATTTTTATGCGATTAGAGCTTAACAACATCTTAATCATACCAAAGATTTTGCCATTGTTAACAATTTGTATTTCTAAACTTATCCATCCATAAAAGCATATAATTACTTTGTAAACTTATGTTGTAGACAATTTAACTTTAAAAATACTTACATGCCCACTAGTCTATCAAATTATGATAAAGACGTACTTACTGAACTTATTGTAGTAACTTAAGTTTTCCCAAGTTTCTACTCCTCCTCGATAGACGATTTCCAGGAAACCTACGTGTGAAATATGACACACACTAAGTACGAACTTAGAGAGGCAGTTAAACTTATTTATTTTAAAATCCTAAAATAATGTAATACAATATGTCATATATATAAGTGCATTTCGTTTTCTCTATAACATGGCAAGTATATCACAATGTACATATGTCATGTATTCTTTCATGGTCATGTTTTCATTATGCAATCATTTGCATATCATGTATTCTATCATGTAACATGTCTATCATATATCAATAACATTTCTATCAGGTATGTCATGTATTTCTATGTCATGTAACATGTAACTTCTTTTTCATGTATCATGAAATCATGCAACATCTTTCTCATGTATCACGTAATCATGTAACATTTGTATCATGTAATCACGTAATATCTATATCATGTATCATGTAACATCTGTTTCATGTATCATGTAACATCTATATCATGTATCATGTAACATCTTGTTATTATTATCATCGTGTTTGGCTAGAGGCCCATGGAAACCCCGTAGCCTATCTGCACCGTAGTGCCTTGTAGAGCACATACTCGAGAGGACGCTCTTTGCTTCTCATATAAGGACGCTCTTTGCTCCTTATATTAACCACCTCGTTAGTGCATTTTGCACTATGGGCTTGGATCTCTAGGGTTTATATTGTTTCATTTTAATCTTGTCATTATCCATATTTCATGTATGCATAATGCATCATCATTTATGCAAACAATAATTCGTACCTGGTATTCCATTAAGCTTGCTAGGTCGAGCATTGTATCATATCATGTATTATAAAGAAATGCAATGCCATTTTCAATGTAATGCAAACATTTAGAAGTGCACTCACCTGGGCATGTAATAGTATGCCTCACTAAATTCTACTCGATTCTTTCCTTTATAGTATCTCGAATCCTCTTTGATTCGTATCCAAACTTTATTAATCACGTGAATATAAACAACATTTGTTAGACTCAAATCTAACAAATTTTCAAACATGCTATCAAATCTAATCATTCGAATATACAAATTTCCTCTTTCCTTCCTTATACTGTCCAAAACTCATTTTGGTCCTTAATAACCATTTAGAACTTCCATTAACCCTTTTCAAGCTTACTAATTAACCTTAGATACAAAATGTATCAATTCTCATTTTTTTGGTAGATTGCACTACCTTCAAAGAAATATTTCTATAAAATAATTTACAACTCAGAATTCGATTTCGTTTGTTCTGAAAGAAACTAGATTCAATAATATTTTCAACCGTATAAATTAATAGCCCAAATTCAACTTGTACAATTTATGGAGAATTTTCAAAGTCAATTTTCAGTGCTGATTTTGGAACAGACTGTCATACTGTTTTCTGACCTTTCACCACTTAAAATTCATATCATTTTGCTCGAAACTCGAAATCAGTTTCTGTTTGTTGGAGGAGAAACTAGACGAACAAATATTTACATCGGTATAAAATTCACCTTCTAACCATTTTTGTAGAATTTATGGTGAATTTTTAAACTTACTGCCAAATCCAGTTTTCCTACACAACTTCCATAAATAACATCAAACTTTATACTAATTTCTCCTTACTTTGCTATTTGTCAATTTTGTCCCAACACTTGATTCAAACCTTCAACTTATCACCCTTTTTCATCAAATAATTATTCAACATTGATCCCCCTAATTTTTCCTTCTTTCCAAATTAGTCACTAAAATGAAAAGATGAGGATTCAAACTTCTTAACTTTGCAATTTAGTCCTCAAATCAAAATTACCACTTGAATTCTATTATTTCAACTAAAAATCAGATTTAATCCTTCTCTAAAACCTCATTTCCGAATTGGTCACTTAACTTTGACAATTTGTCAAAATGGTCACTAACTCGATTTAACATCGGTTTGCATTCTAACTTCAATTTCACATCTCCGACATCAATAATAACATAAATACACTTCAAAATCATAAAAAATCATATTATTCCTCTAACTTTCAGAATTTTTGAAATGGTCCCTATACCTTTAATTTAGGGGTTTGCTTCCAAATAACAATTTCAAGCTTACTAGATCAATTATCCAACATCACAAACCCTAAATCAAACTTGAATCCATAAACCCTAATCATCTTCATACAAACTAAATATGTAGGGTTTAAATCTCAACTCAAAAACATGATTTTATCATCATAACGACTTAATTTCAACTTAAATTTTAACATAGAATCATAAAATCTCAAAACCCCCAATTTAGTCTATAAACCCTAATTTCTTTCTCATCAATCAAGCATGTATTCCATAAATTATTGACATCAAAAGATAGAGCTTAAAGAGTAGAACAACTTTGTAGTTGAAAAGATTACATGAAAATCAAGTTTCGGGGCTTGAATCGAACTTGGAAATTTTTCTCCATTTTTCTTTCTTTCTCCCCCTCATATTCGAAATTTTAGGATGAATAATGGTCTTCATCTTTTGTTTTTCATCCAATTTGGACACTTGTCTTGAATAAATGGATTTTAAATTCATTTAGATAGTGAAATTACTAAAATGCCCTTTTAATCCAACGGTTGAGATTGATCTTATCATTAATCAAGAGCCAAGATTTAATCTTCCATTTTCTTCTTCCAAAATTGTACTTCTAACTTTTTAAATATTTAATAAATGCCATTGGGGCAAAATGACCAATTTACCCTCCAACTAGTTTTTATTTACTAGCTTGTTTCAAAAATGCCATTCCATTACAATCCAGCTAAAATAGTTCATTCCCAACCAATTATTATTCCATAAATATTAATTTATGACTTTTCCATGGCTTATGTTACAACCTCTGAAATTTCAATTCGAATCGATATCCCGATATTCATAAAATATCTCTACTGCGATTTTACCTTTATCGAGCTATCGGATTTATTCCAAAAATTCTATATTTCCATATTCAGTAAATCCACACTACCATCTCATAAAAAACTTCCTTTCCCAAGGACTTAGACTGAATTTTCCTAACTCAATCTACTATTCCAATAATTATAAAAAATCTCCATAGAATAAAATTTCTCTTAGAAATCCTTTATCGATAATCCATACGAATTTTCTCTACTCTTGCTGAGTCCAAAATATCGATCAAAAACACTTTTATGGGACCTTCTCAGAGGTCACCCATCTTAACATTTCCCTGGCTTGAGCACGCTTAATAATTTTATTCGTTCCAAATTCAGTACCTTTTACTGCATCTTAATTCTTAAAACCGATATCAAGGTACTTATTTCGATCTGATTCACTCTTATACGAAATAAAATTACTTATTGGGGAAATTTACACTTTAATCCTCAAACTTTTCCAAAGTTTATACTTTAACCCCAAAACTTTTAAAAATTACATTTTGGTCACTGGCTAAAATTTAGGATATTACAATCCCCCCTCTTAAGAAAATTCGTCCTCAAATTTTCAATGTTTACCCGTTCAAACTATTTTCGTTATTACTCATGCATTCTCCTTTCAATTTCCCATGTGACTTCTTCCATTTTATGATTTCTCCAAAAGGCTTTAACTAGTGGAATTTTCTTGTTCCTTAACTTTTTGACTTTTAATGCCAAAATTTTCACTGATCGTTACTCATATCTGGGAGTAACACCAGTTGATAAACCACTAGTTCAACTCCTTTTAAAATCCCGTATGGTCTAATAATTCTGGGACTAAGCTTTCGTTTTTGAATAAAATGTAACAACTTCTTTTAAGGTGAAACCTTTAAAAAAACACTTTGTCCTCAACTTCGTACTTAACATCCTTCTCTTTTTGTCTGCATAAGCCTTTTTGTTGATCCACGGCAGCCTTGAGATTATATTAAATAATTATTACTTTATCCTTTATTTCACGTGTCAAATCAATCCTTCCAACTTTTGGGTTATACCCAACATTTTGATCCTGTAGCTAAAACCAATATTTCTACTAACTCCTTCATGTATCAAATCTAATTACATCTCAATTTATTCATGAGTGATGACATGTAAATAATTTAGCCAATGCCCCCAAAACATAAGTACATATACTATAGACTTTTGCTCACTTCTAGAGATACGACCTATTAATATACTCTTGGTCCAACTCTTTCACGATTCCTTGAGGTATAACAGTTCTGAAACCAAGTTTTTCCCTTTTGACCTATACAAATCATCCTTTCTCGAATTGATACTTTTCTTCTTTTTCTCTTCTTTTAGCTTTAATTGATAACATCTTGTCAAAGATCAACTTTCTTTTTACATCTTACTTTTACATTTCAGATAGATAGGCAATTTATCTTAAAATTGGCTTTAGAATTCTCAGATTACTGGCTTTAGTTTCAGCTTTACTAACAGACAGTTCTTAAAATTTCTTATAATTCTTGTGTCCTTTATTAGCAGTCATACTATAATTCTTCAAATAAAATTATTCCTTGTCATACCGACTTAATTCACTGATCTCACACTTTTTCTCATAAACAATGTGAGTACTTTATCAAAGCTCAAAAATCAGTGAAATCATTTCCTTATGAACTAATCACTGACTCCAATTTTTAACAACTTTCTAGGAAGTTTTCCAAACTACTTCCTCTGTATCAATATTACTTCTTCTATAGGAGTTTTATCATCCTTCATCTTCAAATAAACAATCATAACTTCTCTTTTGCTCTGACATTTAAGGCTCCCAACAGTTTAAACATTTAAACAACCAATGTTTTATAATATACAGATGCTGGAGGTTACAACCTCTTAGGTACTTCTTGTTCTTGTACTTAAGCTCCTTACTGCACCAATAGCTCAATCAAAATAGAAATCGGAATAAGTTCATAATACATTTCATTATTACTATTACGGGTATCTTTATAATCCTTGTGATCCGAGACTCTTATTCTTGTCTATAAACACTTCTACGGAAATTTCTATTAGTCGAAACAATCCTCAACTAAACACACTTCCTTTAACTTCATTAAGGAACTAATTTCTTTTTTTAAAAAATTAAACGTTTCTTCTTATAATCACTTCTACCTTGTGCACAGATAACTAACTTATCTTAATTACACTTCAGATTTCCGAGATGATACTTTCATAATACCTTTGTAATCAGTGTAACTAGGACACTTCTTACCATTCCAATGGAATACCTTTTTATGATAGTTGAGTAAGTAGCAGAATAATAATAGATAAATTCTACACAAAAAATTTATAATATCCAGCTAATTTCCAAGAAACTCTGAACTTTAGAGACATTTTTCGGTGCCTCCTATCCAAGAATAGATTGTACTTCATTGGAATTCAACTCTTATTCCTTCAGCCAATACTACATGTCTAAGGAAAATTACTTCTGATAACCAAAATTCATATTCAGAAAACCTTACATAAAACTGCTTATCTCTTAATGTTTATAGTACCACTCAAAAATGCTAATCATGCTCAGCTTCTATCTTTAAGTATACCAGAATATTGTCCATGAAGACTACTACTACAAACTGGTCTAAGTAGTATAGGAATACCTTATTCATCAACTCCATGAATACAGCAGGGGCATTTACATGTCCAAATGGCATTACCAAAAATCCATAATGTCCATAACGAGCCCTGAATGCTGTCTTTGATACATCTTCTTCTTTGACCTTGAATTGATAATAACCCGATCGAAGATCTATCTTTGAGAACGTTGTTGCACCTCTAAGTTGATCAAATAGATCTTTAATCCTTAGTAGTGGATACTTGTTCTTAATAGTTACTTTATTCAACTAATGGTAATCTATACATAATTGTAGAGAACCATCTTTCTTCTCTACAAATAATACCGGAGTACCCCATGGTGATACACTCGGTCAAGTGTAATCCCAGTCTAGCAGTTCTTGCAATTGAGCTTTCAACTTTCTTAGCTCAATTGACACCATTCTATGTGGTGCTATCGATACCGGTTCAATTCTAAGATAGACATCAATCCCAAATTGTACCTCTTTATCCAGAGGTAATCCTAATAACTCATCCGAAAACATATTTGAAATTTTCCCACAATTGGGATATATTTAATCTTCTTGGGTGACATCTGTATAATCATCACAAAAATTTAACACGCCTTATATCCATTTACTTAACAACCTCTGAGTTGTTTTCATAGAAATCACTGACTCTAAACAATCAGTTCTTTCTTTCACATTTACTTCAGAACTATCGGGTTCTTGAAGCACTCACCTTTTTTACACATCACTTCTGCATCATATGTAGATTGCCAATTCATTTCAAGAATAACTTCAAATTCATGAAATGGAAGTTCCATTAAATTCGCTGGGAACTTAATCCACTGAATTACTAAGGGATATTTCGTATATATTCTACTCACCCATTCACTAAGTCCAAATGGATTACTAAAAATCATATCACTTCCTTAAAAGGTACTAACTCTGTGGCATTAGACCACTAAATACGAACATGTTCCCTTAGCAGGATACAACTTCTTCTAACTTCTTCGTATATATGCAGTTTAATTCCTCTATAGCATGTCTTTAACATGTTTATGGCACAAATTGGCAATTACCAGACCACTTTTTCCACTAAATTTAGGAGCTCCTAACTTTTAAGCTCCTTAACAATCGACATCCTTACTAGTGCAGATACCAGACTGGTGCAGGCACAAGGGTCTTAATTCTACTAACCACAACCTTTAAAGCTCATACTAAGGTTTCATATTTTTGTTCTATAGTTCTCTGCTATACAAGTGGCTCTACTGAGGTAAGAGCCAGAGATGAAACATTATGTATTTCATTACTTCTACTTTGGATCTCCTTTCGGTCTCAATTATCAGATGTCTAACACAGTTTAACAATACTTAACCTTACTTATTTCTACTATAACTTATTCATGTTATTGAGGAGCATAATCAAGTTACACAACAGTACGTCAGTAACATAACATCCTAGGGGCATGTATCTAACATCAAATCATATTAAACTTGGTTTAGCCTCCAGAATCGGCTAAACATGTTGCTCTGATACAAATAAATGTAACACCCTTAACGTATACTGGTAGACTGAATATACATTAAAGATGTTACAAAATCATTGGAAGAAATATAGACTTAAATTTTTTATACCAAAATTTAATTTGTAGTTTAATCTTTCTCAGTTTTAAATTTAAAACTATGTCATCTAGTTGCAGCTAGTTATGACCCTGAATTGGTTTACAAAATTTATAATTGAATTATTGAAATAAAAATATAATTCAGGGTGAAAACTACGTAAGCTGCCTAGACCCTTTCTTGATTTTAAAATTTGTACGCGATTAGGGCTAAACAACATCTTAACTATACCAAAGATTTTGTTATTGTTAACAATTTGTATTTCTAAACTTATCCATCCATAAAAGCATATAATTACGTTGTAAACTTATGCTGTAGACAATTCAACTTTAAAAATACTTACATGTCCACTAGTCTATCAAATTATAACAAAGACGTACTTACTAAACTTACTGTAGTAACTTGTGTTTTCCCAAGTTTCTGCTCCTCCTCGATAGATGATTTCCAGGAAACTTACGTGTAAAATAAGACACACGCTAAGTACGAACTTAATGAGGCAGTTAAACTTATTTATTTTAAAATCTTGAAATAATGTAATACAGTATGTCATATATATAAGTGCATTTCGTTTTCTCTATAACATGGAAAGTATATCACAATGTACATATGTCATGTATTCTTTCATGGTCATGTTTTCATTATGCAATCATTTGCATATCATGTATTCTATCATGTAACATGTCTATCATATATCAATAACATTTCTATCAAGTATGTAATGTATTTCTCTGTCATGTAACATGTAATTTCTTTTTCATGTATCATGAAATCATGTAACATCTTTCTCATGTATCACGTAATCATGTAACATCTGTATCATGTTTCATGTAATCATGTAATATATGTATCATGTATCATGTAACATATGTTTCATGTATCATGTATCATGTAACATCTTGTTATTATTATCATCGAGCCTAGCTAGAGGCGCATGGAAACCCCGTAGCCTATCTGCACCGTAGTGCCTTGTAGAGTACGTACTCGAGAGGACGCTCTTTGTTCCTCATATAAGGACGCTCTTTGCTTCTTATATTAAACACCTCGTTGGTGCATTTTGCACTATGGGCTTGGATCTCCAGGGTGTATCTTGTTTCATTTTAATCTTTTCATTATCCATATTTCATGTATGCATAATGCATCATCATTTATGCAAACAATAATTCGTACCTGGTATTCCATCAAGCTTGCCATGTCGAACATTGTATCATATCATGTATTATAAAGAAATGCAATGCCATTTTCAATGTAATGCAAACATTTAGAAGTGCACTCACCTGGGCCATGTAATAATATGCCTCACTAAATTCTACTTGATCCTTTCCTTATAGTATCTCGAATCCTCTTTGATTCGTATCCAAACATCATTAATCACGTGAATATAACCAACATTTGTTAGATTCAAATCTAACAAATTTTCAAACATGCTATCAAATCTAATCATTCGAATATACAAATTTCCTCTTCCCTTCCTTATAATGTCCAAAACTCATTTTGGTCCTTAATAACCATTTAGAACTTCCATTATCCCTTTTCAAGCTTACTAATTAACCTTAGATACAAAATGTATCAATTCTCATTTTTTGGCAGATTGCACTACCTTCAAAGAAATATTTCTATAAAATAATCTACAACTCAGAATTTGGTTCCGTTTGTTCTAAAAGAAACTAGATTCAATAATCTTTTCAATCATATAAATTAATAGCCCAAATTCAACTTGTACGATTTATGGCGAATTTTCAAAGTCAATTTCCAGTGTTGATTTCGGAACAGACTGCCATACTGTTTTCTGACCTTTCACCACTTAAAAATTCATATCTTTTTACTCGGAACTCAAAATCAGTTTCCGTTTGTTGGAGGAGAAACTAAACGAACAAATATTTACATTGGTATAAAATTCACCTTCTAACCATTTTTGTAGAATTTGTGGTGAATTTTTAAACTTACTACCAAATCCAGTTTTCCTACACAACTTCCATAAATAACATCAAACTTTATACTAATTTCTCCTTACTTTGCTATTTGTCAATTTGGTCCAAAAACTTGATTCAAACCTTCAACTCATCACCCTTTTTCATCAAATAATTATTCAACATTAATCCCCCCTAATTTTTCCTTCTTTCCAAATTAGTCATCTAAAATGCAAAGATGAGGATTCAAACTTCTTAACTTTGCAATTTAGTCCTCAAATCAACATTACCACTTGAATTCTATTATTTCAACTAAAAATCAGATTTAATCCTTCTCTAAAACCTCATTTCCGAATTGGTCACTTAACTTTGACAATTTGTCAAAATGGTCACTAACTCGATTTAACATCGGTTTGCATTCTAACTTCAATTTCACATCTCCGACATCAATAATAACATAAATACACTTCAAAATCATAAAAATTCAGATTAGTCCTCTAACTTTCAGAATTTTCGAAATGGTCTTATGCCTTTAATTTAGGGGTTTGCTTCCAAATAACAAATTCAAGCTTACTAGATCATTTATCCAACATCACAAACCCTAAATCAAGCTTGAAATCCATAAACCATAATCATCTTCATACAAACTAAAATATGTAGGGTTTAAATCTCAACTCAAAAACATGATTTTATCATCATAACGACTTAATTTCAACTTAAATTTCAACATAGAATCATAAAATCTCAAAAACCCCAATTTAGTCCATAAACCCTAATTTATTTCTCATCAAAATTCTCATCAATCAAGCATGTATTCCATGAATTACTGACATCAAAAGATAGAGCTTGAAGAGTAGAACAACTTTGTTGGTTGAAAGATTACCTGAAAATCGAGTTTCGGGGCTTGAATCGAACTTGGAAAATTTTTCTCCATTTTTCTTTCTTTCTCCCCCTCATATTTCGAAATTTTAGGATGAAGAATGGTCTTCATCTTTTGTTTTTCATCCAATTTGGCCACTTGTCTTAAATAAATGAATTTTAAATTCATTTAGATAGTGAAATTACTAAAATGCCCTTTTAATCAAACGGTTGAGATTGATCTTATCATTAATCAAGAGCCATGATTTAATCTTCCATTTTCTTCTTCCAAAATTGTCCTTGTAACTTTTTAAATATTTCAAAAATGCCATTGGGGCAAAATGACCAATTTACCCTCTAGCTACTTTGTATTTACTAGTTTGTTTCAAAAATGCCATTCAATTACATTCCAACTAAAATAGTTCATTCACAACCGGTTATTATTCCATAAATATTAATTTATGACTTTTCCATGGCATATGGAACAGCCTCTGAAATTTCAGTTCGATTCGATATCCTGATATTCATAAAATATCTCTACTGTGATTTTACCTTTACCGAGCTATGGGATTTATTCCAAAAATTCTATATTTCCATATTCGGTAAATCCACACTACCATCTCATAAAAATTTCCTTTCCCAAGGACATAGACTAAATTTTCCTAACTCAGTCTACTATTCCAATAATTATCAAAAATCTCCACAGAATAAAATTTCTCTTAGAAATCCTTTATCGATAATCCATACGAATTTTCTCTACTCTTACCGAGTCCAAAATATCGATCAGAAACACTTTTATGGGACCTTCCCAGAGGTCACCCATCCTAACATTTCCCTGGCTTGAGCACGCTTAATAATTTTATTCGATCCAAATTCAGTACCTT
The DNA here is from genome assembly GCA_019671005.1 of Hibiscus mutabilis. NCBI lineage: Eukaryota > Viridiplantae > Streptophyta > Magnoliopsida > Malvales > Malvaceae > Hibiscus > Hibiscus mutabilis. The sequence goes on along the minus strand of CM033722.1, from coordinate 15,411,403 downwards.
TTACTGCATCTTAATTCTTAAAACCGATATTAAGGTACTTATTTCGATCCGATTCACTCTTATACTGAATAAAATTACTTATTGGGGAAATTTACACTTTAATCCTCAAACTTTTCCAAAGTTTATACTTTAACCCCAAAACTTTTAAAAATTACATTTTAGTCACTAGCCAAAATTTGGGTTATTACATTACCGATACACCTACATGGGTATCGGTACACCCTTCTAGGTACTGGTACTCCTCCCCGAGTATCGATACTCGCATTAGGTTCGAAAGATTTGTGCCTCAAGTCGTACCGATACGCTTATCCCGTATCGGTACTCAGCATTGATACATGATCCACCCCGTATCGATCCTTACCTGTACCGGTACTCCCACTTTGCGTACCAGTACGCAAAAGCATTCCTCAGGAAATAGAATAGTGGTACCATGTGACCCCTAGCATATCGGTACGCCAAAACATTACTGGAATTCCTAATGAACAAGGGGTACCGATACTCGAGAACCCGTATCGGTATGCCCTTCATAGCTCGACTCATTCTCATACAAAGATGTATCGATACGGGCCATCCATACCGGTACGCGAGCCCATTTTTCAAAACTTGGAGCTCGAGATTTTAATATAACACCCCCTTCTCAGTTTGGTAGGATTTCAGGACGAAAATCATTATCGGTGAACTATGCGGTGATCGGTGTTCCTAAATCGATGTCTTAGACTATTAGACTATAAACAGTGAATTAATGACATTCAAGCGAGCAATGCTTAACTATAATCAATGCAACTCATTCAAATCTAGGTTATGGGCCAATTAACAACTTATACAAGTTTAGGGATTAAATTGTAAATCTTGCAAATTTTAAGAACTTTTCGGTAAATTAAACTTACAAATGTGGAATTCCATACTAGATTACCTTGCATATAAAATTTTACCAGTTTTAAAGGTCTTTAACACTTTCAATTAAACCATATTCGAATCAGTGACCATTTTGCAAGATTACAAAACCAGTTAACTAACTTACTTGTACCGGTACTGGTACTCAAAAGGTCGTACCGGTACGCCCTTAACAATATTTTCGTTTGAACCTAAATCTCGTATCGGTACTCATCATGCAAGACCGGTACGAGGATTCGGTGCCCTCGTATTGCTACACATCTATTGTCGTACCGGTACACAATCCCTAATGGGTATTGATACGCCATAACTTGTACTGATACCGTGCTACAATAAAATTTCAGCATTGATTTGGCGTATCGATACTGCTATAGCAGTACCGGTACGCTTTATAGCCTTATATCAATTCATGCAAGCTTGTACTAGTACGACATCGCCTGTACCGGTACGCATAGAGTAACTTAGCCATATTAGCCTATCTGTACTGGTACGACATCACCCGTACCGATACGCCTGTACCTGTAATGTCATATTTTGTCTGATTTTCATCCAAATTGAAGGCCTTATCCATGTCCAAAGTTTACCAAGTTTTACCAGCAAGCTTATAAACAATATTTCTATATACACGTCCAATTTCAAATTCATATGAATCCATTTACTTAGTTTCCTTTAGTAGTGCATTAGGGCCATTTTATCAATCTTAACAAAATACAAACATGCCAAATTTCATAATTTGACCCTTTCCACATGGTGGGCAATACTTACACATAAATGACCTCATTTTAGACTTACTCTTTATCATGTGACATGTGTTAAACATCAAATCATCAAGATAGCCATTTTCTAACCTTTCTACAAAGTCTTCATGTTTTCATTACCAATCCGTACATAGTCTTCATGCTTTCATTACCAATCCGTACTATTGTAGCAGTATCGGTACGCTCCATAGCCTTATATCAATTCATGCAAGCTTATATCGGTACGACAACGCCTGTACATATACGCACAGAGTAACGTAGCCATATTAGCCTATCCGTACCGGTACGACATCACTCGTACCGGTATGCTTGTACCTGTAATGTCATATTTTGTCTGATTTTCATCCAAATTGAAGGCCTTATCCACATCTAAGGTTGCAAAATTTTACCAACAATCTTATAAACATTATTTCTATATGCACGTCAAATTTCAAATTCGTACGAATCCATTTACTAAGTTTCCTTTAACAGTGCATTAGGGTCATTTTATCAATCTTAACAAAATACATACATGCCAAATTTCATAATTTGACCCTTTTCACATGGTGAGTAATACTTACACATAAATTACCTCATTTTAGACTTACTCTTTATCATGTGACATGTGTTAAACATCAAATCATCAAGATAGCCATTTTATAACCTTTCTACATAGTCTTCATGTTTTCATTACCAATCAATACATACAAGCCCCCATCAACCATATCTAAACACATGATTCTTTATCTTAATACAGTGTGTCATAATTATGCATCTTAAAGCTTTGACTTTTCAGGTACTGTCACATTAGCGACATAATTTTATGGGACCCTCCGAGAGTTTTTGAATGCAAACGGTGCTGGGGGAGATCACAACCTTAGGAGTTGCTACCGGTTTTACATTATGGGAAACACTTCTAACTTTTGGCCTAGCAGAAATGATCAATGGTCGGTTTACTCCATATTTGCTTCCAGAACTTTCAGAAGTACACACCTCTGCTTCTTTCCTCTCTCTCGTCTTCTCAAAGAACTCAATCTCCTTGTTATTCATCATTCTCTGGATCAAACATCTGAATTCAGCATAATGTTGGATCTCATGACCACTCTCTTGATGATACTCATAGTAAATGTCCGACTCTACTTCTTCCTCAACTTTCATATCGATTTGTATCATTCTAGCATTGTATAACTGTTCAAATACCCATTTCAAAGGTGATCTGACTTCAGATATATCAGTTTTTAGCCGCTTGGCTTCATTATCCTCCTCTATTGCGTTTACCCCACGCCCTCCATGATTTGGCAAAAGATTTGCTGCTATGTTAGGCTCGTCAAACTTCAACACACCAGTATTTACCAAATTCTGAACCACTTTTTAAAATGTTGTGCAATTTTCAATTGTATGCCCCGGGATCCCAACGTAATATTCACAGCGTGCCTTCGGATCATACCATGGAGGGTATGGATGTTGCAAGGGCGTCAGATAATAAGGTCTTACCAAATCCGCATCAAATAACTGTAGGTACAGCTCTGTATATGATATCGGTAGAGGTGTAAGTTCATCCGATCATTTCTTGAGCTTCGAGAATCCTTCCTGTTTGAATTCTGTGAACTTCCTGACGCACCAACCGATGAGATTGTGACATTTTTTGGGGCCTCATAAGCAATTGTATTGTTTAGTTCATTGTATTTCCTTTTAGAAGTCTTACGAGAACTCTCTCCACTTTCCAACCTTCCACTCTTAATTGCTGCTTCAATCAATTCACTAGTCATCACCATGTCAGAAAAATTATGAGTGGCATTACATATCAGAAGTTCAAAGAGTGGTCCCTTCAAAGTGTTTACAAACATGTGGTTGACCTCATTTTCCAATAACACCGGTTGCACATGTGTTGCCAGTTCCCTCCACCTCTATGCATACTGGCGGAAACTCTCGGTTGGTTTCTTCTCCATAGCCTGCAACATGACTCGACTAGGAACCATTTCAGATACATTTTTATACTGCTCCTCAAAAGCTCCAGAAAGAGCTTTCCAGGACCTAATGTTAACGCGGCTTAATTGTGCATACCAGCGTGCTGCTGAGCCCGTTAAACTAACCTAAAAACAATGAATCAACAATTTCTTATCCTTCAAATAAGCAGCCATTTTGTGATAGTACATAGTAAGATGCGCTTTCAGACAGGTCGTCCCATCATATTTCTCAAAATTAAGTGCCTTGAATTTAGGTAGAAGAATCATATCAGCAGAGCTTGACCCCTGATCATTCATTTTCTGCATCTCCAGCAACCCATCCTCTCAGGCCTTGCAGCGTTCCTCATACTTCTTTTCGATCTCAGCATGAATCATTTCGACTTTATTGACCATATTTAGATCCGAGACTTCATCGCCACTTCTGAAATTTGCTCCAATGTGAATCGGGTGGCTTGTGGTTGCTCTGGCTAGATTAATTTGGACCTTTCTCACAGTAGGTGTTCCTTCAAGCTATTTCTTCATATGAGATATAGTATCTATCTGCTCATTCCCATTGTCTGCAGTAACCTCTTGTACTTTGCCCTTGCCAGATTCTTTTGGTCCTAGCAAAGCAGTCAAGTGACTAATAATGTCCTCTTTGTATGAGCAAAGTGATCCCTCATGGATTGCTCAATTCTGTCGAACCTATTCTGCACTTCAACACAATTTTTCTCGAGACTGGTAACTCTATCTTTAACAGCCATGGCCTTGGAGCGTAGACATGTTCCGTATGAATGCGGAATGATTGCAGTTCAAAATCAAACTGCCATAGAACCTTTACTTATTAAAACCTTTATTAAAATAATATCAAATGTTGCTGTATGAATAGATGCATGAATGCATTAGGGGTATTAAGCTTAAAGACAAATCTTTAGAAAAACATCCATTTAACTAGGAAAAGTCGAATATAGGAAATGGATAATCTCAACTACAAACAACTACTAGCTCTAACTCCTAGATTGACTATCTCGTTCAGCAGACGGATGACCCTCTCTTCAAGCTCTAAATAAATGTCAGGGCATTGCAGCAAACTGGCAGCATCCTTCGACAATATTTGAACATATTAAGCAATGCCTCTTACTCATCCCTTAAAGATAACCAGTTCGGTGTTTTGTTCCTGAATTGTACGTTGAGCTGCCTCGTACTTCTGCTTCCATGCTCCGCTTTCTTGATACAATACACTTTCGAAGTTTGCAAGCTTTCCTTTTAAGTCTCGAACTGTATTCTCTAACACAACCACATTTTCCTTCAACTTTTTCTTCTCTTCATCCGAAGCATCTATTCCCTCATTGTAATGCCCCATAAGCACTTGTTCCATTTACGATATCTAAACCCTTAGTTCTTCATTCTGTTCTTCCAGTTTTGTATTCTAAGCCAACAACTATGAATTTGTATCTTTTTTTCTTCTAGCTTATTTTTAGCACGATCATATGATTCCCTCAAGTCTTGGATCCTTTTCTTAGAGGATTTTGCATTATCCTCGTACATTTTCTTATAATCATTCCTCTCATTCGCAGCCCTATCCAACTATTTAGACAAATCATTGATCATCATGGTTGTACTTCCCTTTTGAATCTTCTTACACTCTGAATAGGTTTCCTTTAAATCCTTCAATTCTTGACTGAGTTTCTAATTTTGTTCATAAAACTCCTTTTTCTTACCTTTTTGTACATCTACCTCCAACGATGCCATGGATTGCTTCTATTTCAGTTCTTCAATTCGCTTCTCATACCCCTTCAACTCTTTCTCATGATCATGTTTCAACTTCTCTACTCTTGGGGGCGCATCTCTCACACGTTCATTGATCAGACCAATATTACCGACTTCTTTCCGTTGAATGCCATCATTAACCCTTCGAGCCTTCCATTGCGCATAATTTTGCATAACCTATAATCCATCCTGAAGCTTTATTCTCCTCGGTGTTTCCCATGTTGTTACGATATTCTTTACTTTTGTCTTGTAACCTCTCATCTTATGTATGTATTCAAATTCTTCCATGCCAGCAGTAGCATGAATAAACTGTCTCAATCTGAATTGTCGAGACACCAATAGTGGGCAATATGTTGTTCCTCCCCAAACTCTCAGAATTGGAACCCAATCGAATTTCCCACATCGGTACAAATAACTTACCAAATTCAGCCAAGGGGCTTTCTAGACAATATCTGAATCTTTCATGTTCAAAAAACATTCTTTCTACTATTCTTCCGTCATTTTCTCAATCAGACATGCTGCAAGATGTTCTTCTAACGATGGATAATTAATGTAGAATCTACGAGCCCTATAGGGTGCAACCCATCTGTGGCCTCGAAACCACACCTCTAACAATTGGGCACAGCCCCAAAATCTTCTTTCTCCTGTTCTTCGCAAGCAGTCAATGTTCTGTATGTTTCGGCCAAAATTGTTGGTACCGGATTTACCCCATTCTTTAAGCGCTCAAATAGTCCCAGGGTTGATGGATCAATATAATCTGGGGTCCTCAGAAACAACACTAGCCCATAAATACATAGTGCGTACAAACTTCTTTCCCTTTTTGGTTCATTGCTCGTTAATTTTTAACTCTTGAATTACCTCCCAGTGGATGCGTTCATTATCTTCAGTTATTTCATTGTTCCCTTTTTGCTTTAATTTTCCATTAAACCAAACTTTATTTTTCCCGATAATCATCTTCAGCTTTCTTCTAAAAGTTAAATTGTTAGGAGGTCTCGTGTAAATATTGTCATTTTCAAACTTCGGGCAATGTAATAATGCTTCATATTATTCCAGTGTTGGTTTCATATCCACTTCCCCGAATGTAGAGCAATTATATGTCGGGTTCCAATATTGCGTTATAGCCCTAATTAATCCTCGATCAACTGGAACATCCAACAACATTACTATGTCCCTGAACTCTAACTGAAAAGCTTTCTTCATTGTTTTGTCCTTTTGATTTCCATCCAACAATTGTTTTGTCCTGAATTCATTCTAGCAATCTCCTTAGTTCGTGATGCATAATCTCCCATAATACTATCTCTCTTGACAAACTGGGTTTTGTCAGACCACGACCAGATTGTGGTATTATCCTCTCCCTGTCTATCGGACCCTTCAGCTGTATGAGACATTTCCTATTCGATTGACTTCGAACTTAGTACCCCTATGAGTACAATTATGATGCAAAACATATAAGAAAACACAGAAAACAAAACAAAAGAAATTGTGTCAGTATGGTGAAATTAAACTAGTAAACAAAAATAATTGTTGTAAAATAAAATAATTTATATTGCATTAACCAGAGAACAATTTATTTTGCACTCAAAAATAACCATAGAAAAGAATTTAAATCAGCAACACCCTGTCCTAGGTCCCTGTCTAGCTCTAGTGGGGTAGGTTACTATTACAGTATATGGGTTTCGATCTAGACTCTGGGTACCCGAACTGTCGTTACTAGACTAGTAAGACATCAATTGGGGAGTATACGGCCCCTTATAGTGGAGGCGTAACCTCACGGTGTATAAGGTTGGTATACCGGAAGGAGGACAAAATCCGATCATGGAGCTGAATAACTCACGTAAGATCATGCCTCACTCCCACTTAAAGGTGAAAAGCCTGGGTAGAAGGCTTATGCATGAATGACAATTTATATAACACAAGAAAAAGCTACCTACATTTTTCCAGAAAATTCATCCAATAATTATGGAAAAAATTAATTTCAAATTACTGTCCTAATATGCCAAAATGGCACGTAAAATTAATTAGGCCTGACTCTCAGTTTTTTAAAAATTCCCCAGCGGAGTCGCCAAGCTGTCGCGACCTTTTTTGAAATCGAGTGTGCAAAAATAGCCTGACGTTCAATGTTTTAGAAAATTAAGGTTTTATGGCCATTTTTAATTTAATCTTGAAAACATAGGGGTTTTCGTATAAAATTTGATTTTCCTTTATTTATCCTTAAAAAACATTTAGAGTCGCCACCGATCACTTCGAGGTAGACCGGACACCGAAAAAACAAACCAGAGATTCTGTTTTAAAAATTGGGTTCGGGAGTCGGTTACGTGTAAGGAAGGGTTAGCACCCCTACAAACGCCCGTTATCGGCACCTTTAATTTTACGAGGCATTTTGGCATTTCAAATAATTATTTGAATTTAAATTATCCCATAATTATTAATTGAATTTAAATTTCGAATGCATATATCATTTTATAAGAAAATTTATTTTGTTCGAATATGAGATTAAAGGCACCTCGTTAGGTGGCACCCCTATTCATATTTAAAAATGAATTTCCAACATAAAAGGTTTTTAATGAATGATATTTATTGTCTTGTCAATTTTAACTACTATTCCTAAAAAGACTCTAATTAGTTAGTTATTTAAAACTACGAATATTAATTCATTTAATGACTTTTATGAGAAAATATCAATTGTTTGAACATCTTTCATATATTTAAAGCCCTTAAATTAATCATATTCCTAATTAATTAATCTTTCTAATTAGTTAAAGTTTTAGTCCTGATTAAGGCCCTAACAATTTATTATTCAATTATAGGTGAAAATGTATATCGAATATACACCTTTATGACCAATGTTGAGATAACACCCCATTGTAAACAATGGAACACCATCCAAGTATGAGCCTCAAAGATTCTATTCGATATACATTTAATTAACTACAATGTATTAATTATTAATGTCAATTAAAGAACTAATTTGATATCCAATTATAAGTGTAAATATATTAAATATATTCATTAAAATCCATGTTGAGATAACACCCCATTGTAAACAATGGAACACCATCCAAATTGGGATTTTAAAGTTTATATTTAATATATTATTAATTACTACAATTATCTAACCTACTTAATAATTGAATCCTAATTAAAGAACCTAGGGGAAAAGCTTTAATTAATTAATTAAACTAAGTGTATTTAATTGTCTAACATTTAATTCTATATGCTTAATTTAAAACATACATCACACATATAAATTAATTAGAATTTAATTAAATTAAACAAATAAAAAAAAACTAAATTGAAAACACATTAAAAAAAACTCATTTTATTATTACAGGTCTAAATTGAAATTATTACAAAACCCTAAGCCCAAATTACAAAGTCTAAGGTGATCAAAATAAAAGGAATTACAAATTGGAGAGAATAATTAAGAAATTAAGGGATTAAATTGGAGGAATTGCAAAACCTGGGGCAAAAATTAAAGGGGAAATGACTAAATTAAGAGAAAGTAAAGAAAAGGGCAAAAACCAAATGATATCCATTTGAAGATGTGCGGGTCAAACCCGACCCAAACGAGATGCGCGGGTCATTTTGACCCGGTGCCAAAACGACATTGTTCTAACTCGGGCATAAATAGCCCATATTTGAGTCAGAATGGCCATATTTCCCAATTCACTCTCTCTCTCTCCTCATTTTTGTTCTCTCTCTCTAAAACCTCTCAACCCAAACACTTCAAACCCAGAAAAACCTAGCCTTTTTCGATCAAACCTCAAGAATCAACCCATGTTCTTCACATATTCAACCCAAAACTCCCTTTGATTCATCACAAACACTTAAAACCCACAAATTTATTTTTTCCTCAATTAAAACCCTAAAACCTCCACAGCTCTGCCCACATTCATCCTAAATTCCCATTTGATTCGGACAAACACCTAAATCATCCCTAATTCATATTTTTTGATCAAAAACCCTAAATCCCTTCAAAGTTCTTATTCGTTTTTCCCAAGCCGAACGAAACCCTAAGTCTCGGGCCAAACTCTGCCCTAACCACCACCTCTAGATCTAGGTCCGTCGTCTCTAACCCTTCCAGCCTGTTCGCCGACTGCCGAAGGCAATGCCGGCCACATCCAGTCACCCTAACCTATTCTGACCAACTCTGCTACTCTGATCATCCCTAACCTCTTTCTGACAACCATAGCCCTAGCTCCAGTCGTCGTCTTTTGCCGTGAGGTGATTTTTGGCCGCTGTACTGAAACCCTAAAACTTCCAAAATCCTCTATTTTTTTATCTATCCACCTAACCTACCCGATCTATCAGGATATCCCATCTTCCCCCTAGATCTACCCGAAACCACAACGATTCTATCATTTTCAACTTCATCTGAAACCTAAACACTCTCCGACAACCACTCAAAACAACTCTGGCAACAAAAATAAGATTCTAAGAACTTTTACTCTTTACTATTTTTTAGTTTTTATTTTTTAGAACCTAGTACTAATTTTATTTCATTTTTGTTGCAGGAATAAAGGCTCGAATAGAAGGTTACCTTCTAATGCCGACGGCGTAGATCTGGTGACGGTGTAACTTCGGTGAAGGTTTGTTTCCCCTGACGACGTTCAAACTCTCAGGTAACTTCTCAACTTCCCTCTCTCCTTAATTATTAGTGTAAAAATTGCCACTAATTATTACTGTCATTATTAACTCTTTTTCTCTCTCCACAGGGTATTATAACAAGGGTCGGCGCTGACATTAGGGACTAATAAACTGTTGACAACTGGCCTGGGCTGGGGTTTAATCCAAGTGATCCTCAAACGGGCTAACAGTGCCACATGGCCAGTTTGGGCGGTAAAAAGAAACACAACCATGTTTCTTTGGGCCTCTTTATCTGATCATGTGTTTGGGCAGGGATTTAATTGTAAAATAGGTCAAAAAACATGGGCCTTGTATGTTTGTAATTTGGGCTTGAAGGCTTTTCAGAATGTAATGGATATGTAAAGTATGGACTGTGGACTTTATTTTATTTAGTTTTTTATAATACCGTATTTATTTATTTATTTGTTATTTATTTATTTATTTAATAAGCTCGATTAAAATTTGGGTATTACAATGGCTATGTGATCACGAGTAACCGATCGCTGTGTGAGCACGGGTAGTATAGGGCTTCGTTGGCCATTGTAGGGAATGTATGTTATTTACATTGTTGTATGGAAAATTGATGTTGGCTATTTTACCCTTGGGCTATGTGATTAGGGTATGGAATGCATAACTCGGTGGGTTGTGTGAGCTCGAGTAACTCGATGGGCTGTGTGACCTCGAGTATGGTAAGCCTGGGATAGCTTGCGAGACTCCTTATATTCTAGTGGTATCTTGAGACATGGTTGTGAACTCTAGCTATGGTAGGCTAGAAGTTGATCCTTAGTGTTAAGAAGCCTTTCTGTGCATTCTTAATTATAGTACCATGCATGTTTTTTTATGATATTCATGAATTGCGGTAGATTATAAATGTACCACTGAGCTTTGTTAGCTCAGCATGCGAAATTTTGGTTTTTTTTGTGCATAGGTTGACAATTTGCTTTTGGAGGAGCACATCGAGGAGGATTTCCCAGAACCGAGCCAGCTTCAAAGTACAGTACTTGATGTTTTAATTTGGACTGATTGTATTCATAGGACCTTACCACAGTCGAGTCTGTAACTTTATTTGATTTACTATTAATTGGTCAAATGGTGTATTTTAATTAGAGTTGTTATTTTGTAAACTCTTTTAATGTTATCCAATTTATATGGATTTATGAAAATGGATGTTTTTGAGAAAATATTAAATTGTGGTTTGTAAATGAGAAATTTTGATGGGTCCGTTTTAGGAGACCCGAACGAAATGCTTTGATCCGGATCAGTAGGGTGTTACAAGATTTAATCCAGTAGTAGAAAATAAAAGAGTTGGGGCTAGTTTACATCGCGCCAAGAAAGCCAGAATGAGATGGTCCCTATGCTTGAATTTCTCACCTTTTTGTAAAGATGTTCTTTGATTTCCCATATTTTGGTTTCCCTTTTTTATAACATTGCACAGAAGAGCCATACGACTTAAACTCGAAAATAGTAGGAATATTTTGTAAAGATACTTGTAGTTATTTTTGAAAATTTTGGAGTTTGACAAGTCCAACAGAAATGTTGGCGTAACGTGCTTAAATATGGTAAAGTTTAAGACAATGTATAATTCAAATATCCATTGTAATCACTCATTTTTATCTGGTCTGTAAATACATATTAGTATAATTAATAGTATATTAGTGTTGCATGTATACATTGTATTATATATTTATTATGTGCATGAGTGTTACTAATATATATATAAGGTGTGGTGTGTGCATGTATATTATAAACTATGTATGTATACGTATTAACAGTACGTGTGTCACGCATGTATCTATAGTTAGTACGAGCGTATTTGTTTAATGTGTGTAGATGTTATGTTAATTATGTGTGTGATTATATATGTATGAATACTGGTATGTTATAATTAATGTTTGCATAGGTATATACGTATGTATGTGTATTGCTGTTATAATTATACTATTAATATTATTATTGGGCAAATATATAAAATGAAATCCAAAAAAAAAATATATTAAACCAAATAAATAAATTGCAGTCCAAGTCCAATTACAAATCTAATACTATTACAAGGCCCAGTTGGCCCAAACCCTATTTAATTACAATTATTTTGTGTGCATGTGACTATGGGCCGTTGGATCAAGATCTGATCCAACGGCCACGATCCAAGCAAGGAACAAAAATATCTGCCAGCCGCGTGCACTACACGTCTGGACCGTTCGAGTGCCACGCGCGCGTGCGGTCCACGCGCGGACTCTTTGATATCCCATGCGTGCGTGAGCCCCACGCGCTCTGACCCCTCGACTGCTGAGCCCCACGTGGCACGATCTAGAGCTGTTTCACCAATCGAGGCTTCATCTGGGCCGTTCATCCTTCAAGCCATCCCGACCGTTAGATCAGATCTGATCTAACGGCCGAGAACACCTCTGGCCGAAGGCAGAACCCCCACACCGCCACCATGCTGCACCATGCCGATCTTCAACCACCGCGCTCAGACATGTCAAAACACAGCAAGAAAAGAAATATGTCAGTTATCAGTTCAGATCTGAAAAAGAAGCAAATATTATATTACTTGTACCAAACCAAAGACAGGCATATATGTATGAAAAATCATTTTGTAAGAACAACAAGTTGTAATTGAACGAGTCAAGTTATAATCGAAAGAAAAAATACAAAAAACAGTCCAGTGGTAAATACTCGTCTCCTTTCTTATTTTTTTTGTTGTAGCATGCATACACAAAAAAAGATAGGTAGTAAAAATAAAAAAAGGGTTAGAAGTCGTTACCTTCGTCGTCGGTGGATCTCCCCTCACCAGTGATAAGCCTTTTCGTCTTTCCCAAGCCGAACGTGGTGAACTGAAAGGAGTGGGAGACCCCTTTGTGGCTTCGTTTTGGGTTTAAAACAAAAAAGAGGGGGTTTTTTTTGTTTCGTATTTCCTAGATCTAGGACAAATGAAAGCTTTTTCACTGAATCTAAGTTAGGATCCGTGTCGAGGGTAAGGTGGGGCTTATTTTGGTGTGTTTTTTTAGGCTCGTCGGCGCCGGTTAGCGGCGACCGGCGGCGGAGAATATGGCGGCCGACCACCGGATTCTGGGTTCATGGGATTGAGTTGAGAGAAAATGAAAGGGGAAGGTTATTATAAAACTGAAAAAATGAGAGAAATGGCCGAAAATTTGGTTCCGGGCTAAAAAAAGGGGTTTATAGGGGTTATTATTTTGTGAAATGGGTAAATTACGTACTAAATCCCCCCGCGCTTTCAATATTTTCACTTCTGTCTCGCTGCATGGTATATTTACAACTCTGGTCTCCCTTGTATTTCAAAATATTGCAATCCAGTCCCTAAATTACACCGAATCAATTTTTAAATGGTAAAATTACCCCTTGAACCATCCCGCGTTTTGAACTTTTCATTTCAGGTCTGCCCCTTGGTCCAATTACAGTTTTGATCCTTTTAGGTTCTGTCTATTTCGCATTTTCGTCCTTAAATTACATATTATTGCCCTTTAATTTCTGCCACTGACTTTTATTTCTTTTCATTTCAGTCTCGTTTCCATGTAAATATTCATGTTCGTATTATAATCGTATATGTTAATATGGTCTTTTGTCTTATTATATATCCCTCGTATATGCCTTGTATTTTTATGTTTACATGTATATGTGTTAAGTTTATAATGATTATGTATCTTTTTTGTTCGGTTATTCGTATTAAGCATGTTATGTTCTAGTTGACTCGTACACGGTATGTTTTGTATTTTTGTATGTGTGTATGTTCTCTTGGCTTTTTAGGTTACATGTTAGTATATTTTCTTTTTTATATATAATATATTGTTCTATATATGTTGAAATGTGTTTTATTTATAATGTGTATGTATCCTCGAAGTATATGCTTTTGTCCATACATATATTTATTCGTGCCTTGTTATTGTGACATGTTAAATTTGTTTTTATCTAGTATTAAGCTTGTTATGTATATGTGTGTATTAATTACGTATTTTACTTATGTTAGATTGGTATTCTGTTATGTGAATATTTACTGTCTTTAAATTATCTGCCATGTTTTTATATTTTTGTCACTAAGATTGCATATGATATATAAATTGTTAATGCGGTGCCCTTTTATCCGAGCGTAAACGGGGCCAGTATCAGGCGTAGTGATAGTGGTTGGGCGTTTATTCTCGGATAACGGGGCCCTTAAAATTTATTCGCAATTATGACCGAATTTTAAAATAATCGTCACTTTAACCCGGAAAATCCAATATTAATAAAGCGGTAATTATTAAAGTACTAATTTTGGGCGGTGTGGGGGTGCTAATCCTTCCCCATCCGTAACCGACTCCCGAACCCAATAGTTTTTGAATCTCTGGTTTTATGGTGTCCGGTCTACCTGAGTGGCCGGTGGCGACTCCATTTTTTTTTAAATGCGATTTTTTAAAACCCCACGGAATAAACATTTTTATATCCAAAAACTCACACACCCTTCAAAAATCAATCCTCGTTTTTTTTAGCGAAAAAGGACATCGCTACAGATGGCGACTCCGCTGGGGACAAAAAATATTTTGTTTTTCAAAAACAAATGAGAGTCAAGCTTTTAAAATAATTACCGCTTTATTAATATTAGAAGTTCCGGATTAAAGTGACTATTAAATTAACATTCGGTTATAATTGCGCGTTTATTTTAACGCATTTAAAATATGGCATATAAGCCCGTTTTTTAAGTGGGGGGAAAACGCTAATACTTTCGTGGAGATATCGTTCTCCCGTATGGGCCTAGCAAGTACCTTCGGGGCTCGAGTACTGATAAGTGTTCAAAATTACTATTTTTCTTACCCTTTTTACTCATATTATTGTTAGACTTAGGCTCATATTAGTTGCATAGTTAGCCATTCATGCATTAATCCATGTTTTCTTCCATCGTTGAGCTTGATTACATAACTTGGTAGTTTTTGTGGAAAAGATGCTGCTTTGGTGTGGTTTGTGTGTGTATGTGCAGGATCACTTGCCAAAGCAATGCCGAGCTATTTGCCAGGGCAATGCATGAAGGATATGCCGAGCTAGTTGCCAGGGCAATGCATGAAGGAGACGCCGAGCCAGTTGCCATGGCAATTGTCGACAAAGAGAAAATGCAATAGGGATGTCGAAATTAATGACTATACAAGCCCAAGATGACATGGAGCAAGGCCCAAGCCCAAAGGAATTTGATTGCCATGCAGAGATTAAAGAAGAATTAAATTCCAAGAAGATAGGAGAAGTTCTAATAGGAATAAAATTATAATAAAGAATTATATTCTTTAAAGATAATTTAATTCCAACTCAAACTCCTCCTCAAATAAGGACTTTGGCCTAGCCCTATAAATAGCAAGGAGATTTCGACAACTTGGAGGGAGAGCATTAGGGGAAATTTCGACAAGTCCAAGGGAAAAAGTAAGGGGAATTTTCGACAAGCATCTAGGGCAAGAGATTTTCGACAAGCTTCATCTTTTCTTCCTTGTGCGATTGGGTTCATGCTAGGGATTGTTTATCTTGTGTTTCTTTGGAACCTAGCCATGAACTAAATATACTTGGCTATGGTTATTGTGTTTTGTGGTTGTGAGAAACTATTGGTTTTTGTTTAGGTAATAAGAGTTTGCACTTTTCTATTTCAAGGTATATTCATTCTTGATTCTTATTATTGTTTGCGAGTGACTTGGGAGAGGATCTCGTGATTTCATCTATTTATCTAATATCGGGAGAGTTAGATTCAAGAAATGAATGAATATGATCTTTATTCAATCTCATGATGGTGAAGATTAATCCGGCTTAGGAATAAGTTAAGGATTTCAACGGCTAAGAGGAGCGCAAGATTGGTTGTTGTTCACCCTTGATTCACGCAGGGATGTATTATCAAGGCATGCACAAGTAGCTAGAGTTTCGACTTAGGGATAAGAAGAAACCATTGAAGAACGCTCTGCCGAACCTTGAAGGTTGCTGCCCAGACGCCCAAGTAGTTGCCCAACTAGTTGCCCAGGCAACCATCGATTAGTTGCCAAGGCAACCCCGTTGTGCAAGTTGCCACGGCAACTGAGTTGCCCGTGCACTCTTTTACCAAAACGATCCAATCGGCTATCACACCTCAACTCACGATAACCTGGCCTATCTCTCTCTCATTTGAATTCATCTTTTCTTTTACTTTATTGCTTTCTAGATTAGTCAATAGTTAAACTCCTATAATCCTTTACTTGTGTTTTTACTTTTTACAGTGCAAGAGACTAGATCCTTGAAGTGGCACCAATCCCTGTGGAGACGATATCTTTTATACTATAACTTGCGACGTGTATACTTGCACAATTGCGTAGCACTTATTACGCGCAACAAGTTTTTGGCGCCGTTGCCAGGGATTGGCAATAGCGATTTTGTTTTTATTTTCTTGCACTTTCTTTTTATTTTTCTTGTTTAAAATTCAAAGGGCTAACAAACTTTGGTTTTGCATTGGTATATGACCAGGGCGAGACCGACTTCACCCTGAATATCCCTTTGATCCAGAAATCGAATGAACCTTACAAAGACTTAGACGAAGGATAAGAGAAGCAATGGCAAATCAAGACGGCAATATGAATCAAGATGTTCGAGCAGGAGGAGGAGTGATTCTTGCACGAAACAGAACTATTCTAGACAATCTTGAAGAAGATCTTGATGGACTTAACGCAGGAGTTGTCGCACCTAAAATTGAAGCCGACCACTTTGAGTTGAAACTGGTAATGTTTAATATGATCAACACAATAGGTCAATTTGGCGGCTCAGCAACTGAAGATGCACGGCAACATCTGAAATCTTTCCTCAAGATTTGCAACTCGTTCAAGATACACAGAGTCACCCCCGATGTCTTACGATTAAGATTATCCCCCTATTCACTGAGGGATAGGGCGAAAGCATGGTTGAATAGCATTCCTGCCGGATCCATAGCATCTTGGGCTAATCTTTGTCGTGATTTCCTTGCTAGATTTAATCCTACAAATTTGACTGATAAGCTTCGTAACGACATCACTTCTTTTCGGAAGGCAGATGATGAATCCATGTATGAGGCTTGGGAGCGATATAGGGAACTTCTACACAAATGCCCCCTACACGGATTCCCGGTGTGGACTCAAGTAACAATGTTTTACAACGCCGTGAATACACCAACAAGGATGATGCTAGATGCCTCGGCAAACGGCATACTCCTAGATAAGTTGCCGAAAGAAGCAATGCAAATCTTAAACAGGCTGGCCAAGAATGATTATCAATTCCCATCCACTAGAAGAGGAGGAGTTAGACGCCAAGCCACAATACATGAACTAGGGTCATCAGATTCAATTTCGGCACAATTGGCCACTTTAACCAAGATGGTCCAGAACATTCAAAAACCAAACAACACACATGAAGTCAAGGTAATAGATTCTTTTTGTGAGTTAAGTGGTGATAACCATAATTCTTCTGAATGTATGCAGAATCCGGAATCCAGCTTCTATGTGGGGAATTACAATCGGAGCAATAATGTGATGTCCAATACATACAATCCAGCTTGGAAGAAGCACCCAAATGTTTCATGGAGTAATCCCAACAATGCTCTAAACTAGAACAATCAGAATGCACAAGCATCGGGATTCCAACAGAATATGCCACGGCAACAGATGTCGCAGCAACAACCGATGACATCTAGTTCTTTGGAAAATTCTCTAAATGCTTTTATGATGAAAACTGAATCTTATATGGCTGAGAATAGTAATTTCATAAAAAGAACTGATGCTTTTATTAACAGGACCGAGATGAGATTGCAAAACCAAGAGGCGACAATCAAATCATTGGAAAATCAAGTCGGACAGTTTGCTCAAAATCTGAATACTAGACCACAAAGAGGTTTACCTAGCGATACTGAAGTCGCAAGAGGAACTGGCCATGAGCAATGTAAGGCGATCACCACTAGAAGTGGCCAACAACTTAGAGAGGTTCAAACCCGCTCGTCAAACAAAACTCCACAAAAAGATCAGGTCGAACCTAGCGGTAAAGCCTCAGATGCCGAACCAGGAATTGCCGCAGCAACCGGCAATAAGCATGCCTCGGCAACCGACGATAAAGACGCCTCGGCAACTTGCGATAAGCATGCCTCAGCAACCCCAGTTGATAATGCCTCGAAAACTCCAGATGTCCCGGCAATGTCGTCAATCAGATTTCAAACCAATGAAAGAATCGAAGATATCCGACTTCCACCACCATTCCCACAAAGGTTGAAGCGACAAAAGCAAGAGTATCAATTCAAGAAGTTTCTTGATATCCTAAAGCAAGTCCACATCAACTTGCCACTGGTGGAAGCAATTGAACAAATGCCAAACTATGCCAAGTTTCTTAAAGACATTGTGTCCAAAAGAACAAGGCTAGGAGAGTTTGAAACAGTTGCCGCGACAGAGGGGTGCATGGCAATGTTGCACAATCGTATGCCACCCAAGTTGAAGGATCCCAGAAGTTTCACAATACACTGTTCCATTGGAAATCACTATGTCGGGAAAGCATTATGCGACCTTGGGGCTAGCATAAACTTGATGCCTAAATCAGTTTTCCAGAAACTAGGAATCGGGAAGGCAAGACCTACAACAGTTATGCTGCAGCTAGCCGACAGATCCTATGTGCATCCAGAGGGAAAAATCGAGGACATACTGGTAAAAGTTGATAAATTTATTTTTCCCGCTGACTTTATTATTTTGGATTGTGAAGCAGATGAGCATGCACCTATCATTCTCGGGAGACCATTCTTAGCAACATGGAGAACCTTGATTGATGTTGAAAAAGAAGAACTCACAATGAGGGTGAATGACCATCAGGTCAAACTAAATGTGTTCCAAACACTAAGGCATGCCGATGATCCAGAAGAATGCCAACTTCTTCATGCCACGGCAGAGTTTAACTTCGATGAGGAATTTAGTTGCCTCGGCAACTACATTACCGATCAAGAGGAACCTGAGAAGTATGAAGAACCGGTCGATGAGGAACAACCAGAAGGGGCAAATTGGCTAGTCAATCGACCAGGTACATACTTTGAACCACTGGACTACTCAGGTAAGGAAGGTAAGCTCGAAAAACCCTCTATTGAACAACCACCAATTCTTGAGTTGAAACAATTGCCAGAGCAACTAAAATATGCATACTTAGGGACCGATAATACATTGCCTGTAATTATTTCTTCTAAGTTACAGCCTAAGAAGGAAAAGAAGCTGATCAAGATGTTGAAGCTACACAAAAAGGAAATAGGGTGGACAATTGCCGACTTGAAGGGAATTAGCCCAGCGGTGTGCATGCACAAGATCTTGTTGGAAGATGATCACAAACCTTCAATTGAGGCCCAGAGAATACTGAATCATGCCATGAAAGGGGTTGTAATGAAAGAAATCATCAAGTGGCTTGACGTCGGCATTATATACCCTATCTCTGATAGTATGTGGGTAAGTCCGGTACAATGTATACCGAAAAAGGGAGGTATAAAAGAGGTAAGCAATGAAAATAATGAACTTATCCCAACCAGGACTGTGACCGGTTGGAGGGTTTGTATGGACTATCGAAAGCTAAACAAAGCCACTAGGAAAGATCACTTCCCATTACCCTTTATTGATCAAATGCTTGACCGTCTTGCAGGTAAACCCTTTTATTGTTTTCTTGATGGTTATCCAGGTTACAATCAGATTGTCATAGCACCAGAAGATCAAGAAAAGACAACCTTCACATGCCCATACGATACTTATGCCTTCCGAAGGATGCCATTCGGATTGTGTAACGCCCCGGCAACCTTCTAAAGATGCATGATGGCACTCTTTTCAGACATGGTCGAAGACTTCTTTGAGATCTTCATGGATGATTTTTCGGTTTTTGGTAATGACTTCGACAGCTGTCTCGGCAATTTAGAGAGAGTGTTGGCAAGATGTGAAGAAACGGATTTAGTCCTCAATTGGGAGAAATGCCATTTTATGGTAGATGAAGGAATAGTGCTCGGCCACAAGATTTCATCCAAGGGAATTGAAGTAGACAAAGCCAAGGTGGACGTGATCGAGAGATTACCCCCACCAAGTTCGGTTAAAGGAATTCGAAGTTTTCTCGGACATGCAGGTTTTTATAGAAGGTTCATTCATAATTTTTCTAAAATCTCTAAACCCTTGTGTAATCTTCTTGAACAGTATAAAGTCTTCGATTTTGATGATTCTTGCACCCAAGCATTCGAAACCCTAAAGAAAAAGCTTGCCTCGGCACCCATTGTCGTTCCACCAGATTGGACGCTACCTTTTGAGCTCATGTGTGATGCAAGTGATTTCGCGGTAGGAGCAGTCCTAGGCCAACGCACAGGTAAGACCTTCCATGTGATATACTACGCTAGTAAAACCCTTAATAGCGCTCAAGTGAATTACACAACAACGGAGAAAGAGGTACTAGCTGTAGTTTTCGCATTTGACAAGTTCCGATCCTATTTAATTGGTACAAAGGTAATTGTTCATACGGACCATTCGGCAATCAAATACTTATTTGCTAAAAAGGATGCTAAACCTCGTTTGATTCGTTGGATATTACTTTTACAAGAATTTGATATTGAAATTAAGGACAGGAAAGGAACAGAAAATCAAGTGGCCGATCACTTATCACGTTTGGAACGCAATAGGGAGGAGGACGCGGATCTAGAGATATGTGATGCATTCCCGGATGAACAAATTTTAGTTGCCTCGTCAACCCTCGACGCCTCGGCAACCCTCGACGCCTCGACAACCCTTGACGCCTCGGCAACCATGGATGCACACGCCTCGGCAACTCTCGAAGCCACAGCAGTCTTTGACGCGCACGCCTCGGCAATCTTGGGAGCAGTCGCCACGGCAGCACATGCCTCGGCAATACCCTGGTACGCAGATTTAGTTAACTTCCTTGTTTGTGGTATTTTTCCTTATGGCATTACTCACCAAGGGAAGAAGCGGTTCCTCCATGATGCTAAGCATTACTTTTGGGACGAGCCTCTTTTGTTTAAACAATGTGCAGATCAAGTTATACGCTGATGTGTCCCTGAAGAAGAGCAACAGAATGTACTCCGGCAATGCCATTCTTCACCCTATGGAGGACATTTTGGAGGAACTCGTACCGCGGCCAAAGTTTTGCAATCCGGGTTGTATTGGCCAACATTGTACAAAGATGCCCAAGACTTTTACAAGCAATGTGATCGTTGCCAGAGGACGGGCAATATCTCTAGACGACATGAGATGCCGCTCCAAAACATCATCGAGGTGGAATTGTTCGATGTATGGGGGATCGACTTTATGGGACCTTTCCCATCTTCATTCGGCAACCTCTACTTCTTACTTGTCGTCAACTATGTGTCTAAATGGGTGGAGGCAGCTGCAGTTCCCAACAACGATTCCAAGACCGTGCAACGATTCTTGCAGAAAAACATATTTACGGTTTGGGATGCCAAGAGCAATTATCAGTGACGAAGGCAAGCATTTTGACAACAGACTAATTGCCAAGATGTTGCAACGCTTCGGCATATCACACAAGATCGCCACGGCATATCACCCACAAACCAACGGGCAAGCAGAAATTTCCAACTGGGAGTTGAAGGGAATACTCAAGAAAGTCGTAAATCCCTCAAGGAAGGATTGGTCATTAAGACTAGATGACGCACTTTGGGCATATCGCACTGCATTCAAAACACCCTTAGGTATGTCCCCCTTCCGACTTGTCTATGGCAAAACATGCCATCTACCGGTGGAAATCGAGCACAAGGCGTACTGGGCAATCAAGACTGTGAATATGGATTGGGAAAGTGCCGGACAAAAGCGTTTGATGGATCTCAATGAGATAGAAGAATTTCGTGCACTCGCCTATAACAATGCACGAATCTACAAGGAGAAAACCAAAAGATGGCACGACAAGAAACTATTGCCACGGCAATTCACGCCATGGCAACTAGTTCTCCTATTCAATTCTCGGCTAAAACTTTTCCCGGGAAAGCTGAAATCAAGATGGTCGGGACCATTCGATGTCGTCAAACCATTCTCCCATGGTGATGTGATAATCAAGTCCATCTCTGACAACCATGAATTCAAAGTTAATGGACAAAGATTGAAGCACTACAATGGTGCCCATGTGGAACGTAACAAAGAAGTGTTCAACTTAGGAGATGCATGAGCATGCTCTCCTTTCAATATTTTTCTTTTTCTTTTTCTTTTTATTTTCATTTTTATTTTTAGGAGATATTTTATTTTTCTTCATTATCTTTAGTTTTCAGGTTTTCTTTGTTTTCTTTTTCACAACAAGACTCACAACTACTATGCTAAGGAAATTTACTGCCGAGATCCTTGCCCCGGCAACCAATGAAGAAGATGCTACGACAACCTACATCGTGCCGGCACAAGCTGATGCCACGGCAACCAACCCTGAAGATGCCACGGCAACCAAAGCTAAAGACATCCCGGCAACAAGAAAACAACCATCGCGTTCAAGCAAAAGAATCAAGACACCGGCCAAAAGGAAACTAATCATCTACGATGACGAACTCTCGGAGTAAGTCCTCGTATGCATTTTTATTTTTATTTTATTTTTTTCGTTATTTTTATGCATGCATTGAGGACAATGCCTCACTCGAGTTTGGGGGGGTTGTTATTAGTAGTTACCATGTTAGTTACATTCATCTTAAGTATTACATTTAGGATACATAAATTGCTTGCCATGCCTTTAATTGGAACAAGAATTGCTTAGATTTGATGAATATTCGATGATGACTTTGCCAATGCTCTTAATTGATAGAATTTTTATTCTAGGATAACCATGGAAAAACTTAGAATTTTACTATGATGCTAAATTTGATGAAACAATGTTGTGGTTTGATTGATTTAAGGAATTCTAGTGAACTTAGGTTGATAATTAACAAATTGGGGGATTAGAATAAAAATTGGATGAATGCTAGAGGTGCCCGAAATTGGCTCTAGCATGTGCTAAAAAAATTGATCACTAGAGGTGCCCGAAACTGGCTCTAGCATGTGTTAAATTTTTTTTAACTACAGGTACCCGAAACCGGCTCTAGTCGATTAGATTAACTTAACTAAAAACAAAACACTAGAGGTGCCCAACACTGGCTCTAGTTCAAACATGTTAAAAAGAACCCAATGAAGTAATTTGAAAACCTATTGTTTGCATAGAATCCGAAAAATCAAATTGCACACAACTTCGCACACACTCACAAGCATTATAGTTTGATTCCGAGTAATTCCTAAGTTTTCTGAAGAAATAAAAAGCCAATCATACTTTGTGCCCCGGTTCAGAGAATTGAAATCAAGTTCAAAGCTAAGTTTGTGAAAATTGAAGTCTTGGCAGGTAATTATGAGTTTGCATTGCTTGAGGACAAGCAATAGTTCGAGTTTGGGGGTGTGATAAGTGTTCAAAAGTACTATTTTTCTTACCCTTTTTACTCATATTATTGTTAGACTTAGGCTCATATTAGTTGCATAGTTAGCCATTCATTCATTAATCCATGTTTCCTTCCATCGTTGAGCTTGATTACATAACTTGGTAGTTTTTGTGGAAAAGATGCTGCTTTGGTGTGCTTTGTGTGTGTATGTGCAGGATCACTTGCCAAAGCAATGCCGAGCTAGTTGCTAGGGCAATGCATGAAGGATATGCCGAGCTAGTTGCCAGGGCAATACATGAAGAAGACGCCGAGCCAGTTGCCATGGCAATTGTCGACAAAGAGAAAATGCAATAGGGATGTCGAAATTAATGACTATACAAGCCCAAGATGACATGGAGCAAGGCCCAAGCCCGAAGGAATTTGATTGCCATGCAGAGATTAAAGAAGAATTAAATTCCAAGAAGATAGGAGAAGTTCTAATAGGAATAAAATTATAATAAAGAATTATATTCTTTAAAGATAATTTAATTCCAACTCAAACTCCTCCTCAAAGAAGGACTTTGGCCTAGCCCTATAAATAGCAAGGAGATTTCGACAACTTGGAGGGAGAGCATTAGGGGAAATTTCGACAAGTCCAAGGGAGAAAGCAAGGGGAATTTTCGACAAGCATCTAGGGCAAGGGATTTTTGACAAGCTTCATCTTTTCTTCCTTGTGCGATTGGGTTCATGCTAGGGATTGTTTATCTTGTGTTTCTTTGGAACCTAGCCATGAACTAAATATACTTGGCTATGGTTATTGTGTTTTGTGGTTGTGAGAAACTATTGGTTTTTTTAGGTAATAAGAGTTTGCAATTTTCTATTTCAAGGTTTATTCATTCTTGCTTCTTATTATTGTTTGCGAGTGAATTGGGAGAGGATCTCGTGATTTCATCTATTTATCTAATATCGGGAGAGTTAGATTCAAGAAACAAATGAATATGATCTTTATTCAATCTCATGATGGTGAAGATTAATCCGGCTTAGGAATAAGTTAAGGATTTCAACGGCTAAGAGGAGCGCAAGATTGGTTGTTGTTCACCCTTGATTCACGCAGGGATGTATTATCAAGGCATGCACAAGTAGCTAGAGTTTCGACTTAGGGATAAGAAGAAACCATTGAAGAACGCTCTGCCGAACCTTGAAGGTTGCTGCCCAGACACCCAAGTAGTTGCCCAACTAGTTTCCCAGGCAACCATCGATTAGTTGCCAAGGCAACCCCGTTGTGCAAGTTGCCACGGCAACTGAGTTGCCCGTGCACTCTTTTACCAAAACGATCCAATCGGCTATCACACCTCAACTCACGATAACCTGGCCTATCTCTCTCTCATTTGAATTCATCTTTTCTTTTACTTTATTGCTTTCAAGATTAGTCAATAGTTAAACTCCTATAATCCTTTACTTGTGTTTTTACTTTTTACAGTGCAAGAGACTAGATCCTTGAAGTGGCACCAATCCCTGTGGAGACGATATCTTTTATACTATAACTTGCGACGTGTATACTTGCACAATTGCGTAACACTTATTACGCGCAACAAGTACCTTATGCTTTCGTAAGAATATCGTTCCTTCGTACGGGCATAAGCGAATGGGTCCCCCTGAATTGAACCCGGTTGAAAGGAGCCTATAATGGGTGATGATCGGGGGCCCTGTTACTCTTAGTAGGGGACAGCAAGGACAATTCGGGTACCTCCTAGAACCAAGACTACATGTAGAGAATACATATAAACCTACCCATTTAGAGCCATGCGGATAACCTTAGGTTTTAGACGGGATAAATAGGGTTGTTTTGTGTGTTTATTTTGTTTCATTTTGTCCTTTTATTTATATATTTATTAATTTTATCTGGTACTGACTTGTTTTCTTTTCGCTTTTGTTTTTTTTCATACATCATACATTTGCATCACATAAAGGTACTGGATCAAGTGGTTTGCCTGATCAGAAAGTCTTTCACCATGGAAAAAATGTGTCTTAGGAAAGAAGAGCTTAATTTGTCAGTCAGACATTGGTCAGAGGTCAACCAGAAAACCCAAGGGGACAGTCTGCCTAACGAACGCGTAATAGCTGGATACACCTATGTGAGTCTCCAACAGAACGACTTATGGGATCTTCAAAGCATTTGGGAAAGATGGGACCGAAGACTACAAGACTTGTTCTGCGATAGTTATGGCGACATCGCACAACTGTTATATGTTCGGATTAACCAGCCCCTACTCCGAGCTATAGTCCAGTTCTGGAACCCGGCTTTTTACTGCTTCACCTTCAATGGGCAGGACATGATGCCTACAGTAGAAGAATACACTGCTTTACTTAACCAGAAAAACATTCAGGAAGATTGGATCTACGTGAAGCCTCCGAGGAATCAGAATTACACTGCGAAACTCAAAACCTTCGCGGGAATGAGTGACGATTGGGTTAATGGCCTGGTTCAGATCTGAGGAGACAATACAGTTTTTGCATGGGAAAGTATTCGGGACATCATACCGACACATCCAGACGAGGCAAAGAAAATGGACCTGTTCGCTTTAGGAATATATGGCTTGGTGATCTTTCCAAGAGTACTCGGGAACATTGACATAGCCATTCTGGACTTGTTTGAGCGGGTAAAACGGAAAGCAAACCCAGTACCAGCAATCTTGGTCGAGACTTTCATTTCCTTAAATGCTAGCCGGAAACATGAAGAAGGATGTTTTCGAGGATGCGCACAGCTGTTACAAGTATGGATTCAGAGTCACATGTGGAAGACACCGATGAGGGTCCTGCCAGGGATATCCTTCCAAGGTTTTTCGCCTTTACGGGAATACTTAGCAAAGGAATAGCGAGAGGATTTCAAAACAAAAATGTGGACTAGCTTCTTCAAGAACATTCAAGATGAAGACATAGCATGGAGGGTCCCATGGCTCGGTAAAGTTAATTATTTTCTATACAATTGTGGTGATTTCAACTGGCTGATGATGTTGGGATTGCACAGAGGGATCGCCTGTGCTCCGCTTTTAGTGTCTCGACAGTTCGGATCACGACAGTTCATTCCCAATACCGCTGGGTTAAGCCAAACTGAATTTCTTTTCAAAGGGGGGTTCAAAGGAAAAATTCAGACCATCATGAGGGCTTGGGACCATTGTTACCGGATCAGGGTGGAAGGAGATACCGAGCACATGACTACCCCAGACTACGATCTTTGGAGACGTTTGAGGGTTAATAATGTGATTCCCGAATCTGATCAAGGACCAGCAGTGTCACTCGAAGAGCTTACAAGGGTGGTACCGTCTAAAGCTGACATCTTAAGGAATGAACTCGAAGAAATTAAAAGGAAAATGGACATCCAACAGACCCAACATGCGAGCGAGCTCTATAAGGCAAGCTTATAGGTTGACGAGCGGGACGGGATCATTAGGCAGTTGAAGAAATTAAATGCAGATTTGAGCGACAAGAATGCTCTTTATCAAAAAGATGCCCTTCTACTACAAGCAAAAATATAGAAGGCCGGTCGAAGTCAATTCATAGTTGTGGAAAGAGAATGAATGAATGGTATCCGTTTGGTGGAAGAAGAACGAGAAATCAGCAAGAGAGTGATCGAGAAAGAGATAGAAAGCTGCAGGTTGGCTATGGAAGAAAAAAAATGGTCCTCCAAGAAGGCCATTGATCAGGAAAAGGAAAGATTCAGGCAAGAAATCAGCAAGGGAAAACAAGTTGTCCATCATAAGAAAGAAAGCGTCGCCGTATGGAAAAGAAAGTCTATGAGTAGCCGAAATAGACTGTTAGAGATGCAAAAACTGTACGATGACACTATTCAAAGTCTGGAGCAAAGCCAAAGTCAGAATGGCGAATTAAAGGGAAAGGTGGCGGAAGTTGAACACTCCCTTCGAATGTACTACCACAAAAATGGTTTCACTGAGCTTCAAGAAAGAGAGCGCGAAGTAAGCATGTTACGAGCACGAATTGAGTCCCTCGAAGCAACTGTTGAGGATTACAAGGAAAGAATTAGTGTGTTCGAGGAGGCTGCAGCCGGAGGGGACACCTATTGGCAAAAGAGACCGCGTGACGCTGCCCGGATGGTACAGGACAGGGACCAGTATTACGCAAACTTGATGTGGACATACAGCGAGTCGCCAGGCATTTGAATGATTTAGCTGTCGAGGCTGAGACACTCCAACCTTTCATAGTCTCGGAAATGGAAAAAGCTCCCAGGTTCCTCAAGCTGCTCAGGGCAATTGGAAAATTAGGAGATAGAGCTAGAGCTTATCTATAGGACACTGTGTTGTAATTAGATCTTTTGTATTAGGGATCTTTATTCTGTAATACGAACTCTGTTGCAATCTAGACCCTTTAATTCCCGTGGAAGTAGTTCAAAAGGGTGATTACCAGCGAAATCAGTACCTTATCTGCATACATTCTTGCATTTGCATCATGACATTCGCATCATTATACAGGCATTTATTTCTTGCAACCATATTAACATTATGAATATTGTGGCATTGTGTGTAGTTAACCCGCAATCATTCATCACCCATACCTTACCCGGTTACAAAGCAAGCTCATGGAAGACAGGATAATCAGTCTAGAAAAAGGGCAAAAAGAGCTCGAGACAAGGCTTGAAGAGGCCCAAAGAAGCCTCAGTGATCAGATTGCGCAGTCGCAAGCAACTATAGTATCCGACATAACCGCATTGTTGGCTAAGAGTCTTGGAAAAAGTGTGGAAGGAGAAAATGTTCAAGAGCCAGAGGGTACCCCAGCTCACTACAAGGTTCAACCAACTGCGCCCAATCCGGCTAGAAAGGTGTATATTGACCCTGCAGGAATGTCATCTAGTTTTCAAATAGGGGCACCTGAAACTCAACCCCTCGACGCTGAAGCACTCTATGAAGAAGAAGTGTCGGACCTGAACATGGTTGAAAAGATCAGGACCGAGGTAGAGAAAAAGTGGGAGGAAAGGTTTCGCCTCATGGAGGAAAAATTTAAAACGTTACAATCTAATGAAGAATCGGGAAATGACGCTAGCGACTTAAGTCTGGTGTCCGATCTTGTCCTACCGCCAAAGTTTAAAACGCCAGAGTTCGACAAATACGATGGAACCACATGTCCTTCCGCACACATAATAATGTACTGTCGAATGATGGCGGCCTACCATAAGGACGAAAAGCTACTGATCCATTGTTTCCAGGACAGCCTAACTGGAGCGGTGTTACGGTGGTACACCCAGTTGAGCAAGGCAAATGTTAAGACATGGAAAGATCTGTCAAGAGCATTTACTAAGCAATACAAGCATGTAACAGACATGACCCCCAGCAGAATTATGTTGGAAAATATGGGGCAGAAGTCCAACGAAAGCCTGCGGCAATACGCCCAAAGATGGCGGGAAGTGGCCACCCAAATTCATCCACCCATCCCGGAACATGAAATTACGCCGTTATTTGTTAATACTCTGAAAGGGGCACTTTTTGATCGCCTCATTAATAACGCAACACAGTGCTTTGCTGACTTAATCAGGACTGGGGAGTCCCTTGAATTGGCAATTAAGAGTGATAGATTGATGGCGGGGAAGGGTCTCGGAAGTATAGCAAGAGAAATGAAGTAAACACCACCAGCACTTATACCACCCCGAAGAACTTCACAGTCTCGCAGCCACAAGCACCTGTGGGAAAAACACAAAACTCGAATCAAAGAGATGAGAGAATCGCCAGAAAAGAGAAAGAGAGAAGAACTTTCACTCCCCTACCTATTTCATACTCAGAACTTTATTCCCAGTTGTATGAAGCAGACCTGGTCCGTCCATACATCGTTACTCCTGTCAATCCGCCATTCCCTTCTTGGTATAATCCGAACGCGCATTGCGACTATCACGGCGGTACCCCTGGACATCCCACCGAGAACTGCCTTGCTTTCAAAAAACTTGTGCAGAATTTAATCGATTCTGGGATATTGAAGTTTGAAGAACCGAATGTAGCCAATAACCCGCTGCCTAATCATGGGAGTAGAGGGGTAAATGCTATTGAAGAATACTTTACCAGGAGGATTAAGGATGATGTGTCAAAAATCAAATCTCCTTTACGGTGGGTATTTCAACAGTTATGCATGGCCCGTGTGATCGACAAAGGCATAATAACAAGGCAGAAGGGATGTGGAGTGTATTGCGAATTCCACCAAACTGAAGGGCATGATATCCAAGAGTGCGATGGGTTCAAGAGATTGGTACAACAATTAATGAATGAAAAACAAATAGAATACTTCGAGGAGCCCATGGGAAAGAAGGGATCGGACGTACACATGACGGATAGCCCCAAATCTAAAAACGGGAAGGATAGACATTTTATCATCTCTCCTAGGCCAGGGAATGCAGGTGCCTCCCAAGGAGAAACCAGCAAGATAAATCCCAGGATCATCATTTCAGCACCATCCCCATTCCCATTCAAAGATATGCGGCAAACCCCTGGAATTATGCAGTAAATGTGACCACGCCAGAAAAACTAGAACATGGTCAGGTAAAAGAACCTACGCTGAAAGACCAACAAAGCCAGAACGACGTAAACGTTGGTGAGGCAGGCCATTTCACAAGGAGCGACAGATGTTATTCCTCCGAGACTTTGAAAGCAGTTGAAAAAGATAAAGGGTAGAATACAGCAGTTAGCCCCACGCAGATATTTGGAGAAGAACCTCCCCCAAAGATGAATGAGCCGGTAACTGAGGCCCAGGCCAAAGAATTTTTGAAGTTCTTAAGACATAGCGAGTACAACGTAGTGGAACAACTACGAAGGCAACCGGCCAGGATCACAGTACTGGAATTACTCTTGTGTTCAGAAAAGCACCGGGAGACGCTATTAAAAGTGCTAAATCAAACTTTTGTGCCTCAGGACATTTCTATGACAAATCTGGACATGATAGTGGGGCATATCACTGCCTATAATCATATAACGTTCAGTGACGATGAGATCCCTGAGGGAGGAATGGGGTCCACCAAAGCCCTTAACATCACTACCCACTGCAAAGGGTATGTAGTACCGGGCGTATTGATCGACAACGGGTCAGCATTGAACGTCTTGCCTATGGTGACCCTGCAAAAACTTCCAATAGATGGTTCTCACCTAAAGCCCTGCCACAATTCGGTAAGAGCCTTTGATGGTACGCAAAGAGGAACAATGGGGAAAATTAAGGTGCCCCTATTGATCGGACCGACTGAATATGTGATCGATTTTGTGGTAATGGACATAAAACCATCTTACAGCTGCCTATTGGGAAGACCATGGATCCATTCCGCAGGATTTGTCCCCTCATCGTTGCATCAGAAATTAAAATTTGTAGTCGAGGGTAAATTGGTCACAGTAGAGGCTGAACAGGAGATTGTTGCTTCCGTGACATCAGACGCCCCCTACATTCAAAATGATGAAGATGCTGCAGAATGCTCGTTCCGAGCATTGGAACTAGTGAATGCCACGTTTGTTTCAGAGGGAAGTCGGATCCCCTACCCCAGGTTATCTAATTGTACCAAGATGACCGTCGCAGAAACTTTGGGCCGTGGAGCCAAAATGAGAAAGGGGCTGGGGAAGAAATTACAAGGAAACCTAAGAGCCAAGAATATGATAACCAAGAAGGATCGTCTTGGGCTGGGTTACCAACCAAGTGGCCAACAGAGAAAAGAGGAATACAAGAGAAAGGAAGAGCAAAGAGAAGCCAGATTTAAAGGAAAAGACATTCCGTGGAGACCAATGTCCTTTCCTAGTTTAAAAACCACGTTTGTCTCCGGAGGTTTCTACCAGCCAGGTCAAGAGGTTGAAGAAGCAATTAAGGAAAATGAAGTACTCAACCAGGAAAAATACTCAGTAAATCATTTGAAGGGATGTATATCAACATGATAGCTGGAAAAGACCAAGGCAGCAAAATGTTGACCAACATCCGCCCTTGTCGTCCCGGGGAAACACTTGATAACTGGAGCTGCATTGATCTACCTGTAGTTTTTAGGAATAGATAAGAGTAATGCTCCAAATCAACCTTTTGTTTTTGCCCGTAAACAATGGGGATCTCTTGTATGGGGCACCTATGTTAACTTTTTGATTGAAATGAAAATATCCCCATTTTCCTAAAATGACCAAAGTTTCATTTATTTCATTCATGCATTCTTCATGTTCATTCCCTTCATATAAAGTCGTCTCCTTCCCAATACAATTCATTCTTATTTAATGCAGGTCACTCATGATTGACGATATAAATGATACCGGATCCAATCCTGGAGTGAATTTTGAATGCCCTGGGGTCTCAGAGGGAATTGAGGAAGGATATGATGAGATAGAAGGTGAGGTCCCGAAAGAGTTAAAGAGAATGGTGGCCAACGAAGAAAGGCAGATCATGCCCCACCAAGAAGAAACAGAAGTTGTAAACTTGGGGACTGAAGAAGAGAGAAAACAAATAAAAGTAGGAACGGCGATTTCCTCAAAAACCAAGCACGAACTGATAACCCTACTTCAGGAATTCAAGGATGTCTTCGCCTGGACTTATCAAGATATGCCAGGGTTGAATACCGACATAGTGGTGCACAAATTGCCAACAAAATCGGAGTGTAAACCAATACAGCAAAAACTTCGGAGAATGAGACCAGATATGTTGTTAAAGATCCGAGAAGAAGTGAAAAAGTAGTTTGATGCTGGATTCTTGGAGGTAGCCAAATACCCCGAATGGGTTGCAAACATTGTACCGGTACCAAAGAAAGATGGGAAAGTTTGTATGTGTGTAGATTATAGGGATCTGAACCGAGCCAGCCCTAAAGACAACTTCCCCTTACCACATATCGACACGCTGGTTGACAACACTGCAGGGCATTCATGGTTCTCATTCATGGACGGCTTCTCAGGGTACAACCAGATAAAGATAGACCCTAACGACATGGAGAAGGCCACGTTCCTAACCATGTGGGGCACTTTTTGTTATCGAGTGATTCCGTTTGGGCTAAAGAACGCAGGGGCAATATACCAAAGAGCAATGGTGACTCTTTTCCATGACATGATGCACAAAGAAATAGAAGTATACGTGGACGACATGATTGCCAAGTCCCGAACAGAGGAAGAGCACCTACAGAACTTGAGAAAACTATTCCAAATACTACGAAAGTACCAACTGAGGCTCAATCCTGCCAAGTGTACCTTTGCCGTTACTTCTGGAAAACTCCTAAGGTTCGTGGTAAACAGAAGAGGGATTGAGATTGATCCAGATAAAGTGAAAGCCATCCAGGATCTCTCACCACCCCACACTCAGAAGGAAGTTCGCGGTTTCCTGGGGAGGTTGAATTATATCTCTCGTTTCATTTCCCAATTAACCGACCGATGTGACCCGGTCTTCAGACTTCTTAGAAAGAATAATCCTGGTGTGTGGGATGAGGAATGTCAAAGAGCCCTAGAAAAGATCAAAAAGTACCTGACAAATGCTCCAATTTTAGTCGCACCAGTACCAGATCGACCATTAATTCTCTACCTGACAGTTTTTGAGAATTCAATGGGATGCGTATTGGGGCAACACGATGAGTCAAGAAAAAGGGAGCAATCCATCTATTACCTAAGCAGGAAATTCAATGATTACGAAACGCGGTACCCTCCAGTGCAGAAGCTATGTTGTGCTCTAGTTTGGGCTACTAAGCGGCTTAGACAGTACATGCTGTACCATACTACCTGGTTGATATCCAAGCTAGATCCATTGAAGTTCTTAATGGAAGCGCCATCACTAACAGGAAGGATGGCCCGATGGCAGATGCTCTTATCCGAATTCGATATCGTATATGTTAACCAGAAAGCCGTAAAGGGGAGTGTCGTAGCAGATTTCCTAGCTAGTCATGCTTCGGATGACTATGAGGCGTTGAACTTTAATTTCCCAGACGAAGACTTGATGTGCATTACGACCGAGGAAGAGGTTTCAGATGATAAATCATGGAAACTTTACTTCGATGGAGCTTCTAACGCCCTCGGATATGGGATAGGAGCAATACTAATTTCTCCTGAGGATGTCTATTATCCTTTCACCAGCAGATTGGAATTCTTCTGCACAAACAATATAGTTGAATACGAAGCTTGCGTTATTGTACTGAACTCAGCTATTGAGAGAAAGGTTAAAGAACTTCGAGTATTCATAGATTCATCCTTAGTAATTTACCAATTGCGAGGGGAATGGGAAACCAGGGACCCGAAGTTGGTTAAATATTACGAATTGATCCGAGAGCTCACCAAAGAGTTCGAAAAGGTCAGCTTCAATTACCTGCCCCGAGAAGAAAATCAAATGGCAGACGCCTTGGCAACCTTGGCATCCATGTTTAAAACAAACACCGGGGCAGAAATGAAGCCCATTGAGATACAGACGTTTGAAAGGCCTGCTCATTGTTGTAATGTACAGGAAGAGATCGATGGAAACCCATGGTACTATGACATCTTGCAATATGTCAAGCTTCGAAAGTATCCAGAAGGGGCAAACGACAATGACAGAAAAACACTCAGAAAAATGGCAACAAGATATGTCCTAGATGGGGAAATCCTATATAGGAGAAGTCATGATCAGACATTGCTGAGATGTGTGGATGCTCGGGAGGCGAAGGAGATTTTAGCCAAAGTACATGACGGGCTCTGTAGAACGCATGCCAACGGGCTGTCTATAGCCCGAAAAATTATGAGATATGGTTATTTTTGGTTGACCATGGGGGAGATTGTATCGATTACGCCAGAAAATGCCACAAATGCCAAATCTACACTGACAAGATTCACGCACCCCCATCGCCTTTACACACCATGAATTCTCCGTGGCCTTTCGCGGCGTGGGGCATGGACGTCATTGGGCAGATCCATCCGAAAGCTTCCAATGGACACCGTTTCATTTTGGTCGCCATAGACTACTTCACTAAATGGGTTGAGGCAGCGTCTTACGCCAACATCACAAGGACTACAGTATGTAAGTTCTTAAAGAAGGAGATTATTTGTCGATATGGATTGCCAGAAAGGGTCATCACCGACAATGCTTCCAATCTGAATAACAAAATGATGACGGACGTGTGCACTCAATTCAAGATAACACACCATAATTCCACAGTCTATCGCCCTAAAATGAATGGAGCAGTGGAAGCAGCAAACAAGAACATAAAGAAGATCATAGCAAAGACGACGGATACCTACAGGGATTGGCATGAGAAGTTACCATTCGCCTTTTTCGCCTATAGGACGTCCATTCGCACATCAAAGGGGGCAACACCCTACTCATTGGTGTATGGTACCGAAGCAGTACTTCCCATCGAGGTAGAGATCCCGTCTCTCCGGGTCTTAAATGAAGTAAAATTGGAAGAAGCTGAATGGGTGCAGGTCAGACTCGACCAGCTAAATCTCATTGACGAAAAGAGACTAAAGGCTATTTGTCATGGTCAGATGTACCAAAAGCGGATGATGCAGGCATACAACAAAAAGGTGTGCCCAAGAGAATTCAAAAAAGGGGATATGGTGCTCAAGAAAATCCTCCCTATCCAGAAAGATTCTCGAGGAAAGTGGATGCCTAACTGGGAAGGATCGTACGTCATAAAAAAGGCCTTCTCAGGAGGAGCCCTGATCCTAACAGAAATGGATGGAGACGAGCTGAAAAACCCTATAAATTCTGATGCCGTTAAGAAATACTATCTTTGAAAAAAAAAGAAAAAAAAGAACAAAATGGAGAGCTCAGGGTGAAAACCCGAAACCGGACGTCGTGAAGCAAAGGGAGGACCTGAGTTGAAAACCCGTAAAGGGCGGCTCGGGTAAATTGAAAGTTGAATATTCGAAGAGAAGGGTATCCCCATGAACATCATGAAGAGGAAGCTTCAGGCAAAAAATTCTACGCCAGTCGACAGGATCATGTATCATTCATATCGAAGATAATGAGGGATCTTGTATTTCATACTTAACTTTTCTTCTTTCTCATGTGTGTCATACCTTTCTTTTTAATATATCCCAAGCCCTTAATCGTAATAAAACTATGTTTTTGAGCATCCATTCCTTGCCTTCTTGTTAATTTCAGTCAAATAAGTTAACATAGGCTTATAGTGAAACAAGAGATTTCGGAGCATTACTGTGATCTAACCTTAAAAATGCAGGTGATTAAAGAAAATGGCGTTAATTCCGCCCTCTAGCTCCCTACATAATGGTTGTTAATAGGGAAGGCGGAAAGTGTCAAACAACCGGATAGGATGACCAATGGCTTACGTCCTGTCTATTCAAGGAAGGCATGCGAGATAACAAGAAAGATCTCTTGGGTGAAAACCCCGAAGGGCACCCCTCAAAAAAAACTCTCTCTAAAGTGAAAACCCGAAAGGGCACTTTAGAATTCCAAGTCGTAAGTGGAGAAAAAGAAAGGTTGGAATGGTTGAACCTGATAGTGAAGTGGGGTATCGACGCCCGTGAGAAAGGAAAAAGTGAACAACGAGATCGAATAAAGACCAAAACAAGCCCATCAAGATATTGACACTCATGCATCATGAATAGTCAGACATCACTAGGATTATGAGCATGTCAATTCATTTGTCATAGCATTTTGTTTTATCTCAGACAGGTATCTGCAGACTCAAAGAGACATCGACGGCCATCGTAGTGTGAATCCCAAATGAGAAGACAGTGATCTTACATACAAAAGGCATATGTTTCCAAGCTCCAGATAGAGGTTCTATATAGGAAGAATCCTCCGCTCCGAGGCTTCAGAAGCTGAAAGTTCTATATAGGAAGGACTGACAGCTCCAGGGTGAAGACTAGCAGTTCTATATAGGAAGAACTCCCAGTCGAAGGAATTCACCCATGACACACAAGATTATATAGGAAATCCTGCTGTGTCGAAAGCGAAGAGTTCTATATAGGAAGGGCTCCGAGCTTCAATGTCTTAGAGTAAAAAATTCTATATAGGAATAATCTGTAGCTCCAAGATTTCAGACGCCAAAAGTTCTATATAGGAAGGACCGACGGCTCCAAGGAAGACTCGCAGTTCTATATAGGAAGAACTCACAGTCGAAGGAATTCACCTATGACACACAAGGTTATATAGGAAACCTGTTGTGTCGAAAGCGAAGAGTCTTATATAGGAAAGACTCTGAGCTTCACTGTCTTAGAGTGAAAGGTTCTATATAGGAATAACCCGTAGCTCTGAGATTTCAGTCGCCAAAAGTTCTATATAGGAAGGACTGACGGCTCCAGGGTTTGAAGACTAGCAGTTCTATATAGGAGGAACTCCCAGTCGGAAGAATCCATCAGCGGCGCAAAAGGTTTTATATAGGAGAAACCAGCGTTGAAGGCGAAGAGTTCTATATAGGAAGGACTCCAAGCTTTACTGTCTAGAAGTGAAAAGTTCTATATATGAGGGACTCCAAACTTGAGGCTTCAGAGTGAAGGGTTCTATATAGGAAGAGCTTGTAGCTCCAAGATCGGAAGGTGGCGAAGCTCTATATAGGAAGAACTTACGAGCCTGAAGATTCAGCTAAGGAAGAGCGGAGATTTCCAAAAGAACACGTGTTTCCAAAGCTACAAACAGGGAAGTCTGATAAAAATGAGAGCTTATTAATCTTTGCTTTGTTTCCCATTCCATGAGAACAAGCAAAGAGGGGCAACTGTAATCACTCATTTTTATCTGGTCTGTAAATACATATTAGTATAATTAATAGTATATTAGTGTTGCATGTATACATTGTATTATATGTTTATTATGTGCATAAGTGTTACTAATATATATATAAGGTGTGGTGTGTGCATGTATATTATAAACTATGTATGTATACGTATTAACAGTACGTGTATCACGCATGTATCTATAGTTAGTACGAGCGTATTTGTTTAATGTGTGTAGATGTTATGTTAATTATGTGTGTGATTATATATGTATGAATACTGGTATGTTATAATTAATGTTTGCATAGGTATATACGTATGTATGTGTATTGCTGTTATAATTATACTATTAATATTATTATTGGGCTAATATATAAAATGAAATCCAAAAAAATATATATTAAACCAAATAAATAAATTGCAGTCCAAGTCCAATTACAAATCTAATACTATTACAAGGCCCGGTTGGCCCAAACCCTATTTAATTACAATTATTTTGTGTGCAGGTGACTATGGGCCGTTGGATCAAGATCTGATCCAACGGCCACGATCCAAGCAAGGAACAAAAATATCTGCCAACCGCGTGCACTACACGTCTGGACCGTTCGAGTGCCACGCGCGCGTGCAGTCCACGCGCGGACTCTTTGATATCCCACGCGTGCGTGAGCCCCACGCGCTCTGACCCCTCGACTGTTGAGCCCCACGTGGCACGATCTGGAGCCATTTCACCAATCGAGGCTTCATTTGGGCCATTCATCCTTCAAGCTATCCCGACCGTTAGATCAGATCTGATCTAACGGCCGAGAACACCTCTGGCTGAAGGCAGAACCCCCACACCGCCACCATGTTGCACCATGCCGATCTTCAACCACCGTGCTCAGACATGTCAAAACACAGTAAGAAAAGAAATATGTCAGTTATCAGTCCAGATCTGAAAAAGAAGCAAATATTATATTACTTGTACCAAACCAAAGACAGGCATATATGTATGAAAAATCATTTTGTAAGAACAACAAGTTGTAATCGAACGAGTCAAGTTATAATCGAAAGAAAAAATACAAAAAACAGTCCAATGGTAAATACTCGTCTCCTTTCTTTTTTTTTGTTGTTGCATGCATACACAAAAAAAGATAGGTAGTAAAAAATAAAAAAAGAGGGTTAGAAGTCGTTACCTTCGCCGTCGTTGGATCTCCCCTCACCAGTGATAAGCCTTTTCGGCTTTCCCAAGCCGAACGTGGTGAACTGAAAGGAGTGGGAGACCCCTTTGTGGCTTCATTTTGGGTTAAAAACAAAAAAAAAAGATGGGGGTTTTTTTTCGTATTTCCTAGATCTAGGACAAATGAAAGCTTTTTCACTGAATCTAAGTTAGGATCCGTGTCGAGGGTAAGGTGGGGGTTATTTTGGTGTATTTTTTTAGGCTCGTCGGCGTTGGTTAGCGGCGGTCGGCCGCCGGATTCTGGGTTCATGGGATTGAGTTGAGAGAAAATGAAAGGGGAAGGTTATTATAAAACTGAAAAAATGAGAGAACTGGCCGAAAATTTGGTTCCGGCCTAAAAAAGGGGGTTTTATATGGGTTATTATTTTGTGAAATGGGTAAATTACGTACTAAATCCCCCCGCGCTTTCAATATTTTCACTTCTGTCTCGTCGCATGGTATATTTACAATTCTGGTCCCCCTTGTATTTCAAAATCTTGCAATCCAGTACCTAAATTACACCGAATCAATTTTTAAATGGTAAAATTACCCCTTGAACCATCCCGCGTTTTTGAACTTTTCATTTCGGGTCTGCCCCTTGGTCCAATTACAGTTCTGATACTTTTAGGTTATGTCTATTTCGCATTTTCGTCCTTAAATTACATATTATTGCCCTTTAATTTCTGCCACTGACTTTTATTTCTTTTCATTTCAGTCCCGTTTCCATGTAAATATTCATGTTCGTATTATAATCGTATATGTTAATGTGGTCTTTTGTCTTATTATATATCCCTCGTATATGCCTTGTATTTTTATGTTTACATGTATATGTGTTAAGTTTATAATGATTATGTATCTTTTTTGTTCGGTTATTCGTATTAAGCATGTTATGTTCTAGTTGACTCGTACACGGTATGTTTTGTATTTTTGTATGTGTGTATGTTCTCTTGGCTTTTTAGGTTACATGTTAGTATATTTTCTTTTTTATATATAATATATTGTTCTATATATGTTGAAATGTTTTTTTATTTATAATGTGTATGTCTCCTCGAAGTATATGCTTTTGTCCATACATATATTTATTCGTGCCTTGTTATTGTGACATGTTAAATTTGTTTTTATCTACTATTAAGCTTGTTATGTATATGTGTGTATTAATTACGTTTTTTACTTATGTTAGATTGGTATTCTGTTATGTGAATATTTACTGTCTTTAAATTATCTGCCATGTTTTTATATTTTTGTCACTAAGATTGCATATGATATATAAATTGTTAATGCGGTGCCCTTTTATCCGAGCGTAAACGGGGCCAGTATCAGGCGTAGTGATAGTGGTTGGGCGTTTATTCTCAGATAACGGGGCTCTTAAAATTTATTTGCAATTATGACCGAATTTTAAAATAATCGTCACTTTAACCCAGAAAATCCAATATTAATAAAGCGGTAATTATTAAAGTACCAATTTTGGGCGGTGTGGGGGTGTTAATCCTTCCCCATCCGTAACCGACTCCTGAACCCAATAGTTTTTGAATCTCTGGTTTTATGGTGTCCGGCCTACCTAAGTGGCCGGTGGCGACTCCATTTTTTTTAAAATGCGGTTTTTTAAAACCCCACGGAATAAACGTTTTTATATCCGAAAAATCACACACCCTTCAAAAATCAATCCTCATTTTTTTTAGCGAAAAAGGACATCGCTACATCCATAAAAAACCATTTTTATGAACGGTCAAAGGAAAATAAATCCTTTGGAAAATCCAATATCATGATTGGTATAAACTGATTGTACCCAGGGGAATGGTACAGCTAGCCCAGAGCAAACGGCTACGGACCCGTTGATCCCTGTGCATATGGGGAAAATGCAAAAGAAATCTATGAGCTAAGCTGTAGATTTTTTTAAATCAAATGTCAGAGTGTAGTTATTTTGTCATAATAGAAATTTCATTTTTGTTATTTAAAAAACATTTTTGCATTTTTTGCATTATTCGATTCTTTATACCTTTCATTCATTGTCATGGGGTAGTTTTTATTCTCCCATACGCATGTACACATTTTGTGAAAAAGACATGCATATGTATATATCATTATTATCTGGTCCTCAAATATCAATCACAGACTACCTTTGATTTCAATCTAAAGATCAATTCTAAGCT
Organism: Hibiscus mutabilis; assembly: GCA_019671005.1. Taxonomy (NCBI): domain Eukaryota; kingdom Viridiplantae; phylum Streptophyta; class Magnoliopsida; order Malvales; family Malvaceae; genus Hibiscus; species Hibiscus mutabilis. The sequence goes on along the minus strand of CM033722.1, from coordinate 15,371,112 downwards.
GCTTATGTTTAGACTAAATTGAATGTTGTGATGATATTGCAAATGTGAGTATCTACTAATCCATTTAGGCCTATGGAAGAACAAAACGAGTGTTTAGATAATGGGCAGATCCCACTTAGGAATTTCCTTCTCAAGCATTTGTTGTTTAAGATCATTGAATCGAATGTTTACCCTAAACCTCTACCCCTTGAAGACTGTCTCTATATGTCTATGAATGAGACGACGAAGGGCAATCTTTCATTTTTTTAAGGAGGAAAAAATGAGACCAGGTATACGAAGGCCAAAGAATCACCAAAAGGAAATGGTTAAAGACAAATAGGAAAATACCAACCAGAAGGCCGAAGCAATTAAGGATGAGCAATACAATAAAGAAAAAAAAGACACATGAAGAATTCTCTATTCAATAGGTATCAGTTTAGAAGAGCCGCGAAGAATGGGTTACTTTCAAGCAGGAAGTTGACATCAATAGATACAATTGAATAAAAAGAAAGGGACTCAAGACTGAAAACCCAAAATGGGCAGTATAAGAAAAAGAAAAAAGAAAAAAAAGAAAAAGAAAAAAAGAAAGAAAGAGAGAGAGGGGGAGATTACACTCTACTGTTTGGGTTTACTAAAAGGTATTCCTAGATAAGAGTGTTTAAAAAGAGAAAAATGAGTAAAATCTTTGGGGCACTCCTCTATAGCGAAAAGTTGATTAGCTCAGAAGGTGGTTGTATGCTCCATCCATCTTTTAGGTCAAAAGTGGAGTAACTACATGAGTGATAATTATATATTCAAATCATGACTATACCGAGTAACTCGAGGTTCTATTGTATGCTCCATCATTATCCTCGAGACAAAGGACTGTGATAAGTTGAATTCCCTTGAAAAAAAAAAGAAAAGAGAAAAAAAGAAAAAATAAAAGAGAAAAGAATAATTCATATGAGTACACCTCAATCAAGAAATACAAGAATGAGCCTTAGAGGGTCAATCATCATGGAACAGAAGCGCATGTCAAGGCCAAGTCAAGGCAGTCTAGAGTGATCCAAAGAATGAAAGAGAAAAATAACGAGCATATTCAGTTTACACAAGTACAAAAATGTGGTTTCACTTAACTGTGACACATAGCCTACACTGCAAGCATACAAAGACCATTTCGATCATCCATGGATATCTAGGTTGGATGATATAGTTTTCAGACTATTTTCCGCCTATAAGGGATAACCTTTCTTCAAGGAAAGTCAAACGGCAAGTGCTTGATTGACACCATAAATGAGGGAAATATGGGGCATGGTGAGTTGGCGAGATTAAAAGAGTTACCTTAAATGGGTTAGAAATTAGGCATGGGAATTGTTCCTCTCAAAAGCCTAATAGACCAAAAGAGACCACGCATATACATATATCTCCATAACCGTCAAGATCTTCTAAACATACGCCTCATTTGGAATTGATCTTTGTCCATTTGAGGCGAACTTGCTATTGCATTTGATATTTTGGGTTCAAACATTGTTTGTCATTTTCTCCAAATTTTGATTAAAAAGCAATTAAAGAATTTTCATTATTTTCTTATAAATGCAAGTAAATTGCCTTTTTTTGCATTACATTATTATGGGAGTCAAAGCATAGGGACTTAGAGTTGGTTCCCGCAGAGATGCTGAAAGAAGATTAAGGTAGAGTTTAGGGAGTGAAGGTATGTTGCTCACCCCAATATTGAGATAGATAAAGACTCTGAGTGCTGGGTCGAAAATAAAGAAAATAATTGAACCCAAGATTGAATGAGGCAATGTTGAATGAGATGAATGATGAAAGTCCCTACCTAAAGGTAGAATATGGACTAGAAGAAGGATTTGTAAAATGGGTAGAGACCCTAATGAAGAAGAAGAGAATTACTCACGCAAGAGGATTAAAAGCATGAGTCAAATACAATATACAGAAAATTGATAAAGTGAAAACTGATGAAATAATGATTGAAGAACATACAATAAAAATAAAGAGGATAAGAAATCTGAGAATGACCTTTTGGGGAATATGAGCTTATTTAAGAAGCTCTGGAGGAATCCAAAGATTAGCAGAGACTTTGATCTGCACCTTCATTTTGAAAAAGTAGATCATATTGAAGATTTCCATTTGGTATTCTCTAAGCGAGATACCACTTTTTAAGTTCTTCAAGCCTGATGTTAAGCCTTCTGTTGAAATCAAGATGGTCAGAAACCGAGGCATCTTTCAAGATTTTCCAGTCTTCAGCTTTCAAGAAAGAAGTGAAAATTATCTGGTAGTCTCAAAGCAAGATACCCTTTGATGTCAAGACGGTGAGAAACCGGGGCATCCTTCAAGGTTTTCCAGTCTTCAACTTTTAAGGAAGCAGTGAAAATCATCTGGTAATCTCAAAGTGAGATACTCTTTAATGCCAAGACGATAAAAAACCAGGGCATTCTTTAAAGATTTTCAGTCTTCAACCTTTTGGAAAGTATTGGAAATTTTTTGGTACTCACGCTATAGGAAACGTGATGCCATTTTTGAAGATAAAGATTCTATATAGGAAGAACCTGCATTTTCAATACTTTGAAGTAAAAGGTTCTATATAGAAAGAACCTATAACTTCAAGATTTCAGAGCAAAAGGTTTAATATAGGAAAAACTAGTCAATATCTATATAGGAAGAACTTGTAGCTCAGAAGATTCGAAGCAAAAGGTTCTATATAAGAAGGGCCTGCAGCTTTAAAGATTTTAGAGAAAAAGGTTCTATATAGGAAGAACTCGTCGCTCTAGCATTTTCAGAGTGAAAAGTTCTATATAGAAAGAACTAGCAGCTCCGAGATTTTAGAGTAAGAGGTTTTATATAGGGATAACCCACAGCTCTAACACTTCGAGGCGAAAGGTTTTATATAGGAAGAACCTATAGCTTAAAGACTTCAAAACAGGGAGTTTTATATAAGAAAAACTCACCGCTCTAGATTTTAAGAGGAAGAAGAAGAAAAAAAAAAGAAAGAAAAAAAGGAGAAAAAAAGAGAAGAAAGAGAAAAGATAAAGAAAAAGAAAAAAAGAAAAAGAAAAATAATAGGAAAAAAAAGAAAAAGTGCTACAATGCATGCATCATATAGATATCCCTATGTTAGGGGAATGCTAACTTAGAAGTATTTTGTTTTTTAAAAAAAACAGATATTTGAAGATTACAAAAGATTTTGGTCTACAGCTTCATGTTGAAGAAGTGAATCTTATTGAAGATTTCTGTTGGTAGCCATGTTGGCATGAATCCAGTTATATGGTCTGCAGCTTCATGTTGAAGAAGTAGATCCTATTGAAGATTTCCATTGGTAGCCATGCTGGCGTGAATCCAGATCATAAGTCCTTCGGGCCATCAGTAAGTCCTTCGGGTATTATGCTAACCATATTTTGATGTTAAGACTGGTAGAAATCGGGACATCATTATAAGGGATTTTGGTAGCCATTTTGGCGTGAATCTATTTCTTAAAACCTTCGGGCCATTAGTAAGTCCTTCGGGCATGATGTCAACCTTACCTTTTGACGTCAAGATGGTCAGAAACTAGGGCATCCTTCAAAGTTTTCCAGTCTTCAACTTTTAAGGAAACAGTGAAAATCTTCTTATACTCTCAAAATGAGATACCATTTTATGCCAAGACGATCAGAAATCGGGGCATCATCTCAATTTTTTTTTGTCTTCAGCCTTTTGAGAAGCAATGAAATTTTTTTGGTACCAGGGGCATCCTCTCAAGAAATCAGAGCATCGAAGAAATCGTAGCTCGAAGAATCCGCCCAAAGAAAGCGAAAGGTTCTATATAGGAAGAACCTGTAGCTCCAAGACTTGAAGGTGAAGAAGTTCTATATAGGAAGAACTTGCAGCCTGAAGAATTCACCAAGGTTAAGCTAAAAGTTCTATATAGGAAGAACTTACAACTCAAAAGCTTCAGAAAGAGGAAAAGTGAACAGTCTTATAAATAAAGAACTCAAAGTTCTAATTCTCCGAATAGGCTAGTGAGGAAGCAAATACCAACAAAGAATCAAGAGTCTTTTGTACTCGCCTAATTATGATATTCCATTGTTGTTGATGCCAAGACGATCAGAAATCGGGGCATCCTCTCGAGAACTTCCATTTCTTCAGCCATTTGGAAAGAATCAAGAATTCTTGTTACTCGCGCCATTAGAAAATAGAGAGCCGTGTTTGAAGACAAAGGTTCTATATAGGAAGAACCCACGTCTTCAAAATTCCAAGACGAAAGTTCTATATAGGAAGAGCTAGTAGTCCTAAGATTTCAATGTAAGAGGTTCCATATAGTAGGAACTCATGACTCTAAGCGAAATGTTCTATATAGGAAGAACTTGTAGCTCAAAAGACTTTGAAGCAAAGAGTTTTATATAGGAAGAACTCATGCTTCAGGATTTCAAGACTAGAAGATCTATATAGGAAGAACTCTCAGTTTGAAGAATCCAAGATGCAAAAGGTTCTATATAGGGAGAACCCGTAGCGTTGATAGTTGAAGGCAAAAAATTCTATATAGGAAGCACTTGTAGCCTAAAGACTTTAACGAGGACAAGCTAAAATTCTATATAGGGAGAATTTGTTTTTCCAAAGAACTGGTCAAAAGAAGAGAGAACGGCTTTATATAGGAAGAACTTGTGACCTCGAATTTCTGATTTCAAGATTTTGTCTTCCCCAATGTGTCCTCCATTTAGAAGGTTGAAGCTTGAAGAGTTGGACGAGGAAAAGCGGAAAGTTTCAGAAGAACTCGATATTCCAAAGCCAAAGATAGGAAGTAGGACAACAATGAGTGCTAATGATCTTTTCTTTGTTCTTGTTTTACAAGAACAAGCAAAGAGGGGCAGCTGTAACCACTCATTTTTGTCTGGGTTTTAGTATTATTAGTATTATTTTAATAGTAATATTATTAATATAAAATTAATAAAAAAGTTAAAAAAAGTAAGTAAAAGTAAAATATATATATATAATTAAAAAGGTAAAAAAATTAATTAATTAAAAAAACAAAAAAAGGTCAACACATGGCTCACCATGAGCCACGTCACCCCCACCTATTCAATTTGCCTATAAAAGGCAATGGTGGGGGGCATTTACCAAGCAAGCAGCCCAAGCAAGGCAGCCTAAATGAGAGCAGTGCTCTCAGCCCTAGTTGGTTCGATCTAGCATTCGATCAATGGTTGTGGTTTAATCGAGTTGATTTTTGGGCTATGATGAGATGGCATGGAAATCTTGATGGGGGTCGGTCGAAGTTTTTCATCCGAGCTTCGAGTGGGGTAGAATTCGATTCTTATCTCTTTATTTATTTTAATATTGGCTTAGATATATGGTAATATATAATTTTGTTGATTATGTATTATGTATTTTTAAATATATTTTTGTATGTTGTTTTAGATTTAATACATGGTTTAGATATCATGATATATTAATGTATATGTTTAATTCTCGTTTGGCTTTGTTGTTCATGTTTAATCTACATACCTTTGCCATGTTCATGTTTTTATTTATGTTTATGTATGATTTATCATGTTTATTAAGTTGCATATCGGGATATTAATTGTCAATGCGGTGCTCCCTTTTTCGATGGTAAACTTGGCTACTAGTCTAAGACATAGATGGTAGTTTTCGTTTATCCCTCGAACACTGGAGCCCTTAAAATTTACTCGCAATCGAATTTTTAATTTAATCGTCACTTTAACCCGTAAAATTTCATGTTAATAAAGCGGTAATTATTTGGTACCAATTTTGGGCGGTGTGGGGGGTGCTAATCCTTCTCCATCTGTAACCAACTCCCGAACCCAAGTCTTTAAAAACAGAAATCTCTGGTTTTTGTTTTAATGGTGTCCGGTCTACCCAAAGTGGCCGGTGGAGACTCTATATTTTCTAAAATATGAATTTTTCTAAAATTTCACTTTCAAATAATTTTTCAAATAAAAGCGAGATCTCCTTTAATATAATTTATTATTTTTGTAGCGGCACCGGAAAATTAGTCACTACACAAACTAGTTTCATTGGCCGTCACAGATATTGTGAAAACTAGTGCTATAGTAGCTGTTTGAACAAAAACATATAACATGACAATAACCAAGTTGGAGCAGGAGAGGGAGAGCACTTTATCCTTTTGCTAAAGGAATGGCAATAACATGACAACATTATTTGGCACAGGAAACACGAGGCATGTTATATCCAACTCTCTAGTTTTTTAGATATTCGTGTGACTTTGTTTTATTGCTTAATAATGATGACACTATTACAAGAAACAACATTAGTTCCCAATAATAAACGATCCTCCATTTTTCTCAGTTAAAAATGTCAGATAGTCTTTAAATTAATTTGTAAGGAACTAGGAGTTCGAAGAACTCACTGGGATTGTTGGATCATTCATTTCCTTGTGGAAGTTGGATCAATATGGCCATTTTCAGAGGGAGTTCAGCAAGCAAAGGCAGCCGTGCACGGCCGACTCACTCTTCCACGCCATGCCATCTCAGCGGAGATGAAAAGTTATTTAATTAGTTTTCCAGGAACAAGAATTTGGTGAGCTCCAAATGCCATATGCTATGTCGAATTTCAATTTTTTTTGTTAGCCCTCCCAGTTCTCAGGGTTTTGCTCTGATTAATCCAAATCGACCTGAATTGCACATCTGGTTTTAGTGGGTGAGTCTCCCAACAAAATTTTCAGCATACACATTGGTTGCCCTCCTGATTTCCCGGGCTTTGCCCTAACTAATCATGACCGGCCCGCGTCGCACTCCTGGCTTTAATGGATGATGATAGGTGAGTCTCTCCGTAGAAATTTTTTTACATATACAATACCTCGAACTCGATATCTGCATACGATGCCAAGCTGCTTATCACTCTGACCAACCAATCGGTAATTACTTTCTTTTTCATGATCATTTTCCCCTTTTGTTCCTTAGGTACGAACACATCTAAATACGTGATGAACACATTTTAAAACTGTCATACTATAAACTAAATATTTATCTAATTAAAATCCACCGTCTTTCTCAGATTTTATGGTAAAAACATTGCTGGTTCCTCTCGCCTCAAGTACAACATATATTAATTTCTTCCTTTGTGAATGAAGATGGAGGAGGGCGCAGTGCAAAACATTGTCGCGATGCTAGCTAATCGTGATACTTCGAGGGGAAGACAAATTAAGGCCATAGCCTAGAAAATGTGGACATAATCCAAAAACAAATCACATCGTCTGAAAACAACATCTGGGGAAGACAGGCACAGAGGTGAACGGAGCCATGTTTTAGAGATAGGGTCTTATCTTCATCACCAACACCTCTAATGTTTTTCACCCATTCATTCATCTCTCCTTCACCTTTGGGGGTTTTATTTTTTCCCCCACCATATTTCTAAAAGATTATCCCACACTTTCTTCCATATGTATCGAGACACGTGTCGGTCTCTCATTTCTTGTATTTTCTTTTGTTTTGATATGTATGTGGAGGATGGGCATTGCATGCATGTCCCAACATGTGAAATATATATCAAGATATGGTGATGATAAATTCGTGATCATACATTCAGAAAGAGAGTGAATAAAAAGTGATCTCCAACGTCCAAACCTCATCTACAAAGGTAGAAGCTCTCCTTCGCCAAGCTTTCGTTTTCGTTATCCGGATTCCGGTCAAGAATCGTTAATAAAATATGGTATAAATCTAGTATTTTGTATGACACATAGTGGCAATGTCGACTGCTTCCATCAAAGGCTGGTGCCTTACCTCCACCGCCAACGCTTCTTCCACTCCCCGCCGACCCACATTGCGTCCCTCCTCCATTGTTGCCTCCCTTAACTCCTCCCCTTCACCTCCTACACTCATTCGCAACCAACCTGTTTTCGCTGCTCCTGTTCCTTTGATCAACCTTTCTAATTGGGTATGCATAATGCACACGCACACATTCTTTCTTTTCCATTATATTATGCAATATTTCATTTTCCTACGTTACTTTGTTTTTTCTTCAAATTTAATTAATTTTGTTGTTGTATTAATATATGGTCATGTTGTCACTTCTTTACAAATATTTATTTTTAAAATATTTAGTATATATTTTTTATAAAAAATATGTTTCATTGTAATGGAAAGATTAGAAAAAAAATGTATTGATGTGGCAATACGTGAGAGTTTTGCACGTGAAAACCTATACATGCATTGCTTAAAGACGTACGTAGATTGTGTTACTTCCAGTTCCGCAACCGAAAGTAGTAATTGTTTGCAAATCACGTTTTGTTTCATGATTTTGATAACCACGTGGCATCCCATCAGTGTTGGTAATTGCCACATAAACAGCTTACAGCCTTTGGCTAAATAAATCACCATACATTTGCCATAGACGTGGCAATCATTTTATGATGAGTTTATAACCAAATCACGTTTTATTTCACGATTTGGAAACCACGTGGCATTTCATGGTTGGTTTAGTGACACCTACGTGACCCTGATTAACCCGAATGAACCAATCAAATGAATCCCATCTCTTTTTTGGCTAAATAACATCCACTATAAATACGACATGTAATAAGTAGTACATCTAAATTATATTCGGGTTTGACAATTGGCAGAGAGAAGACATGGAAGACAAAACATACGAGGAAGCCATTGAAGGTCTGAAGAAACTGCTCAGGTAATATTCATCCATTTGGTATTGTGCGAATCAAGTGAATTAAATTTAGAATTCCAAGTAATGGCATATTCATCCTTTTCCATGTTTGATTGTAGTGAGAAAGGAGAGTTGAAAGCAGTAGCAGCTGCAAAGGTAGACCAGGTGACAGCTGAGTTAAAAACATCATCATCTGGTGACTCAGTGGAGAGGTTGAAACAAGGATTCATTCACTTCAAAAAGGAAAAATACGAGTTAGTCATCACCCTTACTCCATCGTTTTGTTTTTTTCTTCCATCATATTATTTTAATAAGCAACTTTTGCAGAAAGAATCCTGCTTTGTACGCTGAGCTTGCCAAGGGCCAAAGCCCCAAGGTACACACACTATTTATGTATTGCTGTAATACTTCCATTTCAGGTTTCAACTTTCTAGTACTAAATGTTGGTATCATTTATTGCAGTACATGATTGTTGCCTGCTCGGACTCCAGGGTGTGCCCATCGCATGTGCTGGACATTCAACCCGGGGAAGCTTTTGTGGTCCGCAATGTTGCTAACATGGTGCCACCATACGATCAGGTAACTTACTTATCCCTCCCGGTTACAGATGTTGAAATTCAAACTGCACGAACCGAGTTAAATTTCAGGATTCTTTTAAAATTCCATCAGGTTCTTGACTCATTGTCTGCGTTATGACAGATTAAATACGCTGGAACTGGTTCTGCTGTTGAATATGCAGTTTTGCATCTCAAGGTAAAACACGTGAAAATCAAAAACAGTTATGGAACAGTTTATAATTTCTTGGAATCTCAGCGTGAATCAAAGTGTTAAACCCCTTTCTCAGGTCCAAGAAATTGTGGTCATCGGGCACAGTGCCTGTGGTGGAATCAAAGGGCTCATGTCTTTCCCATTTGATGGAACCACCTCTACGTATGTGCCTTGTTGCTTTTCAAAACAACTTTCTACATTTACCAACAACAAATTTACTGTAATCTGATTGATATTTGCAGTGATTTCATAGAAGATTGGGTTAAGATTGGAATACCTGCTAAGAAAAAGGTTGTAGCAGAACACGGTAGCGAGCCTTTGGGAGCTCAATGTACACATTGTGAGAAGGTACACACCTTATCCCTCAGCTTCTCCATACATACATACATACAACTAATGAAGGGTGCATTATAATTTCCAGGAAGCAGTGAATGTATCACTTGGAAACCTGCTAAGTTATCCGTTTGTGAGGGATGGATTGGCAAACAAGACTCTAGCACTCAAGGGTGGTTACTACGATTTCGTCAAAGGAACTTTCGAGCTCTGGAGTCTCAATTTCGAGCTCTCACCGCCTCTCTCCGTTTGAAACAACCAACCATGACCATCATCAGTGACACCCTCTTTGTTGTGTTCCGGAATTACTGTCTTTTTTTACTGCAATGTACCATGTATGCTTGTGTCTTTCTGAGCTAATAAATCACAATAAACATATCAATGGAGTTCTTATGTACTAATTACAACAAATTCAAGGATTTTCGGGTCCTTCAATCTCTTTTACTAGTAATGTTCATCTTTCTCACTCTTCCATTATTGCACAACATTGAATAAGATATTGGTTTCTCTGCTGTTTGTTCATTCAAGAACTTGGAGCAGTTTTAATTGCCATTGAAGACAGTCATGTGGACATGTTTTTCTTCAATGGTATAAATCGATCAAAACCCCTTTAATTAATTATATATATATATATGGTAAGGATCTACTTACACAATGTAAAACTCTGAGTGTTACATGTTTTTTGGATTGTTGGATGGGTGAAATGGATGGCTAAGATAACTCCTTACTTTTTTTTTCAAGGATAATCTTCACATATACTTTTAATCTCATTCATCCATTTCACTCATCCAATGGTCATAAATTAGTGTAAAACTAAATGAGTTTTACCCATCCTTATATATATATATAATTTTTAAGTTTTACACTTTTTGAACCATTGGTTAGGGTAAATGTATGATTGAGATTAACTTTATGAATTAATAAAATTTTTATGAAAAAAAGAAATAATTTCAATCATCTATTTATCATCTTCCAACTATTCAAAAAATGTATAAAACTAAATAAATTTTACGTACCGCAAGTAAATCTTAACCATATACATAATATATTATTATGTTTCTTTTTGGAAAGATTTGGACTTGTATTACCCAAAAGTTTTTAAGTATTAGTGTTTGATATAATATGTATTGGACATATGTTGAAAAGAAATCCTCTACTCTTTTTGGCGCCTCTATTTATGCCCCACGATAGAAATTAGGTTTAAGGTTTAGGGTCTAAGGTTAGGGTTTAAGAAATTTGGGGTAGGCCATTTTTTTAGGGTGTGGGGTGTAGAATTTAAGATTAGGGTTTAAAATTTAATTTTTAGTATTGAAGCATAAAAAAAGACACCAAAAAGAGGCAAGAGATTTTTGTCACATATGTTTACATGGGCGAAGGCACCCTTTAAATAGGATGTAAACTAGAGGTGGCAAACGGGTCATTCGGTCCGGGTCATTTCGATTCTGACTGCATTCGGTTCAGTTCGGTTCGGGTCTGGTTCGGTTTTAGTTCGGGTCTATGGTGATTTCGGTTCGAGTATCGGGTCAGGACATCGAGTTGGTTGATTTTCGATTTCTGTTCAGTTGATTTCGGGTCAGTTATTTTCGGATCGGTTGATTTCGGGTCAGGTCAATATCGAGTTAATAGGAGATCGAACGGTTTTAGTCGGATTTTTAGGCCGAGTTAGGTTTTTCCACCCTATATATGACTATATAACATGTATATTTGACTTTTTGATAAGTTGTACGACAATTCACATCTCATCTTTATTTATTTATTTTAATATATTTTCTTAATTTCGGGTTGCCTTCGGTTCGGTTGCTTTTGGTTCAGGTGAAATCGGTTTGGTTCCATTCGGTTCGGTTGAAAATCGGTTCAGGTCCATTCAGTTCGGTTGAAAATCGGTTCGGGTCAATTTTCGGTTCAACTGAAATTCGATTCGGTTTCGGTTCGGTTTATTTCGAGTTTCGGATCAAATTCGGGTTATCGTGTTCAGGTCAATTTCGAGTCTCGGTTCGAGTAAATCGGTTCGGTTCTCGAGTCAAGTTTATCAGTCGTAATGTAAACTGAGACCCAATAATGATACCCCTTAACAGGAAAATAACACCTACCATTTGTTCCCCTCCATCTAAAAAAAATCCATTATAAAATCTTTTAAATTTTAATACCGTTATCTAAATTTTCTGACTATGTCTTATACATTCGGATATAAATATATTTAAGCCAAACACATTCAAAACTGAAATTCACCCAAATTCAAATAAACAACATTTCATTCAATACCGTCTCTATAAACGTATACTGCATCTACAGAAAAAAAAATAGTAATTGAACCTGACCTTACACAGTGAATATGCATACTATATAGAGTAAGGATTTATGAGGCCTTTTCGCCATGTTAGCCTTTTAGGGGTTTCAATTTATTTAACTTTTTAATCTTCAAACACACGGAATGAAAATGGTTTAAAGGTTAAACAAGTGATTTTAGTGTATGGATATCTGAAAATTTAACATTCTCATGTTAGACATGCATCCATATCCGAAAATAATAATGACAGTTTCTAGCTATTAAATAAGATCAAAGGAAGAATATTCATCGAAGTGGTCGATCATGGCAAGTGTACTTAGCTCGTAATCATCGTCAGGAATCCAGTAAGTGTTCATATAACTCGAGCTGATCATCAATTCTTGAGTGTTGTTTAAGACCCTATGATCAATGGCTTGCTGGTTTCTTTGATCCACTGTTATTTCAATGGTTGCGGTACTGGTGGTGCCACCTCCAGCACTTGGATCCATGGCTGCCTGATGATGATAATCACATGCTTTCACTTGCTTTGAAGTTGAACTTTGACAAAAATCGACCCTTTTCTCGTTTTGATCCTTGATTCCTAGTTTCTTCCTCAAATGACTGTTCCAGTGATTCTTCACTTGATTATCAGTTCGTCCTGGAACTCGTTTCGCAATCAAAGACCACCTGCAAAACATAAAACATTGCAAGCCAATTAACAGATTGTCAATTGATTTGGAGTGGAGAGTTGTGATATAGCTAAAAAACCTGTTTCCAAGAAGCTTGTGAAGTCTAATGATAAGGTCTTCTTCTTCCTCAGAGAATTCGCCCTTTTTAATGTTGGGGCTCAGATAATTCATCCACCTTAGCCGACAACTTTTGCCACATCTCTTCAAACCTGCAATGAAAAAACACAGAAACAATAAAATATTTATAGCAAAGAAGAAAAGAATGAAGAGTGTGTTGTTAAGAACCTGTTTTGTTGGCAATTTTATTCCACTGTCCTTTTCCATGGACCTTGACATAATCAATGAGTAATTTGTCTTCCTCCATTGTCCATAACCCTTTTTTGTAAGGAATTTCACCTTCTTTTTTCATGGTCATTCTTGTTGTTGTTTGATATCTGTAGAAAATGACAAAGGATAGGCCCCTGGTTTTATATACATATATGGAGAATGATTGAGGTGATGATGGAATGAGATTGGCAGCTTTTTTTTGGATAAATTGCAGTTTAGTAGTAGCTTTTGGCACACATCTTTATATATTTTGTGAGCTAAAGAAAAGGTGTAAACCCAACTTCTTGTTTTAAAGTTAGTCTGGTTTACATTTTATATTTATTATTTTTGAAAAGTAACTGGATTAAGAGCAAGTTAGACAACTTCATTCTCATGGAGTAAAAATGAAAAGGCTTCAAATATTAGGAGTAGCAGAAATAAGCAAAGAGCAAGCTACATAATAAATGAGCAACTGCCTGCCTGCCTTAACACGTCAGTGCATGCAGGACAATAGGACCTTAACAAATTCACATTTATCAAAAAATTGGAAACCCCACCAATGCCTATGTGCTAAGGCCATCTCTTGCTTTCTGGGACAATCAATTTCCCTTTCCTCTTTTCTATATTTCCACCTATACACTTTGCTGTGCTGTGCTGGTATATCCTATTTTGATTTTCATACTCCAATATTTTTCAACAAATATTTCATAAAATAAAAAAAAACAAGAAAAAGAAAAAGAAAAATTGGTTAACATAATTTCCTTTATACATGTAAAGGAAAGAAATAGGAGAACAAAAGATGAGGAAAAGATTTCAACATCTCCAAGCCTCCAAAGGAATATTCAAATATTTAATAGTTAACTTTTATGAAATATAAATATATATAAAAAGTAAACCTTTGCATGGCATGGCTGTGTGATCAACCTCACAGAAAAATAAACTTCTTTTTCGACCTTTGCATTGACAACTCATTTCTGTTTTGAGTGTTCGTAAATTCAACATTGTGCTCGACACTTCTTCTATACAAGTCTGAGTATATGATCCTCCGAATACGCTTCAAATACGAGGAAAAACTAAAAAAAAAAAAACTTGAACATATCCATATAGAACACAAATTTCTGACATTCACAGCGGAGCGAAGTCAAAGTTACATAGGGTTTGCACTTCTCCAACCAATTAACATGAATAGATTGGGATGGGTGCATTTTTTTTACAAATGTTAATGCCTTCTGCTTCACAATGTGTCAAAGATGATACAAGATGATGGCATATGTACAACAGTATCATTTCCAGTAAAATAGATGATAATGACATTTCCTGGTATAGCTACTGTACTTAAGGTTCCACGACATACCGAAAGACATTTCACGACTCATCCGGCTTTGGCTCGAGTACAACAGGGATCTTCTCCTTGTGATCTCCACGCAACACCTCCACAGTAACCTAAGAATTAAGAATATGGAAAAGTTTCTACCCCAAAATTATTTAACATATATAGAGAAAAATGGATATAGGTATTATTCAATGCTATACCGTTTCGCCAACTTTGCATTGATCAAGAATTCTGTACAAATCACTGCCATTAGTGACCTTCATCCCATTAACGGATGTTATTATATCACCCAAAACGAGTCTACCATAAGCATCACGCTTTGTCGGTAGCAGACCCTGTAATATATTAAAAGGTTAGCTCTGCAAATAGAAACAAAAGAATCTTCAACACGCCATTGAAGCATTGATCAAGAATTCTGTACAAACCATTGACATTAGTTTATGACTACGGATATGAACACTGTAGTAAATTTCAACAAAACATTAAAGTCGAACACAAAAATATAGTAAGCATACCGCCTTGCCTGCCGGACCATTTGCGGGAGCATCTAAGACAAGTACACCACTTACTCCCAACTGTTCGACAGATTGATCTGGTGCAAATTTAATGCCTAAAATAGGTCTCGTCACCTTCCCGAACTTCACCAACTGATCAACAATGCCACTGACCTGGAAATGTAGGAACGAGTGGAAGAATAATTCCAAGCAAAGAAAAAAGAAACAAATAAATACTCGCATCTCAGCACACACACATCGGACCAAACGAAATACAAGGTCTGCGGTAATACTCACTGTGTCAACAGGAATCGAAAATCCTACACCAGAAGATGCGCCAGAAGGTGAATATATAGCAGTATTTATCCCGATAAGGTTTCCAGAACTGTCTAGGAGTGGCCCTCCACTATTACCAGGATTAATGGCAGCATCTGTCTGTATAACATCCTGGATTGGGCGACCAGTGGCAGCAGAACTGATTTCTCTACGAAGACCACTATAGGCAATATAAAAGACCCATTAGCAAAACCCTAATTCACATAAAAACCAGCATAAGTAGGAGGAAATAAAAATCAGACATATAGACCACAATCGTTGGTCTTTGAAACCTGATAACGCCTGTTGTAAGAGTATGATCAAGTCCAAACTGCAAAAACATAAAAACAATATAACAAAATTTAGGAAACACACTTGAAGAAGCTATCAAAGAGAGCTCTGATACTAGCAGTAAAAGAACATGATCATTGAAGTCTTCATCAGGCACTTACAAATCGCATTACTAGCAAAGACAACTTTTTCAGTAATCAAATAAATAGATCTGCCAGGTTTTAATTTAGTATGTATGCAAATTGAAAAGAAACTTTCTTTTCTATGACAATCCTTTTAAGCATTCATAAGAAACGTGTTTGGAGAAAGCAATCCATTTCATATGGTGTATCAGAAAATAAAGTATAAGATATACGAAGCACAAAAGGTTAAAAAAATAACCGTTCATCCCTAGGAAATAAGAGGTCAAATTATTTTCTAAAGTTACGTGGATAAATATGTTCATATCCGGCCTCACCACAGACAATTTCCAATGAAATAAAACAAGTGAAATATTGATGGCTATGGGTCATAATTCAGTGTAATATAATAAAGGCTTACTCACCGGGTTACCAATAGCATATACTTTCTGTCCCACAAGCAAATCTGCCGAGACACCAACAGGTATAGGTCTTAGTTTGTCTTTGGGTGCATCAACATGCAATACAGCAACATCCTTGTCTTGGTCAAATCCAACAACTTTTGCATCATATGTCGTCTGATCAGCAAGAGTAACCCTGCAAGTGATTAGCACCAACTTAAAAACTTAAACATTCAAGACAGTTTAAAATAATTATTATCCACAATATCCCCAGGTCCCGAGGCCAGGTAATTTACAAGGTTTGCTCACAGTTTCAGTGTAACATTACTTTAGCAGCAAAATCCCAATGTAAACAGAAACCTAAAGTAAGCGTAAAACCTCCAAAATCAATCAAGTATTTCATCCGACAAGATCAAAACAAAGATGCCATCAAGAAAGCATCACGAGCCCAATTTTACTCCAGTGCCAAAAAGGCCTAAATTGCCCCCTGCCAATAAATAAATAAAATAAACACATCCCGAGCAAGAAGTTTAAAAGCATCTTTATCTAGTGCATCCCCATGGTAAGAGGCCAGGTAGTTTCTCACAGTTTTCCATACAAGACTGCTTTAGAGACTTGGAACCAATGTTAAGAACAACCTAAAGCAAGTCTTAAACCTCCAAAAGCAGTCATGAAATTCACCCCAATTACAGAATGCACCCTTCCAATGCTCGAATCAAGAAAAACCAACGACACCATCAAGATCAAGTCACAGACCCTGTTCTAATGCAAACATCACCCCCATCCTCCAACCCAAAAGAATGATTCCACGTTGCCTTTCATATTTGTCCTTCAAAGTAAAAAGCTTAGAGACTCAAATAGATTACAAAACTCCATGTTTTTCCTACCCATCCCTAGCACTTCAAACAAAGAAAATGTCTAATTCCAACAATATATATAAAAATCCGAACCCGGAGCTCAGCTCAGTTGGTTCAAGCAACCATCTCTTACAGGTGACATTGTTTGAGATTCAAATTTCAGCATCCGCATCCCCTTCCCCTAT
Organism: Hibiscus mutabilis; assembly: GCA_019671005.1. Taxonomy (NCBI): domain Eukaryota; kingdom Viridiplantae; phylum Streptophyta; class Magnoliopsida; order Malvales; family Malvaceae; genus Hibiscus; species Hibiscus mutabilis. The sequence continues at coordinate 15,354,172 of CM033722.1, read as the reverse complement.
TTCTAAGTCGCGGTCTACATTTCCATTGTACAAAAATATATTCATAAAAAATATGGATAAAAATCACCTATAGATATATTCACTACCATTCTACAATTATTCAATCCCAATCATTTACAGCAAACACAGAAAACAGGAAAAAATAAATTAAATTAAATTTTGAAAAAACGAACTTGAGATCAGAAGCACCACGAATCACATGATAATTGGTGACAACATGACCATCTTTATCCCAAACGAAACCCGACCCGGATCCTTGTGGTACCTCCAGCACATCCAATGTAAAAGCATCCTGCCTAAAAAAAACAATTACCCAATAAAAACCTTTAAAAAACAGCAAAAATGGAAATTACCCAAAATAGAAAGGGGGAATTTTGAGTGAACCTGACGGCGAGATTGGTGATATAAACAACCGATGGAGTGTTCTCTTGAAAAAGACGAACCGTAGCCAACTCATCGGTCTGTAACTTCCTGGGAGTGGTTACCACAAAGGCAGAGGCGGATCCCACGTCGGTTACAAACAAGGAAAAAGATAGAGCAAGGGACGTGCAGAGAAGAAACAAGGAATCAAAAGCTGAAGAAACAAGAGAGTCGGCATCAGACTTGACGTGGGCATTGTTTTTGGTTTGATTCGACACAAGACCGGGGAGGGAGGAGAGGGAGAGTTTGTTGGTTGGGAAGAGAAAAGAGGGTTTTGAGGTGGAAAGGAGCTTTTGGGTTCTGTTTGGGAAGCGAGAAGATGGGGAGGGAAGAGATGAGGACTGAATGAAAAGTGTGGAAAGGAGCGCCATTTCGTTTTTCTGGCCTAGACAACTCACAGGAATTATATCAGTAATTTCACTCTCTTTGTTTCTTCAATATTATTAAACTTAATTGGTATAATGACATAAATGTCCTCATACTTTCACAAATTTATTAATATGGTTTTAAAATTTGTAAACATTTAATATGCCTCCTGTAATTTTCTTTCGTCGTCCAAAATGCTCTCGATTCTAACGTCGTTAACTTGTGACGTAGTAATACACATGATACGTCCACATAATGCCATGTGAAATTTTCAGTAAAAGATCAAAGAAAATTTTTTCCAATACGTCTTTTTATGTGTGGATTGATACATTCACTTTAAGATGAAACAAATTTATAGAGCGTATACCTTTATGACAATCGATTTTGAGTTGATAAATTTTATCATGATTAATATGTCATGCTCTAAACATATTGTAATAGATTTATAAAATAAAAATATAACAAGCATACTTAAATATTATATTTTTAATGTCGTCGTCTTTATTATAAATTTTAAGAAAACCTTTCATGTTTTATCATGAGTTGAGTTGTGATTAAACTCAAAATTTGGTTTAAAAACAATTACTCTCGTGAAGAGAATAGCATAAAAATATCAATCTTTAATTATAAACTAAAGAATTAAGGAAAACTCAATAAGTCTGCACCAATCATTTTAATTAAAAACTTATTGGTATGAAAAAAGCCATAATTTTAGGGTTTAAAGGTTATGAGTTTAGGTTTAGTGGTTTAGAATGATGGCTTCATGTTAGAATTTAGGATTTTAAGTTAAAAACTTAAATCCCTAAACATATTACACTAAACTCTAAGCCCTAACATGTAAATCTTAAATTCTAATTCCAACCCCTAAATTCTAATCACAACCCCTAAATTCTAAACCTCTAAATCAAATCTCTAAAATTAAGGCGTTTGTAAAAATTTATTATTTTTACCATCTGTGTATTGAGTATAAATCATTTAAAAAAATCCTTGGAAAGTCATCTTTAATCTACATATTAGAAGATAGTAACCATTGTAGAGATTTGTTTCTCGTTTCTACTTTAGATATTGAAGCATGAGTGGCTTTCCATTTGTTTAGTTATCAACACACATAAGTGTCTTTTCTCTTATTTGGTGTGATAGATTTTGGTTGATGAGTTTATATTTAATCCATCGGAATTGTTTTTTGGTTTTGTAGCAAGTGAAAGGAGGTAAAGAGCATTTCAAAAGTTGTGAGAGGGAGCAAGCATTCGAAAATGAGACATCTTTGATACGTTTTATGCAAGGTAAAAAGCTTCATTTGTAATAGGTGGCATATGAATGATAAATGTTTAGCGTTTTAGTTAAAGTTTTTTTAGAATGAGATATTTATAGTGAATGAATAATCGGTTCGTGTGAGTTGGACGTTAGGAAGAGCCGATTATGGTGTTAAATGATGCATGGACAAGGTATGTAAGCTTCAGTGATAAAATAAGACAGTAGTTAGTTGTGTTGAGTATGAATTTAGAGTTAAAAAAACAATTCTGATTTTTTGATATCGGTGTTGTTCATACAATATCGATACTTGGTTGATGGTTATTTAAATAATGGATAAAGAAGAAAATAGTACGGGTATTGTTCATCGAGTTATCGGTATTGTTCATATTATACCGATACCAAATAAGTAGTATCAAAATCAATAAAAATTAATGTACATCGAAGCCAAAAAATGATATCGGTATTACCTGTTGGAATCAGTACTACTTTCGAATGAACATAAAAATGTTCTTGTTATACCGATACCAAATAACTAGTATCAGTACCGCGAAAAGAATAAGAATGATTAAATGAAGTAGTATAGATACTACCGTAATAGGATGATGATGATAGCAATATTAAAAGATAGATAGTATAGATACTTGTGGAGTAGTATGGGCACATGTTTCAATATTTCAATAATAGAGAATGATATCGGTACGTGTATTAATAATTTTTTGGATCAGTATTTGAAGAGGTAAATAGTATAAATACTTAATTTGTTTGGTCCAATAGCATGTGTTGTTGAGTATTATTAAAGTTAAAAACTAATGTTAAATTAATTTAACAATCTAGTAATTGAGCATGGATGAAAATAACAATTTGGACGTAGAAAGTGTGATGGATGACACGATGGTGGTGGATAAGGCACATAAACAACCATTGAATGTGTGTCTTCACTTCTAATAAATTAAATTTGAATGTAAATTGAATGTTTGAAATTATTAATTTGTTAGAGTTAAGTTTTGTATAGTGTAACTTTGAATTAATGTATGTACAATATAAGTGAATGCAAAGGACACAATGAAAGGAAGAAGAAAATGAAAATTGAGGTAAATGGAAAGTTTGGAATAGTTTTATGTTAATTGTATTAGTTAATAATGTTTAACTATGATATAAATTAAATATTTGTCTACTTGATTCAGGCGAAAGAAACATTGACAAAGAAATGAACAAATATGACTGATGCGGAGAACAACCTTGTATGCACATGCAACAAAAAAAAGCATATATAGTATGGACATCAAAAGCCCGAGGTAAGGGTAGTGTTAAGAAGGTAAGAGTTGTTTTTTGTGATACAAAGAAGTTGAGCTTAAAAGTAATCGTTAAAAATACTATGGGAAAGTAACATTGAGGTAATCAATGGTATCCTATCCCTTGTAGGAGGTTTCGTCAAGGTGTAGCATAAAAAATATCGAAATTATTTAATGAGATAAAGAATAAGTAGATTGACGGTGTAGTTCGAGACATCAAGCTTGGGGCTTTAGTTGGAATAAAGTCTCGAGCAATTCGTTGCTATTTTTGTCGTGATTTAGTGAAGAGCTTTGATGTGGAAAGGTCAATGATACAATTTAATAGACACAATATTCATGTAATGGTGGAATATGTGGAAATTGTTTTGAGACTAAAACATGAAGGTGTTGATGTTGTACATGTTATGGAGAGAGATATTAGGAAAGAACTAGCTTTGAAGAATAAAATCAGCACCAATGTTTCATTTGTTGGACTCGAGGGAGAAATATTAAGTGGTAAACTATTTAATTTTTGAATGCAGTGTGTTGGGGAATGAGACCGAATCTTTCTATTATATGATCTCTTTAATCATGAATGAAATACAAAAAGATGAAAATTTTCAACTGCTATGAAGTCACATATGAAAGATATTTAGTCTTGTCCGTACGTAAATCGTGCAAGCATTCTTCGACTAAAAATTTGAGTAAGTAATTAAGTTGCTTTCGTTATATATAATGCTTAATTATATATTATCTTCAAATTTACGTTGGCTTCAAATTTACGTTTTTATTTGTTAGTAATGTTTTTAATCTTGTTAATATACATATGGATTTAGGTGTTAGAGATATATTACCTTTTTTGCATGGGTCATAGTCAGGTAATTTTAACCCTCTTTTGTATGGGGGTATAGTAAAAATTACTTAATGTTGAATTGATTTTGTATAAAATTACACCAATATATTCATTACTCTGTATGCTCTTCGCAAATATATTATGTAATCATTTTAAGTTAAATGCAAATTTGAAAATTTTTGGTAAAAATTCTTTTATTCATTGTTAAAATAAAAAATATTAAAAAATTAAAGCAATACCGATACTAATAAAATTGTATCGATATATCTTAGGGAAAATAGCACATCTAATTAAACTTCAGTACCGATACTAATTAATAGTATCGATAATGGAAGGAAAAATCTCGTTAGTTCTGCATAATAGTTGACATGCTGAAATCTCTTTACAATCATACATTTCACATTAAAAGACAAAATTTTAACATCTAAAATTTCTTAAATTTTTGCTTCACTTGTTTATATTAAAGTTTCTATTTCATTTTTAATCTTAAATTACTAATAGGCTTCAGTAAGTAGTTAATTTCATGCAAAAATTTGTGTATAAACATACATAGTACATGTTAATTGCAAATTATAAGTTTTTCTTATGAATTAGTAGAATATAGGTTGAATAATATATAAAATAATGTATTTATAAACATGGGTTGTTTTTTTAAATTGTCATTCGATTTAACAATGTCTAAGCGTCAAAGAAGTTCTTCATCATCAACACAAACTGAGAGAACCATAAAGTCCTTATGCTTTAACGAACTGGGAAGACAAAATTTACTTAGTCGATTTGTTACTCACTTTGAATGTTTTCCCATTAGAAATAAACGAATTTATTCCGTTTCAATCATGAATGATAGAAACTTAAATTTCAAATATTTGTCTCTCCTAAGCCGTGGAAGTTTACCAACACTTTCAAAGTTACTTCTCAAGTTTTTCATTGTTCTCGTTAGGATCTTATATTCTATTGTTGTGTGTTTCTTAGATAATTCAGAAACTCATACCGTTGTTATTAGGTCATACCTTATGGGTAAAATTATCTTTATTGATTCTAATGTTATTACTAAGCATCTTGGCTTAGACAATGTGGGTGATGACAATAAAAAATAATGCTCTTTAGTAGCTTATCTCCAAACACTAGTGTGTCCCAATTAGATATCATGATAAGTTTTTGCACCTTATGATATTTTGGTGGTTTTGACCATCAAGAGGGAAGTACACTTCTTTTAGAGTCTTAGATATTTGGTGGGTACATTACTTCCAAAATATTAAACATATCAATCTTGCCCAAATAATCTTTAGTGAATTTGTTGATACCATTTGTAATAACCTATTTTGACCGAGCTCAAACCCAAATCAAATTACAAAACCTAAGCTCATGCCTATTCAAAATACAACTCGGGCCCAATCACCCCAATATCCAAAATCCATTATCAAAAAACCCTAATATATTAAACCAAAAAACCCTAAACCTAAGCTCAATCTGCCGCCGCCGCCATTGAGCCGTCGCTGCCACAGAGCCACAAGTCGCTACCGACACCCATGTCGCGTCACCACTCCCCTGCCACCACAGCCACGCCCAACCACCTCGTCATCACCTCCCCTGCCAACACGGATACACCTCACGGCCACACGTCAACCTGCCACGCTCCATCTGTCCCCTACCTTTCCAGATCACTCAAATTTGAGCCCCTATAAAAGGGATTCGAACCGGAAAAACAATGAGAAGAAAATAGGAGAAAGATTAGAATGTAAAAGAGATTTTGTAGTATAAAAAATAATATACCTTCGTTTTGTTTCATCTCAGATCTACGATTGTTGAGGATTCTTTATGAAAATCCGACTCCGGATTTGAGTTTGGAGTATGGGAAAGACTTGGAAAGCCGTGACCTTTGAGGTCTCCAGCCGCTGCCGCCGTCGAAGACCACTATAGACGACCGGCGGCCCACAGCGGCACGGGAGGCAGACGACCGGCCAAAGACAGGACTGGGCAGAGGAAAATTTAAGAGCTCTCCAACTTTTTTTCTAAATCAAAAGCAGAAATGATTTTTTGTCATAAAATAGGTATTTAAATGGGATTCAAAACAACGTCGTTTTGAACCCCTATGACCCGCGTTCAAACCCGATCCGGGGGAGGATCTGCTCTTTTTGGAAAAAGGGAAAATTGTTTTCTGGTCCTTCCGCATGGGTAAATAACTCCCTAAGTCCCTGATAATTTAAAATGTTTTTCGAATTGGTCACTGAATTAAATTTTATCAGATTTTCGAAGGGGAAATTACACGGAAAGTCTTTCCGCACTAAAAATGTTTTCACTTTGGGTCTGTCGCAGGGTTTAATTCTCTTATAGGTCCCTAGATATTTTAAAAACCTTGCAATTTGGACCAGAATTTAGTTTTAATCAATATTAAATAGGATATTCGCACTTCCGGTCCCCCAAACTTTCGACATTTTTCAATTTCATCCTCGTCTAGTGGTAAAATTACAGATTTAATCCCTAGTTATTGCAAATTATTTAATTTTGACCATTTTTTATTTTATTGCCATTTTATTTATATATAATTTTATATATTATTTATATGATATTATCTATACATATTATTGTGTATTATTATAATAATAATTATTGTTATTATTATTATTAACTTTGTTATTATCATATGTATTTATATATAAGCCTATTACTTTTTTAGTATTATGTATTATTATACTATTATTATATTAAATTATTATTATAATTATGTGTTTCATACTATTAAATATTATTATATACTATTATTATTATCATTACTATTATTATCGCTTTTACATTATTATTATTATTATTTACATAATATTTATGATCTAATATATTCTTATACACCCCGCATGTATTTTAATTGAATTTCAAAAAATGGTTTTTAGCGGTTATCGTGAAACACGTATCTCGAACGTAAAGAGGCGCCGCTTTCTGTTAATCTCTATCGTGAAATACAATTTTTAATCCTGAACTATAATTTTCTAACGAGATTCATTTCATTCGGGAATCGAATGGAAATTATTCCCCGGGTGTAGGGGTGTTCATTTATTTCATACAAAAATATATCCTTTTAAAATATTTTAAGGGATCACAAATTTTAAATTAAATTTGAATTCTTAATTTCCATCGTTTAGACAACACGTAATCGACCAGGTACCAATTCTGGGCTTTGTGGGGGTGCTCACCCTTCCTCACACGTAATTGACTCCCGAACCTATTTTTCTGGTTTTCCTTGGACAAAACTCGTTGTTTTAATAAAATGATAAAAACAAGTTTTATTAACATAACTGGGTTTTCAGGTGATCCAATCTCACCTAAATTAAAAAGATTGGTGGCGACTCCATTCCAAACCAATTTTTCGTAAGAACGCGTCAAGCACCAGCTCGCAGGGCGGGGCCGTTGTTGTAGCTTGACGACTCCGCTGTGGACTATCTTTTTTAGAGTCGAGCCATCATCGATTACTTTTTGTCTTAACGAGTGGAAACTATAAATTCAGTTTAATTTATTTTGTGATCCCTTCTTATTATTTAAAAAAATTACAAATTTTTTTAAAAAATATGTTTCCTGGTTTTGCATATCATGAGCTCTGTACCCAAGCTCCGTCCCTTTTAAGTGGAAGTGAGAAGCTACTCCTTCGTAAGGTACCGCCTCCGTACAGGATAGTGGATCGCTTCCAGGATATACGTCCATTTGTCTTCGTGAGATTTTCGTCTCCGTTCAGACCTAGGGAAATATATCCCCCTGAATTGTGCTTACTACCCTTAGTAGGATAGTATGTATAATTTGGGTACCTTTGTTAGAACCGAACCACATATAATGAGCCATAGAAGCCCACCTTGTCTAGAGTCATACATAAACTCTGCCCGTTTAGAGAGTCACTCTATAAGTGCATAGTAAAAAGTGTTGGGGGATTTTATTTCCTTTCAATTATGCCCTTCAATTTCAGTATTTATTTATTTGTTTATTTATTTTGCAATAAGTAGATACCATATCGACATTTTATGCGAAACAAGCATGCGGGTAGATAACATGATGGGGTATGATGTATTTTCTTTTTTGAGAGCATGTCGGATAGAAAAGCATGTTCTAGGGTTATTTTATTTCAGCCTATGTTTATTATTTTTATTGATATTGAGACTAATGTGTTTTGTTTTGATTTTTTTTTGCCCTTGCATTGCATTCTTTATTTTATTATTAACAAGGGTGTTGAGGCAAGTTCATCCGTTATAAAGGATCTGCTATAGAGAACCGATTTCCTGATAAGGTGGAAAGAAACCTAGGCGTGCGGAGATGGTTAGAGGAGACTCAGCACCGAAAAAGGGACAGACTGCTAGAAGGCGAAAAGTCAAAGCTATGGGATTTCACCAGTATCAGGTCGACTCAAAACCAATTGCAAGAATGAAAAAAAAATCTGGTACTAGTGGGATGAAGAAAACAAGCAGTTGTTATACAGCAACTACGGTGATCTACCTTATCTGCTAGATGTCAGTATCGATAAAGTTTTGTTCCGAGCCCTTGTCTAGTTCTGGAATCCTGCCTACAGTTGCTTTACTCTAGGTGATGTCGATTTGGTACCAACAATTGAAGAATACACTGCGTTGATCTGTTGCCCGAAAATCCAGGTTGATAAAGCCTACTTCAAGTCTCCTAATTCTCTGGCGTTTCAGAAAAAGCTGCTCAAAATGTCCAGCATAGACGAACAATGGGCTAAAGCCAAGATTAAAGAAAAAGGCGAAACTAATTGCATCTCCTGGGAGTTCATACAAGACTTGATCCAAGTTCAACCCAAGTGAGAAAAACAAGTCGAAATGTTTGCCCTGGCCATCTATGGTTTGGTTATCTTTCCTAAATCATTGGGGTAGATTGATGATGCTGTTATGAAACTGTTCGATCACCTTAACAAAGGGATTACCCCTGTTCCATCAATTCTAGCTGAAACTTTCAGATCTCTCAGTGCTTGTAGAAGAAGCAGAGAGGGAAGGTTCATCGGTTATGCTTAACTTTTGTTGTTCTAGTTTTATAGCCACTTTTGGAGGCCGGAGAAAGTTTCTTATCAAGCATGCTTTGAAAATTACTCACCGTTGAAAGATTTGGCATCCACACTAAGGCAGAAGAACATCTCTCATGACAAATGGATGACTATTTTCCAAAACCTCTAGGAGAAAGACATTGTCTGGAAAGCACGTTGGTTCTTCCCCGAGAGTATTTTATACAAATGCGGAGACTATGATTGGGTCCCTCTACATGGAATCTAGGGTGGAACTGGATATGCTCCGTTGCTAGTATCCAGGCAATATATGTCGAGACATTTCATCTCGATGGCAAGAAGGCTGGCTACCTACGAATTTCTATACAAGGGTAAAGACTATAAGAAAACTGTCTCCATGATCACTGCGGTAAGGAAACGTGTTTACAAGATGGAGCCATTCGATGAAAAACCTAGAGCTACACCAGAACATTGACGATAGAGATGCATAAGAATTAATGGCGGTGTCTCTTTACCAAATTTGGAAAATAATATACCAGTGGAGGAGCATTTGTGAGTCGATCCCTCAAAGATAGAAATCGCGAATCATAATTTTGAAAGGAAGTATTTCGTGATGGAAAGCCAACCATCAAGGTTAGAAGACGAAAGGAACTAGTTGAAATTTGGTATGTAGTCCCAAGAACAAGAGATAGAAAGACTGAGGAAGGGAAAAAGTAAAGCCGAAGAAGATTTGAGCGACTTATGAAGCGATTACAAAAAGCTTCGCGCATCAGCAAGGTATGCCGATCTTGGAAAGACATTTACGTGATGGAAACTTGAAATCTGAGAAGAAAATGAGATAGCTGATCTCTGGGAAAGACGATTCAATGACGTTTAGACATAACCAATAGCCATGCAAGAAGAATTATCAGGTAGGAGAACCGAGAATATAAGTTTGAAAGGCCGAATTATTGAGTTAGAAGAATATCTACAAAGGCACCGTAACCAAGGCTCCGTAGCCGAATTAAAAGTAAGTAGGGAGAAGAACGAAACCTTGAAAAAACAAGTTGAGGAAAACTAGAAGTTGCTCTACAGACCTGCCAAGGGTAAATTGACAATTTTGAAGAAGTTCAAATGTGGAATAATCACCGTTGGAAGGCACGGCTACAACAATCCCAGGATCAAGTTTGGGATATAGACCGTTTTATGACGGAAGCTCTCGTTCAAGTACGAGAAGTAGCAAAACACTTGCAGACCCTAGCCATTCAGGCTGATGTTTTGAGCTTGCAAACTGACTCATAATCTAATCAGGGCAAGAAGTTGGCATGGCTCTTCAGGAAGATCAAGACTCTGGGTGTTAAAGCCAAGCAGTATATGTGAAATAGGCCCACCTTATGTAAAAAAACTTGTTCTAATGCAAGTTTCCTTTTGAAAGTTGTACCGAAATCAACACCTTTTGTGTAAAATATGTTGTGGTACTAATATAATATGTGTTTTGCATATACATCATATTTTCTCATTTGCATTCGCATCATGCTGCATCATATCACTTCATTTGTACTACGATTTTAATTACTTAAAGAATTATCATTGTAGTAATTCTGGGACATACGAAACCATAGATTCAACACCCTTTACTTCACCAAAAACAAAGCTAAAAGTATGGAAGAGAGATAGGAAAAAGTAGAGAAAACATGTGAAGATATCAAGAAGGATATTGAGAACAAGTTAGGGGAAGCACAGCAGGAGACTCGTGCCCACATTTCGCAGTTGCAAGAAGATTTGTTAGCAAAAATAGCTGAGATGTTAGTAGAAAAGAACCCTGAGAAGAAGAATGCAGTTGTTATAAACCTCAATGCGCTGATAGACGACTTGGGTAATCCTCTCAAGGCCCAGCTGCTAGTAGAGACTCTTGTACCAAGACAACAGCTTGTTCAAGCTGAATCTTCAATGCAAGAGGGAATGACAGCTCATGATGACCTTAACGAGCATAGCGTTCCTGATTTTAATGAAATTGATAAACTAAAGGATGAGCTACACAAATAGTTCGAGGATCAATGGAAACAGATGGAAAAAAATTTCAAGGCTATAGAAAGTGCAGACCAAGTTCTGGGGGTGGATGAAAGAGAATTAAGCTTGGTTCTGAATTTGGTACTACCTCCCGAGTTTAAGATGCCTGATTTCAAAAAATACAATGGAACCACTTGGCCCGAAGCTCACATTACAATGTTCATCAGGAGAATGACGGGGTATATTGACAATGACCCCCTCTTAATTCAATGCTTTCAAGATAGTCTGACGGGGTCCGTTGCAAAATGGTACAACCAGCTGAGTCGTGCCAAAATTAACTCTTGGAAAGATTTAGCACATGCATTCGTTAAACAGTACATCCATGTTATCTATATAACTCCTGATCGGGTTATATTGCAAGACATCAAAATAAAACCTAACGAGAGTTTCAGGCAATATGCACAACGATAGAGAGACGTAGCAGCCCAAGTACAGCCGCCACTGTTAGAAAAAGAGACAATGATGCTTTTCATCGGTACACTAAAGAAACCATTCCTCGGCCGTATGTTAGGAGGTGCGACGAAAGACTTTTCTAACATAATAATTAATAGAGAGATGGTTAAAAATGCAATCCGAAGTGGAAAGATTGAAGACAAGGAAAACTTGAAGAAACCGAACTATAAAAGGAAAGAGGGCGAGGCCAGCAATACATGTGTCTATAATGTCAGCTATTCAAAACCGCTAACAGTCAGATAATCCAAAGTTGTGACCTCAAATACCCAGACTTCCTCGAAGCAAGGATATAATCGGAGGGCAAAGGTAGAGTACATGGAATTTACTCCTATCTCAATAACGTACGCAGAGTTATACAAGAATTTGTATAATGCACATGTGATGTCTCTATATTATACAAAACCAATACAACCCCTTACCCAAAATGGTACAACCCTAACGCTCAGTGCGATTACCACGCAGGGATCGTGGGGCACTCTATTGAGAATTGTGTCGCTTTTAGGAAGCTTGTTGAAAAATTTATAAAAATAGGGGTTGTGAGATTTGATGACTCCACGGGGTAGGGTACAACTGGGAATCCTTTGCCCAATCATGTTGAGCCAGGAGTAAATGTAATCGGTGACAACAGGAATAGAAGAATCAAAACTCGTATTGGATAGGTGAAGTCTCCATTAAAGTGGGTATGGCGAAAGATGGTCAAAATAGGCTTGTTGTAGCAAGGCTCAAGAGACAAGAAGAAAACTTTCGAAGATTGCTCTCCATACCATGGCAAAGGAGATCATGACATCCAGAACTGTATGGAGTTTAAAGATCTCGTCCAAAACTTGATTGATAACAAGGAATTAAAGTTTTTCGAAAAAGTAAAGTTCGAAGAAGTAGACATTTGTGTTACAAAATAATCCCCTGAGAATAACCGTAGGGGCAATCTCACGGTCGTGATTATTTCAGGACCGAAGAAATGCGAATGAGCTGAGGGTAAATGAGCAAAGGTTACGATTCAAAAACCAGGTCCTTTCCAATACGATGATAACAAGAAAGGCTGTGGAAGTACGAATGTGAAATAACAATTCAAGGAAATGATGCTTCAGAGACTGCTTCAAAAGAAGTGAATGACGTTGGTTTCTTCACCAGGAGCAGAAGACGATATGTCCCTAAGGAAGCAGAAAATCCCAAAGGAAAAGCCTTGATAGTTGAGCCCGAGAAAAAGAATAATGTTGAACCAAAATCGCCTATCAACGAGCCAGTTAAAGAGAAGGAAGTGAAAGAATTTGTAATACCTCAAAATTTTGGGTAGTGACCAAAATGAATAAACTGAAAGTTTGGTGGCCAAAGTATAAACTTAGGAAAAGTTTAGAGACTAAATTGTAATTTTTAAAAATTATGTATTTTAGTCCCATAAATGAATAGTTTACCCCAAGAATAATGTTTTTATGTTACCCGAATTTTTCGTACGGAGTTTGTATTATTGCTTATAAAGTGATAAAGTTTAGAAAAATATTCGGATGATCAAATCGAATATTTAAGATATTTTGAAGAATGATAAATAAATGTTAAAAATGCCATTTCCACGGCTTAAAATGGTAGGATTTAACATGGACCATTGGATTAAAGTAGATTTTCCATGTTAAATATGAGCCATTGGATGAAAAAAGGCAAGATGGTAATTTTGGAAAATTTCAAGGGTAAAGTTGGTAATCACTAACTTCTTGGTTTATTTTTGACCCTTGGATAAGTAGATTGACATGTGGAAAGATGTGGGACATTGGATTACAAGGGCAAAATGGTCATTTTATCGTAAAATGAATTTTTTATTTAATTCTTTATAAAATATGACAAGTGGCCTAAATTAAACAAGTGGAAATCTCAAAAAAATTCTTCAATTTCTCCATCTTGTCGTGGCTACCTCTTAAGGTATGGAAACTTTTTCTTTTTGAATTTTCAAGCTAATTTAGTTGGATTTTGGATGAAAGCATGAAACATGGAATTAATCTACATGAAATTCTCTATCTTTTGGAAGCATTTATTCATGTTTTCCTTGCTTGAAACCTTAGTTTCATGAATAAAGGGGATGAAGGGGATGTTTAATTTTGATGAATTAGGATTAGATTTTGATGAAGCTGTTGTTGAAGAATCAAATCCAAGCTTGTATGATGATTGAAACTACTTGAAAATAGATAAATCCTAATTTGGTTAAAGTTAGGGTTTTGATATGAAGTTGAAATTGGATTGATTTTAATATGGAAATAATTGTAGAAGCTTGGAAATAATTTTTAGAAGTTGAATTCATGCTTGAATCAAGTTGGAAATTTTGACTAAAGTGACCTTTCATATTCGTCCTTTAGGGAGAATATTAGAGAAAATTATGGAAAATTTCCCTAAGGCTAGAAATGACGTGAGAATGATTTTACAAGGCTTAGAATATGGTTTGGATCAATTTGGAAGTTTACAAAAGTGTTGAGGACCAAATGGCATATTAAGGAAAAATTGAGAGTGAAATGGAAACTAATTAGAAATTAATGTGTTAAGGTTGATGTATTCTTGTAATACTTGGATATGTTGTCTAATGATTGAATTTGAAGTTCAATGGCAAGGGATCATTTTGAATAATTTGGAAAGATTGAGATGAATTTTAAAGGAATTTATTTTATGGTTATATTATGAGATTTGAGAATGCATTATGAATTATTAATGGATATAATTACTATAAGGGTTTTGAAATATTATTCTGAAGTATTGTGGTTAACATTAATGTTGAGTAATGGAATTAGTATCTATTTAACATCAAAAGCATTCTTCGGAATTTTATTCCTAGTATGTACCTATGTTAGAATGATACTAACATATGCTTTGAAATGTATGTGTTTGGTAAACGATGATTTTATAGATTGTGATTATGATCAAGATTGTAATACGAGCAAGTTTAAAAATAAGGAAAAAGTTCAAGAGTAAAGTTAAATCGACAGTAGGGTTACTAGTGAGGCATCAGGTGAGTGCAATGCATACATAACATGATACATGGATGTTTTATACATCATTAGGAAAAGTTGTGAAGAGTCTATCTTGTTTATATTGGCATGATATTTATGTCATTAATCATATATTTGACATGTTCTAAATATGTCAAAAGTTGAATATAAATGCTTGGATCACTAGTTATATATGATGTTATATTATGAATGTTATTTCGGGTATGAACTACCCAATGTTAAATTAAGTTGATATACATTGCCATGGATGAAATAAATATAGAATATATGCCCAAGATGTCATTGGGGGACGGGGTATAGTTTGCATGCCATAGAGTCCAGTAGTACGTTACATACTCGGTTTATCATTATAGTGTATATAAAGGACACTTAGTGTATATGGTGGGCACGACCTTATGTGTATTATGGTGGGCACGACCTTATGTCTATAAGCACTTTGGTGCATATTTGACTCGAGTACCCAAGTTTCTCATAGGTTTATATATGGGCTATGGTTTATTGGTAAATAATTGATAAACAGGTGAAAGAGTTTATGAACTATTAAAGTTATGGCAAGTATATTGGTAAGAAATTTAGATCCGGTTTATATTATGTTGATATATGATTAACATGATGGTAATACATATCTAGTGTTTCATAATGCATGAATATTGTTACATGTTATTAGTTATAGTTATGTTATATTGCATTGGATATTATTATTGCCTCACTAAGTATATACTTAGTGTGTGATGGCTTTCACGCGTAGGTAAAAAACAGAAACCGGAGTAAGGAGCTGGCATCCTACTTATCAAGAGTATAATTACGGTATCAGTAATAACATTTTTTGATGTGTTTTGATCTTACTATATGGCATGTATATGTTAAAGTTGGTCAGTTTTATACTAGTTTAGACATGGTTTTTAATAACATATAAACTAGTTTATGTTTATAGTGAATGATGAGTAGTTATATTACATTTTAAATTGGATAATGACTACAAAAGTTTAAATTGAGTAATCCGGTAGATTTTTATTTTAGGCAGTTTTTAGGCAGTTATATTCCTTATATATCATAGATAAGAATTATTAAGCTGCTGCCTGAAATCAGACTTAATTCGATTGAATAAAAATTTAAAATATGATTCTACGTGATAAATGGTAGAATAAATACTTTATAATTTTTCTTATAAATATTAATGTGATATGTTGGTATATTCTTTATGTGATACTCTAATTAGTAATGGATATAGAATACTAGTTAGGGTGTTACATTTATTGGTATCAGACCTACAGATTTAGCCGGTTCTGGATATAAATCGGGTATATAGAGAGCCAAAAATATATACATGCCACTAGGATGTCAAAATTATTGATATTTGTATGAATATATTTGGATGCCTTGTAATTAGTATTGTTACTCCTTACTTCTAAGAGATGATTGTGACATTAACATATCTCTGATCATCAAGAATCCCGTCATGAAGCTGATCATGATATTCCTGCACAAAGCGAGAGTAATGAGGTGAATCAAAATCCGTCTCTAGCCCAGCAAAATGTTGAAATACCAGCTCAGGAACAACGAAATATGTCTGTGCAAGATCAAAGCTTATTTCTTCAGGCATTGGATACTATTATAAACCGTCGAGCACTAGTATTAGTTCCAAAAGAATTAAGGAAAATGAAAGCACCAGAGTTTCGAGGTGATACTGATGTAGATCCAATGGCTGCTGATTACTGGTTAAATGACATTAAAATCATGCTGAGCAGGATTTTATGTGATGACCAAGGAAAGTTAGAAGGAGTTGTATCTTTTCTAATTGAGCAAGCCAGTGTGTGGTGGAATGTAGTCACTGCACGAGTTCCTCTAGAACAGATTACATGGGAATTCTTTCTGAAAGAATTTAAAGAAAAATATATTGGGGACCTGTTAATTGAAGAAATGAGGCAGTAGTTCCTGGATCTGAAACAATCAGGCATGACAATCTATGAATACAAATGTGTGTTCAATATATTGAGCTGATTTGCGGTAGAGTTTCTTCCAACTGAAAAATCCAGAATTGATAAATTCATAGCTGGGTTGGATTCTTAATATAAAAGGGTATTGGTTTCTCGCAATTTCACCACTTTCCAAGAGACAGTGAATCGAACAAAAGATATGGAAAAAGTAGACCTCGAGGAAAAAGTGGGAAAATAGGTCCAGACAGGAAAAAGACCTGGAAGCTCTTTTACTGTATTTTCATTTAAACGCAGTAAAGGTTTACTATTGCAAAATCCAGTGACATCAGCTTCTTCAGCTGAAAAATGATATCCAAGAGGGAAGTCAAAGTAGGCTCAGACTGTTACTGCAAGTACTCGGGGCTCCAGATTTCGTCCTATTCTGAAATGTGAACATTGTGGAAAGAGGCATTCTGGTCAATGCTGGTTCACTGGTGGAGCATGCTATCAATGTGGACAAGCTGGTCATTTCAAAAAGAACTGTCCAGAGCTTCACCCTGATCAGCCAGTTGCATCACCTCAGAAAAGCAGAGGAAACAATGGTGGCAAACCAGGAATATCTAAGACCATACCTAATCGAGAAGACAAGACTGTTGCTCAAGTATATAATATCACGATTGTTAATGATCGAGGTGATTCAGAGATTGCAGCAGGTATGATCGAACTCTTTGGCAGACCTATTTTTACATTGATTGATCCGGGCTCTACCCATTCTTATATTAGTTCTAAAGTAGTACTCGAAAGAAATATTCCGGTAGAACCAATTTTGAGTGAGGTAGCTGCTATTAATCCAATAAGACAAGGTGCCAAAGTAAGTCGAATATGCAAAAAGTGTCCTATAAAGATTCAAGAAAATGAATTTCTAGCCGATCTTATTGAATTTCCTTTCTAAGAGTTTGAAGTCATTCTTGGAATGGATTGGTTATCGGCATATGATGTTACGGTTGAATGCCGATTAAAAAAGGGAAATCTTAAAAACACCAGATGGTTCAGAATAATATTTGTGGGAGAAAGGCATAATTATTTAAGCAATGAGATTGCATCTGTAACTGCTGAAAAGTTATTATCACATGAGTATGAAGCATATTTAGCTCATGTGATAAATACTCCGGAAAAAAAGATAGATCTGGAAAATATACCTACAGTGCGAGAATTTCCAAATGTTTTTCCAGATGAATTATCGGGATTACCTCCAGATCGAGAAGTGGAATTTGGTATTGATGTGCTTCTTGGAATAGCACCAATATCAATGGCACCTTACAAGATGGCTCCTACAGAACTTACAGAATTGAAGGCTCAATTACAAGAATGATTAGATCAAGGTTTTATACGACCAAGTATATCACCTTGGGGAGCTTCAGTCTTATTTGTGAAAAAGAAAGATGGATCAATGAGGTTGTGTGTGGATTATCGTCAACTTAATAAAGTGACGACGAAGAATAAATATACTTTACCAAGGATTGATGATCTCTTTGATCAACTCAAAGGAGCAACGGTGTTTTCTAAAATTGACCTTCGATCGGGGTATCATCAATTAAAGATCAAAGAAGCAGATATACCAAGACAGCTTTCAGAACTAGATATGGGCATTGTGAGTTTGTAGTAATGCTTTTGGACTTACAAATGCACTGGCAGCTTTTTATGGATCTGATGAATCGAATATTTCAGCTATATTTGGATCAATTTGTGGTGGTATTCATAGATGATATATTGGTTTATTCAAAAACCAAATAGGATCATGATACTCATCTTCGAATAGTTCTTTAGATCCTCCGAGAAAAGAAATTATATGCAAAGCTGTCAAAATGTGAATTTTGGTTGTCTGGAGTAGTTTTTCTTAGACACATAGTCTCTGCGAAAGGAATTCGAGTTGATCCTAAAAAGGTTCAAGCAATACTCGAATGGAAAGTTCCTCAAAATGTCTCTGAAATGAGAAGTTTCTTGGGATTAGCTGGTTATTATCGGCGGTTCGTGAAAGATTTTTCAATGATTTCCGCTCTAATAACTAAGCTATTAAGAAAGGATGTGTCATTTGTTTGGACCGATAAATGTCAAGAAAGCTTTGACAAATTGAAAAATATATTAACAGAAGCTCATGTTTTGGTACAACCAAAATCTGGGAAAGATTTTACAATATATAGTGATGCCTCCCATAATGGTTTGGGGCGTATATTGATGCAAGAAGGAAAGGTTGTAGCGTATGCTTCTCGATAACTCAAAACACATGAAAGAAATTATCCTACTCATGATTTAGAGTTGGCCGCAGTAGTGTTTGCTTTGAAGATTTGGCGTCACTACTTATATGGTGAAAAGTGCTACATCTTCACGGATCATAAAAGTTTGAAATATTTGTTGTCTCAAAAGGAGCTTAATTTAAGGCAAAGAAGATGGATAGAATTGATCAAGGACAATGATGTAATCATTGATTACCATCTGGGGAAGGCTAATGTGATAGCAGATGCACTCAGCCGGAAGACATTTTCTACCTTGAGAACATTGAATGCTCAGTTAAAGTTACATGAAAATGGTGCAATAATGGTTGAACTTCAAGTTAAGCCTACTCTGATGGGAAGGATTAAAGAGTTACAAGTAAAGGATGCAGAATGTTTGGAAAAGAAAAGGCAAGTTAAGCATGGTGAATCAAAAGAATTTGAAATAAAATCAAATGGATGCCTATATTACAAGGGACGTGTATATATTCTTGAAGATGAGAATTTAAAGAGAGAAATACTTTCGGGGCACATTACAATCCTTTAACTATGCATCTAGGAGGCAACAAAATGTATCAAGATATAAAAAGTCGATTTTGCTGGCCTGGCATGAAACGAGCTATCTCTGAGTTCGTTGCTAGATGCCTAACATGTCAACAAGTAAAGGCAGAACATCAAGATCGATCGGGATTACTTTAACCGATCTCAATTCCACAATGGAAATGGGAAAAGGTTACTATGGATTTTGTAAAAAATATTTGATTTGGGTGATTGTGGACCGATTGACTAAAACGACACATTTCATACCAGTTCAAACAAACTATTCCTTGAACAAGTTGACAGATTTATATATTAAGGAAATTGTTAGACTTCATAGTGTTCCTATGTCTATTATTTCTGATAGAGATCCAAGGTCCACTTCAAGGTTTTTGAGTGCATCACATGAAGCATTGGGAATTCGACTACACTTCAGTGCTGCTTTCCATCCCCAAATAGATGGAAAATCAGAAAGAACTATTCAGATACTCGAAGATATGCTCAGAGCATGTATAATAAATTTTGCAGGTTCATGGGAAAGATATCTTCCATTATCTGAGTTTGCTTACAACAACAGTTATCAATCGAGTATAAAGATGGCACCTTATGAGGCATTATATGGAAGAAAATTCCGAACACCAATGAATTGGTTCGAGTTGGAGGATTGAAAAATCATTAGACCATATCTTGTTCAAGAAATGGAGAACAAGGTAAAGATAATTCAAGATAATCTAAAAGCCGCTTCTGACAGACAAAAGTCATACTCAGATCTTAAAAGGAAGAATATTGAGTTTGAAGTTGGAGACAAAGTATTTTTAAAGGTTTCACCCTGGAAAAAGATATTACGCTTTGGATGAAAAGGAAAGCGTAGTCCAAGATTCATTGGTCCTTATGAATTTTTAAAAAAGGTTGGTCCAGTGGCGTATCAACTAGCTTTACCACTAGAAATGAGTAATATCCATGATGTTTTTTATGTGTCCATGCTTTGAAAATATCGATCAGATCCTTCGCATATCATTACACCAGAAGAGATTGAAATTCAACCAGATTTGACCTATGATGAATAACCCGTAAGAATCTTAACTCGAGGAGAAAAGAAATTAAGGAACAAAAAGATTCTTCTAGTTAAAGTCCCGTGGAGAAATCACAAAGTAGAAGAAGCTACTTGGGAAACAGAGGAAGCAATGAAAGAGCAGTATCCGTATCTATTTGAACCAGGTACATATTAAAAATTCGAGGACGAATTCTCTTAAGGGGGAAGAAATGTAATACCTCAAAATTTTGGGTAGTGACCAAAATGAATAAAATGAAAGTTTGGTGGCTAAAGTATAAACTTAGGAAAAGTTTAGGGACTAAATTGTAATTTTTTAAAATTATATATTTTAGTCCCGTAAATCAATAGTTTACCCCAAAGAATGATGTTTTCGTGTTACCCATATTTTTAGTACAGAGTTTGTATTATTGCCTATAAAGTGATAAAGTTTACAAAAATATTCGGATAATCGAATCGAATCGAATATTTAAGATATTTTTAAGAATGATAAAGCAAGGTTAAAAATTTCATTTCCATGGCTTAAAATGGTAGGATTTAACATGGACCATTGGATTAAAGTAGATTTTCCATGTTAAATATGAGCCATTGGATGAAAAAGGGCAAGATGGTAATTTTGGAAAATTTCAAGGGTAAAGTTGGTAATCACTAACTTCTTGGTTTATTTTTGACCCTTGGATGAGTAGATTGACATGTGGCAAGATGTGGGACATTGGATTACAAGGGCAAAATGGTTATTTTGTCATAAAATGATTTTTTTATTTAATTCGTTATAAAATATGACAAGTGGCCTAAATTAAATAAGTTGAAATCTCAAGAAATTTCTTCAATTTCTCCATCTTGTCGTGGCTACCTCTTAAGGTATGGAAACTTTTTCTTTTTGAATTTTCAAGCTAATTTAGTTGGATTTTGGATGAAAGCATGAAACATGGAATTAATCTACATGAAATTATCTATCTTTTGGTACCATTTATTCATGCTTTCCTTGTTAGAAACCTTAGTTTCATGAATAAAGGGGATGGAGGGATGTTTAATTTTGATGAATTAAGATTAGATTTTGATGAAGTTGTTGTTGAAAAATCATATCCAAGCTTGTATGATGTTTGGAACTACTTGAAAATAGATAAATCCTAATTTGGTTAAAGTTAGGGTTTTGATATGAAGTTGAAATTGGGTTGATTTTGATATGGAAATAATTGTAGAAGCTTGGAAATAATTTTTAGAAGTTGAATTCATGCTTGAATCAAGTTGGAAATCTTGACTAAAGTGACCTTTCATATTCGGCCTTTAGGGAGAATATTAGAGAAAATTATGGAAAATTTCCCTAAGGCTAGAAATGATGTGAGAATGATTTTACAAGGCTTAGAATGTTGTTTGGATCAATTTGGCAGTTTACAAAGTGTTGAGGACCAAATGGCATATTAAGGAAAAATTGAGAGTGAAATGGAAACTGATTAGAAATTAATGTGTTAAGCTTGAATGTATTCTTGGAATACTTGAATATGTTGTCTAATGATTGAATTTGAAGTTCAATGGCAAGGGACCATTTTGAATAATTTGGAAAGATTGAGATGAATTTTAAAGGAATTTATTTTATGGTTATATTATGAGATTTGAGAATGCCTTATGAATTATTGATGGATATGATTACTATAAGGGGATTGAAATATTATTCTGAAGTATTACGGTTAACATTAATGTTGAGTAATGGAATTAGTATCGATTTAACATCGAAAGCATTCTTAGGAATTTTATTCCTTGTATGTGCCTATGTTAGAATGATACTAACATATGCTTTGAAATGTATGTGTTTGGTAAATGATGATTTTATAGATCATGATCAAGATCGTAAAACAAGCAAGTTTAAAAAAAAAAGGAAAAAGTTTAATAGTAAAGTTAAATTGACAGTAAGGTTACTAGTGAGGCATCAGGTGAGTGCAATGCATACATAACATGATACATAGATGTTTTATACATCATTAGAAAGACTTGCGAAGAGTCTACCTTGTTTATATTGGCATGATATTTATGTCATTAATCATTTATTTGACATGTTCTAAATATGTCAAAAGTTGAATATAAATGCATGGATCACTAGTTATATATGATGTTATATTATAAATGTTATTTTGGGTATGAACTGCCCAATGTTAAATTATGTTGATATACATTGCCATGGATGAAATAAATATGGAATATATGCCCAAGTATGTCATTGAGGGACAGGGTATAGTTGGCATGCCATAGAGTGCAGCAGCACACTGCATACTAGGTTTAGCACTATAGTGTATATAAAGGACACTTAGTGTATATGGTGGGCACGACTTTATGTGTATTATGGTGGGCATGACCTTATGTGTATTAGCACTTTGGTACATATTTGACTCGAGTACCCAAGGTCCTCATAGGTTTATATTTGGGCTATGGTTTATTGGTAAATAATTGATAAACATGTGAAAGAGTTTATGAACTCTTAAAGTTATGGCAAGTATATTGGTAAGAAATTTAGATCCGGTTTATATTGTGTTGATATATGATTAACATGATGGTAATACATATATAGTGATTCATAATGCATGAATATTGTTACATGTTATTAGTTATAGTTATGTTATATTGCATTGATATTATTATTGTCTCACTAAGTATATACTTAGCGTGTGATGGTTTTTATGCGTAGGTAAAAAGCAGAAACTGGAGTAAGGAGCTGGCATCCTACTTATCAGGAGTATAATCACGGTATCAGTAATAACATCTTTTAATGTGTTTTGATGTTACTAGATGGCATGTATATGTTAAATTTATTCGGTTTTATACTAGTTTAGACATGGTTTGTAATAACATATAAACTAGTTTATGTTTATAGTGAATGATGAGTAGTTATATTACATTTAAAATTGGATAATGACTAGAAAAGGTTAAATTGAGTAATCGGGTAGATTTTTATTTTAGGCAGTTATATTCCTTATATATCATAGATAAGAATTGTTAAGCTGCTACCGAAAATCGGACTTAATTCGATTGAATAAAAATTTAAAATATGATTCTACGCGATAAATGGTAGAATAGATAATTAATAATTTTTCTTATAAATATTAATGTGATACATTGGTATATTCTTTATGTGACACTCTAATTAGTAATGGATATAGAATACTAGTTAGGGTGTTACAGAATTTCTAAAGTTCTTGAAGCACAGTGAATACAGTGTTGTCAAATACCTCCGTAAACTATCAGCTCGTATATCGATATTATCTTTATTGTCGAGTTCAGAATCCCACCGAAATGTGTTTCTTAAAGTGTTGAATGAGACCTTCGTTCCTAATGACATTTCGGTGAACAAGTTAGAAAGATTGGCAAATAATCTGAATGCTGATAATTTTATCCATTTTAATGATATCGAGATACCCCCAGGTGGTATGGGGTCTCCCAAAGCCTTGCACATAACTATTAGGTGCAAAGGCTATACCGTACCAGGGGTCCTAATTAGCAATGGATCCGCTCTGAATGTGCTACCGCTGGCCACTCTAAACAGACTCCCAGTAGACAATTCTCATATGAAGGCTTGCAGTACTATAGTTCGAGCCCTTGATGGTACAGAAAAGAAAGTGATGGGAAAAATTGAAGTGCCGCTGCTAGTGGGCCCAAACACGTATGACGTTGACTTTCTGGTAATGGATATCAAACCCACATATAACTGTCTGTTGGGAAGACCCTGGATCCATTCAGTCGGGGTAGTGCCATCGTCACTACACCAAAAATTAAAGTTTGTCTTTGACGGGTGGCTTTGTCACTGTGGATGCTGAAGAAGATATCATAGCTTCCGTCACTAGTGATGCCCCTTACATAGAAATTGATGAGAATGATATAGAGTGTTCATTTAGATCTTTTGAATTTGTCAATGCAACACTCATTGCCGAAGGGAGTCAAATTCCCACCCTAAAGTTGTCTAAAGCAACGAGAATAGGAATCAAATTGACGGTGAGGAAAAGAGCCCGAGTAAGTAAAGGACTAGGGAAGTATCTACAAGGCAAGGTCAGTGCACCGTTTTTTATCAATAAACAATATTGTTTTGGCCTGGGGTACAAGCCAGATGCTAAACAGAGAAGGACCGAGATTGCGAAGAAGCAAGAAAGGAGGAAGGCACGTCCAAAATGAGAAGAGGTCAACTGGGAACCTATGGCCTTCCCCTGTTTTTCTGAAACTTTTGTATCAAGAGGGTTTATTCACCCCAAGCAGTTTAAGAAAGATGAAAAAAGTGAGCTGAGAAGGTTGTTGTAAAGATTGGCATGAAAAACTACCATTTGCTCTATATGTTTATCGCACATCAGTCAGAACCCTCACTGGGGCACCCTTTTTCCCTGGTTTATGGGATAAAGGTGGTACTATCCATCGAGGTCGAGATTCATTCCCTCAGAATTTTTCCAGAATTGAAAGTGGGTAAAACATAAGGGGTTCAAACTAGCCATGACAAGCTTGTTTTGATTGAAGAGAAAAGACTGAAAGCTATCCAGCACGGTCAAATATACCAAAAAGAATGATACGAGCCTATAATATGAAGATTTTCCCAAATTGTAGTAGGGGGACCTAGTGCCGAAAAAGATCCCGCTGATTCAGAAAGATTCTCCAGTGAAATAGAGGCCAAATTGGGTAGGCCAATATGTTTTGAAAAAAAAAGCCTTTTCTGGTGGAGCCTTGATTTTGGCCAAAACGAGTGGTAAAGATCTGCCTAACCTTGTGAACTCAGATTCGGTCAAAAAATATTTCGCTTGAAAAGGGGGCATCTCAAATTTTGATAAAAGAAGGCAAAGCCATGAAATAATCAGTTCTTTTGAAAACCCCACAAAAAGAAAGGGATTCTGCGTGTTGAGGTATCGACAAAGCGCTCAAGATCTCCCAGACACATGAGGGTTCTCGATAAGCTGGTTCAGCAAAGCTCATTTGCTTGATATCTGGAGCACCTAATTTTGTCCTTTTGCTTTATTCTCTTTCAATGTTTGCCACTTGAATGTCATGAATTTTATTCTCAATAAATTCTTCCTTCCATCTTATGTCCTTGTTTACACAAATATTATACGTTGACATGACGATTAGTAAGCTACCAATTATGAGAAGATCTCTATATTGCTTTTGAAAGACTCCCAAAAGTATAGGGACCAAAGACAATCCTGATTGAAAAGGGGGTATTCCTAGGGGTAAACAGCTCAAGAGAAAAGGAGATACTACCTGGACAGAATATGGGGAAAATAGTTCTCTTGCAATATGATCGGACCTAAAAAAGAGAAAGCCCAATGACTCAAATAGAGTTCGAGTAGTCGAGAATGCCAGTTTAAGAACGAAAACAGATACTCGAGTCGATCTTGAGGCTAAAAATCATTCTCAAATGGCATGTTGCATTCATACTAGAAATCATTCACACATTCATTAAAACCATTTAACATCAAGCATGTGAATCATACGTTTATCATGCATTTAGACTAAACACATACATTTAGGCATAAAGATGCATTCATACTAAATGCATTTTTTTGGCTTGAACGTACAAAACAGGTCTAGGAAAGAGACTGGAGACCTCAACCATGGGAGCAACAACATGATGACCGACCTTTAGCCCCGAAAGAGGCCAAATACGTAAAAAGCTCAAACATCCAGATGACAAATGGTAAAATTTTCTGAACAGATTACTAACTAAAGTTTTCTTTTGTTTTCAGGTCATGACTCCCCGCTATCACCCTTTTTTCTGATCTCACCTTCATCAGTGGTGATAGGCTAGTTTAATCTAGATTTTGCATCTCCGACGGTGGTGTCGCAAGTCAATCTCCGTTGAGAAGAAGAGAATATATGACTTCAGGGTCATTCAGCTCAAAATTTCAAATTCAGAAACGAATGAGAACAACGAAATTAGGGGGCAAACGTTTGCCGAAGTAAACTTTGAACAAGAATGAAATCGAAAGATTAAGCTAAGCCATAAGAAGAAGACTTCTGTAAGTACTAGATCCTTTCTCAAAAGACCAAAGATTTATAGGGCTGACATCCTCAAACACGAAGGAACAGATCATCATCGTCAACAAATTCCAGTATCCCCGACATAGGGTAAGTATTGTCTAGCGCCCTCAACCAAGAAGAAACATTCAAGCATCAACAAGATCCAACATCCTTAAAACGAAGGAGTGAATCAACCAAATAAAATATTCAAATCAAACTTTTCAGCTTTACAGTCTTAAAATAAAGCAGTTAATTTGTGGCCCACTTTGACCAAACACTCTTTTAACTTTTGCAGGTCTTATCTCACTCGTAACATGGTATAGCGGATCAACTAATCTTTTATAGATCCTGTCTCTCCAACAAATGATGGAGCAGATCAAACACAACAACAATTTCATCTCCCTGAGTTTGCAACAGAATGAGCACGTCAACAGTTTCATCTCCCTGAGTTTGCAGCGGAAAGAGCGCGACAACAATTTTATCTCATTGAGTTTGTAGCGGATTGAGCACGTCAGCAGTTTCATCTCTCTGAGTTTGCAGTGTAATGAGCGCAATAACAATTTCATCTCCCTAAGTTTACAGTGGAATGAACACCTCAACCGTCTCATCTCCTTGAAGTGGCAGCGAAATGGGTACACCAACAAGTTCATCTCCCTGAAGTGGCAGTGGAATTGACACCTCAACCGTCTTATCTCCCTAAAGTGGAAGCGGAATGGGTACACCAACAAATTAATCTCTCTGAAGTGGTAGCAAAATAGACACCTCAACAAGTTCATCTCCCTGAAGTGACAGCGGAATGGACCTCTCAATCGTCTCATCTCTCTGAAGTGGAAGTGGAATGAGTACACCCCAACAAGTTCATCTCCTTGAAGTGGCAGTGGAATAGACCTCTCAACCGTCTTATCTCCCTAAAGTGGCAGTAGAATGAGTACACCGACAAGTTCACCTCCTTGAAGTTGGTAGCAGATCCCACATTTTTTCTATATCTCGCTTCGTCGTTTTTGGTGCAGCAGGTCAGATTTTTGCCCATGTCTAGTTTCTCCAATGATGGTGTGACTAGACCAGATGTTTTTCTCGAATTTTTCTCTCTGGACATATGGTTAAAAAGAAAAAAGATTCTAAAAAAACAAAAGAAAGAAACAAAAAAATAAAAAGATAAAAAAGAACAAAAATAAAAAGCGAAAAAGAAAAAAAGAAGAAAAATAAAGCGCTCTTCAGATCACGCTTCTTCATTAGAGTGGAAGCCTGATCAAAACTCTCTTCAGATCACGCCTCTTCGACCGAATGGAAGCCTGATCAAATTTTCCTCTTCTGATTTTGTCTCTTCATCAGTGTTGTAGATGGATCAAAGCCATTTTGACAAGTCCAACAGAAATGTTAGCACAACGTGCTTAAACACAGTAAAGTTTAAGATAATGGATAATTCAAATGTCCATCAAAAATCCATTTTCACGAATGTTCGAAGGAGAATAAATCCTTTAAAAAATCAAATTTCACGAATGGTATAAATTAATTGTACCCAGGAGAATGATACAACTAGCCCAGAGCAAACGACTACTAGTAAAGGCAACTCAAATCCGTTGATCCATGTGCATTTGGGGAAAATGCAAAAGAGATATATGAACTGAGCTCTGGATCAAAACTTGTTGACTTCTAGTCCTGCCTCCTCGGCGATATTGTAGCTGGGCGAAACCATCATCGTTCGATCCTATGTCTTCGTCAGAGTTGTAGCTGGATCAAGTTTTGTCGACCTTACCTCTCCGTCAGTGTTGCAGTTAGGTCAAATTTTCTCCAGGCATTGTGTCGTCGTCAGAGTCGTAGCAAGCCACGCAGCCTCCTCCAACGGATCACCTCTGAGTTTCGTCTTCCCCAATGAATCCTCTATTTTGAAGATTTTTGCTTACAAGAATGGCCGAGCAGATCAAGTGAATGTGGCTAGAGAAAAACCCCAAACTTAACCGGTTAAAAATGGTTATTCTTTTGTCTTTGCTCTATTCCTGTTATACAGTAATGAGCAAAGAGGGGCAGTTGTAATAACCTATTTTGACCGGGCTCAAGCCTAAATCAAATTGCAAAACCTAAGCCCATGCCCACTCAAAATACAACATCAAAAAACCCTAATATATTAAACCAAAAAACCCTAAACCTAAGCTCAATCTGCCGCCGCCGCCATTGAGCCGCAAGCCGCTGTCGACACTCATGTCGCGTCACCACTCCCCTGCTATCGCTGCCACGCCCAATCACCTCGTCATCACATTCCTTACCACCACGGATACACTTCACCGCCATGCGTCAACCCGCCACGCTCCACATGTCCCCTACCTTTCTAGATCACTTAAATTCGAACCCTTATAAAAGGGATTCAAACCGGCAAAAAAAGGGGAAGAAAAGAGGAGAAAGATTAGAATCTAAAAGAGATTTTGCAGTAAAAATAAATAAAAAATAATATACCTTCATTTTGTTTCATCTCAGATCTACGATTGTTGAGGATTCTTTGTGAAAATCTAACTCTGAATTTGAGTTTGGAGCATAGGAAAGAGTTGGAAAGTCGTGACCTTTAAGGTCTCCGGCAGCAGCGACGACCACCGTAGACGATCGATGGCCCACGGCGGCACGGGAAGCCGGCGACCAGCCAAAGACCGAACTGGGCGGAGAAAAATTTGAGAGCTCTCCAACTTTTTTTCTAAATCAAAAGCACAGATGATTTTTTGGCATAAAATAGGTATTTAAAGGGGATTCAAAATGATGTCGTTTTGAACCCCTATGACTCGCGTTCAAACCCAACCCGGGGGAGGATCCGTTTTTTTTTGGAAAAAGGGAAATTTGTTTTATGGTCCTTTTGTATGGGTAAATAACTCCCTAAGTCCCTGCTAATTTAAAATGTTTTTCGAGTTGGTCACTAAATTAAATTTTATCAGATTTTCAAAGGGGAAATTACACGAAAAATCCCTCCGTACTAAAAATGTTTTCACTTTGGGTCTGCCGCATGGTTTAATTCTCTTATAGGTCCCTGGATATTTAAAAAACCTTGCAATTTGGACCAGAATTCAGTTTTAATCAATATTAAATGGGATATTCGCACTTCTGGTCCCCCAAACTTTCGGCATTTTTCAATTTCATCCCCGTCCAGTGGTAAAATTGCAAGTTTAGTCCCTAGTTATTGCAAATTATTTAATTTTGGCCATTTTTTTATTTTATTGCCATTTTATTTATATATAATTTTATATATTATTTACATGTTAGTATATATACATATTATTATGTATAATAATAATAATAATAATAATTATTATTATTATTAAATTTGTTATTATCATATGTATTTATATATAAGCCTATTACTTTTTTAGTATTATGTATTATTATACTATTATTATTATATTAAATTATTATAATTATGTGTTTCATACTATTAAATATTATTATATACTATTATTATTATTATTACTATTAGCGCTTTTACATTATTATTATTATTATTATTATTATTATTATTATTTACATAATATTTACGATTTAATATATTCTTATACACCCCGCATGTATTTTAATTGAATTTCAAAAATGGTTTTTAGCGGTTATCGTGAAACATGTATCTCGAACGTAAAGAGGTGCCGTTTTCCGTTAATCTCTATCACGAAATACAATTTTTAATCCTGAACTATAATTTTCAAACGAGATTCCTTTCATTCGGAAATCGAATGGAAATTATGCCCCGGGTGTAGGGGTGTAAATTCCTTTCATACAAAAATATATTCTTTTAAAATATTTTAAGGGATCACAAATTTTAAATTAAATTCGAATTCTTAATTTCCATCGTTTAGACAACACGTAATCGACCAGGTACCAATTATGGGCGTTGTGGGGTGCTCACCATTCCCCACACGTAACTAACTCCCGAACCTATTTTTTTAGTTTTCGCAGACCAAAACTCGTCGTTTTAATAAAATGACAAAAATAAATTTTATTAAAATAATCGAATTTTCATGTGATCTAATCTCACCTAAATTAAAAAGATTGATGATGATTTCATTCCAAACTAATTTTTCGTAAGAACGTGTCAAGCACCAGCTCGCAGGGCCTTTGTTACACCGTTAACCTTTTGTTACACCGTTAACCTTGTAACCCTCAGGAGAGTTAAAATTCTTGTGTACGGTTGCATTTTTAAGTCACATTCATGAAGGAGGGCATTGATTGCTCATTAAATATCGGTTTTCTCTTGTCCTCCTCAATCAATTTAAAATCCTTAAAGAAATTTTTAAGTCACTTATTTATTATTATAACAAATGAAATATTAAAAAATTATAAATCCCCGGCGTGAAAATAAGTGATGGAAATTTGTTACGTATGTAAAGATTATATTACAAATTTTGGAAGTACTCTACTCAAATAAGTTTTTGTTATTTTTAGGCTTATATCATAAACACCTAAAGTATATAACTTTTTTATTTAGGTAATTAAAATATTTTTTGGTCAAAATAAGTATATAAAGTGTACTTTTACCAAATGGAGAAACCTTCTTTGGGTTTCCAGCAATATACAACTTCGGGGACTAGAATTCTGACACCGGTGGAATATCTGCAGCAATGTATGAGATCCTTTCACCAAATGGAGAAACCTTCTTTGGACATCCTGCTGGCAGAGCGTGTGATGGTCGCCTCATCATAGACTTCATACGCAAGTTTACATCATGTCCTTTATACGGAATCGGGTGTGTGAGTACCGACGGTCGAGTGATAGTTAATGTTTTTGATTTTGCAGATGAGAATCTGAAGTTACCATATCTTAGTGCATACTTGGACTCGGTCAGAACAAATTTTAGGCACGGTGCAAATTTTGCAACTGGTGGCTCATCTATCAGGCCACCTGGTTATAGTCCATTCAATCTTGGGGTTCAGATTTCACAGTTCATTCAATTTAAAGCTCGCACTACTGCTCTATACACTCAACTCTGTTCAGGTTTTGAATAGAACCACAGGAAAGAGATTTTGACTCGTGATATTGGAAAAGAAAAGTCAAAGAAAAGGAATCAAAAATAATTTTTTTTCCTATTCATTTAATATCTACATAATATATATAGTAATAAAGAAACTGTTTAGAAATTAGTTGCAAAACACAGCTGGCAACTAACCATAATCCTAATTTCCTAATTATATTCTAATAGCCCTTCAAGTTGGAGCATACAAATTTTGAATGCCCAACTTGATTACAGATTCTTGAAACAGAGATGGCTGAAGAGTCTTTGTAAAGCACAATCAGCAAGTTGATTGTGAGTCAAGACAGAAAATAGAGTTATAAGCCCTTGTTGTATCTTTTCCCGAATGAGATGGCAGCCAATCTCGATGTGTTTTGTGCGTTTATGATAAACTAAATTCTTTGCAATTTTAATAGCAGACAAATTATCACAATAGAAATTAGCTGAAGAAAAAGGAATCTGGAAATCAGAGAGAAGATTAGAAATCCACTGTATTTCACAAGTTATAGAAACTAAGTTCTGTATTCTGCTTCACTGGATGATCTGGAGATAGTCTGTTGCTTTTTCGATTTCCAGGAAATTAAAGATGGTCCTAAGAACACACAGAAATCAGTGGTTGACTTCCGTAAATCAGGACAAGATGCCCAATCAGAATCTGAGAAAGCACTAACTTTCAAATCATTGTTAGCAGGAAAAAACAACCCTTGTCCAGGAGTACCTTTTAAATATCAAATGATCCTATGTGCAGCAGTCATGTGAATATCAATAAGCATAGATAAGAATTGGGACAATTGCTGAACAACATATGCAATGTCTGGTCTAGTATTAGTAAGATAAACTAACTTTCCTATAAGCTTCCTATATAAAGTAATGTCAGACAAAGGAATACCATCTCTTTTAGACATCTTACAATTCAGAGGCGTAGAAACTAGTTTAGATTCCATGAAGCCAATTAGTACTGTCATTTTTTTCCTGTAAGAAACACTAGTTCTTGAACCGAAAGTGTTTGTAAATATATAGTTCAACTAATTAGTACTGTCATTTTTTTCCTGGTTTTTCAGATACTATACAATGAAGGGGCAAGGTTCTTTTGGGTTCATAATACAGGTCCCATTGGTTGCTTGCCGGTTTCGGTTTTATACGAAAAATCGAAGCCTTGGAATTTAGATAAAAATGGATGTGTGAAGCTTCAAAATAAAGTGGCTATGGAGTTTAACAGGCAGCTTAAGGATAAGATTTGCCAGTTAAGGGCTCAACTCCCTTTTGCTAGATTCACATATGTCGATGTCTATTCGGCCAAATACTCGCTCATTAGCGGTGCGACAAGTCTAGGTAAGCATGTTTGAGAAAGTATCAGTATTGCAGGCATAGGAAATGGAGATTTAACACTACAGTGTTGTGTCTTATGCTGCAGGTTTCGTTGAACCAGTTAAAATTTGTTGTGGGAATTGTCGGAAAAATGGTATGATAAATGGAACAGTTTATGGTAGTCCTTGCAATCATCCATCAAAGCACATTAGCTGAGATGGCATACATTACAGTGAGGAGCCAATATGTGGGTTGCAGAGCGAATTCTGAATGGCTCATTCTCTGATCCACCTGTTTCGATTCAAAGTGCTTGCTATCATTAAACAACCATGTGATGATCTTGAGACAGAAGCTTACCATTTTATTGTCTTAGGAGCAACATATATTCAAGCAGTGTTGTTTAATGATCAAGCATTTCGATAATGAAGTAATTCGGTGCGTAATGTTATTTAAACATGCCTTTATGGCGATAAATTGAGGTGTAAATGAACAGAGCGTTCGATGAATTTTTCGTATAACATTCGTTTATTAAGTTAAATAAATAAGTATGAACAAAATTTTTATGTTAATTTAATAATGAACGAGCACTAAAATATGTATGTACGGTTCGATATGTTCACGAACAAGCTCGTTTATCCGGTTCTCTTTTTCCTTATATCTGTTTATATTTTAAATATTTTTTAGATAGAGGCTAAATTGAACACAGGGTGAACTTTGAAATTCAAACTGTGAAGATTGAGAAGCTTAAGGACTAGTGACGTAACATATAAATGAAAATGTCCGCGTACGCTAAACGAACAGAACACACACGCACACGATATTAAAAATTTAAACGAAAATGAACCGAACATTAGACATTTAAAAATAAACCACAACTTTATTTGTTTATTCCTGGTTCATTTACACTCGTTATGATAGATAATGGTTGAGGTTTTGAATCAACTCTGGCCTTTTTCATTTCAACCCTTTTGGGCCTTTTCTCTCAACTTAGGCCAGACCATCATTGGTGAAGTGGGTCCTGTCTTTACAACTCAAAAAGGGTTTGACGTGCAATTCTGAGACCCGTTTTCCACTTTTAATATTCGACTCTTGTTACTTGAGTTCCAAGGAAATGTTAGCTACAACTGAAAGTTAGCATCATAAGTCTCCAAACTATAACATTCCTTCTAAATAAATTTTTAAACTTTTAAATGTTTTTATTTCATCCTCAAACTATGACCTTTATTATAAATTGATCCCCAAACTTTTAAGCATTTCAGTTTCATCCTCAAACTATGACTCTAATTTTAAATTTGCCCTCAATCTTTTTGAATTTTCTAATTTCATCCCCAAATTATTAGTATATGCTAAGCACATCTTATGTTAATAAAATATTATAAAAATTGTTAATTGTCATGAAACATTGATGTGTATTATGTAATAACATGATGTCATATAAACGATAATTTGATGATAAAATTAAAATATTCAAAAAGTTTGAGGACTAATTTAGAATGAGGGTCATAATAGTTTGGGGATGAAAATAGTACGTGTGGTGCAATTAACTCTTGAAAGTTTATACCCTCCTCCCTTAATCATGAGGTCAGGGGTACAATCCCTACCTACGAGAATGGAATACATTTCATTGCTATCGGCGGTGACTACCTTGGTTCAAACCAAAGAAAGAAAGAAAGAAAGTTTATACTTTTATATCCACGTTAAAATATGTGCCAGACGGACAATAAAAAATCAGAGTAAGTTAAGCCACGATTCCTGATATAAGCAGACCAGCATTGCTTTCATTACAATCTGTATGGTCATTTTCCACGTCCAGAACAACAGCCTGACATTCAAAACCAATCGCCTATAGCTTCTCAGAGGCATTCCTTGTCAAGAATCAATATTTGGACCAAACAATCCCCCCCTGAAGAAACCATGAAAAGACTGCTTCGATGGAACATAAGTTGTTCAATGCAACAGTTACAGGATTGATACATGTGACATTCAATGCAGGCAGGCATTGTAGCCGTCTCTCAGCAAATTCCATGTTGTTCAATGGGTCATTTCTTTGACCCACTAGTTTTAATTTGAGGAGAGGTGGTCATTTTCTCATCATTATATAACATTTTGATGCTTCTGTCATATTAGCAAATTCCATGTTGTTCATTGGTTTTATTTGGTGTTGTGCAACAATCTAACCTTGGTTACTTATAAAGAAGGGAAGGAGAAGTATGGTTCATAAATTCCATTCAACTGTGGCTGATTAGTCAAGTCTTTCACTTTCACCACATAACCTTGATTTACCAATGCCACCCACTGCCATTTACAAGGCTTGAAAGGCCAACTTATATTTGGTCAATTTGATCTCCCGTATCAAGGAACTTCAAACAATGAGCTTGATGTGACTTGATATTGACATTCGGCCTCGATACTATTCAAATACAAGTATAAAAATGAATAATACCCGAATCCGAGTAGCATAAGATTGGATGCAAGTTGCTGTTGCAGAGATCAATGGTGGGTTTCTTACTTTAATGTGATAGAAACTAACAGCCAAAAGCATTTCATATAACCAAAATGCGGCCATTTCTTTATTGAAAAGATTGAAACATACAAATAAGAAATGTGACCATGGAATGACAACAATTCCATAACCAATGAACCATAAAATTTTCTTTTCACCCCTCAACACAACTATTGAAACCAGGCTTTGTTTATACATGTGACAGGGAATCAGATAAACCAGCCATTTAATCCTCTCTTTTACAATGAATTTTTTTTACAGTATTTACCTACAAACAGGATTATGATACCTTAATGCCATCATCTTTTATTATTTGATTGCTGGTGTCAAGGAGGGTGACTAATGCTCTTGATTTTCTGCTCCGGACCTTGCCTGCTTCCTTCAATAATTCACTCAACCTTCTTTTCTCATCAATGACATCAGGATTTGCTGTTCCAAGCTTCTCTTCTCTCATGTCAACAACATAATCCAGGATTTCAATGGCATCATCTAACCTGTGAAACATAGAATTCATAAGAAAGAAACACGAGAACCTATTGAGGGTTGAATATGGATATCTATTTCAAAACGGGTGTTTTTCTATGGTTTACCTTCCCATTGCATCATAGGTGCCAGCCAGATTGCTATATACCCCTAATGTATCAGGGTGATAAGGACCATACTCCTTTTCTAAAATGCTCCTTGCTTCTTCGAACAGATCGGCTGCCTCGTTTATCGAGTACCTTTGTACACAAGCAAGCCCCATTTGATTGAGAGCAATCCCGAACAAAGCAGACTTCTTCTCTCCGCCAGCTCGAAACTTCGAGATGGCACTTTTAAAGGTGTTGTAGGAGTCAGCATAGTTCCCCATCATGTAGTACATGACTCCCATTTGTGCCTCAATGCCTGCAATTGTGGTTTGTTTCCCTGGGGCTTCACTGAAAATACTTAAAGCCTTCTTAAGTAGTTTGAGTGTTTGATCCAATTCATTCATAGATTGGCAGATGGCAGCAATGTCAATGAGACCACTAGCGATCTCTTCTAAGGGAATTCCGGGATTTGGCTTTGCATAAATCCGGAGTGCATTTTCACAATAAGTTCTGGAGTCCCTCAACTTTCCTACCTTATTGTACAAATCAGCCAACCGAACGAAAACCGAAGCAACTGTTGGATGGTTCTCTCCTTTTGCAGATTTAAACACTGTGAGTGCTTTCTGATAGGCAAAAACTGCCTCGTCGACCCTAGCTAAAGATAAATATGCATCTCCAATGCTACAATCAATTGAAGCAACATCGAGTTCACGTCCATTGGCAGCCATGGCCATGCTAGCTAAAACATAATGCTCGAGTGCTGATCCGTAATCTTCTTTCGAATCACAGATGAGTCCCATGAGTCTCCTATCAGCAGCTTCTTCAAAAGAAGCTGGAGCACCATTCTCCCTGTGGATGTCAAGAGCCATTTGACAAAGCTTCTCGGCCTCATCGAACTGCAGTGCTTGAACATGTGCTTCAGCCACATATCGACACGTCTCGCCAACACGAGGATCGGTGTCCCCCAAAACTTGTTTTTGAATCTCCAAACCTGCTGTGTAGCACAATATAGAATTCTCAATTTGACCCAACATGGCATAAGTGTCACCCAGTTGCATGCATCCAGCAAATTTAGCAAGTGCATGAGTTTGGCCATCCTCAATCACTGGGATTTCGATCGAGCGTTCAAGAACCGGAAGGGCCTCATTGTACTGACCTAAACGACAGTACAATGCTGCCAAAACATGCAAAGACATTACAAGCTCCAGACTCGGTTTGCCATCCGCACATTTCTCGAATGATTTCGTTGCTCGAATCGCCAATTCAAGTGCTTTCCGAGGATTCTCACCCGATGACATCATATCCCTCGTCCGTTTCAGCAGAAATGTACCAAGTTCAGGATTCTCCAGCCCTGCATCTAGAGAATCCACTGTTCCATTCTGAAATTTGGCACCGAGTAAACCAAAATTCCTTTGCTTCCTTGCATTCTTCTCATACCTCTTTTCAACAGGAGTTTTCTCTTGAGATGATTTGCTCTTTGGACTCGTTTTTGCCGATGCTTCGGAATCCAATTGCAAGCGGCGACCATGCTTAACACCACCTTGAGTTTGGACCTTGTCATTGCCTTTTGTCACTGGCATTTTATCAGTAACCACATTTTCTTTCTTAACGCTCAAGTCACCAACACTGTCTTCATCTCCCTTCTTCTCGGCTACCACCACCTCCTTTGCCATTTCAACAACACCAAAATCACCGACGAGATGGCGTAATTCGGAATCGATCCTCGACTCCTCACCATACGATCCATAGCTAGACATTGATGAAGATTGATCAGAGCTTTGCATCTCGTAAACATTATGATAAAGCTGCTCAATGGAGGTTGACACCACACCATCAATGGCTAAATCAAGGGAATCACTTCGTGGAGACCTTTCTTGAGTAAAACTGTCCTTGTAAAGCCTGTGGAATCCGTTGTCATGGTCTTCAATTCCAGCTTCTCCATTCCCTGCATCCATAGCTAATCCAGGCACTGGGAAACTGCTAAAAGAAAAGAAATCAATGCAAACTTAAAAAAAGAAGAAGAAAGTAAAGCACCAAATCTATTATAACTCAATTCCAAAGAATTCTCTGCAAAACAGGACTACTAAAACCGAAAACAGTAACAGGAGAGAGAAAAAAGGGAATTGAATGCTCAATAACCATAATCGATAAATGAAAAGAGTAGCGTACCTTACTTAGAAGTGTTTAATGAAGAAAACCCAAAATTTAAAATCCCAAAAAAGCTCCAAAGTTTTAAATGCTGAGTTCTTTTTCTCTGGGAGTTATATGCAGAAGATGATGATGATGATGGAGGTATCGGGTGGTGTCACTGTATTGTGGTTAAAAGTTTATGGTTTATTAAAACGAGATATTTAATTTATAATAAAATATATATATAATTTTTAAAAAATATTTTTATTTTAATATAAAAATATATTATAATGCCTTTTTAAAGTCATTTTTTATTATAATTTATTAAACTAATTTTTTATTTTTTTATAAATATTTAATTTAATTTTTTTTTAAAAAATGATACCTTTAAAGTTGTTTATCTCACATATATTCAAAACTCCACTTTTTATGCATTTCTACATCTTTGTTGGCTTACATATAAATATATTGTTATTTCTAGAAGGAGAAGGATCCCGTTTTATGAAGGAAAAAAGAGCGAAATGTGGAAATATACTTAAATAATTTGTTTTTTTTTTTTTGTTGGTGCGGGTTTATGAAGAGATGGAATTTTGAAGCAACTTAGAAGGTGACTTTTCTCCCACCATTTTTTTATTTCTTTTCTTAATTATTTTATGCCCACTCTGTACAATATACATGCGACAAAAGAATGAGATTAAAGAATTAAATTTAAAATTTGATATTAATTTCTAATAAAAAATGATATTAATAAGCATTCTATTTTAGTAAAAATATTTTCTTTATTGTCCCACAAAGTAGGTTGACTTGGCCATTCGATACACTGTATATTTTTATTTGTTATTTCTTTTATCATATTTCTTCTATTATGTAATTTCCTTTTCCTATGATATATAAAACAGACTCTAACGAGATAAAATATGTTATTTCGTTTTCCTATGATATACGTGCCCAATCTAAAATTGATCATTCCACCTACAACCGCCAAATTAATATTTTTGAATTTGTTTTATAGGTTTTTTATAATAAAAAATTTAATTTCAACTTTAAGGATATTTTAGGTCATCATTTGATCGTGTATATTATTAATTTTACAAAATAAAATAAAATTTCATCTCCTTTTAACTTTTTACTTTACTTGAAATATGTGAAGGGTAATTTATATTTAGATAATTAAATTTTGATTTTTATATGAATTATAGATCTTAAATTTAATCAAATTTCGTTATCTAATCTTTATTATTAAAGAATTAAAGTGTTTAATCAGCATCGTTAAGATTATCTAACGAAAAAATGAAATTAATATTTTTATTTAATATATTTTTACAAATCATCACCAAATAATGATTAATCAACAATTTAAATATTTTTTAGATTTTTTAAATTATTTTTAAAAATAAATTAAAACAAAAAAACATTTTTTTATAAATTTTAACAAAAAAATTAAATTTTTTAATGATGGTATGTAAAAATATGTTATAGAAAAGTGTTAATCTTAGTATTTTCATTAAAATTATTTAACAGTGTTAGCATAAGTGATTTAATTTACTAATAATAAAAGTTAAATGATATAATTTGATTAATTAAAGGCTTGTAATTTAGATTGAAATTAAGTTAATTTTAATGATTTAAAATAAGTTAAAGGGGTATTTTACCCCCGAGTTCGACCTAAAAAATAAATTTAGCCTTCGTGAAAAAACACAGTAAATTAGGTCTTTTAGTTCGCAAATTGCTTCAATTTTGTCCCTTGACCGACGTTGATTGTTACAGTGCTGAAATGGCGATACACGATATTGATGTGGTGTGATGATGACATGACAGAAAAGCTAAATTCATTTTTTAACCCTACCTCGAGGGTATAATTGATTTTTAACCGAGTTGAGGGGCATAATTTATTTTAACTGAAAGTTTGATTTATTTAATATTTAAGATAAAAAATAAAAACTTAAGAAATTATTATAATATTGATTTTTAAACCAACCTCAAGGCTATAATTAACTTTTTACCGAATTGTAGGGCATAATTTTTTAATTAAAAGTTTGACTTATTTAATATTTAAGACAAAAAAGAATAAATTATTAAAATTTTAAAATATTAAAATCAGATAAATAATTTGTTTAAATTTTAAGTTAATTTAATCGATTTACTTAGTTTTTAAATAAATTTCGAAAAAGAATTTAGTTTTTCGAGTTAAACTTTTACAAATAGAATATATGAAAAATAATTAACAAATTGGTGTAAAATATTCTTTGAGTCCTTGGTAAATTTAAAAATAAGCAAAGTGAGAACTCTAAAAAAATCATAATATTCCTCATTTAAAAAAAACTATAAACTTAATAGAAATAAAGAAAATATTCAAAAAATATTAAAAGTAAAAACTAATATAAAAATTAAATGTATTAGATATTATAAAATGATAAAAATATAAATTAAAAAATAAAAATATTTATAAAGTATTAAAAAAGTTGAACACTTTCCTCGAAAAAGTCTTCGACTTCATCAGCCTGAGTATTACCATTCGTTAAACAAATTTTCAGTGGAATTAATTTTATATTAGGCTAAAAATAAAACTCAATTTTTTTCACTTTTCTACAACAAATTGATACTCATTAATACTTGATGTAAAAAAAATGAAAGATAATTTCAATTTTTTACTGCTTTAATGTAAGGATGATTTCATTGATAATATGTTCAAAGAATATTAGTAGACTTAACATAACCAGAAACAGTCGGAGACATTTTTGGTGGTTATCAATATTTTTAAATTTTGATTTTTTATATATTTATAACTTTTGATATTTTTAATTTTATGTTTTTACTTAATTTTTTAATTCATTATAGTATGTTTATTTTTTATTTTTTATATTTTAATAATTTTTTATTTTTAACTTAACCTAGTAAGTTATCGAACTTTTAATTAAAATTAATTATGCACATGAACTAAGCAAAAAAATCAATTATGCCCTCAAAATCGGTTAAAAAAATAATTCAGCCCTTTGTTATGTCATCATTACATGTACACCGCCATATCACATATTAGACTGTCATGTAGTATCGTTAATTACAATTTCAGCATTGTAACGATTAACGTTGGTTAAATGACAAAATTGATACAATTCACGAACTGAAGATTTAATTAACTGTATTTTTTCCGCGATAAGCTAAATTACTTGTTTAGATTGAACTCGAAAAAAATACCCCTCAACCTTTAAAATATAAATTATCCGATGTGAAAGATAAAAGGTTGTTTTCTTAGGGACACGTGGGGGAAAATGATTGCATCTGCAAAGGGGTCGTAGGACATCACGTGGACCACATCCAGCCTCATTCTTGCTGGTTTTCGGTGACAGGCAGCATAAAATTTGTCTACTCTTTTGGGCGGTCCTAGTCTAGCCCAATTATTGGAGGGCCCAATATATTTTC
The DNA here is from genome assembly GCA_019671005.1 of Hibiscus mutabilis. Lineage (NCBI taxonomy): Eukaryota > Viridiplantae > Streptophyta > Magnoliopsida > Malvales > Malvaceae > Hibiscus > Hibiscus mutabilis. The sequence goes on along the minus strand of CM033722.1, from coordinate 15,312,865 downwards.
CATGGCCCACATCACCTCAAAATAGATAAGACTCTTTTATTTTATTTTTTTAGTTTTCTTTTAAAAGAGACAAATATAAGAAAACATGCAATTTATGAAACTACTACAACAAATCTACAATAGTATTTATGATTTTGTTTTTCGTAAAATTTTGATACATATGTTGTGTAAAATTAATTTTACATAATCTTATATATTTATAATATAAAATTCAAATATTAATTCTCAACACTAACCCTAAAAAACTAAATTCTAAACCTTAAACACTAAATCCTAAATTTTAAACACTAAATAATATTGTTGATACAACTAATTTTTTTTAATTTCTTTGATGGAAGGACACAAAACAAATTAAATAAGTTTCTTTCAAATGGAATGACAAAGGAGGATATAAATTTAGATATTTACGGGCATTCGAATTGTTTTTTTACATATTCACAGAGTCGGTTTTCTATATCTATTATTCAAATGGATGAGCCTAGAACATGCGACACACACCTCTAAACATCATTAACGCTATACATCGTTGCATACTATTAAATATTTAATTATTTTTAAATTATTATTAAAATCACAAAGGATTCAACGAACAATTAAACATATTTTAAACTAAATTTATTTTTTATATTTTTTTAATATTAATAAAATTATACATCAATATTAAATTAATATTATTTTATTTTATAAACTCTAACTTAAAAATCCTAAACAACCTAAATCTTCTTCTTTCGCAGTCGTAGCCGACGCCGCTATTGACGGGAGTCCTTTCTATTATCACCCCTTTGACGCCGTCAATCTCAACACAATCGAGCTTCAGTCGCGCGTTCATGCTCCTATTTTACGTCGCACCGTCAAGCCCAGCAGACAGGGGAGGCAACAATTATAGGCGCACGATCTAAGAAGAGCAGTGGCGTTCGTCGGCGTCCAATGACAAGATGGTTGAGACAATATCAACGACAGTAGAAGGTGGGCGACGGTTGTAAACTTTAGCAGCGGTGACGGTGGCTGCAAAATATTATGTTTGTGGATGATTTAGGGTTTGTGATATAAAAAATAATATTTGATATTTTAAATTAAGAAGTAAAAATTATGTTAGAAAAAATGTCTAATTACCCGTTGATTCCTTTATGATTTTAATAATAATTTAAAAGTTTTAGGCCATGTTTGGTAAATAACAGTTTGAGCCAAAATTAAATGTTTGACCGGTCAAAATGGCTAATTTGGATATTTGGTAAATAGCGGATTGGAGTGAGACCTCTAATTTTAAAAAAGCTGCTAATATGAGCTTTTTGAAATAAGAGATTTTGAGATAAAGAGTTATAAAGACCCTTTTACGCTTAACAATTATAAAAAATCTTCAAATAACCTAAATTTAACCTTTTCTATTTTAATTATTCACCATCACGTATTTATATTGTGACATTTATAAACCAATACTTTTTTATTCTCACACATTTATATTGTATTTAAATTTAATAATTAACTAAATTGTATTAAAAATAATTATATAAATAATAAATTTATATATATATATATTCTTCAAATATGCTTAGTAATGTTATATTAAAAAAATATTTTTCATAATCTGATTAATATTAATATATACAAAATATTGAAAACTAATAAACTATTCAAATAAGTATCGAATATAATCATGTTCATGTATGTCATTTTTCTTTTTTAAATAATCAACATCTATAAGCTATTAGTTAATTTTATCAACATTTTTTTACAATCAGCTAATACAATCATCTAATCAAATCAGCTAATGCAATCAGCTATCAACTAATGCAATTTGTAATCAGCTATTCGATAATTGCCAAACAAAACCTTAACGATATGCAACAGTGTATAGCGTTAGTGGTGTATAGCAGTATGCGTCGTCTGTTCTAAAATTTTCCTATTCAAATTTGTTTTACTTTTATATATAACATATTTAAATTTAAGTAACTAAATCTATTATATACTTTAATCTTAAATTTTTAAAATTTTATTTGACGTAAATTCAGAACCAAATAATAACATTCTTTTTTAGTAAATAATATCATTATAATTTAACGTAGATAATGAACAAATGTGATTTTAAAGAAGATAACTGACCGATTGCTGAATTTTATATCAATATCCAATAAAACATTCACTGTATTAATTACACACGTTTGTCCATTGATCATTCCCGTTAAAATAATGTCATGCGATCAAATCAAAACTTGTTCCATATAATAAATGTTAAAAAATAAAAAAATGATAACAAATAATATATATATATATAAGTTTACATTTTTTTATTTTATATATCTATTTCCTAAAAAATTAATTACATTTAATTTATTTTAAAAATAAAAATATAAAAAATCTGCAAAGTAGTTCTTTTTGATTAATTTACATGTGCAAAATGTTACTGACTCAGGTCACTTTTTTAATATGAATGGTTAAGAGAATAACGTGATAATAGATTGAAAATTGAAAAGATAAATTGATAGGAAAATTAATAAAAGGTGAAAATGAAAATTTTATTATAGTACAGAGATTATTTCCTATATTTATAAAATAAACTAATGAAGAAACATGGCTGCATGTTTCTAAATTGCTACGATGGAATTGGTTGGTTCGTTTACCGCATATTTTTCGAGATGAGAATAAAGTAGCCGACAGAATGACTAAGTTTGTTCGAGTAGACGATTTGGAGTGCTCTTATTTTTTTTGGTCCCCCAGATGCGATTTTTTACCTATTACATGAGGGTAGCAGTTTTCGCTGGCCTTAAAAAATGACTTTTCAACAATTTTCTAACTGAATTGATACTCAATTGAACTGTATTGATAGTGAATTTGTCAACCATGGTTTTTTTCCTAGCGACTTGGTTTCTCCTTAATTGAAGCACGCTAGAATCTTAAAGAGATGTTGATTTCAAATCCGTCCTAATCATAAGAAAAATATAAGTTAAATTATGGGTTAGGGTATATACAAAAACTTAAATTTACTTCTAGAATTTTTATTATTCCAAACAAATAATTATTCTATTTTAAGTTAGTTAAATCGTAATTCCTTTTTAAGGGTACGGGTATATTTTAAAAGGATATATTATCCATGACTTTGATAGTAGTAAAAAACAATGATACACCAACCAAGAATATTTGATTATTATTATAGGGTTTAACTTCAGCTTAAATTCTAGTAGAATGGTCTCATCTTCAATTGCAAACAACAATGACAATTGCAGCCACCATTTTATTTGAGAGAAAGAACGCAATCTGGAAAAGGATGGTGGCAAACCCTAATCACATGATACTTAAATCCCAACCGCTAAATATGGAATATTTAATTAACATCCCCTTTCACTATGTGAACAATTCATATTTGATAGTTGATTATTTAATTCGATAATCCAGATCCACGATGCTGATGCTCTCAACCTTCTTTCACCGCCCTCGCCCACGAATCCTTTTACTTTGGTGAGATCCATCGTTGCACTTTGTGATAAAACATAGGTAGTTGATTTTTTTTTTTCGTATTTGACGTGAAGCAAACATGGTGGCCAAGTTTGAGCTTAATCTGGCTATGCCTCCTTCGGATGAGTCATATGTTTTTCATGTTCCTCCCGATGGTTTGTTGAGTCTGCTCCATAGAGATCCTTTTAGCCCCTTATATTCGAATAAGAGATGTCTAATGTAATAACTTCAGCCTCATTTCTTCGTTAAAAAAAAAGAAAAAAAATTAAAAATTCATTTGTTTAATGAGAAATACTATCGATTAATAATTTTCACCTTTTCGTTTCTGTAACTCAATTAATAGATTAATTTAATATTTTATTGTTATAACTTTTACATGCATTGATAATTCATTTTATTTTTATAACTCAATTAATAATTTTCATCTTTTGTATGTATTTTATTTTTAGTATTGTTTTGTACTTATTTATCTTATGTTGGGTTTGTATACATTAATTATTTAGTGTTCACATGATTTAATTTAGAAAGAATTGTATCCGCCATTGCAATCTATAATGAGTTGAATTTAAATTAGTTAGATAATTTATCATAATAATTAAATATATAATTAAATATTCTATAATTTATTTTTTAGAGAAAGTAGTTTATTACTTGTTCTCTCCCCCCCTCTAAATTATGCTATTTAAATGGATTGGTCCACATACTAAAAGTGCATCACGTTTTAATTTGGCATAATACCAAAAAATGTCCTTAACGTTTGACTGAGTAGATACTTTAACTCCTATTTTTGGAGCATTTTAACCCTCAACGTTCTATTTTTGGTCAAAACAGTCCATCGGTGGGTAAAAATTATTAGTCAACTAAGGTCAACGCCTTCAAAATGACATGACAATCTTATATGACAACATATGCTAAGTGATTAAGCCATGAACTATCCCAACAAAGGCTTGAGTTCGATCCCTCCTAAGAATAAATTGCAAAATCTCTATAAATATGGCACTATTATGATAACGAATGATGTCATATAAGATTGCCTTGTCATTTGAAAGACGTTGACCTTGGTTGACTAATATTTTTTATACATTGAGGGGTTATTTTGACCTGAAATAAAACGTTGAAGTTAAAATACTCTAAAAAAAATAAGAGTCAAAGTGACTAATGGGTCAAATGTTAAAGATATTTTTTAACATTATACCTTTTAATTCTATCCCGTTGTATTTTTTACTCTCAATTTATCTAAATTATTTGCACAAAGTAGTAAATCATAAAATATTTAAATATTAATTATTTAGTATGATGAGAATTAATTTTTTAATGATTAGTTATTTAAATCCCATCATAGCTGAGAATAAAATTTATTGTGTGTGCGTGTGTGTATATATATACGATCAAGTTTTATATCGGGTTAAACTTTAAAATATTACATTCTTTAGGACCATTAGATAAAAATAAATGGACGACTGAGATTAACAATAGGAAATGATAAGATTATTATAAGGAAAAAAATAAAATAATCTTAGCCATTTATTTACGAAAAAAAAAGAAATAATCTTATCCATTTATTTACCATCATTCAACGGTTTAAAAAAATGTGTAAAAGTAGTTAAGTTTTATACCGTGTAAGTGGATCTTAACCCATATATATATATATATATATATATATATATATATATATATATATATATATATATTGGATGAGGGTAATAAATGACTAAGATTATTTTCTTATTTTTTTCTAAGTGACAATCTTCACATTTTTTACTGTTAATCTCATTCATCTATTTACCTTTATCCAACGGTCTAAAAAGGGTGTAAAACTTTCAAGTTTTACATAGTGTAAGAGGATCCTATCCCTATATATATATATGATGGAGAAAATGAATGGTTGATATTAACTCCTTAATTTTTTCCAAGTGATAATCTTCGCATATTCTACTGTTAATCTCGGCCATACCGTTTCACTCATCCAACGATCCAAAAAATATGTAAAACTTAAAAACTTTTACACCGTGTAACCAAATCTTATATATATATATGGTTATATTTTGATACACAAGTCGTGTAAAAAAAATTACACAACATTTTTATAAAATTTAAAACCTAAATCCCAAGCCCTATCACCATAAACTCTAAATTCTAACCATAAACCTTAAATTCTACATTCTACACACTAAACCCCTAAACCCTAAAATTGAAAGGATCCTATCTCATTGTATATAGAGAGAGATAAGATCATCTTACACTATGTAAAACTTGAAAGTTTTACACCTTTTACCGTTGGATGAAGGTAAATGGATGGATGAGATTAACAATAGAAAATGTAAAGATTATCACTTGAAAAAATAAGGAAATAATCTTAGTCATTTATTATCATCATCCAATGGTCCAAAAATGTATAAAAGTAATTGAGTTTTACATAGTGTAAGTTGATCCTAACCCATATATATATATATATATATATATATATTTGACATGCTTTGGAATTTCAACGAAGGTGTCAAATTCTTTTGTACTTTATTAGTAATATCTAAAACGATAAAATGGGATTAGTTTTTAAATATGATTTTTTTAGTCATGTGTTTTTATCCAATGTTTAGACTACTCAAATCATTTTCAACATTAAATCAAAAGATAGTGAGCATATAATCATGCTCGATCTTTTATATTTCTATATGTTGCCGCGACAACAATATCAACTGAATTGAACTCAATCAACTTTAGTCTCATGTTCTTATATTTGATGAGTAATTGTGTTTAATTTATTTTATGCTAAAAGCTTCATATATCATTAGATTTTGCCACACTTAACGATGTGGGTGAACGAAAATATTATGTATAAAAATTAGCTAAAAAATAATTATAGGTGGAATTATAAAAAAAAAATTACATTTTAATTCATTGGTCATGTGTTCTATCTTCAACTAATAATTTTTAATTAATTTATTTAAAGATTATATAAAAATATGAGTCATTGTTTAAAGAGGTAGTTTATTTTATTCAAAAAAAGAGGTAGTTTATTTTTTAACAGCTGAATTGATATTTGGTTAGTTAGTGAAACTAACTTAATCAAATACTTTATTAATAGTATAGATTTTTTTATTGAAATATGATAATGCATTAAGTGCTCGTTCAGCATTGCTTAAAGAACAGACGTTTGGCAGTTAAACGCTGAAGCATTGCTGAACGGTTCCTTCAACGCCGTGTTATCGCCGTTTTTACTTATTTTATGCCTCAAACGCCGGCATTTTTACCGTCAATTTTTTTGCTTCTCCAAGGCCGCAGCTTTTTTTATCGTAAATGGTCTTCATAAATGTAGCTGAACGGAGCCTAACTAAAACTGAAATTACAAAAGTGCACGAAGTGCAGCAGGGATAACAGTGAAGCAATTCCCTATGTCAGAACATGAACGAAAGCTTTTAGCTAGCCAATCGGCAGCTTGGTTACAACTTCGATGAACAAAGGAGAAGGAAAGACGATCAAAAGAGTCAGCCATGGAAAGGATGTCCCTTTCGACAGAAATAGTTTCCCAAAGAGAAAGATTTTTGCTTGAAAGTCTGGAAATCACGCCTTGGTTATCGGATTCAAGGATTACTTTACTCCAACCATCCCTCATGGCAATGATAATACCTAGCCTACAGGCGAGAGTTTCCGTAGCAGCAGCGGACATGGAAGAAATTAGCTTTGTAGCGCCTCCAATAACATTTCTCGAACAGTCGCGGATAATGGCAGAGATGGAAGCAACACTTGAAGAAAAACTGAAAGCAGCATCACAGTTAACTTTAACGAACTCAGAAGGAGGCGAAGTCCATTGGGAAGAATCAACATTTAAAGAGGGAGAAAAGCTTGCAGAAGGCTGAAGAACAGAGGAAAATTTCTCTTTCCCTTCAGCAGAGCCGTTTTTGAGATTTTTGTTGCCTAACGGCGAACCTAAAAATTAGGCCCTAATAATAAATATTAAAAGTTGAATTTTAAAAGTATTAGAAAAAATTAGGCCCCGATAATAAATATTAAAAAATGAATTTTAAAAATAGACTCCTAATAACAAATATTAAAAAATAGGTTTCTAATAACAAATATTAGAAAGAATTTAAATTTTAAGAGTATGTTCCTAATAACAAAAATTGAGAAAAAATCATGTCCCTATTGGACCCCTAATAACAAATATTAAAAAATTAAATTTTAAGAGAATGTCTCTAATAACAAATATGGGGAATTAGGCCCCTAATTGTAAGTATTAGAAAAAAAATGAGTCTAATAACAAGTATTGAAAAAATTAAGAGTATGTCACTAATAGTAAATAATGGAAAAAAATAGGCCCCTAGTAATAATTATTTAAAAAATTGGACCCTTATAACAAATATTAAAAAAAATTAAATTTTAAGAGTAGGCCCCTAATAACAAATATTACGAAAACTTTAATCCTAGTAATAAATGTTAAATAACTAAATTTTAAAAATAAATTCCTAATAATAAATATTAAAAAATAAATCATAATATCAAATATTATAAAAAAATAGGGTCCTGGCGGGCGCCCAATTTTTCCATGCCAAGGGACGGCATGCATCAAGCCATACATCAACCGGGGTTTTAACAAGCCCTTGGAAAACCCATTCGTTGCGGGCTTTCCAGATGTTCCAGCAAAGAAAGGCAATCAAGCACATGTATTTAGGATTAGATGTAGTAGTAGAAACCTCCCACCGCCATTTGGGAAAACTCGAAAAACCTTCAAGACGTGGAGTGTAGTTGAAACCTGAAGCTCTCCATACTGCCTTAGCAAAAGGACAAAGGAAAAAGACATGTTCAATTGTTTCATGTTCATGATCGCATTGAGGGCAAGAGAAAATACCTTTTTTTAAAACGAGTAACCAAATTGTCGTTTGTAGCAATAGCATTGCGGCAAACTCTCCATAAGAAGGATTGAATTTTCGGAGGAGTCTTTAAACTCCAAATTGATCTCCAAAGAGCTTTGTTATCGCAGAGATTATCACTTGAATAAGGAAAAGGAACAGAGGCAGTAGACATGACTGTGTGGTAGCCCGATTTGACTGAATACATCCCATTTTTGCTAGCATGCCAAACAATAGCATCATTACAGCGGGGATTACTGATGGGAATGGCTTGAATGGCTTTAGATTCCTCTTCAAAAAAATAATTCAACTTATCAATCTTCCATTCTCGTCTATCCAGATTAATGAGATGGCTTGCAAGCAAGGTTTCATTGTTAGAAACCTTTCAGATTTAACTTTGAAATCAGGGAGAGAAGGAATCCACTATCATCCCATATACAAATATTCTTCCCATTTTCAAGGTTCTATCTCGACCCTTTTTTGATTGTGTCCTTTGGTGTTTTAATGAAAAGAAAGCTCAATGGAGGAAGGAAACTGAACTCTAATTTTATTCAACAATCATTCAGAATTTATACAAAATAAAATGAACAACCCACTAACAATATGTTCCTAAATTTAAGCAACAACCCATGAATAACTTCCTCCTAAACTTAAGCAACACACAAATAACAAATAACTAAAAATAGAAGCAGTCCTAAACACATCAACTAACACTCCTCCTTGCTTTAGGAACTGCAAATACCAAAGTGTTGTTCTCAAAACTTCACATTTGTTTACTGGAAGCGGTTTGATGAAGATATCTGCAAGCTGCTTCTCTGTTTTGCAATGAACCAGTACAACATCACATTCCTTTTGCACTTCTCTTAAAAAGAAAAGTTTAATGTTGAAATGCTTAGTCTTCCCATGAAACACTGGATTGTGGGAAATTGCTATGGCAGCTTGATTATCAACGAAGACCTTTGCACTTTCTTCTTGTTCAAGGTTAAGATCACATAATAATTTTCTCAACCACAAAGCTTGATTAACAGTGGATGCTGCAGGAATAAATTTTTCTTCGGCAGTGGATTGAGCCACAGTTTCTTGCTTCTTCGAGCTCCATGCGAAAACACCTGATCCAAAAGTGAAACAATAACTTGAAGTACTCCTCATGTCGTCAATGGAGCCTCCATAATCACTACCAGAGAAGCCTACAAGCTTGAACTTATTGTTTCTTGTGAATTTGACACCAAAATTACTCGTGCCTTTGATATAACGAACTACTCTCTTAGCAGCCCTGAGATGCAATTCACTGGCACAATGCGTAAATCGAGACAATGCTTACAACATTTAAAATATGAAGACGTGTTGCTATAAGATACATCAAGCAACCAATTAAGCTTCTGAAATATCCTTCATTAACTTTATCAGCTCCATCATCTTTGCAAAGCTTCTCCTTTTGATTCATAGGAGTGCTTACTTCCTTGCATTCTTCAAGCTTGAAAATTTTCAAGATTTCTTTAGCATACTTATTTTGGCAGATGAATACTTCATGCTCAGCCTGTTTAATTTCTATTCTAAGGAAAAAAAAAAGACATCAACCCGAGATCTGTCATCTCAAAAACTTTCATCATCTCTCGCTTAAATTGCTCAAGCATTCGTGCATCATTTCCCATTAGCAAGAGATCTTTAACATAAAGAGACTATCAAAACATCATTGTCATGACGTTTGACATAAAGGGTAGTATCGGATAGATCATCTATTTTGCTGTACCAAGCTCCCGGAGCTTGTTTCAGCCCATAGAGGGCTTTCTTGAGAAGAAACACCTTGTCTTCCTCTCATTTCTTTACAAAACCTTTAGGTTGCTCAACGCAAATTTCTTCTTGCAAAATGCCATTTAAAAAACTGATTTTACATCAAGTTGATACACTCTCCAATTTATTTGAGCCGTTACAGCAAGTAAAAGTCTTATGGTGTCCAAACGAGCAACTGGTGCGAAGGTGTCTGAATAGTCCACGCCAAAAACTTGTGCATAGCCTTTGACCACAAGTCTTTCTTTGTGCTTGTTGATTGAGCCATCAACATTAAGCTTGGTTCTGTACACCCATTTGTCTCCGATCACCTTTCTATCTTGGGGTCGATCAACCAACTCCCATGTTTTGTTCTTCTCAATCATGGGCAACTCCTGCTTCATTGCAGCCACCCATTTTGTGCCTTTCATTGCCATAGCAAAATCTGCAGGTTCACATACAGCTATATTACATCTTGCATAGATGTCAGTAAGCAATCTAGTACCTCTTGCTGAAATATCATCCACCAACTCATTCAACCAATTTTTATCTTTATCTGTGGTTGAAGCAGGTAACTTAAGCTTCAAATCTGCAGTAGTTGGACCACTTTTATCATCCCAATTCCACTCTTCATCTTCCACGAAATGAACATCTCGGCTTATAATAATTTTCCCATTATGTGGTTGGAAAATTTTATAAGCTTTTGCAACATTGCTATAGTCTATAAAGACTCCTGGAAGTGCCCTCTTGTCTAACTTGTATCTCTTGATCTGTGAAACGTGAGTGAAGCACAAACAACCAAATATTTTGAGAAAATACAAAGATGGTTTACGACCATACCAAGCCTCGTAAGGTGTTTGATCCTTAACCACTTTTGTGGGTAATCTATTCTGTAGGAAAATCGTAGTATGAGCTACCTCTGCCCAGAACTTCTTTGGTAAATTCTTTCCATGCAGCATACATCTAATCATTTCTAAGATGTATTTGTTTCGTCTTTCACTAACTCCATTTTGTTGCGGCGAATAAGGAGTTGTCAACTGATGCTCAATGCCAGCTTCTTCAGTAATTTCATTGAAATTGTCTGACGTATACTCTTTGCCATTATCATACCTCAATATTTGAATGTGATTGCCACTTTGATTTTCCACAATTTTTTGAATTTCCAGAATGCTCCAGCATTTTTTGACTTGAATTTTAAGAAGAAAATCCAACACATTCTTGTAAAATCATCAATAAAAGCAACATAATATCGATTACCTGCTAATGACGGAGTTCTTTGAGGTCTAGAAATGTCTGTGTGAATTAACTGTAACTTACAAGTGGCTCTCCATGCAGTCTTTGGAAATGACTTTCTGTTTTGCTTTCCAAACTGACAAGCCTTACATGTCATTATGTGATCATCAAATTCTGGAAGATCAATTGCCATGCTTTTGGACTTCATCTTCAATATCCCTTGATGATGATAGTGTCCGAGCCTTTTATGCCACAACATTGTGATGCTTTCTTTGGCTAGAAAAGCTGATTGCTCCCCCTACATCGGATTGAGGGAAAAACTTATCCCTGCCATCTTAACTTCAAACATTTTCTGGCCTGTAGCATTCTCTATTACACATGTCTTCTCCATGAACTTCACTTTGAATCCATTCTCAACCAATTGACCAACACTAAGAAGATTTTGATCAATATCAGGTACATAAAGAACATCAAAAATAAACTTGGTACCTGAATAACTTGCAATGGCTACTGTCCCCTTTTCTTTGACAACAAGGTGTTCATCGTTCCCAATTCTAACCTTTTTGGACTCGGTACTCTTGAACTCTTTGAACAACTCTTTGAACAACTCTTTGACATGTGTCATATGATTAGTGCAACCACTATCAATGAGCCAACTTTCACTCGTTTCGTGACTAGTGAAACAAGTTGCAACAAAAAGTTGATCATCCTCTTCTTGATCTGCCACTGGTGCTTCATCTTGTTGCTGGTTTTTATACTTGCAAACAACAGCTTCATGTCATATTTGGTTACACTTGTTGCACTTTGCATCTGATCTTCTCCAACACTTGAAAGGTGGGTGACATTTCTTTCCGCAATGTTGACATAGAGGATAATCTTTCTTTACTCATGGTCTTCTATTCCAGGCTTTATTTTTGTTCCCAAATGCAGAGTTTTCTCCACTTGCAGCGTGAAACTTTTTGTTCTTTGGCTTCCTATTCTTTCCATCATCTTGATGCTTAACCGGTAGAGCATCTTCAATGGCCTATTCTTGCCTCATTACACGTCTTTGCTCTTATGCTTGCAAAGCACTTAAGAGTTATGCCAAAGTAATCTTTGACATATCTTTCGTGTTCTCTAATGTGGTGATGGTGGCCTTAAACCTTTCAGGCATCGTTACAAGGATTTTCTGCACAATCCTTGAATCTGCTAGAGACGAACCTAGCAGTTTGACCTTATTTGCTATGCTAACGAGCCTGTCAGAATACTCTTTGGCTGTTTTGGTCTCTTTCATCTTCTGTAGCTCAAAATCACGTACAAGATTCAACACTTGCACCCCACGAATTTTTTCATCTCCCTCGTGCTCTGCCTTGAGATAATCCCATATCTCCTTTGTTGACTTTAGAGACATAATTTGGGTGAAAATCGTCGGTGATGCTGCAGCAAATAAACATGCTTTTGCTTTTGCTTTCCTTGTTTTTTTTTTTTTTTTTTTGATTTTGATGAATTGTCATCTTAAAGTGGGATTGGTCTTCATGGCAATGCATGAATCTCATAGTCATCTTCCATGCTATAGCTTCCCAAAGATCTACAACCTAATTTTATTCAACAATCAGTAAGTCTTCAATCCACTAACAACATGTTCCTAAATTTAAACGGATAATTGTCTCCATCAAATGTAGGCGGCGCAATCAAAGAAAAATTATTTTCACCTTCCATGCTATAGCAATAACTAACACAGCCCTTTCAAAAAAAAGTAAAGTTTAACACGTAATTAAGTGACCAATTATGTTACACGTGTTATAGGTACTAAATTGTCATGGAATTAAAAGTGTAGATACCATAAGTTAGATTTATAACTAAATGAGGGCAGAGTTGTAAATATTAATAAAGCTATTTTAATTGGTTTATATAAAGGGTAGTGGTCCCGAGATATAGGTTAACTTGCATATCTCTTTTCCCGTCCGAGAGTTGTGTGCCAAGAGGTAATCTATCATCTTGGAAGATCAAACCCTCTCGAAAAATCTCCATCAATGGATTCAAGATGCGCTTGCAAAATCTAGTTTTTATTCTTAATGATTTGACATACATATAGATCTTGGGTTTATATTAGTATTGAATATATTTTTTGGAATTTCTAACAAGTGGCATCGAGGCAGGTTTGTCAAATCATTGAGATTGTATTTTTTAGGTTAATTATCTTCCATCTTTGTTTTCCAATTTATACCGAATCAATTTAGTTTTTTTAAGTGAGTTACATCCTTAATTGGTTATTGGAAAAAGTTAAATTGGATTATGTATTAGGGTTTGATCTCTCTCGTATATATTCTGAAATTTTTGGATTTCCCTTATATGCTCGGTTATTTTTTTCGATGTTGTTTTGCGATTACATGTTTGCCAATTCCATTGATTTCGGGTTTTAACTATAATTGCATAAGATTGGATTGAATTTGTTCAAATGTTGTTATGATTTGGTTTTGTGTTCGCCAATCTATGGAATTAACAATTGTTGTTAATGATTTGGAATTTAGTTTACTTTTGCTTTTCGTTAATTAACAATTTCGGCGGTAACAATCCATCGAATTATGTTTTTTTTTTTTTTTTTACCTAGGTTAATGAAAATTAATTTAGGTATATACTATTTTTATCTATAAAATATATATTTGAATTTACAATATATATTTAAGTCGGTTGGATAAAAAAATTTAGTTTTGATCATTAGGTATTAAGATAAATATTAGAAACATATAAATTCATGCTTTGGCTATGTCTAATATTTTAGTAGGTTAATTGAAACACAATGTCACCAAAGTGACCGTTTCTGCGTAGATTAACTTATTTAAAATATCAAGATGTTTGTGTTTTGTAATTCATGCGTTTATTAATTGGCCCAAAGGAAAATTAATATTTGGCGAATTTCAAATAACACTGTGGTGATAAATGTGTGACAATTATAAGGTAATTTATGTGTGCAATCGTTAGTCCAAAGATTAACTTGTTGTTCAACATAGTTTATTGTCAATGTTTGATTGCTACAACAAAGTACATTTCTGATTAATATTACTATCCAAAGACTTGATATTAATGTTGTGTTTGGTATCTTGAGGGGAATTAGTCATTATTTTGAATTTATTTGTTTACTTATGAATTATTGGTGTGAGCATATTTATTTATTTATTATTCTTTTGTTCTATATTCAGCTAGTTCTTCTGCTGCCACAATATCTGCTAATGTCAATTCTATACCCATGCTTAATGGGAAGAATTTCAAGGAATGGAAAAGGCACTTCTTGATAGTGCTTGGTTGTATGGACATAGACCTTGCGTTAAGGGAAGAACAACTGCACCTCTCGCTGCGGCAAGCACCCCCATGCAAAAGGGATTTTGAGAGGTGGGAGCGTTCTAATCGCATGAGTCGATGATCATGAAACATAGCATTCGGAAACCTTTAGGGTGCAGAATCGAAGAAATTATTCAGGCTAAGGATTTCCTTGACAATATTGAGCAGCGTTTTGTCAAAAGCGATAAGGTTGAATGACATCACTTCTGAATTCTTTGATGTCTATGAAGTACAAGGGTCAAGGAAATATAAGGGAGTACATTATGGAAATGTCTCATATTGCTTCAAAACTTAAGGCACTTAAGATCGAGTTTTACGATGATTTACTCGTCCTTATGGTTTTAGTATCGCTTCTGCTGCAGTTTAACCAATTTAAAATTAGTTATAAGCTGTCAAAGGGAGAAGTGGACTCTAAATGAGCTCATTTCTCATTGTGTTCAAGAGGAAGAAAGGTTGAAGCGTGAGAAAGCTGAAAGTGCTCATTTGTCTAGTGCCTCTAAAGACAAAGGCAAGAAAAGGAAATATTAGAATGAAAAGCTGCTAAGGGTCAGCTCAAAAGAAACAAGAAAATGTTCCAAATAATTGTTTTTTTTTTGTGACAAGCTGGACACATGAAGAAAGATTGTACCAAATATCACGCATGGCGTGCAAAGAAAGGTATGAATCTTACTTTGGTCATTTTGAGGTTAATTTAGCTTGAGTACCTAGAAACACTTGGTGGTTAGATTCTGGTGCTACTACTCACATAAGTGTTTCTATGCGGGGTTGCTGAGCTACAGAAAGCCAAGTGATGGTGAAAGAAACATCTTTGTGGCGATGGAAAATCGGTGGAAGTGGAAGCAATTGGGCATTTTAGGTTGTTATTAGGAACTGGTTTTTATTTGGATTTGAAAGACACTTTTGTTGTTCCGTCTTTTAGGCGGAATTTAGTTTTGATTTCTTTGTTGGACAAATTTGGTTATTATTGTTCATTTGAAACAATCAGTTTACTTTGTCTTTAAATTCAAGTATTGTTGGAACTAGTTATTTAAATGCTTATGACAACCTTTATTTGTTAGATACAATTGCATCCTATAATGAAACCTTGCATGTGGAATCACGTGGTACTAGCGAAAATTAAATAAAGAAAATTCAGCATCATTATGGCATAAGCGCTTAGGTCATATATCAAAGTGTAGGATTGAGCGTCTTGTGTCTAATGGTATTTTAGAGTCCCTTGACTTCACAGACTTTAATGTTTGTGTTGATTGCATCAAGGAAAGCGGACCAAAACTAAGAGATTAGGTGCCAATCGTTCTCTGAGGCGTCTTATAATTAATTCATACCGATATTTGTGGGCCATTTCCTACGACATCTTGGAATGGTCAACAATATTTCATAACATTCATAGAGCGATTACTCACGTTATGGGTACCTATATCTCATTCATAAAAAATCTCGAGTCTTTGGGCGTGTTCAAATCCTATAAAGCTAAAGTTGAGAATCAACTCAACAAAAGGATTAAAAAGTTCGATCTGATCGTGGTGGTGAGTACTACGGTAGATATGATGGATCGGGTGAACAACGTTCAAGACCATTTGCAAAAGTTCCTAGAAGAATGTGGTATTGTCCCACAGTACACCATGCGGGATCACCTAGTATGAATGGTGTTCTTTGAGAGGCGTAATAGGACTCTTAAGGATATGGTAAGAAGTATGATTGCTCATTCTACCTTACGAGTCACTCTGGGAGAAGCATTAAAGACAACAGCGTACATTCTGAATAGAGTACCCACTAAAGCGGCTGAAAAGACACCTTATGAGCTTTGGGTGGGTAGAAAGCCCACTCTAAAGCATTTTCACATTTGGGGATGTCCGGTGAGGCAAGGCCTTATAGGCCACTTGAAAAGAAATTGGACTCCAAAAGCGATGGCGGACTACTTTATTGGTTATTACTAAGCGATCTAGGGGCTATAAATTTTATGATCCCATAATTAAGAATATTTTTGAGACGGGAATTGCAATATTTTTTGAGGATGTTGAGTTTGGAGGGAGAAATAAGGTAAGAGACATTGTCTTTGAGGAGGAATTGAGTTTTAACTTAGTTCCTACTATCACTTTTGATGATGTTCAAGTTTCTATACCGATCATCAATCAGAAGTGAATCAGAACCTCAACAAGACAATGTCGAACAGCTCCCTCTTATTCAGGATGAGGTAATTGTTCCAAAAGAGCAAACTCAGCAACCTCAAGAACAAGTGCCATTAAGGAGATCCACAAGAGAAAGGAGAAATGCTATTCCGGATGATTATATTGTATTTCTCCAAGAAAATGAGGATGATAATGGAATGATGGAAGATGATCCGATCAACTTTCATCAGGCCATGCAAAGTATTAACTCTCAAAAGTGGATTGATGCCATGCAAGAAGAGTATAAATCCATGCAAGACAATAAAGTTTGGAAACTTGTCCCATTACGAAGGTGCAAAACCAATTGGTTGTAAATGGATTTTTAAAACCAAGAGGATGCAAATGGTAATGTGGAGAGGTATAAGGCACGTCGTCTTGTAGCTAAAGGTTATACTAAAAAAAAGAAGGCATTGACTTTTTAGAGACTTTCTCTCTCGTTTCATCGAAAGACTCATTTAGGACAATCATGGCACTTGTGGCTCATTTTGATCTTGAGTTACATCGGATGGATGTTAAGGCTGCGTTTCTCAATGGAGAAATTGAAGAAACAATTTATATGGTGCAACAGAAAACTTTTAGTCGGGAGACCCAAAGAATATAGTTTGCAAATTAACAAAATCCATCTATGGACTCAAACAAGCTTCTCGTCAATGGTATCACAAATTTCATCAAGTAATTGTCTCGTTCTGTTTTGAGATGAATATTATTGATGATTGCGTGTATCACAAGTTTAATGGGAGTAAGTACATATTTTTGGTTTTATATGTCGATGACATTTTGCTTGCCACAAATGATATAGGCTTACTGCACGAAACCAAGAGATTTCTATCTAAGCATTTTGAAATGAAAGATCTTGGGGACGCTTCTTTTGTTTTAGGAATTCAGATACATCAAGATCGATCTCGGGGTATTCTTGGATTGTCACAAAAGAACTATATCGATAAAGTACTTAAAAGGTTTGGCATGCAAAATAGTAAACCAATAGACACCCCTGCCACTAAAGGAGACAAGTTTTGTCTTGCCCAATGCCCTAAAAGTAATCTTGAAATTCAAGAAATGCATAAGATTCCTTATACATCAGCTATTGGGAGTCTAATGTATGCTTTCGGTATATGCAGCGTCCGGATATTGCGTACATTGTTGGGATGTTAGGCGGATACTCAAGCAACCTGGTATGGACCATTGGAAAGTAGCCAAGAGGGTTTGAGGTATCTTGAGAGAACAAAAGATTATATGCTCACATACAGGAAATCAGATCATTTGGAGGTCGTAGGGTATACGGATTCTGATTTTCTTTGGGTGCCAAGATAGCAGAAAATCTACATCAGGCTATATTTATCATTAGCTGGTGGAGCTATATCTGGAAAAGTGCCAAGCAGACACTTGTAGCTTCTTCCACTATGGCAGCAGAGTTTGTAGCATGCTACGAGGCATCTAATCATGGAATATGGCTGTGAAATTTTGTCTTTGGGCTGCGTATTTTGGAGAATATAGAAAGACCACTTAAATTATTTTGTGACAATAAAATCAGGTGTTGTATTCCAACAACAATAGGAGCTCGTCTAAGTCAAAGCACATTGACATAAAGTTCCTAGTTGTGAAAGAAAGAGTGCAAAATGGACAAATATCCATAGAACACATTGGGACAAACTCTATGATAGCGGATCCGCTCACAAAGGTTTACCACCCAAGGTCTTTCATGAGCACACTTTGCTCATATGGGTGTTACATCATTTAAGGATATTATTGTTTGAGTGGGAGTTTGTTATTTGTTCACTTTATGTTTATGTTTATTTTCAGACATTTATGTATTTGGTTATTTTCTGATCGAAATAAAGTATTGATTAATTCACTCTTTTCTTATTTGGATAAGGACCTCACTTATGTTTAAAGAGGACCCGATTGGAAATAGGCATGTTCGGTTCACATTTACATGTAATTTCCATGCTACGCATCCATGATTGATCTATGTCATTTGATTATGTTTGTATACGTGACCATTGATGGGTCCAGTCATGATTGATATGGCAAAGACCGCTTTGATCCTATATGGATATAATTGATGGGCGAGATTGTTATAGAATACCTATTACATGATAGCAAATTTTTGAGCTCATAAGGTCGTACATTTGTCGGGTAACATATGTTGCCCAAGTGGGAGATTGTTGGATTAAAATTCAATAATAGTGGGCACATATGTATAATGTACGTTGCTATTATAAAGTTTAACACGTAATTAAGTGACCAATTATGTTACACGTGTTATAGGTACTAAATTGTCATGGAATTAAAAGTGTAGATACCATAAGTTAGATTTATAACTCAATGAGGGGCAGAGTTGTAAATATTAATAAACTTATTTTAATTCAGTTTATATAAAGGGTAGTGGTCCCGAGATATAGGTTAACTTGCATATCTCTTTTCCCCGTCGAGAGTTGTGTGCCAAGAGGTAATCTATCATCTTGGAAGATCAAACCCTCTGAAAAATCTCCATCAATGGATTGATGCGCTTCCGCAAATCTAGTATTTATTCTTAATGATTTGACATACATATGATTCTGAATAGTATTGAAAATAGAGGCTTCTTCTTCAATCCAGTCACCATTGCAATCTCTAATTCTACAAATAGAGTTTCTTCTTCTATTTTGAATTGTAGTAGCATGAAAAAACCTTGAATTTTTATCTCCGTAGCGAAGCCAATTAACTCTTGATCTTTGGTGCCAACATCACTCCTCCTTCTCCCATATTTCGTCAAGAGTAGCTTTGAGATTTTTAATTTCCTCTATTGATTCTTTGGTTAGAGGAACATTTCGGAGAGCATCAATTTTGGATTGGATTTCTTCAACTTTAATTCTATTATGCCCATATCTTTCTTTGCACCAAGCTTAAAGTTTCCTCCTGGAGTGCATTAATTTCCAATGTAATTTTAAAGCTCTGGGTCCTGAATTTGAGTGAGCCCATTCATCATCTCGCTGCATCCAGTTTCAAGCAACCACTTGGACTCAAATTTGAAATCTTTTTTATACATTCTTGTCATTCCTTTAAGAAGCAAAACAATTGGACTATGGTCAGATCCAATAGCTGGTTCGATGATTCCTAAAGCCTTTTTGAAAATGGAATTCCAAGGAAGATTAAACAAAACTCGATCGATCCTCTCAAGTATAGAATCATCCTCTTTCCTCATATTAGACCATGTAAAAAGACCTACCTTCAGTGGCATTTCCATTAGACCGTTCTCATCTAAGAAAGTTTGAAAAGGATTTGCCAGTCTTGCATCAAAGGGATTTCCCCCAGTTTCTCAGATTGAGAATTAACAACGTTAGAGTCCCCCATGAGGCACCTATTGGAAAAATGTGAGAAAATAGTAACTTTGAGCCATATTTCTAATGGATAAAGGTGGAGATTCTAATAATGATTTTATTGGATTTAATTATACTCTATGAGACCTTTACAACGGTATCTCATATGCTCAAAACGGTTCAGTGATGAATGATAAATTAATGCTCAAAGTAGGATAGTTGTGAATTGAGTAAGGAAGTGATATCCCTTATCCCACATTGATGGGAAAAATAGCATAAGAAACGTTTATATACGCTTACCCTCTTAATAGTTATTGGATGATTTGGATGGAAATTGTGTCTCATGCGCAGGCGCAAAGGCTACAAATTGAAGTTTGTTGAATTCATTTAGGTTAGATATGGTATTAACAGATTGTTACCGATTTAATTCGGTTAAATGGTTAATGAATTTAATTCAGAATATTATAATTTTTACATTTAACCTTACTCCCCTAAAAATAGCATGTCATTCTTTTGATTTCAACACAACAAAAACCACATAACTTTTCTATAGTTTTTCTCTTTGGGTTTTTTTAAAAGATGTTTTCGGTGGTAGGCAAAGGCAAGAGTAAGTTTGTTGAATTCATTTAGGTTAGGGTGCACCAGCACGACGTGGGCGACATGAATGTTCGAACCGGTCGGGCCATTCGTGAATCTCGGATATTAAAAGGTAATAAAAGCAATTCACGGGAATATTTTGTTTTAATATGGTATTAACAGATTGTTACCGATTTAATTCGGTTAAATGGTTAATGAATTTAATTCAGAATATTATAATTTTTACATTTAACCTTGCTCCCCTAAAAATAGCATGTCATTCTTTTGATTTCAACACAACAAAAACCACATAACTTTTCTATAGTTTTTCTCTTTGGGTTTTTTTAAAAGATGTTTTCGGTGGTAGGCAAATGCAAGAGTAAGTTCGTGATCTCTTTGTTGTTGTATTCACGAGAATATTTTGTTTTAATATGGTATCAACAGATTGTTACCGATTTAATTCGGTTAAATGGTTAATGAATTTAATTCAGAATATTATAATTTTTACATTTAACCTTACTCCCCTAAAAATAGCATGTCATTCATTTGATTTCAACACAACAAAAACCACATAACTTTTCTATAGTTCTTCTCTTTGGGTTTTTTTAAAAGATGTTTTCGGTGGTAGGCAAAGGCAAGAGTAAGTTTCTTGAATTCATTCAGGTTAGGGTGCACCAGTACGACGTGGGCGACGTAAATGTTCAAACCGGTCGGGCCATTCGTGAATCTCGAATATTAAAAGGTAATAAAAGCAATTCACGAGAATATTTTGTTTTAATATGGTATTAACAGATTGTTACCGATTTAATTCGGTTAAATGGTTAATGAATTTAATTCAGAATATTATAATTTTTACATTTAACCTTACTCCCCTAAAAATAGCATGTCTTTCTTTTGATTTCAACACAACAAAAACCACATAATTTTTCTATAGTTTTTCTCTTTGGGTTTTTTAAAAGATGTTTTCGGTGGTAGGCAAAGGCAAGAGTAAGTTCGTGATCTCCACGACAGTGCAACTGTGGCTGATCATTTGTTGTTGTATTTTGGGAGATAGACGACCAACGAACTCAAGCACTATAGGAATGACCGAAAATCTGTCTTAAGGAAATTGTGTTCGTGCAGGCCTCAACATGTTTCCAACTCGGTTAAATCATTTTGCTGATTTATATATGTTGTATCGTTTTTATTTTGTACTGTTCGTTTGAATAATAATATTTATTTATTATATATATTTTTTGGATTAACGCTGTTTTTTTTAACAATCTTAAGACATATTTTTTTTAGTTGAATCCAAGACGAACATCAAACTAGTTCGAAATCCTGTCGTACGTGTACAAACACGTTCACTGCAGACAGCCTTTACGGGAATATGCTTTATGCTTCCCACCGAGATTTTGAATTAAGCTTTCTAAGCTTATATGGCAAATCACATCTCGACATAATATCATGATTAGTAAGGTAATATTCCTTAAGAATTTTAACTTTTAATGGTTTATTTTAAGTAAAAAACTTTGATACAAGGGTTAGGGTTTTAGTTTAGGGTTTAATGTTTAGGGGTTTAGGTTGTAGGGTTTAGAATTTAAGGTTAGTGTTTAGAATTTAGTGCATAGAGTTTAAGGTTTAGGGTTTAGTTTTTTAAGGTTAGGGTTAGGAATTTAGGATTTGGGTTTTTATAGTGTAAATACACAAGCTTGTGTAAAATTAATTTTACACAGCCTGTGTATCAAAGTTTTACCCTTATTTTAATACCTTGTTTTATGGTATTATTAGGAAATTCTTAAATATTCCTTAAATTTTTTTTATCTTAAATATGGCATGAATATTTCCTTTCGTACTAATAATTTTCTTTTGAGAAATTTTATAGTGACGAACAGGATACTTAGGCGAAATAGTGATTTGTTTTCGAAACAAAGATCTTGTAAATAATTCATTTCGGGAATTATTTCTTGTCATTTTAACGGATTTACGTAATCTTTTCCAAAACAAGAATAAGCAAAATTAAAAGATTAATTCTTTTTTTGTTGCCTTGATATCTCTGTTTTGGGTTTTAGTGCTACTAATCCTAATGTTTAACAGAAGATATAAGGGAAATAAATCATTGAATTTATTTCCTCGTTAGAATCTTGCGTTGATTCTAATTGGGTAAGGGGAATAAAGCATTGAATTTATTTTCGGGGAATCAAGTATGATTCTATTTTGAGAAAAGAAATAAATCGAATGGTGAATTTATTTATTGTGAAGTTTGAAAACTGAGATATAGTAAATAAATTCGTTTTCGGGGACTTAATTCATGTCGTTGTAACGGGTTTACTTGATCTCCTTTCAAACAAAGTGGACAATTCTGTTTTAACAGATTTTGTTAGTAAAACGTTGATTCGACCGAGGTCTCAAATTAAAGCATAGAAGAACTTTGTTCTCTATGTCAAAACTAAATTCTTAAAGCCTAGTCTGATGTATGTTATGACGTGTACAATGTTTAAAAATGACTAAAGAATTGTGAGGGTCGTTGGACCATAAATGGAAGATGTCGGTGCTAAGAAATTCTTAGTTACCAAATTCTTAATGATTGATTCCAAATTGTGGTGAATCAAAGGCAGTGATTTTAATTGATCACTCATGCTTGGAATGACTTCAAGTATAAAAGAATTGGATTCATAAACGGATGATTCAAAGACAATATGAGAGTGCATGTCTATGATTGGTTCTTTGAAAGACTTGGTATTTAAGCGTGCCTAGTGCACCACCTCTCTTTTTATAAGTTACCTACCTGGTGCACTAGTCATTAATGTTCTTTCTATTAGACAGTGTAAACTTTTGTTTCAGGTTTTTAGTTTACTAAATTCTTGACGACCAACAAAAGTTAGAAATTATGTTTCTATTTCTGGTTTTAGTAATTGGCTAAATTCCTAACGTTTAACAGATTCATGATCTTTTATTTCTGGTTTGTGACTATGTGACACAACGGAAAACCAGTGAAATTCATTTGAAAGAATTTTAAAATGTGGCAACAAAAGATGTTGCATATTTGACCGTGATAAACTTGGTCAAAGGGAGATCCTCCTAGTGTTAGAGAGGATAAGTTAAATATTGTTACCATCTCCAAATATTGCTAAGGCAAACATTGCTTGCTAGGGCAAACATAGTGGAAGTCAAAAATGACTTCAAACCGCAAATTAGGCGGTGTGTCCAAGAAATAAAAATTTCATGAGAAATGTTTATATTTCCATAAGATGGGGAACAAGTCTTTGGATTATAAACTTCCAAACGAGATCAATGATTTGAAAATATTTTGTCATAACAAATTGATATGATAAATAATTGTTTGAAGGAAGTTTATTACCTTCATGATGGCACGTGCATTTGCTTAAAAGATGCTATAGAGAAATTATTCTCTATAAGCAGGATGTTGGAACCCAAACTTAATAAATTAATTAATTTGGGAGAAACTATATGTGGGTAGCGCTGCGACATCCGAAGGTACAACGATTTTGAAGATAACTTCTAAAAAGAATTGAATCTTCAAAATGTGCCTAACATGTGAGGGAGTTGTTCTACCAACTAATAAGGTATCTCAAAATAAAAGAGATAAGACACCATATGAGTTATGGAAGAAAATAAAACCTTCCTACAACTACATAAAAATGTGGGGGTGTCCTGCAAAGGTAATGTTCCCATTATCAAAGTAAATGAAAATAAGAGAACTATATTTTTATTGAGTATGTAGAACATAGTAACAGATATCAATTTCTTGTGTACAAACAGATTCACAAGAATGTGATAATGGAAAAAAAATAATGACTCATTCTTTGAAAATATATTTCCTATATAATTAAGAAGTTGATCCAAGTTCAATGAAATGAACTTTGGAGACTATCAATGAAAATAGTCCGTACATTCAACAAAAGGTTAAAACCAAGATATTGTCATGATGACAAGTAAGTGTGACAAATGATTGTATGTCAACATTAGGATACATGGTCCTATGTTAAGGACATACTCAATGTTATAAGTAACAATAAAATGGTAAACGTACCAAAGGCATGAAAAATATGAGAATGTCATATTTGATTTTTGGGTATCCAAATCTAACGACTGTCTGATGATCTCATATTGACGCAGTCACACTACGTTCAATAAAAGATATTGTCATAAGAGCGTGACAAATGTGTGTATGTCAAAACTAGGATATATGATCCTATGTTGATGAAATGGTAAATATACCAAAAGACTTGTCAAATTCAAGATTGACATGGAAAATATGATATTGACATATTTGATTCTGGTCATCCAAATCAAACGGTCACTTGAAGGTCTCATATTGACACAGTCACACTACGTGGACAAAAGAAGTTTGGCAAAGATGTTCCTGACATAGCCAGAATTCCAATAAATACGAGCCAACATTTGTTCAAAGTGGAACATGCAAGGGTCATAGGCAGTCTAATGTACCTCTTGAGCTGCACTAGGCCATATATTGCTTTTACTATGAGCAGTTTAATCAAGATTCACAAGCAATCCAAGTGAAAACCACTAGAAAGTAATTGTGAAGGTATTGAGATATCTCAGATATACTCAAGATTATGAATTGCATTATTCTAGAGATCCTACTATTTATAAGGATTCATTGATGCCAATAAGATATCTAAGATATCAAAGGCACAAGTGAATATGTTTCACATAAAAAAAGAGCCGTGTCATGGAAATCCTCGAGACAAACGATACGATTATAAACAGATCCGCAATGGAATCTGAGTTTGCAGCTTTAGACAAATCTGAAGAAAAATTCAAATGAATTTAAAATGTCTTTGAGGATATTCCTGAATGGCTAAAGCATGTGCCAACAATATTCATATATTGAAAACCAAAAATTGGTAGAGCGCAAAGCTTTATGTACAACGGTAAGTCGTGACTAGAGATGGGCACGGGTCGGGTATGGTCGGGTTTTTGGCCTACCTGAACCTGACCTAAAAATAATAACCCTAAAACTAAACCT
Organism: Hibiscus mutabilis; assembly: GCA_019671005.1. Classification (NCBI taxonomy): domain Eukaryota; kingdom Viridiplantae; phylum Streptophyta; class Magnoliopsida; order Malvales; family Malvaceae; genus Hibiscus; species Hibiscus mutabilis. The sequence goes on along the minus strand of CM033722.1, from coordinate 15,287,214 downwards.
GACTCGACCTCATTCTTTAAAAAACCCGACCCGACTCGACCTGAGAATAAATGCTCTAAACCTGACCCCGACTCGACCTATAGAAAAAATTAAATTTTTAGGGACCTAATTGTAAAAAAATAATTTTATGAGACTTAATTGTAAAACATAATATTTTAAGGACTAAATTGTAAATAAAAATTTAATTTTATGGACCTAACTACAAAAAAATTATATAAAGATGGGGTATTATTACAAATATCCCTAAAAATTTTAAGGGAAAATTACACTATTAGTACCGGGTCAGGTCAGGTCAGATTTTTTTCACCCTAAACCCGACCCGACCCCAACCTTAACAAAAACCCGACCAGACCCGAACTTATTTTTTTCACAAAAATACTTGACCCGATTGGGCCGGGCCGGGTCAGAACCCGTCAGGTCCGGGTGAAATGCCCATCCCTGGTCGAGACATATGCATCGTAGACATAACACCGTTAGACAACTAATCTCAAATGGAGTTATCAAAAGGATAAAGTTGAAGATCCGCTAACCAAAAGGTTAAATCGAGATCAAGTTGAGAAAACATTGAAATGAATGAGACTAACACCCATGGAAAATTTAAGGCGCTATGTAAAGGAAAACCCTACCTAGTTGATTGGAGATCCCAAGATCTAGGTTCAAAGGGACAACCTAATTGCACAGACCTGTGCGGTCACTGTGGGGGTTCTTCTCCTAAATTCATTCCTATGATGTAAATAGTGATCAAAAGTGGTATAGGCTAAGCAAAGCTTTTAATGACCATTGTGTGTTTCGGTGAGTTGAGCAACATAAGTTACCTATATAAGAGTGGAATAGGGCCGCTTCAAGGAGACTATTGGGCATAGTTCTCTTAAACTCTTGCAGAACCAAGAGATATCCACGGCCATATGGACATAACCATGAGCACTAAAAATCTTTTCAGAGAGATAGTTATGTGAAGTATATCATCATTTACACAAACAACTGAACAGTTTAAGGACATCACATTTACTGGTTAACTAGTAAAGTAAATATACTTTTCTAAGAGAAGGTTCAAAGGAGGAAACCTACCTATACTATGCAGCTATCAAGCGTAGAACCTATCACCACATCGAGTCAAAATGGTTTTGATAAAATCATCAATTTCATTCACGTGGGGGATTATTGGAAAAATGTGAGAAAATAGTAACTTTGAGCCATATTTCTAATGGGTAAAAGTAGAGATTCGAATAATGATTTTGTTGGATATAATTCTACTCTATGAGACCTTTACAACGGTATCCCATATGCTCAAAACGGCTGAGTGATGAATGAGAAATTGATGCTCAAAGTAGGGTAGTTGTAAATTGAATAAGGAAGTGAAAACCCCCTTATCCCACATTGATGAAATAAATAGCATGAGAAATGTTTATATACACTTACCCTCTTGGTGGTCATTGAATAACTTGAATAGAAACTGTGCCTCGCACGTAGGCCTAGGGGGTGCGTATCAAAGCTCGTCGAACCCATTCAGGTTGGGGCACACCCGCACAACGTGGGCGACGCGAATGTTCGGACCGGTCGAGCCCTTCGTGGACATGTGGATATTTTACCCACTTCGAATAAATTTTTTCCTTATTTTTGGCATATCTTTTTGAATATTCCGAATTTAAAAGGATAATTTATGGTTTCCTTTAAATTCGAATATTAAAATGTAATAAGAGCAATTCACGAGAATATTCTATTTTAATATGGTATTTACAGATTGTTACTGATTTAATTTGGTTAAATGGCTAATGACATTAATTCAGAATATTATAATTTCCACATTTAACCTAGCTCACCCCTATAAATAACATGCCATTCCTTTGATTTCAACACAACGAAAACCATAGAACTTTCTATAGTTTTTCTCTATGAGTTTTTCAAAAGTTGTTTTCGGCGGTAGGCGAAGGCAAGAGTAAGCTCGTGATCTTCACGACAGTGCAACTGTAGCTGATCATTTATTGTTGTATCTTGGGAGAAAGACGACCAACGAACTTGAGCACCATAGGAGTGGCCGAAAATTTGTCTTAAGGAAACTGAGTTCGTGCAGGCCTCAACACGTTTCCAACTCGGTTAAATTGGTTTGCTAATTATATATGTTGTATCGCTTTTATTTTTTACTGTTAGTTTGAATAATAATATTTATTTATTATTCATTTCTTGGATTAACCCTATTTTTCTAACAGCACCATGGTGTAGAATCGTTAGAGCGTATACTAAGCAATGTTCTCCAAAAATCTTCTTTACCATTTTTTGGGGGCATCCATATAAGAAAGTGCCAAACCAAGACACAGAATCATTCATAGAAATAAAAGTATCAATAAAGTTGGTTGTAACATAATGGATGGAGTTGTTAACTTCTTCAGTCCACCAAAGTGCAAGATCACCGGCTTTGCCAACATGATCAATGTAAAAACAACCAGAAAAGTTTAATCTAGCTTTAAGGTTGTTATGTTTTCTCTTTTTTTGTTTGGTCTCCATAAGAAAGATAATATATGGACGGTATTTGGCGATGTTATTGCACAAAACTTAAAAAGTATTTGACTTACCTAAACCCCTACAGTTCCAAAGTAGACAGGCCATTCCAAAGAGTATTGCATAAGAATAACAAAACCCTAGAGAAAGCAGCACAATGGGTCATGAACCATACAAACAAAGGGAGACAAATCAAGGATTTCCCAGCTCAAGCCTGAGTATCATAAAAAAAGAGAGGAGAAAGTCAAAACCTTGGTGAAGTGATTGAAACCCAAACATAGAAACTCCTCATAAAACCCCACAATCTGAGAAAAGTAAAGAAGAACTCAGCTCCTTATGAATCCACCAGACCAATGAAGGAAGACAAAGAAGATCTCCTAAGAACCGAAAAAACCTCAAAAATAACATGCCAAACATATAACGACCTAACCCGAGTTATGGGCTTTTTAATTAGAAGTCTAAGTTATGAGTACATAAGTTTGGGCCTATTAATTTGAAAGGAAAAAGAGTTATTTGAATTTTAAATAGGGTTGTTAGTGGAAAAAAGAGGAAGAAGATATTATGAGGAGAGAGAAGAAGGAAAAAGAAAAAAAGTGGATAATGGGAGAGAGAGGAGAAAGGAGAAAAAAGTTGAGGGAAGAGTTTTTAAATTCTGATCTACGGAGATTTGAGCATCCGTTCGTGACACCTCTAATATTGTTGGAAAGATCTCACCGAGACGAGTTCGCCAGTTGTTACCAAGTCGCCGCCACCATTCTTCAGGAGTGAGATGAAGCAAGTTTTAGATTGCTTAAAAAGGCACTTTCGGTGGCTAAATCATGAAATGGAGGGCATCATCATCTTCACCAGCCAAAAAAATGGTCTAGAGCTCTTTGGTCATGTTCGGCCATCGAAAGCCGTTGCACGTGCCGCACGAGCCATCGCCTGTGCGTGGGCGTGCTCCAGCAGCCGAGGATAATATCTAACCGGCTAAGACGAGCCGGTTGAGCCAAGATGTGTTGACGAGCTATTAACACCAAACTGAGCTGAGCCGTTGACACTAAGCTGAGCCGCTTTGATGAGCCATTGATCGGGCGTTGACCATTGACCATTAATCGAGCTTTGATTGTTGACTTTTTCTGGGGGACCCTACCTAGGAGTTTCTCGATGTTCTAAGTCTGTTGGCGCAGTTCATTTTGCCAAATTTGAACCCAATAAGCTGTTTTTACGCATTTGACCACTCAAATTCATTAAAGTATATGATTAAGTGATGCTTATGGTATTAATTAATGTACGAGAATATTTCAGGATTGGATATCAGATCAAATAGAATATTCGAGAAGATCAGATGAGGATTTTAGCGATATCGACTTAAGTTTAGTACACCCCAAACTCCTATTGCTTTATGAGCATCATAAATGTGATTGCTTTGCATGTTAGTATATGCAAATTAGGTAGATGACGAATAGACCTGGCAAACTTGACCCGAGACCCGAAAATTGAACCGATTTACCCAAACCAATACCCAAAATTAACCCAAACATGATGACCCATAATTTTTTCCGAAACCGAAACAAATCAAATCAAACCGAAACTGATCTAAATTTTAGTTGAACCGAAATGGATCCAAACTGATTTTTAACCGAACCAAATAGACCCGAACCAAAGACAACCCGAAATATAGAAAATATATTAATAGAAATAAATAAAGATAGAATATGGACAACCACACAACTCACCAAAAAGTTAAATATATTGACTTTATAAATCTATATATAGGGTGTAAAAAATTGACCATCCTAAAAACTCGATTAAAACAGACCGATCTCCTATTAACCTAAAATTGACCTGAACCGAAATCAACTGAACCGAAAATAACCGAAACAAAAATAACCGAACCAAAAATCAACCAACCCGAAATGACCCGAATCATAATAGAACCAAACTAAAACCGAACTGAACTGAACCGAACCGAAACCGAATTTGAACCGAATAATATCAGACCCAAAATGACCCAAACCAAAATGACCCGAACTGAAACTGAACCGAATGACCCGTTTGCCACCTCTAATGATGAATATGCATGACTGGAGACCAGTAGTGTGAGATTGGATATCTGTGTGAGGCACAATGATGTTGCAAATATGATGAGATTCATGGAAGTGTTAGAGACTGTTTATGGTCGTTTGAGATGCTCGTATTATTGATGACTAATTGACTGGTTGATAAATTATAATGCCTTGTATGCTTATTTGAATAGATTGATGGGAATTATGCTTAAGGGGTAAATATTCAAATAAATGATCATGAAGCCGGTAATTAATATTAATTGATTAAATGCGTTAGTAAACATACCCCTAATGACTTTTATAAGCTTTAGGGATCGAATAAAGTGTTGTAAAATCGTAATTCAAGGAAATAATACAAACCCATGAATAGGGTATTGGTATGTGCTTTGGCCGTACCGGTACTTGTGGAAATTAAGGATTTCTGGTAAGCTATATTAGTATTAGTACGCATGTGAGTACCGACACCTAGGGGTACTGTATCGATACTTGTGTTCGAGTACTGGTACCCACTGAACGTAATAATCTATAATGCTAATAAAATATAGAAATTGACGTGGACTCTTAATGAGATAACATGGATTAATGAAGATAATTAATGAGGATGTTTAATATACACTTCCATAATGTATTAAAAAGTTGGTAAACTTAATTGGGTGACTTGATGGTAATAGCAACCGTAGGAATCCTTAGTGGATCTTGTGATATTGTGTGTTGTGTGGTAGAAGTGTCCTTGCTATGTGCTAATTTGGACACCTAGATAGTTGAGTAATCTTTGATTGGTGGGATCTGAGTGAGAGTTTGATTGTGTTGCAACGCCATGGTTGAAGATTTCCGAATATAGGATCCTGATGTTGTGTGGACGCGAGCCTCATTTGAAGATGCTTGATAAGAGATCTCGAGCATGGATGTAGGATCCCGATACTGTGTAGACGCGAGCCTCATCCCTATGAGTATAAGATCTCGATACTGTGTGGATGCGGAACTTACTCGGAGTGTATGATCTCGATGTTGTATGGACGTAGGCCTTACTCAGAGTGTATGATCCCGATGCTGTGTGGACGCTAGTATCACTCCAGGTTTTTGGTATGACTTTGCATGCTTTGCTTGGTTGATCTGGTGAGATCCCGAGTATGGTTGGGCCTTGTAGGCCGTGTATGATGTTTTTCTATGATGAGAGCATGTGTTTAGGCAACTAGTTGTAGCGCCACATGTTTATTTATCTCTCCTTATTACTCGTACTAGCTTGCATGCTTATGTTTATGATTAGCATAAAGTATGGTACAGTAAATGTGTACCACTGAGCTATGTAAGCTCAGCACTCGAAATCGTTGTTTCCGTGTGTAGGTTGATCATCAGATCGTGGGATTGAAGAGCACTATCAGTTCAGGATTCTAGCATATAGTGGTTTTTAGAGTACGATACTTGGGTTTAGTGGGATATGTATTCATAGGACCTTACGTGGTTGAGTCTGTATTTCTTATTTTTGAAAAATTGTATAAATCAAATTGAATGCTTAAATGTTTTAATTAAAGTGGAGTTAATTTGTAATGATTTTAATTGTTTATCTATGTTTTCAACTATTGGATCTAAATGTTTTTGAAAATAACTTGTTTGGGCTAAACCCAATTGAGAAATTTTATGATTTTTGGTTTGGGCTTGTGGCCCAAATTGTGACATTCGAGTCGGATGTGTTACAAAACCACAAACTCCAAAATTGATCAATCGAACAGAAAAGCCTGCGATAGGGGCTCGGAAGGGAAACCCATAACCTGAGCCATCAAATCAAGCAAACCTTACTGGGATCAAAATAAAAAATTGAAGGGGATATTGGATCGCGAAAATCTAGAGTTTTTTGGTCTCTCATCTCCTATTGTTAAATCCGATAGGACTTTAATAGTATAGATAATTAGGGGAGAACAAAAGTTGAATTAAACTGGTGTAAGCACTACTTTTTGTTAGGATCTTATTATTATTATTATTATTATTATTATTACAAAATAAATACAAAAAAATCAATACATTGAATTGGTATGGATCTTCACGGCACACCCATGTCCTTGCAGCTACCACCATGCCCATATGATTTGCCTTACCTCCCTAGCTCAACAATCCACTCCTCACCCGTCACTCACCATAGAAAACTACAACCACCCATCACCTTGGCCACAAATTCCATTTTACACCACTCTCCATCGTTCCAAAAACAAAAACCCTCACCCTTTGATTGAAACAAAGCCACTTGAAATTTGAGGGGATCGTTCTTAAACCATCCATCCATTTCCGAAAGGTAGATTCGAAAACCTTGTTTAGTTTAGGATTTCATCTTAGGAGAATAGGATTTATGGGCCTTGTTTTTATGGTTTTGAGCTTTGGCTTGGTCGGTCAAAGGTGACAGTCGTCGTGAATAACAAGGTTAAGGTTGCCGCCTATGAAAGGTGAAAAGAGGGGATCGGTTCTAGGATTTTCTGAGAAAAAAACTATTGTTTTCTCCTTGGTTTTGTATTTATTCTTTTCAAGATAAATGAGAAATGAAATTTCAAACTTTCACCCTTGTTTGGTTACACTACTTTTTACGAAAATGGCTTGGCTTTTCATTGTTTAGGGTTTCTTTTTGTTTCAATTTCATCTTTTTTTATGCATTCAGTTAACTGTTCTTTAAAATCTGTTTTTTTTTTTCATGTCTGATGCTATGCATTTACTTGTTTCGTATGTCATATTTGTATAGCATGTGGATCGGATCTTGTTTTTAATTCATGTACGTTTTGTCCTTAGCTTGTGTTGTACGTATGTATATGGAATGGTGTGCTTACAGTATGTTTTTATATGATGAAAAACATGTTTTCCAATGTTTTTTTTTGTGTTTTTTTCTAGCTTTGTATTGCCATGCATGTCACATGTGTATATATGCTCTCTTTCTTAGCATGTGTTATGTATTTGTTTTCTTGTTATAGTTTAACTTTGTGATTTAGTGTTCGTCGTTTGATTGTGTGTAATGTTTATGTTTATTGTTTTTTTTTTGTTTGATGCCACGGTGTACGTAACACCCTGAAATTGGGCCGAGTCGGAATTTAATTCTGGCAACCGAAAATTTTGCACCGAAAAGTTAAATTATAGAGTTGACCTTTGACCAAGTGGTCAATTATTAGATTAGTGAACCCCAATTAAGTATTGATATTGATCAAGGATTTCATTGTAAACTTGAAAAGTGTTTTAGTGACCAAATTGAGAAAATTGAAAGTTTGGAGGCAAAAGTATAAAGAATGAAGAGTTGAGGGACTAACCTTGTGATTTGCACCTCCTTAATATTAGTCATCATCTACGTGGGATTTTGGAGTGGAGTTACTTCATCCTAAGGAAATCTTAAACTATTAGGATAATAAAGAAAAAGAAAGAAAGAACCTTACCCGGTTGATTTTCAAGCAAGCACCACACCAATCATCATCTTCATCTCCTTCCCCTAAGCAAGCACCTCCATTGGAGAGTAATTGAAGCTTTGATTTTTTTTAAGTTTCTTAATCCTAGATTGTAGCTATCGATCAGGTAAGCAATTTTCCTTAATCAATTTATCGATTCCATGGCTAAACCATGTTTAAATCCAAGCTTAAGAATCAAGGAACCCTAGAAAACTCTCTAGGGATATCATAGCTTATTCATTATTGTTTTTCATAGCTAATAAGTGCTATGGATCTATAATCGATATTGAAATTCTTGTAAATTTCTATTTCTTTGTAGCTCAAGAAAATCAAGGTGAAGAATCACCAAATCCTTCATATTCTACCAAGCTCAAGAATAAATGAGTTGTCATCCGGGAGCCTTGAAAGCCTCGAAAGTATTGATGAGTGTAGTCGGAGTCTCGAGATTGGCTAGGTGCCTATCTCGATTTTATTATATTGGTTTATTGCATTCCATCATTGGAAACAAGGTATGAGAATATAATTGCCATGTTAAAGGAATCATTGGTAAGCTTTGGTAAGCTTATTTCATTGTCAAGTTAATCATTGAATCATTGCATTGCCATTGATATTATTGAAACATTGATAAAGGCCTCATTGATCATGGTATATTGTTAAGTTTACATTGACATTGTCATGGATACCGTTATTGTTATTGCTATTGTTATTGATATTATCATTATTATTGCTATTGGCCTAAGTATTGAATCCTTGGATAGAATGGACATGGGATACAATTGGCATGCCATAGAATTCATGAGCTCATTGGTACGGAGTGGACTACGATCATTGAGCTAAGGCTCTATTTGGCGATGTTGGCGGGATGTGATGATATTGGTCTTATTGGCGATGTTGGAGGATATTGACCATTTATTGTTGGCTGGGAATTCGCGTATCCACATTACATGTCGATCCAAGGAAAATATACAAGTATTGTTAAAACATGATTTGAGATGCACTTATATTGTTATACATGTTCATGATATTATTGGAATACATGTTGTTATTGTTGACTACCTCACTAGGCTAAGTAAGCCTAATGCATCTCATTTCCATGTATTTTCAGGTTAAAAGTTAATCAAATCAAGGATCGGAGCAAGGACGTTTTGAAGCAAGTCTCCAAGTTGCATGTAATGTAAAATTTGTCCTTAAACTCCTAGAAAGGTGGCATAGGGTCTAGACAAGTTAGTTTAACCCCATTTTGTATGTACATAAGGTCCGCTATGTTAAATGAGTCAAGACTTGATATATGGTATGCTAATGTTTTGATAAATAGGGAATAATGACCTAAAATGCACCAATAAGGGAAAACATGGTAAATGGATTCTTATTGACATGAAATTTGACATACATATATATATAGTGTTTATAAGCTTGTTGGCAAAATTTGGTAAATTTTGGACATGATTAAAGCCCTTAATTTGAATAAAAACTAGGAAAAATACGAGTGGTGTCGTACCGGTACTAATAGACCTTTTTGGGCAATGTTCATCTGTGAGTACCGGTATGGGTGATGTCATACCAGTACAGGCATATAAAATTATCATAAGACATTGAGGCGTACCAATAAGGCTATAGGGGTATCGATACGCCAAATCAACATTAGAATTTTACTGTAGCACGGGTACCGGTATGGGTGGTGGCATGCCGATACCCATTAAGCGATTCAATTTGGGGAATAGGGATTGCGTACCATTACGGTTATGGACCCGTACCGATACGGAGACACTGAATCCTTGTACTGGTATTGTATGATGAGTAATGATACGGGATTTAGGTTTGAAAGAAAATATTCTTATGGACGTACCGATACAGCCTTTTGAGTACCGGCACCGATACATGTAACTTAGTTAACTGGTTTTGGGAACTTTACAAAATGGTCACTGATTCAAGTACGGGATAATTGAATATGTAAATGGTCTCAAAAGACTTTGAAATTTTATATACAAGATAATCAAGTATAGAATTCCACACTAGTAAGCCTAATTTTTGATAAGTCCTTAAAATTTGTAAGGTTTACAATTTAGTCCTCAAACTTGTACAAGTTATTAATTGGTCCCTGATCATAATTTGAATGAGTTGCATCGACCACAGTCAAGCATTGCATCGAATCAATGTTGTTAATTATGTTTATAATCCAAGTCATCGATTTTAGTAAATCGATCACTGGTAACGATTTCTGACCCGGACTCCTACCAGACCGAGAAAGGGGTGTTACGGTGTATGTTCGCTTGTATATGTGTTTTTTCTTGACTTATTCTTGTTTGAATTTAATTTTCATGCTTTATTCATATTTTATTTTGCCATGTTCATTCATGTATCATGTCTTATTTTGTTGCATCCAGGATATAAACTGTTAATGTGGTGCCCTTTTATTTGAGAGTAAACGTAGCTAGTACCAGTCGTAGTGGTTGTCGTTTTTTGTTTATTCTCGAATAACGAGCCCTTAAAATTTACTCACATGTATAACTAAATTTTAATTTAATCGTTACTTTAACTCACAAAATCCGATATTAATAAAATGATAATAGATTTGGTACCAAGTTTGGGCGTGGTGGGGGTGCACACCCTTCCTCACATGTAACCGACTCCCGAACCCAAAAAGTAAAAAATCTCATGTTGTTTTTTTGTCGGGTCTACCTAACCCAAGTGACCGGTGGCGACTCCAGCTTTATTTCAAAAATACGATTTTAAAAGAAATCCCCTTTAAATAAATTTTTTTTCTAAAGAGTGGGATCACATCGAATTTTTTTAGTCGCTACAACATGGAAATTCCACTGGGGACAACTTTTTGTTTTTACAAAAAAGAGAGTTAGGCCTAAAACTCGATTACCATTCTTATTAATATCGGAGGCTAAGAGTTTAAAGTGACAATTAAGTTAATATTTGTTTATAAATGTGAGTTTATTTTAACGCATTTAAAATTTGGCATATAAACCAGTCCGTTTAAGTGGGGGGAAACACTAGTGCTTTCGTGGGAATATTGTTTTCTCGTACGAACATATCGAATGGGTCCCTTGAATTGAAATTGATTAAAGGAATCTATAATGGGTAATGATCGGGGCCTTGCTACCCTTAGTAAGGGACAACGAGGACAATTTAGGTACTCTTTTAGTACCAAAACTACATATAGTGGCCCGTAAGAGCATACCCTTTAGAGCCATGTCAGAACTCTGTCCGTTTAGCGGTAACCCTTTTAGGTCTTGTTTCATATTTATGCCTTTTGTTTGCTATATATGCCATGTATGTGCTTTTAATTATTTTAATTTATTGCCTTCGTTTTATTTTTTTTGATTTATTTTATTTCTTTATTCAATTATTTCACCCGTACTAACTTATTTTTTTGTTTTTTTTCTTCTCTTTTTTCTTTTCCTTTTTGCATTTATTTTTGCATACCATATCATAGGTTGAAAAGCTCATTCTAAAGAAGGCATCCAATATGGGGTGAGATTTTTCTACAATAAAGCATTTCAGATAAGCTTTATATTCAGTACAATAATTTTTCTATCTCAATTTGTTTACTTATTTCGTACTAACTTGTTTGTTTTGATGTTTGATTCTTGCATCACATTAGCATGAAACATTAATTCCATTCATTTGCATCAGAGTTGCATGACATCATCATAGTATATTAACTAGTCATTCACTCGCATTAACATCTTGGCATTTAGACACTAAAATTGCATTTAGAAGCATACATTTTTCATTCATCATTGCATCAATTCAAAATAAAAGATTATTCATATTCAAGAAGGAGGATGCCCTAGTCGGTGAAAACAATGAAAAGCTTGATAATCTACAGCTGCGAGTCAGATTATGTTTGTACTTCCACATTGGGGCACCCGAACACCCTATCGGTAAGTTTATGATCTTAAGCCCGGAGGTGGTGGGAATCTTTTGTAAGGGCAGAAGCCTACTTGTTGTCATTTAAATAAACAAAAATAAAAGATGCATTTTTGTATATATTTTATTTTATTGATATATCTGTCTATTGGGTCCCCGTATACTAATTGCATGAGTGACATTGATTTTGACCCAAAGATTGATTTCGAGTATCCTGTGTCTAGCGAAAATCGAAAGATATGAAGATGATAAATATGTGACTTACATTTCGATTTAATTTGGTCAATTATTAAGGACCACACATAGCGGGTAAATTAATGCATTTGGGAGAGTGACAAAAATCTTCCAAAAAAAAAAGAAAAGAAAAGAAATCTTGGGGGCACTCTGTTGTAGCCTTAAGGTTGAGTATATAATAAGGTATCTAAGCTCCATCTACTTTATATCTTGGCTTCATGAGTGATTTTCAAATCCTGACAAAGTCAAACAATTAATGAGATAAAATCCCAAGATATAACAAAAATGCACTCCAATGTTCGAAGCCTGGTAAAAAGGCATTTTTAGATAAGAGTGTGGAAACTTTGGGGCACTCCGCTGTAGCAAAAGGATAAATAAGGTAGCAATGCACCATTCAATTCGAAAACCTTTGCTTTATGAGTGATGGTAATATTTTCAAATCATGACAATGCTGAGTAGCTCGGGGTTTTGTTGTTTGCTCTATCATTTATCTCGAGCCAAAAGAATGTAATGAGTTGAATCCCCCCCCAAAAGAAATAAGACTAAGAAACAATAATTTAAGATGAAACCTATAAAAAGATAGATTTAAATTGGTTAAAGATCAAAGTAACTCAGAATGTACTTTACATTTTCAGATATCGACTCAGCTTTCGAGGTCTCATAGACCCAGGATATGCTTGAGGCAATCCTCGGTAAGCCATTTTAGTGGCACCCCTGCACTTGATATTGAGGACATCTAATCTAGCTTGATATATTCATGGTCTAAAAAAATCTGTTTTCATGAATAAGCATTTCACATCGAAATGAGAACAAGTAGGCCGGCTTTTTATTGAAACAAAAGATTTCTCTATATTAATTTACAAAAAGGTTCAAAAGTATAGGGACCAAAAATAGACGTGCCCTCTAATCGCACGAGAAAATGAAGTTTTGACTGAAGAAAACCTTCATGAACATACGCATCTTTGCATCATAAAACATTTCATGCATCTTTGCATTTTCATTAATCTTGATAATATAATTCTACATGAACATATACACATTTGCATCATAAAATATGCTCATGCATCATCTTAATCATCTTTATCATAAAACATTTATACAGGAAGTCGAACAAGCAGAATCTGAGATGTAATACCCCAAAATTTACAGTACTGCTTAAGGGTCATTTAGTGCTAGTGACTAAAATGACAAAAATGCAAAAGTTAGGATTTTCTCAATTATGGACTGTAGAAAAGAAAATTATGAGGTTTTAAGGTGTTATGTGATAGAGAGAGTAAAATAGAGTACTCGCAAAATTTGGTAAAAATCCAAGAAAAATTGGAATGGGAATTCAAGGTTAAAGTTTAGTGACCAAAATGATAAGTTTTCAAAACTTGTATAGTACACGTCGAAAAATAAAAAGTTAAAGGACCAAAGTTGTAATTACCTAAAAGTTAGAAGGTTTTATCTCATAAATAGATAGAGAATATAAGGATGTGAATTGAATGTGGAATTATTGGTTCGATCTAATATTTCGATTATTGGGAAAATCGCAGTTAAAGTTTAAGTGAAATTCGGATACCTGGATCGAACTGGAAAATTATGGAATTTTTCCATATGATAGAGAAATGTTATAAAAGTCATTTCCAAGTGTTGAAAATATTTTTAGTTTGATTCAAGATGAATCCTACAGTTTATTTCTGAGTAAAATGATTATTTATCGATATATTGGATCGAATGGAAATTTTGGAGACTGATCCAAAAGACATGGAAAAGTTCATAAAATATTATTTTAAGAATATTTTATTGTATTTGGTTGGATTCCAACTAGATTTAGTTGAATTTTTACAAGAATGGCAAACTAGTAAATAAAAACTAGTTGAAGGGCAAATTGGTCATTCTGCCTCAATGGCAATTTTGAAATATTTAAAAAGTTATAAGGGCAATTTTGGAAAGAGTAAATGAGATATTTAATCTCGGCCCTTGATTGATGATAAGATCAATCTCAACCATTGGATTAAAAGGGCATTTTAATTTTACTATCTAAATGAATTTAAAATTCATTTATACAAGACAAGTGGCCAAATTAGATGAAAAATAAAAGATGAAGACCATTCTTAATCCTAAAATTTCAAAATATAAGGGGGAGAAAAAAGAAAAATGGAGAAAAATTTCCCAAGTTCGATTCAAGCCCCGAAACTCGATTTTCAGGTAATCTCATCAACTACAAAGTTGTTCTACTCTTCAAGCTCTATCTTTTGGTGTAAATAATTCATGGAAAACATGCTTGATTGATGAGAATTTTGCATGAGAATAAATTAGGGTCTATGGAAAAAGTTTGGGGTTTTTGGAATTTTGTGATTCCATGATTGAATTCAAGTTGAAATCAAGCTAGTATGATGTTAAAATCATGATATTGAGTTGGGATTTAAGTTCTACATGTTTTGATTTTTATGAAGATGATTAGGGTTTATGGATTCAAGTTTAATTTAGGGTTTGTGATGTTGAAATAATGATTTAGTAAGCTTGATTTGTTGTTTGGAAGCAAGACCCTAAGTTAATTTGATAGGGACCAATTTGGCAATCTTAAAAGTTAGAGGACCAAATCTGAATTTGTATGGAATTGGTGTGTATTTATGTTATTAAGGATGTTGGAGATGTGAAATTGATGTTAGAATGCTATACCGATGTTAAATTGAATTAGTGACCATTCGACAATTTTGAAGAATTTAGGGGAAATTATTGCAAAAATTATTTTGATGATGGAAATGATGAGAATGATTTTATACAAGGTGACTAAAATGAAAATACCTAATTAAATTGCATTAGGGACCAAAATGTAAACTTTGTAAAGTTTAGGAACTTGATTGTTAAGCTTGTATTTGAGGAATATTATGTTGGAAAAATTAAGTCTAGTGATTTAAATGTTGATTTTGAAGTTTAAATCAACATTTTGGGTTAAATTGGGTATTCGGCTACTTTAGGGACCAAAGTGCAAATTTTTAAAGTTTGGGTCCTAAAGTGTAAAGGATGAGAAATGTAAGGACTAGACTTGAAAATTTTGGTTGGAAGTTTAAAAGAATCCTTAGGGACTAAAATAGATATTTTGGGAAAATTTGGAGATTTAAAGAAAAATATGAGAAGTTGTGATTCGAATATAAAAAGCTTTATCGGATCAATTTTTTATATAATGGATGGTTATTTTATTTACTTTCTATTATTGTATATAGAATGAATATGTACTATATAAACCGGTCTATTTTATTAAAGCGTCTTAATTAGGTAGTAAATATTTTATAAATCTTTTATATACGATAAATATGTTTACAATTTAATTATTATATGACTTGATTTGACATATCATATATGAGGTTAGATCCGAATAATATTAAATATAATCATTTTTAATAAAATGATTTGTCTTAATATGACTGTATTATTTATGTAAAAAGTTTTATTATCGGATCTATAGTTAATATTTTATTTCTGAATTTATTAAAATTAAGTGTGCTTAAGCTAAAAAAATTTCAAGATGGGTGACCACTGGGAAGTTTTCAAAATTTTTTAAAATTACCTCGATTGTTGATAAAAGAATTGTTTTAAAAGGTCGTAACATTTCTGGCTCGTGTCTAGTATACGGTCAAGGGAAGGGGGTGTTACACGAGAAGACAACTTTGACAAAAATTTCTTGATGCCAAAACGATCAGAAATCATGCATCGTCTCAAGGTATTTTGTATTCTCTAAGCAAGATATCACTTCTTAAGTCCTTCGAGCCATCAGTAAGACCTTCGGGCATGATGTTAAGACTTTTTTCCTTGCCATCACGGCAGAAATTTGGGCATCGAAGAATTTGCAGCTTGGAAGAATCCGCTGTGGAAAAGCGAAAAGTTCCAGAAGAACTCGCAATTCCAAGGCTTTAGACAGGGAAGTAGGATAAAAATTAGAGTTTATAATTTTTACTCTATTCTCGTTTCACGAGAATGAACAAAGAGGGGCAACTGTAATTACTACTTTTTGTTCGGATCTTATTATTAGTATAAAATAAATACAAAAAGAATCAATACGTTGAATTGATATGGATCTTCACGACACACCCATGCCCTTGCAGCTACCACCATGCCCCTATGATTTGCCTCACCTCCCAAGTTCAACAACCATCTCTTCACACCACATTCATCCACTCCTCACCCGTCACTCCCCATACAAAACTACAACCACCCATCACCTTGGTCACATATTCCATTTTTTCCACCACTCCCCATCGTTCCAAAAACAAAAAGCCCTCACCCTTTGATTGAAACAAAGCCACTTGAAATTGGGGGGATCATTCTTAAACCATCCATCCATTTTTGAAAGGTAGGTTCGAAAACTCTTGTTTAGTTTAGGATTTCGTCTTGGGAGATTAGGATTTATGGCCCTTGTTTTTATGGTTTCGAGCTTTGGCTTGGTCGGTCAAAGGTGACAGTCGTCGTGAACGACAAGGTTGAGGTCGCCACCTATGAACGGTTAAAAGGGGGTCAGTTCCAGGATTTTTCGAGAAAAAACCAGTATTTTCTCCTTGAGTTTGTATTTGTTCTTTTCAAGATAAATGAGAAATGAAGTTTCAAACTTTCACCCTTGTTTGATTACACTACGTTTTACGAAAATGGCTTGGCTTTCCATTGTTTAGCGTTTGTTTTTATTTTAATTTCATCTTTTTCTTTTTATGCATTCGGTTAACTGTTCTTTAGAATTTGTTTTTTTTTTCATGTCTGATGCCATGTATTTACTTGTTTCGTATGTCATATTTGTATAGCATGTGGATCGAATCTTGTTTTTAATTCATGTACGATTTTTTCCTTAGCTTGTGTTGTACGTATGTATATGGAATGGTGTGCTTACAGTAAGTTTTTATATGATGAAAATCATGTTTTCCAAGTGTTTTTTGTGTGTTTTTTCTAGCTTTGTGTTGCCACGCATGTCACATGTGTATATATGATGCTTTCTTTCTTAGCATGTGTTATGTATTTGTTTTCTTTTATAGTTTAACTTTGTGATTTAGTGTACGTCGTTTGATTGTGTGTACTGTGTATGTTTATTGTTTTTTTTTCGTTCGATGCCACGGTATATGTTCGGTTGCATATGTGTTTTTTCTTGACTTATTCTTGTTTGAATTTAATTTTCATGCTTTATTCATATTTTCTTTTGCCATGTTCATTCATGTATCATGTCTTATTATGTTGCATCCGGGATTTAATTGTTAATGCGGTGCCTTTTTATTCAAGAGTAAACGTATCTAGTATCAGTCGTAGTGGTAGTTTTTTTGTTTATTCTCGAATAGCGGAGCTCTTAAAATCTACTCGCGTGTATAACCGAATTTTAATTTAATCGTCACTTTAACTCGCAAAATCCGATATTAATAAAATGATAATCGATTTGGCACCAAGTTTGGGCGTGGTGGGGGTGCGCACCCTTCCCCACAAGTAACCGACACTCGAACCCAAAAAGTGAAAAATCTCTGGTTGTTTTTTTGGTGT
The DNA here is from genome assembly GCA_019671005.1 of Hibiscus mutabilis. Taxonomy (NCBI): domain Eukaryota; kingdom Viridiplantae; phylum Streptophyta; class Magnoliopsida; order Malvales; family Malvaceae; genus Hibiscus; species Hibiscus mutabilis. The sequence continues at coordinate 15,269,645 of CM033722.1, read as the reverse complement.
TCTATCTACCTAACTCAAGTGACCGGTGGCAACTCCAGTTTTATTTTAAAAATACGATATTAAAAGAAATCCCCTTTGTCATCAATGTTTTTAAAATTTAATATGAAATAATTTTGAAATGTTTGGAAAAAAATGTTGGAAATGGGCTATTTAAAGGAGATGACACCCGGAGACCGAGATAACACTCATAATAGAATATCGGGAAAAAATTTAAAATAAAAAGATGGATGGTTATTTTATGTATATTGTATTGGTTAATTTTTATGTATATTGTATATTATATATATGTATTGGTTATTTTATATATGTATATAAAGTATTATTTATATATGTATTACATATTATACTATATAATGTATTATATTATATATTATGTATCAATATGTATGTATATATACGGTATTTTACTATAATATATAGTTTATATATTTTATTATATGTTTACATATTATGTTATGTAATATATAATATTATGTTATGTATATTATATGATATAATATATGGTTATTATATGTTGTGCATATATATATTGTATACATTTATTTTTATACCGATGCTTATTTATATTTTATTATTTATTCAATCTGGTCTTTTTTCGGATAACTTAATTATCGAATTTACTTTTCTTGCAATGTAATTTACGCAATTTATATTTTTGTGTTTATTTAATTATTCACTTATCATGTTTTGGTCATGCATATTAAAATGCCGTGTTTCATTAATTCCATTAATCTAGTTTAGTACCTGAGGTCCCGATATTCTAGTGGGAGTGCCATCCCGAGTCTTCGGGCATCATCTCTTTTGGTATCGTGGGTTTGCGGGTTAGGGTGTTCAAATCACATGCTCACACATTTATACATTTTTGGGATTAAATTTTAAATTAAAATTAAAATTTTTATTTTCTTACAAATGACAACACAAAATCAACGCGGTACTAATTTTGGGCGCTGTGGGGTGCTAATCCTTCCCCACGCGTAACCGACTCCCGAACCCATATTTTAAAATCTCTGGTTATTTTTTTACGGTGTCCGGCCTACCAAAGTGGCCGGTGGCGACTCCATCCATCTTTTTATTTTAAATTTTCTCGGTATTCTATTAGGAGTGTCATCTCGGTCTCCGGGTGTCATCTCCTTTGAATAGCCCATTTCCAACATTTTCAAAATTATTTCATATTAAATTTTAAAAACCTTGATGACACCCCTTAAATTAATTTTTTTTCTAAAAAGTGGGATCACATCGCATTTTTTAGTTGCTACAACTGGTTATATCAATCGACGTAAATTAATTCAGTGAAATCAGTCTAGTTTAGTTTGTTTTGATTTTTGATCAGTTTGATAAAGTAAGTTTAATGGCTTAAGCCGGTTTAATTTTAGTTTTGAAATCTAAAATCGAATTAATAAGATTTTGAAAATATCAATTAAGTTTAGCTATTTTAAAATATTTAAATCTAAAACCCTACCCAAATATATTACTTAAAACTCAAAACCAAGAACTCAATGAGAGATACCAGTAAAAAAGATGATGATGTTCATCCTAAAAGACTCGAGTTTAAACAACTATGTCTGTAATGTGTGTGTTATCAAATGATTAAGAAAAATATGAACATATACTACTTTGTAATCACCTTAAAACTATTAAAAAATAACTCATTGCAAGCAAATAATTATTCAAACCCAAAATTAATTATACATTTTAAAATTTAAATACAAAATATAATTTAATAAAAATAAAAAATTGAAAGAAAACAAAAAAACTGCAAACCCTAAAAAATAAACATTTTGTATAATAAGTTAATTTGGATTGATTTCAGTAATGATCTCTTAGTAATTATAGCTTGGTTATATTTGTAGTTTTTTTTAAAAAAAGTCTACAAGAAAACTTCATTAAGTCGGGTTTTTTTTCCGACTGAACCAACCAAGAAAAGTAAGTTCAGTGTAGTTGGTTCAGGTTTAGGTTCAGTTTGAGAAAAATATAAATAAGTTAAATAAGTTTTACTGTTTTTTTTTTTTAAACATGGGTGTTTTTTTTTTAATACACATTTTATTTTACGGTCCATGTTTAGGGTCAGACTCTGCCCCTTCCAACAATGTCTTTTCTAAGGCTTGAACCCACGTCATCTTTTTGAGAGTGCAATATGTCTTACCAATGCACCCAACATTTGTTGGTTGAACATAGATTTTTTTTAATTGAAAGGGAGAAGATGTCCAAGATTGATCTCAAATCTCATGTCAATTAGAACTAAAGCGATGTTTTTCCAATACACTATAGACTTGGACTTGGTCAATCATAATCAGGATGAAATCATAATATTTTATAAGGGTTGAAGTTAAATGAAAATATTTTGAGGTCAAAATGTATTTTTATCATCGTATTAATTTAAAATAGGGTAAACTACATTGGTAGTCACTAAATTTTTAGGGCACTTTCAATATGGTTATCAAATTTTTAAAACTTTCATTACAGTCACTCAACTTTTAATTCGCCTTCGTTACGGTCACTACCGTTAACTACCTTTAAAAAAGCTGACATGGCATGTTAAATTTAAGGGTAAACTACACTGGTAGTCACTGGACTTTTAGGGCGCTTTCAACATGACATTGATTACCGCACTTTTAAAACTTTCATTAAAATCACTCAACTTTTAATTTACTTTCATTGCCGTTAAAAAAAAGCTGATGTGGCATGTTAAGTTTAAAGATAAACATTTCTCCACCCTATGTTCTTTCCCTCTCTTATTTTCTTCCATTCTCCTTTCATCCAAACATGTCTATCTTTCTTTCTTTTTCCTCCTCTCCATCCTTCATTTCTCTTATGTAATTTTATAGCCTCTGTGGGGTGAAATTGTCCTACTGTCTGCACCATTAAGAAATCTCTCAAGGCTATAACTATCCTAGAGTTTTGGGGAAAATGATACAAAAATAAAGATTATTTGTTCTACTACTATCCTTGTGGTTAAGGTACTTAAAACTGGGGAATGAAATTAGATATGAGTATATATAATATTGGCATGTCATTTTTTTAATGCATTGGGAGGATCTTAGATGATCATATTTTCATGTCTTATTAGAATATTTCTCGAACAAGTATACTCTAAAAAAATAAAAAAATATAAAAAACTTGGATACTCTAAAGGTGGGATGGAATTTTTTTGGCAACACTAAAACCAGGTTAAGTGTTTGTTACAGACCAAACAAACTCTAGGATAGCTATAGCGTTGAGAGATTTCTTAATGGTGCAGGTAGTAGGACAATTTCAATCCACAGAGGCTGTAAGATTACATAGGAGAAGGAGAGAAGGATGAAAAAGTAAGATAGACATGCTTGGTTGAAAGAAAAATGAAAGAAAATGAGAGGGAGAGAAAATGGGGTGGAAAATGTTTATTTTTAAGCTTAACGTGTCACATCAACTTTTTTAATGGTAATGAAGGCGAATTAAAAGTTGAGTGATTGTAATGAAAGTTTTAAAAGTTTGGTGACCATATTGAAAGAGCCCTAAAAGTTCAGTGACTACCAGTGTAGTTTACCCTTTAAAATATTATAAATGTTAAAGAGATTAAGGCTTAGTTTGGAATTGCTATCGGAAAAGTGATTCTAAAAAGTGTGGTGAAAAATTGATTTTGAAAAGTATTTTTGAAAAGTGAGTTTAAGATTTTAGTGTTTGACATTGCTGTCAAAAAGCGATTTTGAGAAGATAAAATGTCTATTTTAGACATTACATTATAAAATTTAAACTATATTGATTTAAATCATATTTAATTTCATTAATCATTATTAATAATTTTTTAAATTAAATATCTTTGTGAAATAAATTAAATATTACAAAAAATAAATTTTAAGTGCATTATAAAGAATTAATATAATTTACTTATAAGTTTAATTTAAATATATAAAATATAGGTTAAAATCTAAATTATATGCAACTATAATTAATATAAAATTAAATATATTATCCTATATATAAAACAAATTTAAAGAATTTATTTTCCTAAACCCCATATGAATTCATAAAGAATAAAGATTGGGGTCAATTTTGTATTTTCCTATCCAACCTGACTTCTCAACCTCAAAAGTTCAAAACTCCAACTTATGCTTTTGGCACTGTGCAGTGCTGTCTAAAAGCATTTTCACTTCTATTTTATACCCGTTTGGCATTGATTTCACTTAAAAATGATTTTGGGTTGCTAGAAGCAACCAAAAATAGGGCGTAACTCATACACTTACCATTTGAATAGTCCAAGTACTATTTAAAGGGTCGATACAAGGTAAGGTAATATAAGTATCCTTAGCCTTAGTGTTAATTAGTGGATCTCATAATATTATCGTTATATTAAATTAAACGATTTTAAATTTTAATTTAGAGGACCAAGGCCATACTTGATTGCTCCCTTGGTGCCATCTCCACTCCTTGATAGATTTATATTCAAGATCTTCATTTTGTTTCTTTAATTATATCGAAATATTATATTTAAAATCATTGTCGACAATTTTTCTATTTTAATTCCATTTTTCTCTCGTGGTGATATAACTTATTGATGTCTCTTTTAGAGTTTTATGATTAGTTATGTCTTCTTTTTTTTGAAAGGGTAGATATTGTATGCTTTTATTTTTGAAAATCATACAATATAATGCATAAACGTGAGCCTCTTAAAAAGCCTCTATAAATATAAATGGAGAAAAAAGAGTGTAACACGCCCATGCCAAGACCAAATACAAGCGGATAGGCCAAACTATTCACGGCTAACACTAGACTATCAAAAACATGCACCACAAACGAGCCACAGTAATGAAGGATAGAAAAGAATCAAACCCCAAGCCAGAGCATGAGCACCAACCGCGGCCCTGCAAGGTGCTTGTTCAACCACTTCCCTCTTCCCCAAACAAAAGGCACCAACTTCCAATTTTCCAATAGTATAAGCAACGCCCCAAGCAGCCCCAACCGAGGCACATACTCAAACCAGAGCCACAGAGGCTTTAAAAGACTAGTTAAATATCAGACCCAGGGATAAGATAGCAGCTATACCTCTACGTCTTTACCCTTCCTTGTTTGCTCCGAACCCCTACAAAGATAAACCTGTCTATTAATCCCATTCTTCACGAGTCTGTCAACCAAAATGTTTTGATCTCTATCGGTTAAGATGATTTTCCAGTTCAGATTTTTGTCTGTTTCAATGCAGGACATCACAAGATCTCTAAACACGATTGGAGAGGCATTGGGATTTTGGATCCAAGCAACTGCTTCACTGAAGTCGGATTCAATCACTAGGCTAGCCATCTTAGACCATTTGGATGTGTTGAACACAAGCAAGGCTTCTTTGATTGCGATTAACTCAACTGAATCCAGATCAACCACAACAATTGGTTTCCAAAACTAGATGAGAATTTCACTCCTAAAGTTCTTGAGTACACCTCCTATCCCTGTTGCACCATGACTTCCCAACATCGCCCCATCCGTGTTGAATTTGACCGTGTCCCGAAAAGGGTCTACTTCCCGAAAAGGGTCTACTTCTGCATTCAAACTACCCACAAGTGGCAAAGACCAAGATTATGGCCTTACCATAAATTCATTTACCGATATTGTCGCTTCCAACCATTTAGCACCGGACCACCAACCAATTCTAAGGAGAATGTGTTAGAAATAGGTGGAAGAGAAATTTTAATACTTTGCTAGAGAGGAAGCGAAATATAATCTATTACAATACTACTAAATTGAATAATTTGTTCCATCACTAACAATCTTTTATATAGGGTTGTAAGTATTCTTCGAAAGATTACAACTCTACATTTACATCCATTCATCATGTAAAGTTACATCTATTCACGATGAATGGTTATATCCATTCATTAATATAGGTTCATGAAGAGTTACACCTATTCATAAAAAGGTTAAATTATAATATTCAACACTCCTCCTTAGTTTTAACTTTTTTAGATCATGCCAAGATTTTCACGTATTCTTCGAAAATCTTCAAACTTGAGAGGTTTTGTAAAAATATTTGTAGCTTGATCTTGAGTTTTTACAAACTTGAGCTCCACTTCCTTCTTGGCAATATTCTCTCTAATAAAATGATATCTGGTGTCAATATGTTAGCTTCGATCATGAAACACTGGATTCTTTGCAAGTTCTTGTGCAAACTTGTTATCAATGAAAATTTAGTAGGTCCTTCTTGTGGCAAGTGAAGTTCTTTCACTAATCTTTTAAGCCAAATGGCATGACAAGTACAAGAAGTTGCTGCCACATACTCTGCCTCACATGTGGAAAGAGTCACAATGGGTTGATTTTTTGAACTCCAAGAGATGCAACAATCTCCCAAGAAAAACACAAGTCCATATGTGTTTTTTTCTATCATCAATATCTCCAGCAAAATCACTATCACAAAATCCCATGAGTTGAAAGTCATGAGAAGATGAGTAGAATATCCCAAAGTCAATAGTACCTTTTAGGTAGCAAAGAATTATTTTAGCCATATGAGTTGACGTAGGAGCTTCCATGTAGCGACTCACTACACTAACTGCAAATAGGATATCAGGTCTTGTACAATTCAAGTATCTCAAGCTTCCCACAAGACTTTTGAAAATAGTTGAATCTCCCTTTATTCCATCATTGAACTTTGACAACTTTACTCGCATTCCATTGGAGTATCAATAGGATTGCAATCGAGCATTTTGAATTTCTTCAACACTTCTTTTGCATAGCCCTTTTGTGAGATGAATATTTCATCCTCAGATTGTTCGATTTCTAGGCCCAAATAATAACACATTAGACCCACATCAGTTATCTCAAAGAAAAGTGACATATCCTTCTTGAATTCTTCAATTAAATTGGTATTATTACTTGTAAAAATCAAATCATCCACATACAGACAAACTATCAAGATATCTCCACCATCTTTTATTTTAATATAGAGTGCATGTTAATGTAGGCAACGATCAAAATCATTATCTTGAAAATACTTGTCGATGCAACTGTACAGTAACGCCCCAATTTTGGGTTTGGTTGTTTTGGGGTTCGTTTTGAGGGTTCGGTGGACCGATATTAGAGATTCAAGTTGGTTTCGAGATTAAATATTTTTGAAAGTGATAAAAATATAGAAAATGTTCTAAAATCATTATTTAATATATTAATGATTATGGTGAAATCAATTTTGTAAAATGAGTTTTGGAAATTGGACATTTTGGACTAGTGACCAAAATGTAAACTTTGAAAACTGTTCTAGTGACTGTTTTGTAAAAAAGGTCAAAACTTTGAATCTTTAAGGAGCTATTTGCCCAAATTCTAATCTCAGACTTTATCCCTTAATTGGCTATTTTCAAAGTGTTTTGGAAAATATAAATAGGTTGGGGAGAATTAATTTGATAATTAATTCTTTAAACAAAAGTTACGTAACCAACTTTCTCTCAAAATCTTTTATCTCAAAATGTCTATAGGCAAACACCATTCTTTTCTTCTAAATCTTTAGGTAAATCTTTCTTTTCTCAAATCTTTTGATTTCAAATGGATTCTCAATAGTTACCAAACAAACCTTATTGTTTTAACTTTGTTTTCTCATGTAAAATCATCCAATTAAGGGAGAAAGCATCCATTAGAGGTAATGTTCGTTCTTCTCCTCTAATGAAAGGTTCTTTACTGAAATTCTCAAGTTATTGATCCTTTACAATTGTTTTCTAATGTGTTTTGATAGTTTGATTATAGAAAATTGATTTAATTGTGATTTAATGGTGAAATTGATAGATTTTCGAATTGGATTTGTTTTGCTGAGTTCTTGATCAGATTAGATCATGATTTTGATATTTAATAACGTTAAATGGAAGCGTTTTAACATTGTAATCCCGAAACTAGTTGAATTTCTAATGTTTAAGGTTGTTAGTTAAGGGGTTTTGTGGTGTTAATGGAGTTTAATCATTGTGGAAGTTAAAGGATGATGTTAAAGTGTTTCTAGATGTTGATTGATGAGGTTTGATGTATCAAATAGTTATAATGTAGCTGGGTTAAGATTGGAAGGTGTTTGAGATTGATTTCGATAAGCTTCATATGGTTTTTGAGTGGGCAACTTGTGAGTTGCGGGTAATTGCTTGTAGGCAATGGTTTGGATGCATAATGATGCATTTTCCCTCTGGTTTTATGTGGTTAAAACTGTGACACCCTTAATGTATACTCGTAGGCCGAATATACATTAATGATGACACAAAATTGTACTTCAGAAATCTGTACTTAATTTTTTTTAAAACATAAATCATTTCATAAAACTATTTCGATAATTAATCCTTTTTCGGTTTTCAATTAAAACTAGGTCATCTAGTCGTAGCTAGTTTTGACCCTAATTTTGTTTGTAAAACTTAAAAGTCAATTATTAAAAACGAAAATATGATTCAGGGTACAAACTAGATGCACCGCCTAGACTCTTTCTTCATTTCAAAATTGTTATGCTATATACATTAATTTCTATTTAAAAGTCATTTAAAATACTTTAATGATATTATTAATCCTTGTTTTCATAATATATATATATATATATCTTCATACGAATATACATCTAAGTTAAACTTAGACGATATCAAATAGTCCACCTTTTAAAATATTTACATGCCCTCTAGTTGTCAACTACATTAGAGATGTACATGCTGAAACTTACTAATGATAACTTGATTCTTCAAAACACGGCTCCTCCTTGCTAGTCTAGTTTGGAAACCTACGTGTGACATAAAACACATGCTAAGTAACAACTTAGTAAGGCAATTAGTAAACTATTTAGTTAAATCATGTAATCATACATTACATTATATCATATGACAATGCAATACAATTCCATGCAAAATGACAAGCGATCCCAGTACAGTTTATATCATAACATAAAACAAATATAAATATCATGCTGTCAGTATTCATAAATCATCAGGTAGTCATTTATAGTATAACATTCTTTAAAGATTGCCCAAAGTATGAAATATGAGATCAAGATACTCGAGTCACATGAATAAGACACCAGAGTGTCTAACATGAACTTGTAAATGAGTACGTACTCGAGGACGCTCTTTGCTCCTCATAAAAGTAGCTCGTTAGTGCCATTAGCACTATGGGCGTGGATCCCCAGGGTAGGCACCAAGGGCTTGGGTCCCCAAGGTGTATGTGACACCATTGTAGTCACAAAAACATGTAATCATATCATAACTTGAGTGATGCAACTGCTAAGGACTCTATGACATGCCAGCTATACTATGGATTCTCATAAATAAATACTTGGGCATTTCATTTCATTATCAATTAATCATCATCATTCATATAAACGGGCAATTCACATCCCATATTTCATCATAATTATTCATATGTACTTACCATTACTGTATTATGCATCACATCGATTCTTCCAGTATATCATAATCAAAATCTGTAACATGACTAAAATAGTTATCATAGAGGTGACCATGTACTTTACATGACACATGGTCTATCATGTTCAGAATAACATACCAACATACTTATCAGGTAATTTTTATCATAATGTGTTAATAATTTTATTATGTCCATTATATTGCCACTTGCAGACATAAATTATAATTTCTGATCAGTTTATAACTTTTAAAAAATGAATTTTCATATTCAGATCAGGGTTGACTTATCGCAAGTCATCCCTTTTATAATTAACATACATATAAATGTTGCACTCATCTCGACACTTTTGTCTTACTTAGCGGAACTGCTTGGGTTTCTAGACTTCTTTTCCGGTGGAGCAGACCATCCACATCCCGGTGGGTAATCCCGGACAGCTGTAACCTTTCGTCTCTTAAACTCAAAAAAGGACGCGTTATCATCTGAATAGCATTGAGGGCTTTCATATTGGTTTGTGTAAGAGTACTTGCTTCCTCTTTACTGTCATTATCTATCTCGGGATTATCGGATGAATCATCCCGAGAAGATAATTGACTTGACTCTTGAAACTCAATTACTTGTTCCATACTGGCTTTCAAACTTTATTTTCAATCCATATAGCAAATACTATATAAAATTCACATCAGAAATTCATTCAACCTTTATTTTCATAAATACAAATAATGTACCTATTTGTATCTTTCTTGAACAATTAAACTTCCACTTGAAAAATTCAAGTAACATATATTCAAATATAAAATGTCCAAATATTTTCCTCTATTCCTTATATTGTCCAAAACTTATTATGATCCCTAGTGACCAACTTAAACTTCAAGCAACTCCTTTGAGTTTATCAAACCAATATTTAGAAACAAACTGTATCAAATTCTATTCCTAGCAACTTGTGTACCTTCAGGAAAAGCATGTTTACATAGCAGAATATACACTGGATTTCGACTTTCTTTACGCCGTTAAAAACTAGATTCGATAACGAATCCAATGGTATAAGCCACATAAATTAATAAAATCTAGAAAAATTATGAAAAATCTTGACATCCACGTCACAGACTAGCCCAGGCAGAAAACTGCTTTATAATTTTTCTGACCTTCTTTCGAATAAAATTCATATCTTTTTACACAAAGCTCGGAATCAGTTCTCGTTTGTTGGAAACGAAACTAGACAACCATATATTTACACCGGTATAAGATTCGTGATCTAGTCATTTTTATAGAATTTATGGCAATTTAATAAACTTACTTCCATAATTCAAATCCAACACAACTTCCATAATTAACTTATATTTTACTCTAACTTCCCTTTATTACTTTTCTCCCATGTATTTACCGAATGTTCATTATGGCCTTTAGTGACCATTTTGAACCTTAAACAATTTATTCATGTTTAAATTGATAATTCCAACTTCATATTCATCAATAACATACTAAAATAATAATTCAAAACAATCCCCTTCATTTCTCCTTCAAACCGAAGTGATCCCCTTCTTGCCAAATATTTTCATTTTGATCATAAATTACCAAATCAGGCTAATTTAATCATAATCTCATCAATTCTAATGCTAGAATAAATTTCACAATAATTCCCCTTATTTCTTTACTCTAGCCGAATTGGTCACTTGACATAACAAAGAGAATTTAATCACCCTAACATCAAAACAAGGCTTCTAGTTTCATAATTTATTCATTTTCATCCTTGATTCAATTCCCTAACCAAATTTCCAAAACTTAAGGTTAGGGTTTATGTTCTTAAACATAGAATTAATTCCAAATCAAGCTTGTTTTCATGTCTAAAACATCAAATCTATTCAAATCAAACTTCAAACTCAACAAGTGTTCTTAATCTCATAATCTTCTTCTTCCAAAAACATAACCTATACTTCACTTTGCTATGTACAACTACTACCAAAAAGGAAGAGAATTAAGCATAGGTTATTTTTTTCCAAAAGCATCATACCTTAATTTTAATTTGAAACCTTCCAAATCAAGCTTGAAATTGATGTATATCTTCCCCCTTCTTCTTCCCTAGCTCACGAACTGGTGGAGAAAGATGAACAAAATTTTGTTCATTTTTATCATATTTATCCACATGTATAATCAAATGAATTTTAAATTCATTTAAATAGTAAAAGTACCAACTTAGCCTTTAAATCCAATGGCTAATTTAATCTCATCTAAAATCAAGGGACAAGATTAAATCCATGTATATTTCTTCTTCCAAAAACGTCCCCAACATTTCAAAAATATTTTAAAATTGCCATCCTTGCCAAATGACCAATTTGCCCTCCAACTAGTCTTTATTTACGAGTTTGTTTCAAAATTGTCATTCCATTACAATCTAACTAAATTAGTTCCTTCCCAACCGGCCACTATTCCATAAATATCATTTTATGATTTTCCATGGTTTATGAAACAGCCTCTGAAATTTCATTTCGATCTAATTTCCTGATATTTATTAAATATTTCTACTGCGATTTTACCTTTACCGAGCTATCAGATTTATTCTGAAAATTATATATTTCCATATTCAAAAAAATAATACTATTATCTTATAAAAACTTCCTTTCTTAAGGACTTAAACTGAATTTTCTTAACTCAGTCTATTATTCCTATAATTATCGAAAATCCTCATAGAGTAAAATTTCACTTAGAAATCACTTATCGGAAATCCATACGAATATTCTCTACTCTTACTAATTCCAAAATATTGATCAGAAACACTTTTATGGGACCTTCCCGAAGGTCACTCATCCTAGTGGTTCCCTGTCCTGAGCACTCTTAACAATTTTATTCAATCCAAATTTGATACCTTCTATTGCATCTTAATTCTCAAAACTGATAAAAAAATTCTTATTTTGATCAGATTTATCCTTATAATGAATAAAATCACTTTCTGGATATTTTACACTTTAGTCCCCAAACTTTTACTAAAGTGTCATTTTGGTCACTCGGCTTTACCATTTTCACATGACACTTTCGAATCATAGAAATTACTTTTAAAATCCTCTAATTAAGAGATCTTAACTTTTGAATTTTTTCATTTTAGTCACTAAGTTAGCCTTATGCTATAATCTTAGTACTAAATAACCTTGTCTAACTTGGCAAATTTTTGGGGTATTACAAAAACAGGGGATAATCAAGGCAAAGTAGCTTGAAGTGGATTGTTGCTTGCCGAGAGCTCATTTTGTGTTGGCGAGCAAGGCGATGTGCATCGATGAGTGAAAACGTGGCTTAAAGCGTTTTGAGGATTTGAAATGATGTTTTGGGAGTTTAGGTAGAGCTTGAAATGCTTACCTAAGCTCGGAAGTAAGTATGGATTGTTTTCTCTCTCGATTTCGATTGGCAAACGATTTATGAAATACACTTGTTTAATGATTGGTTACTGCCTATTGTATGCATAAAATGAGCATGGTTTAATGCTAAAAATTGATATGAAATGATGTTAGATGCATTTAGAAAGTAATGCATGGTTTTAAAGAATGTTTATGAACATGGCTTATGCATGGTTTAATCCATGATGAAATGATTTGAATGATGCATATGAAAATAATGAGGCATGTTTATAAAAGTGGATTATATTGGCAAGTGATGGATTGAAAATGATATGGAAAAGTTATCGAATATAATTGGCCGGCTATAGGATTTAAAGTGCACTATAATAAGTCGCCCGTGGTTGTAGAGGTAGTACGAGAGGTACTTACTCCAATCATGTGAACCTCAATGTTGTTGAGGTAACACTTAGATGGCTTTTACTCCAGCCATGGGCTGTAGAGGTTGATGCATCGAGTGTGTGTACTCTAAATTGGAGGATTAGCCTTTGTAGTGTAGAGGTGGTGCATGTGTTGCACAACTCCATGCCGTTGAGATGTAAGAGATTGGGAAATCTCTTGGGAAATTCGTGTATCCGATGTTAAAGTTGATTTTTTGGAAATGAAGTATATGGTAATGGATCACTTGAAAGCCAATATAATGTTTTAAATGTATCATGTTGCTGGATTGGTTTGTATAATGTGATTTATACATGTTTTACTCCTTAAGCTTTGCATGTGGGATGTTATGCATGGGAAGGCTTAAGTAGAGGGAATTGCATATGGGATTATGCTTTGGAATCCATGATACATGTTGTATATGGTTTAATATGCTAATTTGGAAAGATTAAGTGCATGTTCCGAATTTGGAACAAAGACAATGCTTTGGTAACAAGCATATGATTTATACTTGATGTTGTATAAGGATTGTTAAGCATGTTTCGGATTGGAAAAAATGAGTATGCTTTGGTCGGAAAGTATGTTCTGAAAACAAGTGGTTTTGGTTTTCAAATGGTTTTAAATGCATCATTGTTTTTATGAGCATCCTCACTAAGCATGTGTGCTTACGCTCTCTTTTTCCTAATGATGCAGAGCATTGAAGCTTGGGGCAGCAAAGGCAAGGTTTTAAAGGGATCCAAGAACATAAACTACTTTTGATTATGAACTCGGTTTAGGTTTCAGGTTAATAAGGCAATGTGTTCGCCAAGTTTTGGGGAATTTGTAATTCTATTTTTCCCTAGTTTTGAGCATGATTAGTGCTGTGTTTTGAAGTTGGATTGATGTTAATAAGCATGTTGTTGATCCTTGCTTATGGTTGATTCTAGGTGGTTGCTTAGGTATACATCTAGTTAGTCTTGGTTGATTTCCATGTTTTGATGATTTTAGCATGTTGATTTTGATGCTATAGATATGTGAGTAAGTTGCATATGCTGGAAAATGTCCAAATGAGAGTTTTGGTACTTTTGGTAATGTGGTTTTAGGAAGCATGCCTATAGTTTACCTTTAAAGCATGTTTGTCATGAGTTGATGATGGTTCTATGATGTTATGACTAGGATTGATCCTTGGTAATGTTGTATGAATGTTAGAAACATGTTTAAGTGTTTTGGAATCCACAAATGTATGTTAAACCAACAAATTTGAACATTACAAGCCAAGGCGTATTGATATGCGTAAGACCGTATCAATACGGGTCAGTGTTTTTAGGCATAGTGTATTGATACGCGTAAGATTGTATCGATACGGTTCAATATTTTTAGGCATAGCGTATCGATACGCGTGAGACCGTATCGATACGGGTTTGAACTACTAGAATCTAAAATTTTGAAAATGTACAGGTGTACCGATACACTTGTCCGTGTATCGATACGGGTAGCTATTAATTCAGTTAAAGTGTGATTTTAAGGTTCTTTTTTCTTACGTTTTAGTCCCTAAATGTTGTACATGCAATTAAATGGGTTTGAATGGTCGGTTTGAGCTGAGAGTTGACATGCAAGCATGTAATCTGACTAATTGAGGATTGGTAACCCTAATTTCATTAATGGTCCCTTAATTTACCAGTTTTACATTTTGGTCCCTAAAATGTATTGTATGCAATTGGTTGCCTTTTCGAGGTCCGTTTCCTTTGTAACTTCACCCGCTATAAGCATGACCACTTAGGATTAATAATATGCATTTAGACAAGATAAAAGGAAAAAATGGACCAATTTTCATAATCTTTCTCTAGTTTGCTTCGAAAAACCTAATATAGCTTGCTCGGTTCGGTCGGGTGTCTAGGCCAGGTCGAGGGGGTTACATTTGGTGGTATCAAAGCCAGGTTACAAAGGTTAGGTTGTTGTTTTTTGATTAATTGGTGTTGTTTGATATGCACGGTGATTGTGTATATGTACGGTGATTGTTTTATATCATGTCGGGGTATGAATTGGGAATACATTGCCTATTTCTGAGGTTTCAAAATGTTTTATAAGGTTGTCTTGGATCCTTTGCCGAATGCTAGCCTGACTTTAATGTGTTTCGATGCTTTTGTTAGCATGGCTCGATGTGAGACTCGTTCGACGGCTGATAATGCCAGGTCTGGGTAGAATAATGATGATGTAGAGAATCCTCACAATACCTTACCTCTTCCTCCTCCGTTAGTTCCTCATGTTGATTTTGGGGTCGGTGGTGTACCTCAGGCTCTGTAAAGGTTAGTTTTTTTGTGATTTGACTCTGTTAATCCAAGCGATGATGGGAGCTTTTCAGGTAGCGATGGTTGGAGTGCAAGTGCAAGCACAGGCACCTGCCGTAGTGGTTAATCAAAGTTTACCCTTGGAACGTCTTTATAGGTTGGGAGGTATAGAGTTCAAGGGTCTGAGCCCTGAAGTAGCCGAGGAATGGCTGGAAAAGACAATTTGTTTTCTGAATCAGATGACTGTAATGAGGTGCGAAAGGTTTCGCTATAGTCTTGTCAAGGAGATTAAGACGTACTTGTTAGCCACGGACTATGGTGTTATCACTTGGGTTGAGCGGTCGGTTCCCTTTGTTGATGTTAATCATGTGGTCGACATGGTATGTATTTTTATGGCGATCAGTTATTATGAGAGATTGCGTGATAAGCGATACAAGCCGGATCACAAACATGGTGGTGGTCTGTTTGTGGTTATGTTCGCCTGAGAGTCTTTTCCTGAGGCTCTAGCGTGGTTAGCGCTAGTTGGGTTTTAGATTGTTGGTCGATATGGCTATTTGTGGAAGCGTCGAATGTGCTAGTGACATTCAAGATGATGACATGTTGGGTATTATCTAAATACCTGGTTTTGGGTAATGGTCAGAGTGGTGGTGTTCTCGTGTACTGTGGTACCGATAAAGAGTTTTGATAAACAATTGAGGGTTGCTAGAGTGTTTTGGACGTGTTAGAGGGAATATTGGTAACGAGAATATTATAAGTAAGTGTGGATGTTGAACATGTATAGTGCAAAAACACTTATATGTATATATTTATATATGTCAATACATTCCTACATCTTTGGGCATGGCATTAGAGGTTTTGCATCCATATGCATAAACATCTAGGATGACATATAAGGAATCATGCATACATATATCCATACTTATGGATAATTTCTCAGAGGCCGATGTAGTGTTAGTAACTATTTCTTTAGGTGAGACGGTTACTACTAGAAGGTTGTATAGGAGATGTCATTTAGTTGTTCAAGGTCATGAGTTTGCCGCGGATTTGATAGAGTTGTCATTCCATGGTTTTGACGTTATTTTGCGTATGGATTGGTTAATTGAGCACAAGGAGGTAGTGGATTGTGAATCCAAAAGGATTTCTTTGAGGTTAGTCGATGATTATGAAGTTGTAGTGGTTGGCGATAATGTGAAATTCGTTTCCAATGTTGTTTTGGCTACTTGTGAAGAAAAGATGATACAATGAGGTTGTCAAGCTTATTTGGCTATCGTGATGAATCTGGAAGTTAAAGGTGTTCGGGTGCAGGATATTCGAACCATTTGCGATTTTCTAGGAGTTTTTTTGAAGAGTTACTGGGTTTACCTCTAGATAGAGGGGTGGAATTCGATATTAAGACGTAGTCGGGTACGACTCATATGTATATTGCTCCTTATCACATGGCACCGAAGGAATTGAAAGAGTTAAAGACACAGCTTCAGAAGTTGTTGGATCATGGGTTCATTGGACTGAGTGTTTCGCCTTGGGGTACTCCTATTCTTTTTGTAAAAAAGAAAGATGGTACGATGCGTATGTGTATTGATTATCGGTAGTTGAATAAATTGACGGTGAAGAATAAGTATCATTTGCCAATGATTAATGATTTGTTTGATCAGTTTCATAGAGAGGTGGAGTTTTCAAAGATTGATTTGAGATTAGGGTGCTATCAGTTGAAGGTTAAGGATGTAAATGTGCATAAGACTGCGTTTCGTACGAGGTACGGAAATTATGAGTTCTTAGTGATGCCGTTTGGTTTGACAAGTACCCCAGCTGCTTTCATAGATATGATGAATAGGGTATTCTATAAATATCTTGATCAGTTCATGGTGGTATTTATAGATGATATTCTCATGTACTCTCGTGCTGAGGAAGAACATGATCGACATTTGCAGATTAAATTACAATTTTTGAAGGATAATCAGTTGTACGCCAAACTGAGTAAGTGTGAGTTTTGGCTGAAGGAAGTGATATTCCTTGGTCATGTGGTTTTCGCGGAAGGTATCTGTGTAGATCCACAAAAACTTAAGGTTATTCTCAATTGGAAGCAACCCAAGTCTGTGTCGGAAGTGTATAGTTTCCTTGGGTTAGCTGGATATTATCGTTGTTTCGTGGATGTGTTTTCTAGTGTTGCGGCTCCGTTGACGAAATTGTTGCAAAAGAATGTTCCTTATGTGTGGACGGATAAGCAACAACATAGTTTTGAGAAGTTAAAAGAAGTTTTAATACATGCTCATGTGTTGATCTAACCTGAGTCCGAGAAGGAGTTTGTGGTTTATAGTGATGCGTCTTTTGTTGGTTTGGGTTGTGTGCTGATGCAAAAAGGTAAGGTGGTGGCCTATGCATCGAGGCAGCTGAAAGTTCATGAGCGAAACTACCCGACTCATGATTTGGAGCTTACGGCTGTGGTGCTTGCCTTGAAAATTTGGAGACCTTATCTTTGCGGAGAGAAGTGTGTTGTTTTTACGGATCATAAGAGTTTGAAGTATTTGATGTCTCAAAATGATTTGAATCTTAGGCAACGTAAATGGTTGGAGTTGCTTAAGGATTATGACTTGACATCGAGTATCATGTAACGACCCAGATTTTGGAACTAGTGGGTTAGTTAACCCGAGGTATGGGCTTCGTGTTTAGGTCAAGACGTTTGGGCCTTGAGAGTCTTATTAGGCTTACTTTGGGCCTTGGGGCTTGGAAAGTTGGTTTGGTGATAGAAATGGAAGGATGGTTGAAGGGCTTTTGGTAAATACCAAATTGAAAACAAAGAAGGCTGATGTAGGACCTTATTTTCTGCAGAAAATAGAATGAGTGAGATGATCTTGGTGCCCTTGTTCCCTTTCTCACTCATTCCTATCTTCCACCCAAACTTCTTCATGTTCAAGTTCAAATCTTTGAGTTCTAGAGTATGAATCTCGTTTGGGGCAAAGAGGAAAAGTTGTTCAGCATTAAAGGATCTTTATTTTGAGGTGAGCCTTGCTTGGTTCGGTGAGGTGTAGCGATGTCTTTCTTCGCTAAAAACGTGTTTTCGAAGTGTTTGTAATTTTTCGGATATAAAACGTTTATTCCGTGGGGTTTAAGAAAAAACTGCATTTTTAAAAATTGGAGTCACCACCGGCCACTTAGGTAGGCCGGACACCATAAAACCAGAGATTTAAAAATTATTGGGTTCAGGAGTCGGTTACGGATGGGGAATGATTAGCACCCCCACACCGCCCAAAATTGGTACTTTAATAATTACCGCTTTATTAATATTAGATTTTCCAGATTAAAGTGACGATTAGTTTAAAATTCGGTCATAATTGCGAATAAATTTTAAGAGCCCTGTTATTCGAGAGTAAATGCCCAACCACTATCACTACGCCTGATACTGGCCCCGTTTACGCTCGGATAAAAGGGCATCGCATTGACAATTTATATCTCGATATGCAATCTTAGTAGGCAAAATATCAAACATGGCAAATAACTTAAATACAATAAATATTCACATAACATAATACTAATCTAATAAAATATTAATCTAAAACATACATAAATAAATATTAATCTAATTCTTAAATAAAAACATATCTAGCATAAATAAAATACTAACATTCATAAATATTAATCTAACATAAATAAAAACAAATTCAACATAAATAAAATACTATTCTAAAACATACATACATAAATATTAATCTAACTCATAAATAAAAACACATCTAACATAAATAAAATATTAATATAAAACACAAATTTAAAACATATTAAATATCAATCTAAAACATAAACATAAAAAATAAGACTACAATTTTAAAATAACTAATACTTCATTAATTTATAAAAATTACAATACTAATAAAAAGGAAATAAAATATACCTAATTAGGAGCTCGTATGACGAACCCCGACTGAACCCCATCGAGATCTACCACGACCCCTCCAAAATATTAAATGGATCGGACCTAAAATAAGACCCGGATCGAATGTTGGATCGAACCAACTGGGCCCGAGGGCACTGCCTCCAACCCCGGCCAGCCTTGCGGCCGGCCTAGCCCCACGATTTGGGGGTAATTCAATTGCCAATTTCATTTGGCAATTTGGGCCTCTTTGGCGTGAATTTTGCTGCCTATTTATAGGCCAAAGGGGATAGGTTAAGGGTGACGTGGAGCACCCTGCTCCACGCAATTTTCTTCCCTTTTTTTGATTTTTTATTAATTTTATATTATTATTAAAATAATACTAATAACACTAAAACCCGGTCAAAAATGAGTGATTACAGTTGCCCCTCTTTGCTTGTTCTTGTGAAACGAGGACAAAGCAAAGATCAAAAGCACTCATTTTTTACCTACTTTCTCGTCTTTGGCTTCGGAATCACGTGTTCTTCTGGAACTATCCGCTCTTCCTTAGCTGAATCTTCAGGCTCGTAAGTTCTTCCTATATAGAGCTTCGTCACCTTCGATCTTGGAGTTATAGGCTCTTTCTACATAGAACCCTTCACTCTGAAGCCTCGAGTTATGAGTCCCTCCTATATTGAACCTTTCATTCTGAGACGGTGCAACTTGGAGTCCTTCCTATATAGAACTCTTCGCCTTCAATGCTGGTTTCTCCTATATAAAACCTTTTGCGTCGCTGATGGATTCTTCCGACTGGGAGTTCCTCCTATATAGAACTGCTAGTCTTCAAACCCTGGAGCTGTCAGTCCTTCCAATATAGAACTTTTCATTCTGAGACGGTGCAGCTTGGAGTCCTTCCTATATAGAACTCTTCGCCTTTAACGCTGGTTTCTCTTATATAAAACCTTCTGCATCGCTGATGGATTCTTCCGACTGGGAGTTCCTCCTATATAGAACTGCTAGTCTTCAAACCCTGGAGCCGTCAGTCCTTCCTATATAGAACTTTTGGCGTCTGAAATCTCAGAGCTACATGTTCTTCCTATATAGAACCTTTCACCCTAAGACAATAAAGCTCGGAGCCCTTCCTATATAGAACTCTTCGCTTTCGATACAATAGGTTTTCCCTATATAAAACCTTGTGTATCATGGGTGAATTCCTTCGACTGGGAATTCTTCCTATATAGAACTGCTAGTCTTCACCCTGGAGCTGTAAGTCCTTCCTATATAGAACTTTTAGCTTCTGAAATCTTGGAGCTACAGATTCTTCCTATATAGAATCTTTTACTTTAAGACAATAAAGCTCAGAGCCCTTCTTATATAGAACTCTTCGCTTTCGACACAACAGGTTTTCCCAATATAAAACCTTGTGTATCATGGGTGAATTCCTTCGACTGGGAGTTCTTCCTATATAGAACTGCTAGTCTTCACCCTGGAGCTGTCAGTCCTTCCTATATAGAACTTTCAGCTTCTGAAGCCTCGGAGCGGCAGATTCTTCCTATATAGAACCTCTCTCTGTAGGCGCTTGGAAACATATGTCTTTTGTATGTAGAACCACTGTCTTCACATTTGGGATTCACACCACGATGGCCACCGATGTCTCTTTGAATCCACAGATACCTGCCTAAGATAAAACAAAATGCTATGACAAATGAATTGACATGCTCTTAATCCTAGTGATGTCTGACTATTCATGATGCATGAGTGTCAATATCTTGGTGAGCTTGTTTTGGTCCTTATTCGATCTCGTTGTTCACTTTCTCCTTTTTCACGGGCGTCGATACCCCACTTCATTGTCAGGTTCAACCATTCCAACCTTTCTTTTTCTCCATTTACGACTTGGAATTCTAAAGTGCCCTTTCGGGTTTTCGCTTTAGAGAGTTTTTTTTTCACTTTTTCTCTTTTTCTTTTAGCCTTTTTGTTCTAAAGTCTTACACCCTGAAAGGACATTCCTCAGATTTCTTCATATCTTTACTTCTTCACTGTAGGCTCTTAAATCCTCATTTGAACATGCTTTTTAAACCTTTTGTGTGAAAGGCCTTCTTGTCTTCAGGGTTATCACTTGTCTTCATAAATGATCCTCTGGTTCTTATATTATTTTTATAAGAACCATTGTCATCTTCTTCGCTTGGCGTTTCCCCATTCAACCACGGGCTCCACTGCTTTGAATTTTCTGACCCATCATATAGAGCCTTGATCTATTTCTAGTCACTAGGGTGAGCCAAAATGCTTCCATCCCCTGAGCTCATCCTTGATCTTCTCGTAGCACTTCGACGAGAACTAACTCTCGGTCCCTATGCTTTAAATCTCATCATCATTCATTTTTAAAGTAAAGTAAAAGGCAATTTACTTGTGTATATTTCAAAAAATAATGATTGTTTGAAAAGATAAAAGTCATTTTGAAGATCACAACTTGGACGGGATACCAAACATTTTGAAAACATTGTTTGGAACAAATGGTAAACATCTTTTTCTTTTCTTCTTCTTTTTCTAAGGACCAAACATGCTTGGAGAATGGTAAACAAAATTCGAAGTGTATTGCCAAACATTTTTAAAAACTAATGTTTGGGGAAAATGGTAAACATCAAAACTTTGGGAGAAAATGTCAAACCTTTTAAAACATGTTTGCCCCGAAATATCAAACACCATAGCGCATCTCCGCTTCAAGTTGCAGAGATCAACTCTAATGAAGCGCCTATTTAGAAGATCTTGACCATTGTGGAGATATATGCCAATGTATAGTTTCTTCTGGTCTAATAGGCTTTTGAGAGGAACAACCCTACCTAGTTTCTACCCCGTTTAAGGTGGCTCTCTTAATTTCACTATCTCACCATGCCCCATCCTTCCCTCATTTGGGTGTCGATCAAGCACTTCGAAGTTTGACGTTCCTTGAAGAAAAGTTAACCCTTATAGGCGGAATGAAATCTGAAGACATTCTCATTCAACTTGGATATCTATGGATGACCAGAATGGTCTTTGGGGCTTGTAATGTAGGCCTTTGGTTTATGGTTAAGTGAAACAATATTTCTGTACTTGTGTAACTTGGATATGCCCATTATTCCTTCTTTTTTTGGATCACTCTAGACTGCCCGTTTTCGGGTTTTCACCCTAGAGTTCATTTCCTTTCTTTTTATTGTATGCTGCCTTGCATTCTGGCTATATACTGATGTTCGTTTTCTGTTCAAGAATGTTTGATCCTCCAAAACTCCTCGGAACTGAGATTTCTTGAAGGACTACGAATACATTTCTGGGAATTCTTGTGATTGGCACGCCCAGATGAAATGTTATTCTTGCTTTCTTTTTTCTCTCTTTTTTCTTTTTTCTTTTTCATTTTTTCTCTTGGATCGCTCTATACTGCCCATTTTTGGGTTTTCACCCTAGAGGTCACTTCCTTCAGTGTATTTTGGTTGGATATTGATGCCAGCAGGCTCAGGTAGACTACTCTTTTTCTTCAGTTTTAGGATCACTCTAGACTGCCCATTTTTGGGTTTTCACCCTAGAGGTCATTTCCTTTTTTCAAAATTGGCAATCTTCGGACCGACTTGTCTTGACTTGGCTTCAATTCGAGCTTCTATATTAATTTTCAAAACTGATGTTTACTTGAAATGTGGATTCCTTTTGTTTCTTGCTCATAGTTGAAGTCTCGTTCTTGTATTGTTTGATCTGTGTGTGAAACATATACAATATTCTTTCTTTCTTTTTTCTCTTTTTTTAGACTGTTCATTCTGGGTTTTTAGCATTGAATCTCTTTCTTCTTATTCGAGTCTATGAATGTATCCTTGAATCAACACGGATCTATACTGGGTATTGATGCGATCTTCCGTTCGGAGTTAATTGCCTCTCTGCAGCTCTTCTGATATTTACTCGATCTGGATTGCTTCGGCCTTCTGATTACCATTTATCTTATTTTTTGGTTTTTCGTTTGGACATATCCATGTTTTCAACCACTTTCTTCTGACGATTTTCTGATCTTCGTGTCCAATCTGTATGGTCTCATCTGTGTCTTCTGGTAAAGTAAAAGAACAAAATTCGTTGTCATATTCACAAATGTCATGAGAATGCCTTCAGGGGGTAGAGGTTTAGGGTCAACTTTCATTTCAAGGATCTTAAACGACAAGTGCTTGAGAAGATAAATTCTTAAAATGGGAACTGCCCATTGTCTAAACACTCGCTTTTGTTCCTCTGTTGGCCCAAGTAAACTAGCAGATACTCACATTTACAATATCACCACAACATTCAATCTCTCCTAAATATATGCAACTTAGAGTTGATCTTTGGGTTTGAAGCAAATGTACTGTTGCATTCAAAATTCGAGGACCTGGTATAGAAATGATATATACATATGTCCATTAAAAAATGTATGTATATGCATATGGGAAAACTACCCCATAAAAATAAAATGTTTAAAGAATCGAGAATGTAAAAATGTTTTTCTAAATGGAAATGTGAATTTTAATTCTAATAAACAATTGTTTTTTTGTTGAGAATTTCTTTGTGAAATGATGAGAAAACCGTAGGGACCTTTGGATATCTCCAGGGTACTAACTCATTATGCCCCTTCCAAGGTAGTGTAGGCTTGCTTCTTCTCTTGTTTTTCCACCGCTGGATCAACTCTCTCGTCATGACTCCCTCGTCAACCAGCTTCTTAATTTTTTCTATTAACAACCCCAAATTTCTTAGTGTCATGCCCCAGCGCCTCAATGTTTTGAAAGTGGTACCCATTTATCTCTGTGTTTCCTTCTGTTCCTAGGCAGGTCTGGTCTTTAAACTTAGGTCCCGGAGTGCATGTTCGATTCTCTATCCAACTGTCATGAAGTCCTCAAAGCTGGTATTCATTTTCCCGAGCACCTTATCAAAGAAGAAATAAGAAAGATGGCATAGAATTCACTTTCCTCTTCATCTACGGGAGGCTGCACTTGGGTCGCTAAACACATACTCCTCAAAGCACATTCCTTGAAGCTTTCATCAGGTTTCATCTTTGTACCCTGGAGATACTGACGACTTGGTGCTGGGTCCAAAGCATATCATATCACGGTAGGTCCTGCTAGACTGTCGGGTAAGTAGTGGATCGGTAATTTTTCAATGTAGCCCCCCATCTTTTTTGCAGAATATGGTCACACGAATCTTGGGGCATCTTTTCCTTTATTATGTGCAAATTTGGAAATCTTTGGAATCCGGAGGAACGACCAAATCGGGGCTCAAACAGAGTTTTCTTGTATTAAAGGCATCAAACTTCTTTTTCTCTCTTTTTCTCTCGAGTCCATCTTTTAACTGCTCGAATCTTGATTTTTGAGTGTGTTCAATTCTTTTATTCACGATAAAACACTAATTGTTCTTTGGATTACCCCCCCCAAAAATTTTATGCAAGGTGTAAAATATGTCATGATTGTACAATGTAATGCAAATGCAATGCATGAATGCAAATGCGGTGTTGATTCTCGACCAGTCCTTAAAAGACTTTCAATCAATAGAAAAATGTCTGGTTACAAGAAACTAATAATGAATTACAGGTGACAGTTAGCTTTCTTTTGGAGATCTTGACTTCGGGAAGCAAAACCTGTGCTCCACGTCTCGACGTCGTCTTCAGGATGATGGATGACTTCGTCTTCTCTTCTTATTCTATGGACTCGTGACGTCATGATCTTTATTTTTGTGGCTTTTAAAAATGACATCAACAAGTGCAGGCATAATGCAAATAAGATCTTTTCTGGGTGCAAACGAATAATACGTCTAAACAGGGATGGATTCTATCGGTCATAAGGGAGTACTTTAAAAAATTTTAGGGTTTAAATTAAAATTCTCAAAGATCATTTGGTTTAAAAATTTCCTCATTTTTATTATCAAAAATTTTAACTTACTTAAAAATGAAACTTTTAGGTTTCTTTTTGTTATTATTATTATTCTAAAAGTTTTATGAGAGAAGAAGTTTCAAAGAAAAATAATAATATTTTCAAATTTTTTTAATGAGTTAAATTAAAATCTGAGAATTTTAAAAAATGGTCAAATATGAAGATTTAAAATTGGGGTTCTACGGCCCTGACTGAATCTTCTGCGTCGCACGCGCCTTATTGACGTACCGTCTTCTTTCGCGATTGGTCTTTGCTCGGCCTAACTTGATACTGTAATATTATCGTTCTCGTCAAAGCAGACTTTTTCTATTTTGAAAGCCTTTTAATGAACTGTTCTTGAATCAACACCATGTCATGATATGCAACATGAATGCAAATAAAGGCGTTGATTCCGCTGGTAATCACCCTTTCGAACGACTTTCATGGGAATTAAAGGGTCCAGATTACAAAAAAGATCCATATTACAAAAGGAGTCCCTATTACAAAAAGAGTCTCTATTACAAAAAGTCTTAATTACAAAATAAAATTCTACACATAAGCTCTAGCTCTACCTCCTAGCTCCTCGACAGGTCTGAGCAACTTGATAAACCTTGGTGCTTCTTCCATGTCCGGGGTTACGAAAGGTCGGAGAGTCGCGACTTAGGTAGCTAAGTCATTCACACACCTTGTAGCTCGTTGTATGTCCACCATCAGGGTCTCGTGTGTATACTTTGGCACTACACGCTTGTTCGGTAAATTGTTACCTCGGATCTGTTGATTAATCTCTGACCAATGTCATACAACTGGATCGATGTCATCCTTCCTAAGACACCTTTTTTCCATGATGAAAGATTTTCTAATCGGGCAAACCACTTGAATCAACGCCTCTATGTAATGTGGATGCAATGATAATGCAACAAAAATATGTGTAAAAATAAAATAAAACACGAAAAGAAATGAGTTAGTACCGGATAAAAATAATAAATACATAAATAAAAGGACAAATTAAATAAGGTAAATAAACAAAACGACCCTATTTATCTAGTCTAAAACACCTAAGGTTATCCGCATGGCTCTAACAGGGTGGGTTTCTATGTTCTCTACATGCAGTGTTGGTGCTAGGAGGTACCCGAATTGTCCTTGCTGTCCCCTACTAAGGGTAGCAAGGCTCCCGATCATCACCCATTATAGGCTCCTTTCAACCGGGTTCAATTTAGGGGGACCCATTCGCTTATGCCTGCACGAAGGAACGATATCCTTACGAAAGCATAAGGTACTCGAGCCCAGAAGGTACTTGCTAGGCCTACACGGGAGAACGATATCTCCATGAAAGCATTAGCGTTTTCCCCCCACTTAAAAACGGGTTTATATGCCAAATTTTAAATGCGTTAAAATAAACGCGCAATTACAACCGAATATTGATTTAATAGTCACTTTAATCCAGAACTTCTAATATTATTAAAGCGGTAATTATTTGAAAAAGCTTGACTCTCTTTATTTTGTTAAAAACAAAAAAATAGTCCCCAGCGGAGTCGCCATCTGTAGCGATGTCTTTCTTCGCTAAAAATGTGTTTTCGAAGTGTTTGTAATTTTTCGGATATAAAACGTTTATTCCGTGGGGCTTAAGAAAAAAACCGCATTTTTAAAAATTGGAGTCGCCACCGGCCACTTAGGTAGGCCGGACACCATAAAACCAGAGATTTAAAAATTATTGGGTTTGGGAGTCGGTTACGGATGGGGAAGGATTAGCACCCCCACACCGCCCAAAATTGGTACTTTAATAATTACCGCTTTATTAATATTAGATTTTCCAGATTAAAGTGACGATTAGTTTAAAATTCGATCATAATTGCGAATAAATTTTAAGAGCCCGTTATCCGAGAGTAAACGCCCAACCACTATCACTACGCCTGATACTGGCCTCGTTTACGCTCGGATAAAAGGGCACTGCATTGACAATTTATATCTCGATATGCAATCTTAGTAGGCAAAATATCAAACATGGCAAATAACTTAAATACAAAAAATATTCACATAACAGAATACTAATCTAATAAAATATTAATCTAAAACATACATACATAAATATTAATCTAATTCATAAATAAAAACATATCTAGCATAAATAAAATACTAACATTCATAAATATTAATCTAACATAAATAAAAACAAATTCAACATAAATAAAATACTATTCTAAAACATACATACATAAATATTAATCTAACTCATAAATAAAAACACATCTAACATAAATAAAATATTAATATAAAACACAAATTTAAATCATATTAAATATCAATCTAAAACATAAACATAAAAAATAAGACTACAATTTTAAAATAACTAATACTTCATTAATTTATAAAAATTACAATACTAATAAAAATGAAAGAAAATATACCTAATTAGGAGCTCGTATGACGAACCCCGATTGAACCCCACCGAGATCTACCGCGACCCTTCCAAAAATATTAACTAGATCAGACCTAAAATAGGACCCCGATCGAATGTTGGATCGAACCAACTAGGGCCGAGGGCACTGCCCCCAACCCCGGCCAGCCTTGCGGCCGGCCTAGCCCCACGATTTGGGGGTAATTCAATTGCCAATTTTATTTGGCAATTTGGGCCTCTTTGGCGTGAATTTTGCTGCCTATTTATAGGCCAAAGGGGATGGGTTAAGGGTGACGTGGAGCACCCTGCTCCACGCAATTTTCTTCCCTTTTTTTTGATTTTTTATTAATTTTATATTATTATTAAAATAATACTAATAACACTAAAACCCGGTCAAAAATGAGTGATTACATGAGGTATAAGGTTTAGTTGGGGGTTTGAAGAAGAAGAGTGAGAATGGATTGTTGAGGGCTTCTTCACCAGCTATAATCCAAGTTTAGTACACTACTAACTCCTTTAAATTCCTGCAACTCATAAAATTAGGCTTTGTGCATGATTTGGGTGTTTATGGTTTGATATGCTTTGGTTGACCTCTTTAATAGTAAAGTGTGGATTTGATAGGTTTTGATATTGTTATGGCTTAATTTCGGTAGTAATCCATCTAATACTATCACCATAACTTGTAGGAATGATTTGGGGTTTAACCATGGGTATTAAATAGGGTTTCTAGGTAAAACCCGCACCTAGAGTTTGAAAATCTGGCTCGCGTACTGATACGGGGGCTAGCGTATCGGTATGCCTTAGTATAAAAGGGAGGGGGTTGTGAGGGGAGCACCGGTACGCCTCCCCGCGTATCGATACCCCTTGCAAATTAAGGACTCTAGTAATGCTTTCGCGTACCGGTACGCAAGGGGCGTATCGGTATACACTATTACATTGTTTGAGAAAGGCTTAGTGTATCTGTACGCGTATATAGGAGTAACAGTACAGCGGTGGATCAGTATGGGGCGATCCTAGTACCGATGATACATATTGGTACGGTACGGAGCATATCGGTACAACTTAGGGTCTAATTCTTTCGAACCTAATTAGAGTATAGGTACTCATTGGGGAGTATCGATGCCTAGTGAGGAGTACCGATACTCACCTTGGAGTATCGATACTTATTGGGCAATCTGCCTAAGAAATTTGAGGTTGCGTTTGGGGGTACTACAATTCGAGGCAAAGGGCTCGTTAAGGTGTAAAAATAAATATTAAAACTGAGAAATGGAGATTTAAACCTCGTGTATGAAATAAATGGATAATGACTCATTATACATTGGTAAACTGTGTGAGGTGGTAACTCATAGGGATCCTAGGTGGATCGTTATGTTGTGTGATAATCTGGGCCCTTGCTGTGTGTGGAATGAGCGCCTATAAGGTTAAGTCTTATTGAATAATAAGATAAATTAATGAGAACGACTAATGTGTACCTTCATAACATACTAATAAATAGATAGGCTCAATAGGGTGGTATAATAATTGATAGAAACCATACGGCGATGGTAAGTGGGTAGAGCTGTGTGCGGTAAGACCCTTGTGTCGAGGTCAAGGCTGTATGGTTTCTAGGGTCCTTATTGTATGCTGATGGGATGCCTAGATAGTCGAGTCATCCCTTGTTGTTGGGATTTGGATACCCTACGTGTGTTGCAACACCTTGAAGGCTCCCGAATGTAGGGTCCCGATGCTTTATAGACACGGGCCTCATTCGAAGATGCTTGATGTGAGATTCTGAGCATGGATGTATGATCTCGATGCTATGTGGACGCGGGCCTCATTCACTTGAGTATAGGATCCTGATGCTTTATGGATGCGGGCCTTGCTCAGAGTATAGGATCCTGATACTTTGTGGACGCGGGCCTTACTTATAGTGTAGGATCCCGATGCTTTATGGACATGGGCCTCACTTTGTAGACGCGTACCTCACTTAATGTTGTTGGTGTTGTCTGTGTGGTGCTAGGTAAACGTATGAGGTACTTGTATGAGCTGTGTGCGTGATCATACATTCATAATGCTATGTGTTTAGGCAGTTATGGTAGTGCCATTGTTATCTTGCCATGAATTCATTCATGTTGCATTGCTTTATTTTTTATTTGCATGAAGCATGGTTGAGTGGCGGTGTATCCACTGAGCTTTGTTAGCTCAACATTCAGAATCGTAGTTTTCGTTCGCAGGTTAGTAGGTTTGGCTCGTTCTTGGAGGCGCACCATCAGGGAAGGATTTCAGCGCCTCGTCTCATCAGAGTACAGTATTTAGGTCCTTGGGCTATGTATTCGTAGGAACCTATTATATATTGTAAATTGTATTTGGATTTTCAAATGGTCGAATTAAAGGTTTATAATGTAATTTTAAAAGGAGCTTTACTGTATATGTTTTCAAATATTTATTATGTTTTATTGGGTTTTAATTAAATGAATTTCATAATAGTTTTGTGGATTGGGCTAAACTAGGTCAAAATTGTTTGGTTGGGTTTCAGGCGTGAGGCCCAAATATGACATCCGGGTCATGGGTGTTACATTTAGTGGTATCAGAGCCTAGGTTTAACCGGTTCTAGGAAAACCCCAGGGTGGTTAGGAGTCAGAAATAGGTGTCAAGCAAATACGAGCTCGTGTGTCTAAGTTATACTCTTCAAGACTGGAATCTGGATAGTGTGCCCTTTGTTCGCGTGTGTCACTGGTTGCGACATTAAGATAGATTCAATCGCGGTTGTGAGGGTCGTGATGTTGGCTGATTCCTTTGAGGATAATTCTGAGATCAGAGTTATCTCAGACGTTAAGCTTGGGCTTATGAATGAATGGAGGAGTTGAGGGTGTGCCCTTCTCCCATCTCTTGAGAAAGTAATCATGGTTATGTGCCGTAAGTTACCTTAAAGCCTTGAGTTCATGGTTAGAACCTCCAGTGGTGAGATTCTACGTATTGGTAGACTAACCTTGTAGAACAGATGAGAGGACTTGCTTTTGATTGACCAGTGGTAAAGTGTCAGTCGGGGTTCCCATCATTCGTAGTAAGTGAACCTTAATGGTGGGTACCATGTGATGAGGATGTAGCCTGTCTGAAAGATATGCGTTTTCGTCTAATATAGAGAGGTACATGATGGTTGTAAGGTCCCAAGTACGCTCTTAGTAAGCTGAATACCCTGAGATCTCGAGCAAGGTATGCTTGTTACGGTTGTTAATAGTACTGGCCGAAAGGACATTGTGGGTTTTGCATGAGGCGATGCTTGAGTAAGGCTTGAGAATACGTGGTTGACAAATACAATAGAGTTGTCTCCTAAATAAATTGATATGATCTTGGCCACCGGTTATTGTTCGGTCATGAGCCAGCTTGAGATGACAAGTGTAGTGTTGAAAGCTTCGAGGTTTCGGGGGAATCAAACCGAGGGTAATAGGAAAGACAAACTGCCATCTTCTGAATGTGGTTCGGACCAGTTGGGTTGACGGCGCGAGTTTGACCAAAGAGAGTTGTGAATTGAGCCATGTTCCTTTAATGGGAGGAGCATTATTGTTAAGAATCTAAGTATGGTAAAGGGGTTGAGAAAGGATTACCTGATCAATCGAATTGATGGTTAAGAAATACTCAGAGGGATCTGAGAAAGACGTGGAATAGTTTTAAATGAATCCTGACTATATCGTCTTTCCTTAAGGGCAATGCATATGAATGGTGAGAGACCATAGGGTTAGGACCATAGCCTATTCTCTCAACATGAGATGTTTTCTTGGGCGAGTCAAAAAAAGGTATGTCAGTGAAGCTCTTATGAAGAAGATGAGGGATCAGTTCTTGCATTCAGTTTAAGGTGTCAAACAGTGTTAGGTATGAGTAAGATTTTTCTACGGTTGAGTTCTTATGCCCAAAGTTTGTTGCTATCGAAGAGTAAAGGTGGTTGAGGTTAGATGTGGATTCAAGTTGACACGTTGATGCATGAGACAACAGTTTTACCCGGGATATTTTTTGAACTAGTCGTTAGTACGAATAACTTGAATGACCTTAGAGCCAACATTGAGTTAGTTGAGGATCATGTAGATCGTGTTATAAGGAATCAAAACATCATAAGATTCTTCTCAGACCCTGAAGAGGGGAGGGTTGTGCTTTAAGCAGATCAAAAAGAGTTGCTTTAGATCAGCTGAGGGTTGGCCAGAAATCTAAATTGAAGGTTTTGTTGGGGGCTTATCGGTTCCTTCTATAACGGAGAGTGTTGATGGTTCGGTCCTAGAATCTCTCCCATCGGTTCATGAGCCTTGTGGTTGACATCACCTTGAGGTATATTTCTTGTTTTGGGGAAATTTGTTATGAGTGCCAGACATCGGGTCACATAGCAAAGGACTGCTTAATTGTGGATGAGTATTTATCGGTTCAGTCTTTGAGATTGACTTCTTCTGGGCATAGTCAAGGTTCTTCGAGAAGCGGTGTTGCGTCGTTGTCAAAGTATCACGGTAGAGGTCAGGTGAGATTTACAGTTAGAGTCATCACACGAGCTTTTGTTAGACAATATGTTGTTCAAGCCAGAAAGGACAAGCTTGTTACCGAGAGTGTGTTAGATGATTTGGTTCCATTATAGTTTTTAGTTTCTTGACGGCAGTTTGATTTCTTGTTCTTACCCTGGCAGAGATTTTATTAAGCGAGCTCTGTGATAAGTTTCCTCGAGGTTGATATTGGGTTGGTAAATTAATGGATTGGTAAGTAAAGGTTCCATCTTGGGTGGTGTGTATGGTTTGGAGTAACAGTCCTTGTGGACTTGTTAGACTTACCTTTGGTACGGTTGGTCACGTGAGTGCGAGGGTTGCCTTGGTTTCCAAGCAAGAATCTCAAAGTTGAGGTTTAGAATGAACCAGTTTATCGGTATTGTACGTGAATAAATCCTATCTCTTCAGCTTATATGTTGTGCTTATGTGATTCTATTTGAAGAGGACCTTGTAGGTTGCAAGACGTCCTTGGTTCACATTGTTGACGCAAGAGTGATAGTCTACGGTTTAGAACGGTGGACATGGAAGTGGTTATCGAGGTGCTCTTTGAGGGTTGAGTGGGATAACCACTTGATCGTAGAGTAGTACCCATGATAAGGGATGTGTTGAGTTCGGTATTAAGCATTCATCACCTTGTGGTCTGACATTTACTGAACCCCTCATGTGAGAACTCCTTGGTAGAGGAAGAGGTACGAGCGATGTCGCCAAGGGGTTCACCTTGGGACGTGCTTATGTTGGTATAGCGAGATATAGTGGTGTTAGCTATTGTGGGTCAATGTATAACAATGGAAGGTCAGTATTTGTTTTTCAGGGCTGATGATCTTGTTAATATTAAAGAGTTTTGAGATTTTTGTAAGGTCATTCAGGATGTTGGTCTCGTAAGTTGAAGGTTAAGGAGAATTAGAGTTGAATTTTGGGGTTTGATGCGATGTTTGAACTCTAAGGGCAAGTCGAAGAGTGTTTTGGACTTACAAACGCGTTGAGGTAATCTTAAGTTTGATGAATAGAGGGTTGCTTATTTAGGTTTGAGATGGATTTTTTTTTCATGTTTGGCGACAGTGTGAGACGTTCTGAATGACTTCAGAGAAATGAGGGTTTTGGTTAAAGTTGTATGGAATCGGATCCTTGTGTTGTAAAAAGTTGTGTTGAGAGAACCATTAGGAATATTGAAGGACTTGCTGAAGTTTTAGCACCAACGTTAGTCAAAATTTGGTGGTTGGGAGTGAAAGAGAGTGTTCGGACCCTTGAGGACAATTTGGTGGTTTGATCCCTAGTAGAGCTTGGTAGTGGTAACAGTTTTCTTATGGAACCGAAGTGGCTTGGCTAGTAGAATCGCTTGATTATGGATTCGTATCTGCTTATGTCGTAGTGGGTTCAAGTAAATAAGGCGTTAAGTCATGTATCAGTTAACCAAGTTATGAAAGAAGGTCGTATTTTCATGTTAGATGGATGATAGAACATGATTGATAGGGTTGTTATTCCTGAACCCGTGGGTTATGGTGATTTTATATGAGGAAGTGCCCCATAGTATACCTTAAAGAAGTGTCGCGTTATGAACGTAGATGAGGGTTGAGTTCAAGACTTTGGAAATGCTAGTGCTGGTAGAGAGGTTCGTTCACCGAGTTGTAACTTATTTGGAGTAAGTTCAGTGGGTTAGTGTCTGACAGTGCTGTTGAGATCAACCGTTGTTGATCCGCAATTAGGTTCGTTGTGAGTGTCGATCTGGATTCGAGAATAGATTTTTTTAGGACTCTTGAAGAGAGATAAGAATTCAAGGTTAAAAGTGGCAGAAGTGTCCCGTGGACATGTGTAAGCGATGAGTTGTTTGGAATTTTGCATATGCTATTATTTCCTTGTTTAAATTTCGAGGACAAAATTTTTTTTGGAGGGGAGAGTTGTAACGACCTGAATTTCAAAACCCGAGGCATGGGCTTCGTGTTTAGGCTAAGACTTTTGGGCCTTGAGAGCCTTATTGGGTTTAATTTGGGCCTTGGGGCTTGGAAGGTTGGTTTAGTGATGGAAATGGAAGGATGATTGAATGGCTTTTTGGTAAATATCAAATTGAAGACAAAGAGGGCTGATTTGGGACCTTATTTTCTACAGAAAATAGAGGGAGTGAGATCATCTTGGTCCCCTTGTTCCCTCTCTCACCCATTCCCATCTTCCACCCAAACTTCTTCTTGTTTAAGGTTAAATCTTTGAGTTCTAGAGTATGAATCTCGTTAGGGGCAAATAGGAAAAGTTGTTCAGCATTAAAGGATCTTTATTTTGAGGTAAGCTTTGCTTAGTTCGGTGAGGTATGAGGTTTAGTTAGGGGGTTTGAAGAAGAAGAACGAGAATGGATTGTTGAGGGCTTTTTCACCAGCTATAATCCAAGGTTAGTACACTACTAACTCCTTTAAATTCCTGCAACTCATAAAATTAGGCTTTGTGTATGATTTGGGTGTTTATGGTTTGATATGCTTTGGTTGATCTCTTTAATGGTAAAGTGTGGGTTTGATAGGTTTTGATATTGCTATGGCTTAATTTCGGTAGTAATCCACCTAATACTATCACCATAACTTGTAGGAACGATTTTGGGTTTAACCATGGGTGTTAAATAGGGTTTCTAGGTGAAACCCGTACCCAGAGTTCAAAATTGGGCTCGTGTACTTGTACGGGGGCTAGCGTATTGGCACACATTAGTATAAAAGGGAGAGGGTTGTGAGTACGCCCCCCGCTTATCGGTACCCCTTGCATATTAAGGACTCCAATAACGTTTTCGCTTACAGGTACGCAAGGGGCGTATATGTACGCACTGTTGCATTGCCTGGGAAAGGCTTAGTGTACCAGTACGGGTATGCAGGAGTACTAGTATAGGGGTAGATCGATACGGGGCGATCCTAGTACCGATGATGCGCACCAGTACTGTACGGAGCATATCAGTACGGCTTAGGGTCTAATTCTTTCGAACCTAATTGGCGTATCGGTACTTATTGGAGAGTATCGATACCTAGTGAGCAGTACTGATACTCACCTTAGAGTATCGATACTCGTTGGGCAATCTGCTTAAGAAATTCGAGGTTGCATTTGGGGGTGCTATAATTCGAGGCAAAGGGCCCTAGGGGGCCCGTTAAGGTGTAAAATGAATATTAAAATTTAGAAATGGATATTTAAACCCCGGGTATGAAATAAATGGCTAATGACTCATTATACATTGTTAAACTATGTGAAGTGGTAACCCATAGGGATCCTAGGTGGATCGTTGATGCTGTGCGGTAATCTGGGCCCTTGATGTGTGCGAAAGGGGAGCCTATAAGGTAAAGTCTTATTGAATAATAAGATAAATTAATGATAACGACTAATGTGTACCTTCATAACATACTAATAAATAGATAAGCTCAATAGGGTGGTATAATAATTGATAGAAACCATATGACGATGGTAAGTGTGTAGAGTTGTTTGCGGTAAGACCCTTGTGTCAAGGTTGAGGCTGTGTGGTGGCTAGGGTCCTTGTTGTGTGCTGATAGGATGCCTAGATAGTCAAGTCATCCATTGTTGTTGGAATTTGGATACCCTAAATGTGTTGCAACACCTTGAAGACTCCTGAATGTAGGATCCTGATGCTTTGTGGATACGAGCCTCATTCGAAGATACTTGATGTGAGATTCTGAGCATGGATGTAGGATCCCAATGTTATGTAGATACGGGCCTCATCCCCTTGAGTATAGGATCCTGATGCTTTGTGGACGCGAGCCTTGCTCAGAGTATAGGATCTTGATACTTTGTTGACACGGGCCTTACTGGTAGTGTAGGATCCTGATGCTTTGTGGTCGCAGGCCTTACTCATAGTGTAGGATCCCGATGCTTTGTGGACGCGAGCCTCACTCAAGTGTAGGATTCCGATGCTTTGTGGACGCGAACCTTACTTAATGTTTTTGGTTTTATCTGTGTGGTGCTAGGTAAACGTATGAGGTACTTGTATGAGCTACGTGCTTGATCATACATTCATAATGCTATGTGTTTAGGCGGTTATGGTAGCGCCATTGTTATCTTGTCATGATGTCATTCATGTTGCATTGCTTTATTTATGATTTGCATAAAGCATGGTTGAGTGGCGGTGTATCCACTGAGCTTTGTTAACTCGGCGTTTGAAATCGTTGTTTTCGTTCGCAGGTTAGTAGGTTTGGCTCGTTCTTGGAGGAGCACCATCAGGGAAGGATTCCAGTGCCTCGTCTCATCAGAATACAGTATTTAGGTCCTTGGGCTATGTATTCGTAGGAACCTATTGTATATTGTAAATCGTATTTAGATTTTCAAACGGTCGAGGCAAAGGTTTATAATGTAATTTTAAAAGGAGCTCCACTGTATATGTTTTCAAATATTTATTATGTTTTATTGGGTTGTAATTAAATAAATTTCATAATGGATTTGTGGATTGGGATAAACTAGGTCAAAATTGTTTGGTTGGGTTTTAGGAGTGAGGACCAAATGTGACATCCGGGTCGTGGATGTTACATATCATCCTAGAAAGGCTAATATGGTTGCAGATGCATTGATTCGTAAGGCTACGATTGAGCTTAGGGCCATGTTTGCGAGGTTGAGTGTGACTCAAAAAGGTGGTTCGTTGGTTGAGTTGCAAGTTAAGCCGACGTTGTAATAAATGATTAAAGCTAAGCAACCGTGTGATGATTCTTTAGTTCCTCATGTTAAGGATGTATAGGATAGTAATTCGACGAAATTTCATTTTGATGATGATGGAGTTTTGGGGTTTTAAGGGTCGAATAGTTGTGCCGAATAATTCAGAGTTGAGGCGCACTATTTTGACAAAGGCACACTCTTTTCCTTTGCTATGCATCTAGGTAGTACCAAGATGTATCGTGGGTTGAAAGAAATGTACTGTTGGGTTGGTTTGAAGAAGGATGTGGCAGATTTTGTTTCTAAATGCATGGCATGTCAGTGGGTTAAGGCTGAGCATCAATTTTTTTTTTGGGTTGTGCAACCGATGAAAATTCTGAAATGGAAATGAGAGAGAATCACCATGGATTTTGTGTCAGGGTTACCTTTGACATCGGCTAAATAATTCTATTTGGGTGATTGTTGATCGGTTTACGAACTGTGCGCACTTTGTGCCAGTGCATATGACGTATACGTTGGACAAGTTGGCAGATTTGTATATCGCTGGGATTGTGCGTTTGCACGGGGTGCCCAAGTCTATTATTTCGGATAGAGATCTGAGGTTTACAGTAAGGTTTTAGAAGTGTTTGCATCAGGCTTTGGGTACGAGGTTGAGATTTAGTACCGCATATCATCCTCAGTCGGATGGTCAGTCTGAACGTGATATCCAGGTTTTTGAAGATATGTTGAGATGTTGCATCACTGAGTTCCAGGGAACCTGGGAGAAGTATTTACTTTTGGTTGAGTTTGCATACAACAATAGTTATCAAGCGAGTATACAGATGGCACTGTATGAGGCATTGTATGGCCGGAGGTGTCGTACGCCTTTGTGTTGGGCTGAGGCAGGGGAAAAGTATGTTTCCTTACAGGATGTGTTGAAAGACACTAGTGAAAAGGTAAAGCTTGTGTGTGATCGCTTGAAAGCGACTGCGGATCGATAGAAATCCTATACGGATTTGAAGCGTAGTGAGATTGAATATGCGGTTGGTGATCGTGTGTTTTTAAAAGTGTCATCGTGGAAAAAAGGTGATGCGGTTTGGACGTAAGGGTAAGCTTAGTCCGAGGTTTATTGGATCATATGAGGTAGTGGAACGTATAGGTCCTGTGTCTTATCGATTGAGGTTGCCTCCCGAGCTAGAGAAAATACATGATGTGTTTCATGTATCAATGTTGCGGAGGTATCGGTCGGATCCCTCGCATGTTATGCCAGTGGAGCATATTGAGTTGAGGCCGGATCTATCTTATGATGAGTTGCCGGTGGAAATACTTGATTCCCGCAGTAAAGTTCTTCGTAGCAAGACGATTGAACTTGTTAAGGTTTTGTGGCGACATCGTGGAGTTGAGGAAACCACTTAGGAAAGCAAGGCGGACATGTTGGATAAATTTCCACATTTATTTCCTCTAGTTAAATTTCGAGGATGAAATTTCTTAAGTGGTCGAGAGTTGTAACGCCCCAGTTTTGGGTCTGGTTGTTTTGGGGTTCATTTTGAGGGTCTGATGGACCAGTATTAGAGATTCGAGTTGGTTTTGGGATTAAATCAGATTAAATATTTTTGAAGGTGATACAAATATAGAAAAATGTTCTAAAATAATTATTTAATATATTAATGATTGTGGTGAAATCAATTTTGTAAAATGAGTTTTGGAAATTGGACATTTTGGACTAGTGACA
The DNA here is from genome assembly GCA_019671005.1 of Hibiscus mutabilis. NCBI lineage: Eukaryota > Viridiplantae > Streptophyta > Magnoliopsida > Malvales > Malvaceae > Hibiscus > Hibiscus mutabilis. The sequence continues at coordinate 15,231,345 of CM033722.1, read as the reverse complement.
AAAATGTAAACTTTGAAAACTGTTTTAGTGACTGTTTTGGAAAAGAGTCAAAACTTTGAATCTTTAAGGAGCTATTTTCCCAAAGTCTCGTCTAAGACTTTATCCCTTAATTGGCTATTTTCAAAGTGTTTTGGAAAATATAAATAGGTTGGGGAGAATTAATATGATAATTAATTCTTTAAACAAAAGTTCCGTAACTTTCTCTCAAAATCTCTCCAGCCAAACACCATTCTTTTCTTCTTAATCTTCAAGTAAATCGTTCTTTTCTTAAATCTTTTTATTTCAAATGGATTCTCAATGGTTACCAAACAAAACCTTATTCTTTTAACTTTGTTTTCTCATGTAAAAACATCCAATTAAGGGAGAAAGCATCCATTAGAGGTAATGTTCGTTCTTCTTCTCTAATGAAAGGTTCTTTACTAAAATTCCCAAGTTATTGATCCTTTATAATTGTTTTCTAATGTGTTTTGATAGTTTGATTATGGAAATTGATTTAATTGTGATTTAATAGTAAAATTGATAGATTTTCAAATTGGATCTATTTTACTGAGTTTTTGATCATATTAGATCATGATTTTTGATATTTTTGATGTTTAATAACGTTAATGAAAGTGTTTTAACATTGTAATCCCAAAACTAGTTGAATCTCTAATGTTTAAGGTTGTTAGTTAAGGGTTTTGTGGTGTTAATGGAATTTAATCATCGCTGGAAGTTAAAGGATGATGTTAAAGTGTTTTTAGATGTTGATTGATGAGGTTTGATGTATCAAATCGTTATAATGTGGCTGGGTTAAGATTGGAAGGTGTTTGAGATTGATTTTGATAAGTTTCGGATGGTTTTTGAGTGGGCAACTTGTGAGTTGCGCGCAATTGCTTGTAGGAAATGTTTGGATGCATAATGACACATTTTCCCTCTGGTTTTATGTAGTTAAAATAGGGGATAATCAAGGCGAAGTAGCTTGAAGTGGATCGTTGCTTTTCGAGAGCTCATTTCGTGTTGACGAGGAAGGCGAGGTGTATCAGTGAGTGAAAACATGGTTTAAAGCATTTTGAGGGTTTGAAATGATGTTTTGGGAGTTTAGGTAGAGCTTGAAATGCTTACCTAAGCTCGGAAGTAAGTATGGATTATTTTCTCTCTCGATTTTGGTTGGCAAATGATTTATGAAATGCACTTGTTTAATGATTGGTTACCTCATATTTTATGCATAAAATGAGCATGGTTTAATACTAGAAATTGATATGAAATGATGTTAGATGCATTTGGAAAGTAATGCATGGTTTTAAAGAATGTTTATGAACATGGCTTATGCATGGTTTAATGTATGATGAAATGATTTGAATGATGCATATAAAAATAGTGAGGTATGTTTATAAAAGTGGATTATATTGGCAAGTGATAGATTGAAAATGATATGGAAAAGTTATCGGATATAATTGGCCGGCCATAGGATTTAAAGTGCACTATAATAAGTCGCCCGTAGTTGTAGAGGTAGCACGAGAGGTACTTACTCCGATCATGTGAACCCCATTGTTGTCGAGGTAACACTTAGATGGCTTTTACTCCAGCCATGGGCTGTAGAGGTTGATGCATCGAGTGTGTGTACTCCAAATTGGAGGATTGGCCTTGGTTGTGCAGAGGTGGCGCATGTGTTGTACAACTCCATGCCATTGAGCTGTAAGAGATTGGGAAATTCGTGTATCCTATGTTAAAGTTGATTTTTTGGAAATGAAGTATATGGTAATGGATCACTTGAAAGACAATATAATGTTTTAAAAGTATCATGTTGATGGATTGGTTTGTATAATGTGATTTATACATGTTTTACTCCTTAAGCTTTGCATATGGGATGTTATGCGTGGGAAGGCTTAAGTAGAGGGAATTGCATATGGGATTATGCTATGGGATCCATGATACATGTTGCATATGGTTTAATATGTTGATTTGGAAAGATTAAGTGCATGTTCTGGATTGGGAACAAAGATAATGCTTTGGTAACAAGCATGGGATTTATACTTGATGTTGCACAAGGATTCTTATGCATGTTTCGGATTGGAAACAATAAGTATGCTCTGGTCAAAAAGCATGTTTTAAAACCAAGTGGTTTTGGTTTTCAAATGGTTTTAAATGCATCATTGTTTTTATGAGCATCCTCACTAAGCATTTGTGCTTACGCTCTCTTTTTCCTAATGATGCAGAGCATTGAAGTTTGGGACAGCAAAGGAAAGGTTTTAAAGGGATTCAATGACAAAGACTACTTTTAAGTATGAACTCGGCTTAGCTTTTTGGTTAATAAGGCAGTGTGTTTGCCAAGTTTTTGGGAATTTGTAATTCTATTTTTTCCTAGTTTTTTAGCATGATTAATGATGTGTTTTGAAGTGGATTGATGTTAATAAGCATGTAGTTGATCCTTGCTTATGGTTGATGCTATGTGGTTGCTTAGGGTGCATCTAGTTAGCCTTGGTTGATTGCCATGTTTTGATGATTTTAACATGTTGATTTTGATGCTATAGATGTGTGAATAAGTTGCAAATGAGAGTTTTGGTACTTTTAGTAATGTGGTTTTAGGAAGCATGCCTATAGTTTACCTTTAAAGCATGTTTTCCATGAGTTGATGATGGTTTTTTGATGTTATGATTAGGATCGATCCTTGGTAATGTTTTATGAATGTTAGAAGCATGTTTAAGTGTTTTGGAATCCACAAATGTATGTTAAACAACAAATTTGAACATTATAGGCCAGGGCGTATTGATACGCATGAGACTGTATCAATACAGGCTAGTGTTTTCAGGCTTAGTGTATTGATACACGTAAGACCATATCGATACAGGTCAGTGTTTTTAGGCATAGCGTATCGATACGCATGAGACCGTATCAATACGGGTTGGTGTTTCCAAGCATAGCGTATTGATACTCGAAGAAGTGTATCGATACGGGTTTGAACTACTGGAATCTGGAATTTTGAAAATGCACAGGTGTATCGATACACTTTCTTATTTATCGATACGGGTAGCTGTTAATTCAGTTAAAGCGTGTTTTTAAGGTTCTGTTTTCTTACATTTTAGTCCTTGAATGTTGTACATGCAACTAAATGGGTTTGAATGGTCGGTTTGAGCTGAGAATTGACATGCAAGCATAAAATCTAACTAATTGAGGATTGGTAACCCTAATTTCATTAATGGTCCCTTAATTTACTAGTTTTACATTTTGGTCCTTAAAATGTATTCTATGCAATTGGTTGCCTTTTCGAGGTTCGTTTCCTTTGTAACTTCACCCATTGCAAGCATGACCACTTAGGATTAATAATATGCATCTAGAAAAGATAAAAGGAAAAAATGGATTGGTTTTCGTAATCTTTCTCCGGTTTGCTTCGGCAAACCTAATGTAGCTCGCTCAGTTCGGTCGAGCGTCTAGGCTGGGCCGAGGAGGGCTACATGTACCATGCACGTGGTGCTTGTTTCAACCCATATAATTCCTTTTTCAACCTCAGACATTTATCTTCTTGCCCTTTGACTTTGAATCTAATGGGTTGTTCAATGTAAACTTCATCTTATAAGAAACCATTAAGAAATGTTGATTTCACATCAAGTTGATGGATTTTCCACTTCTTTTGAGCCACTAGAGAAATAATCAATCGAATAGTTTCAATTTGAACAACTGGTGAAAAACTTCATCATAATATATCACATACTTTTGCTTATAGCCTTTAATAACAAGTCTTGCTTTATATCTCACCACTTCTCCGCTTGCATTCTTATTTTTCTTAAAAATCCACTTGACCCCGATAGCTTCATGTCCCTTTGGAAGTTTTGATAAGTGTTGTTCTTCTCAATCGATTTTATTTCTTCAATCATGGCTAGTCTCCAACTCTCATCTTTCACTACATTATCGAAGTTAAGTGGCTTACTATCTACAAACAAAAAAACAAGTTATTATAGCTTCAGCGGAGCGGTAAAAATCTCTAACACTTCTAAATTTATGTGGTCTTTCACTTAAGCTTTCTCTAGAACTAGAGTTGTCTTTAAAAGTTTCTTCATGGATCGAAGTAGGTGAAGGCAAAGAGTCATGTATTGTGGAGGAGTCATGTCCTGCGGAGGGTTCACAACTTGCGGTGGACTCATATCTTACTCTTTCGCAAAATACAAAAAAAAAATCATAGGATTGTTCTTCTTGTGCATCCCAATTCCAACTTGCTTGTTCATCAAACTCAACGTCAGTCTTATAATAATATTTCCATTGCTTGGATTGTATAACTTGTAGCCTTTGGAGTTTGAATCATAGCCAATGAAAACATATTTAGAACTTTGGCCATCAAGCTTTAATCTACCTTAGTCGGGTACATGTTCATGGGCAATGCTACCAAACACCTGAATATGTCTTACACTTGGCTTTCTTCTTCTCCAAGCTTCTTGAGAAGTTACATTATCCACATTCTTTGTTGGCAAGCGATTGGACAGATAAACTGTACATGAAACAGCTTTGGGCCAAAATTCCTTGGGCATATTCTTTGCCTTCAACATACTTCTTGCCATGTTAAGAATGGTTCTATTTTTCCATTCTGCAACACCATTTTGTTGTGGGGATCTGGGCACTATCAAAGGACGATGAATTATATTTGCTTCACAAAATCATTAAATTCATTAGAAGTAAATTTGCCTCCTCTATCGGACCTTAAAGATTTTATCTCATAGCCACTTTCTTTTTCAATAAGTGCTTTAAAAATTTTAAAAGCAACGAAATTTTTAGATTTCTGCTTCAAGAAGTACACCCAAGTCTTTCTACTGTAATTATCAATAAAAAGCAAGTAGTATATACTTTTACCGAATGATGGGGGTTTGATGGGTTCACATACATCAGTATGAACAAGTTGAAGAGGCTCAGTCACCCTTGACGTTGGTTCTTTTGGAAAACTTGACCTTGCATGCTTGCCTAGAAGACACGCCTCACACAATTGGTTAGGGTGACTAATGGTCGAAATTACATTTATCATTTTTTCTCTAAGAATTTTGAGGAATCCAAAAATTCAAGTGACCAAATCTGATGTGCCAACACCAAGCTTCATTTTTCACACTATCCTTCAAGCACTTTGCATCAATAGTCTTGAGATTCAACAAGAACATTCTATTCTTTGGCATTGATACTTTAGCAACCAAGTTGACATGCTGATCTCTTAGCCAAAGACAACAATATTTCATGTGAATTTCATAACCCTTCTCAAGGAGTTGTCCCAAACTCAAAATATTACTTTTTAGCTTGGGCACATAATAAACCTCGGTAATAAGGCTATGACTATCATCCTTTAGAGAAATTAAAATTGTTCATTTCCCTTGAATTTGGACTTTCGAGGAGTCTCCAAATAAAACATTCATTTAACTTTCTCATCAAGTTCCACAAATGCTTCTTTGTCTCCACCTATGTGATTGCTTGCTCCGTTGCCAAGGTACCACGTGCTTGCATCATTGTTCTCCTCATTATTGAGTGCTAGCAACAAGGTTGGCTCTTCAAAATCTTGTTGATCTTCAATGAGATTGACTCTCTCCTTATTTCTACTTTTATTTTGGCATTTCCAAGAAAAATGACTAAAAAGTATACTTTAGGTACTTAAGTTAACCAAAAAATATACTTTAGGTACTCATTTTGACCAAAAAATACTTTAGGTACTTAAATGAAAAAGTTGGTATACTTTAGATACTTATTTATAATATAAGCCAAATATAAACTATGAAAGCAAAAGAATAAATATAAACATAATACGAGAGAAAATAACCTTGATTGTTTGTAAAATGTCATTATTTATAGAGCAATAAAAGAGATGTACAAAAATATAAAGATCAATGGACAAAAAATATAAAAGATGAAAGGAAATACACACAAATAATATTATTTATAGAACCCAATAAGTACTCCTAGTGAAAAAGCGAATGATGTTCATCCTAGGAGACCCGAGTTTAAATCACTTTGTCTGCAAGGTGTTTGTGCATTGTCAAAGAGTTAAGAATATGTACAAATATATATTACCTTGTAATCACCTTAAGACTATTAAAAATATTATTATTTATAATTTTTTTATGAATATTTATTTATGGTGAATATCCATGTATTAAAGGAGACTTTAATGCTCTTTATTATTAAGGTTTAATACCCATTGTAATTAGGGTTTTCTTCCTTTACCTACTAATATAGAGATTAGAGAAAGCATTGTACACAACCCTACACTGAGAATATAATACAAGTCTCTCTCTCTCTTTGTCTCTCGTCCTTTGTTCTTGCTCTTCTTTATTTTATTCACAACACGTTATCAACACGAGTTTGCTCAAAAGGTTTTAGTTACAAATCAAGTTTTTTCAAAGGTTTATTTGGTATATTTTTTTCATCTTATATGTTTTAATTTATAAACATCATATATATATAATTTTACACTAACCGTATATACTATTTTAAAGAAGAAGAAAAAACTAATATTATTCTAATTTCACGCCATATGTATATTTTTGTTTTGTTTAATATTATTATGAGGATTAATTTTGTTTCGTTTTTTTCTGTTTTAGCCTTCATAATGTCGAATCTTGAAAATTTTGAGTTTGTGGCTCTTGACATTTCTGGAAAAAATTATTTATCTTGGATCTTAGAAGCCGAAATACACTTAGATGTAGATTGTCTAGGAAATACTATTAAAGAGGGGAATGCAGAATCTGCTCAAAAAAAGGCCAGAACCATGGTACTTCTTTGCCGTCACCTCCATGAGGGGTTGAAATCTAAATATTTAACTATGAAAGATCCTCTTATTCTTTGAAATAGTCTAAAGGAAATATATGACCACCAGAAAACTGTTAATCTCCCTAAAGCTCGATATAATTGGTTGTATCTGAGATTGCAAGATTTTAAATTAGTTAACGAGTATAACTTAGCTATGTTTCAAATTACTTCACAATTGAAGTTATGCGGTCAAAATTTTACTGATGAGGATATGTTAGAAAAAACATACTCCACTTTTCGCGCAAATAATGATGTCCTTCAGACACAATATCGTGAAAAAGGCTTTAAGAAATATTCTGAATTAATTTTTGCCTTCTTGTGGCTGAGCAAAACAATGAGCTGCTGATGAAAAATCATGAATATCCCCCAACTGGGTCCGCTTCATTCCTTTAAGTGAATGCAATATTCTATAGCAGAAAAAATAAAGGCCACACCAACAATTGTGGTCATAACTATGGGCGTGGTCGTGGTCATACTCACGGTCGAGGATATAGGCGAGGTGGTTGTTTTAAAAATAATTATACCCACCACAAATGGAACAATAAAGATGACAAGAGTGTAGAAGATCAATCCAAGAAAGAGGAATCGTTGTGTCATCAATGTGGCAGCTCAAATCATTGGTCTCGTGCTTGCCGTGTGCCAAAACATCTTGTAGACCTTTACCAACAATTAATAAATGGTAAAGGAAAGAAAGTTGAAACAAATTTTGTTTATGTCAATGAAAAGGATAATTATATCATTTCTAACTTATGGAATTGCAAACATAGATGTTAATGATTTCGTCATATCCCTTGAAAGGAATATTTGATTTTTTTAATTAATTATTTTCATATTTACTTCATGTTTGTTAGGAAGAAATGGTTATTTTATTATGGAATGTTTTTTTATTTTACAAGAATAAATGTTATGTTTACTTTATTAATATCGTGGATTTTATTTATTTATTTTTATATTTTTTGAATATTTTTGTAATAGATATTTATTTATTTCTCTTTGAAGAATATGATTACGTCCTAAATACAATCTGCAATAAAATGGTGACGACTTATGCTTAGCAGACAGTGCTAGTACTCATACTATACTTAAGTATAAGAAATTTTTTCCCATTAAACAATGCAAAGGAATAATGTGAGTACTATATCTGGTAGTGCTAATATCATAGAAGGCTCCGAAAGAGCAAATATGTTATTGCCAAAAGGAACTCTATTCTATATTCACAATGCGCTAAACTCCCCAAAGTCGCAAAGAAACTTATTGAGTTTTAAATATATTCGCAAAAGGGGATATCATTTTGAGACTATTAGTCAACGAGATGCTGAATATCTCTATATTACGAGTATAACCCAAGGCAATAAGAAAATTTTAAAAAAATTACATGTACTATTATCCGGATTGTACTACACAAGAATTGGTACAATTGAAGCACATGCTATTGTAAACTATAAGTTTACTGATAACTTTATTATTTGGCATGAATGGTTAGGTCATCCCGATTCTATTATGATGCAAAAAATTATTGACAATTCATGTGGTCACTCATTGAAGAACCAATAGATTCTTCAAAGTATACATTTTCATGTGATGCTTGCTCTCAAGGCAAACTAATTATTTGACCATCACCAACTAAGATAGATTATGAATCTATCAGTTTTCTAGCATGGATACATGGTGATATATGTGGGCCCATACACCTTTCTTGCGGACCATTTAGATATTTTATAGTTTTAATTGATGCATCGACTAGATGGTCACATGTATCTTTGTTATCAACCCGCAACTTGGCGTTTGTGAGGTTACTTGCTCAGTTGATAAAATTACAAGCACACTTTCCAGATTCCCCTATAAAGAGGATTCGTCTTGATAATGCTGCTGAATTTACTTCTCAAGCTTTTGATGATTTTTGCATGTCGATTGGAATAAATGTTGAACATCCAGTAGCTCATGTTCATACACAAAATGGTCTTGCAGAGTCATTTATCAAACAACTTCAATTAATTGCAAGATTGTTACTGATGAAGTCAAAACTACCAATTTCTGCATGGGGACATGTCATTTTACATATCACTAATTCGCATTAGACCAATAAGTTATCATAATTTTCCACCATTATAAATGGTTTTGGTTAGGAACCAAATATTTCCATATTAGAATTTTTGGATGTGTGGTATATGTTCTGATTGCTCCACCACAATGTACAAAGATGGGTCCTCAAAGGAGGTTGGGAATGTATGTCAGTTTCGAATCCCCCTCGATAATTAAATATCTTAAGCCTTTGACGGGGAATTTATTTACAGCTAGATTTGCCGACTGTCATTTTAATGAGTCAGTTTTCCCAACATTAGGGGAAAAATAAACAGATGGGAAAAGAAATAAGTTGGAAGGAATTATCGTTATCTCATTTTGATCCACGTACCCAACAATGTGAACTAGAAGTTCAAAGGATAATTTATTTGTAAAACTTAGCAAATTAATTGCCATATGCTTTTGCTGACCCTAAAAGGGTGACTAAGTCACATATACCAGTAGGTTCCAAAGATAAAATTCCTCAAAAAAGAAAAGAAGCTATATCTTGTGATGGTCCAATCGAGGAATCAACAAATTATGAAAGATCTCGAGAAGAGATTAAAAGGTCTCAGAAGAGACATTAGACATGACTCAAGTACCTGATAATGATGAGATCTCAATAAACTATCATATTTGGTAACAAGTGGAATCGAAATAAAATCGACGTCGATAATACTTTTACATGCAATATAGCACTAGAGATTTTGGATGATAATGTGGATCATGAACCATAGTCAATTGGACAATGTAAGCAAAGATATGATTGTCCAAAATGGAAAGAGACAATTGAAGTGGGACTAAAATCTCTTTCAAAAAGAGAAGCATTCAGACCTGTAGTCTGTACATCGGAAGGTGTAAAACCTATGGGGTATAAAATGGTCTTCGTGAAAAAGAGAAATGAAAAAGGGGAAATTGCGAGATATAAAGCTCGTTTGTTTGCACAAGGATTCTCACAAAGAGCTGGAATCGATTATGAAGAAACATACTCCTTGGTGGTGGATGCAACGACTTTTAGATTTTTGATTAGTCTGGAAATAAAAGAAAGACTTAATTTCCACTTAATGGGTGTTGTTACAGCCTATTTGTATGGGCCTCTTGATAATAATATTTATATGAAACTTTCGAAAGGATGTAAACTGCCTGAAGTAGTTGAATTAGGTTCTCGGGAACATTATTCAATCAAATTAAACAGATCCCTTTTTGGATTAAAACAACTTGGGATCATGTGGTATAATAACCTTAGTGAATACTTATTAGCGGAAGGCTGTAAGAATGATCCAATTTCCCCGTGCACTTTTATTAAGAGGTTTAGCTCTGGGTTTGTCATTATTGTTGTGTAAGTTGATGATTTGAATATCATTAGGACTCTTGAAGAGATTTCATTGGCAATTGAGTATTTAAAGAAAGAATTTGAAAATAAAGATCTCGGAAAAACAAGATTTTTGTCTTGGATTGCATATTGAGCACTTAAAGGATGGAATACTTGTGCATCAATCAACATATATAGAAAAAATGCTAAAGAGGTTTTACATGCATAACGCACATCCGTTGAGCACCCTTATGGTTGTTAGGTCACTTAATGTCAACAAAGATCCATTTCGTCCTCGAGAAAAGGATGGAGATATTCTTGGTCCATAAGTGTCATACTTAAGTGCTATTTGTGCATTGTATCTTTCTAGTCACACATGACCTGACATATCATTTGTTGTCAATTTGTTGGCAAGATTTAGCTCATGTCTAATGTTGCGCGTATTGAGTGCTATGCAAACGGTGCAAGTTTACACGTCGCAAGTAATAAAGTGATCTGAGTATCGAGTATCGTCTCCACAGGGATTGGTTTGGGCCACTTTGCTTAAGTTATTGTGTTGGAAAAGAAAAACACAAGTAGGTGATTGTAGGAATTATAACTAATGAGTAAATTAAGAGCAATAAACTAAAAGAATAGATGAAATCAAAAGAGAGGAAATAGGCCAGGTTATCGGTAAGTTGATGAGTGATAGTCGATTGGATCGTCTTGGTAAAAGGGTGCAATGGCAACTCGGTTGCCGTGGCAACTTGCGCAGCTGGGTTACCTTGGCAACTAATCGAACGGTTGCCTGGGCAACTGGCTGGGCAACTGGGCAGCAGCTTCAAGATTCGGTAGAGCATTCTTCAATGGTTTCTTCTTATCCCTAAGTCGAAACTCTAGCTAATTGTGCATGCCTTGACAATACATCCCTGTGTGAATCAAGGGTGAACAACAACCAATCTTGCGCTCCTCTTAGCCGTTGAAATCCTTAACTTATTCCTAAGCCGGATTCATCTTCACCATCAATAGATTGAATAAAGACCATTCTCATTCATTTTTTGAATCTAACTCTCTCGATATTAGATAAATAGATAAAGTTACGAGATCTTCTTCCAATTCACTCGCAGACAAGAATAAAAACCAAGAATGAGTAAACCTTGAATTGAAAGTGCAAACTCTTATTACCTAAACAAAATCCAATTGTTTCTCACAACCACAAAACACAATAACCCCAACCAATCAAGTTAGTTCATGGTTGGGTTCAAAAGATATACAAAGAATAATCCCCAAACCATGAATCTAATGGAAGCAAAGAAGAAGAAGAAGAAATTGATCAGCCCCTTGAACTCTCTCCCAATCGACCTCTCCCCTCTTGAACTCTCTTGTCAAAATCTCTCCCTTCTTGCCCTCTTGGAGTTGATGGCTTGGTCTTCTTTAAATAGGAGATGACTAGGTCAAAATCCTTCTTGAGGAGGAAGTTAAGTTGGAATTAAATACTTTAAAAGAATATAATTCTTTATTATATTTAAATTCCTTCTAGATCTTCTCCTATCTTTTTGGGATTTAATTTCTCTTTTACCTTTTCATGAAAATCAAACTCCTTTTGGGATTTAAATTTGCTCCACGTCATCTTGGGCTTATCTAGTCATCATTTCGACTACCATATCATCTTATCCCTTATCGAAAATTGCCTTGGCAACTAGCTCGACATCTCCTTCATGCATTGCCCTGGCAACTGCTTCGGCATCTCCTTCATGCACTGCCCTGGCAACTGGTTCTAGCTTTGTTTAGGCAAGTGATTCTGCACACACACAAAAACACACCAAAGCAGCATCTTTTTCCACAAAAATCACCAAGTTATGTAATCAAGCTCAACGGTGGAAAGAAACATGAATTAATGCATGAATGACTAATTATGCAACTAATATAAGCTTAAGACTAACAATAATATGAGTAAAAAAGGTAATAAAAATAGTACTTTTGAACACTTATCACACCCCAAAACTCGAACTATTGCTTGTCCTCAAGCAGTGCAAACTAACAATTACCTGCCAAGACTTTAATCATCAAAGACATGCTTCAAACTTGAATTCAAACCTCGGAACCGTGGCACAAAGTATGATCACCTTTTAATTTTTTTCGAATAGCACAAAAATTACCCGGAATCGAACTATAATGCTTGTGACAATGTGTGTGCGTAGTTGTGTACAAGTTGATTTTCATGATTCTATGTGAACAATGGGCTTTTATCAATTTAATTATCGGGGCATTTATTTTTATTTTCACTAGAGCCAATTTCGGGCACCTCTAGAAAAGTAAGCAATTTCTCATTTTATTTTAGTCGACTAGAGCCAATTTCGGGCACCTCTAGCGATTCTTTAATGTGCATTAACTACTAGAGCCAGTTTCGGGCACCTCTAGCAAGAATGTGCATTTACTACTAGAGCCAGTTTCGGGCACCTGTAGCAAGAAATTAACTTTTAATTTACAATTTCAAATTTACCCAAATTTTAAGCAACCTAAGTTCACTAAGTTTCTTTCAATCAACAAGCCACAACCGTGTAAAAAAATTCCGCATCATAGTAAAATTCTAAGTTCTTTTCATGCAATCCTAAAATTAAAGGTTCTTTCAATTAAGTGCAGTGGCAAAAATTCATCATTGGATATTCAACAAGTCTTAAGCAATTAAATCCAATTAAAGGCATGGCAAGTAACATATGCAACCTATATGTGATTGCTAAAGATGAATGCAACTAAACATGAAACTAACTAGAAACCAACACCCCCACAAACTCGAGAGAATCACTGTCCTCAATGCATGTAAAAGTGAAACAAAATTTAAAAGAAACTAAATGAAATGAGTTAGTCGGAGAGGTTGTCACCTCGAGTGATAAGTTTCCTTCGTACCGTTTGCTTGATTCATTTTTCGATCGGTGGTTGAATGCTTGTGGCTGGTACCACGTGAATAGCATTGCTTTGATTTGATCCATGTTTTCCAAGGCAGGTTCACTTACCTGGGCATCAGTAGTTTCTGTTGTCGTGGCAACTGCTGAGGTCGTTGTCGAGGTATCCTCTGTTGTGGTTGCCGTGGCAAGTAGTCGGCAGTGAATTTCCTTAGCATGGTGGTTGTGAGTCTTGTTGTTGAAATGAAAAGAAACAAAGAAAACCTGGAAACTAAAGATAATGAAGAAAAATAAAATAAAATATCTCCTAAAAATTCCAAAAACAAATAAAGAGAAAAAAACGAAAATAAAATAAAGTTCCAAAAAAATTAAAAAAATATTAAAGATTCTTAGAAAGAGCATTTTTCACGCATCTTCTAATGTTACTACATATCTGAGAAAACTTGAGGAGGGCCGTTTCCGATACTTCTTATAGTCCATCCGCACCCTCCATCGAGTAATAATATTGCAGAAAAAAAGTTGGGCCAATATGCTCGCAGCTACTCCCCTTTGCATTACCATGGTGGATGTGTCTTTCTTCCGTGTTCCCTTGTAGTCCATGCACATCTTCCACCTTGCTACTATTCCTGAAGGAATGAATTTATTATTAGGAAAAGTTATATCAACATCCAACCATTCAATTACCTCATTCTCGTCGGGCTCCATCATGGTTGGATGTAGCCTTCGTTGTCGTGGCAATTGTTGCTCTAGCCAATTGCTGTGGCAATCAGTTGCCAAAATTTGCTGTAAGTCAAGGGAAGAACCAACTTTCTGAAAAACTTTACGAATCCAAACACAATTTTCTTTTGGCCTCTCAAACATCTCCATCAATGATGACTCCAGATCTACCAGTGTCGGTTCCTCAAAGAATACCTGCAATGGAGGAGGTGAGTTTTTAAAGAATTCAAAAGGTTCAACCATCATCTGCTCATATTCCATTGGCAAAGTATTGTCATCTCGTTGATCTTGCATGTGGTCGTGCAATTGCCGTGGCAAAGGTGGATGGGAGCAGTCTACAGATTCCTGCTTCAATATCAACGTTGTAACGATCTGGGCATCAGGTTCCTCAAAATTTGCTGTAGTATTGCTATTCTTAGCTTCACTGGTGTTGTCACGGCATTGGTCTGTCCAGGCTCCTCAATCATTGCCGAGGCAATTTGTTGCTCAGGCTCATCATGTGTTGGGCAGTCTCTCTCATTGGCATCCTCTTGACTTGGAGGTTCTAGTTGTTCCTCACACATCGGGGACCTCTCTTCGCATTGCTCTTTATCCTCTTTCCTTGGGACGTCAGTATCCCCAAGAATGGATTATTGGTGCATGTTATCCAAGGCATATGTGGATCTCCTCAATGATATTCTGAATCCCCTAAGGTTGCATCCCGTTGAGCTATCCTCGCATCCATTTTCTTTGATAGCTCTCGAATCTCTTCAATTGATCCGTCAAGTCTAGCCAAGAAAGCTAGCAACGTTTCTTCCAAGGAATTGGAATGTTCTTGAAAATGACTACATTGCCATGGCATATCTGTTGCCGTGACACTAGGCTGCTGATAAGGACTACATTGCCAAGGCATGTCTGTTGCTGCAGCAAAATTGTTATGGTAAAAACAAATTTGAGCTTTTTGATCATACCATGAAGGATTTTGCTACTGGTTCCATCTATGGTTCTCCATGTAGTCATATGCACCGAAAATGTGAGGGCAATTTTCAAACACATGATGTTCTCCACAACAAGTGCACGAGTTTTCCACGGTATATGCTTTTCTCAGTTGGTATAGGTAATCATCGAAGGGTGCAAGAAACTCTTGATTGGATTGATTCATATCTTCCAACATCAACTCTCGAATAGATCACCTTTTATTTCCCGACATGTTGATGCCCCTTAACTTGTAGCACACCTATTTTTTTTGATAAAACAAACAAAAAGAAAAGTTAGTAAAACTAACAAAAAATGCAATAACAAAAACAACTAACACCAATTGCTAATCCCCAGCAACGGCGCCAAAAACTTGTTGTGCGTATTGAGCACTACACAAACTGTGCAACTATACACGTCGCAAGTAATAAAATGATCTGAGTATCGAGTATCGTCTCCACAGGGATTGGTTTGGGCCACTTTGCTTAAGTTACTGTGTTGGAAAAGAAAAACACGAGTAGGTGATTGTAGGAATTATAACTAATGAGTAAACTAAGAGCAATAAACTAAAAGAATAGATGAAATCAAAAGAGAGGGAATATATCAGGTTATCGTGAGTTGAGAAGTGATAGCCGATTGGATCGTCTTGGTAAAAGAGTGCAATGGTAACTCGGTTGTCGTGGCAACTTGCACAGCTGGGTTACCTTGGCAACTAATCGAACGGTTGCCTGGGCAACTTTTTGGGCGACTGGGCAGCAGCTTCAAGGCTCGGCAGAGCGTTCTTCAATGGTTTCTTCTTATCCCTAAGTCGAAACTCTAGCTAATTGTGCATGCCTTGACAATACATCTCTGCATGAATCAAGGGTGAACAACAACCAATCTTGTGCTCCTCTTAGCCGTTGAAATCCTTAACTTATTCCTAAGCCAGATTAATCTTCACCATCAATAGATTGAATAAAGACCATACTCATTCGTTTCTTGAATCTAACTCTCCCGATATTAGATAAATAGATGAAGTTACGAGATCCTCTCCCAATTCACTCGCAAACAAGAATAAAAACCAAGAATGAGTAAACCTTGAATTGAAAGTGCAAAATCTTATTACCTAAACAAAATCCAATTGTTTCTCACAACCACAAAACACAATAACCCCAACTAATCAAGTTAGTTCATGGTTGGGTTCAAAAGATATACAAAGAATAATCCCCAAACCATGAATCTAATGGAAGCAACGAAGAAGAAGAAGAAATTGATCAGCCCCTTGAACTCTCTCCCAATCGAACTCCCCCCTCTTGAGCTCTCTTGTCGAAATCTCTCCCTTCTTGCCCTCTTAGAGTTGACGGCTTGGTCTCCTTTAAATAGGAGATGGCTAGGTCAAAATCCTTCTTGAGGAGGAAGTTAAGTTGGAATTAAATACTTTAAAAGAATATAATTCTTTATTATATTTAAATTCCTTCTAGATCTTCTCCTGTCTTTTTGGGATTTAATTTCTTTTTGACCTTTTCATGGAAATCAAACTCCTTTGGGATTTAACTTTGCTCCACGTTATCTTGGGCTTATCTAGTCATCAATTTTGAATACCATATCATCTTATCCCTTATCGAAAATTGCCTTGGCAACTAGCTCGGCATCTCCTTCATGTATTTCCCTGGCAACTACGTCGGCATCTCCTTCATGCACTGCCCTGGCAACTGGTTCTAGCCTTGTTTAGGCAAGTGATTCTGCACACACACAAAAACACACCAAAGCAGTAGCATTTTCCACAAAAATCGCCAAGTTATGTAATCAAGCTCAACGGTGGAAAGAAAATGAATTAATGCATGAATGACTAATTATGCAACTAATATGAGCCTAAGTCTAACAATAATATGAGTAAAAAGGGTAATAAAAATAGAACTTTTGAACACTTATCATCTAACCCAAATACATTAGAATGGAGTTAAACACATATTTTGTTATCTTCAAGGTACGAAAGACATGGGATTATTTTCCCTAATATATCCAAAATAGAACTAGTTGGTTTTGCGGATGCATGGTACTTATCTGATCCTTAATGCTCGATCACATACTAGTTATGTATTTACATACGGTGGTACCGTAATTTCTTGGCGCTCAATGAAACAAACAATTACTGCCACTTCCTCTAATCATGTTGATTTTGGCTATCTATGAGGCTAGTCATGAATGTGTGTGGCTAAGGTCTGTAACCCATCACATTCGATAGAATTGTGATTTACATTATGGAAAAGTAGCTCCAACAATCTTATATGAGGATAATACAATCTGCATTGCCCAACTTAAGGAAAGATACATAAAGGGTTATAGAACAAAACACATCTCACCAAAATTCTTCTTCACTTATGATCTACAAGAGAATGAAGACATTGATGTTCAACAAAAATTCGTTCATGTGATAATTTGGCAGATCTATTTACTAGGGCACTCCCTACTGGTCCATTTGAGAAGTTTTTACAACATTAGATTGCGTCGTGTCAAAGATCGTATTTGATGTATTCATGAGGGGAGTAAAATACGCGTTGTACTCTTTTCCTTATATTGTCCTATTGGGTTTTCCTGGAAAAGGTTTTTAATGAGGCAACTTGTTTTGCGTATCAAAGATATGTGTACTCTTTTTCCTTCACTAGGGTTTTTGTTCCCACTGGGGTTTTTC
This sequence comes from Hibiscus mutabilis, assembly GCA_019671005.1. Lineage (NCBI taxonomy): Eukaryota > Viridiplantae > Streptophyta > Magnoliopsida > Malvales > Malvaceae > Hibiscus > Hibiscus mutabilis. The sequence continues at coordinate 15,213,995 of CM033722.1, read as the reverse complement.
TTAGTAAGGATTTAACAAGTCGCATTATCTTCGTGGATATCCAAGGGGGTGTTATGAATATTTATTTAGGGTGAATATCCATGTATTAAAGAGGACTTTAATGCACTTTATTATTAAGATTTAATACCCATTATAATTAGGGTTTTCTTCCTTTACCTATAAATATATAGATTAGAGAAAGCATTATACACAACCCTACACTTAGAATATAATACAAGTCTCTCTTTTTATCTCTCATCATTTTTTCTTACTCTTCTTTATTTTATTCACAACAATTTTAACCCTTTTTCGTAATTTAATATATTTTTTTGGAATAAGCTAGGTTTGCTAGGTCAAATGAGTTTTTTTATAATAGAGGATATTCCATATTGTTCCCGCTTCAGTTGCACAAAATCCTATACATTACGACACTCTTGGCGGTTCTCGGCCACAATACCACTATTCATTCTACTCCCCTGAAATCCCTCCAAACTAGGGATGGCAATGGGCCGGATCTGAACCGGATCCAGCTAGATTCAGATCCAGACCCATTTTCACATTATGGATCCAGACTCACCCCGAATCTGCGGGTCTAAAAAATTGGGACCCATATCCAGATTCAACGGATCTCACGGATCCAGGTCCAAAACGGGTCTATTAAAAAAGACCATTCGACTTAATTTTTAACGTAATAAAATTGTCATTGACTAATTTTGCATCACATCTCCAATGAAGGAAAGATTAATTTTAATACAACTAGTAACAGAATAAAAAAATGATGAACTGAAGTCTCAAAATAAACTCCAACACAATTACACAAATGTCTTTTGAATAACACAAACATTAAAAAATGTCGATCATGAATTCCATTGTCGCAAGTCGAGTACCGCACTTCTACCTCCTTAGAATGCTAATCTTCATCACTACTTAAATCATCAACATCCTAAAACAAACAACAACCAACCAAAGAGAAAATTTTGTTTAATGAAAATAATATTTGTGAACTTTAAATATGAATATTAAGGCAAGTTTTTCTATAAACGGGTCCAAGTCCGGATTTTAGTGTCAGATCCGGACCCAAATCCGTACTTTAATCAGAAGATCCAGATTCGACCCAAATTTGTTGAGTCTAAAATTTTAAAATCCGAACCCTATAAAACAAATCTGAATCTACGGATTCGGGTCGGGTCTAGGTCCGTTTCCATCCCTACTCCAAACTCTTCATTCATTTTCTCTCTCGCTCTCTTCAAAATCCGCCTCAAGAAAATGGGAGCTAAAATCTATCTTTCTCTTCGCCTTGCAACTTGTCTCCTTCGCACGATCTCAGGCTTTCCAAACACGTCCATGACAACGTTCACGGCAACATTTATCTCGATCCTGTATTTCATTTCCTCTCTTTTTTTTTTGTCATTTTATATGTTTCTTTGGTGAATTGAATGATATGCGAGTAGACAAAGTTAACGAGAAATGTTTTGTTTAATACTATTTAACTAATTGGAGTGTGATTCTGTTCACTGCTTCGATATGGTAAATCACTTTCTTATTTAATCTGATTATTTTTTGTTTGGCCGCAGATTTCGTTGAAGTTCATTGATACAGAGCAATTTCAAAGGCAAGACGAGTCCTATTTCATTATCATTTTAGCTTCATTTTCATTTCAAATCTCATTTATCGATTTTTATTGTTTTTATGATACAGGCTTCGCGAGCTGAAACAACTCGGTAAATTTCTTGTTTCCTCCCGTCCCCTCTATTAGAATGGATGTTTTTGGATTTATTTGAGATGCCAATTGTTATAAACTTTCCAGCAAGAAGTAGAAGAACTAGAGAAATAAGAGTAAGATAGAAAAGAAAGGTTTCAACAAAGAATATTGAACCTGGAAAGAGAATTAGCCGCAGCTAAAAGTTTAACAAATATGACGTATAGCTTTCAGGTCACCATAACTATTATGCTAACATTACTGTAATATAATTAAAATAAAAGTCAACTAATATTGATTAAAAACTTCTTCTAGTAGTCCAATTGACATGATCTCTCATTCCATTCTCGGTTCATAACATTGTCTCCGCCTCCAAATAGAACCTTGTCCTCAAAGGTTCGAGATAGGATAGATATGTCCTATTCCTCCACAGGCAGTCAGATAAAATATTGCTCCATCAAAATGCAGAATCCTGCGAACACTCAGTTTTGGTCGACCCGTGTCAATCTCATCATGACCATTATCTTGTTTCCTTTGCAAGTTAAGGACGGGTTTTTTCGGTTGGGGAACTGGTTTCCAGAAACAGGATGCTGACCAACGCTCTAACCAGTTCCAGACTGAATTTGGTTCCCCAGCATCAACTTGGAGGCGCAAAGGCATTACAAGAAATGATGAAGCGACAAGCTTATAAACAAAAGCATTTGCTGACAACCTTCCCATGCGTGTAGACATATTCCCTCCGTAAGAAACCACATGCTTGCTCTGTCGAAGGTTCATTTGATTGCATTTCTTCTGCACTTCAAGACCACAATCAGAATGTCTGGTCATTACTCCACAAACATGAGCTTGTAGCTTGACAATTCCCATCATACAACACAAAATAGTAATAGTTTGTGTTCTAACCAAGTGACCACGAATAAATTCCTGCAGCCTTTTAATGCCTTTGAGGAGCCCAAATGCTCGACAAGCCAGGTAACCACTAAAAACAGCCTGAACAATGGTTGCTGCTTGTTTTTCCTTCATCTTCTCTGGATCATATTGTGAATCTTGAAGAGTGTAACGTGGAGAATCTATGCCTTGACTCACTGGTAGTGACATACCAGCAATACTCAACTCTGCAGCCTTGTAGAAAAGAGAATGGATTCTCTTTTGCAAGTAGAATTTTTCAAGTGGATAACTCTGTTCAAATATATTGCTTGGAAGCTTCCGCGATGTGTTTTGCGAGTCAAACTGGAAGGTGTTGTCATAAGAACGGCACGGAACAAGAGACCAAACTATAAGAGCATTGCAAGCTGCTATTGTGAGAACATTCATTAGAGCCAAATTCCATTCTTGCTTAAATCTATCCTTTCGATTCTTTACCTCCCACCAAACAGAAGAACCAATTGTAGTAATCTCCTCTAGGAGAAGCATGTATAAAAAGACAAAATTTACAAGCATACTGCCAATAAATTCCTGAGACATTTCTTGCAGGAGAACCACCATATTGTGCCAATTGAGATTTTCCTCGAGGAATTTTTCAAATGCCAAAATTCCATTGATCATATCAAGCTTATTAATGCTTAAAATTACCTTTCGACCCTCAAACCTCTCTTCCAATTCTTGAATGTGATCTTGTGCTTTAGAGAGTTTACGAGCTTGAATGAATTGATCAGAATCAATCCCTATTGGAAATGCAGCTACATGAGTCAGCTTTCCTTGATCTTCAACTCCTTCTGGTGTGCCTTCCAGCCCGAGAATACTAGTACAAGCACTAACAAAATGCCTTTCATAGTTATATTTATGGAAGCCTACTAAATCACCAGCAAGAGCGGATCTCAACAGCTCTGACCGAGATGACAATGTCTTGTGAACTTCGAAAGAAGGAAACAGAGCATACAAAAACCAAACGACTTTCATTTTGTTGTTCTGTTCTTTTAGATATTTGGGAAGAAACGTTAGGCGGTAATCATGACACCAAACCACATCCCCTTTCTCATAAAACAATGGCCACAATATGTTGCTAAAATATCCATTATAATATTGTTGAACAATTTCTTTATCAAGAAATACAGGGATGCACCTCTTTGCTGTTAAAGCTTCAGTTAATGCCATTCGTCCTTTTTCATCATTGACAGTTACACTATTTGCTGCTGACATTTTAATCTTATTAACCCCAACTTTTGAATTCATTTCTTGCCATTTCACTTTTCTCTCCATCATCAAAAGTCGAAATATGGAAGGGTCATTCACCTTTACTACTTCCTTCTTGTTAGACTCTTTCTTTGACCATTTATTTAAACAATCAGTGAATGCAAACTTACTTACTAATTTTGTCGGCAATGCTCCATGACCACCCACAGTAGCGATCTTCACAATTTCAGAGATTTCTCTTTGCTTTTGAAGTTCAACCATTGATTTATGGGCAACAACCAAGAATGGAGTCATCTCTTCAAAACAACCATGCCTCGAGCTGTCTTCCTGTTGCAAATCAAATTCCCCACTGCTCTCAATTGGTTGCTTATCAACTTCAGTGTCAACGATCGTTGGCAATTTTGTCGAACACTTGGTGAAATTTTCGGACCAAGATTTCATCATCCGATGCTTCCTCAAACTTAGTTGCATTCTCTTCCTCAATGATATCACCCATCGATAAGATTTGAATGGAGTTACCTTGCATTGTTGTTGCATCATTTTAAATCTCATCTCCCTTAGTATCCTGAACTAGGTGATTGACAATTTCAGTGTCATTTGGTGTTAACAATTTGTCGAACACTTGGGGGATCATTGTGTTCTTATCATCTTGTTCAGCCACAATTTCTGTTGATCCATTGATTTCACCCTCATCCACTATACCGAGATGAGCCGACAATGATTTTAGCTGTCTGGGTATTTCTTGGAGCATCTCGCTATTTTGTTTCATCATTCTTGTATTCACTTCACATGTTTCGATGATAGTCGCCATGAATTTCAACTCTCAATGAAAGCCCCAATGTTATAAACTTTCCAACAACAAGTAGAAGAACTAGAGAAATAAGAGTAAGATAGAAAAGAAAGGTTTCAACAAGGAATATTGAACCTGGAAAGAGAATTAGCCACAGCTAAAAGTTGAACAAATATGACATATAGCTTTCAGGTCACCATAACTATTTATGCTAACATTACTGTAATATAATTAAAATAAAAGTCAACTAATATTGATTAAAAACTTCTTCTAGTAGTCCAATTGACATGACCATTCTCGATTCATAACACCAATGTATTAATATCTTTCTCACATGGAAAAGTAGGAATTTATGATTTTGATATGAAATTTGCGCTTTCAATTTCCATTTTACTTTTTCATTTTTTAATGATGAATACATCACATGCTTAATAGAAGGATAAATTAACAACTGATGATTCAATTTTTCATGGTGTAGAAATATTGATTTGCTGTAAAATTGATTTATGAGTTGGTTTTTTCTTCATTTGTATGTTGTTTATCTGATGGAATGGATTCTATCTTTATTCATAGGATTTTGGTTTTTGTACTTGTATTAGAGTCAATATTGACACCATTTCACTGCTTTGGTATTATTTTTTACTAAAACTCTTCCTTTTAACTAAAGTATTCACGTCCAACACTTGTTTCTGTCACGTTACTCCTTTCCAATACTCACCTTTGAGTCTGGCGAGCATAGCATACATGGGAGGTTGTAACTTGATTATGTGACTAACTTTTAACTTGTTTTCAGGAACGACACACCTGGTTTATCCAGGGGCTGTGCATTCCAGGTTTGAGCATTCTCTTGTGGTGTATTGGCTTGCTGGTGAAGCTATCCAAAAACTCAAAACCTATCAGGTATAGAACCTTTTTTCATGTGTTTTGTTCCTAGTCCATTCTATTTATATATATTCTAAGGTAACCATTTGTGTAGGGTTTGGAGCTTGGTATTGATCCATTTGATGTTCAAAAAGTGAAAATTGCTGGTAACTACTTGTTACCAAAAGTTCTATTCATTTTTACTTCAGTTGGTTCCTTTATGGATTTTGTTCCCGCATTTGCAGGTCTTCTACATGATGTTGGCCATGGACCGTTTAGCCACTTGTTTGAGTCTGAGTTTCTCTCCAAAGTTCTTAATGGCTTCAAATGGTATACATTAAATAATATTATAGGATCCATTTATTCACTATTTCTACTGTTTCCAGTCCTAATCTTAAAAAGTTGATCAACCAGTGATCTTGTGTGTATCACTCCAATGTGTTTTGCATTAAATTACATTTTCAAATTTAATCAATGCATCACTTTTCATCTTCTTTTGGGTTATGTTAGGGTTAGTTTGTAAATTTTATGTTTTTCATCCATTTTATGTCATATGTGTACTTTCTAGGTCTCATGAGCAAATGTCAGCAAAGTTGATTGATCACATTGTTGATGTGCACCATATTGATGTTGAATCTGAGATGATTAAAAGAGTCAAGGTAAGCTGCTCTTTTCAGGAATATATTGCTAACAGTCTTTCTTTCTTTTCCGGTTCTGTATGATTCTCTCTTTACTATGGCATTTCTAATTATCCTGTGTGTATTAGTTTAATATGTAGAATCATTTGCTTTGGTGTTGCTGATATACCCAAATAAACTTGGAATGTATGAGGGAACTAGATGCAACTAAATCCTATGGTTTTGAACATTCATCTATACTTGACCACTTCTGTTTTTTTCCTTTTAATTTTCCATTTTACTTGCCTAACTCGAATTTACAGTTGAAATGTCGAAAACTGTGGACAGAAGGTTTACATAAAGTATATTTTCTGCCATTGAGTGGAATCAGACACATTCTGGATGTCTATCTGTTTATTTTCTTCCTCATTTCCTTCGAATTTCAGCTTGCAACCTTTCCTTTGTTTCTGACTTTGCTTTGATCCTTTTGTAATTAAACAAGTCGTTTGAATTGAGGCTCAGCTAAATAAAACAAAGCTAGAACTCTGTGTATGGAAATGAAATACAGTTTTGATTTCATGTTGCCATAATCAATGCTCATCCATATTCTTTTATTTATTTCCCAGGAAATGATACTAGCTAGCTCAGAGTTTGCACCACCAAAAGCATGTGTTCATTTATAAGATCCAATTAATAGGCATATGTTGATCACCAAGTGTTTTTGGCCCTAGTGTCAGGAAAAAGCGTGGATGTTGTTTGTCTTGTTCTTTATTATCAGTACAATTATTATTTTGTGCTTATTTTGAAGAGTGTGAAGGAGAAGCAGTTCTTATATGATATTGTTGCTAATGGTCGTAATGGAATTGATGTGGATAAGTAAGTGCATTTCAATTATTTGTACATCAGATCTGCTTTCGAGTTCGAACTTCAATTTACATAAAAGATTACAACTGGGAATTCTATTTGTGTTGGTTTGACTACATTGTCCGTGATAGCCGAGCTTGTGGCTTGGGATGTAGCTTTGACTTCCACAGGTTTTTTTTTTTCTGAATTCTAGGCATCTAGCTAACCGCCTCTGTTACCAATAGATGGTTAAAAGAAGAAACTAAAAAAAAGTTGAGGATTTTTTTTACCTCTCAATTTCACATACGACACCTGCAGGTTGATGGAGAGTATGCGTGTTATAGGCGATGAGATCTGCTATCGGGCTAAAGATTGTTAGTATCATCTGTTTTATTCACTTGCAAAAGGCATCTATTATTTGTTTATTATTTATCTATGTTAAATCTCCTGCTTCATATTGGGTAATGGGTGCTTTTGCTAGATCTTAGTATCCACAAGTTATTTGCTACTCGAGCTGATCTATATCGAACTGTCTACACCCATTCTAAAGTTAAGGTATTTGGAGAATTAACCCTATAGGTTCTACATCAACTTCAAGCAATTTTTTTACAACCTTGATTTTACTATCTTTTTTTGGAGGCTGGCTTTGTAAATCAAGAAGAAAACATTTCATTTCATTCTTATTTCAGGCAGTTGAGCTTATGGTAGTTGATGCACTGCTGAAAGCAAACAGTTATCTAGAAATTTCTTCTTCCATTCAAGATCCTTCTGAGTACTGGAAGGTTGGAGAACATTCTTAGCATTCTTTTGAGTTACTAATAATTTAGAGTATAAATGAATAACATAATGTGCTCTCTTCTTTGAATCCAGCTAGATGACACGATAATCAAAACAATTGAGACAGCTCCGGACAAAGAGCTCCAAGAATCTAGAGATTTGATTCTGCGCATTCTCAGGAGAAATTTGTATCAGGTTGTAAAGCTTTACTTACATTCAATCCTTATTTATGTTACTAAGAATGAATGCATGCAAATAAGCATGTTATTCTCTTCATGATCTCTCTTTGGCTTTCATTATCAGATGCTTATGATATGATGATTTATCTTCTGTTGCAGTTCTGTAATGAGTATTCAGTTCCAAAAGACAAACTAGAACGTTTCAAAAATGTCACTGCTAAGGATATCGCTTGCTCTCAGGTCCTTTTATGATATTTTCTATTGAAACGATCTTATGCATCTGCTCATAGCAAAAGGGTTGAGTAAAGTCTCCTATTTTTTGATATAAGGCATTCTCATTTTAACAGAAAAATGGTGGAGTAATGCTAAAAGAAGAAGATATCGCTGTTAGCAATGTAAGAATTGATTTGACTCGTGGAAGGCAAAATCCCCTTGAAAGGTATCATATGGCCTTTATGCTCAATTTTTAAGAGGCAAATGTTTTCCTCTCTCTTCTTGGTTGCATCTTTGATTATGTCTTTGACACTTTGTTTTCTTGTCCTGTTCGTTTTGTTTTTGATGTCTACACTTGCAGTATCAACTTTTTCAAGGTACTGAGACTCGCCCTGATTCTATTTGTAAGTTTTCCTGTTTTATTCATTTCTGGCTTAGAGTGTAACATACTCCTCACTTTACCCTTTATGCACTGTACACTAACACATAGGCTCAAATTCTCAACTTCAACTTCACCTTCACCTTCTAAACCAAAAAAGAGAACACTAGGCTGGATGGTTATTGACATTTGGAATTTCTATTTGATTTAGGTTAATCATGGTTTTATCTCTTCCATTAAAACACGGGGTAATATTTATTGCATTGTAAACAAACCTGTGTTGCTCCGAGCCTTCAATTATTCTCGAAGTGCCATGTCCAACACATTTTTGAACATGAGTATGAGCATATGACCCTCCAAGTACTCTCTAAATACATGAAAAACTTGGAATTTTTTTATCTACCTTTGTCTAAACCGTATCGGGCACTCATTCCGGAGTTCGAGTAACATAGAAAAAGAAAATCTACTTATGGTATGTTCACCACCATATGCTAGTTATATTACTTCATAATATCTTAATTGTTGTTGGGGTTTTAGTAAATACCCAAGAGATATGGATATATACAATTAAAATTTTCTACCTATTCAATGCCTATGCAAACATAAGTGGACCTATATTGGCTGGTTAACAGACATGAAATTCCTAATCTTATGCAGTCTGGATCCTTGTACCATTTAGCCATTTCCTTTAGATCTGCAAAGTTCTAACAGGAATAATTTCTGACCAGGATTACGAGAGTGAGGAGAAGTTCCCCATACCTGATGATCGCGTCAGTCACTTGCTGCCTACATCTTATCAGGATATGATTGTGAGGGTGTACGCTAAGAAGCCTGAATTGTTATGTGAATGCAATGAAAGTATTGATTGCTTGTTTCTCTTTCTCATATTTTTCTCAATATTGTCTTGTCTTTTTATGTGCTAATGGACAGGTAGCAGCTGTCTCGGAGGCTTTTGAAAATTTTCAACTAAAAATGTATGGACTTTGTAATCACTCATTTTTACTTAAATGTATTACTATTGCATGTATGTTTATTATGTGAATGTTACTAATATAAGGTGTGTACATGTATAAGCTACGTGTACGTATTAGGGTTGTATGTATGTCGCGTATGTATCTAGGGTATAAGCGTATGTAGATGTCATATTAATTATACATATGGATACTAGAATATTATTAATTAATGACCGTATAATATGATGTACAGTTGTTATAATTATTATTATTATTAGTGGGCTGACTAAATGTAAAATTAAATATATATATTAAGCCCAAGTAAAGAGTCCGAGTCCAATTACAAAAATCCAATTACAAAGCCCATTTGGCCCAACTCTGAATCCTATCTAATTACAATGTGCAGGTAACTATGGGCCGTTGGATCAAGATCTGATCCAACGGCCACGATGCAATGAAGGTTAAAAATATCTGCCAGGCGCGTACTCCACACGTATGGACCGTTCGAGTGCCACGCGCGCGTGTGGTCCACGCGCGGACGCTTTATTATCCCACGCGCGCGTAAGATCCACGCGTTCTGACTCCTCGACTGCGGTGCTCCACGTGGCGAAATCTGAAGCCGTTTCATCAGATCGAGGCTTCATCCAGGCCGATCGTTCTTCAAGCCATCTCGACCGTTAGATCAGATCTGATCTAACGGTCGAAAATGCGTCTGGCCTCTGGCAGAAATGACCACACCGCCACCGCGCCGATATTCAGTCCCCGCGTTCAGATTATGCCAAAGATAACAAGCAAATGTCAGATCTGGAAAAAAAGATACAAGTTGCAACCAAAATACAGAGATAGTGGTATATATGAAATGGGGCTATTGTAACGGGATTTTTTAGAGAGGAACGGGCAAAAAAAAAGCAGAGAGAGTAGTAACACAAAAAACAGAAAGTTTTGTAAAAACCAAACTTGTAACCAGTCAAGAAATCGAAAGGCGATCCGGTGGTAATCTTTTTTTTTTTTTTTCTTATTGTTTCCCTTGCATGCATATACTGAAGTACAAAAAGAAAATAAAAAGAAAACAAGTAAAGAAGTCTTACTGGCTTTGTCCATGGGTCTTCCCTTCCCTCTGTGACAAGCCTTTTCGGCTTCTACAAGCCGATCCGTGAACAAAGGGAAGGGAAGACCCCTTGTGGTCTCGTTTTGACCTAAAGAAAAATATATTTTGGGTTCGTATTTTTTTAGATCTAGGGTAAACAAAAGGGGATCCTCTGAATCCAACCATGGATTCATATTGAGGACGACAAGAGGAAGGTTTTGGTGTATTTTGGGAGTCCACCGCGCCGGTTAGCGGGCGGCGGCGGCGAGAAGAATACGGTGGCCGACCGCGGATTCGGGTATTATATGAATAAACGAGAGAAAACGAAGAACATAAAACCCAGAAAAATTAGAAAATGAAACAAATGGCCGAAAATTTGAGTTCGGCGGCTTTAAAAGGGGGCTTTATAGTTGTTTTTATTTTGCTAAATGGGTAAATTACACACTTAATCCCACGCGTTTTCAATATTTTCATTTTTGTCTTGCCGCATGGTATAATTACAGTCCCAGTCCTTCTGAGTTTCCAAAAAGTCACAATTTAGTCACTAAATTACACCTGATCAGCTTCTGAATGGTAAAATTACGCCCTTAATCACCCCGCGTTTTTGAAATTTTCATTTTGAGTCCGCCCCTTGGTATAATTACAACTCTGGTCTTTGTAGGTTTTATTTGTTTTTCAATTTCGTCCCTAAATTACATGTTATTGCTCTTTAATTTTCGCCACTTGATTTTCATTTTCCTTTCATTTCAGTCCTATTTTCTTTGTGAATATTATTGTTCGAATTATACTCGTATATGTGGATATTATTTCATTTTTTATGTCTCCGTATATGACTCATTTTATGTTTATATGTATATATATGTGTCAAGTATGATATTCGTTTTCATCGGCTATTCATATCAAACATATTATGTTCTAATCGGTTCGTATATGGCATGTTCGTATTTTGTATGTGTGTGAGCTTTCTTATTTTCTAGGGCTACATGTTAGTATATTTACCCTTTTTCATGATATGTTGACCCGTATATGTTGAAATATGTTTTATTACCAGTATGTATGTCTTTTTGAAATATTTGTTCGTATATATATATATTTATTCCTGCCTTATTATTTTGACATATGATAGTTGTTTTTATCTACTGTTTGGAGTAATATGTATATATATACATGCTTTAGTCTAAAATATCATTCATGATAAACTAATGTTCCGGTATGTTAATATTTATTATATTTAAATGATTTGTCATGTTTTATGTTTTTGCCATTAAGATTGCATATCGAGATATAAATTGTTAATGCGGTGTCCTTTTATCCGAGTGTAAATGGGGCCAGTATCAAGCGTAGTGATAGTGGTTGGACGTTTATTCTCGGATAACGGGACCCTTAAAATATATTCGCAATTATGACCGAAATTAAAAATAATCGTCACTTTAATCCGGAAAATCCAATATTAATAAAGCGGTAATTATTAAAGTACCAATGTTTTGGGCGGTGTGGGGGTGCTAATCCTTCCCCATCCGTAACCGACTCCCGAACCCTGTCTTTTTGAATCTCTGGTTTTGTGGTGTCCGGCCTACCTAAGTGGCCGGTGGCGACTCCATTTTTATGAGGTTTTTTTGTAAACCCTGCGGAATAAATATTTTTAAATATCACAAACACTTTTAAAAAAACATTTCAAAAAAAACAATCGCTTTTATTTTTAGCGATGAAAATTAAAAGGGAACATCGCTACAGATGGCGACTCCGCTGGGGACATTTTTGTTTTTCAAAAACAAATGAGAGTCAAGCTTTTAAAATAATTACCGCTTTACTAATATTGGAAATTCCGGATTAAAGTAACTATTAAATTAACATTCGGTCATAATTGCGCGTTTATTTTAACGCATTTAAAATATGGCATATAAACCCGTCTTTTTAAGTGGGGGAAAACGCTAATGCTTTCGTGGAGATATCGTTCTCCCGTATGGGCCTAGCAAGTACCTTCGGGGCTCGAGTACCTTATGCTTTCGTAAGGATATCGTTCCTTAAATGACGGGCATAAGCGAATGGGTCCCCCTGAATTGAACCCGGTTGAAAGGAGCCTATAATGGGTGATGATCGGGGGCCTTGCTACCCTTAGTAGGGGACAGCAAGGACAATTCGGGTACCTCCTAGCACCAACACTGCATGTAGAGAACATAGAAACCCACCCTGTTAGAGCCATGCGGATAACCTTAAGTTTTAGACGGGATAAATAGGACTGTTTTGTGTGTTTATTTCTATTTATTTTTGTCATTTTATTTACTTTATCCGTAATTGACTTGTTTTCTTTTCGCTTTTTGTTCTTTTTTTTTCTCATACATCATTGCATTTGCATCGCATAAAGGTACTGGATCAAGTGGTTTGCCTGATCAGAAAGTCTTTTACTATGGAAAAAAGGTATCTTAGGAAAGAAGAGCTTAATTTGTCAGTCAGACATTGGTCAGAGGTCAACCAGAAAATCCAAGGGGACAGTCTGCCTAACGAACGCGTAATAGCTGGATACACCTATGTGAGTCTCCAACAGAACGACTTGTGGGATCTTCAAAGCATTTGGGAAAGATGGGACCGAAGGCTACAAGACTTATTTAGCGATAGTTATGGCGACACATCGCAGCTATTATATATTCGGATTAACCAGCCCCTACTCCGAGCTATAGTCCAGTTTTGGAATCCGGTTTTTTGTTGCTTCACCTTCAATGGGCAAGACATGATGCCTACGGTAGAAGAGTACACTGCTTTACTTAACCAGAAAAATATTCAGGAAGATTGGATCTACGCGAAGCCTCCAAGGAATCAGAATTACACTGCGAAACTCAAAGCCTTTGCAGGAATGAGTGATGATTGGGTTAGTGGCCTCCTTCAAATCCGAGGAGATAATACAGTCTTTGCATGGGAGAGTATTCGGGACATCATATCGACACATCCAGATGAGGCAAAGAAAATGGACTTATTCGCTTTAGGAATATATGGCTTGGTGATCTTCCCCCAGTACTCGGGAACATTGACATAGCCATTCTGGGATTTGTTCGAACGGGTAAAACGGAAAGCAAACCCGGTACCAGCAATTTTGGTCGAGACTTTCATTTCCTTGAACGCTAGCCGGAAACATGAAGAAGGACGTTTTCGAGGATGCGCACAGCTATTACAAGTATGGATCCAGAGTCACATGTGGAAGACACCGACGCGGGTCCTGCCGGGGATATCTTTCCAAGGTTTTTCGCCTTTACGAGAATACTTAGCAAAGGAATGGCGAGAAGATTTGAAAACAAAAATGTGGACCAGTTTCTTCAGGAACATTCAAGATGAAGACATAGCATGGAGGGTCCCATGGCTCGGTAAAGTCAATTATTTTCTATACAGTTGTGGTGACTTCAATTGGCTGATGATGTTGGGATTACATGGAGGGATCGCTTGTGCTCCACTTTTAGTGTCTCGACAGTTCGGATCACGGCAGTTCATTCCCAATACCGCCGGATTAAGCCAAACTGAATTTCTTTTCAAAGGAGAGTTCAAAGGAAAAATTCAGACCATCATGAGGGCCTGGGATCATTGTTATCGGATCAGGGTGGAAGGAGACACCGAGCACATGACTACCCCAGATTACGATCTTTGGAGATGTTTGAGGGTTAATAATGTGATTCCCGAATCTAATCAAGGACCAACAGTGTCACTCGAGGAGCTGACAAGGGTGGTACCGTCCGAAGCCGATATCTTAAGGAGTGAGCTCGAGGAAGTTAAAAAGAAAATGGACATTCAACAGACCCAACACGCGAGCGAACTCTATAAGGCAAGCCTAGAAGTCGACGAGCGGGAGGGGATCATTAGGCAACTGAAGAAATTAAATGCAGATTTGAATGACAAGAATACTCTTTACCAAAAAGATGCCCTCCTGTTACAGGCAAAAATACAAAAGGCCGGCCAGAGTCAGTTCATAGCTGTGGAAAAAGAAAGAATGAACGGCATTCGTTTGTTGGAAGAAGAACGAGAAATTAACAAAAGAGCGATCGAGAGAGAGATAGAAAACTGTCGTTTGGCTATGGAGGAAGAAAAACGGTCCGCCAAGAAGGCCATTGATCAAGAGAGAGAAAGATTCAGACAAGAAGTCAACAAAGGAAAACAAGCTGTTCATCATGAGAGAGAAAGTGTCGCCGTATGGAAAAGAAAATCCATGAATAGCCGAAACAGACTGTTAGAGATGCAGAAACTGTACGATGACACTCTTCAAAGTTTGGGGCAAAGCCAAAGTCAAAATGACGGATTAAAAGAAAAGATGGCGGAAGTCGAACACTCACTTCAAATGTACTGCCGTAGGAATAATTTCGCGGAGCTGCGAGAAAGAGAACGCGAAGTGGGTGTATTACGAGCACGAATCGGATCCCTCGAAGCAGTTGTGGAGGATTACAAGGAAAGAATTAATGTGTTCGAGGAAGCTGCAGCCGGGGGGGACACCTATTGGCAGAAGAGATTACGCGACGCTGCTCGAATGATACAGGACAGGGACCAGTACTATGCAAATCTAATGGTGGACATACAGCGAGTCGCCAGACACGTAAATGATTTAGCCGTCGAGGCTGAGACACTCCGACCTTTTATAGCCCCGGGAATGGAAGAAGCTCCTAGGTTCCTCAAGCTGCTCAAGGCAATTGGAAAGTTAGGGGATAGAGCTAGAGTCTATCTATAGGACTCTGTGTTATAATTAGATCTTTTGTACTAGGGATCTTTACTTTGTAACACGAATTTTGTTGTAATCAAGACCCTTTAATTCCCGTAAAAGTAATTCAAAAGGGTGATTACTAGCGGAACCAGTACCTTGTCTGCATGCATTCTTGCATTTGCATCATAACATCTGCATCATTGTACATGCATTTATTTTTACAACCATATTAACAGTATGAATATTGTGGCATTCCAGTGTGTGTTAACCCGTAATCATTCATCACATATACTTTACCCGGCTACAAAGAAAGCTCATGGAAGAAAGAATAATCAATCTAGAAAGAGGGCAGAGAGAGCTCGAGTCAAGGCTTGAAGAGGCCCAGAGAAGCCTTAGTGATCAGATTGCACAGTCACAAACTTCAATAGTATCTGACATAACGGCATTGCTGGCGAAAAGTCTCGGAAAACGAGTAGAAGGAGAAAATATTCCAGAGCCAGAAGGTACCCCGGCTCACTTCAAGATTCAACCAACTGCACCAAACCAGGCTAGGAAGATGTATATTGACCCTACAGGAATGTCTTCCAGTTTTCAAGTAGGGGCACCTGAGACTCAACCCCTTGATACCGAAGTACTGTATGAAGAAGAAGTGCCAGACCTAAACATGGTCGAAAAGATCAGGAATGAGGTAGAAAGAAAGTGGGAAGAAAGATTTCGCCTCATGGAAGAAAAATTTAAAGCGTTACAATCAAATGAAGAATCAGGAAACAACGCTAGTGATCTAAGTCTAGTGTCTGATCTTGTCTTGCCACCAAAATTCAAAACGCCGGAGTTTGATAAATATGACGGAACCACATGTCCTTCTGCACACATAACGATGTATTGCAGAAAAATGGCGGCTTACCATAAAGATGAAAAGCTACTGATCCACTGTTTCCAGGATAGTCTAACTGGAGCAGCATTACGTTGGTATACTCAGTTAAGCAAAGCAAATGTCAAGACATGGAAAGATTTGTCTAAAGCATTTTTCGAGCAATACAAACATGTAACAGACATGATCCCTAGCAGAATTATGCTAGAAAATATGGGGCAGAAGTCCAATGAAAGCTTGCGACAATATGCCCAAAGGTGGAGAGAAGTGGCCGCCCAAATCCAGCCCCCTATCCCGGAGCATGAAATCACGCCATTATTTGTCAATACTTTGAAAGGGGCACTCTTCGATCGCCTCATCAATAACACAACACAAGTGTTTCGCCGACTTGATCGGGGATCGGGAGTCTCGAACTAGCAATCAAGAGCGGCAGAATTGATGGTGGGGAAGGGTCTCGAAAGTACAACAAGAGAAGTGAAGTAAACACCACCAGTACCTATACCGCTCAAGAACTTCACAGTCTCACAGCCCCAAGCACCTGTGGGAAAAACGCAAAATTCGAATCAAAGAGATGAAAGAGTCACCAGAAAGGATAAAGAGAGGAGAACTTTCACTCCCCTACCAGTTTCATACTCAGAACTTTATTCCCAGTTGTATGAAGCAGACTTGGTCCGACCATACATCGTTAATCCTGTCAATCCACCCTTCCCGCCTTGGTATAATCCAAGCGCACATTGCGACTATCACGGCGGTATCCTGGACACCCCACCGAGAACGCCTTGCCTTCAAAAAAGCATGCGAGAACTTAATTGATTCGGGATATTGAAGTTTGAAGAACCTAGCGGAGCCAACAACCCATTTGCCTAATCATGGGGAAAGAGAGGGGTAAATGCTATAGAAGAAGGTTTTACCGAGGAGGATAAAGGATGACGTGTCGAAGTCAAGTCTCCTTTACGGTGGGTATTTCATGATTATGCATGGCTCGTATGATCAATAAAGGCATGATAATAAGGCAGAAAGAATGTGGAAAGTATTGCGAATTCCATCAGACTGAAGGGCATGATATCCAAGAATGTGATGAGTTCAAGAAATTGGTGCAGAAGTTGATAGATGGAAAACAAATTGAATTCTTCGAGGAACCCATGGGGAAGGGATCAGACGTACACATGACAGATACCCCCAAAACTAGATATGGGAAGGATAGGCCTTTCATCATCTCTCCCAGGGTAGGGAATGCAGGTGTCTCCCAAGGAGAAACCAGCAAGATAAATCCGAAGATCGTCATTTCAGCACCATCTCCATTCCCATTCAAAGACATGCGACAAATTCCCTGGAATTATGCCGCGAATGTGACCATGACAGAAAAATCAAAACACGAGCAGGTAAAAGAGCCTGCGCTGGAAGACCAACAAAGCCAAAATAATGTGAACGTTGGTGAGGCAGGCCATTTCACCAGGAGCGGCCGATGTTATTCCTCCGAAGCTTTGAGAGCAGCTGAAAAAGATAGGGGAAAGAATACAGCAGTTAGCCCTGCACAGATACTTGGAGAAGAACCTCCCCAAAGGATAAATGAACCGGTAACTGAGGCCCAGGCCAAAGAATTTCTAAAGTTCTTGAGACATAGCGAGTACAGCGTAGTGGAACAACTACGGAAGCAACCGGCCAGGATCACAGTGCTGGAATTACTCTTGAGTTCAGAGAAGCATCGGGAGACACTATTAAAAGTGCTGAATCAAACTTTTGTGCCCCAGGACATTTCCGTAACAAATCTGGACATGATAGTGGGGCATATTACTGCCTATAATCATATCACGTTCAGTGATGATGAGATCCCGGAGGAAGGAAGGGGGTCCACTAAAGCCCTTAACATCACTACCCACTGCAAAGGGTATGTATTACCAGGCGTACTAATCGACAACGGGTCAGCATTGAATGTCTTGCCTATGGTAACCCTGCAAAAATTACCAATAGATAGTTCGCACCTAAAGCCTTGCTACAACTCGGTAAGGGCCTTCGATGGTACGCAAAAGGGAACAATGGGGAAAATTGAGATACCCCTATTGATCGGACCAACTGAATATGTGATCGATTTTGTGGTAATGGACATAAAACCATCTTACAGCTGCTTGTTGGGAAGACCGTGGATCCACTCCGCAGGAGTTGTCCCATCATCATTGCATCAGAAATTAAAATTTGTAGTTGAGGGCAAATTGGTCACAGTAGAGGCAGAGCATGAATTTGTCGCTTCCGTGACATCAGACACCCCCTACATTCAAAATGATGAAGAAGCTGCAGAATGCTCGTTCCGAGCATTAGAACTAGTAAATGCCACATTCGTTTCAGAGGGAAACCGGATCCCCTACCCTAGGTTATCTAATTGTACCAAGATGACCATCGCAGAAACTCTGGGCCGAGGAGCCAAATTAGGAAAAGGGTTGGGGAAGAAATTACAAGGAAACCATGAGACCCAAGAATATCATTACCAAGAAGGATCGTTTCGGGCTGGGTTACCAACCAAGTGTCCAACAGAAGAAAGAAGAATATAAGAGAAAAGAGGAACAAAGGAAAGCTAGATCTAAAGGAGAAGACATTCCGTGGAGGTCGATGTCCTTTCCTAGTTTAAAAGCCACTTTCATCTCCGGAGGATTCTACCGGCCAGGTCAAGATATTGAGAGACAATGAAGAAAAATGATGAACTTGGCCAGGAGGAAATGATCAGTAAAGCATTTGAAGGGATGTGCATCAACATGATAGATGAAGAGGACCGAGGTAGCAAAATGTTGACCAACATCCGCCCTTGCCATCCCGGGGAGACACTCAATAACTGGAGCTGCATTGATTTACCTGTAGTTTTTAGGAATAGATCGAGTAATGCTCGAATCAACCTTTTGTTTTTGCCCATAGACAATGGGGATCTCTTGTATGGGGCACCTATGTTAACTTTTTGATTGAAATGAAATATCCCCACTTTCTTAAAAAAAAAAAAGGCCAAAGTCTCATTTATTCCATTCATACATTCTTCATATTCATTCCCTTCATGTAAAGCCGTCTCTTTCCCAATTCAATTCATTCTCATTTAATGCAGGTCGCTCATGATCGACGATATGAATGATATTGGATCCAATCTCGAGTAAGTTTCAAAGCCCTGAGGTCTCAGAGGAAACGGAGGGAGGATATGATGAAATAGAAATTGAGGTCCCAGAAGAATTAAAGAGAATGGTGGACGACGAAGAAAGGCAGATTATGCCCCACCAAGAAGAAACAGAAATTGTCAACTTAGGGACTGAAGAAGCGAGAAGAGAAATAAAAATAGGAACGACGATTTCCTCAAAAACCAAGCATGAACTGATAGCCCTGCTTCAAGAATTCAAGGATGTCTTCGCCTGGACTTATCAAGATATGCCAGGATTAAATACCGACATAGTGGTGCACAAATTGCCAACAAAGTCGGAGTGCAAACCAGTACAGCAAAAACTTCGGAGAATGAGGCCAGATATGCTGTTAAAGATCCGAGAAGAAGTGAAAAAGCAATTTGATGCTGGATTCTTGAAGTAGCCAAATACCCCGAGTGGGTTGCAAACATTGTACCAGTACCAAAGAAAGACGGGAAAGTTCGTATGTGTGTAGATTATAGGGATCTGAATCGAGCTAGCCCAAAAGACAACTTCCCTTTGCCACATATTGACACGCTGGTTGACAACACCGCAGGACATTCATGGTTTTCCTTTATGGATGGCTTCTCAGGATACAACCAGATAAAGATGGATCCTAACGACATGGAGAAAACCACATTCATAACCATGTGGGGCACTTTTTGTTACCAAGTAATGCCATTTGGGCTAAAGAATGCAGGGGCAACGTACCAAAGAGCAATGGTGACTCTTTTCCATGACATGATGCACAAAGAAATAGAAGTATACGTCGATGATATGATTGCCAAATCTCGAACAGAGGAAGAGCACCTACAGAACTTAAAGAAACTATTCCAAAGACTACGGAAGTACCAACTAAGGCTCAATCCTGCCAAATGTACCTTCGCCGTTACTTCTGGAAAACTCCTAGGGTTCGTAGTAAGCAGAAGAGGGATTGAGATTGATCCCGATAAAGTGAAAGCCATCCAGGACCTTTCACCACCCCGCACGCAAAAGGAAGTTCGCGGTTTCCTAGGGAGGCTGAATTATATCTCTCGTTTCATTTCCCAATTAACCAATCAATGCGACCCAGTCTTCAGACTTCTTAGAAAGAATAATTCTGGCGTGTGGGATGAAGAATGTCAAAAGGCCCTAGAAAAGATCAAAAAGTACCTGACAAATGCTCCAATTTTAGTCGCACCGGTACCCGGTCGACCACTAATTCTCTACCTAACAGTCTTCGAGAATTCAATGGGATGCGTACTAGGGCAACACGATGAGTCAAGAAAGAAGGAGCAGGCCATCTATTACCTAAGCAGGAAATTCAACGATTGCGAAACACGGTACCCGCCAGTGCAGAAACTGTGTTGCGCTCTAGTTTGGGCTACCAAGCGACTCAGGCAGTACCTGTTGTACCATACTACCTGGTTGATATCCAAGCTAGACCCATTAAAGTTCCTAATGGAAGCGCCAGCACTAACGGGAAGGATGGCTCGATGGCAGATGCTCTTATCCGAATTCGACATCGTATATGTCAATCAAAAAGCCGTAAAAGGGAGTGCCGTAGCAGATTTCCTGGCAAGTCGTGCTTCGGATGACTATGAGGCATTGAACTTTAGTTTCCCAGACGAAGACTTGATGTGCATTACAACCGAAGAAGAAATTTCAGATGATGTGTCATGGAAACTTTACTTCGACGGAGCCTCCAACGCCCTCGGGCATGGGATAGGGGCAGTGCTAATCTCACCTGAGGACGTATATTATCCTTTCACCAGCAGATTGGAATTCTTCTGCACAAACAATATAGCTGAATACGAAGCTTGCATCATGGGATTAAACTCAGCCATCGAGAGAAAGGTTAAGGAACTTCGAGTGTTCGGAGATTCGTCCCTAGTCATTTACCAATTGCGCGGGGAGTGGGAAACCAGAGACCCGAAGTTGGTCAAATATCACAAATTAATCCAAGAGCTCGTCAAAGAGTTCAAAAAGGTCAGCTTCAATTACCTACCCCGAGAAGAAAATCAGATGGCGGATGCGTTGGCAACCTTGGCATCCATGTTTAAAACAAACACCTGGGCGGAAATGAGACCCATTGAGATGCAGACATTTGAAAAGCCTGCTCATTGTTGTAATATACAGGAAGAGATTGACGGAAATCCATGGTACTATGATATCCTGCAATATGTCAAGCTCCGAAAGTATCCAGAAGGGGCAAACGACAATGACAGAAAAACGCTCAGAAAAATGGCAACGAAATATGTCCTAGATGGGGAGATCCTGTATAGGAAAAGTCATGATCAAACATTGCTGAGATGTGTGGATGCCCAGGAGGCGAAGGAAATCTTAGCCGAAGTACATGACGGGATATGTGGAACGCACGCCAACGGGTTGTCTATAGCCCGAAAAATTATGAGATACGGTTATTTTGGTTGACCATGAAGGGAGATTGCATCGATTACGCCAGGAAATGCCACAAATGCCAAATTTATGCTGACAAAATTCATGCACCCCATCGCCTCTACACACCATGAATTCTCCGTGGCCTTTCGCAGCATGGGGCATGGACGTTATCGGGCAGATCCATCCGAAGGCCTCCAATGGGCACCGTTTCATTTTGGTCGCCATAGACTACTTCACCAAATGGGTAGAGGCAGCGTCTTACACCAATATCACCAGGACTACAGTTTGTAAGTTCTTAAGGAAGGAAATTATTTGTCGATACGGATTGCCAGAGAGGATCATCACCGATAATGCTTCCAATCTGAACAACAAAATGATAAAGGACGTGTGCACTCAATTCAAAATAACACACCATAATTCCACAGTCTATCGTCCTAAAATGAATGGAGCAGTGGAAGCGGCAAACAAAAATATAAAGAAGATCATAGCAAAGACTACGGATACCTACAAGGATTGGCATGAGAAGTTACCTTTCGCCCTTTTCGCCTATAGGACGTCCATTCGCACATCAACGGGGGCGACACCCTACTCCTTGGTGTACGGTACCGAAGCAGTACTCCCAATTGAGGTAGAGATTCCGTCCCTCCGAGTCTTAAGCGAAGTAAAACTGGAAGAAGCTGAATGGGTGCAGGCCAGAATCGACCAGCTAAATCTCATTGACGAAAAAAGACTAAAAGCCATTTGTCATGGTCAGATGTACCAAAAGCGGATGGTTCAGGCTTACAACAAAAAGGTGCGCCCAAGAGAATTCAAAGAAGGGGATCTGGTACTCAAGAGAATCCTCCCAATCCAGAAAGATTCTCGAGGAAAATGGATGCCCAATTGGGAAGGACCATACGTCGTAAAGAAGGCCTTCTCAGGAGGAGCCCTAATCCTAACAGAAATGGACGGGGACGAGCTGAAAAATCCCGTAAATTCTGATGCCGTCAAGAAATACTATCTCTAAAAAAAATGGAGAGCTCAGGATGAAAACTCGAAACCGGGCGTCTTGAAGCAAAGGAAGGACTCGAGTTGAAAACCCGCAAAGGGCGGCTCGGGTAAGTTAAATATCTGAAGAGAAGAGTATCCCCATGAGCATCATGAAGAGGAAGCTTCAGGCAAAAATTCTACACCAGTTGACAGGATCATGTGTCATTCATATCGAAGATAATGAGAGATCTTGTATTTAACTTATACGTGTCATACCTTTCTTTCTAAGATATCTCAAAGCCCTTAATCCTAATAAAACCATGTTTTGAGCATCCATTCCTAGCCTCCTTGTCAATTTCAGTCAGATAAGATAACATAGGCTTATAATGAAACAAGAGATTTCGAAGCATTACTATGATTTTACCTTGAAAATTGCAGGGAATCAAAGAAAACGGTTAACTCCGTCCTTTAAGTTCCCTAAATGACTGTCGATCGGGAAGACGGGAAGCTTCAAACAACCTGATAGGGTAACCGATGGCACATGTCCTATCTATTCAAGAAAAGCATGCGAAATAACAAAAGAAATCTCCTAGGGGAAAACCAGAAGGGCATTTAAAAAAAAAAAACCCTCTCTAGAGTGAAAACCCGAAAGGGCGCTTTAAAATTCCAAGTCAGAATTGAAAAAGAGAAAGATCGAGACGGTTGAACTTGGCAGTGAAGAAGGGTATCGATGCCCGTAACAAAGGAGAAAGCAAACGGCAAAAAGGACCAAAACAAACCCACCATGATATTAAAGCTCATGCATCATGAATAGTCAAACATCACTAGGATTAGGAGCATGTCAATTCATTCATTTGTCATAGCATTTTGTTTTCATCTCAGGTATTTGCAGATCCAAAGAGACATCAAGGGTCATCATGATGTGAGTCCCAAATGAGGAGACAATGTTTTGACATAAAGGCACATGTTTTCAAGCTCTGGAGAGAGGTTCTATATAGGAAGAACTCTCCTCTCCGAAAGGCTATATAGGAAGGACTAACAGCTCTAGGGTGAAAGTTCTATATAGGAAGGACTAACAGCTCTAGGGTGAAGACTGTCAAAGGCAAAGATTCTATATAGGAAGAACTCCCGGTCAAAGAAATTCACCCATGACACGCAAGATTATATAGGAGATCCTGCTATGTCAAAGGCAAAGAGTCTTATATAGGAAAGACTCTGAGCTCCATCGTCTTAGGGCGAAGGGTTCTGTGTCGAAAGAGCCTGTAGCTCCAAGATCGGAAGGTGACGAAGTTCTATATAGGAAGAACTTACAAGCCTGAAGATTCGGCCAAGGAAGAGCGGAAATGTCCAAAAGAATTCGTTTTTCCAAAGCTAAAAATCAGAGCGAAGGGTTCAATGCCGAAAGAGCCTGTAGCTCCAGGATCGGAAGGTGACGAAGTTCTATATAGGAAGAACTTACCAGCCTGAAGATTCGGCCAAGGAAGAGCGGAAATGTCCAAAAGAATTCGTTTTTCCAAAGCTAAAAATCAGAGCGAAGGGTTCAATGTCGAAAGAGCCTGTAGCTCCAAGATCGGAAGGTGACGAAGTTCTATATAGGAAGAACTTACAAGCCTGAAGATTCGGCCAAGGAAGAGCGGAAATGTCCAAAAGAATTCGTTTTTCCAAAGCTACAAACAGGGAAGTCTGATAAAAATTAGAGCGAAGGGTTCAATGTCGAAAGAGCCTGTAGCTCCAAGATCGGAGGGTGACGAAGTTCTATATAGGAAGAGCTTACGAGCCTGGAGATTCGGCCAAGGAAGAGCGGAAATGTCCAAAAGAATTCGTTTTTCCAAAGCTACAAACAGGGAAGTCTGATAAAAATTAGAGCGAAGGGTTCAATGTCGAAAGAGCCTGTAGCTCCAAGATCGGAAGGTGACGAAGTTCTATATAGGAAGAACTTACGAGCCTGAAGATTCGGCCAAGGAAGAGCGGAAATGTCCAAAAGAATTCGTTTTTCCGAGGCTACAAAAACAGGAAGTCTGATAAAATGAGTGCTTATGAATCTTTGCATTGTTTCCCATTTCATGAGAACAAGCAAAGAGGGGCAACTGTAATCACTCATTTTTACTTAAATGTATTACTATTGCATGTATGTTTATTATGTGAATGTTACTAATATAAGGTGTGTACATGTATAAGCTACGTGTACGTATTAGGGTTGTATGTATGTCGCGTATGTATCTAGGGTATAAGCGTATGTAGATGTCATATTAATTATACATATGGATACTAGAATATTATTAATTAATGACCGTATAATATGATGTACAGTTGTTATAATTATTATTATTATTAGTGGGCTGACTAAATGTAAAATTAAATATATATATTAAGCCCAAGTAAAGAGTCCGAGTCCAATTACAAAAATCCAATTACAAAGCCCATTTGGCCCAACTCTGAATCCTATCTAATTACAATGTGCAGGTAACTATGGGCCGTTGGATCAAGATCTGATCCAACGGCCACGATGCAATGAAGGTTAAAAATATCTGCCAGGCGCGTACTCCACACGTATGGACCGTTCGAGTGCCACGCGCGGACGCTTTATTATCCCACGCGCGCGTAAGATCCACGCGTTCTGACTCCTCGACTGCGGTGCTCCACGTGGCGAAATCTGAAGCCGTTTCATCAGATCGAGGCTTCATCCAGGCCGATCGTTCTTCAAGCCATCTCGACCGTTAGATCAGATCTGATCTAACGGCCGAAAATGCGTCTGGCCTCTGGCAGAAATGACCACACCGCCACCGCGCCGATATTCAGTCCCCGCGTTCAGATTATGCCAAAGATAACAAGCAAATGTCAGATCTGGAAAAGAAGATACAAGTTGCAACCAAAATACAGAGATAGTGGTATATATGAAATGGGGCTGTTGTAACGGGATTTTTTAGAGAGGAACGGGCAAAAAAAAAAGCAGAGAGAGTAGTAACACAAAAAACAGAAAGTTTTGTAAAAACCAAACTTGTAACCAGTCAAGAAATCAGAAGGCAGTCCAGTGGTAATTTTTTGCCTTTTTTTTCTTACCTGTTTCCCTTGCATGCATATACGAAGTACAAAAAGAAAATAAAAAGAAAACAAGTAAAGAAGTCTTACCGGCTTTGTCCATGGGTCTTCCCTTCCTCTGTGACAAGCCTTTCGGCTTCTACAAGCCAGATCTGGTGAACAAAGGGAAGGGAAGACCCCTTGTGGTCTCGTTTTGACCTAAAGAAAATATATTTTTGGGTTCGTATTTTTTAGATCTAGGCTAAACAAAAGGGGATCCTCTGAATCCAACCATGGATTCATATTGAGGACGACAAGAGGAAGGTTTTGGTGTATTTTGGGAGTCCACCGGCGCCGGTTAGCGGCGGCCGGCGGCGGAGAATAATACGCCGACCGCCGGATTCTGGGTATTATATGAATAAACGAGAGAAAACGAAGAACATAAAACCCAGAAAAATTAGAAAATGAAACAAATGGCCGAAAATTTGAGTTCGGCCTTAAAAGGGGGCTTTTATAGTTGTTTTTATTTTGCTAAATGGGTAAATTACACACTTAATCCCACCGCGTTTTCAATATTTTCATTTTTGTCTTGCCGCATGGTATAATTACAGTCCCAGTCCCTCTGAGTTTCCAAAAAGTCACAATTTAGTCACTAAATTACACCTGATCAGCTTCTGAATGGTAAAATTACGCCCTTAATCACCCCGCGTTTTTGAAATTTTCATTTTGAGTCTGCCCCTTGGTATAATTACAACTCTGGTCTTTGTAGGTTTTATTTGTTTTTCAATTTCGTCCCTAAATTACATGTTATTGCTCTTTAATTTCTGCCACTGATTTTCATTTTCCTTTCATTTCAGTCCTATTTTCTTTGTGAATATTATTGTTCGAATTATACTCGTATATGTGGATATTATTTCATTTTATGTCTCCCGTATATGACTCATTTTATGTTTATATGTATATATATGTGTCAAGTATGATATTCGTTTTCATCTGGCTATTCATATCAAACATATTATGTTCTAATCGGTTCGTATATGGCATGTTCTGTATTTTGTATGTGTGTGAGCTTTCTTATTTTCTAGGGCTACATGTTAGTATATTTACCCTTTTTCATGATATGTTGACCCGTATATGTTGAAATATGTTTTATTACCAGTATGTATGTCTTTTTGAAATATTTGTTCGTATATATATATATATTTATTCCTGCCTTATTATTTTGACATATGATAGTTGTTTTTATCTACTGTTTGGAGTAATATGTATATATATACATGCTTTAGTCTAAAATATCATTCATGATAAACTAATGTTCCGGTATGTTAATATTTATTATATTTAAATGATTTGTCATGTTTTATGTTTTTGCCATTAAGATTGCATATCGAGATATAAATTGTTAATGCGGTGTCCTTTTATCCGAGTGTAAATGGGGCCAGTATCAAGCGTAGTGATAGTGGTTGGACGTTTATTCTCGGATAACGGGACCCTTAAAATATATTCGCAATTATGACCGAAATTAAAAATAATCGTCACTTTAATCCGGAAAATCCAATATTAATAAAGCGGTAATTATTAAAGTACCAATGTTTTGGGCGGTGTGGGGGTGCTAATCCTTCCCCATCCGTAACCGACTCCCGAACCCTGTCTTTTTGAATCTCTGGTTTTGTGGTGTCCGGCCTACCTAAGTGGCCGGTGGCGACTTCATTTTTATGAGGTTTTTTTGTAAACCCTGCGGAATAAATATTTTTAAATATCACAAACACTTTTAAAAAAACATTTCAAAAAAAACAATCGCTTTTATTTTTAGCGATGAAAATTAAAAGGGAACATCGCTACAGACTTAAAGCTCAAGTGCATGCTACACCGAAGAAGAAGACACGTGTTTCTGAGGTTACATATTGTTGATTGGTTCTCCTTGTTATTCCCTTTTGTATCAAAATTATAGAGTACATTTTCATTTTCCACAAAAAAGTAAATATTGATCAGAAGTTATACACTAGATGGTTGTTAAGTAAATGACATGGGTCTCAAGCTTGAAGAAAGACTCGTTTGGACATTAAATGGGCCATTTTGTATAGTTGGTCATTTGTTATTAGAGATTTTGTATGACTATCAGTCTAAGTGAACAATTGAACCCAATTTATCTCTGTTACTGGCATCAGGAAAAATGTATTTTTCCAGGCTCTTGAACTTACTGTTTGCTTAATATTGATTAGTTTTTTATGTTCAGGAACGAGTTTTGTCGCACCGTGTATTTTACATGTTGCGCTTATAAAGGAAGTTCTCACACTGTATTTCTTAGATTTGGCCTTGTATTTTCCATTGAGCCCTTGAGCTCTCAACATATATAAAATATAAGTAACATCCAGTAGGAGAGTAAATGTAAAAAATCAAATCAGGGAGAATCAATGGAATATCGGATTTACAAGAAACAGAGTGGGAGAGTAAGCCACAATGGTGCTGTCAATATCAGTTGGTTTCTTTCTTTTGCCAGGTAAGAGTATACACAGCATTCCATGTTGATAAAAAAAATTACACATTGTTAATGTGAATCTCGTCTAGTTCTACATTAATTTCTGCATGATGTATGATTAGAATTCCAACATGTTACGTCTATCGTTTCTGCAGATTGGAGCACTCTGTTTTACTACATATACGTATGCACATTTTGGTTGAGAGCTTCCATTAAAGGAGCTTATGTTAGAGTATATGGTGAGGCTTTCTATCTGTACCATTTTTATCTTGTTCTTTATTTGATGTGCAATTTTTCTTCTTCTGGGCGAATTATTTGCATACATCTGGTAGAATAAGCTATGATACTCGGATTTAATTTGAGTGTCGGATTTGGGTATTGTTTCTTACACGAACATGGTTTAACTTTTTGAAAAATTTAATGTGTTGGGAGGATCATTGAATTTTTACATTTGCATACCTGTCTTCATATGCATCTGAGTATCTTACACAGGTTGGGATATTTATAAAATAAAATGAGTCTTTGGGTGGGGTGGGGAGAGATAGGATCCTAGAGTCTTGATCATTGAGGCAGCCTCCTTGATGGACAATATCAGGGGCATTTTTGGCTTGTCTCTAATTATATCCCATCCCAGTTGCCTTGAGGAGAAATTGGGGGGCGGCTGGTGTGGCCTGGTCC
Organism: Hibiscus mutabilis; assembly: GCA_019671005.1. NCBI lineage: Eukaryota > Viridiplantae > Streptophyta > Magnoliopsida > Malvales > Malvaceae > Hibiscus > Hibiscus mutabilis. Next base: position 15,185,264 of record CM033722.1, on the reverse strand, counting down.
CGTCCCGTCCCGTGAACCCCCTCTCTATAACCTTTTCTTTTGGTGTTGGCTTGCTTTATGCATTGAGTCAATAAAGGCGGAATTTCACGTGGTTGATGATGTTTGGGTAGAGCAGTGAATAGTGTTTAATTCATGGGGAAGATAATGGGTTTAGCCTTAGTTATGGGTCACTTTATCTCCCCTTTGTTCCATCTTCAAGGGCCGCCTGCTAGACAATAGGGGGGCTTATACTATATCTAAGACGTTGAATTTGGCAAACCATAACCTAATCATTTGAATTTTGTTAATCTACAATGCATGGTGTTGTGGAGCTATTCCGACTTTTTTAATGTATCTGTATTATATTCCGGTGTTGACAGTATAATTAGGGTGAAGTCAATAATTAAATGTTAGGGGTTAAGATAAAAGTGAATTCAATTTGTAAATTTTTGGATTAAAATAGTTTTTTATACCATTAGAAGGTATAGCAACACCCGAGTAATTTTGAGAGTGGTGAATTTAAAAATTATAATTTTGACTATATACTTAAATCAAATTATAATTTTGGTCTTTCTATTTCGTTTAAATTTAAAATTTTAATTTTTATATTTTTTAATATAAATTTTAATTTTTATATTTTAATTTTATAATAGTTTATAGTTTTGGGGGTCAAATCATATTCATGAATGAGCATGAAAAGGGACCATTCCCTTGTAATTAGGGATGGCAATTTAACCTATACTCGATAAGTTCTGACCTGACTCGATCTTATAGGGTTGAGTTTTTTAAAGATGATTTTGGGTTCGGGTCGGGTTTGTGTTTGATTTTTTGAGGATGGGGCTGAGTTGGGTCGGGTTTGGGTTTAAGGTGAAAAATACCCTACTCGACCCGACCTGAAATAATAGTTTTATTTTATTCTAAATATTTAGGTATAATTGCTACAATGTCTCTCTCTTTATATATATATATATTTCAATTATCTCTCTATTTTTGTCTAATAAAAATTGAATAATTATTTTAATGCTCCTCTTTTTTATTTTTTGAATTAGCTCCCTATTTTATCGAATAATAATAATAATTGATAATTTTTTATTTATGTCGGGTCGAGTTGAGCTCGGATTTTTAATCTAGAATTCGAGTTCGGGTTTGGATCGGTGTGACATCATAAAATGTTGTGTCAGGTTGAGTTTGGATGAAGGTATTAAATTTTTGAGTCGGAAACGAATCGACCAAAAACTCGACTCAACCCGGCCCATGTTCATCACTAGTTGTAATCAACCCAAAAAACCAAAAAGTCATATCTTGCACTTTTTCTTTCGTGTGTAAAATCCTAAAATTTCTGCAAAAATAAAAAACTTCCATTTCATGCCTTCCATCTAATTAACCAAAACAATATCACAACCAAAGCATCTTTTTGAGTCGAAGAAAACCTATCGATTTAGGTTGACCCTTTCAATTCTAGAACAATCTTCTTCAGCACCTTTTAAAATTTCAAAGCAATGGATCAACAATCTCCAACAATCTATTACGAGTTTCGGGTTGATCTTTTTTTTCCCCATCAATTTGCTCTTTAGAGAATTGAAGCAACAAGAGCTAGTTCATGAGTGAAAAAAAATTGGGGTTACTGTCTCACTATTTCTATAGTTAACCTTAATTTATTTTGCAATTTAATTTTTTTAATACAAAGTCACGTCAGTAGTTAAGTAAATTCATCAATTTTTGTTTAAATTATATAAGATTTCACATAATAAATTATTTGCAATAGACTGACACCTTTTTAATATTTGTGTCATGGTTATGTTATTTGTCACGACATTTTTTACATTAGTTTCGTATTATATTTATAAATTAATATAAACAGTGATTTGCGTATTTTAATATAGTTGTAACGGAAGAAAGATTCACTAATTAATCAAATAGTTAAAGATGTATATATTATCTTATTTTATGTGAGTTTGACTCTCATCATTTTTTTTGAAAAAATAATATCTTTCTACAGAGGAGGCATTTTTTTATCCGATGTTAAATTTTTAATATACAAATAATTACAATATAATGAATAATCTTACAGAGTAAGCGGTTGAAATTATTTGTTGGTACCTTATGAGTCAATGTTAAGTCCTTCAAATGACATTTCTTCCCCAAGTTGTAATGGCATTTTTTTATTTTTTTTAATATGCTGGTGTGATTACAATATAGTATTTGTTCAATATTCTTACCCCTTTAATAACACACACCGTGCACACTAGCACTCGAACCCGGATCACCTGAATGAAATACATCATCCTTTATTACTGGGACCATTCTATGATTTTTTTTAATTAAATTGTAATGGTATTGTGTTAGTGTTATTTAGTTTGTTTGAATATTCAATTATTTATGAATTTATTTATTCTTTATATATAGAAAAAGCTAATGTTAATGATGACATTTAAATAAGTATTTGAGTTTGAATTGTATACTATTATATGAAATGATTTAATAGTGAAATATTACTTTATAATTCCTCCTTGAATGATTGGAGAACGTGTATTAGTCCCCATTGTTAATTAGTTATTGGTATTTAAACTTTTGTTCCCAATAAATGGCATCCTGAATATGTACCCTAAAGGAATGGCATCTAAATTTTTGGGTAAATAAAGAGAGAATACGTTGTCATAAATACTTCCTTCCTACTTTATTTTCTTATGATGATTACTTGTTCCAAATTAAAGCTTAAAAAAGATGCTTTGGTTCAATTCTTGGATTGCACGGAGAGTTCTCCTTTAGCCTTCATTTTTAAAATTAATGAAAATATATTAAAAATCGATAAGACCTGTGAGTTACTTGAAGTAAGAAAGAATATATTAAAATCCAAGTCGTTTCAAAGTCTTCTCTTTCTCCCCTGAATAATACCTCCCCTTCCTCCCAATCAGCATCACACATTTTTACTTTATTAATTGATAGTTTCGATTTTTTATTATGTCAAAAAAAAGTTTCGATTTTTTAGTTAAGTTTTTTTTTAAATGGAAATGTTATTTGTTCTCATGGATATAACTGAATTTCCCATTATTAGTAAAAAAACTGTTGCATTGCAGACCTCATTTCCTTCAGTTCAATCCAAACAATATCAGACAGCTCTTTCATCATTAAATAATTCAAAATTATTAAAACAAGAAAATCTTCACCGTCCCTTTCCTTTGGTTTAGAACTTTGTAGTATTTGATTTGCATTTCGTTTCATGGCCTAAACTTTAAAAAAAACTAAATCCATTTGAATAATATGCAAAAAAAAAAGTTATTGAATAATATGAAAAGTAGAGATAAGATGTAGCCGATCATATTAATTATTTAATTCTGGAACTTATCTTCATATTTATTCTTTTACATTATCCAAAAAAAAAAATTTGATGCTATATTTTGCATGAATTGCATATTTTCCCATTGTGTGTGTTTGTGAATACTTATCATGTTTATTGACAATACATTGTTTTTTAAATTTTAAAAGTGAAGTTGAGAAATGAATATATATCCTTGTCCAATATCAAAACATTTAAAAATACTTGAGTTTTCTTTTTAATTATTTTGTGCACGTAATACCCAATAAATGATTTCAGTGAAAATGATATTTATTCTAAAAGATATGTGTTTAAGTACATATGTGACATATGTGTAGATTGAGATAATGTAATTATTTATTTTCATAAATAAAATTAAGAGACCGTTGTATTGTTTAAATATATATCATCTTAAATAAAAAAATCTATCATCTTAATTAATATTTCACTAGTAGAATTGAGATAAGACATGTACATTCTTGAATAATATATATTAATATCATGGGGGAAAATTGATAAAAAAAATATATTGAGGGAAAATTGCTCAAAAATATTATGAGGGAAAAGGAAATATTAACCAAAATTAAATTGATGTTTTTGCTATGAGATTGTATTTTATGCACCAGCGGTTCCACAAGCGGTTGGTATTTAGGGTTTAAAAGTTAGGATTTAGCGTTTATAATTAGAGTTTTAGTGTTTGTGGTTAGGTTTTAATGTTTGAGAATATATTTTATAGTTAAATTTTAGCGTTTGTAGTTTAGAATTTAGGGTTTAGGGCCCATAAAAGGGCATGTATAGGGATGGACCAAGGGGGAGCTAGATGGGGCAATTGCACCTCTTAAAAATTTCAAACTCACATATTGTTTATGTATTTTCTTTATATATTTTTTTTTTATGTTTTCATCAATAATCTAAGTTCGCATCCCCTGAAATTTTATAATTTTGCACCTTAAATTTTTAATATTGTTATACCCCCGCTCAGGCCTCCGAAATCAGTAGCCTTCAGAAAGGTGTGTCAATCTCCGAAACACATAAAGCATCTACACTGCACCTCAGCAAGCAAAGCCTTATGATCTGGCCTGGAGTCTCTCTTCTCACGACTACTCTATCATCGACATGACAACCATCGAGTCCATCTAACTAATCAACTAAGCTTACTGTCTAGAAATCAAAGACTAGACTGAAAAGCCTACTGACTGAAGACCAAGTCTCATCCTGACAACCCATCAATAACTGTCGCTAGGTGTGGCCCAGTCCCATTGAACCGTGCCTCTCACTATACATACCCCATAACCAGAGAGGAACGACATGGTCGATATAATATACTCAAGACCTTCACTCCATCCCTCTCACAATTCTCTAGGGCTCTCCGCCCATACTAGAATGGGTGAACTACCACTGATCGCCACCAACCAACATCTTTTGACCCATCTTTACCACTGTCTCTATCTTTCTGCCTAGTGCCCGATCTTCTTAGTATCAACAATTGGTACGATGAGCGTGGAGATCCTCCCAACCAAAATAATTACTTGCGATTTTCCCTCGTTAAGAGTTATCTCGATTGTTAGAGATAGAAATAAAAAAGATAAGATAACTTCTAGCCACGAACAGTCGAGTATTACATTGAGGGGTCGAAGAGATGGCAACTTATCGCCAAGTCCGATGGTGAAAGTTAACTATCTGGTGAAGTTTTACAACCATCTTAAAGAATCTATGCATCATCAATAGAGCCTATGAATCTACCCCACAATTTTGAGAGAACGCAATGACGAGGATGAAGTACTTTAGATACAATCACGGCTAAATTTGCATCAGGTACACGTGAGATCTATCCTTAGAAAAGTTCTAACCCTCAGATGTCATATGAAAGCCCTCAAACTACCTCACGAGGGTGACGCTTAGAAAACGTAGAAAAAATGACTTCTCGCATTAAAGATGCACTCTTTCAAGTGAAAAAGCTATAAAGAACAACATGCAGATAAGATATGCAGACGGTCGAGCCTAGTGAACACGAGAGTCACCACCAGCGGGAAGACCTCCCCCTTTATTCTATAGTACTCTTTCCATACGAAGAGTGTAGATTCTCTACCATTGCTAGTAGTCTAGAATTTGAACACCCCAGAGCTAATGTCCTCCGTTGTACATGTAAAGTTCATGCTTTAAAGGGTAATCTCCTACTTTAAGCTACCGATGTATACAAGAGATATTGAGATTTCCAAGAATAAAGTGGATAGTGGAATTAACTCAACAACACCTACGAATATCTCTACCTCAAATCCACTTATCCATAAAAGCTAGGTATCATGACAAAGCCCATGTTTGCTTAGAGTACCCTAGAAATATGCCCAAATTGTATATATGAATGATTGGGTAGAGGAATATATGCTTGAAAAATGAACGAACATATATTTGAACAATGAATGATAAATAGTTGAGCGTATGAATAAATGTGAATCACCATGCTTCTCGGTATTGTTACCCTATTACACATACTAAACAATCTCTATTATATATGTGATTACTTTCTTCAAGGGTGTCGAGATTAACTCCACCCATAATATGATAGTTTCCTCCAAGGGTGACAAGACAACTCCGTTCTAAATTTCTTCAAGAGCGTTGAGTATCCTCTAACATTTTTACTTCGTCTACGCGTATTGAATCAATTCTCCGTTCGCTCAGTATCTCTGTTGTTTGCGACTATTTCTCCAAGGGTGTCGAGACAAGCTCCATCCATAGTACGGTTATTCTCCAATAGTGTGAGATAAACTCTACTCAAAGTTACACCCATTCTCTACAAGGGCGTTGAAACAACTTTTCCCAAAATCGTGATTTTTTTCAAGAGTGTAGAGAAAACCTCTAGTCACAACGTGTTTGACCCTCCAAGAGCGTTGAGGTAGCTCCTCTCAGTCAGTGATTAATCTTTCAAAAATAATGATATACCTCCGTCTATTCAATGTTGTAAGTATCCTGCTTTCCCAAGACGTTGAGATGCCCATATTTTATGTCGATTAAGGTATGTGGTTGTTACGAACACATGGATGCCTCCGAGTTCCCCTTTCAATCATTGCGGGCCATTATAGAATTTTGAGGAATAAAGATGCCTCTATCCATTTAATGATGTATGCCTTACGCTTCTCTAAGGATATCGATATGTTTGTGTTTTATGCCAATTAAGGCAAACGATTACTACAAACACATGGTTGCCTCCAATGGGGAGATGGCTCCATACCACCCAAGATCACAGGTCTGGGAGCATAGAGATGTCTTCACTTAATTTACGCTTATTTCTACAAGAGTGTTGAAAAAAGGCTTCACTCACTAGTGCATATTTCACCAAGAGTGAGATTTGCCTCAACCTAATCTACAATTATCCCTCTAAGGGTATGAGATACTTTCGAGTAAAGATGCTTTCGTCCAACTTATATCTCCACTCAACTTACTCCTATATTTATAAGGGTGCAGGGTTCTTTCGCACCACTTATATCTAACTCTCCAAGGTTGTCGAAATGCCTCTACCCAAATTACATCTAACTCTTTAAGAGTGTCAAACTACCTCCACCCAAGTTACATCTAACTCTCCAAGGGTGTCGAAATACCTCTACCCAAATTATACCCAACTCTACGAGCGTGTCAAGATACCTTCACCCTAGAACTATGCCTAACTCTCTTAGGGTGTCGAGTAACCTCCGCCTAAATTATGTCAACTCTTTAACAGCTATTAGGGGATGACTTCCACAAAACTATAAAAACATAGATCTAAAAAATTACGACTTGACGATTTAAACTCACTACAACACATTATTCCCCTTAAAAGAAAGATGTGCATACACGACAGTGCATGGTGGGAAAACCAAAATCTTAAACCCACCCAAAAAGAAAAATCAAAGGTGTATACAGTCAGAAGACAAATTCATTAATATACTAAGAGCTACAAAATTATAATACAAGAATCTTATTCCTTGAAAGGACTCGAAGTTTCTAAAGCCCAAAAACCTTCACTCATTATCCAGGGTGTTCTCCAACATAGAATCAGGAACCACGCTTACCAAAATAGACCAATCCTATCCATGCGAACGTAAGGTAAAATACCCATACGAACATTCTCCTAAGCCCTGTCCGAGGGTTATAAATATCAAAGTTTACCCTAACTCCTACTATATCCCAGCAAAAATGGAGGTCTAAGTTGCTTAAATTTAAAGGCCTCGCAGCCACTTATATAACACACACTAAGTTGCGCTCACATTGGTTTGTGTAACCCTCAAATTTTGCCAATTACCTTTTAACGTCGACTCTTACAGCTTCTTTCACACTAACCTTCTCCTTCAGCTGGTGAATTCTTTGCTTTAAAGTCTCTTTTATTCCGTATTCAAGCAATCTCCTCTTTTTTTTCTATTGCCTCTGTGATGGCCTTCATAGCAAGATCCTTTTTATCATGAGCAGCCTCCTAAGAAAGCACATACTTGCTCTGTTCATTGACAACCATCAATTTAATCCCCTTCATGTTGTCTTGAACCTCAAGTAATTGTTGCTTTATGGCTGTAATTTCTCTAACCATTAAACTGATTTTATTATTGTCTTTGAAAATATCTCTCTTCTTAGCATCCAACTTCTCTCATTGACGAGCGTTGGTTACCTTAATATGAGCAAAATCAGGACGCATCTCCATACCCACTTCACGGAATAAGACATGTAACCTACTCGACATCGGGCACACTTTTGCTAATAATCGAGTAGCTTCAGCATGATAGACCCCTCAGAAACCAAAAAAGAAGCTACATTATTCCTCTTAGCCTCTACGAAAGGCACTGCAAAAATCCCTACCATAAACAAAAGACAAGTCAGTATATCCCAACCAAATAAAGAATATCCTTAAGCGTACATACCTAAAATAGACTGCAAAGGACTTGAGGTTCTTCTACCTAGTCATCGGGGCTGATAAACTAGAAGACATCTCTAGATAACCTGTCACTAACACCAACGATATTAGTTGAACATTGCAAAATGAATAAGTAACATGAGCAAACAACATACCCGCTATAATAGAACTAAAGGATATTGTATGGGTTGAAACCTTGATGCATCCTCCAAGTGCATGAATCTTATCAGCAAGTTTGATTCTTTTTTTAAAGTACCATTGTCCACCAAAACCTCTAACAGAGGCATTCTCCTTTTTTGTCTACCCAAAAAGGTAACTCTTGCATTCAACCGACTCTGACGTTCCCTCTCTGCCGAAATCACAAACGCCATAACCATTATACCCTCAACCTCATTTGATAAGTCACTATTCTTTCCCTGATGAGAACCCAATAGAATCGAAACCTTCATGCCTGGCCTCTCTAGAGCCACATTGGACTCACCACATTCGGCAAGCACTACATAGAAAGAGATAGTACCCACTGACCTCCTTTCACCCTCAGCAACCCCCTTTAACGATATATCATACCATAATTCGAACCTACCCATAGGAGCGCTCTCTTTCCAAGAAAGCGTAGAAGAACTTGAACCAATATATCATGTCTCGACAAGAGCTTCCAAGACTCTAGAACCCGCTTCTATTGTATCATCATCTATCAAGCGAGCTAAATCCGCCTCTGCATCAATCTCTAGAGTAGAACTCTCACTCCAGTTTCCCCTATAGAGCATCAGGACTGGCAACCACCCATATGTAGATAAAAACCATAGCTTGCTAACCAGCCCCTACCTCTAACTTCTCACCAACAAGCACTTTGGCCAACTTCTCTTTCTCATTCTATGACCACACAATTTTGCTCATTAGGACACCTAGAGAAGGAACATAACCATCAATCAGTCATGAAATCCTATAACCATTGGGGCTATGCCCCCGGAGGTATATTTTAAAAACTTGTTGAAGGGTGATATCTCTTTCTATATTAACCCATTTTCTTTCCTTAAAACAACAAACTATTTTTCTTTAGCCTTCGACAACACATGGATTGACACCCTAGTATCCTCATCGGGCACCCTTCATCTTATAAGAAATTTGAACCCTTCACCCTGCCTCCACATCACCTTAATATACTTGGAGCAATCTAACACCAATCTTTCAAAACCATCCCGCCCCTCGATCAGATCAACGATAAAGCTATTCTTTTCATATTATTTCGTAAAACTTAACAACATTGTAGAACTCTTTAGAGCCGGGTTAAGGGTAGACAGCCTTATCAAAATATTCACAGATGGCTTCTACACCAGGATACCCTCGTCAGTTCTCCTAAAGCCACGCCATAGTCGATCAGTAGATTATCAACAAATCTATGCAGTGGTAAATGAAACTTGGCCTCGAATAGAAATAGCAGTAGGTAGCACTACTCTATAGTCTTATCCTCCCTTTCACCTTGGTTAATTGAATAAAAAGTTCCATTTGGAACCTCAAATTCAAACTTAAAGTTTAACCATTGTAGTATGTGGCATTCTAGTAGTGTAACGACCTGAATTATGAATCCAATAGCGGAGTTGACCCGAGGCATAGCTTCATATGTGGACCATGATGTTGGGCCCTTAGGAGTCTTTTTGAGCTTGATATTGGATGTTGGGCTTGTGTTGATGGGTTGGGCTTGAGTTAGGAAGAGTTAGAGAATGGTAGTTCGGTAGTTAAATAATTGGATGACAAAGAGAATGTGGCCTCTTTAATTTTCTACAAAAAGTAGAGGAGGAGGATCTCATTTTGGTTATCTTCTTCCTCTTTCAAAACCAAATCCTCCCACCTAAAAATCACCATCAAAGGCTAAACCTTTGAGAAGTATTGTGTGAATCTCGTTTTGGTTGTTGAGAAAAGTTTGTTCAGCAGCAATGGATCTTTATTTTGAGGTAAACTTTGCTTGGAATGATGGCGGAAGAGGGTTAGCTAGGATTTGAAGAAGAAGAACAGGAATGGATTCTTGAAGGTTTCTTCATCAGGCTAAATACAAGGTTAGTACACCACTAACTCCTTTGAATTCATACAACTCATAAAAATAGGCATTGTGTATGATTTGGGTGTTTATGGTTTGATATGCTTTGGTTGAACTCTTTAATGGTAAAGTGTGGATTTAATGTTGCTAAGGTTTAAAATTGGTAGAGACTCACTTAATACATTTACCATAACTTATAGGAACAGTTTAGGGTTTAACCTTAGGGGTTAAACAGGGTTTCTAGGTGAAATCTGGACCCAGAGTTTAAAAATCAGGTTCATATACCTGTACTGGGGCTAGCGTATCGGTATGCCTTAGTATAAAAAGAGAGAGGGTTGTGAGGAGAGTACCGATACGCCTCTCTGTATATCGGTACCTCTTGTATATTGAGGATTCTAGTAGCATCTTTGCGTGTTAGTACACTTGGGGTGTATCGGTACACACTGTTGTATTGCTTGGATAGGTTTAGCGTATCGGTACGTATATGTGGGAGTACATGTATGGGGGTGGATCGGTATAGGGCGATCTTAGTACCGATAATACGTACCGGTACAACACAAAGCGTATCAGTATGACTTGGGGTCTAATTCTTTAGAACCTAATTAGAGTATCGGTACTCATGAGTGAGTATCGATACCTAGAGGGAAGTACCGATACTCACCTTGGAGTATTGATACTCGCTGGGCAATCTGCCTAAGAATTTTGAGGTTGCATTTGGGGTTCTATAATTTGAGGCAAAGGGCCCTAGGGGGCCCGTTAAGGTGTAAATTGAATATTAAAATTGAGAAATAGAGATTTAAACCCCGTGTATAAAATAAATGGCTAATGACTCGTTATACATTTGTAAACTATGTGAGGTGGTAACCCATAAGGATCCTAGGTGGAATGATTGATGTTGTGTGATAATCTGGGCCCTTGTTGTGTGTAAAAAGACGCCTATAAGGTTAATTCTTATTGAATAATAAGATAAATTAATGAGAACGGCTAATGTGTACTTTCATAACTTACTAATAAATAGATAAGTTCAATAGGGTGGTATAATAACTGATAGAAACTATAAGGTGATGGTAAGGGTGTTAGAGCTGTGTGTGATAAGACCCTTGTGTCGAGGTTAAGTACTGTGTGGTGACTAGGGTCCTTGTTGTGTGCTGATGGGACGTCTAGATAGTTGAGTCATCCTTTATTGTTGGGATTTAGATACCCTAAGTGTGTTGCAACACCTTGAAGACTCTCGAATTTAGGATCTCGATGCTATGTGGACGCGGGCCTCATTCGAAGATGCTTGATAAGAGATTTTGAGCATGGATGTAGGATCTCGATGCTTTATGAACGCGGGCTTCATCCCATTGAATATAGGATCCTGATACTTTGTGGACGCGGGCCTTACTCGTAGTGTAAGATCCTGATGCTTTGTGGATACGGGCCTCACTCAAGTGTAAGATTCCGATGCTTTGTGGGCGCGGAATTCACTTAATGTTGTTGGTGTTATCTGTGTGATGTTATGTAAACGTATGAGGTACTTGTATGTGTTGTGTGTGTGATCATATATTCATAATGCTATGTGTTTAGGTAGTTATGGTAGTGCCATTGTTATCTTGCCATGATATCATTCATGTTGCATTGCTTTATTTATGAATTGCATGAAGCATGGTTGAGTGGTGGTGTATCTATTGAGCTTTGTTAGCTCTGCGTTCGTAATCGTTATTTTCATTCGCAGGTTAGTAGGTTTAGCTCGTTCTTGGAGGAGCACCATCAGGGAAGGATTTTAGCGCCTCATCTCTTCAGAGTACATTATTTAGGTTCTTGGGCTATGTATTCGTAGGAACCTATTGTATATTGTAAATCGTATTTGGATTTTCAAATGATCGAGTCAAAGGTTTATAATGTAATTTTAAATTGAGCTCCACTATATATGTTTTTGAATACTTATTATGTTTAATTGGATAGTAATTAAATAGATTTGTGGATTGGGCTAAATGAGGTCAAAATTTTGATGGTTGGGTTTCAGGCAAGGCCTAAATGTGACATCCGGGTCAAGAGTGTTACATTTAGTGGTATCAGAGACTAAGTTTAGCCGGTTCTAGAAAAACCCTTGGTGGTTAGGAGTCGTAAATAGATGTCTAGCAAATACGAGCCCATGTGTCTAAGTTGTACTCTTTCAAGTCTAAAATCTAGATTGTGTGCCCTGTGTTCGCGTGTGTCACTGGTTGCGGTATTAAGATAGATTCGATAGTAGTCATGAGGGCCATGATGATGGCTAATTCCTTTGAGAATAATTCTGAGATCAGAGTTATCTCAGACGTTAAGCTTGGGCTTATAAAGGAATAGAGGAGTTGAGGGTGTGCCCTCCTCCTATCGCTTGAGAAGTAATCATGGTTATGTGTTGTAAGTTACCTTAAAGCCTTTAGTTCATGGTGAAAACCTCAAGTGGTAAGATTCTACGTGTTGGTAGACGACCCTAATAGAATGGATAAGAGGACTTGATTTTGATTAACTAGCGGTAGAGTATCGATCGGGGGTCCCATCATTCGTAGTAAGTGAACCTTAATGGTGGGTACCATACGATGAGGATGTAGCACGCCTGGCAGATATGTATTTTCGTCTAATATGTAGAGGTACATAATGGTTGTGAGGTCTCAAGTACGCTCTTAGTAAGCTGAATGCCCTAAGATCTCGAGCAAGGTATGCTTGTTGTGGTTGTTTATAGCGGTGGCCGGAAGGACGTCGTGGGTTTTGCACGAGACGATGCTTGAGTAAAGCTTGAGAATACGTGGGTGACATATACAATAGAGTTGTCTTCTAAGTGAATTAATATGATCTTGGCCACCGGTTGTTGTCCGGTCAGGGGCCAGCTTGAGATGACAAGTGTAGTGTTAGAAGCTTCGAGGTTTCGGGGAACCAAACCCAAGGTAATGGAAAAGACAAACTACCATCTTCTGAATGTGGTTCAGACCAATTGGGTTAATGGCTGGAGATTGACCAATGAGAGTCGCGAAGGGAGCCATGTTTCTTTTATGGGATGAGCATTATTGTTACGAATCTAAGTATAGTAAAAGGGGTTGAGAAAAGATGACTTGATTAATCGGATTGATGGTTAAGAAACACTTAGAGGGATCTGAGGATGACGTGGAATAGTCTTAAGGAAATCCTGACTGTATCGCCTCTTTCTTAAAGGCAATGCATACGAATGGTGAGAGACCGTAGAGTTAGGACCACAGGTGGTTGATATTAGATTTGGATTCAAAGTTGACATATTGATGCACGAAACAATAGTATTACCCAAGATATTCTTTGAACTAGTCATTAGTACGAAGCACCCGAATGACCTTAGAGCCAACATTGAGTCAGTTGAGGATTTTGTAGATCGTGTTTTGGGGAATCGAAACATCATAAGATTCTCAGCAGACCCTGAAGAAGGGAAGGTTTGTGCTTTGAGCGGATTAAAAAAAGTTGTTTTAGATCAGCTGAGGGTTGGTCAGAAATCTAAATTGAAGGTTTTGTAGAGGGCTTATCAATTTTTTCTATAACGGAGAGTGTTGATGGTTCGGTCCTAGCTTCTCTCCTACCGGTTCGTGAGCCTTGTGGTTGACATCAACTTGAGGTATATTTCTTGCTTGGGGGAAATTTGTTATGAGTGTCAGACATCGGGTCACATGGCAAATGACTACTCAATCATGGATGAGTATTTACCGGTTTAGTCTTTGAGGTTGACTTCTTCTGGGCATAGTCAAGGTTTTTAGAGAAGCGGTGTTGGGTCGTTGTCGAAGTATCACGGTGGAGGTCAGGTGAGATTTACAGTTAGAGTCATCGTACGAGCTTTTGTTAGACAATATGTTGTTCATGCCAGAAAGGACAAGCTTGTTACCGGGAGTGTGTTAAATGATTTGGTCCTATTGTGGTTTTCAATTTCTTGATGGCAGTTTGATTTCTTGTTCTTACCTTGGCATAGATTTTATTGAGCGAGTTTTGCGATAAGTTTTCTCGAGGTTGATATTGGTTTGGTAAATTAATGGATTGGTAAGTGTTGGTAAGCAAGGGTTTCATCGTGGGTGGTGGGTATGGTTTAGTGTAACAGTCCCCATGGACTTGTTAGACTTACCCTTGGTACGGGTTGGTCACGTGAGTGCGAGGGGTGCCTTGGTTTCCAAGAAAGAAAACTAGTTTGTCGGTATTGTGCGTGAAGAAATCCTATCCCTTCAGCTTATATGTTGTGCTCATGTGATGCTAGTTGAAGAAGACCTCGTAGGTTGCAAGACGTTCTTAGTTCACGTTGTTGACGCAAGGGTGAGAGTCTGCCGTTTAGAGCGGTAGACGTGCAAGTGGTTATTTAGGTGCTCTTTGAAGGTTGAGCGGGATAACCTCTTGATCATGGAGAAATACTTATGATAAGGGATGTGTTGAGTTCGGCATTAAGTGTTCATCACCTTGTGGTCTTACATTTACCGAACCCCTCATGTGAGAACTCATTGGTAGAGGAGGGGGGCATGCGATATCGCCAAGGGGTTCACCTTGGGACGTGCTTATGTTGGTATAGCGAGATATAGTGGTGTTAGCTGTTGTGGGTCGATGTATAGCAATGGAAAGCCAGTATTTGTTTTTTAAGGATGATGATCATGTTGATATTAAAGAGGTTTGAGATTTCCGTAAGATTATTCGGGATGTTGGTCTCGTAAGTTGAAAGTTAAGGAAAATTAGTGTTAAAATTTAGGGTTTGATGAGATGTTTGAAATCTAGGGCAAGTGAAGAGTGTTTTGGACTTACGAATGCGTCGAGATAATCTTAAGTTCGAGGAATAGAGGGTTGCTTATTTGGGTTTGAGATGGATTGTGTTCATACATGGTGACAGTGTAAGGATGTTCCGAGTAACTTCGGAGAAATGTGGGTGTTCGGCTAAAGTTGTGTGGAATCGAATTTTAGGCTGTAATAAGTTGTGTTGGGAGAATCATTAGAAATCTTGAAGGCTTGCTAAAATTTTAGCACCAACGCTTGTCAAAATTGGTGGTTGGGAGCGAAAGAGAGTGTTCGGACCCTTGAGGATAGTTTGGTGGTTTGATCCCTAATAGAGCTTGGTTGTGGTAACAATTTTCTTTTAGAACCAAAGTGGCTTGGCTATTAGAATCGCTTGATCGTGGATTCACATATGTTTATGTTATAGTGGGTTCAAGTAAATAAGGCGTTAAGTCTTGTATCAGTTAACCAAGTTGTGAAAGAAGGTTGTATTTTCATGTTAGATGGATGATAGAACATGATTGATAGGGTTTGTTATTCCTAAACACGTGGGTTATGGTGATTATACACGAGGAAGTGCCTTGTGGTATACCTTGAAGAAGTGTCGCGTTATGGACGCAATTGAGGGTTGAGTTCAAGACCTTGGAAATACTATTGTTGGTAGAAAGGTTCGTTCACCGAGTTGTGACTCATTCGAAGTGAGTTTAGAGTGCTGATGTTTGATAATATTGTTAAGATTATCGTTGGTTGATCTGTCTCTAGGTTTAATATGAGTGTTGTTCTGGATGTTGGGAATATCCTGTTGAGGGGGCACTGGTAGGAAATGAAGAATTTGTGTTGAGAGTTTTGGTTATGAAGGTTTTGGCGAACCTAAGAACCGCATAGACAATTGTCAACGAAAAGTTGGTTGAAGCGTTGGCAGTCGTTCTGCTTCTATTGTCTAAATTTTGGGGACAAAAATTTCTCTTAGGAGGAGAGAGTTGTAACGGCCCGGATTCTAGATCCAAGAGTCGAGTTGACCCGAGGCGTGGGCTTCACGTTGGGGCCGTGATGTTGGGCCCTTAGGAGTCTTTTTGAGCTTGATCTTGGTTGTTAGGCTTGTGTTGATGGGGTGGGTTTGAGTTAGGAAGAGCTAAAAAAGGGTAGTTCGGTAATTAAATAATTGGATGACAAAGAGATGGTGGCCTCTTTAATTTTCTATAAAAAGTAAAAAAGGATGATCTCATTTTGGTTGTCTCATTCCCTTTTCAAAACCCAATCTTCCTACCCAAAAATCACCATCAAATGCTAAATCTTTGAGAAGTGTTGTGTGAATCTCGTTTTAGTTGTTGAGGAAAGTTTTTTTAGCAGCAATGGATCTTTATTTTGAGGTAAGATTTGCTTTGAATGGTGGTGGAAGAGGGTTAGTTAGGATTTGAAGAAGAAGAACGGGAATGGATTCTTGAAGGTTCATCGGGCTGAATACAAGGTTAGTACACCACTAATTCCTTTGAATTCCTGCAACTCATAAAATAGGCTTTGTGCATGATTTGGGTGTTTATGGTTTGATATGTTTTGGTTGACTTCTTTAATGGTAAAGTGTGGATTTGATGTTGCTAAGGCTTAAAATTGGTAGAGACTCACTTAATACCTTTACCATAATATATAAGAATGGTTTGGGGTTTAACCTTAGGGGTTAAATAGGGTTTCTAGGTGAAACCCGCACCCAGAGTTCAAAAATTAGGCTCGCATATCAGTACTGGGCTAGCGTATCGGTACGCCTTAGTATAAAAGGGGAGAAGGCTGTGAGGAGAGTACCAGTACGCCTCCCCGTATATCGATACCTCTTGTATATTAAGGATTCCACGCTTGTTTGTGTATCGGTACACTTAAAGCGTATCAGTATGCACTGTTGCATTGCTTTGGGGAGGCTTAACATACCGGTATATGTATGTAGGAGTACCATTATGGGGGTGGATCAGTATAGGGTGATCCTAGTACCAATGATGTGACTGGTACAACACGGAGCATATCGGTACGGCTTGGGGTCTAATTCTTTCAAACCTAATTGGAGTATCAGTACTCATGGGGGAGTATCGATATCTAGAGGAGAGTACCGATACTCACCTTGGAGTATCGATACTCACTGGGTAATCTGTCCAAGAATTTCGAGGTTGCGTTTGGGGGTTCTATAATTCGAGGCAAAGGGCCCTAAGGGTCTGTTAAGGTGTAAATTAAATATTAAAAAAGAGAAATAGAGATTTAAACCCTATGTATGAAATAAATGGCTAATGACTCGCTATACATTGGTAAGCTATGTGAGGTGGTAACCCATAAGGATCCTAGGTGGAACGATTGATGCTGTGTGATAATCTGCGCCCTTGCTGTGTGCGGAAGAGGCGCTATAAGGTTAAGTCTTATTGAATAATAAGATAAATTAATAAGAACGGCTAATGTGTACTTTCATAACATACTAATAAATAGATAAGTTTAATAGGGTGGTATAATAACTGATAGAAACCATAAGGTGATGGTAAGGGTGTTAGAGTTGTGTGCGATAAGACACTTGTATCGAGGTTGAGTGTTGTATGGTGACTAGGGTCCTTGTTGTGTGCTGATGGGATGCCTAGATAGTCGAGTCATCCCTTTTTTGTTGGGATTTGGATTCCCTAAGTGTGTTTCAACACCTTGAATACTCTCGAATGTAGGATCCCGATGCTATGTGGACGTGGGCCTCATTCGAAGATGCTTGATGAGATATTCTGAGCATGGATGTAGGATCCTGATGCTTTGTGGACGCGGGCCTCATCCCTTTAAGTATAGGATCCTGATGCTTTGTGGATGCGGGCCTTACTCGTAGTGTTGATCCCGATGCTTTGTAGACGCGGGCCTTACTCAAGTGTAGGATTCTGATGCATTGTAGACGCGGACCTTACTTGATATTGTTGGTGTTATCCATGTGCTGCTATGTAAACGTAGGAGGTACTTGTATGTGTTATGTGCGTGATCATACATTCATAATGCTATATGTTTAGGCGGTTATGGTAGCGCCATTGTTATCTTGCCATGATATCATTCATGTTGCATTGCTTTATTTATGAATTGCATAAAGCATGGTTGAGTGGCGGTGTATCCACTGAGAATTGTTAGCTCAGCATTTCAGAATCGTTGTTTCCATTCGTAGGTTAGTAGGTTTGGCTCGTTCTTGGAGGAGCACCATCAGGGAAGGATTCCAGCGCCTCATCTCTTTAGAGTACAATATTTAGGTCCTTGTGCTATGTATTCGTAGGAACCTATTGTACATTGTAAATCGTATTTGGATTTTCAAATGATCGAGTCAAAGGTTTATAATGTAATTTTAAAAAGAGCTCCAATATATATGTTTTCAAATATTTATTATGTTTTATTGGATTTTAATTAAATGGATTTTCATAATGAATTTGTGGATTGGGCTAAATGACGTCAAAATTTTGATGGTTGGGTTTCAGGCGAGGCCCAAATATGACATCCGGGTCGAGGGTGTTACAAGCAGCCTTCTCACCTCATACTCAGCCGTACTACACTTAACCTCGGGCCCAATCACATTTACGGCTCTATTCGTCTCCACCTTCTTCGTCGAAATATTTGCGCTTCTCACTATCTTGGTCAAATATAAAGAGTAAGAGAAATTTAGAAAAAAACTTATTATCTCCAACAATCAACAATAGGTTAGTGGATATAAGTTTTCTCTTTCACCCCAATTTATAACCCACTCAAGATGCCATTTTGAAAGCTTATAATCCACGACCTTTGCTTCAAACCTCTCCAACAACGCCACGACTACAAATTCCTAGAGCTGTCTACATTTACGCCAATGATGGCCTATTTTCTCAAAACTCGGAACCATTAAAAGTGCACATTTAATACAGTGGTTACAAGCACGACCGTTCATCTCCAACCTATGTTCGTGCCATTTTATAGCACTCCCTCGACTAAGGGGCAAGTTTTATACCCCTTTTCAGGCCTTCAAAATTAGTAGCCTCCATACCCTCTCCCAGGCCTTCAAAATCAATAGCCTCTAGAAAGGTACGTCTATCTTTAAAACACATAAAGCATCTGCACTGCACCTCAACAAGCAAAGACTTGTGATATGGCATAGAGTCTTCATCCCTACGACTATTCTTCCATCGACATGACAACCATCGAGTCCATCTTACTGACTAGCTAAGCCTATTATCTAGCAACTGAAGACTAGATTAAAAAGCATATTGACTGAAGACCAAGCCTCATCTTGACAACCCATCAATAGTCATCGCTAGGCCTAGTTCAGTCCCACCGAACAATGCCTCTCACCTATAAATACTCTCTAACTAGAAGGAACGACTTAGTCGATATGATATACTCAAGACCTCCACTCCATCCTCTCACGATTCTCTATGGCTCTCCGCCCACACCAGAATAGGTGAACCACCACCGATCGCCACCAACTACCTTCTTCTTACCCATCTTTACCACCATCTCCACCTCCCTGTTTGGTGTCTGATATTCTTGGTATCAACAAATTTAACTCTCTAATAGTTCGCATCTACTGATATAAAATTATGCGTTCATCCCTAGACATGTGGCATATTTAGAAGCTTGATTATGGAAAAAACTTTTCCATTTACGGTGTATCAAATAATTACCTTTTTTTTATTACACTAAAATATCTATAAGTTAATAATGTCGGGACCATGTAATTTTATTAATTTAAAGAGGTGTTAATTAATTGATAAATTAATGATTTATTAATTTAAAGATATTTTTTCGATTAAACAAACCTACATTATTCTTCATTAATAAAAACATATACATTGTATTGACTAATTGAATGATGTTCATGTACAATGTGAGTAATTAAATATAATACATATCCCTAAAAACAAAGTTCATTATAGTACGTAGTACTAGTTAAAACTTAATGCAAGTTCATGTATGGTGAGGAAATAAATCACTATATAAACAACATCAAACATTCCTAATTAGCCAATCCAAATCAAAACCAACCAACTGTGGCTTCATATCTAAAAGGTGTCCAAAAATCAACCATGACAGATCAAATACGTAAAATACTATGAGTATAAGAGGGATCACCCAACATGCACTCAAAAAGATTTGCAATAGTGGATTGATGAAAATTTTCATTTGAAATTTAGTCAAGGTACAATATCGAACACACTCAAGCGATCATCTGAGTACCTTTCGGCTAACTTAGAAAAAGGAGGGGATACCAAACGACACAAACCTGCAAAATATCCTGAGATGGAGAAGGTTCTTTATAGAATTATTAATTCATAATATTGATGGGACCATAAATTTATACAAAGGTCTTCTGGAAAATTATTATCTTATTAATTCATCGAAATTATTAATTAGACTTTGGGCCCAAGTTGGGACTGAAAAAAATTATTATTTTAGAAAGATAATTAATTTATCAAGTATTAATTTATAGATGTTCTATTGTATATTAATTTTTTTAAATCTCATTACACCACATGTTTGGCTCACATTTTTTATAATATTTAAAACAACATTATCTTATCTTAGTATTATATTATCATTAAACTTATCCTAATATTTAATAAATAATTATTACGAAATTATCACATAGTAAACCTTAAAGTCTAACAACTATTGATCTTGTCCATTTCCGTATAAAAATAGATGAAAATAATTTATTATTTTTTTTTACACATCAACCAAGTAATTTTTATTGTAAATAAAAGTAAAACCAGAACATAACCTAACAAATGTTTTAAAACATCTAAAACAACAAAAAAGATAATAAAAAATCTAAAAAAACAAGATAAGAGAAAATTTTTATGGTCCATTATAAGAAAGGTCCCTAAAGAATTGTCAGAATACAAATTGGATGAAATTCCTCAAATCAACAATTATTTTTTACGCATATTCTAAAAAACGACGAACTAGATGAAACCAAAATGTATATTTAAACAATGGTTCTAAATATTTGCTATTAAAGATCAATTGTTCAAGTATATTTGATTCAAATACAAGAAAATTTGTCTTAATAAATAATATTTAATTAAGCAAGACATATTTTATATCTATAAGCTTTCTGGCTATTGAACTTTAATTATTATTAATAAATTGTGATGCAATATTTATATGGATCTAAAAAAATTCATTATCATTAAATAGGGTTAAAAACGAAGTACATAAAACAAGTAAACGGTATAAATGTTTTAGTAATAGTCTTAATCATTAAACAAGTGTCCAAATTATATTTTTTAATAAATATATAATTTTTTTATTAAAATAAGTACCTAATATTTTATTTTATTATAATATTAAAATTAATCTATCAATAATTGTTTAAAAATTTCGCCATTTAATCATTACATGACATGTGGCTGGTTTCTTAATTTATATATTTTTTTTCAAATCATAAAACCATTAACGTTTCACTGTTTCCCACTCAAAACTTTAATTTTTTCTTCAAAAAAGCTCAAATAATCGCTCTTCAAAAAAAGGAGGATTCGGTGCGACGTAAGTGAGTAAACAACAATAGACGATTATGAATTAGTATTTAATCATTAAATTTTATTTTTTAGAGAAATAATCATTAAATTTTATAACTTCTTACAATGTAATTATTAAAATTTCTTTTATCTACATTAATCTGAATTTTGACAAATTTTTAATATATTCTCTAAATTTAGATGAAGTATCATTCATGCTTTCGACCTAAGTGACGGTCATATTCTGAAATTAAGTATCATTTCCGTAAATAAAAATGAAAGATACCAGTTTACTAAACAAACTTTGAAAAGGCGACGTTAGTGTATGTATAAAAAATTATACATTTTATTAACTTTAGGTGCTTAAAGTACTTTTGACAAAATAAATGTCTAACGTTTTTTCGTTATTATTTTAAGTGTTTGGTCGTTAATGACGGTTTAAAAAGAATATATTATCAAATTAATACTTGATATGTGACATTAATTTTATTTTTTTAAAATTGGAAAAAATTTCAAATTTTAAAAAATTTCAAAATTTCAAAAAATCTAAAATAATCCCTAAATCTCTAAAATTCAAAACCCCAAATAGCACAGCTATCATCGCCGCGCCCACCCCATCAGTTGCCATACCAAGTCAACAATTTTCCCTGACTTACTGTCATCGAAAACCGACTAACGTCGTGTCAGCCGAACAACGATTTCACATTAGTCGTTTAATGTTCGATTGACACACTGCTTGTCGAGTGGCTACGGTAAGTTAGAGAAATGTCTGACTTGGTCTGACAACTGAAAGGGTGAGCTCGACGACAACTATCGGCAGTGACAACGGTGACTATTTGGGGTTTTGAGCTTTAAGGGATTTGGGGACTATTTTAAAATTTTAGAAATTTTTTGAAAAATGTTAAATTCTTAAAAATAAAAATTTTAATTAAAATAAATTAAAAAATAAAAAATACTTTGTGTCAAATTTTAATTAGTTAACAAATTTTTTTAACAATAGTTAATCTTCAGACACTTAAAATTAATGAAATGAAACATTAGATATTTATTTTTACTAAAATATAATTTAAGAAAGATTCCTCTTCTCCTAAGTCGTAGGTTCAAGACTTAATAAGAACAAAATTTCTCTTTAATCTTTAAGTAAAAATTGTTAAAAAAATTGTATTGATTAGGCAAACGTTCAACGAGAAAGAACCATACGAAAAGGAAGAATAGCAGGGTAGCAAGTACTCTGTTTTGAAAGGGATAGTTTTAAGTTTCCCTTGCAATATCATATACACAGGGACATCCCTGGGTCAGGGCAATAGGGGCGCCCGTCCAGGGCTCCCACCCTGCCCAGAGTTTATGTCCAAGAAAATTAAAAGTGTAATTTTTACGGGTGAATGGAAAAAAGAACCAAATGATAAACATATATATATAGCTGGATAAGTTTCGAGGCCCTAATAATAAGTATTAAAAAAATTAAATCGTAAGAGTATGTTCATATTAATAAATATTGGAGAGAAATCAGACCTCCTATAATAAATATTAAAATAATTCAATTTTTAAGAATATGCTCGTAATAATAAATATTAAAATTAATTTTTTAGTACTTATTATTAGGGATCTATTTTTTTCACTATTTATTATTGAGTATACTCTTAAAATTTATTTTTTCATTACTTGTTATTATAGATGTACTCTTAAAATTTATTTATTTTTCAATACATGATATTATAAACATGTATTTAAATAGATGTATGTAACCCCAACAGAGATCGTTATATAACGATAGAGACATCATCCAAAATCACAATACCTGCAACTGTTATGTCCACAATAGTATATATTATTAAAAAAATTTACAACTACGATACCTACAGTAATAAAAATAACATTCGTTATGTCTACAGCCGTAATAAACATAATATAACTGAATATACAATCATAACTATAATTTAAACTCTTAATTTAAAATTTAATTTTTAAATTTACCCTAAGATCACTAAAATCTTAGAAACCGCTACATGTACATAAACATCCAAAAGAAAAGGTATGTCTGGTCTGGTCTGGTCCGATAAAAAAATAAATAAAAGAAAAGGTACATATGGCCGTGAATTCCTTAAAAACATAAAAAACAAAAATATACAGACCCAGAAGAACCACAACAGGGTCACAACACACAGACGTCGTCTTCCAGCCAAAATCCATGTGCCCACATGCCTGTTTGCGAGTTTGAAACTAACACCCCTTAATAAATAAATAAAACACTACTCTTTTTTCTTTTATCTTTCTTTGTCATATATATATATATATTAAGCTGATCATTGAGTTCTAGTTTTTAGTGTAGATTTTGGAGAGAGACCCAGAATCAGAAATAGTTCAAACAAGAAAAGGAAGTGCAAAAACAAAGCTAACAGCTTTCAAAGATTGTTACTTTCTTTCTTATTTTGACTGTTTGTTGGCATTCGAGGAGTAAAGTTGGGATTTTTAGTTTGGGGTTGAAAAAAATGAAGGAGAAAAGCGAGAGTGGTGGTGGAGGAGGGTATGTAAGAGCAGACCAAATAGATCTGAAGAGCTTAGATGAACAACTTCAGAGGCATCTCAGTAGAGCATGGACGATGGAGAAGAACAAGAACATGAAAGATGAAGGAGGCGAAGGCGGCGGTGCAGTTGCTGGCGGTGGTGGAGAACAGCTGAGGCCAAGCAACACCGTAAGAAGACAAGAGTGGGAGATTGAACCTTCTAAGCTTATCATCAAGAGTGTTATAGCTCGTGGCACCTTTGGCACTGTTCATCGTGGTGTTTATGATGGCCAAGATGTTGCTGGTATATATATATTAACCTTTTTCTTTTCTTTTTCCATCTTATTTTTCTCTTAAAGATTTGCTTCCGAGTAAGTATCCATTTGTTGTTGAAACACTCCGAATGTCATTTTTTCCCCTTTTCTTGTTTTGGTTTCTTTGAAAATTACTAACTTTCTAGGCCCTATGTAAGTGTTGCTATGCACTAGTGATTAGTCATTAGGCACTCTAGCAGTGTTGATGAACTGTCTATGCCTTGATTTTATTAGTGTTCTTCTATGTTTCTCGGTCTCGGGTGCAGGTGCGATTGTCGAATATGAGTATGTACACATAGAAAATATATTAGGGACTGGTATCAAATCAAACATGGGTGTTCCAATCAAAACGAAGAGCCCGAACAACGTAGGATTCTCCATATTAGTATTTAGTAGTACTAATGTTTATATCAAAGCGGCTGCCCCTGGTTTGCAGTAGTGGAGTTGAGCTTTAAGGGTTTGTTTTAGCTTTCCATGTTAGGGGATCTAATGTTTTAACGTTTCCATGTTTCTTCTGCTTCTCTCTTGAAAATCTTATTACAACTGTTCCATTTGTTTGGCTGCTGAGGAAATCCAAGTAAAGAGAAGAAACCAGAGTTCTAAGAACAACAACAATTCCCACCCATTGCTTGAATTTGTTTTGCCCTTGTGAATCCGTTGATTTTTCACTAAGCGGTTTGTGATCAAACTTCCGAAAATCGAATCCGTGATTCACGAGATCTTTCGAGCTGGCAGTTAGTTGCACTGCTGCAGTGACTTAAATGATGTTATTCTTCTTTTTGTTAGGCTTTCTTGTGTCTTAATTTATTGTTGGTAATGGTTGGTATGCACTTCTTATCTCAACTTAAAAAGCTAGAAAATTTAAAGAGCCTCGTTCACACCGTGAACTTGTTTATTTTGGCTGAGCAATATATCTGCCAAATGGACCTTATATCATCCACTAGAAAAATGCCACCCGGATTATGTCCGGTCATCTACACGGATTTAACTGCCACATTAATCTCTAACAAGATTTGGGACCTTTAGATAGTGCGTTGATTGATCATAATATGGTCCATCCTTGGGTTTATTTTTTCGTACCGTAACTGTTTACTTTCTTTTCTTCTTTCTTCCATCATGTTTAGTTAAACTTCTTGATTGGGGAGAGGAGGGCCACAGATCCGAGGCAGAAATAGCTTCACTTCGAGCAGCTTTTACACAAGAAGTTGCGGTTTGGCATAAGCTTGATCATCCTAATGTAACGAAGGTAAAGTTTCTTAACTTGTACCATTGCCTTTTTCTCTGCTCCATAATCTTTTCCACATTCTTATCTCGTATCATTACTCTTCTTGACCCGAACTGCAAACATCTTCCAAAAAGCTTGCGTGTTTAGATTTAATGCATACACTTTTAGTTGGTTTATTTCTCTTGTTTTACTTGTTCAAATTATCAAATATGTCAACCCGGTAATTGGGGATGCTGACAAAAGTCCGTATGTATATTGGTACGCGAGATCATTATGCCTTAAGTTTATTTGTCTTTAATCCGCGTTCTAAAATTTTTATGCAGTTTATAGGAGCAACAATGGGCTCATCAGAGCTGAATATACAAACTGAAAATGGTCACATTGGTATGCCGAGTAATGTTTGTTGTGTTATTGTTGAATATTGTCCTGGGGGTGCACTGAAATCGTACCTGATAAAGAATCGGAGAAGAAAGTTGGCTTTTAAAGTTGTTGTTCAACTGGCACTAGATCTTGCACGAGGGTCAGCTTCTTATGCCATTTGTATATAATTTTTCTTTTAATTATATAACATGTGGAATTATAAATTGTAATTTAAACCGAAGTTCCGATGATCATTTGTGTTTGATGTTGTTGCTTTCAACACTTTCTAGGTTGAGCTATCTTCACTCCAAAAAGATTGTCCATAGAGATGTCAAAACTGAAAACATGCTTTTGGACAAGACGCGAACGGTCAAAATAGCTGATTTTGGGGTTGCTCGACTCGAGGCTTCAAATCCTAATGACATGACCGGAGAAACCGGAACCCTTGGTTATATGGCACCGGAAGTATGATACAACTAAGTTATAGTATTCTTTTCTTTTGAGTTTTTCCGTCTCTCCCTCTTGATGGCATGAAATGCCTTAATTCGGTACAGGTCCTTAACGGAAATCCCTACAATAGAAAGTGTGACGTGTATAGTTTCGGTATCTGCTTGTGGGAGATATACTGCTGTGACATGCCGTACCCCGATCTCAGCTTCTCAGAGGTGACATCGGCTGTCGTCCGTCAGGTAAATCAATCATCTCCGATGAAGTATTCTACGTTGCGAAACTATGGCTACGATGATTCCATATATTGTCATAACATGGACTTTAAACTGCAGAATCTGAGGCCAGAGATACCTCGTTGCTGTCCGAGTTCTCTTGCTAATGTAATGAAGCGATGCTGGGATGCAAACCCCGACAAACGGCCGGAGATGGATGACGTGGTTTCAATGTTGGAGGCCATTGACACATCAAAAGGTGGAGGCATGATCCCACACGATCAACCCCAGGGTTGTTTGTGTTTCAAGAGAAATCGAGGACCTTGATATTGAATCCACATTAAGTTACATATGCTTTCAGAGGTAAGTAATAGTCCAGTTTATTCATATTTCTTTGAATTGGAAAGAAGCTGAAAGTGGAAAATAGTGGAGTCCAATATCTGTTATTCGAACATGCATTTTGTAAAGTTGTAACGTTTTCTTCTTTGAATGAGAGTACTGGGAATCCAATTTGGTCAAGCATAGAAGTGTTCAAAGTGTCTCGTTAAAAATATCTCCTCTTAACTTGATTGATTAAATCGTAAATCATAAATCGTAATTCAACTGAATGAGAAAAAGAGTGTCAAAGATTATTATTCCTAAAGCAAAAAAGAAGATTAAAGAAAAGAATTTTATATAAAAAATATCCAAACAAAAGAATTTAACCAAATATCCAGTCAGTCACCAATTCACAAAGCATAGAACGAAAATTAAGAAACCTCTGTCCTAACTGTAAAGGAAAGCAAAACTGTTATGTTCCCTTTGGAACTCAAAATAGAAAAGAGGTGTATAAAATCAGGCTGCTCCACCAGGCTGATTTGAGAGCTGAACCTCTGCTGGCTTTTTACCTTCCCTACTGTTGTCCTTTCCATTGAAGTAAAAATATGCATATAAACCCAGCTGCATAAACCCAAAGAATGCTCCAAGCCCATTTGAAATCTGCAATCATTCAGATTATTCTTCTTGTCATTAAGACAAATATCATCATTATTTCTATTGATTTAATATTATTCTAGTCTTAACATTTTACCAAGATGAAGACGTCAACTGGAAGGAGGCCATAAATGGTCCAGCAGACACCATTACTGAATCCAGCCACTGAAAGCCAAAAGGGCATGTATTCCACACTCTTTGTTTTGATAACTTTCCTCTGTTAATGCAAATGGTAGTAAACAAGATTGTTAATATAAAAAAATGAAGAGTGAATTTCGCGAAGGAAGAACAATGGAGTTGGAGGAGATTTACCCAGATGGCCAGAGGTGAGGCTTACATAACAATGTTGAAAATATCAGATGCAATTCCAACGAAAAGAGTTCTGTGGCTGCCGTGCAAGGCAAACATGGCCACCAGAACAACAACTGCTGCCAAAGCAGCTTCACCAAGGAGGACATAACCAACAATTTGCTGAAAATTTGTACACCATTTGTTCAAACATAAGTTGCCATTACAATAAATGTATAAAAACAATCACAGAGAAATCAATATTAATATCAATGCTAAATCAAATAGAATAAGATCAGCTAGACTGTAAACATAGCAACAGAAGCGAAAACACATCATCCAAAACCCTACCGAATATTGATGCCTACGTTCGATCTAACATGTGTTCTCATCCTAAAACTCTACCAACATTGATGCTTACGTTCAATCTTTATTAATGCTTAGGGTCATGAGTTTTGACAAGATAAAAATAAGGTTACGGCAAAGGGGTAAGGACATCACAAGGTGTTTGATATAATTACCGAGAGAATGATTGATATATACATACCCTTTTCTTCCGATCATTAGCATAAATGACGTACACAGTTAGGTAGAACAACTCGATGACAAGGCCGATGGCGTTGATAGTCAACACTAAGAGGTTGTCTTTCTTAACAATGGGAAGACCATAGAAACACCAAAGAATGCAGTTCATTACTGTGCACAAGTATGGGATTGGTTGAAATTCCTCCACTGTCTTTTTCTTATAGATTCGAAAGAACGTCGGTCTATTTTCAGGTATTCACAAAAACAAACAATTGTTAGAGATAAATTCAAATTCGAAAGGGAAAAAAAACATGGAGAGAGTGAAAATTACACTGGAGAAAGAAAGAGGCAAAAGGAAATGACATTCCCTGTAAAAGAAATAGATATAAATAAAAATACTCAACTAAATAAATATAAACCGCAGCAAGGAAATCTCTAGATTCTCTACACTACAGTCTTCAATCTGCATAGATTTATCGATTAACGTAAAAACTTAAACCTCAAGAAAAACTAAAAAGAAAGGGAATACGAAATCTTTAGTGAATACAGATAAATATTTTAGTTCGTATCTACTTCAACAAAAAAAAAAACTAAAAAGAAAGAAATAGAAAAGTAAACACTTCTTGTTTGATTGAAAGCAAAAAGAAACCAAAAGCCAGTAGAAAAACACCGATCTACACTGAGAATAACATCTAAAAACCCGTCAAAATCAAAACGCATTCGCCGGCCTCTAACCGCGATCGAAATCAACCAAAAATCACACAAAACATCAATTACCGATAATGCCGACGATATTGCGAGCAAGTCCCATCTGGAAAGGTTAAGTCGAGTAGCGAGCGAGAGGAGAAAACACAAACAAGAGCCGAAATTGCGAGGGATGAAGATTGAAGGCTGCAAGTGCAAATAGATTTGATATAAAGCGAGAGAGATAGAGATGGAGTAGAAATCCTCGGAGATAAGATTTTACCTTTTTAAACTAAAATTCCTCTTTTCAAACACGAGATTTTAATTATCCACTAATCCTAATTAGAATTCTTTTTCTTGTCAATCTGTTCTTTGCTTAATATCTCTTGTGCATGCAGAATGCATGGCGTCGTGGCTTTGCATAATTGGGGACAGTGAGACGCGGCGTTTAAATCGTTCCAGTGTTTGTTGTTGAAAGGTATTAAATTGGTCTCGGAGTTGTAAGATATTACGGACACTGCCATTAGCCGAATTCCTAAAACACTGTACAAGATGTCGTCTTTTGCCAACTTCCCATTGGGCATCGGTTAAGATTTTGAAAATTAGTCGACTTACTGTACAATCTTTATTTATTTATTTATTATTATTATTATTATAAAAAGGTAAAATTCACAAATGGTCATTGAACTTTGTTTTAAAAAATAAAACGATGACCAAACTTTCAAATGTTACAAAATGATAATTAAATTTTATGTTTTGTAACAAAATAGTAACTCGGCCGTTAAATACTTAACGTCGCTGTTAAATAATGCCATGAACCGCAATTGAAAAAAGAACCCTTTAATTTCCATTTTTTGTTAAATTACAAAAGTTGCATATCATAGATAAATGTTGTGAGTGTTTCTTTTTTTTTTGCATCTATATTTGTTTGTAAATAGGATGGATATTGATGCAATTATGGGTGAAACAATGGCCCATTATGTGAATATTGCAACAAAGAGTGCAATTTATGTGTGAGGCTATAATCACAGAAGCCAGACTGGTAGGAGAGGGAAAGAGCAACACTTGAGGATCCCTAAACAGCTATCGCCCGAGCATTTTGGGTGTCCGGCGGGGGCAAATTCCCGTTGGTTGGATATAGCTTGCGGCCGTGAGCACACTGCGGCGGTGGCCTCAGATGGGTCATTATTCACGTGGGTGTAGCGAAGGCACGCTAAATAAAAAAACGATGATTTTTGAAAGGATGTTTTTGAAAGGTGTTTGGATATAAAATATTTATTCCGTAGGGTTTACAAAAAAAACCTCATAAAAATGGAGTCGCCACCGGCCACTTAGGTAGGCCGGATACCACAAAACCAGAGATTCAAAAAGACAGGGTTCGGGAGTCGGTTACGGATGGGGAATGATTAGCACCCCTACACCGCCCAAAAATTGGTACTTTAATAATTACCGCTTTATTAATATTGGATTTTCCGGATTAGAGTGACGATTATTTTAAATTTCGGTCATAATTGCGAATATATTTTAAGGATCCCGTTATCCGAGAATAAATGCCCAACCACTATCACTACGCTTGATACTGGCCCCGTTTACGCTCGGATAAAAGGACACCGCATTAACAATTTATATCTCGATATGCAATCTTAATGGCAAAAATATAAAACATGGTAAAATGTTTAAATGTAGTAAATATTGTCATAACAGAATATTAATCTAACATAGATGATATTCTAGACTAAAACATGCCTATACATATTATTCTAAATAATAGATAAAAACAACTATCATATGTCAAAATAATAAGGCAGGAATAAGTACATATATACGAACAAGTATTTCAAAAAGACATGCATACTGGTAATAAAACATATTTCAACATATACGGGTCCACATGTCGTACAAAAAGGGTAAATATACTAACATGTAGCCCTAAAAATAAGAAAGCACACACATATATAAAAATACTAAATATGCCATGTACGAATTAACTAAAACATAACATGCTTGATACGGATAACCGGATAAAAAACATAAATATTATATTTAACACACATATATACATAGAAACATAAAACGAGTCATATACGAGAGACATAAAATAAAATAATATCAACATATACGATTATAATACGAACAATAATATTTACAAAGAAAACAGGACTGAAATGAAAGAAAAACAAAAGTCAGTGGCAGAAATTAAAGAACAATAATATGTAATTTGGGGACGAAATTGAAAAACAAACAAAACCTATAAAGACCAGAATTGTAATTATACCAAGGGGCAGACCCAAAGTGAAAAATCCAAAAACGCGGGATGATTAAGGACGTAATTTTACCAATTAGAAACTGATTCGGTGTAATTTAGGGACGAAATTATAATCTTTTGAAAAACCAGGGGGACTGGGGCTGCGATTATACCATGCGGCAAGACAAAAATGAAAATATTGAAAACGCGGTGGGATTAAGTGTGTAATTTACCCATTTCAAAAATAATAATAACTATAAAAGGGCCATTTTTAGACCGAAACCCATTTTCCCTTTCTTTGTTTCATTTTTTGGTTTTTCAGAGTTTTTGTTCATTCGTTTTCTCTCAAATGTTCTTGAGAAACCCAGAATCCGGCGGCCGGCCGCCGTATTCTCCGCCGCCGCTAACCGGCGCCGGTAGGCTCCCAAAATACTCCAAAACCTTCCCCTTGTCGTCCTCAACATGAATCCGTGGTTGGATTCAGAGGATCCCCTTTTATTTACCCTAGATCTAAGAAATACGAACCCAAAAATATATTTTTTTTAGACCAAAACGAAACCACAAGGGGTCTTCCCCTCCTTTTTGTTCACGGATCTGGCTTGTAGAAGCCGAAAAAGGCTTGTCACAGAGGAAAGGAAGACCCATGACAAAGCGGTAAGACTTCTTTACTTGTTTTTTTTTTATTTCTTCTTGTGTTTTTATATGCATGCAAAGAAAAGCAGTAAGAAAAAGAGAGACAAAAAATTACCACTGGACTGCCTTTTTGATTATCTTGACTGGTTACAAGTTTCTGGTTTTACAAGCTTTCTGTTCTTTTTTGTGTTACTACTCTCTCTGTTTTTTTGCTCCCTCCTAAAAATTCTCCGTTACAACAGCCCTGTTTCATATATATTACTGCCTCTGTATTTTGGTTGCAACTTGTATCTTCTTTTCCGGATCGACATTTGCTTGTTGTCTTTGGCATAATCAACGCTGGGATGAATATCGGCGCGGTGGCGGTGTGCTATTTCGCCAGAGGGCGACGCGCATTTTTCGGCCGTTAGATCGATCGGATCTAACGGTCGAGATGGCTTGAAGAACGATCGGCTGGATGAAGCCTCGATCCGATGAAACGGCTTCGATTTCGCCACGTGGAGCTCCGCATCGAGGAGTCGAACGCGCGTGGATCTTACGCGCGTGGGATGTTAAAGCGTCCGCGCGTGGACCACACGCGCGCGTGGCACTAGAACGGTCCATACGTGTGGAGCACGCGCCTGGCAGATATTTTTGACTTCCATTGCATCGTGGCCGTTGGATCATATCTTGATCCAACGCCCACGCTATTCCTGCACATTGTAATTAGATAGGATTCAGATTTGGGCCAAACGGGCCTTGTAATTGGATTTTGTAATTGGACTTGGATTTTATTTATTTGGGTTTAATATATATTTAATTTTTCATTTTACTAGCCCAATACTAATAATAGTATACTTATAACAGCAATATATACGAAAATATATACTTATATTATACGATCATTAATTAATATAATATTCTAGTATACGTACGTATAATCATACGTATAATTAACATGACATATATATACGCTTATACCCTAGATACATACGCGGCATACATACACCCCTAATACATATACATAGCTTATACATGCACACATCACCTTATATTAGTAACATTCATATAATAAAATATACATGCAATATTAATATATTTACAAGTGAAAATAAGTGATTACAGTTGCCCCTCTTTGCTTGTTCTCATGAAATGGGAAACAAAGCAAAGATTCATAAGCACTCATTTTATCAGACTTCCCTGTTTGTAGCCTTGGAAAAACGAATTCTTTTGGACATTTCCGCTCTTCCTTGGCTGAATCTTCAGGCTCGTAAGTTCTTCCTATATAGAGCTTCGTCACCTTCCGATCTTGGAGCTACAGGCTCTTTCGACATAGACCCCTTCGCTCTCATTTTGTAGCTTTGGAAAAACGAATTCTTTTGGACATCTCCGCTCTTCCTTGGCTGAATCTTCAGGCTCGTAAGTTCTTCCTATATAGAACTTTGTCACCTTCCGATCTTGGAGCTACAGGCTCTTTCGACATAGACCCCTTCGCTCTCATTTTTATCAGACTTCCCTGTTTGTAGCTTTGGAAAAACGAATTCTTTTGGACATCTCCGCTCTTCCTTGGCTGAATCTTCAGGCTCGTAAGTTCTTCCTATATAGAACTTTGTCACCTTCCGATCTTGGAGCTACAGGCTCTTTCGGCATAGACCCCTTCGCTCTCATTTTTATCAGACTTCCCTGTTTGTAGCTTTGGAAAAACGAATTCTTTTGGACATCTCCGCTCTTCCTTGGCTAAATCTTCAGGCTCGTAAGTTCTTCCTATATAGAACTTCGTCACCTTCCGATCTTGGAGCTATAGGCTCTTTCGACATAGAACCCTTCACTCTAAGACAATGAAGCTCGGAGTCTTTCCTATATAAGACTCTCTGCTTTTGACACAATAGGTTTCCTATATAACCCTGTGTCATAGGTGAATTGCTTTGACTGGGAGTTCTTCCTATATAGAACTGCGAGTCTTCACCTTGGAGCCATCAGTCCC
This sequence comes from Hibiscus mutabilis, assembly GCA_019671005.1. NCBI lineage: Eukaryota > Viridiplantae > Streptophyta > Magnoliopsida > Malvales > Malvaceae > Hibiscus > Hibiscus mutabilis. The sequence goes on along the minus strand of CM033722.1, from coordinate 15,151,476 downwards.
TCCTATATAGAACTTTTTGCGCTCGGAATCAGAGAGCTGCAGGTTCTTCCTATATAGAACCTTTTACTCTAAGACAATAAAGCTCGGAGCCCTTCCTATATAGAACTCTTCGCTTCCGACACAGTAGGATTTCCTATATAATCTTGCGTGTCATGGGTGAATTGCTTTGACTGGGAGTCCTTCCTATATAGAACTGTGAGTCTTCACCCTGGAGCTGTTAGCCCTTCCTATATAGAACTTTCAGCTTCTGAAACCTCAGAAAGAAGGATTCTTCCTATACAGAACCTCTCTCTAGAGCTTGAAAACATGTGCCTTTATGTAAAGACATTGTCTTCTCATTTGGGATTCACACCGTGATGACCCCGATGTCTCTTTGGATTTGCAGATACCTGTCTGAGATGAAAATAAAATGCTATGACAAATGAATGAATTGACATGCTCCTAATCCTAGTGATGTCTGACTATTCATGATGCATGAGATTCAATATCTTGATTGGCTTGTTTTGGTCCTTATTTGACGTTCAATTTCTCCTTTCTTACGGGCATCGATACCCCGCTTCACTGCCAAGTTCAACCATCTCGACCTTTCTCATTTTTCAATTCCGACTTGGAATTCTAGAGTGCCCTTTCGGGTTTTCACTCTAGAGAGATTTTTTTTTGAGATGGGTGCCCTTCTGATTTTCACCCAAAAGATCTCTTTTGTTATCTCGTACGCCTTTCTTGAATAGACAGGACATGTGCCATTGGTTATCCTACCAGGTTGTTTGAAGCTTCCCGCCTTCCCTATCAACAGCCATTAGGGAACTAGAGGACGGAGTTAACATCGTTTTCTTTGATCACCTGCATTTTCAAGGTTAAATCATAGTAATGCTTCGAAATCTCTTGTTTCATTATAAGCCTATGTTATCTTATTTGACTGAAATTGACAAGAAGGCTGGGAATGGATGCTCAAAACACGGTTTTATTATGATTAAGGATTTGGGATATCTTAAAAAGAAAGGTATGACACACATGAAGATACAAAATCTCTCATTATCCTCGATATGAATGATACATGATCCTGTCAACTAGTGTAGGATTTTTTTGCCCGAAGCTTCCTCTTCATGATGCTCATGGGGATACCCTTCTTCTCAGATATTCAACTTTTCAATTTACCCAAGCCGCCCTTCGCGGGTTTTCAACTCGAGTCCTTCCTTTGCTTCAAGACGCCCGGTTTTGGGTTTTCGTCATAAGCTCTCCAATTTTTTTTAGAGATAGTATTTCTTGACGGCATCAGAATTTACGGGATTTTTCAGCTCGTCCCCGTCCATTTCTGTTAGGATCAGGGCTCCTCCTGAGAAGGTCTTTTTTACGACGTACGGTCCTTCCCAGTTGGGCATCCATTTTCCTCGAGAATCTTTCTGGATAGGGAGGATTCTTTTGAGTACCAGATCTCCTTCTTTGAATTCTCTTGGCGCACCTTTTTTGTTGTAAGGCCTGCACCATCCGCTTTTGGTACATCTGACCATGACAAATGGCTTTTAGTCTTTTTTCGTCAATGAGATTTAGTTGGTCGAGTCTGGCCTGTACCCATTCAGCTTCTTCCAATTTTACTTCGTTTAAGACTCGGAGAGACGGAATCTCTACCTCAATTGGGAGTCTTTGCTTCGGTACCATACACCAAGGAGTAGGGTGTTGCCCCTGATGATGTACGAATGGACGCCCTATAGGCGAAAAGGGCAAAAGGCAACTTCTCATGCCAATCCTTGTAGGTATCCGTAGTTTTCGCTATGATCTTCTTTATATTTTTGTTTGCCGCTTCCCTTCGCTCCATTCATTTTAGGACGATAGAGATCTGTGGAATTATGGTGTGTTATTTTGAATTGAGTGCACACGTCTTTTATCATTTTGTTGTTCAGATTGGAAGCATTGTCGGTGATGATCCTCTCTGGCAATCCGTATCGACAAATAATTTCCTTCTTTAAGAACTTACAAACTGTAGTCTTGGTGATATTGGCGTAAGATGCTGCCTCTACCCATTTAGTGAAGTAGTCTATAGCGACCAAAATGAATCGGTGCCCATTGGAAGCTTTTGGATGGATCTGACCGATAACGTCCATGCCCCATGCTGCGAAAGGCCACGGAGAATTCATGGTGTGTAGAGGCGATGGGGTGCATGAATTTTGTTGTCAGTAAATTTGGCATTTGTGGCATTTCTGGCGTAATCAATGCAATCTCCCTCCATGGTCAACCAGAAATAACCGTATCTCATAATTTTTCGGGCTATAGACAACCCGTTGGCGTGCGTTCCACAGATCCCGTCATGTACTTCGGCTAAGATTTCCTTCGCCTCCCGGGCATCCACACATCTCAGCAATGTTTGATCATGACTTTTCCTATATAGGATCTCCCCATCTAGGACATATTTCGTTGCCATTTTTTTCGAGCTTTTTCTGTCATTGTCGTTTGCCCCTTCTGGATACTTTCGAAGTTTGACATATTGCAGGATATCATAGTACCATGGATTTCCGTCAATCTCTTCCTGTATACTACAACAATGAGCAGGTTTTTCAAATGTCTGCATCTTAATGGGTTTCATTTCTGCCCGGTGTTTGTTTTAAACATGGATGCCAAGGTTGCCAATGCATCTGCCATCTGATTTTCTTCTCGGGGTAGGTAATTGAAGCTGACCTTTTCGAACTCTTTGACGAGCTCTTGAATCCATTCGTGATATTTGACCAACTTCGGGTCTCTGGTTTCCCACTCCCCGCGCAATTGGTAAATGACTAGGGACGAATCTCTGAACACTCGAAGTTCCTTAACTTTTCTCTCGATGGCTGAGTTCAGTCCCATGATGCAAGCTTCGTATTCAGCTATATTGTTTGTGCAGAAGAATTCCAATCTGCTGGTAAAAGGATAATAGACGTCCTCAGGTGAAATTAGCACTGCCCCTATCCCATGTCCGAGGGCGTTGGAGGCTCCATCGAAGTAAAGTTTCCATGACTTATCATCTGAAACCTCTTCTTCAGTGGTAATGCACATCAAGTCTTCGTCTGGGAAACTAAAGTTCAATGCCTCATAGTCATCCGAAGCACGACTAGCTAGGAAATCTGCTACGGCACTCCCCTTTACAGCTTTCTGATTAACATATACGATGTCGAATTCGGATAAGAGCATCTGCCATCGGGCCATCCTTCCCGTTAGCGCTGGTGCTTCCATTAAGAACTTTAATGGGTCTAGCTTGGATATCAACCAGGTAGTATGGTATAACATGTACTGTCTGAGCCGCTTGGTAGCCCAAACTAGAGCACAACACAGCTTCTGTACTGGCGGGTACCGTGTTTCGCAATCATTGAATTTCCTGCTTAGGTAATAGATGGCTTGCTCCTTTTTTCTTGACTCATCGTGTTGCCCCAGTACACATCCCATTGAATTCTCGAAGACTGTTAAGTAGAGAATTAGTGGTCGACCAGGTACTGGTGCGACTAAAATTGGAGCATTTGTCAGGTACTTTTTGATCTTTTCTAGGGCTTTTTGACATTCTTCATCCCACACGCCAGGATTATTTTTTCTAAAAAGTCTGAAGACCGGGTCGCATTGATTGGTTAATTGGGAAATGAAACGAGAGATATAATTCAGCCTCCCTAGGAAACCACGGACTTCCTTTTGCGTGCGGGGTGGTGAAAGGTCCTGGATGGCTTTCACTTTATCGGGATCAATCTCAATCCCTCTTCTGCTTACTACGAACCCTAGGAGTTTTCCAGAAGTAACAGCGAAGGTACACTTGACAGGATTGAGCCTCAGTTGGTACTTCCGTAGTCTTTGGAATAGTTTTCTCAAGTTCTGTAGGTGCTCTTCCTCTGTTCGAGACTTGGCAATCATGTCGTCCACCTATACTTCTATTTCTTTGTGCATCATGTCATGGAAAAGAGTCACCATTGCTCTTTGGTATGTTGCCCCTGCGTTCTTTAATCCAAACGGCATCACTTGATAACAAAAAGTGCCCCACATGGTTATGAATGTGGTTTTCTCCATGTCGTTAGGATCCATCTTTATCTGGTTGTATCCTGAGAAGCCGTCCATGAAGGAAAACCATGAATGTCCTGCAGTATTATCAACCAGCGTGTCAATATGTGGCAAAGGGAAGTTGTCTTTTGGGCTAGCTCGATTCAGATCCCTGTAATCTACACACATACGAACTTTCCCGTCTTTCTTTGGTACTAGTATAATGTTTGCAACCCACTCGGGGTATTTGGCTACCTCCAAGAATCCAGCATCAAATTGCTTATTTACCTCTTCTCGGATCTTTAACAACATATCTGGCCTCATTCTCCAAAGTTTTTGCTGTACTGGTTTGCATTCCGATTTTGTTGGCAATTTGTGTACCACTATGTCGGTATTCAATCCTGGCATATCTTGATAAGTCCAGGCGAAGACATCCTTGAATTCCTGAAGTAGGGCTATCAGTTCATGCTTGGTTTTTGAGGAAATAGTCGTTCCTATTTTTATTTCTTTTCTCGCTTCTTCAGTCCCCAAGTTGACAATTTCCGTTTCTTCTTGGTGGGGCATAATCTGCCTTTCTTCGTCGTCCACCATTCTTTTTAACTCTTCCGGGACCTCAATTTCTATTTCATCATATCCTCCCTCAATTTCCTCTGAAACCTCAGGGCATTCGAAATTTATTCCAGGATTGGATCCGGTATCATTCATATCGTCAATCATGAGCGACCTGCATTAAATGAGAATGAATTGTATTGGGAAAGAGACGGCTTTACATGAAGGGAATGAATATGAAGAATGCATGAATGTAATAAATGAGACTTTGGTCATTTTTAAGAAAGTGGGGATATTTTCATTTCAATCAAAAAGTTAACATAGGTGCCCCATACAAGAGATCCCCATTGTCTATGGGCAAAAACAAAAGGTTGATTCAGAGCATTACTCTGATCTATTCCTAAAAACTACAGGTAGATCAATGCAGCTCCAGTTATCGAGTGTCTCCCCGGATGGCAAGGGCGGATGTTGGTCAACATTTTGCTGTTGCGGTCCTTTTCAGCTATCATGTTGATGTACATCCCTTCAAACGATTTACTGAATATTTCCTCCTGGTTAAGTTCATCATTTTTCTTCATTGCCTCTTCAATATCTTGACCTGGCTGGTAGAACCCTCCGGAGATGAAAATGGCTTTCAAACTAGGAAAGGACATCGACCTCCACGGAATGTCTTCTCCTTTAGATCTGGCTTTTCTTTGCTCTTCCTTTCTCTTATATTCTTCTTTTTTCTGTTGGACACTTGGTTGGTAACCCAGCCCGAAACGATCCTTCTTGGTTATGATATTCTTGGGTCTCAGGTTTCCTTGTAATTTCTTCCCCAGCCCTTTTCCTATTTTGGCTCCTCGGCCCAGAGTTTCTGTGACGGTCATCTTGGTACAATTAGATAACCTAGGGTAGGGGATCCGGCTTCCTTCTGACACGAATGTGGCATTTACTAGTTCTAATGCTCGGAACGAGCATTCTGCAGCATCTTCATCATTTTGAATGTAGGGGGTGTCTGATGTCACGGAAGCAACAAATTCATGCTCTGCTTCTACGGTGACCAATTTGCCTTCAACTACAAATTTTAATTTCTAATGCAATAATGATGGGACAACTCCTGCGGAGTGGATCCACAGCCTTCCCAATAAGCAGCTGTAAGATGGTTTTATGTCCATCACCACAAAATCGATCGCATATTCAGTTGGTCCGATCAATAGGGGCACATCAATTTTCCCCATTGTTCCTTTTTGCGTACCATCAAAGGCTCTTACCGAGTTGTAGCAAGGCTTTAGATGCGAACCATCTATTGGTAATTTTTGCAGGGTTACCATAGGCAAGACATTCAGTGCTGACCCGTTGTCGATCAGTACGCCTGGCAATACATACCCTTGCAGTGGGTAGTGATGTTAAGGGCTTTGGTAGACCCCATTCCTCCCTCCGGGATTTCATCATCACTAAATGTGATATGATTATAGGCAGTAATATGCCCCACTATCATGTCCAAGTTTGTTACAGAAATGTCCTGGGGCACAAAAGTTTGATTCATCACTTTCAATAGCGTCTCCCGATGCTTTTCTAAACTCAAGAGTAATTCCAGCACTGTGATCCTGGCCGGCTATTTCCGTAGTTGTTCCACTACGCTGTACTCGCTATGTCTCAAGAATTTTAGAAATTCTTTGGCCTGGGCCTCAGTTACCGGTTCATTTATCTTTTGGGGAGGTTCTTCTCCAAATATCTGCGTAGGGCTAACTGCTGTATTCTTCCCCCTATCTTTTTCAGCTGCTCTCAAAGCCTCGGAGGAATAACATCGGCCGCTCCTTGTGAAATGGCCTGCTTCACCAACGTTCACATTGTTCTGGCTTTGTTGGTCTTCCAACGTAGACTCTTTTACCTGTTTGCGTTCTGATTTTTCTGGCATGGTCACATTCGCAGCATAATTCCAGGGAATTTGTCGCATGTCTTTGAATGGGAATGGAGATGGTGCTGAAATGACGATCTTGGGATTTATCTTGCTGGTTTCTCCTTGGGAGACACCTGCGTTTCCTGTCCTGGGAGAGATGATAAAAGGTCTATCCTTCCCGTATCTAGTTTTGGGGCTATCTGTCATGTGCACGTCTGATCCCTTCCCCATGGGTTCCTCAAAGAATTCAATTTGTTTTTCATTCATCAACTTCTGCACCAATTCTTTGAATTCATCACATTCTTGGATATCATGCCCTTCAGTCTGATGGAATTCGCAATATTTTCCGCATTCCTTCTGCTTTATTATCATGCCTTTGTTGATCACACGAGCCATGCATAATTGTTGAAATACCCACCGTAAAGGAGACTTGACTTCTGACACGTCATCCTTTATCCTCCTAGTAAAGCATTCTTCTATGACGTTTACCCCTCTGCTCCCATGATTAGGCAGCGGGTTGTTGGCTACGCTAGGCTCTTCAAACTTCAATATCCCAGAATCGATTAAGTTTTGTACAAGCTTTTTGAAGGCAAGACAGTTCTCAGTGGGATGTCCAGGGGTACCGCCGTGATAGTCGCAATGCGCGCTTGGATTATACCAAGGCGGGAAGGGCGGATTGACAGGATTAACGATGTATGGTCGGACCAAGTCTGCTTCATACAACTGGGAATAAAGCTCTGAGTATGAAACATGTAGGGGAGTGAAAGTTCTCCTCTCTTTATCCTTTCTGGTGACTCTCTCATCTCTTGAATTTTGCGTTTTCCCCACAGGTGCTTGTGGCTGTGAGACTGTGAAGTTCTTCGGGGCGGTATAGGTGCTGGCGTTGTTTACTTCATTTCTCTTGTTATACTTTCGAGACCCTTCCCCACCATCAATTCTGCCGCTCTTAATTGCAGTTCGAGAGACTCCCATCCCCGATTAAGTCGGCGAAACACTGTGTTGTGTTATTGATGAGGCGGTCGAAGAGTGCCCTTTCGTGAGTGTTGACAAATAATGGCGTGATTTCATGCTCGGGATAGGTGGCTGGATTTGGGCAGCCACTTTCTCTCCACCTTTGGGCATATTGTCGCAAGCTTTCATTGGACTTCGCCCCATATTTTCTAGCATAATTCTTCTAGGATCATGTCATTACATGTTTGTATTGCTCGGAAAATGCTTTAGACAAATCTTTCCATGTCTTGACATTTGCTTTGCTTAACCGAGTATACCAACGTAACGCCGCTCCAGTTAGACTATCCCGAAACAAGTGGATCAAGTAGCTTTTCATCTTTGTGGTAAGCCGCCATTTTTTCGCAATACATCGTTATGTGTGCGAGAAGGACATGTGGTTCCGTCATATTTATCGAACTCTGGCGTTTTGAATTTTGGTGGCAAGACAAGATCGGACACCGGACTTAGGTCACTAGCGTCGTTTCCGATTCTTCATTTGATTGTAACGCTTTTTATTTTTTTCTTCCATGAGGTAAATCTTTCTTCCCACTTTCTTTCTACCTCATTCCGGATCTTTTCGACCATATTCAGGTCCGGCACTTATTCTTCATAAAGTGCTTCGGTATCAAGGGGTTGAGTCTCAGGTGCCCCTACTTGAAAGCTGGAAGATATTCCTGTAGGGTCAATATACACCTTCCTAGCCTGGTTTGGTGCAGTTGGTTGAACCTTGTAGTGAGCCGGAGTACCTTACGGCTCGGGGATATTTTCTCCTTCTACTCGTTTTCCAAGACTTTTTGCCAAAGAATGCAGTTATGTCGAAACTATTGATGTTTGTGATTGTGCAATCTGATCACTAAGGCTTCTCTCGGGCCTCTTCAAGCCTTGTCTCAAGCTCTCTCTCCCTCCTTTTCGGACTGATTATTCTTTCTTCCATGAGCTTTCTTTGTAGCCGGGTAAAGTATAGGTGATGAATGATTGCGGGTTAACACTACATAGAATGCCACAATATTCATATTGTTAATATGATTGCAAAAAGAAATAAATGCATGTACAAAGATGCAAATGTCATGATGCAAATGCAAAAATGCATGCAGACAAGGTACTGATTCCGCTGGTAATCACCCTTTTGAATTACTTTCACGGGAATTAAAGGGTCTTGATTACAACAAAATTCGTGTTACAAAGTAAAGATCCCTAGTACAAAAGATCTAATTATAACACAGAGTCTTATAGATAGGTTCTAGCTCTATCTCCTAACTTTCCAATTGCCTTGAGCAGCTTGAGGAATCTAGGAGCTTCTTCCATTCCCGGGGCTATAAAAGGTCGGAGTGTCTCAGCCTCGACAGCTAAATCATTTACATGTCTGGCGACTCGCTGTATATCCACCATTAGATTTGCGTAGTACTGGTCTCTGTCCTGTACCATTCGAGCAGCGTCGCGTAATCTCTTCTGCCAATAGGTGTCCCCTCCGGCTGCAGCTTCCTCGAACACATTAATTCTTTCCTTGTAATCCTCCACCATTGCTTCGAGGGTCCTAATTCGTGCTTGTAACACACCCACTTCGCGTTCTCTTTCTTGCAGCTCAACGAAATTATTCCTGCGGCAGTATATTCGAAGTGAGTGTTCGACTTCCGCCATCTTTCCTTTTAATTCATCACTTTGACTTTGGCTTTGCCCCAATTTTTGAACAGTGTCATCGTACAGTTTCTGCATTTCTAACAGTCTGTTTCGGCTATTCATGGATTTTCTTTTCCATATGGCGACACTTTCTCTCTCATGATGGACAGCTTGTTTCCCCTTGCTGATTTCTTGTCTGAATCTTTCTCTCTCTTGATCAATGGCCTTCTTGGCGGACCGTTTTTCTTCTTCCACAGCCAAACGGTAGCTTTCAATCTCTTTCTCGATTGCTCTTTTGTTAATTTCTCGTTCTTCTTCTACCAAACGGATGCCGTTCATTCTTTCTTTTTCCACAGCTATGAACTGACTCCGGCCGGCCTTTTGTATTTTTGCTTGTAACAGAAGGGCATCTTTTTGATAAAGAGTATTTTTGTCACTCAAATCTGCATTTAATTTCTTCAGTTGCCTAATGATCCCATCTCGCTCATCAACTTCTAAGCTTGCCTTATAGAGCTCGCTCGCATGTAGGGTCTGTTGAATGTCCATCTTCTTTTTAACTTCTTCGAGTTCACTCCTTAGGATATCGGCTTCGGACGGTACCACCCTTGTAAGCTCTTCGAGTGACATCGTTGGTCCTTGATCGATTCGGGAATCACATTATTAACCCTCAACCGTCTCCAAAGATCGTAATGGGGTAGTCATGTGCTCGATATCTCCTTCCACCCCGATCCGATAACAATGTTCCCTGTGCCCTCATGATGGTCTGAATTTTTCCTTTGAACTCTCCTTTGAAAATAAATTCAGTTTGGCTTAATCCGCGGTATTGGGAATGAACTGCGTGATCCGAACTGCCGAGACACTAAAAGTGGAGCACAAGCGATCCCTCCATGTAATCCTAACATCATCACCCGATTAAAGTCACCACAATCTGTATAAAAATAATTAACTTTACCGAGCCATAGGACCCTCCATGCTATGTCTTCATCTTGAATGTTCTCAAGAAACTGGTCCACATTTTTGTTTTCAAATCTTCGCCATTCCTTTGCTAAGTATTCTCATAAAAGCGAAAAAACCTTGGAAGGATATCCCGCGCAGGACCAGCGTCGGCGTCTTCCACATGTGACTCTGGATCCATACTTGTAATAGCTGTGCGCAGCCTCGAAAACGTCATTCTTCATGTTTCCGGCTAGCGTTTAAGGAAATGAAAGTCTCGACCAAGATTGCTGGTACCGGGTTTGCTTTCCGTTTCACCCGCTCGAACAAATCCAGAATGGCTATATCAATGTTCCCGAGTACTCTGGGAAATATCACCAAGCCATATATTCCTAAAGCGAATAAGTCTATTTTCTTTGCCTCGTCTGGATGTGTCGATATGATGTCCCGAATACTTTCCCATGCAAAGACTGTATTATCTCCTCGGATTTGAAGGAGGCCACTAACCCACTCGTCACTCATTCCTGCAAAGGTTTTGAGTTTAGCAGTATAATTCTGATTCCTTGGAGGCTTCGCGTAGATCCAATCTTCCTGAATATTTTTCTGGTTAAGTAAAGCAGTGTACTCTTCTACCGTAGGCATCATGTCCTGTCCATTGAAGGTGAAGCAGCAAAAAGCCGGATTCCAAAACTGGACTATAGCTTGGAGTAGGGGTTGGTTAATCCGAACATATAATAGCTGTGCGATGTCGCCATAACTATCGCTAAATAAGTCTTGTAGTCTTTGGTCCCATCTTTCCCAAATGCTTTGAAGATCCCACAAGTCGTTCTGTTGGAGACTCACATAGGTGTATCCAGCTATTACGCGTTCGTTAGCGATCGTCCCCTTGGATTTTCTGGTTGACCTCTGACCAATGTCTGGCTGACAAATTAAGCTCTTCTTCCTAAGACACCTTTTTTCCATAATGAAAGACTTTCTGATCAGGCAAACCACTTGATCCAGTACCTTTATGCGATGCAAATGCAATGATGTATGAGAAAAAGAACAAAAAGCGAAAAGAAAACAAGTCAGTACCATATAAAATTGATAAATATATAAATAAAATGACAAAATTAAACTGAATAAACACACAAAACAACCCTATTTATCCCGTCTAAAACCTAAGGTTATCCGCATGGCTCTAACAGGTAGGTTTCTATGTTCTCTACATGCAGTTTTGGTTCTAGGAGGTACCCGAATTGTCCTTGCTGTCCTCTACTAAGAGTAGCAAGGCCCCGATCATCACCCATTATAGGCTCCTTTCAACCGGGTTCAATTGTGGGGACCCATTCGCTTATGCCCGCATTTAAGGAACGATATCCTTATTTAAAGCATAAGGTACTCGAGCCCCGAAGGTACTTGCTAGGCCCATACGGGAGAACGATATCTCCACGAAAGCATTAGCGTTTTCCCCCCACTTAAAAAGACGGGTTTATATGCCATATTTTAAATGCGTTAAAATAAACGCGCAATTATGACCGAATGTTAATTTAATAGTTACTTTAATCCGGAACTTCCAATATTAGTAAAGCGGTAATTATTTTAAAAGCTTGGCTCTCATTTGTTTTTTTTGAAAAACAAAAATATCCCCAGCGGAGTCGCCATCTGTAGCGAAGGCACGCTAAATAAAAAAACGATGATTTTTGAAAGGATGTTTTTGAAAGGTGTTTGGATATAAAATATTTATTCCGTAGGGTTTACAAAAAAACCTCATAAAAATGGAGTCGCCACCGGCCAATTAGGTAGGCCGGACACCACAAAACCATAGATTCAAAAAGACAGGGTTCGGGAGTCGGTTACGGATGGGGAAGGATTAGCACCCCCACACCGCCCAAAAATTGGTATTTAATAATTACCGCTTTATTAATATTGGATTTTCCGGATTAGAGTGACGATTATTTTAAATTTCGGTCATAATTGCGAATATATTTTAAGGATCCCGTTATCCGAGAATAAACGCCCAACCACTATCACTACGCTTGATACTGGCCCCGTTTACGCTCGGATAAAAGGACACCGCATTAACAATTTATATCTCGATATGCAATCTTAATGGCAAAAATATAAAACATGGTAAAATGTTTAAATGTAGTAAATATTGTCATAACAGAATATTAATCTAACATAGATGATATTCTAGACTAAAACATGCATATACATATTATTCTAAATAATAGATAAAAACAATTATCATATGTCAAAATAATAAGGCAGGAATAAGTACATATATACGAACAAGTATTTCAAAAAGACATGCATACTGGTAATAAAACATATTTCAACATATACGGGTCCACATGTCGTACAAAAAGGGTAAATATACTAACATGTAGCCCTAAAAATAAGAAAGCACACACATATATAAAAATACTAAATATGCCATGTACGAATTAACTAAAACATAACATGCTTGATACGGATAACCGGATAAAAAACATAAATATTATATTTAACACATATATACATAGAAACATAAAACGAGTCACATACGAGAGACATAAAATAAAATAATATCAACATATACGATTATAATACGAACAATAATATTTACAAAGAAAACAGGACTGAAATGAAAGAAAAACAAAAGTCACAAGCGTAAATTAAAGAACAATAATATGTAATTTGGGGACTAAATTGAAAAACAAACAAAACCTATAAAGACCGTAATTGTAATTATACCACAAGGCGGACCCAAAGTGAAAAATCCAAAAACGCGGGATGATTAAGGACGTAATTTTACCAATTAGAAACTGATTCGGTGTAATTTAGGGACGAAATTATAATCTTTTGAAAAACCAGGGGGACTGGGGCTGTGATTATACCATGCGGCAAGACAAAAATGAAAATATTGAAAACGCGGTGGGATTAAGTGTGTAATTTACCCATTTCAAAAATAATAATAACTATAAAAGGGCCATTTTTAGACCGAAACCCATTTTCCTTTTCGTGTTTCATTTTTTTTTTTTGAGTTTTTGTTCATTCGTTTTCTCTCAAATGTTCTTGAGAAACCTGATCCGGCCGGCCCGCGCCGTATTTCTCCGGCGGCCGCCGCTAACGGCGCGCCGGTAGGCTCCCAAAATACTCCAAAACCTTCCCCCTTATCGTCCTCAACATGAATCCGTGGTTGGATTCAGAGGATCCCCTTTATTTACCCTAGATCTAAGAAATACGAACCCAAAAATATATTTTTTTAGACCAAAACGAAACCACAAGGGGTCTTCCCTCCCTTTTGTTCACGGATCCGGCTTGTAAAGCCGAAAGGTTTGTCAGAGAGGAAGGAAGACCCACAAACAAAGCCAGTAAGACTTCTTTACTTGTTTTTTTTTTTTTATTTCTTCTTGTGTTTCAGATATGCATGCAAAGAAAACAGTAAGAAAAAGAGACAAAAAATTACCACTGGATCGCTTTTTGATTATCTTGATCGTTACAAGTTTTCGGTTTTACAAGCTTTCTGTTCTTTTTGTGTTACTACTCTCTCTTTTTTGCTCCTCCTAAAAATTCTCCGTTAAATGCCCCGTTTCATATATATATTATCGCCTCTGTATTTTGGTTGCAACTTGTATCTTCTTTTCCAGATCGACATTTGCTTGTTGTCTTTGGCATAATCAACGCTGGGACTGAATATCGGCGCGTGGTGGCGTGTGGCTATTTCGCCAGAGGCCAGACGCATTTTCGGCCGTTAGATCAGATCTGATCTAACGGTCGAGATGGCTTGAAGAACGATCGGCCTGGATGAAGCCTCGATCTGATGAAACGGCTTCAGATTTTGCCACGTGGAGCTCCGCAGTCGAGGAGTCAGAACGCGTGGATCTTACGCGCGCGTGGGATGTTAAAGCGTCCGCGCGTGGACCACACGCACGCGTGGCACTCGAACGGTCCATACGTGTGGAGCACGCGCCTGGCAGATATTTTCGACTTCCATTGCATCGTGGCCGTTGGATCAGATCTTGATCCAACGCCCACGCTATTCCCGCACATTGTAATTAGATAGGATTCAGATTTGGGCCAAACGGGCCTTGTAATTGGATTTTGTAATTGGACTTGGATTTTATTTATTTGGGTTTAATATATATTTAATTTTTCATTTTACTAGCCCAATACTAATAATAGTATACTTATAACAGCAATATATACGAAAATATATACTTATATTATACGATCATTAATTAATATAATATTCTAGTATACGTACGTATAATCATACGTATAATTAACATGACATCTATATACGCTTATACCCTAGATACATACGCGACATACATACACCCCTAATACGTATATATAGCTTATACATGCACACATCACCTTATATTAGTAACATTCATATAATAAAATATACATGCAATATTAATATATTTACAAGTGAAAATGAGTGATTACAGTGGGGTTTGTTTGTTTTATTCAAATGATTTTTTTTTCATTTTGAAAATGATGTGTGTTCTTGTTATTTGAATTCTGTTCTTGATGGCTTGAAATTGTGGAGAATGTTGTGGATGTTTTATTGGTGGGTTTTATTGATGCGATTCTATTGGTTTTGGGACTGTTCCTCCTGGAGCCTGTTTCTTTAACTTTTTGTATTGTAATTCAAGTTTGAAGATTATGGTGCATTTGGTATTTGTATGCTCCTTTGCTCTGATTGTATTGATCTTGCTATTTGACTTCTGTTTCCTGTGGCTGGAATTGTTCTGGTCCAATCACGTACTTTTGTGCTGTTTGGTTACCTAGGAGCCGATTTGGGAGCTTGTATTGCTTGAATTATATTAGGACTAAATTAATTGAATGTATAAATATAAATGATTAAATGTATAATTATACAAAGTTTTATAACAGCACGTTAAGTGCTTAACGGTCGAGCTATCATTTTGTTACAAAACATGAAATTTAATTGTCAATTTATAATATTTAAAAATTTGATTACATCATTTGTGAACTTCATACTTATTATTATTATTATTATTATTATTATTATTATTATTATTATTATTATTATTATTATTATTATCCATCAAATAAGTGGTTACTTCATTACTTGTAATACAATGACCGTAAGTGATATAATCAAAAAGGTTGTTTTACTTTTATTTTGACTTAAATTCAAATCAATTTGAATTATCATTTTAAAAATTAAAATCAAATTTATTTAAATTCAATTATTATTATTATATATAAACCATATCATACGTATATTATAATAAGATACTTGCTTATATACACAATCCCATTCAATGACACTTGGACACTCTAATCTATTTAAAAGGTAAAAAAAATCAATTTAAGTTGGATTAAAAATAATATTCACATTAACTTTGAAACTTTAAATCGGAAAAAAAATCGTATTACTCCTTGTATATTTGGAATTCAATTATCTTATTTTATTTTCAGGATTTTAGTCTCTCTAAAATCGAAGTCTGATTGTTAATACCGTCAAAATTATTCTATTAAATTCGTTGGAGTGTCATATTGAAGAAAAAAACACACACTAACCATGTAACAAAAAAATGACTTGATAACAGAGAAAGAACAAAACTAATGCCGAACATTGTTGTATCAGCGGATCCTCTGTTGCATCCGCCGGCTGATCCACCAGATGGGGCTGCTGATGGGAGGAATTTCGGGGATATGTTTGGGTACCCCTATCACTGGAGCGGCCTGGCTCGCCTCTATCTTCGGATGAGAGTAGGGTGGTTAAACATGTCGCGACCATTTTTTTGAAAATTCGGAAATGTGTAAAATAGCCCAACGATCGATTTTATAAAAAATTAGGGTTTTTTGGCTATTTTAATTTAATCTTGAGAATTTAGGTTTTTTGTATTAGACTTGAATTTTCCTTATTTATCCTTGAAAAACATTTTGGAGTCGCCACCGATCACTTCGAGGTAGACTGGACACCGAAAAACAAACCAGAGATTATGTCTTTAAAAAATTAGGTTCGGGAGTCGGTTACGTGTAGGGAAGAATTAGCAACCCTACAAACGCCCGTTATGGGTACATTTAATTTTACGTGGCATGTTAGCATTTCGAATAATAATTTGAATTTAATTTATCTCATAATTATTAACTGAATTTAAATTTCGAATACAAATATCTTTTTATAAGGAAATTTATTTTGTTCGAATACGAGATTAAAAGCACCCCGTTAAGTGGCACCCTTATTCGTATTTAAAAATGAATTTTCAACATAAAATATTTTTAATGAATGATATTTTATTGTCTTGTCAATTTTAAGTTCTATTCCTAAAAATGCTCTATTTAATTAATTGTTTAAATCTATGAATATTAATTAATTTAAGAGCTTTTATGAGAAAATGCCATTTTCATGAACACCTTCCATATAACTAAAGCCTTTAAATTAATCATATTCCTAATTAATTAATTCCTCTAATTAATTAAAGTTCTAGTTCTAATTAAGGCTCTAACAAATTATTTAATCAATTTTAAGTGAAAATATATACCGAATATACACCTTTATGACCAAGGCTGAGATAACACCCTATTGTAAAGAATGGAACACCATCCAGATTTGAACCTCAAAGATTCTATTCGATATACATTTAATTAACTGCAATGTATCTTAATTAATGTTAATTAAAGAACTAATTAATATTCAATTTTAGGCGTAATATATTAAATATATTCATTAAAATCCATGTTGAGATAACACCTCATTGTAAACAATAGAACACCATCCAAATTAGGACTTTGAAGTTTATATTTAATATATTTAATTACTACGGTTATCTTGCCTAATTCAATTATTGAATCCTAATTAGAGAACCCAGACTAAAGGCTCTAATAGTTAATTAGAGGCTAAGTGTATTTAATTATCTGACATATACTATATGCTCAATTTAAAATATGCAAGCAAACATATAAATTAATTGCATTAAAATAAAACAATTAAATAAATTACTAAAATAAACAAAATGCACACTAAAACTGATTTTTATTAAACTAGGGATCTAATTGAAACTATTACAGAAATTATGCCCAATTACAAAGCTTAGAGTGACCAAATTGGAAAGATTACAAACCAGGTGACTTAACTAAGGGATTAGGGGACTCAATTGAAAAGAAACAAGGTTTGGGGCTCGAATTAAAGGAATTAGGGACCAAATTGAGAAGATGCAAAATTCTAGGCAAAAACCAAAGGGTATCCATTTGGAAACTCGCGGGTTAAACCTGACCCAACAGAATTACGCGGATTTCTTTGACCTGGTGCCAAAACGGCACCGTATCAATTTAGGCATAAATAACCCAAGCCCGAGTCAAAACGACCATATTTCCCAATTCACTCTTTCTCTCTTCACTTTTGTTCTCTCTCTCTCTAAAACCTCTCAACTCATACTTCTAAAACCCTGAAATTCTCACCATTTTCAATAAAAACCCCATTGTTCGACCTTGTTCTTCCCATTGTTCATCCGAAATCCATCATTCAATCTATTTTAAATAGCAAAACCCTCATCTATTATGTTTCCTAAAGATCAAACCTAGTTTTTACTTCGAATTCTTCCCTGGTTCTTTAGGATTCCTCCATTTGATCCCAAAAACAAAAAAAATCCACAACCTGTTTCTTAAGATCTAAACACCCCAAAACCCTCTCATGTTCTTAGCCATTCTTCCTAAACCAAACCAAGCCCTAATATCTCAGCCCTAAACCACCTTGTCAACCACCTTTAGATCTAGGACCACCACCACTCAAACACTCCAACCTGTTCGTCGGCCGCCGAAGGAGACGCTGACCACCGACTGTCATCTTCGGTCATCCCTTCCGACCAAACCTGAGACCTCGACCACCATCTGGTTCTTCTCCAGCGACTGGTCACGTCGTGAGGCGATTTCTGCCACCGTCCTCTGCCGCCTAAAAACTCAAAAAAACCTTATTTTCCCTCTTAAACCTAGATCTAGGCCCGAATTCAACAGAATCCACCCATCTTCTTCCGATCCTAAGCCTAAACTACCCGTACCGAACCTACTTACCTTCTTTCACTCTGCCTTTGCTCCTAAATCGGTCATCAACCAAAAAACTCCTCAGATCAACTCGAGATAAGTCTAAAAACCTTATCGATTTGCATTTATTTTCAGATCTAGGTTTGATTTCAGTTACTATTTTTTATTCTAAAACTCAGATCTAATTATAAAATGGGTAGGATTTAATTATAAATTGGGTTTAAAACGGGCATTGTACGCTTGCAATTTGGGTTTGAAAGCTCTTTAGAGTGTAATGGATATGTAAAAAACTATGGACTTTATTTACTTTGGACGTTGTATTTGTTTATTTATTTTGACCCGGTCAAAATTCGGGTATGACAGCTGCACCTCTTTGCTCATTGTTGTGGAACAGGGATAGAGCAAAGACTGAAAATACACGAATTTTACTCGAATGCACATTCATCCTCTAATTGGCCAAGGTCTGAAGTTGTTCTTCTCATTATGAAATTCTTCAAACTTCTGCCAAACTATGGAATCTGAAGCTGTTCTTCTCATTATGAAATTCTTCATCTTCCAAAAGGGTGAACTCTTCTCATTAGGAGCTATTCTTTCTTAATTAGGTGAGTTCTTCTCATAAGGAAATCTGTGGCAAATTCTTCTCATTAGGAATTCTGAAACGAACTCTTCTCATTAGGAGTTCTTCATTTTTTGCTGAGCGGATTCTTCTCATTGGGAATCCTGAAATGAACTCTTTTCATGAGCTCTTCATTCTTTGCTGAGCGGATTCTTCTCATTAGGAATCCTGGAACGAAGTTTTCTCATTAGGAATTCTTCATTCTTTGCTGAGCGGATTCTTCTCATTAGGAATCCTGGAACGAACTCTTCTCATTAGGAATTCTTCATTCTTTGCTGAGCGGATTCTTCTCATTGGGAATCCTGAAACGAACTCTTCTCATTATGAGCTATTCATTCTTGGTAAATACCTGTCAAAACAGATTAATATGCTTTGATGAGGGTTAGTATGGCCCTAATTTCTACATATGATGCATGAAGAATGACCCGTTAGGAAACAAAAGTTGCTTCTACTTTTTGAGTAACTCATCAGTCTCTGCTTGATTGTGTTTCTTCGTCAATCCTTGACCTATTCTGACACTTCATCTCATATTCCAAACTAGCCTTCAAACCCTCTTTCTGTGTTTCTAGTCCCATGCTCTAAAGCGCCCTTTCAGGTTTTTACTTTTTTTGAGGTGCCCTTTCGGGTTTTCACCTTTTTTCTTTTTCTTCTTTTTCTTTTTTTTCTTTTTTTCTTTTTTAGGAGCCCTTTCGGGTTTTCACCTTTTCGTATTTCTTACCGTTTCTTTTCGCGATCCCCACTTGTTCAAATGTTGATTAATTCGAGCACTTCTTTATTTCTATCTCCATTTCTGCTGGCACAGCATTCCACCTATTCATCTCTTCTTACACTCTTTTCCAATAACATGGAGTACCAAGGTTCACCTACATTCTTCAAAATACAGTATACCAAGAAATCATATGTTTTATATGAATTACACTAGTCTGCTTTCGTAATGCTTTGGAATAATAACAGAAAGCTCGGAAGAGAATTCATGAATTTATTGAGGCTTATCGATTGAAATACAAGATATTTGGAAAAGTCATGGCAAACAGAAACAACAAAACAAGAAACAAAGTCAAGTCTTCAAGTATCCATAGCATGAAAAATTTAGCAACCATTTCAACCAATCGTAGCCTTGAACTGGAGCCCTTGTTCAGCAAACTTCAACATTGTCGGAATGTTTACAGATGTGAAATCCTTTCCAAAGTACTGGGTAACCGAGAGGTCTTAATTGCTGGATGCCTAATCGCAAACCACCTAAGCTTCCCTTTGCGGGTTTTCAACTCAGATCCTCCTTTGGTTTCAAGACGCTCTTTGCGAGTTTTCATCTTGAACCCACTTTTCTTTTCTTTTTTTTCCTTCGTTTTTCTTTTTTCTTTTTTTGAACCTCTTTTTTTATTCTTCAGACATAATATTTCTTAACTGAATCCGAGTTCATCGGCTTGTGCAACTCTTCACCATCAACTTCAGCTAAGATCAACGCCCCTCCAGAAAAGGCCTTTTTGACAATATACATTCCTTCCCAATTAAGCATCCATTTCCCACGAAAATCTTTATGTATCGACAAGATCTTTTTAGCACTAGACCACCCTCTCAGAATTCTCTGGGTCGAACTTTCTTATCATAAGCCCGCATTATTCTCTTATGGTACATTTGACTATGACATATAGCTTTCAGCCTCTTTTCTTCGACAAGATTTAACTGATCATACCGAGCCTATACCCATTATGATTCATCTAGCTTTACTTCAGACAAAACTCGAAGAGAAGGAATTTCAACCTCAGTTGGTAATACTGCCTCCATTCCGTAAACCAAAGAATACGGTATTGCCCAGTAGAAGTTCGTACTGAAGTTTGATATGCAAACAATGCAAATGGCAACTTTTCATGCCAATCCTTGTAGGTATCTGTTGTCTTCGCTATAATTTTCTTAATATTCTTATTTGTTGCCTCTACCTCGCCATTCATCTTTGGACGGCAAGCTGCAGAATTGTGATGCAGAATTTTGAATTTCTCGCACACTTCTATCACCACCTTGTTATTGAAATTAGTGGCGTTGTCGGTAATGATTCTTTCAGGTAATCCATAGCGACAAATGATCTCTTTCTTCAAAAACTTGAAGACTGTTGATCTAGTAATATTGGCATAGGATGCTGCTTCTACCCATTTGGTAAAGTAATCAATGGCCACAAGAATAAAACGATGTCCATTAAAACTTTTAGGGTAAATCTGACTGATGACATACATACCCTAGACCGTAAAAGGCCATGGTGAATTCATTGTATGAAGAGGTATTGAAGGAGAATTAATTTTGTCTACGTATATCTAGCTCTTGTGACATTTCTTAGCATACACAATGCAGTCCCCTTCCATAGTTGACCAATAATACCCATACCTCATAATTTTCTAGGCTATTGCAAAACCACTAGCATGTGTCCCACGTATTCCATCATGCACTTCAGCTAAGATGCTTTTAGCTTCTCGAGCATCAACACATCTTAGCAATATCTTATCTCTACTTCTTTTGTACAGGATTTCATCGTCAAGCACATATCCTGCAGCCATTCTTCTGATTGTCCTTTCATCAACATCATTCACCCTATTAGGATAAGTCTGGGACTTGATGTATTGTAAGATGTCATAATACCATGAGTTTCTATCTACCCCTTCTTCTATGTTGTAGCAGTGAGCATAAGTTTCATAACTCTATATTTGAATTGGAACCATATCTCCTGGATTATTCCCTAGAAATACCGAAGCCAGTGTAGCCAAGGCATCTGCCATTTGATTATCTTCTATGGGGAGATAGGTGGAAGTGATTTCTTTAAACTTTTTCATTAACTCAAGGATCAATTTTTTATATTCGATAAACTTTGCATCCTTTGTTTCATATTCTCCACATAGATTACTAGTGCAGAGTCTCCATATACCTTCAGAATCTCTATCTTTTTTCCAATAGCAGCTCGTAAACCCATAACACAGGCTTCATATTCTACCATGTTATTAGTACATAAAAATTCTAGCTTACTTGTGAAGGGATAATGTGTATTATCTGGAGAAATCAACAATGCTCCAATTCCATAAATACACAAGGCATACAAACTTCTTTTTTACTCGGGTTTATCACTTGTTAAAATTAATTCTCGAATTACCTCCAGTGAATACGTTCATTATCCTCAATTATTTCATCATTCCTATTGTGCTTTAGTTTTCCGTTAAACCAGACCTCATCTTTCTCGATGACCATTTTCAACTTTCTTCTAAAGGTTGAGTTGTTAGGGGGTCTTGTGTAAATATTGTCATTTCCAAATGTGAAACAATTATAAGCCGGATTCCAATACTACGTCATAGCCCTAATTAATCCTTGATCAACTAGAACATCCAACAACATTGCTATGTCCCCGAACTCTAACTAAAAACCTTTCTTCATAGTTTCGTCCCATTGTTCCCACATCCTCTTGAGTTTCGGTAAACAACTATTTTGTCCTGAATTCATCCTAGCAATCTCTTTAGTCCGTGATACATAATCTCCCCTAATGCTGTCTCCCTTAACAAATCGGGTTTCCTCTGACCATGTCCAGACTGCGGTATTATCCTCTCCTTGTCTATTAGACCCTTCAGTTGTATGTGACATTTCCTATTCGATTGACTTCGAACTTAATACCCTTATGAATTATGATGCAAAAACATATAACAAAATGAAAAAACAAAAAGAAAAAGAACTGTGTTAGTACAGTAAAAGTGAATTTATAAATAATTACTGTAAAATAAAACAATTTACGTTGCGTAAAATTAACCAGAGAACATTTTATTTTGCACACAAAAATAACTAGAGAGGTGAAATATAAACCAACAGCACCCTGTCATAGGTCCTTGTCTGGCTCTACTGGGGTAGGCTTCTATTACAGAATGTGGATTTCGGTCTAGACTCTGGGTACCCGAATTGTCGTTACTGGACTGGTAAGACATCGATTCGGGAGTATATGACCCTTTATAGCGGAGGCGTAACCTCACGGTGTATAAGGTTGGTATACCAGAAGGAGGACGAAATTCGATCACGGAGCTCAATAACTCACGTAAAATCATGCCTCACTCCCACTAATGGGTGAAAAGCCCGGGTATAAGGCTTATGCATGAATGACAATTTAGATCACACAAGAAAAAGCTATCTGCATTTTTCCAGAAAATTCATCCAATAATTATAAGAAAAATTAAATTCAAATTACTGTCCAAAATGCCACGAAAAATTAATTAGGTCTGGCTCTCGGTTTTTAAATGTTCCCCAGCGGAGTCGCCAAGTTGTTGCGACCATTTTTTGGAAAATTCGGGAATGTGTAAAATAGCCCGACGATCAATTTTTTTAGAAAAATAGGATTTTTTGTCCATTTTAATTTAATCTTGAAAATTTAGGTTTTTTGTATTAGACTTGAATTTTCCTTATTTATCCTTGAAAAACATTTTGGAGTCGCCACCGATCACTTCGAGGTAGGCCTGACACCGAAAAACAAACTAGAGATTCTATCTTTAAAAAATTGGGTTTGGGAGTCGGTTACGTGTAGGGAAGGATTAGCACCTCTACGCACGACCGTTATTGGTACCTTTAATTTTACGTGGCATGTTGGCATTTCGAATAATAATTTGAATTTAATTTATCTCGTAATTATTAAATGAATTTAAATTCTGAATGCAGATATCCTTTTATAAGAAAATTCATTTTGTTCGAATACGAGATTAAAAGCACCCTGTTAAGTGGCTCCCCTATTCGTATTTAAAAATGAATTTCCAACATAAAAGGTTTTTAATGAATGATATTTTATTGTCTTGTCAATTTTAAGTTCTATTCCTAAAAAGGCTCTATTTAATTAATTGTTTAAATCTATGACTATTAATTAATTTAAGGGCTTTTATGAGAAAATGTCATTTTCATGAACATCTTCCATATATTTAAATCCTTTAAATTAATCATATTCCTAATTAATTAATTCCTCTAATTAATTAAAGTTCTAGTCCTAATTAAGGCTCCAACAAATTATTTAATCAATTTTAAGTGAAAATGTATACCGAATATACACCTTTATGACCAAGGCTGAGATAACACCCATTGTAAACAATGGAACACCGTCCAGATTCGAAACTCAAAGATTCTATTCGATATACATTTAATTCACTACAATGTATCTTAATTAATGTCAATTAAAGAACTAATTAATATTCAATTTTAGGTGCAATATATTAAATATATTCATTAAAATCCATGTTGAGATAACACCCCATTGTAAACAATGGAACACCATCCAAATTAGGACTTTAAAGTTTATATTTAATACATTTAATTACTACAATTATCTTACCTAATTCAATTATTGAATCCTAATTAGAAAACCTAGGCTAAAGGCTCTAATAATTAATTAGAGGCTAAGTGTATTTAATTATCTAACATATACTATATGCTCAATTTAAAATATGCAAACAAACATATAAATTAATTGCATTAAAATAAAACAATTAAATAAATTACTAAAATAAACAAAATGAACACTAAAATTGATTTTTATTAAAATAGGGATATAATTGAAACTATTACAGAAATTATGCACAATTACAAAGCTTAGAGTGACCAAATTGGAAAGATTACAAACTAGGTGACTTAACTAAGGGATTAGGGGACTCAATTGAAAAGAAACAAGGTTTGGGGCTCAAATTAAAGAAATTAGGGACCAAATTGAGAAGATGCAAAATTCTGGGCAAAAACCAAAGGGTATCCATTTGGAAACTCGCGGGTTAAACCCGACCCAACAGAATTACGCGGGTTACTTTGACCCGGTGCCAAAACGGCACCGTTTCAACTCGGGAATAAATAACCCAAGCCCGAGTTAAAACGACCATATTTCCCAATTCACACACTCTCTCTCTTCACTTCTGTTCTCTCTCTCTAAAACCTCTCAACTCAAACTTCCAAAGCCCTGGAAATCTCACCATTTTCGATCAAAACCCCCTTGGTCAACCCTATTCTTCCCCTTGTTCATCCGAATCCATCATTCAATCTATTTTAAACACCAAAACCCTCATCTATTATGTTTCCTAAAGATCAAACCTAGTTCTTACTTCGAATTCTTCCCTAGTTCTTCAGGATTCCTTCATTTGATCCCCAAAAACACAAAAAACATCCACAACCTGTTTCTCAAGATCTAAACACCCCAAAACCCTCTCATGTTCTTAGCCATTCTTCCTAAACCAATCCAAACCCTAATATCTCATCCCTAAACCACCTTGTCAACCACCCTTAGATCTAGGACCACCACCACTCAAACACTTCAACCTGTTCGTCGGCCGCCGGAGGCGACGCCGACCACCGACAGTCATCTCCGGTCATCCCTTCCGAACAAACCTAAGACCTCAGCCACCGCCTGGTTCTTTTCCGGCGACCGGTCACCGTCGTGAGGCAATTTCCAGCCGCCGCCTAAAAACCCTAAAAACTCAAAAAAACCTCATTTTCCCTCCTAAACCTAGATCTAGGCCCGGATCCAACAAAATCCACCCATCTTCTTCCGATCCTAAGCCTAAACTACCCGTACCGAACCTACTTATCCTCTTCCACTCCGCCTTTGCTCTTAAATCGGCCATCAACCAAAAAACTCCTCAGATCAACTCGAGATAAGTCTAAAAACCTTATCGATTTGCATTTATTTTTATATCTAGGTTTGATTTCAGTTACTGTTTTTTATTCTAAAACTCAAATCCAACTTATTTATGTGTCTTTGTAGGTAAACGAAGAGTAGCAGAGAAAATATACCTCCGGCGTGTTTCCGACGAAGGATTCACTGTTTCAGTTTCTGACTCCGGCGACCTTCGGTGTTCCAATGACTATTCTTCTTCTCAAGTAACCTCTCAAATTCCCTCTCTCCTCAATTATTACTGTAATAATTGTCCCTAATGATTACTCTCATTAATTAATTGTTTGTCTCTCTCTGCAAGTATTTATAGCTGGGATAATGGCTGACGTCAAGGCCATTGAACTGTGGACAGCTGGCTTGGACTGGGGTTCAATCCGAGTGAAACTCAAGAGGGCCAATGGCGGTATGCCACGTGGCTAATTTGGGTTGTGTTTCTTTGGGCTTCTTTTGTCTGAGATGTAATTGAGTATGATTTAATTGTAAATTGAGTTTAAAACGGGCCTTGTACGCTTGTAATTTGGGTTTGAAAGCTCTTTAGAGTGTAATGGATATGCAAAAACCTATGGACTTTATTTATTTTGGACGTTGTATTTGTTTATTATTTATTTATTTGTATTTATTTATTTATTTCGACCCGGTCAAAATTCGGGTATGACAAAACACTAAACCCTTTGTTTGAATCAGAGAGTCAAGAGGGCGGTGATGCCATGATGTTAGAGAGTGGTGACGGTGTCGGTATCGCTGGCAGCGATGCTCTTGAGGATGGAAATGAGACTTCTCTGCAACGGTAATCGTATGCTGTGGCTGTGAGGGGTTTGGAGAAACAGGTTGCGGATCAGGACCCTATGCCTAGGTTAGGTGAACCAGACGTGGTTGTTGATCGGAGTGGCCCGTTTCCGTCTGTGTCCTTCTCTAAAAGGGTTGACGACCGTATTGATCATAATATGAGGCATTATGTCATTGTTCGTATGTTGGGTCGTCCAATTGGTTATCGCACGCTGATAGGCAAGATTCGATCGCTGTGGTAGCTACAGGGACATTTTCATGTTGTCGATTTGGGGAATGATTATTATTTGATTATTTTTGCGAAAGAAGCTGATTACGTGAAGGTCCGTGGACGATTTTTGGTAGCTACCTCACGGTGCAACCATGAAGTTGACAATTCACTACATTTGAAAGTCATCCATCCAGGGTGGTCGTGTGGGTGTGAATTCCAGGACTACCGTATCATTATTATTCAAAGACCTTGATTCGCTACATAGCTAATTTGATAGGCAAAGTTGTCAGGATCGATTATAGCACCCATGCGGGTGACAGAGGGCGTTTCGCGAGGCTTGCGGTGATGGTCGAGTTAGATAAACCACTTATCCCTTGTGTTCAAATTGATGGGGTAACACATCATTTGGAATACGAGGGTCTCCAAAACATTTGCTTTCAATGCGGCGTTTACAGCCATATGAAAAAGATGTGCGAAATTTACACGGGAAAGCTGCAAAGAAAATGGCTGACGATAACACTGAGGCTCTAGGTTCGGAACAGAGGGGTGTAAAAGATCTTGATACGGTTTATAGCCCCTGGATGATTGCAGAGAAACGAATGGGTCGGCAGCATCGGGGGAATGTTTCTCGTAGAGGGGAAGATACGGTCAAGAGTGGTGATGTTGGCTCTCGTTTTTCAGTCCTCGAAGGTCTTGAGTGTTGGAATAGGGTTGACCCTCTTATTCATGCTCAGGTGCCTACTTCAATGGTTGAGGGATCGGTTCTTCCTTGTAACGATAACAGGGAGATTGGTGGGGGTGTTGCTTCGCAGGATATGAGGATTATAAGTACTACTGTCGGACCGAGTTTTGAGGCTCATACGTTGCAAGGGGCGACCTCTAGAGGGACAGATAAGAGTAAAACATTGGGTGGACCCTCTGTCCTCGGTTGAGGTTGTGCCTTCAGATTCCAAGCTGGCTCCACAGGTTGTTAAGCACAATGTTGCTCATGTGTCTGGGAATCACTCGGCTTTGACAATTTTAGAGGTGGCTAATGAGAAGCAACGTTTGAGGCTCGCTCAAGGGGGTAGAAAGGCTAGCAGCTCAAAGAAAGCAATCTCGGATGGAAATAAGAAAGGACTTAAAGTTCGTAAAGGTAATGAGAACCGTGCCCCTCTACCACATCGACTTTCTAATTGGATGCTAGTGCTGCCTCAAGGTGTTCAGTCAGCAGTAGAGGGTGATGGTATGGGAATTTCTGTGAGTCCAGCCATTGGTACTACTTCTAGCGTTGAGAGAGGGGTACCTAGGCAAGAGTCTGAGCTTCCTGTTGTGGGCAACTTTGGTACTTTGGGCGAGGGCATTGGTCGGGAAGTTGCAGGTTCTTCTCCGAACCACTAGGGGGCTTGTGTTTACATGTTTTCCTATCCAATGATTAATTTTCTTTTTTGGAATTGTCAAGGGGCCGCTAGCCCTTTCTTTCGACGTCATTATAAAGATTTTTACAGAAGGAGCAATCCGCATGTTGTCGCCCTTTTTGAGCCAAGAATTAGTGGTGTCACGGCGGACAAAGTTATTTCGCGTTTGGGTTTCCCTAACTCTTTTCGGGTTGAGGCAAGAGGTCTGAGCGGGGGTGTGTGGCTTTTGTGGAAAGACTCAGTTCAGGTCGAAGTGATTCGAATCTCAAATCAGTTTATACACGGTCGGGTCTGATAGTTTGGTGCTTCTCGTTGGTTTTTCTTCACAGCTGTTTATGCGAGTCCGACTGCTTCAATATGTAAACATGTGTGGAGTCAATTAGCTGACTTGAATCCCGATGCAGGAGAACCTTGGCTTTTGGGAGGTGATTTTAACACTATTTGAGGATGGAGGAACGCGATGGTGGTTCAGCTAGGGATAATGGTGTTAGTAAGTTATTTAGTGACTTCATCTTCGATACAGGTTTGATGGAGATTGAGTATCGGGGTCTGAAATTTATATGGAAGCGAGGAGGGCTTAGTAAACGTCTAGATCGGTGTCTTTTTAATGAAACATGGGCTAACTTATTTTTGACGACTATTGTAACCCATCTTGATAGAGTGGGATCAGATCACTGTCCACTTTGGTTTTATTCTCCACGTCATGAGGGGGTTGGAAATGAGTGCCCTTTTCGCTTTCTAGCAGCTTGGCAAGACCATCCAGTATTTGAGGAGTTTTTGCGTAATTTGTGGGACAATGAACACGAGGTATCGGTTAATGTGGATCGTTTCGTTTCTAAAGTCCAAGACTGGAAGATTTTCGTCTTTGGGCATATTGGTAAGAAGAAGAGAGAGTTGTTAGCTCATCTTCGGGGGATTGATAAGGCTCTCAGAGTTGCGCACTCAGATTTTTTAGTTTAATTGGACACTTTCTACGTGCAGAGTTAGATGCTATTCTACTCCAAGAGGAGAGTTTTTGGCTCCAAAAGTCTAGAGAACAATGGGTGTGTTGTGGAGACAAAAATACAAAGTATTTCCACAACCGTACAATGCATCGTAGGAGACAAAATTATATTCAAGCTCTTAAATTGCCTAGTGGTAGTTTGTGCTCAGACCAAGGGGTGTTAAAGAGTGTAGCAGTTGATTTTTACAAGGATTTGTTCACATCGGCAGTGAACATTAACACTAATCACGCAAGCATGGGTTGTTTTCCCATGGTGGATGATGGTTTAATTAGGGGTTTATCGCGCCAGTTTTGGATGAGGAAGTCAAGTCAGTGGTCTTCGAAATGGGGCCTTTGAAGGCACTAGGGGCCGATGGTCTGAATGCATTTTTTATCAGCGTAATTGGGCAGTTGTAGGCCAGTCCGTATGTCGCTTTGTACGTGATATTTTTGCAGGTAAACCCCTTGATACATCGTTGACTCGCACACTCCTTGTTTTGCTGCCCAAAGTTCGAAACCCGGAGACAATTAATCAATTTCGTCCGATAGGTCTTTGTTCTGTCTTGTATAAAATTGTGTCGAAGACTATAGCGAATCGCCTGAAACCACTGATTCCTGAGTGGATTTCCAATAGTCTGACTTCTTTTGTACCCAGGCGTTCTATTACAGACAACATAATAATCGCCCATGAGGTTATACACTCCGTGTGTTTGAAGAAAGGCAAAGCGGGTTTAATGGCTATAAAGATCGGTCTCGAAAAGGTCTATGATAGGCTCGAATGGGAGTTTATCAATGACACTCTTAGCGATATTGGTTTACCAACAACTTTTCATCAGTTAATCATGCGGCGCGTCTCATCGGTTTCTACTCAGGTGTTATAGAATGGCTCGGTTTCGGCTCCGTTTCATCCAACGCAGGGGATTCGGCAAGGAGATCCTTTATCCCCATATCTCTTTGTGCTTTGTATGGAACGATTGGCACAAGCTATTCGAGCGGAGGTTGCCCGCAAAGCTTGGAAACCGGTTCCCTTAGTCTGCAAAGGACCGGAGATTTCACACCTATTTTTCGCCGATGACATGATCTTATTTGGCGAAGCTTCTATGTCCCAAGTCTTAGTAATTGAGAATGTGTTGCGACTTTTTTGCTTAGCTTCCGGTCAAAAGGTGAGTCATGCTAAGACTAATATATATTTCTTGGGGAATGTGGATCAGGATTTGCGGAACACTATTAGCTCAACATTTGGTTTTCGACAAGTTGCGGATTTGGGTAAATATTTGGGCGTGCCTTTGTTACATAAGAGTCAGTAAAGCTTCTTATTAGTATGTGGTGCAACGGGTACGTGATAAGTTATCCGGTTGGACAACCAAAAATTTGTCACTTGCAGGTAGGATTACGCTTGCTAAGTCGGTTCTTTCTTCAATCCCGTATTATGTGATACAATCCACTTTATTGCCTAATGGGTCTTATTGGGAGATTGAGCAACTGATTAGGAATTTTATTTGGGGACGTACAGAAGGTCGTGGTGGTGTCAATCTCGTTAATTGGAAGTCCGTTTGCTCATCAATTTTAGATGGTGGCCTTGGTTTTAAATCCCTCAGAGTTGCACAATGAGGCTTTTTTTTAATGAAAATCGAGTTCAATTTAGTCCGCAATCCAAATCAGTTTTGGGCGCAAGTTTTGCGCACCAAGTATAAATGGTCTTCGAATGTCCCGCATAGTATATCTCGCCCATGTTGCTCTCATCTTTGGAGGGGTGTTAGCCTGGTTTGGGAAGAGGTACGAAACAGTCTTGTGTGGATGATCGAGGATGGCCATTCTGTGGACTTTTGGCGTGACACATGGTTGGGCGATGTTGGATCTTTGTGTGATCATTTATTGGATGCCAGTGAGCGTCCTTCCTTGCCTCATGTAAGTGTAGCCGAAATGGCTGGTGCCCATGGTGAGTGGAAGTGGCAAGAATTTCAACATCTACTGCCACAGGATATCCATCTGCTCCTTGCGCCCACTATGTCGCCAAAACGAGTGGGAGCTATTGATGGCGTGGGCTGGAAGTGGAGTAAGAAGCGAGATTTTACAGTGAGTTCAACTTATAATGTTCGTTCAGGGCTTTTCGAGGGGCAGTGTGAGAAGATTTGAAGGAGTATTTCACAATTCAGAGGTCTTCAACGGGTTAAATTTTTTTTATGGCTTCTCAGTTGCGGTAATCTACTCACGAACGCCGAAAGGGCTAGGCGGCACATGACTACTTGCTCATGTTGTGGAGTGTGTGGTGCTTCTGAGGAGACGATTGATCATTTATTTTGGCATTGCCATTCAGCGATCTCGTTATGGGTACATTCTGTTAAACCAACCAAACTTGCTGAATTTTTTTCTATGAATATCCGAGAATGGATTCACATTAATTTAGCGCAACCAAGTTATTTTGCGCGTGATCTGCAAGGTTGGGATGCGTTTTTCAGTTCCATCTTGTGGTCCATTTGGAAACACCGTAATACTTGCATCTTTGATCCGGAGAATTTGGGGAGCTTTAATATTCTTGAGCACAGTAGATGGTTGTTCGCTGAAAGTGTAAGGGCGTTGTCACCGTCGGAAATGGTTGCCGCTCTTTCAGCTAATGGTTTGAGGGTTGCAGATAGATGGGTGCGTCCCCCTGTTGATTGAACGAAGCTTAACACGGATGGTGCGAGAGATGGTTTAGCCTCTTGTGGCGGTGTTGGCAGGGATAGTCAAGGTGATTGGTTGTTTGGTTTCTCGAAATTCGTCAGTATTTATTCGCCGTTGGAGACAGAATTGTGGGGCATTTACACGGGGCTGTTGCAGGCATGGCATCATGGATGCCAGAAGATTATATTGGAGGTTGATAGCCTTGAAGCTTTCTCGTTGGTCACGCGGGATTCGACGGCGGGTGTGACCATTATGATAGTACATCAGATCCGTGATTTAGTGCAGCGGGATTGGATCGTTATTTTCCGGCATATTCGCAAGGTTGCTGATTCAATGGCCAAACTTGCTCGTGGGGACTCATTAGATTGCCAGATGCTTGTTCACCCACCTGTCTCTATGTCTTCATTGCTGCTTGCGGATCGCTCATCTATAATGTAGTTTTTTTTTTTTGCTGCTCTCTCTTGTTATAAAAAAACACTTGATAATGGAATAATAGTAGTAAAATTTTAATTGTTTAACGGTTGGAATTTTTAAATACGAAAAGCATACAGATTAAATTCCTGAAAATAAAAGTAGAAAGAATAAATTAAAAATATGAACTTGGAACGCATTTTAACCTAAATTTATTTCAAAATTAAAAATATCATTTTACTTTCTAAAAAATAAACTACTAAATTTATCTTAAAATTTATATTAAAAATTTTATCGTTCACGTAGAAAAAAAAACTTATATAAAAACTTTATCATCCAAGCAAGTAGGTAGTATTTTTATCTATTAAACTTATATCATTCTTGTTAATTTTGAAATTAACAAGATTTATAATTTAATAGATAAATCAAAGTAAAGTTTTCTATCATTAGATTTTAGAAGATTATTATTATAATTTCAATTTGAGAAATAGATATTTTTAGGTATTGTACGAACTTGTAGCATTTATGTCAACAATCTCTAGAGTAAGCGGTTGAAAGCTCTCGGTTGACACCTTTCTCTTCCCTTAAGTTGTGGGTTCTAAATCTAGTAGGAACAAATTTTCCTTTCCTCTCTCCCTCCCCCAAAATAAGAATTGTTCAAAAAACTTCTAGCATTTATCATAATCGCTTCTTCTTCTTTTTTTTTTTACTTTTGGTATCATTGCAAGTGATATTTATTTATATTTTTAGGTATAGTTAATTCCGATTAATAAAATTTCAATAAAAAAAATTACGAGTACTTTTTAAAATGACTTGATGTTAAAAAAAGCTCTCAATAAATCATCAATTAGTTTGTCTAGTGAGATGATGAGTTAAATTTTATAAGTAGGGTTTAGGGGTTCAAACATGTGTCGTAAATGGAGCAATTTTTTTGAACAATACGCATATACATTAACGAAAGCAGAAAAACAAAGACACGCAAGAGAGTATATGAGAAAAAAAAGAAAGCGGAGCAAACAAAAAATATGGAAAAACATACACAAACAATAGAGAAAAACAGAAAAAAAAAACAAGCAAAACAAACAAAAAAACATTACAAGCAAAATCACAAGCAGAACAAAAAAACCATAACACCCCACACTTACAAGAGGAGGAAGACAAAGACGATGAGAGAGGGAGAGGAACATCAAACCAGCTGTTGATCTTGAACTTTCATGAACATTTCTGACAACACAGAAGGATGAAACAGAGAGTAGGCGATGCAACAAGATATCCACCATAGTTAACGCTTTAAGATTTGAGAACGACGATGATGGGAGGTGGACGGAAACATGCGGACGAGGTCAAGTTAACCGCCTGAGGCTAAGATCGAGAACCAGACCAACGTTGAGAAAACCGGGCAAAATCGAAGACAAAGGGCTTAACCAACCACTCGTCTGCGAACTCCGACTTCCCCTCACGGACGACGATCCAAGCAGAGCCCTGGACACCGGAAGAGAGGTTCCACAATCAAATGACCATCAGATGGTCGGAAAAAATCGGATG
The DNA here is from genome assembly GCA_019671005.1 of Hibiscus mutabilis. Lineage (NCBI taxonomy): Eukaryota > Viridiplantae > Streptophyta > Magnoliopsida > Malvales > Malvaceae > Hibiscus > Hibiscus mutabilis. The sequence continues at coordinate 15,118,268 of CM033722.1, read as the reverse complement.
CCGAAAAATAAAAGAAAAACAAAAAAAAAGAAAAAAACTGGGGATGGCCACCGCTCGATGGCCGAGAGCAGCGCCACCCTAAAGGAGCAGAAGAGCGACTAAGGTTTCTAGAGAGAGGAGAGAGGATTTGATTTTAGGGTTTTTAAAGTGAGGGCTTGATTCCTTGTGAATGGAGCAAATTAGATTAAAATCACCCATATAATAAGTCTATGACTATGTAATACTCGAATCGGATTAGTCAGTCAATAGATTATATGTCAATGCTTATACCAAAAAGAAACCTTCAGTAAAAAATAAAAAATCAGTTAAGTTTTCATGAGAAATTTACATATATTTGAGTTCTTATAGTTGGAAATTTAATCGATTAAACCCCTTTGTCAATAAACCCAAAACCTTGAGGATGAGCCATAATAGGGCTGTTCATTCTGCATACTTCTCACCATCTGGAAACTGTCTATCTACAACAATGGATTTCTTTTCTTCTTAACCCTCGACTTAATTAATACCTTTGGTCTCAAATAAGCAAGTTGCTTTGCAGGACAGAGCTTATTATATGCCATATTATGATTGACTTGCTCTAAGATGTTACCTTGTTTATTAACTGTGTCCTCCTTTTGGCAATGGGAATCATTGCTTAATTTGGCGATATATTAATTGTGTCCCATAGGCCATAACTATAAGAGGACTTCCATTTAAGAGAAAACAATAGAGTTATTTGGCATAGGATAGGAAAGCAAGGCTAGTTTCATAGGTTCAAGTTATTGGTTGATTTGTCCATGGACCTCTAATAGGATTGTTGTACCATTTTCTTCTTTTTATTTATGTTTGCTTATATGTTTTTTTTTCACAATGCCACTTCTGTTTTATTTTTTTTTGTTCATGCTTTAATGATTATTTAGGTGTTGTCAAGAATAATTGATTCTCGGTGTTTTGATGTTGATTCATATATCTTCATTGGTAATTTGATGTGATCTCTCCAGCACAACAAAGAACCCTAATGATATTACAGAATCCAGAAATGAGTGTTATGAGGAGCCACCAGTGGGGGTCAATGTTAGAAGAATCTGTTTCCTATAGGAATCCGTGACCTGTATTCTTTGGTAATCAATATCTAAAATTTAAGAATTTGCGGAAACAACCCATAAATGATCTGTGGGGATTGAGTTTGAGGTGCCATTGCCCTCAAATTCAACTTGGGGTTACAAAATAGAGGTCCAACTATGGTTAGGTCTCATTACTAAGTTGGATTTGTTTGAACACGTTTATTGTTTGAGTGTTGTTCTTTGACCCGAGGAGTTATTAACAATTTAGATTTGCGCTTAGCAGAATATCATAGAAGAAATAGGGACTCAAAAGTCAAAACAGTTACTGAAAATTAAAAAAAGACGACGTTGCCGGGGATCGAACCCAGGTCACCTACATAACAAGCAAGTATACTCACCACTATACTACAACGATTTAATGTCCCTTTAAACACCAAACAAGTTAATTAAATTTTTAAATATTAGGTTCCCATATTTGAAAATGGGTTATTTGTTAAAGTAGGCACCATAACAAAGAGCATACTTTCTCCTCCTCACCAGACTCCGATTTCCTCACTCTCAAAGGCAACAATCCTCTGTGGTGCCGAAAGTCGTATTAAGAAACTAAATACTAATTTTTGTTAAAAAATTAAGGGATAACAACATAAATAGTACCCCTCCTATTATCGTGCTACTGTTTTAGTACCCCACCTATTTTTTTAGCAAAAATATAATGTTAGGTACCTTTTCTTAACATTCTAGTACCTGTTGTTTAAAGCTAACGGTGACAATGACATGAATTTATTTATTTATTTTTTAAAGCCGCACGAATTTTCTGGTCCTAATCACCTTTCCATGTAGGTTAACTTAATAAAATATTAATTAAAAATTTTATTAAAAGGGTGAAAACCTTAAATTCAAATATACTTCTTATTTTTTGTCTGGAGAAAGCAAGGATGAAGACGAAGACGAAGATGAAAGAGCTTAAGCAAATGGAGACAACAAACACCATTCTTTTTTTGTAATTGTGTATTATAGCTATGTTGAGAACATATTGGACAAAAGATAATCCAGGTAGGAAGTTTTTTGGGTGCCCTAATTTTTAGAAAAAAATTAAAAATTGTCATTCTTTTAAAGTGGTTTGATACTGAAATACGTGATCGTCCAAGAACTGTAATTGTTGGTCTATTAAAATCGAAGGGAACAAGAAAAAAAGCAAGGAAAAAAGAGCGGACCATTTGGGTTATTTGTCTTGATTTTTGTGCTTATTTAGTGTTCTTTAGATTTTAGGAAAGGGGATGAAAAATGGTTGGGTTAGTGTTGTTGTTTTAGGGGTAATTGTAATCTTTTGGGGTAATGATGGAAATTTCTAATTTAGGGGTAATTGTAATATTTTGGGGTAATGGTGAAAATTTTTGGTTAAGGTTTCTGAAGCTATTTGAATGTTGTTATTGTTGAACCTTGTGTTTGTTAATATATTTGAAGCTTTGTTATAGCTAAGTCTGCATCTTTTATTTACATAATTCGCTAACAATGTACATATATCACATTCACAAGGATATAACAACGTTCATACACCATATTCATAAGGATATAACAATTTGCTAACAAAGAACTTAATTGGCATAAATTGATAAATTTCAATTAACTTCCAATTTGCTAACAATGTGCATACGTCAAAAGAGAATAGTATAAGTTGCTAAGCAAGTTTAGTAGCAATTTTTTTCAATTTACATCACATTCACAAGGTAAATCACAAAATGAAATTAATTGGCAAAAGCTACATTGCCAATGTTAACCAAACAAAAAAAATAAATTTAGTGTCAAACCTACACTTGTGAATGTGCAAAAGAAAACACAAAAAATTTAAGTTTTAACAACTGAATTAACTCATTGATTATTCTTTGGAAGCTTTGAACTTGCGGTTACAATTGGTGTGGGTTAGCTCATTGAACTTTTTCCAGTGTTGAACATCCATCTAACTATATTGACTGGTGGTGGTTATGTTAAAGCTCATTGGTGGTGAGAAACCTACTGATAAGGGAAACTACTTGTTGCTACAGCTTCTTTTCTAATTCTCCAATGGGTCTCTTAACCTGTAAAAGAACTTGTAGAATTTAGTAGCAAAATATGATATTAAAAGATCTAAAATGATATTGTAGAACATGAAAGGGACATAATACCACTGACAATTTATGAATTCTTCTACGTCTTGATAGTTGAGCTTGAGAATGAAAAAAAAAGTTACCTATTGGTAGTTGAGTTTGAGGACGAACAGAAAAATTACCTCTTGATGGTTGAATTTGACGACGATTCAGTCGACTATTTCCTCCAACTATACCTTTACAAGTTCTGACATTTTGTCCTGATTTGTCACACTTGCTATTAGTCATCCTTAGCCCTTTCTTCCCAACCTTTTCAGTATGATCATTTTTTTCATCAGTTTTTTTTTTCTATTCTTTTAAGGTCTTTCAGGGGATCATTTTTGGACTAGAGATAAAATGGGAAGGCAAGTCTCCTCTGGAGTTCATTGATTTGGACCTTTAATAGGTTCGATCATATGACTGCATATTACTTATTGTGTGGTTGTCTTGTAACAATAATGCACAAATTCATCAGGTCTTTAATCAAGAAAAAATATTACTGAAATGGCATGATTGCATAGAATCCCTATGTAAAAACAAAATTGAGTCAGTAAATAAATAAAAAAACAATAGTCAGTAAAAGTTTATATGTCAATTGCCACTTTCTGCATGAGCAAGTATGATTTTCCTAGTCCACTGCATGTTGGGTGTGTGGTCCACATGCAACTTGGAACTTGAAACCACCAATATGAGTGGTCCAACACCTACATCCAACATTTTATGTTTCAAATTAAACAATTATATGATCACATGCAATTTTGATAAACTAATGTTTTTATATATTCGACATTTCAATGGATGCATCTAACTTTTGTTGAATCTTTGGACAAAGATTTGTAGTCCATATGTCAGTTTCAACCTTCTTCTTAGCAATCCTTTGTGTTATATGGGTTCACATAATTTCGAGCAAGGTTATAATAAGCTTGTCTCTTGCATCAATTATGAACTGTAAAAAGTCAAAACACATTTACTGTCAAATATAAAATAATTAAAAAGTTTAAAAGAGATGTAAAAAAGTTGATTGTCAAATGCCTTGTTAAAAGACTCGCATAAATTGTTAAAGACCATATCACATTTACTGTTATAGAGAAAGTGTGTTTTGGACTAATTTCTTGAGTCTTTCTCTACTAATCAGTCATGTTCTTTAGTTCATAAAACATTCATTTCAGCTAATGCTACCTCATATTCCCTCATGTAGGTTGCTCTTGTAGTTTTCCACAAAGAATCCTTCAATGTTTTTTCAGTAAATTTTAACCTGAAGTTCATATATAAATGTTTGGCACACATTCTATGCTCTCAATGAGGGAATAATTCTTTCAATGTATCAATCAGTCCCTACACATAGAAGATAATCATTTATAAAGTTAGAATCAATGGTATTAAATAAGTGAAAGTTAATAAATTATTATGTTTTACTTTTTGTTTATCTGTCATGAATGGCACATGATATTAGTTTGTCAGCCCCAAGTCTTGAGTAAGAATTTTCAGAAACCAACACCATGTAGAGTGATTTTCACTCTCAACTATTGCAAAAGCTATAGAATAGATGCAATCATTTGTATTAATCCCAACAACAGCCAACACATGAACCTAGTGGTATCCCTTAGGTGACAACCATCAAGATAAATACTAGGCCTACATGATTTGAAACCCTCATTACATGTTTGCAAGCAAATATACACTCTCTCGAAAACAGTATCATCCAATTTACATACAGTAATTATGCCAGGATTAATTAACCTAAGTTCTGTTAGGTAATCATATATCCTACTATATTGGGATTTGTGTTTGCCCTCAATAATTTCTTTGTCCAATTCATATGCCCTATAACACTTGCTTAGAGACACATGAAAAATATAGTCATGCATTACAGCTTCTCTGAGTGAATGAGGTTTCAAATTTTTATCAGCCACAAATAAATGCAAATACTTCTTAACTATTGTCTTACTTGATAGATTTACGTTCTTAATTTTTTTGCTGCAAATATGCTAAGTATTTATTGTTTTGATATGCAAGTATGATCTAGAAGATCATGAGGGTTCAATCTTGATGCCCATAACACCCATGGACATCCAAGTTTACAAACTGCCTTCACTCTTCTCTTATCATTAAATTTGAGTTTGATTTTGTACTTGTTCTGTAAAATAAAATTTTTTATTACCTTCTTCAAAATTTCTTTATTAGCAAAGATCATACCCTCATTCAACCTAGGATTGTCCATGTCAGTTGCAAAGTTTACTCTTTTTGGGATGATCAATCAATGATAAATGGCCAAGGGGGTGAATTGGCAAATAAAAAAATGGTAGAAGCAATTAGAAAGATAAAAAGATTGGGACACAAAAATTTATAGTGGTTCAACCTTCTAACAAGGTTTACATCCACTACCTTAGCTATCCACATTAAGGATTTCTCAAATCCACTAGATTTGCTTTCCTTTTGAGGCTAAAGGAGATAACCTTACAACTCCTTTAAAACTTATACCCTAAAGTCTTAAGAACCCCCACAAAGAGAATACAAATAAAGCAAACTAAAAATCCTCACAAAGGCTATGTGTTTGCACAATTATAGGTTCATTCAAACCCTAAAACTTGAGTAAAAAGATTACAATAATGAACTCTCAAGTGGGTTACAAGAATTTGACAATTAAGGCTCAAAAACTGTTGGATGTGTACTTGAATGCTTTTGACTTATTCAACTATTGTTGCTGAAGCTTTAGAGACTTGATTTTATACCCCTTCATTGATTTCTAGCCGTTTGGGTAGTTGGGATATTGAATAGAGCTGTTGGGCTGCATTTTTCCTACAATAAATATTGTTTGGTGGCCAATGGTATCGGTACTCGAGCAAGTGTATCGATACCTGGCATGAGAAGAAATAGCCATTGCAACAAAAGAGTATCGATACGCGGGAAGTCATATCGATACATGGAGTATATTTTACAAAGGGTATCAGTACGGGCCGTACCGCACCGATAACGATTTTGCTCACTGGAATCCTTAAAAGTTTTGCACAAAAACTCGTATTGATAGGCCAAAGAGGGTATAGGTACATGATAACTGATTTTCAAAGTTATGGTTTCAATAAACTGAAAAGGCAACGGTCGAAAATTTATAACAAAAATTTGGAAAATCTTTAACCCCCATACCGGTACACACAAAGTCGTACCGATACTCGTATGCAATTTTGGTTACAGCTTAATAAGGCATACCGATACGACTACCCGCGCATTGGTACCCTATAGCCATCACGAATAAAATAGTTTTCTAGTAGCTAAAATCCGTATCGATACGACTACACACGTATTGATACCTTATACCCTTAGGCGTATCGATACTCTTGTACCAAAATGGCTATTTTTTAGTACCGAACACTTAGAAAATATTTAGGGTTTAAAGTTTTGAATTAGAAATTATTTTAAGTTCAAATCCTTGTCAATTTGTGAGTTTTTATCATCTTTAAAAAATTATTTCTTTTTACAAATTAGTCATTGTTATATCAAAATCAATTTAGGTTTATCAATCTCCCCTTTTTGATATAACAAAACCATAATAAATTTTTAAGTCACTCCCCCTTTATTTAAGGCTATAAGATAGTTTATTTTTGAAAACCTTTTGAAAAAAATTATATATCCCATACTTCTCCCCCTTTTTGTTAGATGAAAATCAATAAGGCATACACGCAAGAGATAAAACAAGAATAACTCCAAAGATAAACAACATAAATATTATAAAATTCAAAGCATAATTCAAAGCAACATAAATATCCAACTTAAACTTAAAAAAACATAAACCAAAACGTAAACAAAATGACATAGGTGCATAAAACTCAAATTCTAATATGATAATATTATATGAATGAGATGCAAAAGCCTAAGGATCGTCTTCATCTTCATCATCCTCGTCTTCATCTTTCTTATGATCATCACCAAGAGTATGACCACGCCATTCAATATGAAATGCGGTAAAGGTCATATCCATCAAGGCTTGAAGATTCTCAATGGAGGCAACTCGAGCATCCATGGAAGTCAATCGAGCATCAAGAGAATTGAACCTTTCATCCATGGAGGCAAAGCGAGTGCCCATGCTAGCAAACTTCCTATCAAGATAGGCCATGAGAGATTCAAGAGAAGGTTGAGCAATCGGAGCCACCGGAGCCTTCAGAGAAATAGGATCGGCTTGAGCACCACCAGGAAGACCCACATTGCGAACCCATTCTCCATTGTAGAAAGTAAAATTGGCTCGTCGGAAAGAACGATCATCAATGAGATCGATGAGAGGCACTCCAAGATAAAGGGAACAATCTATCTCAAGTTTGTGAAACATGTAGCTAAGAACGGTGTCATAGGTGAAGGAAGACACGAGGGTAGCATGACAGTTTTGGACAAGGAAGACTGACTCGGCAAACATGATTTAGGATAGGTTTGGGTGTATTTCCTCACGAAAACAATGTAGCCAAAAGTCGTCGACTTGGGGAACGGTAGACCACTTACCATCGGATGGTCGAAACCACCAAGTGATGAGAAAATAAAGGAAACACTCATGGGCATCAAGTATGGTTATGAAGCCACTATAGGTTTGACCAAAAAGCATTTTTATCATCTATACCCTCATCATACATACCCAAAAGTTTAGAAATTTTAGAAGAATCAAGTCAAAATTTCTTTCTCATGAGATAAGACTCAATAGCTATGACCTTGGTTTTCTTTCGATTTAAAATACACCGGGCATTAGAGTAAAAAATAAGGACAAGGTTTTTGTAAAGAATACCAGGTATGCTTAAAAAGCCATAAATTTCCATCGAGTCATTAAATCAAGATAACAAAATTGAAATTCATCGGAGCACATAAAAGGCATAGAAACAACACACTAACGACGGATTTTGTAAGATTGAAAATTTTTAAAATGATCTATAGCATTGGGATATTCTGGTTCATTAAAACATTAGATAAAAAGTTGGTCTAGGTTTGGTCTTGTACCATTGTTTTTGGGATTGGGATTTGGATTGGTAGGATTGCTACAACTAGATCCCAACTCTCTTCTAGATATTTTCTTAGGAGGCATGCTGAAAAACCTAAAAACTTCAAACTACAAAACATATGTATGCATAAACATCAATATTAAATCCAATAAATCAATCTAATGATCAAGGTAAGGTAAAAATCTATATTGTATAGTTTACAAATATAAAGAAAAATTTTGGTAAAGTTAAAGTTTGAAAACTGGAAAAATAAAATATATGAGTATAATTATATATTTGAACAAAAAAAAATCAGTTTTGAAATAATTTTTGTAAAAACTTTGAAAACAAGGATCTATACATCCTAAATATATATTTTGAAACATAAAACCCATACAAATATGAAAGAAATCAAAATAAAAAGAAAATATGGTTTTTAATATGGATGATGGATGGATGAATGAAGAGACGATTTGCACTAGCTTTGATGATAATAGCTTGGGTTTGATGTTAAAAATAAAAGCCCAAAATTTTTTTGAAGTAATTTGATGATAAAAATAGATTTGGGTGGTTTTTATAGAGTATTACCGTCTAGGGGTTTTGAGGGAAAAGTTTGAGTTTGATTAAAATTAGGAAAACATCATTTAAAGCTCTAGCGGCTACGCGTACCGATACATAGATGTGCGTACCGAAACCGTGTACCGGTACGAGGTTACTCATACCAATCCCTGACCCTTATCGATATAGGCTGACCTGTATCGAAACGCTTCCCCTGATACCCCGTATCGATACGCTATACCCCGTATCGATACTCTCTAACCAAATTTGGCTTCCAAGGACCCAAAAATTTGATTTTAATCGAATCGATATGCATTATTATGATATGAGACCATCATGAATGTGTAACCCCTTGACCCGGCCTAGACGTCCAACCGGACCAAGAAGGCTACATTAGGTTTGTCGTAGCAAACCGAAGAGATACAACAAAACCCAGTCCATTTTTTCCTTTTTTATCTTATCTAAATACCAATTATTAACCCTACATGTTCATGTAGACATCAGGTGTAACCCCAACTCAATCGGGCATCAATTTGACATCCAATTGACCACACTTATAATTTAGGGACCAATTTGTAATTTGACAAAGTTACAGGTAAAAAACTCACTTTTAAGTTACCAACCTTTAATTAGTCAGGTTCCATGCATATGTCTCAAATTCCAGCTCAATCTATCCATTCAATCACAAGCAATTGCATTAACAAGATTTAGGGACTAAAATGTAAAGATGAAAAAATTGCCCCAAAGTGATATTAACAGAATAAACGATCACCCGTACTGATACGAGTAAGCACGTACCGATACGGTTTGGAACACCCCGTTTTGGTAATCTACCATACCGTATCGATACACCTAACTGAATTACCTAACTTTTGAAATGTCATAGACCGTACTGATACGGCTCTTCAAGTGTTCTGATACGCGGGTTCGAGTTGAAAAAGTGAATTCCAAAGGCTAAAACTCGTACCGAAACACCCATACTCGTATCGATACACCTGGCCAAATTTGTCTAGGCGTATCAAAATGCACAAGGCCTGTACCGATCCCACAAGCCTGAAATTGCCTAGCCGTACCGATACGATCCCACAAGCCTGAAATTGCCTAGCCGTACCGATCCCACAAATTTGCCTAGGCCTGTAATGTCACATTTGCTAATTTCTCATTCCGAAAGCACACTCAAACCATTCCAACATGCTTAAAACACGATACCAACATGCCAAACATATCACAAGCTAACTAGCATCACAATTCTAACGACACAACAAAGCTTCATGTATCAAAAGGGAATCTATAGGCATGCTTCCTAATTTTGCATCCAAGCAACATACCAAATGATAAACCAATACCAAAATCAATCCTTAAAGGCCATATACAACCCAAGAGAAACTAAAGAAACATGCTCAAATATGGAGTTCCACAAAACATCTCCCAAAACACAACTACTACCCCATTGCCCTTATTCTTTATAGTCTAGTCTCTAACATACTTTGGAAACAAGTCTTGCCAAGATTCCCCTTTCTTCTTGCTGCCATCCGAGACTTTAATTCTCTGCATTGATGGACAAAGAGAGCCTAAGCACACAAGGCTTAGTGAGGAATGCTCAGAATAAAACACCATCAATGCATTTAAAACCATTTACTTTATATCATCATTGAAAACATCAAGCCCTTTTTAAAACATGCGTTTTACATCCTTAAAACCAGCATATTAAACCATATGCTACATGTATCATTAATCAACAGCAAGTCACATTGCTGACCCTCTACTTAAGCATTCCCATGCATTACTACCAAATGCAAAGCTCAAGGAGAAACATGTATAAATCACATTATACAACATAAAACATTTCAATGATAAGTTAACAATTATATTGGCGTAGAAGTGAACATTAAACAAGTCCAATAACAAAAGAGTTCATCGGATACACGACTTCAACAAGTGTTAACCCAACACTTCAAGCTATCTCAACCGGAATAGCGATACAATCACAATCGCGGTACAATAACAACCGGGTACACTTTTAACCTACGGGGACACCTACCCCAATCATCGGTTAGACACTTAATCCACTAACGGGAGTTTTCGGTACTGTTTAACCCCTCTACCGTTAGGGTACTTGGATGGAGTATTTGGTACATCGTATAAACCCCTCAACATCCAATGTGACTTATTTACAGTGCACTCAAGCCTATCCGGCCAACTATGTCCGATAACAATATCAAAACCACATCATTTGCCAATATAACTAACCAAATAACATTTACCTCACTGTTTTTAACAAGCATTAAACCATGCCATTTCCAAAGCAACAACCATGCTTTAAAACATAAGTATAAACCATACTTTACAAGGATCACTTACCATGTGCATCCTTCAGCAAAACATGCTTAAAAACAATATATCGAATACATTAAAACATGTTGAAACAGTAGGTACATGAACATTAAACCAGGTGCATAAAATCATTAGAACAAGCACGACTGAGAGAGTAAAACCAATTTATAATTACTTCCGAGTCTAGGTAAGAATTTCAAGCTCTACCTTAACTCCCAAAACTCTGTTCCCATAACATCAAAACGCTTTAAACCACATTTCACTCACCGATACGAGAAACCTCGATTCGTCGACGCGAAATCAAGTATCCAAAACCTCCAACGATTCTCCAATCACTTCCAGATCAACTTCCCATGTTTTTACCACAAAACAATAGAGGATTAATGCATCATAATGCATTCTAAACACATCATCTACAATCCTTCTTGAATTTCCACAAAACCTTCACAATTAACCCTCCACAACAACCGAAAACATAACCAAAACACTTCGATTCACAACCTAGCCAACATCTATCAATCTAACATCACTTTCAACATCAAAACACATCTAAAAACAGATCCAAATCAACCTACCACCTCCAGCAACCTTACAACCATAGAAACACCACAAAACCTCAAAACTAACAACCTAAACAAATAGAGATTCTTAAGTTTCGAGATTCCATTGATAAAAATCACTTATCAACATTATTAAACATCCAAAATATAAATCAAAGCACCTTTAATTATTGGAAATTAGATCAAATCTGTGAATTAACTTATTTTCCCCAAATAACTCAATTAAACATCAAAATCAGATTAGAAACACAAAAACAATGATCAAATGCTTGGGAATTTCAATAAAGAACTATACAATAGAGGAGATCTCGGACCTTACCCCTAATGTGAAGTTTTTCCCTCAATTGATTTGTGAAAAGCTAAGAAAACATAAGATTTCAATGAGATTTTGCAAAACAAAGTTAAAGAATCAAGTTAAAATCAATAATCTGGGTGAAAAGGATCTCTCACATCTGGATTTGATGAAATTCTAATTTTTTGGTAGAAAAGAAGTTGAGAGAAAAGGTTTAGGAAAAAGTTACGTAAATTTTCTTTAAAAGCTAATAACTAACTTAGATATTTTAATCCCTCTTAAACCACCTTTAAAACACATGTTTAAAATGATTTAATTGAAGGGAGAAACCACCAGCAAAAACTTGGTAATTTAGCTCCTTAAGGATTCTATGAATTTGACCCTTTTTCATTTTAGTCACTTTAAAACAGTTTTCAAAAATTGCATTTTGGTCACAAACCAAAATGTCACATTTACAAATTCCATTTTACAAAATTTATTCCACCAAAAATCAACATATATTAAAAGATGTTTTTTTAACTATTTTCTATATTTTTATCTTACCGAAAAATATACAGAGCCGAAACTGACTCGAATCCCTACTCTGGTCCATCGGACCATCTAATAAACCACCAAACTTTTAAGCCCTAAAATCGAGGCGTTACAACCCTCCCCCACTTAAGAAATTTCGTCCTCGAAATTTACCTAGAGGAAACAGCTGCAGAAACTGTTTCAACATATCTGACTTGCGTTCCCACGTGGCCTCCTCAACACTGCAGTGCTTCCACAACACCTTAACAAGCTCTACCGTCTTGCCACATAGTACCTTACTTCTGGTATCAAGAACCTCTATCGGTTCCTCATCGTAAGATAGGTCCGGTCTCAACTCAATCTCCTCCACCGGCATGACATGCGATGGATCCGACCTATACCTCCGCAACACCGAAACGTGGAACATATCATGAATCTTTCCTAACTCCGGAGGTAGCCCTAAACGATACGCAACAGGACCCACGCACTCAATAACCTCGTAAGGTCCAATGAACCTCGGGCTAAACTTCCATTTCTGCCCAAACCGCAACATTTTTTTTCCAGGGCGACACTTTCAGAAATACTTTATCACCCACAACGTACTCTATATCCCTACGCGTCAAATCTGTATAGGATTTCTGGTGATCTGCCACTGGTTTTAAGTACTCGCATATCAACTTTACCTTTTCGGTTGTGCCTTTCAAAACATTGGGCATCGACACAAGCTTTTGCCCAACACACGGGCGTACGACATTTTCTGCCATACAACTCCTTATAAGGTGTCATCTGTATGCTAGCATGATAACTATTATTGTAAGAAAAATCCACCAACGACAACTACTTCTCTCACGTTCCCTGGTACTCAATAACACAACACCTTAGCATATCCTCGAGAACCTGAATCACGCGCTCCGATTGGCCATCCGTCTGAGGGTGATACGAGGTACTGAAACTCAACCAGGTTCCCAAAGTACGATGCAGACTTACCCAAAACCTTGCGGTGAACCGCAAATCCCTATCTGAAACTATAGATTTGGGCACCCCTTGCAGACGTAAAATCTCAAAGATGTACAATTTAGCCAACTTGTCCAAGGTATACGTAGTATGCACTGGCACAAAATGCACACACTTCGTAAATCGATCCATAATCACCCAAATGAAATCCTTTTTGGTCGGTGTCAAAGGCAGCCCAGAAACGAAATCCATGGTGATTCTTTCCCACTTCTATTTCGTTATCCTCAACGGTTGCAACAACCCGGAAGAAAACTGATGCTCAGCCTTTACCCGCTGACAAACCATACACTTAGCAATGAAATCAGCCATATCCCTTTTTATTCCAACCCAATAGTACTCCTCTTTCAGCCCTCATACATCTTAGTACTACCGGGATGCATAGCGAAAGGACTAGCATGTGCCTCTGTCAAAATAGTATGTTTCAACTCTTCGTCCTCAGGCACCACTATTCGACCTTTTAAAAACTGAGAGTCAGACCTAATTAATTTTACTTGGCATTTTGGACAGTAATTTGAATTTAATTTTTTCTATAATTATTGGATGAATTTTCTAGAAAATGCAGGTAGCTTTTTCTTGTATGATATAAACTGTCATTCATGCATAAGCCTTATACCGGGGCTTTTCACCCTTAAGTGGGAGTGAGGCATGCTCTTACGTGAGTTATTCAGCTCCGTGATCGGATTTTGTCTTCCTTCTGGTATACCAACCTTATACACCGTGAGGTTACGCCTCGGCTATAAGAGGTCGTATACTTCCGAATCGATGTCTTACTAGTCTGATAACGACAGTTCGGGTACCTAGAGTCTAGATCGAAACCCACATGTTGTAATAGAAGCCTACCCCACTAGAGCCAGACAAGGACCTAGGACAAGGTGTTGCTGATTTAAATTTATTTCTCTAGTTATTTTTGTGTGCAAAATAAACTATTCTCTGGTTAATTTTACACAATATAAATTGTTTTTTCGCAATAATTATTTTTACTTACAATTTTAATTCACCATACTGATAGTTTTTTTTGTTTTGTTTTTCTATGTTTTGTTACATTACATTCATGAGAGGTATCGGTTCAAGAATTAGTCGAGTAGGCAGTGGCCATAAGAGCTGAAGGGTCTGATAGACAAGTGGAGGATAATATGTCACTAAGGAATAGATTCGAGAAGATTCAATACAATAGCAAAGACAATATCCATAGAGATCATGTGTCATCAATGCAAGGTTGTACCGAAATTTTTTTAGCATAATGAAGTTTTGCTAGAACCAGTTCGGTTTGAGAACCTTAGGATAGGGAATATGAAGAGTCATTTTCAGAAAGATTTATGGGTTATAGTATTACAATGTTGTATCAGAAATTTTTGAACATAATGCAATTCCATCAAAACTAAGTTTAATTTGAGAATCAAAAGATAGGAATATGAAGGGTCATTTTCAATAAAACTGAATTATAATGTTACTGTCAGACAGTCAAATGGATCAATAGTTGTTTAGGGCCATAACTTGTTTATGAAGATCGGTATAATTATTCGCACTTCGGAAATATACATGTAACGCCAACAATAGAGAAATACGAGGCTTTTTAGGGGTTAAAAAGGACGGTTTATACAAGGCTTAACAACAGATCAAGTTTCAGGATACAGTCAGTGGCAGTTACAGAGATAAACGGGAGTAATATGAAAAAGAATAAATAACAAATATCCAAGTTTCACAAGTGATGAAATTTATGAAGGATACCATAATTAAAGAAGATGCTGATAAAGATTAAAAGTTGAAGAAAACGACAGAATCAGGAAATGCAGTACAACAATTGAAAGATCGGTTTGAAAGTTTCGAAGGGGAATCACAATGAAGGGCAAAATTCTAAAAATCAAGTTGAGGCAGCAATCCAGGATATCCAGAAACAGAGTTATGAAATGATTAACTTTAGGAGCCAAGTGCGAGGGTCGCTTGGCATGTGCAGATTTTATTCAATGAGATAAGGAGCCTGCAATAACATTCTGATATCGACACCGAGCTAGTACAGATGATGATTCAGAGGCTAAACAAAATGATCAACCAAAGGAGATGGAGCTAGTGAACATATTGTTTTTGCTCTGTTTTCGACCTTTCAGTTAGATGGGTGTTGTTCTAATGGCTCGTTCTTGAAACTGATACCCTGTGCATTCATGCATTGTAGTATTTAAATATTATATTGCCCTTTTGTTTAAAATATTGCATTATATGTTGCTTACCTTGCTTGAGCCAGACAGGAACCTAGGTCAGGTGCTGTAAATTTAAATACGCTTATCTAGTTATTCTCTTTTATCAATATAACTTGTCTTATTGTATGTATTCTGCCTTCGAGATTATTTCAAGATACTGACTCATTTCTTCTGCTTTGTTTTGTATTATTTTACATCATATCATCATTACATAGAGGTATTGATTCAAAGGTAGTCGTCATTAGAAGATGATCATGATGGATAAGAGGATTCATAGGTCGATAGAAGAGAGTGCAAGTATGAAGCAGTATTCTGGCCAAACAACAGAAAGAGTGAAGGGCAGTTCATCTAAGTGTTACACATCAGGTTTTGTTGATGCTGACAAGAATAAGATGCAAGAGCTGAAAAGATAAATGGTTTAGATGATGACGGCAATGACCAAGGAAAAGGGTCATACTGAGTTGAAAGGAGAATTAAACAAAAAGTAGTATAAGAATAAACAGTCGAGTTGGGGCACCAATATAACTCGCATCAATAAATCAACTGGATGTATAATTGAGCCAAATCTCAAGAAAGTGATGACATGTCAGGGAGAAACTCAAGAAAGAAAGAAGGATGTAAGATCTTTTAATTCAATACGATGACATATGCAAAATTGCTTCCAATACTGATAGAGAAAAATCTTGTGGCCCGTGCCCCATTTAAGTCTACAGTGTCTTCATCATCCAGGGGTTATAGAAATAGTAAAGCATGTGATTACCATCAAGGAAGTTTAGATCATACTACTGAGAATTGCGAGGCTTTGAAGAACAAGATTGAAAATCTTATCAGGGAAGGTATGTTTAAGTTTTGAAGATGGAAGACCCAAATTTCCTAAAAGCCTGACAATTAATGAAGCACTTGGAGATACAAAAGTGAAGGAAAATACAAGCCCATCAGAATCAAATAAAGTTCCAAGGCAGAGTTCAAATTTTAGCATTCCCTCAACCAATTATTAGAAGACGGAAGATCACAAAAATCATTTTGATCCAATCCTCATTTCATATAAAGAATTGTATCCTCAATTTTTAAAGGCCCGATTAGTGTCTCCATTATTTCTTGCACCTATGCAACCTCTGTATCCAAAATGGTATGACGCCAATGCACACTGTAAATTTCACGATGGAATCCAAGGATATTCTATTGAAAATTATCTCGCCTTCAAACGTCGAGTTCAAGCTCTCTTGGAGTTTGGAAAGTGGAAATTTGGAACAGAAAACCAGCCTTATTCAATGGATAGATATGAAACTCAAGATGACGATATTCAGAAAGAAGGACATCAGTTCGAATATGAAGCTCAAATAAGCAAATTGAAGCAAGAGAGATATTTTGAATGAGGAGTTAAGAAACCTACAATTTAACTATCAAGAGCTTTGTTTGATGCTCAAGAATGCTGGTTTGGGTTTAACTCTGGAACAGTCGAAAGAAAGAATTAAAGAACTGAAACATGAAGCCGAATACTAGAAAAAGAGTTTTGAAGCATGTGAGGGTCGAGTCGATAAACTTTTATGTGATCTACAAGCAATGGATCTACAACGCAATACTTTTATGGATGATTTAAGGGTCAGTGAAGCTAAACGTGAGATGGTAAAAATGTACATGTAGATGTATGAGGATAATGCTATCAAGTTGAATGACAGTCAAGCTGAAAATGAAGCACTAAAGAAGGAGGTAGATGAATGCCTCAAGCTTACGCTGATGTACAAAGCTCTTGTTGATGATATTAAGAAAGACTGTCAAGAAAGTGAGGAAAAACGATATGCCCAGTTTTAGAGATTAGGAGTGAAAATTCGAGAAAGGGATAACGACATGAGAGATGCTATTATTCAGGCAAAAAAAGTTGCTCGACAATTGGCAGATCTAGCTAATGTAGCAATAGCATTGAGTCAGAATATTGATCCAGCATTAAATCACAGAAGGAAGCTGACTTGGCTCTTAGAGAAAATAAGGAAGTTGGGAGTTAAAGCTCATCAATATCTGTAGTACCTAGTATCTGATGTATCGAATCCTTTTACTTCAATGAAAGTTGTTCTATGATGGTCACTTTTAGAATCAATATATCCTGCATTCATACATTCATACATTGCATATTTATAGTACAACATTATCATGTAATAGCATGGAATTAACATTCATGGTCTAGAGCAGTCGGAGTTTCAACAGGAGCAATCTAGGAATTAGTGAAGTTTGGGAATCTGTTACCATGAAAAAAAACATGGAAAAAATTGAACAAGACTCAAGAAGGGTTACAAGAATGGATGACCAAGCATCAGCAAAATGCGAAGAACTGCACTGCTACACCATGTTTGACAATTTATCCTGGGGTATTTAATCCAAGTACAGAGGCAGGGTCTGTAAAGCCTATTATCTTAGGATCAAGACTTGAGCAGCTGAAAGATCGTTATGCCAAACTTGAGGAAGAGATCAAGGAAAGAAAAGGTGTCGATAATCCCAAATTAATCCTTGACCTAGTTATTCCGCCTGAATTTAAGGTCCCCAATTTTGAGAAGTATGATAGTTCCAGTTGTCCTAGAGTCCACTTGGCAATATTCTGCAGAAAAATGAAAGGATATTTTGATGGTGATAAATTGTTGATCCATTGTTTTCATGATAGTCTAGCTGGACCTGCCACAGTGTGGTACAATAGATTAAGTCGAGAGCAGATTCGATTATGGGATGATTTGGCCAAAGCATTTTTGGGGCAATACAAGTATGTTAAAGACCTGGTTGTAGATAGTTATTTTCTGCAGAATGTGAATATGAAGTTCGACGAAAGTTTTAAAGACTATGCATTGAGGTGGCGAGGATTAGCAGCCCAAGTTTAACCTTCCATGACAGAGAAAGAAATATCTCTTATATTTCATCAAGCCCTTCCATCTCCTTTCTTTGAGGAAATGCTTGCGAATTCAAGGCGCAGTTTCAGTGATCTCATGGTGATTGGAGAAGCAATAGAAATAGGGATTCGACAAGGGAAAATTAGACCAAGATTTGAGGACCATGCTGATCAAGAGGCGAAACAAGGGAAAGAGGTGAATGAGTGTAATGTTCAAAGTTCTCAGAGCCAGAAGAGAAGGAGGAAAATTAATTCATCAGAATGACCATAGAAAATTCCTCAAGCAAGTTCAAATCTGGAGATCTTTGGAGTGTCTATTTCAAACTTATTACCTCACCTTATTGAAGGGAAACATATCACTCCTAGGCCAATAAAGGTGGTGCCAAGTCCATTTGCCCATAGCTATGATCCAGAAAATGTTTGTGACTTTCATATGTAAGTACCATGACATGCTACTAAGAAGTGTAGACCTTTGATGAAAGAAATTAGGAAGTTAGTCAGTAATGGAATCTTGACACGAGGATTAGTTCAACAATGGCAAGGAGTGGAGCAAGCTGTTAAACCAGATAAGGAATCAGAAAATCAAGATGAATGCTTCCAAGATTGTCTGGAATTTTAAGAAGTCAGTGCTACCCATATTGCTGCATTATGTGGTTATAACCTATAGGGACCATTGCTAAAATAACACTAGAAATATGTCTGCTACTCCTGGTCTGAAAGTAGTAGAAGTCTTTTTCTAGGGTCATATGTTATGTTTGTTGGTTTCATTTCATTGAATGAATGCTTTTGAAATAAATATATGTATATCTCTTCTTATCCTTGTGGGCCCTTAGATGCCAATTGTAAGATGCAACACTGATTCCGATACAAAAATCATTTGGATGTTGTGAAGATGATGAATTGAGATTTGTTTCTTAGTTTACTCTGGTCGGCAAGGCAAGGAAAGGTCAGATCACTACGCCTTTAATGATGTTCGATGATAAATCCTTGAAATTCATAAACAGTGAAGTGGACTATACGATTTTCACCAAGTAGAGTTGCTTGAAATTGAAGTTCTAAGTGTAGTTTTCTATACCTTAAAAAGCACAATAAGAGAAAAAAAGAAAAAAAAAAGAAAAAGAAAGGAAAAGCAAAAGAAAAAGAAAGAAAAGAGAAGAAAATGAGATGAAAAAAGAAAAGAACATGTGAGAAATAATAAATTATTTGAATAAATAAGTCTTGGAACACTCTGATGGAGCTGTGGGGGATGTCGACAAATCTAATAAGGAGCTATGCTTCACCTGTCCAATACCCAAGCGTCAGAGATGTATCTTTGAAGACATGTCTATAATAATATAATATAATAATTATTAATAATAATCAGAATCACACATACACTTATAGTATTCCATCCTTATAATGATATTTTTGCACTCTACTGGTTAAACAAGTTTGGGAAGCTTGAACGCATTTATGGATGGAAAAGAATGAAGAGAACGGAAAAGAAGTTGTTTCTGACTGGATCGAGTCACGCGATAATCATAGGGTGTGAATCGAGTGATTTGGATGAAATTTTAACTTCAAAAATTGACACAACATTCAAAGGATTATAAGAGGATTGAATCAAAGATGATCTTGCAATCGGTATCTAGGGTATCCTATTTCGTTTTCTCTCTTTATACCTAATTTTCTGGGTCTTGAAAAGTATCCTTCATTGAAATGCCGATAAGCAAGCTAACATTTTTCCAAACAGACAAACTTTCTTGATAAATATATGATCGGGTATGAGACTATTATATGTTCGACAGTATTCTGGTCAGAAAGAGGAATCATCCATCAGGGGACATAGTGACAACGATGGCAAGAATGGAAAGTTTGGAGACTTGGAGAAAGTTTAAGGACTTGAAAAGTTTAGGGACTTAAGGCATTTGTTCACCCAAATAATGGAAGAAGGAAAGATTTTATGAAATGAGGCAAGAAATAAAGAGATTAGTGGGGGTATCATGGTGCATAAGAGTTCAAATCGGAATAGGCAAGAGAGGGTACAGAGCTTGAAAGAATTTGATCACTAAAAAGGGCCAAAATGGGCTCAAAAAGATGAAATGAAGCTTAAAAACAAATATTCTGGGGCAAATTTTGACGACAAAAACTTAAGATAAATCTCAAGAAGATCAAGTAAAGAAAAAAGATCAAGTAAAGAAAGAAGACCAATCAAAGAAAGATTCAAGAAAAATAATCTTATTGTTGTAACCGAAGCAAAAAGTACAACAGAGAGACAAAAAAGATTAAAGCCCATCCGAGTGATCCTCAATTGTCACAATTCGTACATCATATATACTTAGGCATCTATAAGATAGAAGCATACTCATTCATGCATTCAAAAGCATTTTTGTACAATTTTACAGAAATTTACAAGAATCAGCAAAGAACAGACGAAGATTTCAATCTACAATTTCAGATTGGAGAAGTAGAACCAGCAAAGATTAGTAAAGTTTCAATCACATTTTTGAAGCAAAGATATTGATCTGTTTGTAGATGTGGATCTCAACAAGATTTCAACCCGCTTAAAGAAGCATATCTCTGAAAGATTTAAATCCGTTTGAAGAGGCGGATCTCAAAAGATTTCAATCCGTTTGAAGAGGCAAATTCCAACAAACATTCCAATCTATTTACAGAGCCGAATTTTAGTAAAGATTTCAATCCATTTGTAAAGGCGGATTTCAGCAAAGATTTTCTAATTGTGTACATAGGAAAGGAAGTGTATTACAATTCTAAATCCTTCGGGTCATCAGTAAGTCCTTCAGGCATGATGTTAAATCTTTCGGGTCATCAATAAGTCATTCGGGCATGATGTTAAATCCTTCGGGTCATCATTAAGTCATTCGGGCATGATGTTAAGTCCTTCGGTCTATCACCTTCGGGAGTGATGTAATTGTTTGCACAGAAAAGGAAATGCAATGTAATTCTAAATCATTTGGGTCATTAGTAAGTCTTTCGGGCATGATGTTAAATCTTTCAGGTCGTCAGTAAGTACTTCAGGCATGATGTTAAGTTCTTTGGGCCATCACCTTCAGGAGTGATGTAATTGTTTGCACAAGAAAGGAAGTTGTAACGACCTAAATTTTTGAGTCAACAATGGGCATTGACATGGGCCTTGGACCGATATGTTGGGCCAAGATGTTGGGCTATAATGGGCCTCCGTGCGTTGTGGTTTTGGGCTTGGCTTATGTTGGACTTAATGAAGGGTATCATGGTAAAATCATAAATGGGGGACAAGAGGGCTGGTGTCTCTTTAATCTTTTGCATGGTGTAAGAGGGGTGAGATTATCTTCATCTCATCTCAATTCTCTCTCTCTCCAAAACACCCACCCAAACACAAAGAAAAGATAGAAACTTGTTGTAGTGGAGTGTGAATCTCGGATTGGTCATCAAGAAAGAGTTTATCAGCATCAAATGATCTCTATTTTGAGCTAAGC
Source organism: Hibiscus mutabilis (assembly GCA_019671005.1). NCBI lineage: Eukaryota > Viridiplantae > Streptophyta > Magnoliopsida > Malvales > Malvaceae > Hibiscus > Hibiscus mutabilis. The sequence continues at coordinate 15,096,357 of CM033722.1, read as the reverse complement.
ATCATTGGATTTAGTGGAGGTTGAGTTGGAAGCTTGGACCAAGAAGAGAGGTGGTAAGAGCTTGGTGGGAGCTTCATTTCGGGTTTTGCTTGCTTAAGGTCAGTACATTTCTAACTCTTACATTTCATGAGCCTCATAAGATGATTGCTTTGCTTGGTTTATGTTCACGAGTAGCAAAGTTAGGGTTCTTGAGCTTTAAAACCCTCTAATAGTAAATCACGTTTTAAGAGTTGATAATGGGTAAAACTGGAAAGAAACAACCTAATAAACTCTAAATAACCCATAGGAAAGAATTGGGACTTAACCATGGGGGTTAAGGGTGGGATTGGTGTAATCCCAAGCTCTAGGTTTTAAAATCTGGGCTCGAGTACCGGTATAGGGTGGTTGCGTACCGTTGATCCTTTGTATTTTGAAAGACGGTGTGTGAAGGTCATACCGGTACGCCTCCTTGTGTATTGGTACCCCTCACTCAAATAAAAATCCAGTATCACTTAGGCGTACCGGTACTTAAGGGGCGTATCAGTACGTACTATTTCATTTACTGGGATAGGCTTAGCGTATCGGTACTCAAGGGTTAGAGTATCGGTACGGGCTTAGATCGGTACGGCTTGTGGTCTAACTCTTTTGAACCTAGTTAAGGTATCGGTACACATGAGGGGAGTATTGATACCAATAGGACAGTACCGATACTCACCTTGGAGTATCGATACTCGTTGGGCAATCTACCCAAGAAAGTTGAGTTCGCGTTTGGGGGTTCTATAATTTGTGGTAAAGGGTTCGGTAGGTCCCTAAAGGTATAGAACAAACTCTAAAACTAAAGAATCGAGGTTAGCAACCCGTAGCAGGATTAATGGCTAATGGCTTGGTAATATTTGAAAGAGTTACTTTGAATGGTAATCCATAGGGATCCGTGGTGGATCAAATATTGCTACGGGTAGCTTGGGGTCCTTGTTGTGTACTAAAGGGACGCCCATATAGGCTGGTTGCCCCAAGTAATGAGATAATCTAATGAGAAATGCGTAAATGAATCCTAAAGACACATATTAAATAGTGTAACAAATGAGTCATGCCTTGGGGCATTGGTAATGGTTGGCAGGATGTCTTTTATCTCTCAGTGAGATATGTTGATGCTCGGGGGAGCATGTGGTGTCGTATGAGTCTTGGTTAGGAACCCGAATATCCTAGAGTCAGTGCAAGGGCACTTAAATAAGGGGATGGGTACTCCGGGCTATGTGATCGAGTACATCCGTCGTATCCACGGGCTATATGATCTGGATGCAGTCTGAAACTTATCCTTGGGCTATGTGATCAGGATATGGAAATACAACTCGAAGGGCTATATGATCTCGAGTAATCTTGTTCGGCTATGTGATCGCAGAATAAGACTGCTTGTGGCTATTGTGATCCAAGTATGTCTAGGACATATCTGTGGCTACAGTGATCCAGATATGATCCTAACCCAACGGCTATGTGATCACGGGTAACCCGAAGGCTGTGTGAGCACGGGATAAATAGTAGGGCTACGTTGGCCATTAAGGAATGTATGTTATTTATGTTGTTGTACGGATAATAGATGTTGGCTATTTTTACCCTTAGGGCTATGTGATCAGGGTAGGGTTGTTACTCGATGGGCTATGTGATCTCGGGTACGAGTTGTATTACCATTGGGCTTTGTGATCAGGGTATGAGATGTAACTCGATGGGCTTTGTGATCTCGAGTATAGGCTAGATAACCCTTGGGCTATGTGATATGGGTATGGGACGTAATTCAGTGGTCGGTGGGGGCCTCGTGTACGGTAAGCTTGTGATGGCTTGGTAAACTTCTTACATAATAGTGGTATCTTGAGACAGTGGTAAGCTCTAGCTAGGATAGGCTAGAAGATGATCCTTAGATGTGGAGAAGCCTTTCTGTGCACTCTTGATTATATTATCATGCATGCTTATTTTATGATATTCATGAATTACAGTAGAGTAGAAATGTACCACTAAGCTTTGTTAGCTCAACGTGCAGAATTGTGGTTTCTTTCGTGCGTAGGTTGACAGGTTGCGTTTGGAGGAGCACATCGAGGAGGATTTTCTAGCATAGAGCCAACCTCAGAGTACAGTACTTGATGTTTAGTTTGAACTAGTTGTATTCATAGGACCTTACTATAGTCAAGTCTGTATTTTATTCTGATTTACTGTATTTGGTCAAACAGAGTATTTTAATTGGAACTTATGTTTTGTAAACCCCTTTTAATATTATTATCTATGTAGATTTTATGATAATAGATTATTTTGAAAATTCCTAACTTGTGGTTTTAAACGAGAAATTCTGATGGGTCGGTTTTGGGTGACCTGAAAGTGATGTTCTGGATCCAGGACGAAATCGGGGTGTTATATTTGGTATCAGAGCCTAGGTTTAGTTGGTTCTAGGAAACCCTGGGGTGTCGTAGAGGTCGTGGTAAGGTGTCTAGTGAATACAAGCCCCTAAAGTTAAGTATACCTTATAAGACCGGGAATCCTGATGTGCCACCTTATTTGTTGTGTTTCAGAAAAAATGATCGATGAAAGGTGAAACCGGTAGTGGAGAGGCGGGTCACTTTCGTGACCATACCTATGCCCTCTTGCGTGTAGTACAAGCTATTCTGAGGCAATCTGAGACACCTCGCAAGACCCTTGTAGAGAGGCTTCATCGTTTTGGGCCTAAGAATTTCGAAGGCTTGGGTGAGGACGACCCGATCAAGGCTGACCAGTGATTGTGCGACACACAGAGAATCTTGAGACAGATAAAGGGAAGCCAGGAAGATGAACTCGATTGCATTGTTTCCCTTCTTAAGGGCAATGCACATGAGTGATGGGAGACTGTATAGTTGGGTCTAATGCTTACGCTCCCGACATGGGACATCTTTGTGGATGAGTTCCAGAAGAAGTACATCAGTGAAGTACATATGGATGAGATGAGGGACCAGTTTCTTCATCTGGTTTAGGGAGATCGAACGGTGTTTGCTTATGAGCAAGAGTTTCTGTGTTTGAGTCGTTATGCCCGGAGTTTGTTGTGATGGAAAAGTTGAGGTGCAAGAGGTTCAAACAAGGCCTGAATGTTGACCTTCAGATGCATATGACAGAGGGTCCGCTTGGAAAATTCTCTGAGTTAGCCAATAGTGTGAAGGCACTTGAGCGGCTTCAGAGTTCAGTATTTAACCAGTTTGAGGATTTTAGGGGTCATGATGTGGAGACCCAGGATGTCACGAATCATTCTCCCTATCCACACGAGAGGTTTTATGTTTCGAAGAGTTCGAAAAGAGTTGCTTTAGACCAGCTACCAATAGTCAGCTTAGGATTTAGATCGAGGGTTCATAGAGGCTCTATGATCCCTACTTCGGAAGGGAGTATTGATGGTTTTGTAGGAGCATCACTTCTACCAACTTGCGAGCATTGTGCCCGACATCACCATGGAGTATGCTTTTTGCTTCGGAGGGTTTGTTATTGGTGCTGGGCACCAGGGCATATGGCAAAGGACTACACAAGTATGGATGAGGATACACCGGTTTAGTCTCAAAGATTGGCTGCTCCCCGACATAATCAGAGTTTTGCTAGAAGCGGAGCTAGGGAACCGTCAAGCTATCGAGGTAAAGGTCCTGTGAGATCCACCGCCAGGGTTGGCACGCGAGGCGTTGCTAGGCAGTCTGCAGCTCAGATTAGAGTTGACAGCGTTGCGACCGAGGATATGTCAGGTAAATAAATTTGTATTGGTTTTAGCTGTTGTGTTAGCCGTTTAGCTCTTCAGTTGTGTAATAGACCAGTTGTTGTGATATGCATCTCGGTAAATCTTGGGTTAGTTGTTGCTTTAGACGGCAAATAGAATTGTATCCCTTGCTAGATAAGGTTTTTATCGTAGATGGTTATTGATAGGGCAAGTGCGTCGTAGGTTGCGTGTGAGAAGTTGTGGAGTTTAGATTGCTTGAATCTAGTTGTTAGTGTTGGTTGCATAGGATCTTAACCTCTCTAAAGTAGACGTTGTGCTCCGTAGTGCTAGCTCAAGGAAGGTTCTACATGTTGCAAGGTGTTTTTAGCTTACGTTGTAGATATGAGGGTTAAGAGTTCCTAGTCTTAGTGTTGTGGGTGTTTTGAGGGTATGAAGGTACCCTTGGTGAGTGAGCAATCTTACCGGTTGATCGTAGTTTAGAACCACGATAGAGGTAAGGTTGAGTTCATTGTGAGTGTCCATCGCTTCATCGCATGGTACTTAACGGACTCTTGTTGGAGACACACTTGTGTCAGCGACCAATTGGGTGTCGATGCCAAGTGCTTTACTAAGATCATGTATGTGTGTGAGTAGCTTGTATGGTGGCCTTGGATGTGTTGAACCGTAGTACAATGGTGGAAGACCGATGACGGGTTTGTGAGATCGGCGACCTTTTTTTAGCCATAGAATGTGAGAGTTTTGTGTGTTGTTTGTCGGAGTAAAGGTACCTTTAGAAAGGTAGATAAAAGTCGTGATGATCATGGTTGAGGTCCTAAGGGCGAATCGTGAGAATAGTTGCTTGGCTTGTGCACCTGTTGAGCTAGATTTTATGGGATTGGATGATTGTTCAATGGAGTCAATCAAAATTGTTATCGGTTAAGGCAAACAATAAGGAAGTTATCATAGTAGCGCAGCGAAAATGTAGATCAATAGTTATGTTAAGGGTGACTGGGTGGTTGCTTTGCAAAGAAATGTTATTAGATGGACCAGATGGCAATTCTTGAGAGCAGTCAGATGGTTTTTCCCACATCTGATGGGTGAGATCGAGGCAAGGGTTAGGAAGAAGATGTTTAGACCTTCGCAAGTAGAATGGCTAAGTTTTGGGTTGCTTGAGTGAGTTCCTAAATGACGATGGTCATTTCTTGGAACCAAGTAGTTGGGATCGAGAGTGGTTGTTGGCCCTATTGAAAATAGTTGGATAAAACAAAGTTTAAATCTCATTTTGGTGGCTCAAGTTTGGGGAAAAGAGCTATTAGATTCAAGGTAAATTGATGACAATGATCGATTGTGAGGGTTTTGCTTGTCCTATAAGGATTGGACGGGATAGGGTTGTTGGACATGGTACGTTCCTGACAATGGTCTGTGGATGTGGTGCAGCGTTTTAGACGTAAATGAAACCCAGGTTTAGTTTGGTTTACGGATGCTAGTAGAAAGGATTGTTTAATCGAGATAAAATCCCTTAGAAGTGAGCCCTTTAAGTTGATGTTTAAGTAACGCGGCTCAAGGTTGATTATGTTACCATGCTTAGAGGTTCGTCATAAGTGTCGGCTGCTGAAAAAGAGTCGTTAAAAGCCTCAAGAGAAGTGTTGAGAGCGAGTGGCTTATGCTATGGTTCTGTTTAAGGTAGATTGAGGGAGAACTCTCCCTAATCAAGGTGATCCTGTTTGAATGGTGAAGTGGTTAGATTTTAGGTTGTATCTCTCTTTCATCCATCTAAATTTCGAGGACAAAATTTCTTGAAGGAGGGGAGAGTTGTAATGACCCAGATTTTCAAGTCAACAATGGGCGTTGACCCGGGTCTTGGACCGACGTGTTGGGTCGAGATGTTGGGCTATAATGGGCCTCCGTGCGTTGTGGGCTTGCTTGGTGGTTTTGGGCTTGGCTTATGTTGGGCTTAATGAAGGGTATCATCGTAAAATCATAAATGGGGGACAAGAGAGCTGGTGCCTCTTTAATCTTCTGCATGGTGTAAGAGGGGTGAGATCATCTTCATCTCATATCAATTCTTTCTCCCCCCCCCCCAAAACACCCTCTCAAACACAAAGAAAAGATAGAAACTTGTTGTAGTGGAGTGTGAATCTCGGATTGGTCATCAAGGAAGAGTTTATCAGGATCAAAGGATCTCCGTTTTGAGCTAAGCATCATTGGATTTAGTGGAGGTTGAGTTGGAAGCTTGGACTAAGAATAGAGGTGGTAAGAGCTTGGTGGGAGCTTCATTTCGGGTTTTACTTGCTTAAGGTCAGTACATTTTTTACTCCTACATTTCACGAGCCTCATAAGATGATTGCTTTGCTTGGTTTATGTTCATGAGTAGCAAAGTTAGGGTTCTTGAGCTTTAAAACCCTCTAATGGTAAATTACGTTTTGAAAGTTGATAATGGGTAAAACTGGTAGGAAACCACCTAATATACTCCAAATAACCTGTAAGAAAGAATTGGGACTTAACCATGAGGGTTAAGGGTGGGATTGGTGTAATCTCGAGCTCTAGGTTTCAAAATCTGGGCTCGAGTATCGGTACGGGGTGGCTGCGTATTGGCACTCCTTTGTATTTTAAGAGACGGTGTGTGAGGGGTGTACTGATACGCCTCCTTGTGTATTGGTACCCCTCACTTAAATGGAAATCCAATCGCGCTTAGGCGTACCGGTACTCAAGGGGCGTATTGGTACACATTGTTTCATTTCCTAGGATAGGCTTAGCGTACCGGTACTCGAGGGTTGGAGTATCGGTACGGGCTTGGATTGGTACAGGGCTATCCCATTACCGATGCTGGGTAGCGATATAGGGTAATAGCGTATCGATATAGCTTGTGGTCTAACTTTTTCAAACCTAGTTAGGGTATCAGTACTCATGGGGGAGTATCGATACCAATAAGGCGGTACTGATACTCACCTTGGAGTATCGATACTCGCTAGGCAATCTGCCCAAGAAAGTTGAGTTCGCGTTCGGGGGTTCTATAATTTGTGGTAAAGGGTCCGGTAGGTCCTTAAAGGTATAGAACAAACTCTAAAATTGAGGAATCGAGGTTAGCAACCCGTAGGAGGATTAATGGCTAATGGCTTGGTAATAGTTGAAAGAATTGCTTTTAATGGTAATCTATAGGGATCCGTGGTGGATCAGATATTGCTACGGGTAGCTTGGGGTCCTTACTGTATGCTGAAAGGATGCCCATGTAGGCTGGTTGCCCCGAGTAATGAAATAATCTAATGAGAAAAGCGTAAACGAATCTTAAAGGCATATATTAAATAGTATAACAAATGAGTCATGCCTTGGGGTATTGGTAATGGTTGGCAGGATGTCTTTTATCTCTCGGTGAGATATGTTGATGCTCGGGGGAGCATGTAGTGTCGTATGAGTCTTGGTTAGGAATATGGATGTCCTAGAGTCAGTGCAAGGGTACTTAAATTAAGGGATGGGTACTCCAGGCTATGTGATCGAGTACATCCGACGTATCCACGGGCTATGTGATCTGGATGCGGTCCAAAACCTATCCTTAGGCTATGTGATCAGGATATGGAAATACAACTCGAAAGGGCTATGTGATCTCGAGTAACTCGATGGGCTACGTGATCTCGAGTAATCATGTTCGACTATGTGATCAGGATATGGAAATACAACTCGAAAGGGCTATGTGATCTCGAGTAACTCGATAGGCTACGTGATCTCGAGTAATCCTATTCGACTATGTGATCGCAGGATAAGACTGCTTGTGATCCAAGTATGTCTAGGACGTATCTGTGGCTACAGTAATCCGGATATGATCCTAACCCGACGGCTATGTGATCACGGGTAACCCGACGGCTGTGTGAGCACGAGATAAATAGTAGGGCTACGTTGGCCATTAGGGAATTTATGTTATTTATGTTGTTGTACGGATAATAGATGTTGGCTATTTTTACTTTTGGGGCTATGTGATCAAGGTAGGGTTGTTACTCGATGGGCTATGTGATCTCGGGTACGGGTTGTATTACCTTTGGGCTTTGTGAACAGGGTATGAGATGTAACTCGATGGGCTTTGTGATCTCGAGTATAGTCTAGATAACCCTTGGGCTATGTGATCTGGGTATGGGACCTAATTCAGTGGTCGGTGGAGCCTCGTGTACGGTAAGCCTGGATGGCTTGGTAAACTTCTTACATAATAGTGGTATCTTGAGACAGTGGTAAGCTCTAGCTAGGATAGGCTAGAAGATGATCCTTAGATGTGGAGAAGCCTTTCTGTGCACTCTTGATTATATTATCATGCATGCTTGTTTTATGATATTCATGAATTGCAGTAGAGTAGAAATGTACCACTGAGCTTTGTTAGCTCAGCGTGCGGAATTGTGGTTTCTTCCGTGCGTAGGTTGAAGGTTACATTTGGAGGAGCACATCGAGGAGGATTTTCTAGCATCAAGCCAACCTCAGAGTACAGTACTTGATGTTTAGTTTGGACTGGTTGTATTCATAGGACCTTACCACAGTCAAGTCTGTATTTTATTCTGATTTACTGTATTTGGTCAAATGAGTATTTTAATTGGAACTTATGTTTTGTTAACCCCTTTTAATATTATTATCTATGTGGATTTTATGGTAATGGATTATTTTGAAAATTCCTAACTTGTGGTTTTAAACGAGAAATTTTGATGGGTCGGTTTTGGGTGACCCGAAAGTGATGCTCTGGATCTGGGACGGATTCTTGGTGTTACAGAAGTACAATGCAATTTTAAATCCTTCGGGTCGTTAGTAAATCCTTCGAGTATGATGTTAGATCTTTCGGGTCATCACCTTCGGGAGTGATGTAATTGTGTGCAACGGAAATGAAGTGTATTACAATTCTAAATCCTTCGGGTCATCAGTAAGTCCTTCGATAATGATGTTAAGTCCTTCGGGCCAATACCTTTGGAAACGATAAGAACTTTCTGAATGTTATTGCAATAAGACGGTGGGGCATGATATCAACAAAAATATTAATCCTTTGGGCCCACGGTTTCAAAAAAAAGAAAAATAAGAAAAAGAAAAAGAAATAGACGAAATAGGAAAAAAAAGAGAAAAACAAAAAAGAGAAGGAAAAAAAGAGGGAAAAACAAAAAAAGGAAAAAGGGAAAAAAGAAAGAAGAAAGATAATAAAGAAAAAAAAAGAAAAAGGAGGAAGAAGAAAAAGAAAAAGAAGAAAAGAAGAAAGAATGAAAAGAAGGAAGAGAAAAAGAAAAAGAGGGGAAAAGAGAGAATAATAAGAAAAAGAAGAAAGAAAGAGAAGAAAGAAAAAGAGAAAAAATAAAAATGATTCAAGTTGCCGGATTGGAAAGCAAGATAGACTAACTTCAGGCTCAAATGAGGAAGATTCGTAATTTCAGTGTCTTTTGTTGAATCACTTGAAGTTTCCTAATGATATACCTAAATTGCACATTTTTACAATCAATGATGGAAGATTAATGATAAATTTGACTTTTACAGGCATAGAAGGAGAAAGTTGATCAACAGAAGAAGAGAAAAACAAAGGATTTCATATGTGTTTTAGGCTGAAAGATCGAGATATCTTAAGCAGAAATGAGCAATGAAACCAAAGATCTCAGTGCTTCATGCGGAAAATTGGGGATATTTCATATTACTTCGGGTTGAATTCTTACTAGTCAATGATATTTTCTTGTTGCAGGTTCAGTTTTTCCCTAGAAAGGGAGATGAATTAGCATTCCCAGCAAAGAACGAATAGTTCCTAATCGGAAGAGTTCACTTGGCAAAGATAGAGTTCATGATGGGAGGAGTTCACACAGCCTGAAGAACTCCTAATGCAAAAAGTTTGCTCGACAAAGACGGAGTTTGCAACAAGAAGAATTTGCTCAACAAATAATCCAGAGTTCCTAATAAGAAAAACTTGTTTGTTCGATACCCTTACAGAAAGGTGGATTGTTCAACAAAGGGATGAAGAATTTCATAATAAGAAGAACAGCTTCAGACCTCAAGAGATGAAGAATGTCAGGAGTAATTCCGAGCCTTGGAGGATGAAGAATTTCATAATAAGAAGAATAGCTTCAGATTCCATAGTTCAAAAGAGGGATGAAGAATTTCATAATAAGAAGAACAGCTTCAGACCTCAAGAGATGAAGAATGTCAAGAGTAATTCTGAGCCTTGGAAGATGTTGAATTTCATAATAAGAAGAATAGCTTCAGATTCCACAGTTCAACAGAAGTTTAAAGAATTTCATAATCAGAATAACAACTTAAAGCTTCAGTAGTTTAGAAGATGGCCAGCAGATTTGAACAAAATTCATGTATTTTCAATTTTTGCTCTATCCCTGTTCCACAGCAATGAGCAAATAGGGGCAACTATCATACCCGTATTTTGACCAGGGTACCCGAGTTTATTAAATAAATAAGGCCAATAGATAAAAAAATAATAAATATATAATAAATAAATAGGTAAATAAATATTTAGTCCAAAATACAGTCCATATAATGATGTTCAAATACCCAAAAAATGTCCAATTTACATTTCTAAAATCCCAAAGCCCAAATACAAATTCGTAAGGCCCAATTTACATCAATTCCCACCCATTCTATCAACCATTTAACCCAAACAAACACAAATAACCCAAAAAGACCCATATTCCCTCCCAAATATGCTTTTCAAATGACACGTGTCAGCTCTTCATTGGTCCGAACCAAAGCACACAGATTGTGCTTCTTTTTCCCGCCCAGGTGGTATAGCTAACGTCAGCAAGTCAACCTCCTATAAATAGAGGAGAGATAATGTCAGATGCAATGATGAATGACTATAATTACTTCATTAAAAATAATAATAAATACTAAATAGAGAGAAAGGGCAATCTGGGAAATTTACAACCTCCGTAGAGGTGAACCGCCAGTAGTTGAATGGTCACTGACGGAGCTCAATCGTCGTCGGAAGCTGTAGAGTCGCTGGAAGATCATCGGTCGCCAGAATCACAACGGAGGTATATTTTTCTGTTTCTTCATCTCTGTAAAAAAAATAATAAACGTGTTAGCTAGAAAAAACAGTAGAAAAAGTAATAAATAAAAAATTGAAAATCCTTTCTGTGGTGGAGTTTTTGTCATGCGGTGATCGAAGTTGGTTTTTAGAGAACGGCCGGAGTTGAAGAGGGCTCGAGTTGGGTAGATTTAGGTTTAGGTTGGGGAAGATTGGGCGTTTCTATTGAAACGGGAGTTGGTTTAGGTTTTCTGATGAAAAAATGAGATTTTTGGGTAATTTTAGGGTTCGGCAACGGCGGTCGGTGGCGACAGGAAATCGCCTCACGGCAGTCGAAAATTACCTTGCAGCGGCCGGCCAGAGTGAGGCGGTTACTGGAGAAGGGACGATGGTCAGAGTTTGGGATGGTGGCCGACTAACACCGGAGTGTGGTCGGAGTACGACGGACTGTGTGGCGGGTTTAAGCCGGAAAAGATGAACTCATTTGAGTTCTTGATGAACTCATTTGAGTTCGATTCATCTAAAACAATGTGTTTTTGATCTGTTTTGGGGGTAGGTTTCTGGGTTAAGAGTGTTATGGTTTAGAGCGTTTTCAGAGAGAGAGAGAACGAAGAGAGGGTTCAGTGCAAATGGCCGGGTTAACTCGTTTTTAGGCCATTTATAGGCTCAGCTAAACGGCACCATTTTTGTACTGGGTCAACTCAACCCGCACGTTTTCAAACGGGTTGGGTTTGACCCGCGTGTTTTCATTTGGGCCCTATTTGGTTTTTGCCCAAAACCTTGTTTTTTTCTCAATTTGGTCCTTAACTTCCCTTAAATTGACCCCATGCTTTGCATTTCTTTCAATTAAGTCCCCATTTCCCTTAATTGTACCCCTTAAGTCTGAATTGTCTCATTTGGGCCACCTGGAACTTTTGTAACTGGCATTTAGTTTTGTAATTTTCTCAATTTAGTCCCTATATGTTAAAAATCAGTTTAAATGTCTAATTTTTTTATTTTAATTATTTATTTAATTGTTTAATTAAATGTAACTAATTTATATGTTTGCTTGCATGTTTTAAAGTTAGCATATAGAATATTATGTTAGATAATTAAATGCACTTAGATATTAATTAATAGAGCGTTTAGTTTAGGTTTCTTTAATTAGGGTTCAATAATTAAATAGGGTAGATAATTGTAGATATTAAAAGTATATTAAATATGGTTTTGGAATCCAAATATGGATGGTTTTCCATTGTTTACAATGGGGTGTTATCACATGGATTTCTTAAAATTACATTTAATATATTTCTTACTTAAAATCGATTATTAATTTAATTTTTAGCTAAAATCAAATAATTAATAATTAACACATTGTAGCTAATTAAATGTATATCGAATAGAATCTTTGAGGTTCAAATCTGGATGATGTTTCGTTGTTTACAATGGGGTGTTATCTAAGCCTTGGTCATAAAGGATTATATTCGATATATATTTTCACTTATAAAATTGATTAAATAATTTGTTAGAGCTGTAATTAGGACTAAAACTCTAATTAATTAGAAGAATTAATTAATTAAGAATGTGATTAATTTAAGGGCTTTAAATATATGGAAGGTGTTCATGAAAATGGTATTTTTCTCATAAAAGCCATTAAATTAATTAACATTCATATATTTAAATAATCAATTAAATAGAGCCTTTTTAGGAATAGAACTTAAAATTGACAAGACAATAAAATATCATTCATTAAAAATCTTTTATGTTGGAAAGTCATTTTTAAAATACGAATGGGGGTGCCACCTAACGGGGGGCCTTTAATCTCGTATTTGAATAAAATGAATTTCCTTATAAAAGGATATCTGCATTTGAAATTTAAATTCAGCTAATAATTATAGGATAAATTAAATTCAATTTATTATTCGAAATGCCAAAATGCCACGTAAAATTAAAGGTACCGATAACGGGCGTTCGTAGGGGGGTGCTAATCTTTCCCTACACGTAACCGACTCCTGAACCTAATTTTTTAAAGACAGAATCTATGGTTTGTTTTTCGGTGTCCGATTTACCTCGAAGTGATCGGTGACGACTCCAAAGTGTTTTTAAAGGATAAATAAAGGAAATTCGATTTAATACAAAAAATCTTAATTTTCAAGATTAAATTAAAAATGGCTAAAAACCCTAATTTTCTAAAAGATCGATCGTCGGGCTATTTTCACACGTTCTTAATTTTTAAAAAAATGGCCGCGACAATCCGATAAGCCAATGTTAATAAGTAATGATACGAAAGTAGGTAAAACACTAGATTTCTACCGTAAGTATTCTTCTAGAGTCCTAGTTAGGAGTAGCCTTATTATATAAGACTTTAATCTAATATCTACTTGAATAGTTTATAGAGTACAAACTAAATAGGAATAATAAAAAATATCTCATTATCCTATGCGTACATAATTTACAAGCTAAACATGGACACATTTAAAAATAAATAAATAATGATAAACATAACCTTATTCGTTCAAGTCAGGTTCATCTACACCCAATACAAAATTTCCAGCAGCTATCATCTTCAAAGTATCGTACTTATTCACATAATGGCATGTATATCATAACACCTAGTTCTTTTATGTAATCGAGTTAGTAACCCTACTAAAATGTTTTGGGTATTGTGTCACTTTATCTATATATATATTGGAGCTTCAATTTCTATTTAAATGTCTTTCTTTGGTCTGTACTTAAATTGGTTTTGGTACTTAAGTTTTACAAATTATCGTAACAAAAAAATAAACTAATTGTATTTTAAATTGTGGGCTGTTCTTGAAAACTAGATGTGACATTTTGAATTTGCTGAATTTGGGTCTAGAGTGTTACAATTTAATTGATCAAAAAATTCGCAAGTAAAATATGCAAGTCACTTAATTATAAGTCTGGTAACAAACATGTCACTTTTCTTCTAGAATTTATAATTTAGTCATTCAATTAAATTTGTATTACAAACAAGTCATTCTAGCGTTAAAATAAAACATAACCTGATATAATATCAATTTTAGTTCCCAAAAATTTAATCTTTCATATTTAAAAAATTAATCCTTTGTACTTCAAAATAGTAAAATAAATTTAATCCTTCGTACTTCAAAAAAATACAATAAATTTAATTCTTCATATTTAAAAATTTTGACACTACACCCTCTTGATACACCCTTCGACCACTTGCCGCACTCCATTCTACTGTCCATCGGCTTGATAACAGAGATATGTGATAGCTCGACAGATACAATCACTTTACTACTGGACGACTGACAGACGAATGGAACATACCACTTTACTAATGATTTTTTTAGATATGAATGACTAAATTTATTGAATTATTTGGATTTTAGACAAAATTAATAGAATGTATAAGTTTTGGAGACTATTTTTTTATTATATCAAGCTGTTCGTTTCCATTTTAACGACGTAATGACTTATTTGTAATAAATTTTAATTGAGTGCCTAAGTTGTAATTTTAGAAAAAAAAGACTTATTTGTTATCAAGTCTATAATTAAGTGGCATGTAGTGTATACCATCCAAAATTCCCATGCAATTTTTTTAACAGTCTAAAGGTGATTACAAGGCAATATTTGTTCATATATATTTTTAATCCTTTGACAATGCACATGTACCTTGTAGACAGAGCGATTTGTACTCGTATCTCTTAATATGAATATCATTCGCTTTTCTACTAAGACATTTGTTGTATTCTTAAGATGCAATTATTAAAGTACTGTAGCTGTTAGATCTAGATATAGTCAAAGGTTTAAGTAAGAGTATGATTATTGGCATCATAACATATCGTAATTGCCTTATTACTTACCGTACGATTGGAATAACAGAAAGGGACAATGATAATCAAGATAATACATTTCATATTTGGATGATCAAAATAAAAGTTTATGGTAGTCAATATATAATCAATGCACACCCTTAAACTTTATTATTGGACCGAATACCAACTAAAATTTGTTCAATTGTAGACTGATTTTGTTCTATACAAATGATTGCTTTAAGCTAAAGTGACCTCTTATTAATTATATATTAATGACTTCATGAAAGAAGTAGTTATATATTACAAAAGAAAATGTAGGTTAACAGAACACGAATGATTAGTTATTGGTCTCATTCTAGTAGTTAATAGTGATGTTATGTCGGTGTAAATTTTTTACACAAACATGTCTATTTATCTCCATAATATAAAACCTAAATCTCTAACTCTAAACCTCAAAATAATAAATCCTAACTCATAAACTCTAAACCATAAATTCAAAATCCTGCAATCTAAATCAATAAATCTTAGAAAAATATTCACTACATTTTTTCCTTTATTAGTACATGAAATTTTTTTATCGGTAAAAATCTTACATTTACATGATATTAAAAGTTTTGTGCTTCATTTGTTATTTAGTTTATTAGTTTTGAATATGTTTTTTATTAATCTAACCATTGTTATTTAAATTCTTATCATTTTTAATATGTGAAGTATTTACAAAACACAATAAATCAAATAAAAATAATATATTACAAATTGGTGTGTATTGTGGACCAAATCATGAGAAATCAAGTTGACATTGATATATCACCAAGGATGAGGAAGGATACGTTACTTTTGAAAATGAGTACATATTGTATATCGACTCTATACTTTAAATTTATTAATCGAATTTATATCAATTTGCGAGATATTGTAAGTTTTGCCACATTAAACATTATTATAATCTTGAAAAGCAATGATTTTTTTAAAATTGTTTTTTTTTGTTTATAAAAGACCTTCAAAACTTGGTAAATAATTACCCAAAAAATCCATGCTATTTTTTTTTTATCAAAGGGAAAAAAAGAAAAAGAAAAAGAAGCAATAATATGTTAATGAATGGATGTAGATGACTGAGCAAGTAGTCTATGCACTAATTGAATCTTTTATTTTCAATGGCATTAATTATTTTGCATACATAATACTCAAGCTGTTTTTTTTCTTAGATAAAAATAAAAAGTTTAATGGAAAAATAGAATAAAAATTACATTGTAAAAGCATGAATCGACCTCCCAATTGTATATATTTTTAAAATATATATGGATTATTATCTTATACACTATTCGTGGAAAACAAAGATTTTACAAACGGTGTTATTTAGGAGTTTAAAGTTTTAATTTAGGGTTTAGAGGCTAGGGATTAAGGTATATGATTTAGAATTTAAAATTTCTAGTTAAAATTTAAATTTTGAGTTTAGAATTTTAAGATTTTAAATTTTAAATTTTGGCTTAAAAATGGATATGGTTGTTTATTTTTTCGCATCAATATATTAAATATTCACCTAATATATATTATTCTAAAAAAAAGAAAATAATAGAAAAGATGACAGGAGCAAATGGCTTACATAAGGCCCGTGAAAATCCTCACTGTCCCCTCAATAATAGCAGCCCAATTTATGGTGCACCGACAATATTCCATGTGAACGGTTTTTACAAACAAAATTTATTTTATAATACTCAAATTAATATATTTTCTAGGCTTCATTACGTTAACTAGGTTAGTGACTGAATCGAATTAAAAAAATTAAATTAACTAATTTTAAACTTTGATCGTTAATTGAATTAAAATTTATTTAAAATTGTTAATTAGATTGAATAAAATTTAATTAATTCGGTCGATTTTTAAATAATCAAATTTTATAACAAGTTTTAGCGTTTGTGCTTTCTGTAGCTATATCATATTAATTTGAGTATTTTTCAATTGAGTTAAAAATTGGTTGGGCTTAAAATCTTAATGGCTATAGAGCTAAAATTAGTTAGATTTCTTGATATCTTAATATATATGTAATATATAAATTATTAAATATTTAATATTTTTGGTTAATTAAGTTAATGAATCAGTTTTGAACCATATCGACTGATAATCAAATTATAAAAATCTTTAATTGTTAATCGAATAGACACTTAATTAACCCATCGATTAAGGGAAATAAATTTCGTCGGTCAATTTAATTTTAATCGAATAATAAACACCCTTAATATTTTCCAAAAAATATTAAGAAATTTATGTATGCAAAATAATTAATTTCACTGTGAATAAAAGATTCGAAGAATACTATCAACGGTGTGCAATTTTCAATCTCCATTAATCGAATTGAATTAGGTAAACTCTGGTAATAAAATAAAGGAAAAAACTTTGATGCACATGCTGTGTAAACTTTAGTTTACATGTGTTTTTTAGTTTTAGGGGTTAGAGTTTTAGTTTAAGGTTTACAGTTTAGGGGTTTAGGTTGTATGATTTAGAATTTAAGTTAGTGTTTAGAATTTAGTGTACAAGGTTTAAGGTTTAGGGTTTAGTTTTTTAGCGTTAGGGTTAGGAATTTAAGATTTGAGTTTTTATAGTGTAAATACACAAATTTGTGTAAAATTAATTTTATACCGCCTGTATATCAAAGTTTTACCCTAAAGTAGATATGATAATTATAAAATATACTACCAGTGGAATAAAAAATTTCACAAATGGACTAAGATACTTCTAAGTGTTTTTTATAAAATATAATAAAAAAACACATGAGAACTTCCTAAATTTACTTGTGAAGTTTTTCTATTTGTTATAAAAAAAATCATCTCATACTAATTTAATTTAAGAGTTAATTGCACTACGCATCCTTAAACTATTACGCTCATACTAAGTTGGTCCCTAAACTTTTAAATATTTTAATTTTATCCTTAAACTTTGTCTTTCATTCTAAATTGGTCCTAAAAATTTTGAATGTTCTATTTTTATCCCTAAACTATGATCCTCATTCTAAAATAGTCCTCAAACTTTTTAAATATTCTAATTCCATCCTCAAATCTTCGTTTATACCACATCATATTATTACATAATACACATCAATTTTTCATGACAATTAACAATTTTTATAATGGTTTTATTAACATAAAGATAAGATTAGCATATTGATAATTTGGGCAGAAATTAGAATGTTCAAAATGTTTGTGGACCAATTTAGAATGAGAGTCATAGTTTGAGGAGGAAATTAGAATGTTTAAAAGTCTAAGAACCAATTTAAAATGAGTGTCATTATTTGGGGACATGTGGTGCAATTAACTCTTAATTTAAATTAAGCTTATATAATTAGACAAAAACAATTGAAATGTTCGTAGATATTCGTAATCCTTTAACAATGAGCATACACCTTGTAGACAAAATAATTTGAGCATGTGTCTCCTAGGATGAACATCATCCACTTTTCAACTGGGACACTTATTAGGTTCACATTGGTATCTATAATTAAAACCCAAATGAATGGAGCTAAGCATTTTCAAATGATGAAGCATCATTTCAAAAATCAAACTTTCTTTTTCTAATGTTGGAGCGTCAAGTTCAAAAAAAAAAAGAAAACTTATTTCAAGTAATTATTACAAATACATACATACATAAATGAAACAGTGGCATTTTCGCGATTTAAAGCCAGGTGAAGGGCTTTCAGAAAACAAATATTAATTTCAACCGAGAGAGTGAGGAGAAAGAAGGAGAAAGGCCGTCACATGCAGTAGACCCGTGCCTGCCGGCCTCGGTCGGATTTTCTTCTCTAAATACTCCAAAAAACTACGTCGTTTTGGCTCAGTTTCTTTCCTTTTATATATAAGAGACCATTTTCACTGGTGAGGTCTCAACGCAAGTCACACTGTCCGCTGATCGCTTCGTCTCTATCTCTTACCTCTTTGGTACTCTCTCTCTGTAGTTTTCTTTTTCTTAATTAATATTTTGATTTTTGTTTTGCAAATTTTAAATCTCGGAGAAAAATTAAGCACATTTCTAGGCGAGATCTATCTATCTATCTATATACAAATTTAATTTAGTTTTATTTTAAAATTTCATGTTATGACAGATTCGACATCTAGATCTCTGTTTGCAATTGCTTTGATTTTCGTTTTTTTTTGTTGTGGAAATTTCATAATTTGTGCTAATTCGTGGATTTTGATATGTATTTAATCAAAGTTAGTTCAGATTTGCTTAGATTTGTTCGTTTTCGCTGATTATATCTTCATTGTGAATGCAAATTTGTATGAAATGTTTTAATTAAATGATTTTTTGGTTTTTTTATTGCTAAATTTGGTTGACTTGAGGCTTTTAGAGTCGGTGTTTTTCAGATTGTGCCATCGGTTTGGTGTTGTAGAGAAAGATAATTTGAAGTGGAAGCAGGCAGTTGTCTGGCTCATTATTGTCTAATTTGCGAACTGTGGGTTAAAATGTTGTAAGTTAGGCCTCACTGTAGGCATCATACGAACAATCTGTTAAAATAAGATGAAATTCGTAGATCGAGCCATGCAAGCATTAAAAATATGATTACTGCTTTAGATTGCTTGGCTTAGAATTACTTTGTTTTGCTGTGTCAATCTGAGAAGGAAATCAGAATTTTTACTGTTTTCAGGTTTGTAGTTCTCTAAATCAACTGCCCAAGCAATTAATTTAATTTCAGTATTAGTTTGATAGTAAGGTTGTACATCGTTGATCACCATCATAGCGGAATATGTCATTGTTTGTCTATTCTTTGCCTTTCAGTTTCAGACTTTAATTTCTATAATGTCGGGGAATGCGTTAAGAGATCTCAACACTTTACCTGCGCCTGAGAGGAAGAATGACAGCTCTAGTAAAGGGAATCTTACCAAGCCTCGCAATGGAAACACAATTGAAAATGTTGAAGAGAAGCAGAGGAAAAGCCTGGCATCTGTTCAAATAAATGGAGGTGAAACTGAAAATGTGCTGCTGACGAAAATCCCTGCTTCTGTTCAAATAAATGGAGGTGAAGCTGTAAACGTTGGGGTAGAGGTAGCTAATTTGGAAGTAGAATACATTGAATCTGAGAACTTGAGTGATCTAGAAGATGTTGATACATGTCTTAAGGTATAATTTACTGTTATTTTACTTTTCAGTTTCTGATATTTTGTTTGTTTGTTGAGATGCATATTCACCTATACCAGAACCTCCTACCTGGACTTGACTCTAAAGACTGGATTCTGGTTGTTGAAGCACTCAATAATGTTCGCCGATTATCAATATTCCACAAGGATAGAATGCATAGTATACTGTAAGTCTCAAATTCTGACTTGGTTATCTGAAAGACTAGAGGATGGGGTTTTAATATAATTTTCCCATAAGTTATTGTTGCCTTAGATTTAATTTGACTGGTGTATTTGTTTCCTTGTTTTAATGTGCAGGAGTGATTTGATCCCCCTTGTTGTTAAGTCCTTGAAGAATCCAAGAAGTGCTGTTTGTAAAACTGCAATTATGACATCTACTGATATTTTCAATGCATATAACGATGATTTGATTGATTCTTTGGATCCCCTGGTACTTTCATATTCTCTATGATTTATTGCCTTGTTAATCTGATTGCTACTATGCCTTTTCTAGATGGTGCACTTCCATCTTTGTTGTTATTTTCTTTTGTGAATGTTTCTTCATCTTGGGAGACAAGCGAACAAATTTTTGGGTTTCTGA
This sequence comes from Hibiscus mutabilis, assembly GCA_019671005.1. Classification (NCBI taxonomy): domain Eukaryota; kingdom Viridiplantae; phylum Streptophyta; class Magnoliopsida; order Malvales; family Malvaceae; genus Hibiscus; species Hibiscus mutabilis. The sequence continues at coordinate 15,076,223 of CM033722.1, read as the reverse complement.
TGTGTTCAAATATGATTAATACAGCTTGTACAGCTTCTTCTTAAGTCTTCACAAGACAAAAGATTTGTATGTGAAGCAGCAGTGAGAGCTTTAGAGGCAATGACTACTTCAGTTTCTCCTACCTTGTTGTTGCCCAAGTTGCAACCCTATCTTAAGAACCGAAATCCACGAATTCGAGCAAAGGCATCAATGTGCTTTAGTCGTTGTGTTCCACGTCTGGTAGGCAAATGATACCCTGTTTTAATTGTGTTCAATTTGAATTGTTGATTTAGATGGAACCCTTGTTCACTGTATTTGCAGCAACATAAAGCATTTAAATTTCTTATTAACCAAGTTCATTTAAAGTAGTTGGAGGTTAGCTATGTGTGGATATTTGTGGTATAAATGGTTTTCAAAGCAACTGTTTTTATTTTCTTTTCCTCGTATTCTCTTTGGCAATCGGCCTCTGATTTCCTTGTTGTCCACTTTTTTTTATGAGCTTTTTCTCTATTTTATAGAATTTGATAGATGTCGTGTCTTATAGTTTTCTTTTTCTTCTTGGCTGAAAAACTTTTTTTTTTTTTTTTGCCTTTTTGAAGTATTTTCACACTTTTCTGTTAAGTTTTATGGATTCATCTGATTTTATCAGGGTGCTGAAGGAATTAAGGAATATGGAATTGACAAATTAATACAAGTAGCTGCATCCCAACTAAGCGACCAGCTTCCGGAGTCTCGTGAGGCTGCTCGAACCCTTCTTTTGGAGCTGCAAAATGTATATGAGAAATCCCACAATCTGTCAACAGCAGTATCCGAGCATCCAGAGATGGGCTCTTGGGAGAACTTTTGTCTGTCAAAGCTCTCTCCTTTAAGTGCACAAGCAGTGCTTCGTGTGACAACAAACCTTACTCGGGAAGGTCTTGTTATCGGTTCCTAACGGTGAGTTCTATATTGACCGTATATGAGTTTGTAGCAAGTAATGTCTATTTTTAATTTTTACCCACATATATGAGCTTTAGTGAGAAGAGTCTACAGTCATCTCATATTGTCATGGTTTTGGTTTTATTCCCTTGTAAATGCTCTTGAATCATTAAGTTGTCTTCCATCTTGGTCAAGAAATTAGTCAGATCGGAATTGTACGAATGATATTCTTTGCATGTGGCTTTCTCTTAGGTCTTGCTCATATTTGTCATGGGTTTGGGTTCCGAAAATGGTATAAATTTGCTTCAGCCAATTTGCTTCGTATTGGCCATATCTGGGTTGTAGTTTACATGTAAAATGGTGCTTTTGGGGCGAGTGGCAAGTATTTTGTTTATGCTGCTAGTTAATCTTTAGCATTCGCATCGGGTAACAAATAATTTAATATTATATTATAAAAAAGAAGTTTTCTCAATTAGTTAGATAAGCTGTGCCTGTCAGTAAATGAATGAAATGGTCCCAGTTGGGTACCCGACCAATTTGTAAATTGGGGGATTAATTTTGCAATCAATTTCACAAGAGAATTATATAGTACCATGAGTGAAGCAATTAAACATCTCTGATCTGCTCTCCCAACTTTCCACTAATTTTAGTTTTGTGATGTTCAACCGAGAATTAAAATTTAGTCTGATGCAATCAAATCTACATTCAATAAATACATCGGACAATATCAATTGAAATGGTAAAATGAATGGAATTAATGAAGATTAATGTTTTTATAATTGATAAGCTTAGCTTGGATGGCTTTGATATTGAAACACTAAGCTTAGCTTTGTACAGTGATTATGGAACTTAGAGTGTGGAGAAGTTAATTTCTAAATTTAGGGTCTGTTGTTTCGATGAAAATAATTTTCAAAATCCAAATATATTTTTTACAAAATGATTTTATTTTTAAAAAAATAATATTTTCCGCATGTTTGAATTTGTATGTGTAATTTTTATTTACTTTTATCAAAGCATGTATGATTCTTATTAAAAAGGAAAAATTATATAAAAATATCAAGAGTCTTATTAAAAACTTTCTTTATCTTATGTTGAAGGAAAAGATTAGCCGAGTGCCACACAGAATAAACATAACGAATGGACAAAAACAGCACACTGCCAAAAGAAAGCACCAACCAAAGCATCACCACATTGCTTAGCCTGTGCCCAACACACAACTCCTCCCATGCATGCGCAAAACATCACAGAACCAGGCACCACTCGACACCAGACCACCCCAGCCAGCGAAGGAAAAGCACAAACTCGACACAGCCAACACGCAGCGCTAACCATAGCAGCAGCCGCGAGAGACAAATTCACAAGGTCACATGAAACCACAATGTCCTATCGATCCCACCCTTAATCAAGGCATCTGCCATTCCATCAGCCTCTCGAAAAATCTTGTGAAAACACACACATGTTGTTTGATAATTTTAAAAAAAAAAATCAGAAGTTTTCAGTCCAACACATTAGAAAATTTCTTGATTTTTTATTTATTAATTTTTCTACAAAGATTTTTTAACATAATTGAAAACAATTATTTTTTTAAATAAAAAATTACTCAAATCAACAATGTTTTCCTCATTTTTAATTACATAAATTTAGTACTCCTAATCTTATAAAATTAACAATGTGCCTCTTTTTTTTTAATTTCATCAATTTAGCCCTTAAACTCCTAAATTGTACAATTTTGCCCTTTAACTGTAGTCTGTTGTTGACAGAACTGTTAAGTTTTGTGCATGTGGCTACTATTTTCTTTCTTATCAGTCGTTATCACCAACTATCTTATCATGTCAATGATGACGAGTTAATTTTGATGATGTGATAATATAAATGAAGAGTTTTAGAATTAATTATTTATTTTCAAATTACAGATTAAAAAAAATCAACGTCAACTGTGTCATCGAAATTGATCTATTATCATCTTATTAGATGACATTAATTTATTAAAGAAAATGACATAGGAACATGCTAACTCGGACGCTGTTAATTATTTAATGATAGAACGTCTGACATGGAAAAAGGCAATCAATGATAACGGTTCTGTTCGTCAAAGGCAGTCAAAAGGCGAGATTGATACAATTTAGGAGTTTGAGGGCTAAATTGGTGGAATTAAAGAGAGGAACATTGCTGATTTTGAAAGACTACATAGACTAGATTTATGTAATTAAAAAGGAGAGACAACGTTGTTAATTTGAGATTATTAGAGAGGCAAAATTATCCCTTCAGCCTAATAATTATAGGGATAGATATCAAAACTACAAATAACTACAAATGAACTTCAGTTTTGTACAATTGTATTAGGGATGGGGCTCCCTTGAGGCCCAAGAGCCCCCGGCCCCTGTTATAAAATATTCGATAGATTTTAGTTTAATAACAATTTAGTCCCTGTAAAAATAAATATCCAAATCTAAAAACACAATAGTTTATTAACTATATAATCAAGTGTGGGTTGAACTAAAGAAGAATGAGTCTATATCCTCAATTTTTTTAGTTCAATAACAATTTGGGTCCTTATAAGTTTAAACATTAGACAAATTAGGTATTGCCCCATAAATTTTGAGTTTAAATACTTAATAAACCCTTCTACTTTTGAAATTGAACATTTTAGCCGTTGTCATTGTTCGATCCTAGCTCCGTCCCTAAATCATATATGTGACGTTTTGATTTAATTTTCACAAATTACTAAATCTGCTGTCTACGTAGCATATTCAGTAATATGAAAATAATTTGATATATATTTTTAAAACGTATATGTAACTGAAAAAAATCAAAATTATATATATATATATATAATTAGACTAAAATCAAAATTTCGTGCATATAATGTATAAAATCAAACTTCTTACCACATTATGCATACGACCAAAGTTCATAGGTAACTTTGATATTCATCCCTAAATTATAACTTAGATTAAATATATATATAAATAGTTATGTATTCAAACTTAAGTAGTGCTAGTGACATCGGGTATTTATACATTTAAGTGATCTGAAATGGGATATATATTCTTTGAGCAAGATGTTAATAGTTTTTTATCCAATGAAATGCAATCATTTGAGTTATATAAATAGGGTTTACTTTTAACTCCTTCTTTAATAGTTATAGCGTTTAAAAATCAACATCACAGATAGTAGAGAATTTTATAATTTTATCCCCTTAAATTCTACAAGTAAAAGAGAGACAAAGATTTGGTAAAAAAGTGTTTTTATAGTATGGATCAGTCTAACTATTTTCTTTTTCTTTCATTAAAATGGGTCTATCTACACATTTTCAACATGGTCTACAGAGAAATCAGGCTCATCTGGTTTAACCAACTTGGGCATCTTTAAACCGTCTGCAGAGGGATCATTAAAAGTAACTTTAGACCCCTTTTTAGTGTTTTTAGCAAACCTTCGTGCCAATATGGTTGTCCCAAGCTGCGCATGGTTTTGTTGATTTTCCGTATACGATGTCGATGTCCCTTCGGCGCTATCAATACCTTCATGATCAAGTAACCCTTCTTCCGCCTCATTCGTGTTGTAGCTGTAACCATCTTGATCGCCTAATGTCCTGTAATAGAAACTGTTCTCTCTTTCCGTCAACTCTTTCGCCATCTTCCTCTTCTTGAACCTTCTCCAAGCGGCTTCTATGAAACACGCGCCCCACGTCCGCCATTGATGGGAGTAGTACCTGAAAGCGTGCTGGAGTTTCTTGCTTTGCAGTCGTTTGAATTGATGCGCGAAGAATTGGAGGTCGTCGGCTTGGAGTGCGAAGGCTTCGACTTCAGATACTGCTCGCACCGTTCGAGTTGACAAGGGGAGGTTGAGGGTGGAGTTGGGCATTAGAGCCCATGTTAGAAGCTCTTCACCGCAGAAATCTCCCGGTCGGAGGGTGATGGAGTTGAAGAAACCGGATCGTCCTCCGCCGGTGGTGGAGCTCTCGAGTTGGCCTCGAATGATGAAGAGCATCTCGTTGACCGGCTCACCTTCTCGGACGATGTAATTGCCTTCGGTACTCAATGATGAGACTAGCCGCTCGCACATCGCGTCGAGAAGTTGGTCATCCATTTGTGCGAAGAAAGGAACCTAGACAATGGAAGTACAAGAGTACAGTTGTTAAAAAAAGAACAGACTAGTGACTCGATAGCCGTGGAAACCAAGCAACAAGGGTGGGGAAGAAGATGACGTACACGGCGAACAAGAGAGAGACACAAATGGCGCTGAATCTCGCGGCGGAGATCCAAAGGCAATGACTGTAATATAAACTCTTCATCGACTCCTCTTGTGGCCAGCCATTTGTATTGGACAAATCGTCGAACACGTTGCTGCAAATCTTCAGGCAACTGACGATGCCTCATCCACTCCTCTGTATCCTTCCTTTTAAGCCTCCATTCCTCAATTCTTACTGTTATTGATTGCAACGAAGTCTTCAAAACAACAACAAAACGCTCATTACTTCATCAATGGCATGTCCTTACCCGGAGTTTCCATTTTTTCTTCTTCTAAGTCATCATGTCTTAGGCTGATTATATTGGAACATAAATTATATGATCTCATATTTCGACATATACCAGTTTTTAAACTCGATTTTGAATCCGAGTAAAATATCAATGATTACTATCTTAATGCAATATCTAACTAGTTTTACCAGCAAGTATGGATATATACCTGCATGTTGCCAATCAAGAGTGCGAACAGAACCATCCCAAATAAGCATATGGAAATGGCAAAAATATTCTCCCACATGTATATGCTTGTCACCAAATTCTGCCCATACGAACTGCAAATTAAGATTGAACAATGAATACAAAATTCTAGACGATACCGACCGGATTATTTGAACATACGGAAATAGTAATTCAGATTTGAATACAAACCGACCGGATTGGAGACGATACCTTAAATTTCTGAGACCCCACCAAAAGCAAAACAAATACTTGACAACAAAGTTCTCGGAGGCAACTTCACTACTTAAAGCAGCTGCAAACATCCCGAATTTGAAATCAACTTGTTCGTTGGACGCATCGCAGTTGACCAGTACGGTGGTCACATTCGCCCAATATTCCCTCTCTGGTGTTCTCAAGCTATGACAGTCTAGGAAACTTGGGATGCAAGCAAGCGTTCTCATGTGGTTCTCTCTTGCACATTCATGTTTCCAACACGAAAACTGCCTCACTATCGAACACAAATACCATATCGCTCCCAATACCTACACCCGAGAGAGCAAAATGAAATAAACAAATAGATAGATAGTGAATCACGGGGTAAGCGGGTCGAATTTCTTACATGGCTGGCGAGGAGGTAGAGAAGGAGATTGTATGCAGCACCAGCCCAAGCAGTTTTGGCTAGAATCCCATTGGTTTTGATGATCTTGTTGTTAAGAGGGAAGATAATAAACAGCCTTGGAACATACTGAAGGAGAACAATTAGAGCAATGGTGCTGTTTGCATGATCTGTTCTTGAGTTTCTTGTGGTCGGAATCAATACCCATATCACAAACTGCATGTACAAATGTCATAAAAACAACAAATTAGAACTTGATTCAAGACCCTAATATTATTTTAATTCCTAAACAATAACTAACCTGAGGTAGTGGTAAGGTAGCGGCAAGATCAATGACAAAATCCTTCTTCAAGTACCGCAGGGCAATCTCCCTCGCATCCATAACAAGCTCACCCTTTCCGAAAACCCTAGAATTCGGGGCGATGAAACCGGTCCTAAACTTCATAAGCATGTTTATAAGGTATAAAAGATCGGCCATAGTCCTTAAAACCGTAATGAATACTCCCATGTTGGCGTCGGAGGCCAAGCATGCTGGGCCTCCAACGTATGGGAGGAAGAAGTACAGAGGGTCTATGAACAATGCCATTATGCAAATGATCAAGAACACATGGTTCCAAGAGGAAACAATGTCGCTGGTGGGGTCGAACACGATGTAGGAGTCGGTAGGAGCATTGGCTTTGGATGGGAGTGGACGTGAACCGGTGGTGGATGCAGGGGTGGAAGGTAAGTAGCGGAAGGAAGGGAGTATGCTATTCATCTTCCATTGCGGATTCCGATGCTACACCGATTCCGCGGTGAAAGAAGGATGAAAAAGCGGAACGATGAAAAAGAAAAAAAAAACAATGTAATTATGTCAAATAAGTTGACAATACGAAAGCTTTGAAACAAAATAAAAGAAAACGGAAAAAGTGATGTGGCGATGGAGAGAGATGGTGAATGGTGCAAGAGAAACTGGTAAACGAAAGAAAAGAGAGATTTGCGTCGAACCATTTAAAGTGAATGGCTGAGGATAGTGCTCAAATTATTTCAAGTATTATGTAATGTTCAAACTATTTTTATTTAAATCTAGTTATAAAGCTATTTAAATATCCGTATCAACTACTTTTATATGATTTTAATATTTTTAAACAGTAATTTGAGTTCTAAGACTTCCCCATCATATCAAATTTCGGGTTGTAACAACATTAAAATTTTGTTACAAACTTTGGACAAGTTATGTAAAATTATTAAGCCATCAATTTAGTCTAAAATATAATAATTTAATTAGATTTTAAAGATTAACAGTCGAAATAATTTAAAAATAATTTACAAATTTAGGGCCAAAGTAGGGTGAAACTAGGATGAAAAGATATGGGAATAATATAGATAATAATAAAATACAAGTTATGTAAAATTGTTAAGCCATCAATTTAAAATTTAAAAATTGGAAGTCGAGGTCTAATTTGTTTAATTTTGAAACTAATATAGACCTAAGAAGTACTTAACTAAAAATGGTGACCAAGGCTTAATTTGTCTAATTTTAAAGTTGGCAAAAACTTAAAAAGTATTTAAACCGAAAATAAAGGGCTAATACTTAATATGTCTAGTTTAAAAACTAATATGACCTGAAATCTAAATGTACCTAAAAAGTTAGGGGCCAAGACTTAATTTACCTAGTTTTAAAACTAATAAGCCCTTAAAAGTAAATAAATCACAGATGTTAGGGAACATGGTTTCATTTTTCAAGTTTTAAAATCAATATAAACAAACCCCAAACGTTGGGGACAGACCCTGCCAGAATATACAAGGCTCTATATTTAGGTTAAAGTAATAAAAAAATATTAGATGCTAAATTTACTATTATGTTTAAATTTTTAGGAAAACTGACGTGGTAATAAAATTAATTGATTAAAAACTTAAATTAAAAAGAAAATTATTGTAAAGAAATCGTATGCCTTTATTGATTGTTTTTGTAAAGTTATGCTCTTATTTGAGTAGATTTAAAAACATTACGTCCTTATTCGATCATTTTAAAAGATTAGATCCTTAACGAACAATTCCTACAAAGTCGATCTCTTATTAAAACATTTAACCGAATATCTACTATTTTATAGCATTTGAACTTTAATTTTCAAATTCTAATCATTGTGGTTATTTAGAAACGAAATTATATTCAACGGGAAGAGCATGGCTGAATCTCAACTTTTCGATATATCTGGTTTGCGGATTAGTTGGAGTGGCCTGAGCACTTCAAATCAGTACATGATATTTTGACTAATCCATTGTTTGCTGCTATTGTTTCCTTGCATGTGTTAAAGTGGTTGCCTCCACCCTGAAGTTCAACGTTGATGGTGCTGGTCCAGAAAATCTCTAAAGCAATTTTGATTGACATGAGTTTAGCAAAGTCGGATCCAAAACTTGGAACTGGTCCAGAAAACATGGCTCGAACTTCCCCGTGGCCGAAGGAAGCACTCCACCACAACCTGCGGCATCGCTTTTAGCTGCTCCATTGACATTAAATTTGAACACCCCTCATTTGGTGGAATCCAAATTAAATCTGAGATGACACCTTTTAGGTTGGAACCAATACAAGCTAATGGATTCTCCCACCAGTCTTCTTCCTTGAACATCAACTTTCACAATCTTGCACCATATAAATACTCTCATTTTAGAGAGGAACACAAGATTACCCAGGCTCGTTGATTCACGTCGGAAAATTTCTCATTTCGAGCTAGCCATAAACTCCAAAGGGCTGCAGCAGTAGCAATAAGCCACACAGATTTCACAATACCCGACCAATGAGTATAGAAGCAAAACTCTAAGAAGTTATCAACATCATTAGGGCTGAGCCAAGGTATGTTCCTCCCCGTGCAAAAAGAATCTGAGAAACAGCAGACAAAACGACGATTAACAAAAAGGTGATTGGCATCCTCTATCACAAATTCACACCACGAACAAGTGCAATGAAGACCATCAATATTCACTTCTCTACTACATACAAATTCTTTAGTTGGTATCTTGTTTAACTTGAGCATCCATAGGAAATTTTTTACCTTGGGAGGAACTTTTACCTTTCAGATTTTATCAAAATCGAAAGTAGGCCATCGACTTCAGCATTCACAAGTAATTCGAGAGTTTCCTGACTGAGAATGTGCCAGCCTGATCGTGGATCCACAGAACTCTGTCCGGACGCTCCGAACTTAGTGTCACCACATGCAGTGGCGGATTCACACTATGGAATTTGAATTTTATCCTATTAGCTATCTATTTTATTGATAATACCCACTCTAAAATTTTATTTGTGCCCACCTTGAAATTTTATTTGTGTCTACCCTGAAATTTTTTATACTACTTTCGTTGAATTAATGATTCTTTATACTACTTTCGTCGAATCAATTTAACAAAACATTCATTTTTGTCCTTGATTTTATTAATCGAGTATAAATTGGTAATAGGTGCAAATTGAGTTGTTTCGAATTTGTTGTACCTTGTAGGTATTATATATCATATTGCTTTGTAAATTATAAATTAGAGATTTCTAATTCACTGATATGTTTTTATGGATAGTGTGAAGGGTATGCTTTCCTCCGCTTTGTTATGCATGATTGCACTCAATCGCCACAACATGAGGAAGCAAATGTTTGCATAAAATTGTCCACGTCGTCATGAAGATGTTATATAGGTTCGTCTTTGTAAGTTGTAACATAAGACATTGTTTTCTACTTTTTAAACAAACCTTAAATTATATACGTTTTAACCACAGTGACAGATCTACCATATGATTAGAGTGTGCAAGTTTTTTACACCGTTATTTCTTGATTCACTAATGTCTGCATTGATAAACTTATTCACACCGTTGTAAATAATCATTGTTAGCTTATTTTCACCTAGTCGCTTAAGTTCGCAAACACTAAAGGAACATGTTCGCGAAAGCTAAAAGAACCGAACCCGTACATATTAAATAATAAACGAACTAATTTGAACATAATGTTAATATATATGTGCTCACCCTCAAAAATATTTTTAGATCCACCACTGGCCCCATGAAAAACCCTCTTTATATCTTCCGGTATGTACATTTCATGATCTAACATATATCTAACAAACATAGAGCTCCAGTCAATTTCCAATATCGATCCTTCCGCCACCACTTCTGAAACTGTTTTGCCTTGAAGTTACATTTGCAACATTCTCAAGTTTCCAACATAATTTCAATACAAATATACTTTTAACTTGTAACGTATAAACATTTGACTTTTAATAAAAGTTATTTCAAAAGGTTATTAAAACCCAACATTAACATTAATATCTGATAATTTAAAAATAATATCCAAAATAGAGTTTTATGCGTGCATACTGAAAAAATATCCTCAAAACCCAAAATAGTCTTAAGTTTCAAATACATCAAATCTCAAAATAAAATAATAATAATAATAACCAATGTCCGAAGATGATAAAGTCCATACTGTAGTAAAATTAAATCTGAAAGCGCAAGATTCGGGTACCAAGACGCCTAGAGCCAAAGTATCTGAAAGACAAGTTATAAGGGAGTGAGCTATTAAGCCTATAGTGTCTCTAAAGTGCAACAAACACGGTCTTAGTTTCACATTAATATCTCAAGGAAAAATAAATCACATTAAAATATAATGCATGAAATGATGCAAAACGCGAAACACAAACATAACTACATACTCTAATCACAGTGGTGGCGAAGCCAAGCGGTCACAATGGAAGGAGTTCCCCAGAACCCCTCACCCTTATTTCACCAGTCATAGTGTGGTCAAACTACTTCTTCCTCCGTACAATCCCATCCCATGCATGTAAAAGTATCGTTTATAAAACAAAATCAAATCACAATTGTATCGTACTAAATACGAGGATCACAGTTCTAAAATTCTGGTATTTTCATTAACACAGTTTGTCACAGTATGCATGGCATCTCATACCACGTTGAAGTTGCATCACAAAAAGGTAGACACGCATGTTGTAAAACAATTCACAAAATAAATATAGTATAAAAATAGAACACACCTCTAGCGGCCAATGCTCTAACGTCGATGATAATGCCTCCTACGATCTAAATTAGCTCTAGGTCTAGCTAAGTTAGAACCTACGAGATAAAGTTCTATATTAATACACATTCTAACATAAGATACTATGCCACCTAAAACAATTCTAAAAGAACAACTACTCACGTGTAGCTCTTACGGAGGGTGTAGGAACATGCTACACAGGAGGAGGAGGTAAAACGTCATCTTCAAAATTGATGTCGTCTGAAACACATTAATTAACCATATATTTCATACGCAAATTCTTAGAATTTGCTAAGTACAAAAATAAATTACAACTAGTAAAATTAGGCTTTTAAGTTCGAATTAGGCGAAATAGACTGCGACTTCGAACTCGAGACATTGAAAAACGAAGTTAAAATTGACTAAAAAGTCAATGATCAACATTAACTTGACTGGTCAAAAGTCAACACAGCTAAAGTCAATTCAGTTAAGGTCAAGTCAGGTTGACTTGGCTAGTTAAAAGTTAACGTGGGTCGATCAACGGGTAAGGTCGGCTAACGGGTCGAAAAGGGTTCTGCTGGTTCAGTTCAAGGCCGGTTCACATGCTGGTTCAGTTTCCTCACCTCGGTCCAGTCCGGTTTGGCTGGCTTTACAGATCTACCCATTCATTTATCCAATCGAAAGGCCCAATTATTGGTCTCTCTCTTTCTCTGCAACCCACCAGTCCACAGTTAGGCTCAACCCAACATACATAACCCACACACAGAATTGATTTTAGGGTTTACACCTAATGACGGAGGTAACACAAGGGGAAAAAAGTGGTGTGACGACGGAACAACTTGCCGAAAATAACGCAAAGACGAGGGGAAAAAGCTCGTCTTTCATGGCGGACATCAAAAACACCACACAATCAACCCACAAACTGGAGAGAAAAAAAAGCTCTTACCCAAGGCTTAACCAACCACGAACGATGAAGAAGAAAGGCAGAGCAAGGGAAAGGTAACGGTAGCACAAAGAAAAACCGAATGGTTTTCTTGTGATTCAGCAGCAACAATGAACAGCGAGGGAAACGAGGTGGTCGGGGTTGATTCGCAAGGAAAAAAGATAGCACAAAGGGAAAGGTGCAACGCACGAACGACGATAAAGGCTTCGCCAGAGTTTGATCGGAATACAAAGGGGTTGTGGTGCTTTCTTGAGAGAAACACGAGGGGAAGAGTATGGGGTATGCGACTGTTGAAACTTAAAATGAAAAAGAATGGTGCTAGGGTCAATAAAAAAATGGTTAACTACCATACGAAATGGGTAAATTGCAAGATAAGGGTCCCAATTTTAACCCGAATTATCGATTAGCCCTTTAAGGTCATGACTCATCACAATTGGGTCACTAAAGCGGTTTAACTCAATTAAATCCTCAAATTGGATAATTAGGGTTTCAATTTTCAATTCTTAATTTTTAGGGTTTTGAATTAGGATTTCCTAAATAAAAATTAGGGTTTTGAATTAAATTTCTAGGGTGTTACAACTCTACCCCATAAAAGAAATTTTGACCTCAAAATTTACCTAGAGAAAAAACGCAGATACTGAGCTTTGACGACGTCCTTGGGCTCCCACTTAGCCTCACATAACCGTGGTTACGCTATAAGTCCTTGACCATTTTAATGGTATTCCTCCTAAGAACTGTAATACCCCAAAATTTACTAAGTTGATTAAGGGTCATTTAGTACTAAGATGATAACTTAAAGGCTAACTTAGTGACTAAAATAACAAAAATGCAAAAGTTATGATTTCTTTAATTATGGGTTTTGAAAAGGAAATTTCTAAGGTTTAAAGGTCTCATGTGATAGATAGTGAATTGAATAAGGCATTCTTAAAGTTTGGTTGAATTCCAAGTAAAATTGGAATGGGAATTGAAGTTTAAAAAGTTAGTGACTAAAATATAAATTTTGAAAATTTTATAGTTAAAGTATAAACTTTGGAAAAATTTAGGGACTAAAGTTGTAATTCCCTAAAAGTTAAGGGTTTTTATTTCATAAATAAATGTGGATCGAATGTGAAGATTTTGGTTCGATCTGATACTTCGATTATTTGGAAAATCGCAGTTAAAGTTTAAGTGGAATTCGAATACTCGGATCCAATTGGAAAATTTTGAAATTTTGCCATACGATAGAGAAAGGTTATAAAATTTATTTCCAAGTGTTCGAAATATTTTTAGTTTGATTCAAGATGAATCCTACAGTTTATTTCTGAGTAAAGGATTATTTATCGGTATATTGGATCGAAGGGAAATTTTGGAGACTGATCTAAAAGCTATGGAAAAGTAATAAAATTTTATTTTATGAATATTTTATTATGGTTTATTGAATTCTAACTAGATTTAGTTAGATCTTAATGAAATGACAATTTGGAAACAAACTAGTAAATAAAGACTAGTTGGAGGGCGAATTGGTCATTTGGCCCCAATGGCAATTTTGAAATATTTAAAAAGTTGTAAGCGCAATTTTGGAAAGAGGAAATAGAAGATTAAATCTTGGCCCTTGATTGATGATAAAATCAATCTTAACCATTGGATAAAAAGGGCAAAATTGTAATTTCACTATTAAATGAATTTAATATTCATTTAATAGATATATGTGTAAAATAATGGTAAAAAGATGAACAAAATGTTCATCTTTTCCAGCAACAAACGTGAGGGCTTGGGAAAGAAAGAGAAAATTTTTTCAAGCTCGATTCAAGCCCCGAAACTTGGTTTTCAGGTAATCTCTTTAACTAAAAGTTGTTCTACTCTTCAAGCTCTATCTTTTGATATCAATAATTCATGGAATCCATGCTTGATTGATGAGAATTAACATGAGAAATAAACTAGGGTTTATGAATCAAATTGGGGCTTTTGAGATTTTATGATTCCATGATTGAATTCAAGTTGAAATCAAGCTAGTATGATGTTAAAATCATGATATTGAGTTGGGATTTAAGTTTTACATGTTTTGATTATTATGAAGATGGTTATGGTTTATGGATTCAAGTTTAATTTAGGGTTTGTGATGTTGAAATAATGATCTTGTAAGCTTTAATTGTTGTTTGGAAGCAAAACCCTAAGTTAAATTGTGTAGGGACCATTTCGGTAAATTGAAAAGTTACAGGACCAAATTTGAATTTTTAGAATTTGGAGTGTATTTATGTTATTAATGATGTTAGAGATAAGAAAATGAAGTTAGAATGCTAAATTGATGTTGAATTGAATTAGTGACCATTTTGACAAATTGTCAAAGTTAGTGACTGATAAGTGTTCAAAAGTACTATTTTTATTACCCTTTTTACTCATATTATTGTTAGACTTAGGCTCATATTAGTTGCATAATTAGTCATTCATGCATTAATTCATGTTTCTTTCCACCGTTGAGCTTGATTACATAACTTGGTGATTTTTGTGGAAAAAGATGCTGCTTTGGTGTGCTTTTATGTGTATGCAGAATCACTTGCCTAAACAAGGCTAGAACTAGTTGTCAGGGCAATGCATGAAGGAGATGCCGAGCTAGTTGCCAGGGCAATGCATGAAGAAGATGCCGAGCTAGTTGCCAGGGCAATTTTCGACAAGGAATAAGATGATATGGTAGTCGAAATTGATGACTAAATAAGCCCAAGATGACGTGGAGCAAAGTTAAATCCCAAAGGAGTTTGATTTCCATGAAAAAGTTAAAGAGAAATTAAATCCCAAGAAGATAGAAGAAGTTCTAGAAGGAATTTAAATATAATAAAGAATTATATTCTTTAAAGATAATTTAATTCCAACTTAACTTCCTCCTCAAAAAAGACTTTGACCTAGCTTTATAAATTAAGGATCAAGCCGTCAACTCCAAGGGGGAGAGAGGAGAGAATTTTTGACAAAGAGCAAGGGAGATTTCGACAAGGCTTTGGAGAAATTTCGACAAGGCTTCAACCATTCTTCATCTTTTTCTTTCTTGTTCAATTAGGTTTATGCTAGGAATTCTTTGTCTTGTGTTTCTTTGGAACCTAGCCATGAACTAAACCTATTTGGATAAGGTTATTGTGTCTTGTGGTTGTGAGAAACAATTGGATTTTGTTTAGGTAATAAGAGTTTGCACTTTCAATTCAAGGTTTACTCATTCTTGGTTCTTATTCTTGTTTGCGAGTGAATTGAGAGAGGATCTCGTAACTTCATCTATTTATCTAATATCGGGAGAGTTAGATTCAAGAAATGAATGAGTATGGTCTTTATTCAATCCATTGATGGTGAAGATTAATTCGGCTTAGGAATAAGTTAAGGATTTCAACGGCTAAGAAGAGCGCAAGATTGGTTGTTATTCACCCTTGATTCACACAGGGATGTATTATCAAGGCATGCACAAATAGCTAGAGTTTCGACTTAAGGATAAGAAGAAACCATTGAAGAACGATCCGCCGAACCTTGAAGTTGCTGCCCAGCCGCCCAAGTAGTTGCCCAGCTAGTCGCCCAGGCAACCGTCGATTAGTTTCCAAGGCAACCCCGCTGTGCAAGTTGTCACGACAACTGAGTTGCCCTTGCACTCTTTTACCAAGACGACCCAATCGGCTATCACACCTCAACTCACGATAACTTGTCCTATTCTCTCTCATTTGATTTCATCTTCTTTTACTTATTTTCTTTCTAGTTTAGTTGTTAGTTAAACTCCTACAATATTCTACTTGTGTTTCTTTTACTTTTTACAGTGCAAGAGATTAGATTCTTGAAGTGGCACCAATCCATGTGGAGACGATATCTTTTATACTATAACTTGCGACGTGTACACTTGCACAATTGCGGAGCACTTATTACGCGCAACAAGTTTTTGGCGCCGCTGCCGGGGATTGGCAATAACAACTTTGTTTTTATTTTCTTGCACTTTTTATTTTTCTTGTTTAAGATTCAAAGGGCTAACAAACTTTAGTTTTGCATTGGTATAGGACCAGGGTGAGACCGATTACACCAGAATATCCATTTGATCCAGAAATCGAACGAACCTTGCAAAGACTTAGACGAATTTAAGAGTAGCAATGGCTAATCAAGACGACAATATGAATCAAGATGTTCCAGTAGAAGGAGGAGTGATTCTTGCACGAAATAGAACTATTCGAGACTATCTTGAAGAAGATCTTGAAGGAATTAATCCAGGAGTTGTCACACCTGAAATTGAAGCCGACCACTTTGAGTTGAAACCGGTGATATGATCAACACAATTGGTCAATTTGGCGGCTCATCAATTGAAGATGCACGACAACATCTTAAATCTTTCCTCGAGATTTGCAATTCATTCAAAATACAAGGAGTCACCCCTGATGTTTTACGACTAAGATTATTCCCATATTCACTGAGGGATAGGGCGAAAGCATGGTTGAATACTATTCCTACCGGATCAATAGGATCTTAGACCGATCTTTGTCGTGATTTCCTTGCTCGATTTAATCCTACAAATTTGACTGATAAGCTTCGTAACGAAATTACTTCTTTTCGGCAGACAGATGATGAATCCATGTACGAGGCTTGGGAGCGATATAGAGAACTTCTACACAAATGCCCCTACACGGATTCCCAGTGTGGACACAGGTAATAATGTTTTACAACGCTGTGAATACACCAACGAGGATAATGCTAGATGCCTCGGCAAACGACATACTCCTAGATAAGTCACCGGAGGAAGAAATGCAAATTCTAAACAGGCTTGCCAAGAATGATTATCAATTCCCATCTGTTAGAAGAGGAGGAGTTAGACGCCAAGCCACAATACATGAACAGGGATCATCAGACTCAATTTCAGCACAATTGGTCACTCTAACAAAGATGGTCCAGAACATGCAGAAACCAAACAACACAAAGGAGGTCAAGGTAATGGATTCCTTTTGTGAGTTATGTGGTGGTAATCATGATTCTTCTGAATGTATGCAGAATCCGGAATCCAGCTTTTATGTGGGGAATTACAACCGGAATAACAATGTGATGTCCAACACATATAATCTAGCTTGGAAGAAGCACCCGAATTTTTCATGGAGTAATCCCAACAATGCTCTAAACCAGAACAATCAGAATGCACAAACATCGAGATTCTAGCAGAATATGCCACGGTATCAACTGCCGCAGCAACAACCAACAACATCTAATTCTTTGGAAAATTCTCTCAATGCTTTTATGTTGAAAACTGAATCTTATATGGCTGAGAATAGTATATTCATAAAAAGAACTGATTCTTTTATTAACATGACCGAGATGAGATTGCAAAACCAAGAGGCGGCAATCAAATCATTGGAAAATCAAGTCGGGCAATTTGCTCAAAACCTGAATACTAGACCGCAAGGAGGTTTACCTAGCGGCAAAGCCTCAGATGCTGAACCAAGAATTGCCGCGGCAACCAGCGATAAGCATGCCTCGGCAACCGACGATAAGCATGCCTCGACAACCCCAGTTGATAATACCTCGGTAACTCCAGTTGCCCCGGCAATGCCATCAATTAGGTTCCAGACCAATGAAATGATCGAAGATATCCGACTTCCACCACCATTCCCACAAAGGTTGAAGCGACAAAAGCAAGAATATCAATTCAAGAAGTTTCTTGATATCCTCAAGCAAGTCCACATCAACTTTCCATTAGTTGAAGCAATTAAACAAATGCTGAACTATGCCAAGTTTCTTAAAGACATTGTGTCCAAGAGAACAAGACTAGGAGAGCTTGAAATAGTTGCCGCAACAGAGGGATACATGGCCATATTGCACAATCGCATGCCACCCAAGTTGAAGGATCCCGAAAGTTTCACAATACCATGTTCCATTGGAAACCACTATATCGGGAAAACATTATGCGACCTTGGAGCAAGCATAAACCTGATGCCTAAATCGGTTTTTCAAAAAACTAGGAATCGGGAAGGCAAGACCTACAACAGTTATGCTGCAGCTAGCCGACAAATCATATGTGCATCTAGAGGGAAAAATCGAAGACATACTGGTAAAAGTTGATAAATTTATTTTTCCCGCTGACTTTATTATTTTGGATTGTGAAGTAGATGAACATGCACCTATCATTCTCGGGAGACCCTTCCTAGCAACAGGGAGAACCTTGATCGATGTTAAAAAAGGAGAACTCACAATGAGGGTGAATGACCAGCAAGTTAAACTAAATGTGTTCCAAACACTAAGGCATGCCGATGATCCAGAAGAATGCCAACTTCTTCATGCCACGACAGAGTTTAACTTCGACGAGGAATTTAGTTGCTTCGGCAACTACATTGCCGATCAAGAGGAACCTGAGGAGTATGAAGAACCGATCGATGAGGAGCAACAAGAAGAGGCAAATTGGTTAGTCAATCGACCAGGTACATACTTTGAACCACTAGATTACTCAGGTAAGGAAGGTAAGCTCGAAAAGCCCTCTATTGAACAACCACCGATTCTTGAGTTGAAACAGTTGCCAGGGCAACTAAAATATGCTTACTTGGGAGCCGACAATACATTGCCTGTAATTATTTCCTCTAAGTTACAGCCTGAGTAGGAAAAGAAGCTAATCAAAATGTTGATGCTACACAAGAAGGCAATAGGGTAGACAATTGCCAACTTGAAGGGAACTAGCCCGCCAGTGTGCATACACAAGATTTTATTGGAAGATGATCACAAACCTCTGATTGAGGCCCAGAGGAGACTAAATCATGCCATGAAAGGTTTTGTAATGAAAGAAATCATCAAGTGGCTTGACGCCAGCATCATATACCCTATCTCGGATAGTACATGGGCAAGTCTGGTACAATGTGTACCGAAAAAAGGAGGTATAACGGTGGTAAATAATGAAAACAATGAACTCATTCCAACCGGGATTGTGACCGGTTGGAGGGTTTGTATGGATTACCGAAAGCTAAACAAAGCCACTAGGAAAGATCACTACCCATTACCCTTTATTGATCAAATGCTTGATCGACTTGTAGGTAAACCTTTTTATTATTTTCTTGATGGTTATTCAGGTTACAATCAAATTGCCATAGCACCAGAAGATCAAGAAAAGACAACCTTCACATGCCCATACGGTACTTATGCTTTTCGAATGATGCCGTTCGGATTGTGTAGCGCCTCGGCAACCTTCCAAAGATGCCTGATGGCACTCTTTTCAGACATGGTCGAAGACTTCCTTGAGATTTTCATGGATGATTTTTCCGTTTTTGGTAATGACTTCGACAGTTGCCTCGACAATTTAGAGAAGGTGTTGGCAAGATGTGAAGAAACCGATTTAGTCCTTAAAAGTGCCATTTTATGGTAGATAAAGGAATAGTGCTCGACCACAAGATTTCATCCAAGGGAATTGAAGTAGACAAAGCCAAGGTGGACGTGATCGAGAGATTACCCCTACCAAGTTCAGTTAAAGGAATCCGAAGCTTTCTTGGACATACAGGTTTTCACAGGAGGTTCATTCATAATTTTTCTAAGATTACTAAACCCTTGTGCAATTTGCTTGAACATGATAAAGCCTTCAATTTTGATAATTCTTGCACCCAAGCATTCGAAACCCTAAAGGAAAAGCTTGCCTCAGTACCCATTGTTGTTCCACCAGATTGGACGCTACCTTTTGAGCTCATGTGTGATGCAAGTGATTTCGCGGTAGGAGCAGTCCTAGGCCAACGCAGAGGTAAGACCTTTCATGTGATATACTACGCTAGTAAAACTCTTAATAGTGCTCAAGTGAATTACACAACAACGGAGAAAGAGTTACTAGCCGTAGTTTTGGCATTTGACAAGTTTTGGTCCTATTTGATTGGTACAAAGGTAATTGTTCATACGGACCATTCAGCAATTAAGTATCTATTTGCAAAAATGATGCCAACCCTCGTTTGATTCGTTGGATATTGCTTTTATAAGAGTTTGACATTGAAATTAATGATAGGAAAGGAACAGAAAATCAAGTGGCCGATCACTTATCACGCCTAGAACGCAATAGGGAGGAGGACGCAGATTTAGAGATATGTGATGCATTCTCGGATGAGCAACTGTTAGTTGCCTCAACAACCATGGATGCGCACGCCTCGGCAACCCTCGACGCCTCAGCAACTCTTGACGTGCACGCCTCGGCAACTCCAGATACGCACGCCGCGACAACCACTGATGCGTACGCCTTGGTAACCTTTGACGCGCATGCCGCGGTAACTCTAGACGCGGTAACTCTAGACACGCACGCCTTGGTAACCATGGAAGCAGTTGCCACGACAACACATGCCTCGGCAATACCCCAGTACACAGATTTAGTTAATTTCCTTGTTTGTGGTATTTTACCTTATGGCTTTACTCACCAAGGGAAGAAGCGGTTCCGCCATGATGCTAAGTATTACTTTTGGGACGAGCCTCTTTTGTTTAAACAATGAGCATATCAGGTTATACGACGATGTGTCCCTGAAGAGGAGCAACAGAACGTACTCCGGCAATGCCATTCTTCACCCTACGGAGGATATTTTGGAGGAACACGTACCGTGGCCAAAGTTTTGCAATCCAGTTTGTATTGGCCAACACTGTACAAAGATGCCCAAGAATTTTACAAGCAATGTGATCGTTGCCAGAGGACGGGCAATATCTCTAGACGACATGAGATGCTGCTCCAAAATATCATCGAGGTGGAGTTGTTCGATGTATAGGGGATTGATTTTATGGGACCTTTCCCATCTTCATTCGGCAACCTCTACATTCTACTTGCTGTCAACTATGTGTCTAAATGGGTTGAGGCAGCTGCAGTTCCCAACAACGATTCCAAGATCGTGCAACAATTCTTGTAGAAAAACATATTTACACAGTTTGGGATGCCGAGAGCAATTATCAGTGATGAAGGCAAGGATTTTGACAACAAACTCATCACCAAAATGTTACAACGCTTTGGTGTACCTCACAAGATTGCCACGACATATCACCCACAAACCAATGGGCAAGCAGAAATTTCCAACCGGGAATTGAAGGGTTTACTCGAGAAAGTTGTAAATCCCTCTAGGAAGGATTGGTCAGTAAAACTAGATGATGCACTTTGGGCATATCGTACTACATTCAAAACACCCTTAGGTATGTCTCTCTTCCGACTTGTCTATGGCAAAACATGCCATCTACCGGTGGAAATCGAACACAAGGCATATTGGGCAATCAAGACCATGAATATGGATTGGGAAAGTACCGGGTAAAAGCGTTTGTTGGACCTCAATGAGATAGAAGAATTATGTGCACTCGCCTATAACAATGCACGAATCTACAAGGAGAAAACAAAGCAATGGCATGACAAGAGACTATTGCCGCGGCAATTCATGCCAGGGCAACTAGTTCTCTTATTCAATTCTCGGGTAAAACTTTTCCCGGGAAAACTGAAATAAAGATGGTCGGGACCATTCGAAGTTGTCAAAACATTATCCCATGGTGCTGTGATAATCAAGTCCATCACTGACGAACATGAATTCAAAGTTAACGGACAAAGATTGAAGCACTACAACGGTGCCCATGTGGAACGTAACAAAGAAGTGGTCACCTTAGGAGATGCATGAGCATGATCTCCTTTAGATATTTTCTTTTTATTTTTTAACTATTTTTTTTATTTTCAGTTTTTTTCTTTATTTATTTATTTTTGGAATTTTTAGGAGATAGTTTGTTTTATTTTCTTCTTTATCTTTAGTTTCCAGGTTTTCTTTGTTTTCTTTTCTTTTCCACAACAAGACTCACAACCACCATGTTAAGGAAATTCACTGCCGACTACTTGCCACGACAACCACAACAGAGAATGCCCCAGCAACTACCTCAGCAGCTGTCACGGCAACAGAAATTGGCGATGCCCAGGCAACAACAATGTCTTCAGCAACTACTGATGCCCAAACATGGATCAAATCAAAGCAATGCTATTCACGCGGTACCAACCACAATCATTCAACCACCATACTCAATTCACTCGAGGTGATGACCTCTCTGACTAACTCATTTCATTTAGTTTTTTTAAATTTTGTTTCACTTTTGCATGCATTGAGGACAATGCTTCTCTTGAGTTTGGGGGGTGTTGGTTTCTAGTTAGTTTCATGTTTAGTTGCATTCATCTTTAGCAATCACATATAGGTTGCATATGTTACTTGCCATGCCTTTAATTGGATTTAATTGCTTAAGACTTGTTGAATATCCAATGATGAATTTTTGCCACTGCACTTAATTGAAAGAACCTTTAATTTTAGGATTGCATGAAAAGAACTTAGAATTTTACTATGGTGCTGAATTTTTTACACGGTTGTGGCTTGTTGATTGAAAGAAACTTAGTGAACTTAGGTTGCTTAAAATTTGGGTAAATTTAAAATTGAAAATTAAAAGTTAAATTTTTTCTAGAGGTGCCCAAAACTGGCTCAAGTAGTAAATGCACTTTCTTGCTAGAGGTGCCCGAAACTGGCTCTAGTAGTTAATGGACATTAAAGAATCGCTAGAGGTGCCCGAAATTGGCTCTAGTGAAAATTAAAATAAATGCCCTGGTAATTAAATTGATAAAAGCCTATTGTTTACATAGAATCTTGAAAATCAACTTGTATACAACTACGCACACACATTGTCACAAGCATTATAGTTCGATTCCGGGTAATTTTTGTGCTATTCGAAAAATTAAAAGGTGATCATGCTTTGTGCCACGGTTCCGAGGGTTGAATTCAAGTTTGAAGCATGTCTTTGATGATTAAAGTCTTGGTAGGTAATTGTTAGTTTGCATTGCTTGAGGATAAGCAATAGTTCGAGTTTGGGGGTGTGATAAGTGTTCAAAAGTACAATTTTTATTACCCTTTTTACTCATATTATTGTTAGACTTAGGCTCATATTAGTTGCATAATTAGTCATTCATGCATCAATTCATGTTTCTTTCCACCGTTGAGCTTGATTACATAACTTGGTGATTTTTGTGGAAAAAGATGCCGCTTTGGTGTACTTTTTTGTGTGTGCAGAATCACTTGCCTAAACAAGGCTGGAACTAGTTGCCAGGGCAATACATGAAGGAGATACCGAGCTAGTTGCCAGGGCAATTTTCGACAAGGAATAAGATGATATGGTAGTCGAAATTGATGACTAGATAAGCCCAAGATGATGTGGAGCAAAGTTAAATCCCAAAGGAGTTTGATTTCCATGAAAAGGTTAAAGAGAAATTAAATCTCAAGAAGATAGGAGAAGTTCTAGAAGGAATTTAAATATAATAAAGAATTATATTCTTTAAAATTAATTTAATTCCAACTTAACTTCCTCCTCAAAAAAGACTTTGACCTAGCTCTATAAATTAAGGGTCAAGTCGTCAACTCCAAGGGGGAGAGATGAGAGAATTTTCGACAAAGAGCAAGGGAGATTTCGACAAGGGTTTGGAGAAATTTTGACAAGGCTTCAACCATTATTCATCTTTTTCTTTCTTGTTCAATTAGGTTTATGCTAGGAATTCTTTGTCTTGTGTTTCTTTGGAACCTAGCCATGAACTAAATCTATTTGGCTAAGGTTATTGTGTCTTGTGGTTGTGAGAAATAATTGGATTTTGTTTAAGTAATAAGAGTTTGCACTTTCAATTCAAGGTTTACTCATTCTTGGTTCTTATTCTTGTTTGCGAGTGAATTGGGAGAGGATCTCGTAACTTCATCTATTTATCTAATATCGGGAGAGTTAGATTCAAGAAACGAATGAGTATGGTCTTTATTCAATCCATTGATGGTGAAGATTAATCCGGCTTAGGAATAAGTTAAGGATTTCAACGGCTAAAAAGAGTGCAAGATTGGTTGTTGTTCACCCTTGATTCACGCAGGGATGTATCATCAAGGCATGCACAAATAGCTAGAGTTTCGACTTAGGGATAAGAAGAAACCATTGAAGAACGCTCCGCCGAACCTTGAAGTTGTTGCCCAGCCGCCCAAGTAGTTGCCCAGCTAGTCGCCCAGGCAACCATCGATTAGTTGCCAAGGCAACCCCGTTGTGCAAGTTGCCACGACAATTGAGTTGCCCTTGCACTCTTTTACCAAGACGATCCAATCGGCTATCACACCTAAACTCACGATAACCTGGCCTATTGTCTCTTATTTGATTTCATCTTCTTTTACTTATTTACTTTCTAGTTTAGTTGTTAGTTAAACTCCTACAATCTTCTACTTGTGTTTCTTTTACTTTTTACAGTGCAAGAGATTAGATTCTTGAAGTGGCACCAATCCCTATGGAGACAATATCTTTTATACTATAACTTGTGACGTGTACACTTGCACAATTGCGGAGCACTTATTACGCGCAACAATGACCAAATCAAAATTGAAGTTTTGGCATGAGGGTTAAATCTAATTTTTAGTTGTAATAATGGAATTAAGGTAGTAATGTTGAATTGAGGACTAAATTACAAATTTAAGAAGCATGAATTCTTATCTTTTCATTTTAGTGACTATTTCAGTAAATAAGGAAAATTAGGGAGAATTATTGTGAATAATTATTTGGTGAAGAATGTGATGAGTTGGTGGTTTAAAGCTAATGATACATTAGTGGTTTGAATCAAGTAAAGGGACCAAATTGACAAATAGCAAAGTAAGGAAAAATTAGTATAAAGTTTGAAGTTATTTATGGAAGTTGTGTAGGAAAACTGGATTTGGCAGTAAGTTTGAAAATTCACCCTAAATTCGACAAATATGGTTAGAAGGTGAATTTTATACCGATGTAAAGATTTGTTCGTCTAGTTTTGTTTCCAACAAACGAAAGCTGATTTCGAGTTCCGAGTAAAAATATATGAATTTTTAAGTGGTGAAAGGTCAGAAAACAGTATAGCAGGCTGTTCCGAAATTCAATACTGGAAATTGACTTTGAAAATTCATCATAAATCGTACAAGCTGAATTTGGGCTATTAATTTATATGGTTGAAAATCTTATTGAATCTAGTTTCTTTCAAAACAAACGGAATTGAATTTCAAGTTGTATATTATTTTATAGAAATATTTCTTTGAAGGTACTGCAAACTGTCAGAAAATGAGAATTGATACACTTTGTATCTAAGGTTGATTAGTAAGCTTGAAAGGGGTTAATGGAAGTTCAAATTGGTCACTAAGGACCATAATGAGTTTTTGAACAATACAAGAAAGGAAAACATTTGGAAATTTTTATATTCGAATGATTATTTTGGATGACATGTCTAAGATATTGTTAGATTGAGATCTAACAAATATTTTACTTATTTGAATTATAAGGTTCGAATCAAGGGAGGTTCGAGGTACGATGAAGGAAATGATCAAAGAGGACTTAGTGAGGCATACTAATAAATGGCCCAGGTGAGTGCAGTGCATACATAACATAATTCATGGATGTTTTATACATCACCGGTAGGACTTGCGATGAGTCTACCTGGTTTATATATTGTCATGATATTTATGTCATTGATCATATATTTGAAATATTTTAAATATGTCAAAGGTTGAAAATAAATGCATTGATCACTTGTTATTGATGATGGTATAATATGAATGTTATTTCGGTTATGAACTATTAGACGTTGATGTATATTGATATATGTTGCCATTGATGACTTAAATGATGAAATAAAGCCCAATGTATGATATAGAGGTTCAAAGGTATAGTTGGCTAGCCATAGAGTCATAAACAGCTGTATAAATATTCTAAGCACTTCGGTGCAATATTCATAAATACTCATTGAGGGTATACTCATGCAAGGTTTGGGTATACGGAAATACTTCGGGTGTTAAACACTACGGTGCAATTTTATTAATACTCAATGAGGGTATACTCATACAAGGTTTGAGTATAAAGAAGAACTTAGGGTGCTCAGCACTGCGGTGCAAATAATACACTATACTCAAGTAAGTATAGGGGGGATGACTTGTGTACAAAGAATCTCTTAATTCGATACCTCGGGCTAAATAAATTGAAAAGAATCAAAAAGAAATAGGAAGATAAGCTTGAAAGCTTGCATATAGAAATGGAAAGAGGTATTGGTAAACATTGAAAGCTTACGAATGTAAATGGCAACGGTACTGGTAAGATCTAATCTTATCTCTTTGATTTACATATTTATTTATGTTAATGAGCATGTAATGGTAAAGTGATCATATGCATTGTTAATCATTAATATTGATATTATGACAATTGCACTTGAATTCGAATTGTTGCCTCACTAAGTAAATACTTAGCGTGTAACTATTTTACACGTAGGAAAGAAGGAATGGTTGGAGTAAGGAGCATAAACGGACATCATCAATCAATAATAGGTACATCAGTATCAGTAAGATATCTTTTGACAATGTTTGATATTTACTAGTTGGCATGTATATTAAAATGATATGTCTACTCTGATAAAATTTGTATTTTATTTGGTATCTGGATGAATTTTAAATCAAGTAATTTTTAGGCAGTTTTACTAATTATATAAAGAAAAATTAAATTGATAAGTTGCTGCCTGAAAATAAACTCGATTTGATGAGAAAAATATTATGTTTAAACTTTACGTGATTAACTAGATTTGTAATTAAAAACTAAATGTATTGTAATATTTTTAAAGAAACAAAATTTTACCGAATTACAAATGTAGAGGGTTTTACGAATGTTTTGTGATACCTCTAACTCGTATTCAGTGATGGATACGGGAAAGGGGTGTTACATTTATTAGTATTAGAGCTACAGGTTTAGCCGATTCTCGGCCTAAATGGAAATGGTTTTATGTTAAAAAGAGTATACATGCTGCTAGGATATCAATATTACTGATATGATGTTTTTATGATCTGATTGATGTCGCTCCTTACTAATGTAAATTGGGAGGAATTATAAAAGAAAACATGACGAACTGATAAATAGGAAGCTTTGGAAGGAATCAAGAGTAGTAATAATAAGGTTAATGATAACTCTTTGGATAAATCGGGACAAGAAAGGGGCACTAGTACAACGAGGAGTGCCTATGCCGGACTAAGGAATTGAAAAGTTCGGGAACACCTGAATCGAAAGGAGAGGTAGATGATGGTCCAGTGATTGTTGATTTATAACTGAATAACCTAAGGATCACACTGGACGGATTTCACTTCTTGGATGCAGAGGAATTGGATGGAGCTGTCTTGTTGCTCCGAGATTTAAGCTAGATTTGAAAACCATCTGAATTTGCTTCATAGCCATGACTGCACATATCAGTCCGAGTTTATAACATTAGGACTGATAAAATTTGGGATGATTCAAAAATCATAAAAGGTACATCTCATCTTTTTGGATAAACCTGTATTGATGTTTATGGGTCTTAGCTTTACACATTCGTATATAAGTACGAAGTTGAATGGTGAAGGAGATATCCTTTTAGAACCCCTTTCAAGTAATATAGCGGTCATAAATTTGTTGGGTTGTAATGTAAGGGCAAGCTGAACATTGAAATTGCTCGATAAAAATATAAGAAATAGAGTTCCCGATAAACTTAATGGAATTACCTTTCGAGGAGTTTAAGATGATGGTGGGCATGATTGGTTATCTTCCTATCAGGTCATGATGAATTGTCGCATAAAGCGATTAGTATTGAAAAAAACAAACAAACAAACAAACACGGAATGTACAAAAATAGTTGTAGTTGATAAAAGGGTAAATCCCTTTTCCAATGTAATTTCAGTTGTTTTATTAAAGAAATTGTTGTTATAAGGTTGTTAAGTTTTCTTAGCAAATGTAGTGGATATTCAGGCTGTTGAAGTTAAATTGGAAACAACTCAACTGTCCAAAAATATTCGAATGTATTCCCAGATGGGTTACTGAAAATTTACCCTAGATTGAGAGGTGAAATTCAAAATAAAGATGTATCAGGCATTGCACCTAAATTAATGGCCCCGTATAAAATGGCTTCAACCGAACTTCGGGGTTTAAAGGTACAATTGCAAGGAATGTTAGGTTAAGGTTTTATAAAGCTAAGTGTGTCACCTTGGGGTGCACCAGTGTATTTGTGGAAAAGGAAGATTGATCTATGTGATTAAGTATAGATTTTCGTCAGCTAAATAAGATGACGGTAAAGAATAAATATCTTCTTCCGAAGATTGATGATCTTTTGATCAATAAAAAAGGCATAGCTATGTTTTCCAAAATATACCTTTGATCATTATATTATTAGCTAAAGATCAAGAGAGAAGAAATTCTAAAGACAGCTTTTTGGACTCGGTATGAATACTCCGAGTTCGTGATGATGCCTACGGAATTTATAAACCTAATGAACCAAGTATTCTAATTTTGCTTGGGCCAATTTTTGGTAGAGTTCATTGAGGATATTTTGGTCTATTTGAAGAAAAAGGAAGAACAAGATGCTCATTTTGCATTGTTCTTCAGACCTTTCGAGAAAAGAAGCTATATGCTAATTTGTTAAAGTGTGAATTTGGTTGTCAAAAGCTGTTTTATTAGTTATGTTGATTTGGCAGAGGGGATAAGAGTATATCCCAAGAAAGCACAAACTATAGTTGAATGGAAACCTCTAAAGAATGTTTTAGAGGTTCAGAATTTCTTGATGATTGCCTCCTCATTTACCAATATATTGAGGTAAGAAATGCCATTTAGTTGAACAGATAAATGCTAAGAAAACTTTGAGACATTAAAGAAGATCTTAATAGAAGCCACGGTACCAGTACAACCAGAATCGGGTAAAGATTATGTGGAGTATAGCAATGCTTCTTATAACAGTTTGGGATGCGTACTTATGCAAGAAGGAAAAGTAATGGTCTATGCTTGAGACATCTTAAGATATATGAGAGGAATTATCTTAAGATTTGGAGCTAGCAATGGTTGTATTTGCTTTAAAAGATATAGCATCATTATTTATACAGTGAACGATGCTATATTTATATAGGTTATAAAAGTTTAAAGTATATGCTTACTAAAGAAGAGTTAAACTTGATGCAAAGAAGTTGGATTGGGCTTTTAAGAATTATGATATGGTCATTGACTATCGTCCAGAAAAAGCTAATGTGTAGCTGACACTCTCAGTCGAAAGACAATTGTTGCCTTAAGAGCTATGAATGCAAGATTAGCATTAAAAGAAGATAGTGTTTTGATTGTCAAGTTAAGAATAAAATTTACCATATTGGATTAAATAAGATATCTTTAAAGAAAGGATGAGAAATGTTGTCAATGTTCAAACAAGTGGAAAAGAATGAAACTAAAAACTTGGAAGTTAGGGTTGATAGATATTTGTATTATCAAGGAAGAATTTCTATCTCCATGATGGAAACTATATGTTGATCCTGAAAGAAAAGATATTTAACGTGAAGTTAAGGCTAAAGTAGTCCTTAAAAGTTTCACCTTGGAAGAAGGTGTTATGGTTTAAACAAAAAGAAAATTAAGTTTAAAATTTGTTGGGCTATAAGAAATCGTGAAAGGAGTTAGTCTGATAGTTAATCTTAATAGCTAGCTTTATCTTTGGAAATGGACAACATTCATAATGTATCGATGCTCACGAAGTAATGATTAGACCCCTCACAAGTTGTTACTCCGGAGAAAATAGAGATTCAGCCGGATTTAAGCTATGAAAAAGATCTGGTAAAGATCCTAGCACATGGAGTCAAAGAAATAAGAAAAACAAGACAATCCTGTTTGTTAAAGTTCTTTGACAAAAATTACAAGGTTAAAGAAATGATTTGAGAGAAATAAGCAGAAAATATAAGAAAATAGTTTTCTCACCTTTTAAATCAAGTGCGTGTTAAAAATTTGAGGATGAATTTTCTTAAGGGGAGAGAATTGTAATAACCCAAAATTTGCTAAGTTTATTAAGGGTCATTTAGTACTAAGATAATAGCTTAAAGGCTAACTTAGTGACTAAAATGACAAAAATGCAAAAGTTAGGATTTCTTTAACTATGGGTTTTAGAAAGGAAATTTCTAAGATTTAAAGATCTCATGTGATAGATAGTGAATTGAATAAGGTATTCTTGAAGTTTGGTTGAATTCCAAGGAAAATTGGAATGGGAATTGAAGTTTAAAAAGTTAGTGACTAAAATGTAAATTTTAAAAATTTTATGGCTAAAGTATAAACTTTGGAAAAGTTTGGGGACTAAAGTTGTAATTCCTTAAAAGTTAAGGGTTTTTTATTTCATAAATAAATAGATCACCTAAGGGTGTGGATCGAATGTGAAGATTTTGGTTCGATTTGATATTTCGACTATTGGGAAAATCGCAGTTAAAGTTTAAGTGGAATTCAGATATCCGGATTGAATTGGAAAATTTTGAAATTTTGCCATATGATAGAGAAAAACTTTAAAAGTCATTTCCAAGTGTTGGAAATAATTTTAGTTTGATTTAAAGATGAATCCTACAGTTTATTTCTGAGTAAAGGATTATTTATCGGTATATTGGATCAAATGGACATTTTGGAGACTGATCCAAAATCTATGGAAAAGTCATAAAATGTTATTTTATGAATATTTTATTATGGTTGGTTGAATTCTAACTAGATTTAGTTAGATCTTAATGGAATGACAATTTGGAAACAAACTAGTAAATAAAGACTAGTTGGAGGGCAAATTGGTCATTTGGCCCCAATGGCAATTTTGAAATATTTAAAAAGTTATAAGGGTAATTTTGGAAAGAGGAAATGGAATATTAAATCTGATCCTTTGATTGATGATAAAATCAATCTTAACCATTGGATAAAAAGGGCAAAATTGTAATTTTACTATTAAATGAATTTAATATTCATTTAATAGATATATGTGTAAAATAATGGTAAAAAGATGAACAAAATATTCATCTTTTCCAGCAACAAACGTGAGGTCTAGGGAAAGAAAGAGGATTTTTTCCAAGCTCGATTCAAGCCCCGAAACTTGGTTTTCAGGTAATCTCTTCAACTACAAAGTTGTTCTACTCTTCAAGCTCTATCTTTTGATATCAGTAATTCATGAAATCCATGCTTTATTGATGAGAATTTACATGAGAAAGAAATTAGGGTTTATGGATCAAATTGCGGCTTTTGAGATTTTATGATTCCATGATTGAACTCAAGTTGAAATCAAGTTAGTATGATGTTAAAATAATGATATTGAGTTGGGATTTAAGTTTTACATGTTTTGATTTTTATGAAGATGGTTAGGGTTTATGTATTCAAGTTTAATTTAGGGTTTGTGATGTTGAAATAATGATCTCGTAAGCTTTAATTGTTGTTTGGAAGCAAAACTCTAAGTTAAATTGTGTAGGGACCATTTCGGTAAATTAAAAAGTTGAAGGACCAAATTTGAATTTTTAGAATTTGGAGTGTATTTATGTTATTAATGATGTTAGAGATAAGAAAATGAAGTTAGAATGCTAAATTGATGTTGAAGTGAATTAGTGACCATTTTGACAAATTGTCAAAGTTAGTGACCAAATCGAAATTGAAGTTTTGTATGGGGGTTAAATCTGATTTTTAGTTGTAATGATGGAATTAAGGTAATAATGTTGAATTGAGGACTAAATTGCAAAGTTAAGAAGCATGAATCCTTATCTTTGCATTTTGGTGACTATTTCGGTAAATAAGAAAAATTAGGGAGAATTATTGTGAATAATTATTTGGTGAAGAATGTGATGAGTTGGTGGTTTAAAGCTAATGATACATTAGTGGTTTGAATCAAGTAAGGGACCAATTTGACAAATAGCAAAGTAAGGAGAAATTAGTATAAAGTTTGAAGTTATTTATGGAAGTTTGAAAATTCACCCTAAATTCTAAAAAAATGGTTAGAAGGTTAATTTTATACCGATGTAAATATTTGTTCGTCTAGTTTCGTTTCCAACAAACGGAAACTAATTTCGAGTTCCGAGTAAAAAGATATGAATTTTTAAGTGGTGAAAGGTCAGAAAACAGTATAGCAGGCTGTTCCGAAATTTAATACTGGAAATTGACTTTGAAAATTCGTCATAAATCGTACAAGCTGAATTTAGGCTATTAATTTATATGGTTGAAAAGCTTACTGAATCTAGTTTCTTTAAAAACAAACGGAATCGAATTCCGAGTTGTAGATTATTTTATAGAAATATTTCTTTGGAGGTACTGCAAACTGTCAGAAAATGAGAATTGGTACACTTTGTATTTAAGGTTGATTAGTAAGCTTAAAAGGGGTTAATGGAAGTTAAAATTGGTCACTAAGGGCCATAATGATTTTTTGAACAATACAAGGAAGAACGGATAATGTTTGGAAATTTTTATATTCGAATGATTATTTTGGACAACATGTCTAAGATATTGTTAGATTGAGATCTAACAAATATTTTACTTATTTGAATTAT
Organism: Hibiscus mutabilis; assembly: GCA_019671005.1. Taxonomy (NCBI): domain Eukaryota; kingdom Viridiplantae; phylum Streptophyta; class Magnoliopsida; order Malvales; family Malvaceae; genus Hibiscus; species Hibiscus mutabilis. The sequence goes on along the minus strand of CM033722.1, from coordinate 15,043,818 downwards.
GAAGTTTGAATCAAGGGAGGTTCGAGGTACGATGAAGGAAAGGATCAAAGAGGACTTAGTGAGGCATACTAATAAATGACCCAGGAGAGTGCAATGCATACATAACATAATACATGGATGTTTTATACATCACCGGTAGGACTTGCGATGAGTCTACCTGGTTTATATATTGTCATGATATTTATGTCATTGATCATATATTTGACATATTTTAAATATGTCAAAGGTTGAAAATAAATGCATTGGTCACTAGTTATTGATGATGGTATAATATGAATGTTATTTCAGTTATGAACTATTAGACGTTGATATATATTGATATATGTTGCCATTGATGACTTAAAAGATGAAATAAAGCCCAATGTATGATATAGAGGTTCAAAGGTATAGTTGGCTAGCCATAGAGTCATAAACATCTGTATAAATATTCTAATCACTTCAGTGCAATATTCATAAATACTCAGTGAGGGTATACTCATGCAAGGTTTGGGTATACGGAAACACTTCGGGTGTTAAGCACTACGGTGCAATTTTATTAATACTCAATGAGAGTATACTCATGCAAGGTTTGGGTATACGGAAGCACTTAAGGTGCTAAGCACTACGGTGCAAATAATACACTATACTCAAGTAAGTATAGGGGGTGACTCGTGTACAAAGAATCTCTTATTTCGATACCTTGGGCTAAATAAATTGAAAAGAATCAAAAAGAAATAGGAAGATAAGCTTGAAAGCTTGCTGATAGAAATGGAAAGAGGTATTGGTAAGCATTGAAAGCTTACAGATGTAAATGACAATGGTATTGGTAAGATCTAATCTTATCACTTTGATTTACATATTTATTTATGTTAATGAGCATGTAATGGTAAGGTGATCATATGCATTGATAATCATTAATATTGATATTATGATAATTACACTTGAATTCGAATTGTTGCCTCACTAAGTAAATTCTTAGCGTGTAACTGTTTTACACGTAGGAAAGAAGGAATGATTGGAGTAAGGAGCATAAACAGGGATCATCAATCAATAACAGGTACATCAGTATTAGTAAGATATTTTTTGACACTGTTTAATATTTACTAGTTGGCATGTATATTAAAATGATATGTCTGCTCTGATAAAATTTGTATTTTATTTGGTATCTGGATGAATTTTAAATCAGGCAATTTTTAGGCAATTTTACTAATTATATAAAGAAAAATTAAATTGATAAGTTGCTGCCTGAAAATAAACTCGATTTGATGAGAAAAATATTATGTTTAAACTTTACGTGATTAACTAGATTTGTAATTAAAAACTAAATATATTGTAATATTTTTAAAGAAACAAAATTTTACCGAATTACAAATGTAGAGGGTTTTACGATTGTTTTGTGATACCTCTAACTCATATTCAGTGATGGATACGGGAAAGAGGTGTTACAAGAACCTTCTTATCCTGCTCAAGGATCTCAATTGGTTCCTTCTCAAAACTCACATTGGGACGGATCTCAATCTCCTTAACTGGAATAATGTGGGATGTATCTGATCTATATCGCCTCAACATGGAGACATGAAAGGCATCATGAATACGATCAAGATTAGGAGGTAACTCAAGTTGATAGGAAACTGGTCCCACTCGACGAAGAATCCGATAAAGGCCAATAAAACGATGACTCAGCTTGTATTTCCAGCCAAATCTAAGTACCTTTTGCCATGAAGATACTTTCAAGAAGACCTCATCGCTAACATCATACTCAATATCTCTTTGCTTCAGATCGACATAAGACTTCTATCTGTCAAAAGTAGCCTTAAACTTCTCTAGGATCAATCTTACAGTCTTCTCAAATTCGCGAGTAATATACATACCCAATAACCTATGCTCATTTAGCTCAGTCCAGCCTACGGGAGTATGACACTTATGCCCATATAGAGCCTCATAAGGTGCCATTTGAATACTTGCCTGATAGCTGTTATTATACATAAACTCTGCAAGCAATAGAAAATCCTCCCAACTGCCCCAATAATCATCAGTCTGCGGATGATAAGAATACTAAAATTTAGTCGAGTACCTAGAGTAGTATAGAGAGACTATCAAAACTTTGCTGTAAACCTCAGATCACAGTAAAAAATAATAGACACATGCACCCTATAAAGTCGTACTATCTTAGTAATATACACACGAGCTAACTTACTAAGAGGGTAGTTAACTCAGACATGGATGAAATATGTAGACTTAGTAAGATGGTCGACAATAACCCAAATAGATTCCTTCTTTGATAGAGTCAAAGGGAGTCCACTAACGAAATCTATAGTCACACGCTCCCACTTCTATAGTGGAATCTCAATATGTTGCAAAATACAGATGGATGCTGATGCTCTACCTTCACTTTCTGACAAGTCAAGCACTTGGATACAAAACCCACAACATCTCTCTTGAGACTTTTTCACCAATATCGCTCTCAGAGATTCTTATACATCTTGTCCCCACCATGATGCATAGAATAAAGACTATTATAGACCTCATAGAGAATAACCTATATCAGACCATAATTCCTCAGAATGTAGTACCGACCACAAAAACAAAGAATATCATTCTGATCAATAAAGAAATCCCTAGATGTACCTTCTTTAACCTTTTTTATTTTGTGCATCAAGAGCGAATCATTAGGCTACTCAGATCGAATATAAAAAATTAGAGTAAAAATAACCCGTGGCTCTGCCAGAAGACTACCATCTTCATACAAACTCATACGTTTAAACAAAACTCTCAGATCAGAGATAACATTATGACTCAAGGCATCAGCAACCACATTAGCCTTTCCCGGGTGATACTCAATCTCATAGTCGTAATCCTTAAGAAGTTCGAGCTAAGGACGCTATCTTAGATTAAGTTCCTTCTGGATGAGTAAATATTTCCGACTCTTATGGTCTATGTAGATATAACACTTCTCTCTGTAGAGATAGTGTCTCTAGATCTGTAGAGCAAAAACCACAACAACCAACTCAAGGTCTTGCGTAGGGTAGTTACACTTATACATTTTTAGCTGTCGAGATACATAATTCACTACCTTACCATTATGTATAAGTACACATCCTAACCCGGTGTGAGAAGTATCACTATAAACAGTATAAAACTTCTCAAGCTCAGGTTGAATTAAAATTGATGCTTCAATCAACACTGTCATCAGTTTCTCATAGCTAGATTGTTGGGCCTCAGTCGAAATGAAAGAAATATTCTTCTGCAGAAGCTTAGTCAACGAAGCTACAAAAATTGAAAATCCCTCCACAAACCTCCGATAATAACCAACTAAGCCCAAGAAGCTATAAAACCACAACGAAATAGTCCAAGTAGGGTTGAAACACCCTATTCTTCATGTCCATAAATGAGAAAAAAGCGATAGTCAATATGAAGGGCATCACAAGGAACTCGTAATGGTCGTAACATATCCAGAAAGCCGTCTTGAAGACATTAGAATCCTTAACCTTGAGTTGGTAGTAACCAGATCTCAGGTCTATCTTAGAGAAAACCTTGGTACCCCAAAAGTAATTGAAGAGATCATCAATACGAGAGATGGGATACTTATTTTTTATCACCAGCTTGTCCAGCTTCCGATAATCAATGCATAACCGAAGGGTCCCATACTTCTTCTTAACCAAGAGGATTGGAGCTCCCCTAGTGAAACACTCGATCAAATGAAGTCTCTATCCAACAACTCTTGTAACTAAATCTTCAATTTCTTCACTTTTTCGGTGCCATTCGATAAGGTGCCATAGACATAGGAGCTGTACCCAGATAAACCTCAATACCAAGTACCACCTCATCACGATTCAGCGGTACACTAGGTAATTCTTCTAAAAAATATTCGAAAAGTCTCTTATAACTCAGATCTTATACATTCTAGAGTCTGGCTGTCTCAGATCAAGAATGTATGCAAGATAGGCTATAAAACCCTTCTTGATCATCTTTTCGGCTTTAAGAGCCAATATCACATTAGATAAGTATTTTCTGCACTCTTTTACAAGAATCACCTCACGATTATCAGATGTTTTTAAGAAGGTCCTATTCTTCTAATAATCAAGATTGACTCAGTGAGCGGATAGACAGTTCATACCGAGAATTAGATCAAACTCATTAAACAAAAGTTTAATCAAATTGGCTAGAAAGACTTACCTTTAAATCACAAGAGGATAGTTGCGGTAGATTCTATTAACATCAACTGAATTACCCACGAGACTCTGAACAGTTACCAAAAAACCAGTCTCACCAACTGAAATCTCCAGACCTCCAACTACCACACTCGCTACATAAGAATGCGTAGAACTATTATCGATTAAAGCAAATTAAGAAATGTAATGGATAGAGAAAGTACCCGCTATAATGTTTGACTGGTCATGATCCCCATGTACCCTAGTAGAGTATATCAAACCCGAATGTCTAACATCGAAAGTAGTAGCACCACTACTCTAAACTGGTCTGCCCTTACTAGTTGTACCCGAAGCAACATATCTTTCTTGCCCTTTTCCAATACCAGGAGTTTGAACGAAAGCCTGAGACTGAATCTTCAAAAAAGAAGCTTTAGGCGGATGAGGACAAGCACTAAAGAAATGATCACGTGATCCATATGTGAAGCAAGCACCAGTCCGTCTTCTACACTCTCCACTATACTTCTTATTATAATAAAAGCATATATGCAAAGGTCAGAAAGCTATCGATCTACCCCCACTAGCAGTAGATACCAACGGTCTTGATCTCTGGCTACCTTGCTGATCAGATTCCACTCTAGCCTTCTTACCAGTATAGCTAATTGAACCATGCTAAACATTCAAAATCGGTTATTTCTTGCCTCAATCTATTCTCTCTACTATCTTGGCTCGGTCAACCAAATCACTAAACATTTTATCTTGAAATAGAGCTACCTTCTCACGAATCAAGAAGCGAAGATCTTTTAGAAACTTTCAACATTTATCCTTTTCTGTGTCTACCAACCTTGGTGTATACTGAGATAACTCTATGAATGTATAATAGTGATCTACTAGGTACTGTTCCCCCACATAATGGCTCTAGAATACCGAACAGAAGGTTTTTCATGTCATCTGATCAGTTGTCAACAATCTCCGCTCAGCCTTCCACTAATGTTGTACTTTACCTGTAATAGTGAAACAACCACTCTCGGTTTCTTACTGGTAGGGTACTCCATCTCCTTAAAGAGCTTCTCTAGATTTTCCATCTATAACTCAGCATTAGATGGGTATTCGTCAGATATACTTGTAAAGATTCTCATCTCGACACTCAGAAATATTGTAGATATGGGCTTTCTCAAACCCTCTGTCTTGTCACAAAAATATCGCAACAACTTTGGGTTAACAGTAACACTATCCAGTTCAACAGTCTTACTGTCAATAGAATCGAGTAGGTTATCACTATGTGGCTGCTGATCATATGTGTCTCCATCACCAGACTATTGACTCATAGTCTGTTATCCCTTAGGTTGCTGGTTTTCTCCAGGATTTTGTACCTCATTTTGGTCATCCGTATGATCAATAGGAGGTAGTGGTTCACTTGCAGCAGCAGTAGTACGACCTCGACCTCGGCCTCTATCTGAAGCAAGTCTAACACTCTTACGTGGTGGAATAGTCAACTATCTACAAGAAACAATAACCTAAAAAATAGAATTGATACTGGAGTCACAAGTTTAAATCACTCTTAAAATAATTATTAAGTAATAATTTATTCAGAAAACATCCCAGTTACCCAAAATATTTAATGCATGTATTTAATCAAAAAAATTAAAAACGCATATTGTGAGCCTCACAGTCCAAGGCTTGAACTTCGCTCTAATACCAATAAATGTAACCCCATAAACCCGGCACAAAGAAAAAAAATCCAATTTAGGAAGTCACATTCGTAAGATTCCCCTCAAATTTCCAACGTAACTTAAATACAAATATACTTTTAACTTGTAACGTAAAAACATTTAACTTTTAATAAAAGTTATTCCAAAAGGTTATTAAAACCCAACATTAACATTAATATCTGATAATTTAAAAATAATATCCAAAATAAAGTTCTATGCATGCATACTGAAAAATATCCTCAAAACCCAAAATGGTCTTAAGTCTCAAATACATCAAATCCCAAAATAAAATAATAATAATAATAATAACCAATGTCTGAAAATGATAAGGTCCATACTGTAGTAAAAATAAATCTGAAAGCACAAAAGGTCCTCTGGGTATCAAGACGCTTAGAGCCAAAGTATTTGAAAGAAAAACTATAAGGAAGTGATATATTAAGCCCAAAGTATCTCTAAAGTGAAACAAACACAGTCTCAGTTTCACAATAATATCTAAAGGAAAAATAAATCACATTAAAACACAATGCATGAAATGATGCAAAATGCAAAACACAAACCCAGCTACATACTCCAATCATAGTGGTGGAGAAGCCAAGCGCTCACAATGAAGGGAGTTCCCCAGAACCCATCACCCTTATTTCACCAATCATAGTGTGGTCAAACCACTTCTTCCTCCGTACAATCTCATCTCGTGCATGTAAAAGTATTGTTTATAAAACAAAATCACATCACAATTGTATCTTACTAAATACGAGGATCACAGTTCTAAAGTTCTGATTGTTTCATTAATACAGTTTATCACAATTTGTCATAGTATACATGACATCTCATATCACATTGAAGTCGCATCACAAAAAGGTAGATATGCATGTTGTAAAACAATTCATAGAATAAATATAGCACAAAAAGAGAACACATCTCTAGCGGCCAAAGCTCTAACATCAGTAATGACGTCTCCCATAATCTAAACAAACTCTAGGTCTAGCTGAGTTAGAACCTACGATATGAAGCTCTATATTAATACACATTCCAACATAAGACACTATGCCACTTAAAACAATTCTAAAAGAACAACTACTCATGTGTAGCTCTCACAGAGGGTGCAGGAACAGGCTACACATGAGGAGTATGAGGTAAAACGTCGTCCTCAGAATCGATTTCGTCTAAAACACATTAATTAACCATATCAAATTTTATACTCAAATTCTTAGAATTTACTAAGTACAAAAATAAATTGTAACTAATAAAATTTGACTTTCGGGTTCAAATTAGGTGAAATAGACTGCACATTCAGAATCAGAACATTAAAAAATGTCAAGACAAAGTTGATCGAAAAAGTCAACGGTTAACTTGATCAGTCAAAGGTCAACGCGGTCAAAATCAACTCAGTCAAGGATAAAGTCAATGTCATAAAGTCAATGTCAACGATCAACATTGACTTGATTGGTGACAAGTCAACACAAGTTGGTCAAGGGTCGATCTGTCAATAAGTCAAAAAGGGATCTGTCAGTTTGGTTCAAGGCCGGTTCACATGCTGGTTTGGTTTCCTAGCCCCGGTCCAGTCCAATTTGATTGGCTTTACAGATCTACCCATTCCTTTATCCAATTAAAAGTCCAAATTATTGGGCTCTCTTTCTCTGCAGCCCACCGTTCCACAGTTGGGCTCAACCCAACATACACAACCCACATACAACACTTATTTTAGGGTTTACACCCAACGCCAGCGGCAACGCAAGGGGAAAAAAGCGACGGGACAACGACGTAACTCGCTGAAAACAACATAAAGATGAGGGGAAAAGCACGTCTTTCGTGGCAGACATCAAAAACACCACACAATCATCCCACAAACTGGAGAGGAAAAAAAGCTCTTACCCAAGGTTTAACCAACCACGAATGACGAAGAGGGAAGACAGAGCAAGGCAAAGGCGACGTTGGCGTAAAAGATTGTTTGTTTGTTTTTATTTTTTTTATATTCGAGAAGTTTTTTTTGATAATTTGAAAGGGTTTTTTATTATTTTTTGTTTTAAAGCTTTTTATTCAAAATGTTATTTTCTTTTTATGTTTTAAAGCTTTTTATTTTTTTTAATATTTTGCTACTTTTCTTTTTAAGCTTTTTGATAATTTTGGAAAAGAGTTTTATTTTAAAAGAGGTGTTTATTATCTTGTATTTTCAAAAAAAATTAGTTTATTTTTTTAGAAAAAAACTTTGTTGTTTTTTATAATTTTTTTAAAAAAATGATTTTATTTTATTTTTTTAAAGATAAAGGCCTTACTTTTTAATCTAAAGAAATACTCCCTTAAAAAAGTTTATTTTGATTTTTTTGTTTTCTTTCTATATTTTTTAAAATAATTCTCTTTATTTTAAAAGGGACCAAAATTGGAAGAAATAAATGGGGTTGTAGTAATTAAGTGACCGTTTGATAATTTTAAAATTTATTTTCAGATTGAAAGAAGTATAAAAAATGTGATTTTAAAATTAATTGACCCTTTTTATTCTCAAACACAATTTTCACATCTTTTAAAAGTTAAGTGGATCAAACACCCTTTTTATTAAAAAACCAACACATGTTCCTTTTTATTATTTTTTTTACCAAAACAACCACATAACACTAAATAATAGAATATCAACCAAACAAATAAGATCAAAACATCCAAACCAACAACAAATGCATCCTGAAAAAGAAGAGCATTAACCAAAAAAATAAAATGATTAAATTTGAAATGGAAAAAAGAAGAAATTATACCGATGAAATGGCGAATTGCTAGCTTCTATTCCCTGCAAAAATTCGAACCAATGCTGCACAAAACTCGAATAAATTCCAGCAACTTCCCAATAATTTTCAGAGTATTTTTCTGGGTATTTTCGGATCCATTTTTTCTTTGTTCGAACAATGGAAAATTAAGCACTATTTATAGGGTTTGGGGGATTGGGATTCAAGGCAATTTGGGGACAAAATCCCCATTTTCGTCCCATGAAATCATCCAATGTGATCATCACAGCTTTGATTTGTTGAAATTCACCCCGAATTTCATCTGATTTGGCTCCAATTTGGGAGATTTTGCCCCCAATTAAATTAGGGTTTAAACCCCTTTTCTCCTTCGATTGACGAGCTACCGGCGATGGCAAGGGGCAGGGTCAGCGGCATTGGACTCAGCCGGCCGAGGCCAGTCGACCAGCACCAACCACGGCGGTCGCTGTGGCCTAGGGACGGCAGAATGGCTGCTGCCGGCAGCCCAGGCCGTTCGAAGCAGGGGACTTGGGAGGGATAATCTCGCGCGCATGCAGTGAACGCGCTGGCGCGTGGCTGCGCGGGATCTCCCTTTTCCCCATTTTTACTTTATTCGATCCAAACTGTCCATAATTTTAGCCCTAGATCTAACGGTCTCGAATAAAACTTAAAAAAAGATAAATGGGTTAGTTTGGGCCTCTTAAAAATAAAATGGGTTCCTTATTTAGTGTTTTTTTTTATTTTAAAGGGTTTATTTTGGGTTATTTTTTTCTTCAGAAATGGGTTTTATGAATCAAATTATCTTCTTTTTAGGTTTATTATTATTTCCCTTTTTGTATTTTATTTTAAAATGGGCTCATTATTATTTCCTTTGAAGATGAGTTTTATTTGAAAGAATATTTTTATTAATATTATTTTTATTCATTTTTATTATGAATTAATTTTTATTTTTATTTTGTTTTTTTATTTTTTTTTAAAAGGGGTAAAAAATTAGTGACAACAGCTGCCTCATCTTTGCTTATTCTAGTGAAACAAGGATATAGCAAAGAAAAGGTGGCACTAATTTTTACCATTTACCAATTTGCCAGTCAGCTTCGTTCTCCTGATGCCCGAACAAGTAGGCAGGTTCTATCCTCTCAAACGCCTGAACAGATAGACGGGTTCTATTCTTCATACGCCCGAATAGATGAGCAAGGTTCTATTCTCCTTATGCCTGAACGAATAGACGAGTTCTATTTTCCAAGTGCTCGAATAGATGAGCAGGGTTCCATCCTCTTTATGCTTGAACGGATAGACGAGTTCTATTCTCCAAGTGCTCGAATAGATGAACAGGGTTCCATTCTCCTTACGCTTGAACGGATAGACGGGTTTTATTCTCCAAGTGCTCGAAAAGATGAGTAGGGTTCTATTCTCTTTACTCCTGAACGGATAGACGAGTTCTATTCTCTAAGTGCTCGAATAGATGAATAGGGTTCTATTCTCCTTACGCCTAAACGGATAAACGGGTTCTATTGCTAAAGAGTTTCTACATACCTGTAATATGATGCAATTATGTTGCGCATGCCCGTGAGGATGTCTAAAACATGAATGCATGCTTAATTTTTAATCTCTTTCTTAGCTTGTTTTAATCCGGACAAAAGTCCATGTTCACTATCTTTGTCATTCACATTCTTGGTATCTGTTTGCTTCATCAAATGATCGTCTTCTGCTTCACCAATCTTTGAATGGTTGTTTTCTTCTTCACTATTCCCATTCTTTGTATCTCTTTGCTTATTGAAAAACATACTCTTTCGCACATTCAACTATCATTGCAGTTGATACATCAGTATTGTGTGAGTGAGTTTCAAGCAATACTATGTATGACAAAGCCCTTTTGAGGATCTTCATGAATTCTCACGAAACATCATTGAATGATATGGTATTTTAACCTTTTTCTTTCCAGGCTTATTACCAAAGCTGTTGGGTATCAATTGCCCCTGATCATAACATGGCCTATATTTGAGGCTTAACAAGGGACCATGTCATAGTCCCTATGTTCTTAAACCATTTCTAGAGTAATACACGAAAATCTCTTGCATATTTTAATGATGTCTAAACCAAAATGACCCTTAACCAAATAAAAAACGTTCATGTAAATGAGGCATTCAAAGAAGATAGGCTTAAAAGAAGAATTTCATTAATTTTGTGGCAAACATGAAAGAAGAGCACAAAAGAAGGGTCAAAAGACAAGTATCCAGATATCAAAGGTCTGAACTTTCCTCGAATGATGCCTTTGTCGAGAAAATTTCGTCCACTACAACAATGAATGAAGATATGAAATTCCTTCCGAATTGCCAAGGCTCTGAAGGGATTGTTCGTTTTCTGTAATAATTCGAGCCTCCTTTGCGGGTTTTCAACTCGAATCCTCTTTTGGTTTCAAGACGCTCTTTGCGGGTTTTCATCTTGAACCTTTCTCTTTTTTTCTCCTTTTTTGAGTGCCCTTTATGGGTTTTTGCTATCTTTTTTCTTTATCATTTTATGCGTAATATTTCTTGACTGAATCAGAATTCACTGGATTCTTGAGCTCGTCTCCACCCATTTCAGCCAGAATTAGCGCCCCTCCCTCGAAAGCTTTTGATACCACATATGGCCCCTCCTAATTTGGTGCACATTTTCCTCGCGAATCCTTTTGGAATGACGACATCTTCTTTAGCATGATATCGCCTTCCCTAAACTTCCTCGGGTGGACCTTATTGTCACATGCTCGTATCATTTTTCTTTGATACATCTAGCCGTAGCAAATTGCTTTCAACCTCTTTTCATCAATGAGGTTTAACTGGTCATATCTTGTTTGAATCCATTCGGACTCCTCTAGTTTTGCCTCCATCAAAATACAGATTGAAGGGATTTCAACCTCAATTGGCAGCACAGCCTCCATCCCATATACTAATGAAAACGGTGTTGCCCCAGTAGAAGTTCGTACAGCCGTTCTATAAGCATACAATGCGAATGGCAACTTCTCATGCCAATAAGTGTAAGTGTCAGTCATCTTTGTGACTATTTTCTTAATGTTCTTATTTGCAGCTTCGAAAACCCCATTCATCTTTGGGCGATATGTTACCGAATTGTGGTGTTTGATCTGGAACTGTTCACAAACCCCATCTATCATCTTGTTCTTCAAATTGGATGCATTGTCGGTGATGATTCTCTCCGATAAGACATAGCGACAAATGATCTCTTTTTTCAAAAATTTGTAAACAACTGACCTGGTGACATTCGCGTATGAGGCTGCTTCTACCCATTTGTGAAGTAGTCAATAGCTACTAAAATGAACCTATTGCCGTTCGAGGCTTTAGGGTAAATCTGGCCAATTACATCCATGCCCCACATTGAGAAGGGCCATGGGGCAGTCATGACATGAAGTGGTAGATGAGGTGCATTAATCTTGTCTGCATATACCTGACACTTGTGACATCTACGGGCATAGTTGATGCAATCTGTTTCCATAGTGAACCAATAATATCCAAAGCGCATAATTCTCCTAGCCACAGTAAACCCACTAGGGTGAGTCCCACAAACCCATTCATGCACTTCTTCCAAGATCATTTGAGCTTCTTTAGCGCCTACGCATCTTAATAGCACTTGATCTCGATTCTTTTTATATAGAACCTCACCATCAAGGACATAGCCCACGACTAATTTCCTAATCGTTTTCTTATCATTGTCAGTTGCTTGTAATGGATATTCTTGAGTTTTCATATACTGTAAAATGTCATGGTACCATGGAGACCATCAGCTTCTTCTTCCAAAATGTAACAATAGACCGGGGATTCTAACATTTGCACCTTGATTGGCATTATTTTAGTACCTTCACTAGCCTTGAACATAGTAGCCAGAGTAGCAAAGGCATCTGCCATCTGATTATCCTCTCTCGGGAGATGCTTGAAGGTGATTTCATCGAACTTCTTGATTAGTTCGAGAACTAGCGAATGATATTTGATTAATTTTGCATCCTTAGTCTCCCACTCTCCACGGATCTGGCAAATGACCAGTGCAAAATCTCCGAAAACTCTTAAAACTTTGATCTTTCTTTTAATGGCCGCTTACAAACCCAATAAACAAGCTTCGTATTCAGCCATGTTATTGGTGCATAAGAATTTTAACCGACAAGAGAAAGGGTAGTAATCCCCTTCTGGTGAAACTAAGACTGCCCCAATGTATTTCCAGCTCCATCAAAGTTCATCACCCAAGATTCCTCTGAGCTATTATCCTCGTCAATCGAAATTCACATTAGTTCTTTATCATGAAAATTTAAGTTTAAGGCCTCGTAATCTTCGGAAGCACGACTTGCCAAAATGTCTGCTATTACACTCCCATTTATTGCTTTCTGGCTCGCATATTGGATGTCAAATTCTGAAAGTAACATTTGCCAACGAGCTATTTTTCTTGATAAGGCGGGTGCCTCTCTCAACTTTTTCTCTCCATTCTCTCATCAGCCAAACACCCACATTTTCATCAAATTTCCAGAGGTGAGGTGGTTTCTAACTTGATTTTATTGTTTCAAATTATTTTATAAAGGTTGTTTACACAAAATCTTACAATAATCTTGTGTTTCTTAGTTTTTGACAAATCAATTGGGGGAGAAAATTCACAATAGGGGTAAGGTCTACGATCTCCTCTATTGTATGGTTCTTTACTGAAATTCGCAAGCATTTGATCATTGTTTTTGTGTTTCTAATTTGATTTTGATGATTTTCCAATGTTTAATTGAGTTATTTGGGGAAAATGAGTTAATTCACGGATTGGATCTAATTTCCAGTAATTAAGGATGCTTTGATTTATATTTTGGATGTTTAATAATGTTGATAAGTGATTTTTATCAATGGAATCCCGAAACTTAAGAATCTCTATTTGTTTAGGTTGTTAGTTTTGAGGTTTTGTGGTGTTTCTTTGGTTGTAAGGTTGCTAGAGGTGGTAGGTTGTTTTGGATCTATTTTTAGATGTGTTTTGGTGTTAAAAGTGATGTTAGATTGATATATGTTGGCTGGGTTGCGAATCGAAGTGTTTCGGTTATGTTTTCGGTTGTTGTGGAAGGTTAATTGTGAATATGTTGTGGAAATCTGAGAAGGATTGTAGTTGCTGTGTTTAGAATGCATTATGATGCATTAATCCTATGTTGTTTTGTGGTAAAAACAGGGGAGGCTGATCCAGAAATGATTGGAGAAACGTTGGAGGTTTTGGATACTTGATTTCGCGTCGGCGAATTGAGGTTTCGCGTATCGATGAGTGAAAACGTGGTTTAAAGCATTTTGATGTTATGAGAAAAAAGTTTTGAGAGTTGAGGTAGAGCTTGAAACACTTACCTAGACTCAGAAGTAAGTATAAAGTGGTTTTCTCTCTCGGACGTGCTAGTTTGAAATGGTTTTATGCACTTATTTTGATTTACATGTTACCTACTATTAAGCATGTTTTAAAGTATACGATATATTGTTTTTAAACATGTTTTGCTGAAGGATGCACATGGTAAGTGATCCTTGTAAGTATGGTTTATACTTGTGGTTTGAAGCATGGTTGTTGCTTTGGATAAATGGCTTGGTTTAATGCTTTTTTAAAATAGCGAGGTAAATGTTAAATAGTTAATTATATTGGCAAGTGACGTGTTTTAAAATTGTTATCGGATATAGTTGGTCGGCTATAGGATTGAGTGCATTGTAAATAAGTCGTCTTGGATGTTGAAGGGTTTATACGGCGTACCGAATACTCCATCCAAGTACCCTAACGGTAGAGGGTTAAACAGTACCGAATACTCCCATTAGTGGGTTAAGCATCTAACCGATGAAAGGGATTGGTGTCTTTGTGGGTTGAAAGTGTACCCGGTTGATATTGTACCCGGTTGTTAGTGTACCGTGATTGTATTGTATCACTATTTCGGTTGAGATGGCTTGAAGTTTTGGGTTAACACTTGTTGAATCCATGTATCCAATGAACTATTTTGTTATTGAACTTGTCTATTGATCACTTGTAAACCAATATAATTGTTAATGTATCATTGAAATGTTTTGTTGTATAATGTGATTTATACATGTTTCTCCTTAAGCTTTGCATTTGGTAGTAATGCATGGGAAAGCTTAAGTGGAGGGTTAGCAATGTGACTTGTTGTTGATTAATGATACATGTAGCATATGGTTTAATATGCTAGTTTAAAAGATGTAAAGTGCATGCTTAAAAAGGGGCAAGATGATGTTTTAAAGGGTGATGTTAAGTAAATGGTTTTAAAGGGTGATGTTAAGTAAATGGTTTTAAATGCATCAATGCAGATAATTGAGGTCTTGAAAGGCAGCAAGAAGCAAGGGGATCTTGGCAAGATTTGTTTCCAAAGTATGTTAAAGACTAGAATATAATGAATAAGGGCAATGGGGTACTTGTTGTGTTTTGGGAGATGTTTTGTGGAACTCCCTGTTTGAGCATGTTTTATTAGTTGCTCTTGGTTTTTAAATGGCCTTTAAGGATTATTTTTTGTGCTGGTTTATCTTTTGATGTGTTGGTTGGATGCATATTAGGAAGCATGCCTATAGATTTCCTTTTTGATGCATGAATCCTTGTTGTGTTGTTAGAATTGTGATGCTAGTTGGCATGAGATATGTTTGGCATGTTGGTATTGTGTTTAAAGCATGTCGGAGGGGTTTGAGTATGCTTTTGGGATAAAAAATCAGCCAAATGTGACATTACATGTCCAGGCGTACCGATACGAGGGGACCGTATCGGTACGGCTAGGCAATTTTAGGCTTGTAGGATCGGTACAGGTCTTGTGCGTTTCGATACGCCTCGACAAATTTTGCCTGGCGTACTGATATGGGGATACGCGTTTTAATACGAGTTTTAGCCTCTGGAATTCACTTTTTCAACTCGAATCCCGCGTATCGAAACACCTAAGAGTCCGTATCGGTACGGTTAAAAATATTTCAAAAGTTAGGTAATTCAGCTAGGCGTATCGATACGATGGGGTGGTGTATTGAAACAAGGTGTTTCAAACCGTATCGGTACGAGCTTACCCGTATCGATACGGAAGACCGTTTATTCTGTTAATGTCACTTTTGGGCAGTTTTGATTTCTTTTCATTTTAGGCCCCGATTCTTGCCAATGCAATTGTATGTGATAGAATAAGATTGAGCTAAAATTTCAAATAATAGATTGGAAACTGACTAATTAAAGGTTGGTAACCTAAAAGTGAACTTTAATCCTGAAATTATTTGTATTTGCATTTTGGTCCCTAAATTATAAATATAATTAATTGGATGTCAAATTGATGCCTGATTGAGTTGGGGTTACACCTAATGTCTGCATGAACATGTAGGGTTAATAATTGGCATCTAGATAAGATAAAAAATAGACCGAGTTTTGTTGAATCTCTTCGATTTGCTACGGCAAACCTAATGTAGCCTTCTTGGTTCGGTTGGGCGTCTGAGCCAGGTCAAGAGGGTTATATTTGGTGGTATTAGAGACAGGTTGGGTTCTTTTAGGAGGTTGTTGTGTTGTTGCCATGTTTGATTTGTATGGTGATTGTTGTATGTACGCTGGTTGATATCCACGGTGATTGATATATGAATGTTGGCTGTTGTATGCTATGTTGGGGAAGTTTCGGGGTACCCATTGCCTTATTATTATAGTCTGGAAAGTTTTGATTTTTGAAATGAAAGTCTTGGATCCTTGGTTGAGGCTGGCCTGACTGTTTTTGTTTTGAAATGATTATCATGCCTTAGATATATTTTAGCACGATGAGACCGATGAGAGAGTTGTGATCTAGTGTGTTTGCTGCTGCCATTGGGCAGAGTGTTGAAGGAGATGTTGTGCCTCCTGGAGGGTTACCACTGCCCCCACCTAATCCACTTGAGGGAGTGGAGCAAGTACCACCTGCACCGGCTGGGCCAGGGATGGGTGATATGGCACCGCTGATACAGGCCATGACCGATGCGTTTCAGACAGCAATTGCTGGTGTTTATATGCCAGAACCACCGGTTGAGGGGCAAAGTTTGTCGCTTGAGCATCTTCGTAGTTTGGGTGGAGTTGAGTTTCAAGGGTTATCACCTGAGGCTTTTGAGGGCTGGTTGGCCAGTACTGAGAGGATACTGGGCCAGATGGGGTGCACCGATGCTCGTAAGCTGCAATGTGTTGTCTCTCTGTTGTAGGGTGATGTTTACGCATGGTGGACTACCATGATATCCGGTATGGCGACTGATGATGTGACCTGGGAATTCTTCTGTGAAGCTTTATGGAAGAAGTTTTTGGGAGTCCGATATCAGGACGAGAAGAAGCGCGAGTTTATGGCTCTGGTGCAGGGCAGTATGTCTGTTGCGAAGTATGAGGTGCAGTTCGTGAGGTTGAGTCAGTATGCACCTGAGTTGGTTCCTAACGAGCATACTCGATGTGATTGTTTATGTTATGGGCTTGTGCAGGATGTTAAGACATACATGCTTGCTGCTGATTACACCGACTTTGATGTGTTAGTTTCGTGAGCCAAGGATGTGGAGCAGAATTTGGGTTTGGCATCTAGATTGCAAGGTTCTAGCTCGGGTAAGAGAGCTGTTGATTCGGGTTATAGCGGTGGTCAGGCCAAGAGACACCATGACATGAGGTTTCGCCCGGAGTTGAGGAATGACGGAGGTGTTGTGGGACGTGGAGTCCAGGGGCAGGGTGCACAAGTTGGAGCCTCATTTAGCACTTGTTGGGTTTGTGGATCCCGAGATCATTTGAGGCGAGATTGCATGTGTTTGGCTAGGAATGGTCAGGCACCTACGTCTATGGTGGCTAATGCTTGTTGAAGTTGTTGGTCAGGCGACCATCAGAGGTGTGATTGTCCGTTATTGGCTTGAGGTGGGCAGGGTGCTACATCTGTTGTTGCTCCGTAGCGGGGTCATGGTCGTGGCCGCGGACCGTTTCAGCGTCGAGATGGCGGGCAGAGAATTGTGGCTCATACTGTTGCTATCCAGCCTAAGGGAGGTGGACCGACTAGGGTGTATGCGCACCGCGAGGGTCGCAATGACACCGATGTGATTGCAGGTACTTTTACCCTACAGTCTCTGTCGTTGTATTCGTTGGTTGATTTTGGTTCTAAATTTATTCATACATTTTGAGTGAGCATGCTGAGCTGCTTGATATATCTGTTGAAATTCTTAATGTAGGTGTTAGAGTGACAAGTTCTCTTTGGGAGACAGTCGTGGTTAGGAGGTTGTATTGTAGGTGTTCGCTGATGGTTCAGGGACATGTGTTTGCCGTGGACTTGATAGAGTTACCATTCCATAGTTTTGATGTGATTTTGGGTATGAATTGGTTGACCGAACATCGGGCTGTGGTGGATTTTGAGACCAAACAGATATCCTTGAGGTTGTCGGATGATTATGAGGTGGTGGTTGTTGGCGAGAATGCCAAATTTTTGTCTAATGTTTTTTCGGCTTTGGAAGCAAGTCGAATGTTGGATTCAAGATGTTAGGCTTATTTGGCCTATGTTATGAATCCTAGAATAAAGGAGTTGAGGGTGCAGGATGTTCGCACCGTATGTGAGTTTTCAGGTATTTTTTTGGAGGAATTACTAGGGTTGCCACCTGACCGTGAGGTATATTTTGGCATCAAGGTCTTTTTGGGTACGATACCGATATCCATTGCTCTGTACTGCATGGCTCTGAAAGAATTGAAGGAGTTGAAAATGCAGTTGCAGGAGTTGCTTGACCGTGGGTTCATTAGACCAGTATTTCACCGTAGGGAGCGCCAGTGCTGTTTGTTAAGAAGAAAGATGGTACGTTGTAGATGTGTATAGATTACCGGTAGCTGAATAAGTTGACAATAAAGAACAAGTATCCCTTACAACGGATAGATGACATGTTTGATCAGTTCAGGGGAGCCTCGATGTTTTCCAAGATGGATTTGAGGTTGGGGTACTACCAGTTAAAGGTGAAGGAGGTGGATGTACCCAAAATAGCCTTTCGTACGAGGTACGAGCATTACGAGTTTCTTATGATGCCGTTTGGTTTGACCAATGCTCCAGCTGCTTTTATGGACATGATGAACCGAGTGTTCCATGAGTTTTTAGACCAGTTTGTGGTTGTGTTTATCGATGATATCCTTGTGTACTCTTGTACCGAGGAGGATCATGATAGCCATCTGCAGATTATGCTTCAGAAGTCGGTGGATAATCAGTTGTATGCTAAGTTAAGCAAATGTGAGTTCTGGCTCAAGGAAGTTGTGTTTCTCGGCCATGTTGTGTCAACCGAAAGAATATGTGTTGGTCCGCATAAGGTTGAGGCTATAATGAGTTGGAAGAAGCCCAATTTCGTGACAAAGGTTAGGAGTTTCCTCGGTTTAGCGGGTTACTACCAAAGATTTGAGTAGGAAAGCCAATGTTGTGACAAATGCTTTGAGTAGGAAAGCGGCTGTGGTGCTGAGAGCCATGTTTGCTCGGTTGAGTGTGACGAATGACGGGGGTTTGTTGGCTGAGTTGTAGGTGAAGCCGTCCTTGTCGCAGATGATTAAGGAGAAGCAACCGTATGAGGGGAGTTTGGTACCTCATGTAGAAGATATCATGGATGGAAATCCTACGGAATTTCATTTCAACGATGATGGGTATTGTGTTTCAAAGGTCGAATATTGGTGCATGAGGACGAAGAGTTGAGGCGTACTATTTTGACTGAGGCACACGTCATTCCTTTTGCTATGCATCCCGGTAGTTCTAAAATGTATCGAGGGTTGAAGGAGGAGTATTATTGGGTTGAACTAAAAAGGGATGTGGCTAATTTCGTTGCTCGGTGTATGGTTTGTCAGCGGGTGAAGGCTGAGCATCAGTTCTCTTCCGGGTTGTTGCAACCGTTGGGGATATCAGAATTGAAGTGGGAAAGAATCACCATGGATTTTGTGTCTGGGCTTCCTTTGATGCCAACCAAAAAGGATTCCATTTGGGTGAATGTGGATCGGTTTACGAAGTGTGCGCATTTTGTGCCTGTGCATACTACGTATACCTTGAACAGGTTGGCTGAGTTGTACATCTTTGAAATAGTGCGTTTACACGGGGTTTGTTGGTTGAGTTGCAGGTGAAGCCGTCCTTGTTGCAGATGATTAAAGAGAAGCAGCCGTATGATGGGAGTTTGGTACCTCATGTAGAAGATGTCATGGATGGAAATCCTACAAAATTTCATTTAATGATGATGGGGTATTGTGTTTCAAAGGTCGAATAGTGGTGCACGAGGTCGAAGAGTTGAGGCGTACTATTTTGATTGAGGCACACGCTATTCCTTTTGCTATGCATCCCGATAGTACTAAAATGTATCGAGGGTTGAATGAGGAGTATTATTGGGTTGGACTGAAAATGGATGTGGCTGATTTTGTTGCTCGGTGTATGGTTTGTCAGCGGGTGAAGGCTGAGCATCAGTTCTCTTATGGGTTGTTGCAACCGTTGAGGATACCAGAATGGAAGTGGGAAAGAATCACCATGGATTTTGTGTCTGGGCTTCTTTTGACGTCGACCAAAAAGGATTCCATTTGGGTGATTGTGGATCGGTTTACGAAGTGTGCGCATTTTGTGCCTGTGCATACGACGTATACCTTGGACAAGTTGGCTGAGTTGTATATCTCTAAAATAGTGCGTTTGCACGGGGTGCCCAAATCTATAGTTTCGGATAGGGATCTGCGGTTCACCGCAAGGTTTTGGGTGAGTTTGCATCGTGCTTTGGGAACCTGGTTGAGTTTCAGTACCTCGTACCATCCTAAGACGTATGGCCAGTCGGAGCACGTGATTTAGGTTCTCGAGGATATGTTGAGGTGTTGTGTTGTTGAGTACCAGGGAAAGTGGGAGAAGCAGTTGTCGTTGGTGGAGTTTGCTTACAATAACAATTATCATGCTAGCATACAGATGGCACCTTATGAGGCGTTGTACGGCAGAAAATGTCGTACGACCATGTGTTGGGCAGAAGCGGGGGAAAAGTTTGTGTCGATGCCAAATGTTTTGAAAGGAACAAATGAGAAGGTAAAGTTGATATGTGAGCGCTTAAAAGTAGCTGCAGATCACCAGAAATCCTATGCGGATTTGAAGCATAGGGATATAGAGTATGTTGTGGGTGATAAAGTGTTCTTGAAAGTGTCACCCTGAAAGAAGGTGATGCGGTTTGGGAAGAAAGGGAAGCTTAGCCCGAGGTTCATTAGACCATACGAGGTGGTAGAGCGTGTGGGTCATGTTGCGTATCGGTTGAGGTTACCTCTAGAGTTGGGAAAGATTCAAGATGTGTTCCATATTTCAGTGTTGCGGAGGTATAGGTCGGATCCATCGCATTTTATGCCAGTAGAAGAGATTGAGTTGAGACCGAATCTATCTTATGATGAAAAACCAGTAGAGATTCATGATACCAACAGTAAGGTGCTCTGTGGCAAAATAGTCGAGCTAGTTAAGGTGTTGTAGAAGCACCGCGGGGTTGAGGAGGCCACGTGGGAACGCAAGTCGGACATGTTGAAATAGTTTCCACACCTGTTTCCTCAAGGTAAATTTCGGGGACGAAATTTCTTAAGTGGGGGAGAGTTGTAATGCCCCAGTTTTAAGGCTTAGCGGTTTGGTGGTTTATTAGACGGTCCAGTGGACCACAGAGTAGAGATTTGAGTTGATTTCGGGATCGAATATTTTTGGTGTTGGAAAAATTATGGAAAATGCTCAAAAATCATTATTAATTATGTATTTAATAATGGTGGAATCAATTTTGAAAAATGAGTTTTGGAAGATGGACATTTTGGTTAGTGACCAAAATAAAAGTTTTGAAAATTGTGGTTTTCTAGTGACTAAAATGAAAAGGTTCAAATACTTAGAATCTTTAAGGAGCTATTTTACCAACTGGTTTCTGATGATTTCTCCCTTAACTTAACTGATTTTAACATGTGTTTCAATTAGTAATTAAAGAGGATTTTGTTAAAAAGTTAGTTATCTTTTCTAAAACAAAAATCACGTCATTTTCTCTGAACTTTTTCTCTCCAGTCTCTCCTCAGCCAAACACCCACGTTTTCATCAAATTTCTAGAGGTGAGGTGGTTTCTAACTTTATTTTATTGTTTCAAATTGTTTTATAAAGGTTGTTTACACAAAATCTTACAATAATCTTGTGTTTTCTTAGCTTTTCACAAATCAATTGGGGGAGAAACTTCACAATAGGGGTAAGGTCTAATATCTCCTCTATTGTATGGTTCTTTACTAAAATTCGCAAGCATTTGATCCTTGTTTTTGAGTTTCTAATCTGATTTTGACGATTTTCCAATGTTTAATTGAGTTATTTGGGGGAAAATGAGTTAATTCACGGATTGGATCTAATTTCCAGTAATTAAGGATGCTTTGAGTTATATTTTGGATGTTTAATAATGTTGATAAGTGATTTTTATCAATGGAATCCTGAAACTTAAGAATCTCTATTTGTTTAGGTTGTTAGTTTTGAGGTTTTTTGGTGTTTCTTTGGTTGTAAGGTTGCTGGAGGTGGTAGGTTGTTTTGGATCTGTTTTTAGACGTGTTTTGGTGTTAAAATTGATGTTAGATTGATAAATGTTGGCTGGGTTGCGAATCGAAGTGTTTCGGTTATGTTTTCGGTTGTTGTGGAAGGTTAATTGTGAATGTATTGTGGAAATCCGAGAAAGATTGTAGTTTCTGTGTTTAGAATGCATTATGATGCATTAATACTCGGTTGTTTTGTGGTAAAAATAGGGGAGGTTGATCCAGAAGTGATTGGAGAAGCGTTGGAGGTTTTGGATACTTGATTTCGCGTCGGCGAATCGAGGTTTCGCGTATCGATGAGTGAAAACGTGGTTTAAAGCGTTTTGATGTTATGAGAATAGAGTTTTGGGAGTGTGGTAGAGCTTGAAATGCTTACCTAGACTCGGAAGTAAGTATAAAGTGGTTTTCTTTCTCGTTCGTAGTTTGAAAATGATTTATGCACTTGTTTTGATTTACATGTTACCTACTGTTAAGCATGTTTTAAAGTATACGATATACTTTTTTCAAGCATGTTTTGCTGAAGGATGCACATGGTAAGTGATCCTTGTAAGTATGGTTTATACTTGTTGTTTGAAGCATGGTTGTTGCTTTGGATAAATGGCTTGGTTTAATGCTTGTTTAAAATAGTGAGGTAAATGTTAAATAGTTAATTATATTGGCAAGTGATGTGGTTTTAAAATTGTTATCGGATATAGTTGGCCAGCCATAGGATTGAGTGCACTGTAAATAAGTCACCTTGGATGTTGAGGGGTTTATACGGCGTACCGAATACTCTATCCAAGTACCCTAATGGTAGAGGGTTAAATAGTACTGAATACTCCCGTTAGTGGGTTAAGCATCTAACCGATGAGAGGGATTGGTGTCCCTGTAGGTTGAAAGTGTACTCGGTTGATATTGTACCCAGTTTTTAGTGTACCACGATTGTGATTGTATCGATATTCCAGTTGAGATGGCTTGAAGTGTTGGGTTAACACTTGTTGAATCCGTGTATCCGATGAACTCTTTTGTTATTGAACTTGTCTATTGATCACTTGTAAGCCAATATAATTGTTAATGTATCATTGAAATGTTTTTGTTGTATAATGTGATTTATACATGTTTCTCCTTAAGCTTCGCATTTGGTAGTAATGAATGGGAAGACTTAAGTGGAGGGTTAGCAATGTGACTTGTTGTTGATTAACGATACATGTAGCATATGGTTTAATATGCTGGTTTAAATGATGTAAAGTGCATGTTTAAAAAGGGGCAAGATGATGTTTTAAAGGATGATGTTAAGTAAATGGTTTTAAATGCATTGATGGTGTTTGTTTTTGAGCATTCCTCACTAAGCCTTGTGTGCTTACGCTCTCATTGTCCATTAATGCAGATAGTTGAGGTCTTGGAAGGCAGCAAGAAGCAAGGGGATCTTGCCAAGATTTGTTTCCAAAGTATGTTAGAGACTAGACTATAATGAATAAGGGCAATGGGGTACTTGTTGTGTTTTGGGAGATGTTTTGTGGAACTCGTTGTTTGAGCATGTTTCATTAGTTGCTCTTGGTTTTTAAATGGCCTTTAAGGATTATTTTTGGTGCTGATTCATCTTTTGATGTGTTGATTGGATGCATATTAGGAAGCATGCCTATAGATTTCCTTTCTGATGCATGAATCCTTGTTGTGTTGTTAGAATTGTGATGCTAGTTAGCATGAGATATGTTTGGTATGTTGGTATTATGTTTAAAGCATGTCGATGGGGTTTGAGTATGCTTTTGGGATGAAAAATCAGTCAAATGTGACATTACAGGCCCAGGCGTACCGATACACGGGGGACCGTTTTGGTACAACTAGGCAATTTTAGGCTTGTGGGATCGGTACAGGTCTTGTGCGTTTCGATACGCCTAGGTAAATTTGACCTGGCGTACTGATACGGTGATGGGCATTTCAATACGAGTTTAGCCTCTGGAATTCACTTTTTCAACTCGAATCCCGCATATCGAAACACCTGAGAGTCCGTATCGGTACGATTAAAAATATTTCAAAAGTTAGGTAATTTAGTTAGGCGTATCGATACGGTGGGGTGGTGTACCGAAACAGGGTATTTGAAATCGTATCGGTATGGGCTTACCCTTATCGATACGGATGACCATTTATTCTGTTAATGTCACTTTTGGGCAGTTTTTCTTTCTTTGCATTTTAGTCCCTGATTTTTGCCAATACAATTGTATATGATAGAATGATCGGATTGAACTGAAATTTGAAATGAAAGATTGGAACCTCACTAATTAAGTGTTGGTAACCTAAAAGTGAGGTTTAATCCTGAAATTCATTGTATTTGCATTTTGGTCCCTAAATTATAAATTTGATTAATTGGATGTCAAATTGATGCCTGATTGAGTTGGGGTTACACCTAATGTCTGCATGAACATGTAGGGTTAATAATTGGCATCTAGATAAGATAAAAGGAAAAAAATGGACCAGGTTTTGTTGAATCTCTTTGGTTTGCTACGGTAAACCTAATGTAGCCTCCTGGTCAAGGGAGTTACAGTCATACTACTTTTTCACTTCATCCCTGATTTTTAGGAGCATTTCAAGCCTTATCCTCCTTAGCTTCTGTTGCACAAGCTTACATTCGGGCTTGATGGGTAGTCGATGCATAACAGTATCAGTGTCTAAACCAGACATGTCTTGATATGACCAGGCGAAAATGTCCTTATATTCTTGTAGGAGCTTGATCAACTTGTTTTGAGTCTCTGTTGTGATAGAAGTGCCGATATTCACCTCAAGTCTTTCTTCTTCAGACCCAAGATTCAGAACTTCTAATTCTTCCTCGCGAGGCATAATTTGCTTCTCTTTGCTTTTTCACATCCTGAGCACCTCGTTAGGTCGTTCATATTCTT
Source organism: Hibiscus mutabilis (assembly GCA_019671005.1). Taxonomy (NCBI): domain Eukaryota; kingdom Viridiplantae; phylum Streptophyta; class Magnoliopsida; order Malvales; family Malvaceae; genus Hibiscus; species Hibiscus mutabilis. The sequence goes on along the minus strand of CM033722.1, from coordinate 15,018,892 downwards.
CTTCATCTTTGCAATCTTTGACCTCTTCTAAACACATGGGCAACTCGAAGTCAATTTCTAATTCAGATTTGGAGTTATTTGTACCATTGATATCTGGAAACGTGAAAGAAATGGAATATATATGTATACAACAGAAATTGAAAGCCAAACAAAAGAATGAAATGGTGATTTTTTTATTTTGGTTTTTACTTTAATTTGCTTTGGGTTTTGTTTACGGTGTTTTAGTTAAAAAAAAGTCTGCCACACAAAATTTATTGGAAAAACATCTTTTATTGATATAAGAACCATAATGGTTTTTTGACATTGACCTTTAACAAGAGATCTCTAATGCCTTCGGGTCTAAGGCAAAAGAGTTAGTTTCGAGTATTACTTTGTGGATGACCTAAAAGCTATAGGAATTTCTTCCACAGTCCAGTTGTTCAGCTCCGAATAGGGGCGTATCATGGAAAGGTACTTGTTTCCCTCATCCTCTTCTGATATGGCGTTAATGTTCAGCTCTTCAAAAGCTTTCTCGAGCTCTTCCATTCATTTTTCTTCTCATCATTTGTAGTTTCGGATTCATGATGCCTCCTGACCTAAAACTGTGACTGATAGGTGGGAATGTCATTGGTTCTCATTTAATTTCTTCTCCGTTTAGTCTTGCCTTCCTTCTTTCCTGCCTCTCTCTTATCGCTACTCTTCTCTGCATTGGGTTGGGCTTGTAGCCTAGACCAAATCGATCTCTCTTTTCGGGGATCATCACAGGGTATGGCCTCCCCTAAAGCTGCTTGCCAAGGCCCTTGCCAACTTTTGCCCCTTTTCCCAAAGTCTGCTTGACTTGTATTTTTGCGTTATTTGGCAATTCCGGCTCAGGGACCTTGTTTCCTTCAGCGAAAAGGTAGCATTAACGAGCTCAAATGTCTTGAAATGACACTCGAGTGCACCTTCATTTGTTTCTATATAAGGGGCGCCAGTTGATACCAAGGCGATGATATCTTCTTCAGCTCCGACTATCACTAGCTGGCCATCAACTATGAATTTCAACTTCTGATGCAAAGTGGAGGGAACAGCCCCTACTGTGTGGATCCAAGGGCGCCCCAGCAGGCAGCTATAGGTGGGCTTAATGTACATTACCATGAAATCTATTTCAAAAGTAGATGGTCCAATTTGTAGGGGTACCTCTATTTTCCCCAATACATCCCTCTAGGTTCCATCAAATGCTCTCACAGTATTTTGGTATGTAGTCATGTGGGAGTGGTCAACCGGCAACTTTTTTAGGTATCTAAAGGCAGTACATTCAACGTTGAACCATTATCAATAAGAACCCCTGGCAGTATGTGCCCCTTGCATCTAGCAGAGATATGAAGGGCCTTGTAGGATCCCCTACCAGTTGCTGGAATTTCTTCATCACTGAATGTGATGAAATTATTCACCGCAATATTGCTGACCAACTTGTCCATCTTTTCAGTCATTATCTCTTTTGAAACAAAAGTCTAATTCAGGATCTTTAAAAGGGCGTCACGGTGGCCCTCTGAACTTATCAATAAAGATAGCATTAAAATTCTTGCTGGGAGTTTATAGAGCTGCTCCACCACACTATACTCACTATGTTTGAGCATCTTTAAAAATTCCTGAGCTTCTTATTCTTTCACTAGCTCAAGGAGAGTCATGGGTTTCTCCATAAAGAAATCCTTTTCTCCCTCAGGTTCTTCAGTTGTTATCTTTCTCTGGGTGGCATCCCTATCGTCAGCCTCTGGTGGCGAGTAATATCTTCCACTTCTTGTAAAATTGCCCACCTGATTGACATGTTCTTCTTATTTTCTTTCTCTACCTAATGTATTTCCTGGGGCCGTTACCGAAAAAGTGTAATTCCAAGGCACTTGTTTACTGTCTTTGTATGGAAAAGGGGTAGGTGCCTTTATAACCAGCTTCGGAATTGTTCCCTTCTCAGGCTCAGTAATTCTAACCTTGGTCTTAATTACTAAGGCTTTATTCCCGCATAGTTCCTTTTTAAGGGGCTTTCATCTGAGGCACATACATTCAATGTACAACTCATTTCCTTCCCTTCAAAGAACTCTAGTTCTTTGTTGTCCATCTTGTCTTGGACCAAACTCTTAAATTTAAAACAGTTTGAATTTCATGTCCTCCCTCTTGATGGTACTCGCAGAAAAACTTACTATCCTCCTTCAACTTCCACGTCTTGTTTCTTAGTAGTCCAGCCTTCACCATTTGAGCCCATACCCATGCCATAGGTACCTTAACTTCTTCAACGTATTCCTTTACAAACTTGCCTTCTTCATCGTCCACTGCATTCACTTCAGTCTTCTGGTGGTTAGGCGGTGGGTTATCTTTCACGTCTGAAGTATCGAAAGATAACATGCCTGATTTCTGTAGATCATCTACTACCCTTTTGAAGGCAGTGCAGTTCTCAATAGTATGCCCCATATTCCCAGCGTGGTATTCGCATTGAGCCTTCTCATCATACCATGGCGAGTATAGAGGAGAAAATGGAGGAGCATGTCGTGGTAGCATCATCCGTGCTTCAACCAATTCAGAGAATAACTTGGCATACGTCATAAGGATAGGAGGAAAATAAGGCTTCTTATTCCCTTGGTACTTTCGTTCATCTTTTGGCGGATTTGAAGCCACATAATTGGTATTATGGGTAACAGGCTTATTAAGGATTACCCATTTTGAATAATTAGGGTTGTAAACACCTGTCATACTGACTTCATTATCTTTTTTCTTATATGGTTTCTTTATTTCTCCTCCACCGAGCTTCTCGCTCTAAAAAGTTGCCAAAATTAGTTCTCTGTTCATTAACCTACCTGCTAACTCTTCGTCGCATGATTGATCATACGATCATAGAAAGCACCTTTAAGGGTGTCCACAAACATGGGTGTTATCTCACTCTCCAATACTGGTGGCTGATCTTGAGCGGCCACATCCTGCCATCTCTGAGCGTATTGACAGAAGCTTTTCATTATGTCTTTGTTCCAACCCTTGCAAAACAAGCCTGTTTGGGACCATATCAGCAACATATTTGTACTGTTCACCGAATGCCCTTGACAAATCCTTCTAGGTTCGGATGCTTTCCCGGCTTAATTGATTGTACCAGCGAGTGGCGGACCCAGACAAACTGTCTTGGAAGCAATGAATGAGGAGCTTCTCATTTTATAAGTACATCGACATTCTGCGATAATACATAATCAGGTGAGCCTTGGGACATGTAGTCCCATCGTATTTATTGAAGTCAGGGGTCTTGAACTTCAGAGTAATCGTCAAGTTAGATACCAGGCTCAGGTCTCTAGCTTCTATGCCTCCATGGGTGTTCCCTTCTTGGAAGGTCCTAATGATCTCCTCTAACTTGTCACAGCGATCTTCAAGTTTTTTTTCATGTTGACCTTATCAGCAATTTCATCAAGGTCTGGGACCTCATGATCATGCACAACCCTCGGGTTGACCACTTGCTCAGTTTGTGTGCGAGCAGAAGATTTTGCAAAGTTGAGCGGGGATTTGGCCTTGAACGGGGATGCCCCTTTTGGTATTCTAGGGTAAATCCCCTGAAGCTGTGGTAAAGTGTTAACATTTTCTGGGTTATCTTGAGCATCAGGGTCTCTGAACCCAAACATGGCCGTAATTTGACAAACCGTCTTCATGTGTTCCAATTCAATCTCATGTTTCAAGTCACTCTCAATCTTATCCAGCCTGTCCTGAATACTCTTGTGGTTGATTTCGAGAGATGTCATTCTATCTTTAATGCTTTTGTCCATTGCTCTGGTTTTGGAATGGGTACAATATTTGTGACTTTCTATTTTAAATTTTCTGTTTGGATAAATTATTTCGATTAAAATCTTATGTTATGTATATGTATGCAATGATATTAATCTAACGCAAAACAAGCAAAGAAATGCAAAAAAGGAAAAATACATGAATGTAAACAAATGGCCATTGATTCCATAAAGTAATTGCTCAAAGAACGAACTCTTTATTGGATGGAAAGATCTTTATTACAATAACTCATCTCTTTTTTACAAATATATTTCTGCCCGAATACCTAATTCCTTCATTTCCTCTATCAGCCATATGAGTCTTGGTCCCACCTCACCAACTGGCCCGACATAATGGCGGAGAGTCGTAGCTTCAGTAGCTAACATCTTTACATTCTTAGTGACGTCTTGTATGATGCTTTTGTTAAATTTATCTCGTTCTTGAAACTCTCTGGCATTGTCCCTAAGCAAAGTAAACCAATAGTCATTGCCCCCTTCATTGATATCTTCGAGAACTAGAATCTTCGTCTTGTACTCTTGAATGATGCCTGCCATAGCTCCTACTTTTCTCTTTAATGTTTCATTCTCGCTCAAACTATCCTGAAGTTCGATATAAGTATGATGATTCTAGAGCTTGTGCAGCGAATGATTCAGGTCTGCTATCTTGGCTTGCAACTTAGCAACGGAAGCTTGGCTCTATTTTAACTTCTTATCTGTCTCACCACATACCGTCTGCAACTCAAACAGACAGACCTTGTTGTCATGGGCCTTCCTCTTCCATGCAGCCACATTTTCTTTTTCTTTTTCGAGAGCCCGCTTGTTATTTTCCTTCTCAACTACTTGCTTCCCTCTCTTCTTCTCATCTATCAGTAATCTTTTATATTTTTCAACCTCTTTCTTGTCGCGCTCTCTTTCATTTCCTACGGCCTGCTCAATTTCTTGTCTCCACTGCTCTGGAGTCTTTCTTAAATCAACATTTCGAACTGTGGCCTGAAATTTGAGAAAATCCACCCTCTGAATCTTGAATTTTGCTTCTAGGTCCTTTTACAGCTTCACTACCCGATTTGTCTCTCCTTTATACTTGTCCACATCTAAACCTGCCTCAAATAAGTTCTTCGTCTGCTGGCTTTGCAAGTTTTCAATCTCAGCCTTGGCCCTTTTCAATTCGGCTATCAGAATATCAGCTTCAGACGGGATCACCTTCAAATGTTCCTCTAAGGGTTTAGCTTGCCTCGGAGTAGGTGGTAAAATTTTGTCGTTCACCCTGACATGTCTCTACACATCGTAATCGGGGGTGAACATACACTGACTGTCGTGCTCTATTTTCATGAAGTAGCAATGCTTCCATGAGTCGCTGATGGTTTAGATCTTCTCTCTGAACTCCCCTTGGAACTCAAATTCTATTAAGTCGAGACCCGTAGTGAAGGGGATAAACTGTAGAGAGCCATACTGTCGCGACACTAGCAAGGGGGCAAACCAATTCCACCCCATAGGCCTAACAACATTAAATAATCATAATCCCCACACCTTTACAACACCTTGGTGTGGCCCATCCATGGAACTCTCCATACGATGTCCTGATCCTGGCGATCCCGAAAAATATCAACCCACGTGTTCCTCTTAGCTACCGGCCACTTCTTTGCCAAAATTTCTCGGAGTGGAGAAAAGTTTGGGGAGTGTATATTAGGCAAGGCTAGGGCCAAACACTTCCAAAAATGGCTAAGGGCCCAAACCTGGAGCAAAGGTGCACATCCTCTAAAAAATACACCTTCCAGCTTTCGGCATGCATTCAAAGAGATGAATGTTTCTACTAGTACAGCTAGCAGTAGGTTGGTTTCTCTTTTCAACTGCTCAAAGAAATCCAACATGGCCACATCGATATTGCTTAATACTCTTGGAAAGATAACCAAGCCGTAAATTGCTATAGCCAAGAGATCCACTCTTTTTCCTTATCTAGATGGGTGGGAATTATGTTTCGGATGCTCCACCAAGGGAATGAAAAACTGCCTCCTCTTTTCTGTATCAGTCCTTTTACCCAACCATCCCCCATGCCAGCAAAAGATTTGAGCCTCAAGTGAGCATTCTTGTTCTTAAGAGGCTTAGCATAGACTCGGTCCTTCTTCACATTGCGTAGGTTGAAAAGTGCAAAATACTCTTCAAATGTAGGCATCATATCTTCACCATTAAAAGTAAAACAATAATACCCAGGATTCCAGAACTGAATCAATGCTTTGAGGAATGGTTCATCCACCTCCACATGTAGCAGATATGTTATGTCGTCGTAGGTATCAAGGAACAATTGCTTTGTTGCATGGTCAAAACAGCCCCATATCTCTCGCAACTCATGTACACTATTCTATTTGACACTTATATAGGCATACTCTGATGTCTCTGTCTTGTGATCAACTATCAAACTATCCCCGTGTGCTCGCTGGTTGACCTCAGACTAGTGACGTACATCCGCATTGTTTTCTTCCTTTTTTAGGTACCTCTCATTCATGGCAAGAGTTGTTTTCTAATTGAGCAAATGTCTTGAGAATCAACCCCTTCTTGATATGGAATGAGGATGCAATCATGCAAAACAAAATCAAGACAAGGAAATGAAATGAAATGATTAGTACTTTGAAAAAATGCAATAAGGTCCAAAATAATTTCATTGTACAAATAGTAACTGGGCAGCACATTCCAACACTTTTGGACATGTCTCCATGGACTATCCTTACGAAATAACTTTGACCAAAATCAAATCCTGGGGTTTTCCACATGGCTCTAATGGGGTAGGCTCCTAGATTCACACGTGTGGTTTGGTTCTAAAAGGTTCCCGAATTGTCCTCGTTGTCCCCTACTAAGGGTAGCAAGGCCCTTGATTCTCACCTATTATAGGCTTCAAATGAATCAGGTTCGACTCAGGGGGCCCACTTCTATGCTCATACGGAGGATCAATATCCACATGGGGATATAGAGCGTAGGCCCCAAAGGTACTTGCTAGGCCCATACGGAGAATTAATATTCCCACGAGAGCAATAGCGTTTTCCCCTACTTAAACGATCGGGACAAATCTCGGGCTTAGAGCTTGGATTTAAGTCTTAAATGCGTAAAATAGAATTAAACTTATAAACGGACAATTAAGTTAAGCTTTACTTAAATTCGCAAATTCAGACATTAAAACAAGATGTAACCGACTTGTGTCTTGACTCTATTTTTTTTGTAAAAAAAAAGTAGTCCCCAGCGGAGTTGCCAAGTTGTCGCAACTCCTTTTCAAGTGGTTCCAACGTTTTTAAAATCAAAACAACGGAGTCACCACTAATCTTTAATGAAGGTGTGATTGGATCACCTAAAACGGGTTATTTTAATAAAATCATTTTATTTTATTAAAACAACATTTTTGGTCTGTGAAAACACAAAAACGGGTTTGGGAGTCGGTTACGCGTGGGGAAGGGTTAGTACCCCCACAACGCCCAAAAATTGGTACCTTGTCGGTTACAAAAAATTTTAAAGTCGGATTTTGCGAATCAATGTAAAGCTTAAATTATTGTCTGTTCATAAGTTTAATTTTAATTTAACGGCCTTAATATCCAAAAATGAACTCCAATCACCGCCAACACCTCTGGTGCTAACCCGCCATTTTCGTTTAGTAAGACACCGCATTACTTTAATTTCACTTTCTAACAAACAAATAAAGAAACTTGATTTGTTGAAGATTTTTATTTATTCTAAGTTAAAACTTATTAATCCTAAAAAGGTCTAAGTATTCTTTCTATTTGAGGGTTTAAATTTTATTAAGCATGTTTTATTTTTTTGTGAAGAAAGTTTTTTACAAAGAAGTCTCTATCTAAGGCTTGAAGAACCTATTCCTAAGGCAAACCTAATACTAAGCAAATGAAAACAAAACAAGAAAAGAAAAAAAAACAATTTAACACTCGAAGTTTTTTAATGGGCTTGGTTCAGTTTTATTTTATTTGAAAAAAGTTTTTATTATTTAAATTTAAAAAAAATTATTTTTGAATTTATTTGAAGAGAGGTTTTTTTGTTTGTTTTTATTCTTTTTTATATTTGAAAAGTTTTTTTTTGAAAGGTTTTTTATTCTTTTTTGTTTTAAAGCTTTTTATTCGAAATGTTATTTTCTTTTTATGTTTTAAAGCTTTTTATTTTTTTGTTTAAATATTTCGCTACTTTTCTTTTTAAGCTTTTTGATAATTTTGGAAAAGAGTTTTATTTTAAAAGAGGTGTTTATTATCGTGTATTTTCAAAAAAAAATTAGTTTATTTTTTTAGAAAAAAACTTTGTTGTTTTTATATTTTTTTTAAAAAACGATTTTTTTAAGATAAAGGCCTTACTTTTTAATCTAAAGAAATACTCCATTAAAAAAGTTTATTTTGCTTTTTTTATTTTCTTTTTATATTTTTTAAAAATAATTTCTCTTTATTTTAAAAGGGGCCAAAATTGGAAGAAATAAACGTGGTTGTAGTAATTAAGTGATCATTTTATGATAATTTTAAAATTTATTTTCAGATTGAAAGAAGTATAAAAAATGTGATTTTAAAATTAATTGATCCTTTTTATTGACAAACACAATTTTCACATCTTTTAAAAGTTAAGTGGATCAAACACCCTTTTTATTAAAAAAACAACACATGTTCCTTTTTTTTTACCAAAACAACCACATAACACTAAATAATAGAATATCAACCAAACAAACAAGATCAAAACATCCAAACCAACAAGAAATGCATCCTGAAAAAGAAGAGCATTAACCAAAAAAATAAAATGAATAAATTTGAAATGGGAAAAAGGAAGAAATTATACCAATAAAATGACGAATTGCTAGCTTCTATTCCCCACGAAAATTCGAACCAATGCTGCACAAAACTCGAATAAATTCCAGCAACTTCCCAATAATTTTCAGAGTATTTTTTGGGTATTTTAGGATCTATTTTTTTCTGTGTTCGAACAATGGAAATTTGAGCACTATTTATAGGGTTTGGGGATTGGGATTTAAGGCAATTTGGGGACAAAATCCCTATTTCCGTCCCATGAAATCATCCATTGTGATCATCACAGCTTTGATTTGTTGAAATTCACCCCGAATTTCATCTGATTTGGCTCCAATTTGGGAGATTTTGCCCCCCAATTAAATTAGGGTTCGAACTCCTTTTCTCCTTCGATTGACGAGCTACCGGCGACGGCAAGGGGCGGGGACTCAGTCGGCCGAGGCGAGTCGGCCGACACCAACCACGACGGCCGCCGTGGCCTAGGGACGGTGAAATGGCGGCTGCCGGCAGCCTAGGCCGTTCTAAGCAAGGGACTTGGGGGAGATGATCCCGCGCGCGTGCAGTGTACGCGCTGGCGCGTGGCTGCGCGGGATCCCCCTTTTTTTCTTTATTCGATCCAAGTCGTCCATAATTTCAACCGTAAATCCAACGGTCTCGAATAAAACCTAAAAAAAAGATAAATGAGTTAGTTTGGGCCTCTTAAAAATAAAATGAGTTCCTTATTTAGTGTTATTTTATTTTAAAGGGTTTATTTTGGGTTATTATTTTTTTTTCAGAAATGGGTTTTATGAATCAAATTTTCTTCTTTTTGGGTTTATTATTATTTCCCTTTTTTGTATTTTATTTTAAAATGAGCTCATTATTATTTCCTTTGAAGATGAGTTTTATTCGAAGAATATTTTTATTAATATTATTTTTTATTTATTTTTATTATGTATTAATTTTTATTATTTTGTTTTTTTGTTTTTTTAAATAGGTAAAAAATTAGTGACAACACATACTTCCATCGTTGATAAAGGAAAGCAAATCGTAGCCCGATTCGCTAAGCCAAGAATCCAAGCATTAGCAAGATTCCAGCACGCCTATTACATCTGGTGAGATACGATGAAACCAGCAATGCCATATCGCCTTGTCTGTTATCTTCCAGGATCGAAATCACAATCCCCACGTCCCAAATGGCACTCCATTAAACGTACTTTGCCTATAAAGCCAGAAAAAGAACCACAAATATTAACACGAAGAAAAAATCTGCTGCTGCTATTGTTATGTATATGTATGTTGCAAAGGAGAGCAGTCCAAGGAGAACGAGGGAAGCAAAAGAGAGAGAACAAAGTGAGGTGACAAGTGGCGCTTTGAACCTTGTTTCGTTGATGGATCTGCCAATCATGTGTTTGAGGGTGATAGGTTTTTCTCCTGCATGGATTTTCGATGCGATATCGATGGTTGCAGTGGTGTTGAAAAGGTCTAGGAAATGGAGGGTTCCCGTGAATAAGAAACCAGCAAAAGACCCATAGGAGAAAATTTGCCTAACAAGTTCCCGATTTCGTGTAGTCTTTCATAATCATTGCCAAAAAAATTGATAAAAGGCTCTGATGTTTTGTGCAAGATTCTTGCTGATTCAATCAGGATTTGGTGGAGGATAATTTCGTAGAAAATGAGGAAGCAGAAGAGAGGGAAGGAAGTGAGGAGGGTTAAGAAAATGAAGTTGGGATTCTTCAATGGGATTTTCAAGGATTCTCTGATTATCGCGAAGAATCCAAGTCTTGATGATTTATCCATCTTACGTAGCTACTGGAATTCCATTTTCCCCAGAAACTCAATATGAAGGTGAAGAGTAAAGTCTACTACAGATGGAAGTCTTCCCGGGGGATTGACTTGGAAAGTTCATGGAAATGCCAATGGGTTGGTTTTGTTGACTATTATTTCAGCCACAGGGTTCAAAGATTTTGTGCGGGCCATTTTTAAAATGCGACCCTTAATTTATAATTAATAATAGATATAATTTTTTTAAAAAATTATCTTAATAAAAAAAATATTATTATATTATCCTCTTAAATAATAAAAAATTAACTTATAAACATCTAAAAATCAAACATTTTTACTAAAAAGATTTCAATCTTTTTGCATGTTTAAAATTTTGGATAATTATTATATATATACACATAATTAGATATATAAATTTATATTTTTTTACAACTATTTAACTTAAGTTCTCTATTTTTGGGCACATCTTTTTTGGGTCTTGTGCGGTCGCTCCTATCGCGTCTGTTCAGAACCTCACCGGCCATTAATCCAAGAAAGTTCTCATGTTTGTCGCATCTTGCTTGACTAGTTACTCTAATCTCTTGAATGTCGAAAGTGTTTTGTGGTTCGAAAAATATTTGACTTGAGAATAAATATAAGTTTCGAAAAAACCTAAGGTCGTCATTCTTCGTTTTTTTGTTAGGAGTGATCAAATGAATAGAAATTCTATCTTTCTTTTGCCTCTATTTCTATCTTACACTAAAAAATTAAGTTTATAGTTTAGAGTTAAAGTTTAGGATTAAGGTTTATTTTTTAAGTTTTAAGATTTAAAAATTAGGGTTATGACTTAGAATTTAATTTTTTTGGATAAAATACACAAATTAATGGTCACTAAACTATCCCTAAAAATATAAAATGGTCACCAAATTTTCAAAAATTACATAATGGTCATTAAACTTTAATTTTTATTACAAAATAGTCACTGGACCGTTAACTGTCGTTAACTGGGAGACGTGACAGCTATGAAAATTTGTATAATAACATATTTAATCCTCAATATTTACACATTCAATCAATTTAGACATCAAATAATGAGGGTTATATTAGGAATAAATTGATTAAATGTGTCAATAGGGATGATTAAATGTTATATTATTCAAATTTTTGTAATTGTTACGTCACCCAATTAATAATAGTTAACGGCTCAGTGACCATTTTGTAATAAAAACTAAAGTTAATGCTCATTATGTAACATTTAAAAGTTTGATAACCATTTTTATTTTTAGAGATAGTTTAGTGACTATTTGTGTATTTTACTCTATTTTTTGTGTTAGACATAGGATATAACTTTTATTCGTGATCAAATATTCCTAAAATCACCTTTTTGAAAATCTTTTTTGGAAAAATAAATTTGGTGGGTTGTGTCTTAAACTGACATAAACGCTCAAAATTGACACATTTTTTTTTGTAAAAAGAAATCATATGTTTGTCTCGGTTTGTTTGAAAATGTTACGAACACAAATTTAAACTAAATCTATGATCCCAATGTACATAGATCTACACTTGATCGTTCTGAATCATCCCCGTGGATCTCGCTCCTCCGTGGTTTGGTTGACTTGATTTTAGTGTATGTGATTCCTCACACCGCCATTGTGTAGTCCACCGTCGGATCATAAGGAAGATACCGTTACCTATAGTACTCTAGGACCTATTGTATAGCCTTGATATTTTGATTATTAGATTTATTATTATAATAATTTGTATGTTTTTGTATCCTTAAATATTATTAATTATTCTAAATATTCTTAATCAGTTATTATTGTGAGAACAGCAATAAGATAAGATTGGTATGAAGTTTGAAAGATATTCATAAGATGAATATGTGGATGAGATTCAAATCAAATTCATATATGTATTTGTTGAGAACAATATTAGGATCGACTCTTCTTGAGATTAATACATGGATTAAAGTTATATATTAATCTTCAACAGTTGTGACATTAAATCCTTAGACCTGAAATTGTAACGTTTCTCAACATGATGATTATTATGTTTTGACATAGTCAAACATCATTTTTAATCGGACGAATATAAAGGTTATGCTTGAACATAATAAGGAATCATGCAGTGAGATGTGAGTGATTAAGATAGAATTTATCCCTCTTAACATAAGAGGGATATCTCTGGGCCATTCGATGATTGAGACTGAGAAATGCATGGTCGTGCTCAAATGACTTAATAGAGATCACCGTCATTTGTTTAGTCAGTTCAATTGGGTATCAAGAAACTAAAGATAGAACGATATAAGGTTAACATTTTTCATGTCTTATATTCTATTAAGATATCGTGAGATAAAAGGATTATGACATAAACTGAATTAAGGTTGTCTCGGATTATGAGCTTTTCATTTAACTTGAGTAGTCATAATGTCTTGCTAGAGGCCACTTAATTTTAAATTTATATTCTATAATAAATAAATATTATTAATTTTATACAAATAAATAAATAAATAAATATTTAATTAGTTTTGTTATTATAGAACAAAGTGACAAAATAAATCTAGTTTGGTTTTTAATTTTAAACACAAATTAGTTAAATATTATTTAAGTTAAAATTATTGTAATTTATTAGTTTAACTTGGTGGTTAAATATTTAAATTTTTTACCGATGAGGTATTGTGTTAGAGTCACTCCCCTAGCTTATATATTTTATTTTGTGGTGTTGGTAATTTAATATACGATAAATATAAATGTTAGTGGAATTTAATAAAAAAAACCTGGCCTAGTTTGGCTGGTTTCTATGATGTCCTCTTACATGTTGGGGAGTGTGGGTTTGATTCCTAGTGGCCACACAAGTTTGCTTGTTTTGATTTTTCTTTGATTTTCTTCAATCAATATGGTATCACTACTTGATTGGTTTAATAAAAGGGTTTAAATTTGATAGACAGACAGTGTAAAATAAATTTTATACAAGCCTGCTTATTTATATTATAGATCAAAATTAAACCTAAACCCTAAAAAACTAAACTCTAAACTCTAAACCCTAAATTATAACCACTAACCTTAAATTCTAAGCCATACAACCCGAACCCCTAAACTCTAAATCGTAAACTAAATCCCTAACCCTTAAAACTAAAAGGCTTGTGTAAACTAAAGTTCACACAGCATGTGTATTGGAGTTTTTCTCTAAATAAAATTAATGGGGAAGGAGACAGAAATGATTAAAAAATATTTAAAAAAGTTGACACATCAGCATTGTTGTTAGTTTTTTTAACGGAAATGGACCAAAATAGGAAAGATATCTAACATGAAGGACGGTTTGATGAAAAAATTAGTTGGGTGACCAAAACAGGAAAATGGTGATAATTGGGTGACAACCCGTGTAGTTTTCCCTTAATATTAATAGATACAAAATATTAATAACTAATAAATTATTCAAGCAAGTATTGAATATAATCATATTCTTATATGTCATTTTTCTTGTTCAAATAATCAATCAGCTATAAGTTAATTTTATCAAATACTTTTATACAATCAACTAATGCAATCCGCTAGTTAAATCATCTAATGCTATCAGCTATACGCTATAAGCTAATATAATATGCTATTAGCTATCCGCTAATTGTCAAACAGGATCTATATATTTTATTGATAAAAGTAATGCATATTAATAGTGTACAAAAAAAGCCTAAATTAAGAAAATAGTAATTACACAAAATCACAAATAATTACAGCAGGGATCTAGTTCCCAATTACAACTAGTATTGACTAAAAAATTGATAAAATAATTCTTAAATATCAGCATATAAATATTTGAGAATATAATTCTTTAATTTTTTGCAATATACACTCTCACTCAAGGTAGGGAGTATACAATGTAAAATCTCGGATTGGATGTAAACTTATCAAAAATTTCTCTTAACAGTACTTTGGTAAGAACATCAGCTAGTTGGTCTTTTGTAAGAATAAAATGTAGTTTAATTATTTTCCAATAATCTTTTCAGCAATAAAATGTCAATCAATTTCCACATGTTTAGTTCTATCATGATAAACTAAATTTTTGGCAATGTTGATAGTTGATTGGCTATCACTTTACAATTCGAACTCTTTAAAGTGTTTGAGTTCTAGTTTTGCCAACAATCTTTGCAGTCATATTCCTTCACAAATTCTCAAAGTCATAGCTACATAATCAGCGTCGGCACTGCTCCTAGCCACCACTGGTTGTTTCTTGCTCCTTCATTGACTAAATCTCCTCACACGAATGAATAATAATCACTAGTAAATTTCATGTTAGTTAGCTCACCTGTCCAACTTAAATATGTGAATATCTTCATTTTCCTTGAAAATTAAACTGTTTTTAGGAGTCATCTTTAAATATATTAGATTCTATTAACAGCTTCGAGGTGTTAGCTAAAAATACTTACAGAAAAAAAATTTGAGTAAGAGACAAATAAATTAGCTTTCTTATAAATTTTTGATATTGTTCTTTGTTGACAAGACTGTCCATATCTTTTTTTTCTTAGTTTTAGATTTGTCTCCATGAGTGTTTCAGCTGGTATTCAACCTAGTATTCATGTTCTTGAAAGTAAATCAAGAATGATTTTTTTTTTATTTATAACAATACCAGTTTTAGACCTAGCTACTTTCACCCCTAAGATGTATCTATGGCTGTCATTGATTGACTCTGGTTTACACTGCTTGTAACCATTTTTTATAATAACTCTGGTAAACTTTTTAAACCAAGATCTAGGGGATTTTTTTAGGCCATATAATGACTTTTTCAGCTTGCAAACAATATTCCCATTTGTTGCTGGTTTCATTCTCGGAAGGATTTGCATGTATACCTTTTTTTAATCTTTCAGTCAGAAAATTATTGTTGATGTCTAGTTGATGAAGTTTTTAATCTTCATCAACAATTAAAGATAACAACACTTTTATTGTATTCAGTTTAGCTACTAGAGCAAATGTCTCTTGGTACTCAATTTCATAGGATTATATAAATCCCTCGGTTACCAATCTCACTTTGTACCTTTATATGCTGCCACGAGACTTGTCTTTAACAATGAACACCCATTTGCAATCCACTGAATCTCTTTCATTGGAGAAGTTGAGTCAAAGACCACACTTTATTGCTTTCAAGTACACTGGTTTCCTATTCCACTGCTCATTCCCATCTAGGACTTTTTAGGGCCTCCCCTACAGATTTTGAAATGTTATTCTCATCTAAACTAACAATAATTGATTTGAATGAATTTTTCAACTTCTCATACGCAACAAATCTTTGTATAAGATGAGTTGTGCTTTTTCTCACACCCTTTCTTTGAGCTATAGGAAACTTAGAAGTGTCAACAACATGAATGAGAGTTTGAGTGTGAGAGAATCTATATCTTTCCAATTCTGAGGCAATAGGATCTGAGTCCAGTTCTTAACAGGCATTAGGTTGTATATCAGTCTTTGGAACACATTTCTATCTTCTTTTGTAAGTAATTAGTTGTTTAGTTTGAATCTATGTTGAGTCAGCTTTTTGTAGAGTTCTCGTTGAACTAGGATTAGGCGATAGTATAGGTGAAATTGTTGAAGGTAAAGAAGATGCAGTATGTTGAGGTTGTCTGAAGTTATCAAGAACATGATGTAGAGTTGTTGTTTGGGACTGCTTAAAGCTATCTATTTGGGACTGCTGGAAGCTATCGGTGTGGACTGTTGGAGAGTATTTTTGGGGCTGGAGTTGTCTAAAATATGAAATTCGTCCATGAATTTCGTAACTACAAAACAATGGTTTATCCTCAAA
The DNA here is from genome assembly GCA_019671005.1 of Hibiscus mutabilis. NCBI lineage: Eukaryota > Viridiplantae > Streptophyta > Magnoliopsida > Malvales > Malvaceae > Hibiscus > Hibiscus mutabilis. The sequence continues at coordinate 15,002,841 of CM033722.1, read as the reverse complement.
GAAATTAACATCCATGGAGTCATGAAATTTTTCGGTAATAGGACAATAATATTTGTACCCTTTCTTTGTAGCAGAGTATCCCAAGAAAATATTTGTACCCAATAACAAAAGTTGTACAACAAAATTTTTTAAGAGAAATACTTAAAAAAGGCTGAAAATTAGGAAAACACTCAAGCAAGATATCTCTGTGGACTCTAAAATTCAATGATTTACTAGGCATGCAATTGATCAAATAAGTGGAAGTAAAGCTTCCCCAAAAATACTTGGAAACATGACTAGAAAATAATAAAGACCTACCCGCTACAAGAAAATGTCTATACTTCCTCTTTACTATTTCATTCTGTTGAGGGTATTGACACAAATGTTTATATGAACTACCCCTTTTATTAAAAGAATACACACAAAATCTTAGTAAAATAATCACTCTCATTATTTGTGTGAAGAATTTGAATTTGACATTTAAACTGTGTTTCAACCAAAGCATAATTTTTTTTTAAAAATAGCCTCAGCTTCAGATTTATCTCTAATAAAAAAGTCCAAAAAACCCAAAAAATAATCCTCTATAACTTTTTACTTGAGAATAGGGGTGAGAATTCGATCGAGTCGAGTCAAATTTTTTTAAGTTATTCGAGTTTACGAGTCCTATTTTATGACTCAAACTTTATTTGATTTTTTTTATTCGAGTCGAGTTGTCGGGTTTCTATACAAATTTAATTGTAATTATTTATAATGTTATAGTAAGAATTGATTCTGATTTAAAAAGCTTTCTCTAATCATATAAGGTATACACATATATGTATCCTCATATTCTTTTTCACATGTGTGAGTAAGATTTATAATGTTATTTAATAAAAAAATATCACCTAAAAATCTAAAATATATTTATAATATTATTTTTAAATAATGAAATTTTGGGGATAAAATATTGATGAGAGTGTAAATTATTCAAGGAATTAGTGAGAAGAATGAATTTAAAAAATATAGTTGAAGGACCAAATTGAATAAAATGAAAATATGAATTGTTGGATAGTTTTGGTTTAGGACCTATTGGGCTTGTTTTGAGTTATTGGACCTTGGATTGTAAACCTAAACAAAATCCGGTGTCTAGATCCAATATATACCAATCTTTTTGCTACGTGGAATTTGGACATCTTGAGATCTACTCCAGGAAACATTGGGAAATGTATTGCATGGAATGAGATGAAATGGGATTCCAATCAGGTATATGAATGTATTAAAATTTACTGTTAAGTAATAGGACAATACAATCATAAAATTGAACTTTGATTCTAACACTAATTTTAGATAATTGGATAAGTGTAAATTTATAGTTGAGATTATCCACTTTTTTTTCTTTAAAAATCTCATCATTTTCAACTTTTGAGCTCAACCATAAATTTATACCCGTAGTCCAAAATCAGTGTAAAACTAAAAAGTTCTACATTATGTAATTGGATCCTATTGTATTTGTATATATATAATATTTTGATACACAAGCTTGGCCTTTTAATTTTAGGATTTAGGTAATGGTTTATGGTTTAGTCGTTTAGGTTGTAGTGTGTAGAATTTAGCGGTTATGGTTAGAATTTTGAGTTTAGGGTTTAGAGTTTAGGTTTTAGGGTGTTAGAGTTAGGAATTTAGGTTTTGGATTTTATAGTTTAAATATGAAGGGTTGTGTAATTTTTTTACATAACTTATGTATCAAAATATAACCGTATATATGTATATATATGGGTTAAGATCCACTTAAACGATATGAAACTCAATTACTTTTATAGGATTAATATCCACTTACAATATATAAAGCCCATAAAGTTTTACACTTATCTAGGACTATTGAATTAGTGTAAATTAATGGCTGAAATTATATATATATATATATAATGTTACAATAGGGAAGGCAAGGTGATAGATGTTGGAGGCCGAGGTGGATATAGGAATTTAAACTTGGTAGTTCACCCACTGATAATAAGTAAAATCGTACGTAAGATAAGAGTAGATTGAATAAGTAATCAAAAATTACTTAAGATGTTAATAACTGACAAGAAAAAAGACTACTCAATCATCAATCACACCTAAATATATATGTAAGAGGTCCACTATGATTTAGTTACTCTCTTTAATAAAAACACATGCATAGAGGAATTCACATTAGTCTATATAAATTTTCTCCCTAATCAAATCATTCCAAAACATCATTTTTACAACTAATGCTCTGAACACAAAACATTTTATATTACTTGTAAGTAACTGAAACCATCTAAAATGACTTTCCACACTTTTATATGAATGATCACTAATCTCTATCACCAGATCTTTATCAACTTCACTTTTTTAATGAAAATACACAACTTGCTAAGAATTTAAAAAATCTGTTAAGTAATAAAAATTCAGTAACTTAAGAAGCTTAATTATTAATTTATTTTAAAATAAAAGGGAAATAATGAAGGCATTCAAAAAATATATGACATTATTAAGAAAATTATATAATAATACGAAAACCTTAACTTTTGTAGAAAATTACGAGGTAGCAATAACTAAAACCGCAGATTTTCATAAATAATTTTAAATAGATTTCAATGAATTTAATTTTAATGTAGATACTAATTATATATCTAACATTAAAAATAACTATAAATATATTTACAATTATAAATTTGTGTACTAGATTAATTAATGATTTTAAATGAAGTACTCTACTGTTAATGAGGGTATACATGTCATTTGAAGAAGAAAATGACTAAATTGATGTCTTTTTTAAGCATTAAGGGTTAAATTTATTGAATTAGGATTAAATTGATAGAATATATAAATTTTGAGGACTAAAACTATCATTATACCAAATCTTCTTAGATGTTTGTATTTAATGAATTTAATCTTGCACCACAAGTTTAACAAGATGTTCAAGTTTATGAAAAGTTGACAAACACATGTATTTTGTTATAGTATAGCAAAGGTGTAGCTGCCTTATTTGTTTTTATAGTTTGAGTGATGTATCCATTTCTATGTCAAATCTTCCTCCCCAACATCAAACACAACCAAACACTTGACGATAATAATAATAATAATAATAATAATAATAATAATAATAATAATAATAATAATAATAATAATAATAATAATAATAATAATAATAATAATAATAATAATAATAATAATAATAATAATAATAATAATAATAATAGGTGGCGTTGTTAAATAAGATTGTTGGATTTAGTTGTGATAATGCAACCATAAATGTGATCTCAGCCACACTTGTAGAATTGAGAGCGGGCCACAGGCTTGGCTAGTGGGTGGGTACAAATAAACCACCCGCTGCCTCTTACTTTCAGATGACGGGAAAAGACGAACGAAACGGAACAAACATGTTTAACATTGCATTCTTATCTTTTCTAAGTATTCTGGAACTCATCCAGGGACGGAGCAAGAATTTGGGGTGGAGGTAAAACATAAATTTTGAAAGGTGGGGGTAATTTTATAATAATTTCAAATTTTTCAAAAAAAATTAAAGAATCAAAGGTTAAAAAAAATTCCCTGTCGTGTGTGTGTGGGGGGGCAACAGCCTCGTTGATGTTGTCCCTGAACTCATCTCTCTCAAACTATAATTCTACTTAAGAATTCAAGGTATATCCCTTTTTCCTACAAAACAAGGACTTATATTTCAGACTTCCTTTTTAAAGTAGTTGTATATGAGTCCTGTACACTTATAGATTTGAGTTGATTTCTCATATGTGTGAAAAATATACATAGATGTATGCAACATAACATACATGGATTAATAAAAGTAGAGATACGGAGGAGATAACTATGCTGGTAAACTACTTGGGACGAACTAATGAGTAAATATTTATTACATATTTTAGGTTTTAACTCACTAATATTTGTTATTCTCTTAGGCATGTTTTACAGCTAATAAATCCATTTTACAATTAGTTGTAGTAAAATTGAGTTTTTAAATTTTTGTTATTAGTGTTTTTATGTTATTTTTAATACTTCTATTTGAATTTTGCAAGGATTTTGTATAGGTATTGGGTTGATTTTGAGTGATAAGAAACGGATTCAAAATAAAAAGGAGAAACGAATTAAAACGTCGTATTTCAAAATAAAGTAAATATTAGAGTTACAGACCAACTACCATAATGTTATATGGATACACATCCCAACTACTAAAATTAAGGTATTGTACTCGAATTGAAATCGGTGCTGGGAAATCCTCGTCGATATGCTCCTCCAAGCAAGTGACTTTGTTGAGTTGATCAATCAATGAAAATGGCCAAGAGGGGGTGAATTGGCAATAAAATATTTGGTGGAAGCAATGAGTAAAAAGAAAGAAAATTTGCACAAGTGGTTAGAGTAGTTCAACCTTCTAAACAAGGTCTACATCCACTACCTTAGCTATCCACACTAAGGATTTTCACAAATTCACAAATTTGTCTTTGTTTTTTGACTAAAGAAGATAACCTTACAAACACGTATACTTATACCCCAAAGTCTAGTGATCCCTTTTTCATAAAGGTAGATACAAATGAGAAAACTATGAAATTCCTCTAAAGGATGATTGTTTGCACAATTCAAAGTTCACTAAAACCCCAAACTTGAAAAAAATGGAATACAATGAAAATCACTCAAGTCGGTTACAACAATTTTGCGATTTGAGCTCTAAGAGGTTGGACATGTGCTTGAATGCTTTTGGATAGTTGTTGTAAAACCTATATTCGATTTTTATATAACAAATTGTTTGAGGACCAAATTGTAAAAGAAAATAAATTTTTAAGTATTCAAAAGTCTCACAAAATGACAAGGAAAAGTTTTTCTAAGTCCAAGACTTAAACCCAAAAATATTTTTAAGTATTTCAAGTCAAATTCAACAAATACGCCCAGGCGTATAAATACGGCTATGCCCGTTTCGATACGATTTTTAGCTACTAGAATTTTATTTTGCAAACCGTTTCGATACGGCCTTCATCTGGGCCTGCATTTTAAGCTATGCGTATCGATACATTCACACCCATTTCGATACGGCATTCATCTAGGTTTAAGCTATTACTTACCCGTACCGATACGGCCACTACCGTTTCGATACGGTATGTCGAGATCTTCAAGATATTTGCATTAAATTTTTCGACCGTTGCCTTGTCAGTTATTGGAGTCATAAATTTTTGATTTTTAGTTACCCGTATCGATATGCCCCTAGGCGTACCGATGCATTTTTCAACTCAGATTCCAGTGAGCAAATATCGTACCAATATGGCCTTGTCATTTTGATACGACCCCATTTTTACTCTTTGTCCGTTTTGATACGCCCTTACGCGTATCGATACGCTATTGCACGTCTCTTTCTTCTTTTGACAGGTACCGATACGGCTCTTCGCGTACCGATATGGTTGGTCACCAGACAACATTTATTACGGGAAAACTGGTCTCCAACGGCTATATTGATAACTTCAACCACCCAAATGATTAGAATTCAATAAGAGGGTATAAATACAAGTCTCCAAAGCTGATACAACAACTATTGAACATCCATTGAACAACTATCAAGCATTCAACCAAAAATCCAACCCTTGAGCTATTAGAGTCAAATTCTTTGTAAACCCACTTGAGCGAACAAATTTGTATTATTTCATTTATCAAGTTTGTGTTGTGTGATATTGTAACTTGGGCAAAAATCTACCTTGTGAGGGTTTTATTCATTTGCCATTTTCTTACTTTGTAAAATGATGAATCTTTCAAAGCTTTGGGTAGAAAGCTTTGAAGTTGCAACGGTTTCCTCTTAAGGCTAGAAAAGAGGAAGATTTCATAGTGAAATTGTTGAAATCCTTAGTAGGAAACTAAGGTAGTGGACGTAGACCTTGTTAGAAGATTGAACCACTATAAATCCTTGTGTCCCATTGTCTATACCTTCTTAAATTGCTTCCAAAATTTTAAATTGCCAATTCACCCCCTCTTGGCCACTTTCTCAATTGATTGATCATCCCAATAATTGGTATCAGAGCCACACTCAATCGAAGGTCTAACAACCGTTGAGGTAATCCTAGAAGGTTATTCAATCAATAGAAGACCAAGCAATGGCATCTACTTCTGGCAACTACATGTACGAGTCTCAATCCATCTCTAAGATGCCCTTCTTCAACGGGGATAACTATTCGTATTTAAAGAACCAAATGAGGCTATTCATCAAATCCAACGATTATGTCCTTTGGGATGTAATCGAAGATGGACCATCTATCCCGATGAAGGAAGAAAGAGGAAGGCAAGAAATGACTGATGAAGAAAAAAGAAAATTGCAAATAAACGATAAGGCCTTGCACATTCTCTTTCGTGCACTTAGACCCGATGAATATTCGAAGATGTCCTCATGTACAAGTACAAAGGAGGTGTGGGATAAGCTAGAGACCACCTATGAAGGCACCAACAATGTAAAGGAGACCAAGATTGGACTCCTCAACCTAAGCTACGAAAATTTCAAGATAGAACCCGATGAGAGCGTCACTAAGATGTTCGATCATTTCTCCGTCATCATAAATGGTCTCAAAAGCTTCGGAGAAATCATCCTCAAAGACAAACTTGTTCGGAAGCTCTTATATTCTCTTCTCAAGTCATGGGATGGGAAGAGGACCGCAATCATCAAGGCAAAGGACTTGAAGACTTTGAAGCTCGATGCTCTTATGGGTTCTCTTCTAACTCATAAGATCATGAAGCAAGGAAAAGAAGAAGAGAAGAAAAAAGAAGAAGGTCAAAAAAAAGAAGTAGAGAAGAGGACAATTGGAATTGCTATCAAATCTTCACAAGATGAGAGTGATTCGAGTGAGGAAGAAGATGAAGAATTAGCTATGCTAGCCAAACGATTCACTCCACTCATGAGATCCAACCGAGGAAGTAAGTTTAATCGAAGAAGGGATTTCAAGAGTAAGAGAAAGGAAGAAGAGAATGATCCTATTGTATGCTATGAATGCAAGAAGTCGGGACACATCAAGATCGATTGTCCCCAACTCAAGAAGAAAGGCTTCGAGAAGAAGAAGAAACACAAGGCCCATGTAGCCGCTTGGAGCGATGAAGAATTGTCACGTGATGAGGAGAAAGAAGTTGCAAACCTATGTCTCATGGCCTTTGAGAAAGATCCTAAGGTAACCTCCAACTCATTTAATGTTCTTACTTATGATGAACTATTTGATGATTATAATGAGTTGCAAGAGGCTTATGACGAGCTAGTTTTGAAATACAAATAATCACATTTGAAAAACAAGAAAATAATTTCTGATTTGAAAAATTAAAACTATTCTTTGATGAAAACTAATTTAGAACTTGAAAAGAAGGTTTGTGATTTACAAGAAAATAAAAAATATTTTGAAAAGGAAAATGTTGATTTAAACAACATTCTTTCCGAGCTTAATGATCATTACCACAAAGAGGTAAATCATCTCAAAGCTTCCTTGAACAATGTTGGGAAATCTAGTTTTGAAAAAGGACAATCTTTAAAACCCAACTATGTCAAAAGGAAATTTGGTAATGAAACACCCCGGTTTTAGGGCTTAGCGGTTTAGTGGGTTATTAGACGGTTTGGTGGACCAGAGTAGAGATTCGAGTCAGTTTTGGGATCGTATATTTTTGGTGTTGGAAAAATTATGGAAAAATGTTTAAAAATCATTATTAATTATATATTTAATAATGGTAGAATCAATTTTGAAAAATTAGTTTTGGAAGGTGGACATTTTGGTTAGTGACCAAAATGTAAGTTTTGAAATCTGTGATTTTCTAGTGACTAAAATGAAAAGGGTCAAATACTTAGAATATTTAAGGAGCTATTTTACCAATTTGTTTCTGAAAGTTTCTCCCTTAATTTAATTAATTTAAACATGTTCTTTAATTAATAATTAAAGTGGATTTTGTTAAAAAGGTGGTTATCTTTTCTTAAACAAAAATCACGTCATTTTTCTCTCAACTTTTTCTCTCTATTCTCTCCTCAGCCAAACACTCAGATTTCATCAAATTTCCAGAGGTGAGGTGGTTTCTAACTTGATTTTATTGTTCCAAATTGTTTTACAAAGATTGTTTATACAAAATCTCACATTAATCTTGTGATTTCTTAGCTTTTCACAAATCAATTGAGGGAGAAACTTCACAATAGGGGTAAGGTCCGAGATCTCCTATATTGTATGGTTATTTATTGAAATTCCCAAGCATTTGATCCTTGCTTTTGCATTTCTAATATGATTTTGATGATTTTCTAATGATTTAATGAGATCTTTGGGGAAAATGTGTTTATTCGTGAATTGAATCTGATTTCCAGTATATAATGGTGATTTGAATCATATTTTGGATGTTTAACAATGTTGATAAGTGATTTTTATCAATGGAATCCCGAAACATAAGAGTCTCTATTTGTTTAGGTTGTTAGTTTTGAGGTTTTGTGTTGAAATTATGGTTGTTAGGTTGCTGGAGGTGGTAGGTTGTCTTGGATCTATTTTTAGATGTGTTTTGGTGCTAAAAATGATGCTAGGTTGATAGATGTTGGCTGAGTTGTGTATCGAAGTGCTTTGGTCTTGATTTCGGTTGTTGTGGAGGGTTAATTGTGAGGGTGTTGTGGAAATCCGAGAAGGATTGTGTTTGCTGTGTTTAGAATGCATTAATTCTCTGTTGTTGTGTGGTAAAAATAGGGGAGGTAGATCTGGAGGTGTTTGGATAAGTGTAGGAGACTTTGGATGCTTGTTTGCTCGTCGGTGAAGCGAAGTTTTGCGTATCGGTGAGTGAAAACGTGGTTTAAATCATTTTGATGTTTTGGAAACAGAGTTTTGGGAGTTATGACAGAGCTTGAAACGCTTACCTAGACTCGAAAGTAAGTATAAAGTGGTTATCTCTCTCGGTTGTGCTAGTTTGAAATGGTTTTATGCACTTGTTCTAATTTACATGTTACCTATTGTTTAAGAATGTTTTAAAGTATTTGATATACTGTTTTTAAGCATGTTTTGCTGAAGGATGCACATGGTAAGTGATCCTTGTAAGTATGGTTTTATACTTTTGTTTTAAAGCATGGTTGTTGCTTTGGATAAATGGCATGGTTTAATGCTTGTTAAAAATAGTGAGGTAAATGTTGAAATGGTTAATTATATTGGAAAGTGATGTGGTTTTAAAATTGTTATCGGATATAGTTGGCCGGTCATAGGATTGAGTGCACTGTAAATAAGTCACCTTGGATGTCGAGGGGTTTATATGGTGTACCGAATACTCCATCCAAGTACCCTAATGGTAGATGGGTTAAACGGTACCGAATACTCTCATTAGTGGATTAAGCATCTAACAGATGATTGTGGTGGATGTCCCCGTGGGTTGTTATTGTACCCGGTTGTTAATGTACAGCGATTGTAATTGTATCGCTATTCCGATTGAGATGGCTTAAAGTGTTGGGTTAACACTTGTTGAATCCGTGTATCCGATGAACTCTTTTGTTAATGGACTTGTTATTGATCATTGAAAGCCAATATAATTGTTAATGTATCATTGAAATGTCTTATGTTGTATAATGTGATTTATATATGTTTCTCTTTAAGCTTTGCATTTGGTAGTAATGCATGGGAAGGCTTAAGTGGAGGGTTAGCAATGGGATTTGCTGTTGATTAATGATACATGTAGCATATGGTTTATTATGCTGGTTTTAATGATATAAAGTGCATGTTTTCAAAATGGGCATGATGATGATGTTTTTAAAGGATGATGTTAGATAAAAGGTTTTAAATGCATTGATGGTGGTTGTTTTGAGCATTCCTCACTAAGCCTTATGTGCTTACGCTCTTGTTGTTCATCAATGCAAATAATTGAGGTCTTGGAAGGCAGCAAGAAGAAGGGGATCTTGGCATGACTTGTTTCCAAAGTATGTCATGGTTTAGACTATAATGAATAATGGGCAATGGGGGTACCTATTGTGTTTTGGGAGATGTTTTGTGGAACTCCCTGTTTTAGCATATTTCTTTAGTTGCTCTTGGGTTATAAATGGCCTTTAAAGTTTGTTTTGATGTTGGTTTACCTTTTTGACATGTTGCTTGAATGGACATTAGAAAGCATGCCTATAGATTCCCTTATGATGCTTGATACTTGTTGTGCTGTAGGAATAAAGTTGCTAGTTTGCTTGTGATACGTATGGCATGTTGGTATGGTGTTATAAGCATTTTGGAATGGTTTGAGAATGTTTTTGAGATGAAAAACCAGCAAATTATGGCATTACAGGTCCAGGCGTACCGATACGCGGGGGACCGTATCGGTACGGCTAGGCATTTTCTGGTATGAGGGATCGGTATGCGTAAGGGAGTACCAGTATGCCTAGTTGATTTTTGGCCTGGCATACCGATACGGTTAATGGTGTATTGGTACACGTTCTAGCCTCTGGAATTTCACTTTTTCAATCCAAATCCGTGCACCGATACCCATGTAAGCATACCAGTACGTATATTAAAAAGATTTAAAAGTTAGGTAAGTTCGTTATGGCATATCAATTCCTGCCGTGGTGTATCGAAACAGGTATTTTATACGTATCGGTACGGTGACACCTATACCGATACCCGAGGCCGTTTTCTATAATGTTGGCTTGGCATTTTTGCTTTCTTTGTATTCTAGTCCCTGAATCTTGGATTGTATGAGCTTGAATGATCAATTTGAGATGAAATTTGAGATGAATGATCAGAACCTGACTAATTAAAGATTGGTATATTAAAAGTGGCTTAATCCTGCAAATTTTCTGCATTTGCAATTTGGTCCCTAAATTGCAAATATAATCAATTGGATGTCAAAATGATGCCCGATTGAGGTGGGGTTATACTTGAGTGATGCATGTACACGTAGGACTAATAATTGGCATCTAGACAAGATAAAAAGAAAAAAATAGACTGGGTTTTGTTGAATCTCTTCGGTTTGCTACGACAAACCTAATATAGCTTCCTCGATTTGGTCTGGCGACTAGATCGGGTCAAGGGGGTTACATTTGGTGGTATCAAAGACAGGTTTGGTTCATTTGGGAGGTTGATGTGTTGTTGCCATGTTTGATTTGCACGGTGATTGTTATATGTACGATGATTTTTATGCATGGTGTTGGTGCTCGTATGCTATGTTCAGGATGTTTTGGGGTACCCATTGCCATATTATTATAGTTTGGAAAGTTTTGATTTTTGAAATGAAAGTCTTGGATCTTTATTTGAGGCTAGCCTGATTGTTTTGTTTTGAAATGATTATCATGTCTTAGATATATTTTAGCACGATGGGACCGAGGAGAGAGTTGCGATCTAGTGCGATTGCTGCTGCCGCTGGGCAGGATGATGAAGGAGAAGTTGTACCTCTTGGAGGGTTGCCACCGCCCCCACCTAATCCACCTGAGGGAATGGAGCAAATACCACCTGTGCCGGCTGGGCCAGGGATGGATGATATGGCACCGCTGATACAGGCCATGACCGGTGCGTTTCAGGTAGCAGTTACGGGTGTTCGTGTATTAGCACCACCGGTTGAGGGGAAAGGTTTGCCACTTGAGCATCTTCGTAGTTTGGGCAGAGTTGAGTTTTGAGGGTTGTCGCCTAAGGCTTCTGAGGGCTGGTTGGCCAGTACTGAGAGGATACTGGGCCAGATGGGGTGCACCGATGTTCGCAAGTTGGGCTGTGCTATTTCTCTGTTGCAGGGTGATGCCTATACGTGGTGGACTACCACTATATCCGGTATGGCGACGGATGATGTGACTTGGGAGTTTTTCTGTGAAGCTTTCTGAAAGAAGTTTTTGGGAGTCTGATACCATGACGAGAAGAAGTAGGAGTTTATGGCTTTAGTGCAGGATAGTATGTCTGTGGCGGAGTACGAGGTGCAATTCGTGAGGATGAGTCAGTATGCACCTGAGTTGGTTCTTGGCGAGCGTACTCGATGTGATCGTTTCCATTATGGGCTTGTGCAGGATGTTAAGACATACATGCTTGCTGCTGATTATACCGATTTTGATGTGTTGGTTTCGCGAGCCAAGGATGTGGAGCAGAATTTAGGCTTGGCTTCTGGATCACGAGGTTTGAGCTCGAGTAAGAGAGCTGCTGATTCGGGTTATAGCAGTGGACAGGCCAAGAGACACCATGACAGGAGGTTTCGCCCGGAGCCGTGGCATGGTGGAGGTGTTGTGGGACGTGGAGTCCAGGGGCAGGATGCCCAGGTCAGAGCCTCGTATAACACTTGCTGGGTTTGCCAATACCGAGACTATTTGAGGCGAGATTGCCCACGGTTAGCCAGGGAGGGTCAGACACCTACGCCTGTGGTGGCTAATGCTTGTTGGAGTTGTGGGTTAGGCAATCACTAGAGGCGTGATTGTCCGTTGTTGGCTCGAGGTGGGTAGGGTGTTGTACCTGTTGTTGTTCCGCAGCGGGGTCGTGGTCATAGACCGTTTCAGTATCGAGATGGGGGAAAGAGGACTGTGGCTCATACTGTTACTATCCAGCCTGAGGGAGGTGGACCGGCTAGGGTTTATGCGCACCGTGAGGGTCGCAATGACACCGATGTGATTGCAGGTACTTTTACCCTTCAGTCTCTGTCGTTGTATTCGTTGGTTGATTCTAGATCTAATCATTCATACATTTTGAGTGAGCATGCTGAGTTGCTTGATATATTTGTTGAAATTCTTAATGTGGGAGTTAGAGTGACTAGTTCTCTTGGAGAGACGGTCGTGGTTAGGAGGTTGTATCGTAGGTGTCCGCTGATGGTTCAGAGACATGTGTTTGGCCTAGACTTGATGGAGCTACCATTCTATTGTTTTGATGTGATCTTGGGTATGGATTGGTTGACCGAACATCGGGCTATGGTGGATTTTGAGACGAAACGGATATCTTTGAGGTCGTCGGATGATTATGAGGTGGTGGTTGTTGGCGAGAATGCCAAGTTTTTATCTAGTGTTGTTTCGGTTTTAGAGGCAAGACGAATATTGGATTCGGGATGTCAGGCTTATTTGGATTATGTTATGAATCCTGGATCAAAAGAGTTGAGAGTACAGGATGTTCACACCGTATGCGAGTTTCTGGGTGTTTTTTCGTAGGAATTGCCGGGGGTGCCACCTTGAGGTAGAGTTTGGCATCGAGGTTTTTGCAGGCACGGTACCAGTATCGATTACTCCATACCGCATGGCTCCAAAGGAATTGAAGAAGTTGAAGATGCAGTTGCAGGATTTGTTGGATCAGGGCTTTATTAGACCCAGTATTTTACCGTGGGGATTAAGAAGAAAGATGGTACATTGTGGATGTGTATAGATTACCGTCAGCTGAATAAGTTGACAATAAAGAACAAGTATCCCTTACCGTAGATTGATAATTTGTTTGATCAGTTCAGGGGAGCTTCGGTGTTTTCCAAGATAGATCTGAGGTTCCTTCTGTCTCTGCCTCAGAATTTGATTTATTAGAGTATAATACTGATTTAGTTGAGTAGTCTCATCTAAAGTGGATGATTGAGCAATAGAAAGAGGTTCGTACTATCAGTTAAAGGTGAAGGAGGTGGATGTGCCCAAAATAGCCTTTCGTACGAGGTACGGGCATTATGAGTTTCTTGTGATGCCGTTTGGTTTGACCAATGCTCCAACTACTTTTATGGACATGATGAACCGTGTGTTACATGAGTTTTTGGATCAGTTTGTGGTGGTGTTTATCGATGATATCCTTGTGTACTCTCGTACCGAGGAAGATCATGATAGCCATTTGCGAATTGTGCTTCAGAAACTGATAGAGAATCAGTTGTATGATAAGTTAAGCAAATGTGAGTTCTGGCTTAAGGAAGTTGTGTTTCTCGGACATGTGGTGTCGGTCGAAGCAATTTGCTTCGATCCACATAAGGTTGAGGCTGTAATGAGCTAGAAGGAGCCCAAGTCTGTGACGGAAGCTAGGAGTCTCCTCGTTTTGGCGGGTTATTACCCGAGGTTTGAGAAGGGTTCTCCAGTGTGGCAGCTCCGTTAACAAAGTTGCTACAGAAGAATGTTAAGTTTGATTGGACGGAGGATAGGCAGCGAGCTTTCGAAAGGTTGAAGGAAGCCTTAACGCGAGCTTCGATTTTGGTTCAACCAGAATCGGGAAAGGAGTTTGTTGTTTATAGTGATGCGTCGTATGTTGGGCTTGGTTGCATGTTGATGCAGGAGGGTAAGGTAGTGGCATATGCATTTAGGCAGTTGAAGGTGCATGAACGTAACTATCCTACTCACGATCTTAAGCTTGCAGCGCAGTTTTTGCCTTGAAGATCTGGAGGCATTGTCTGTATGGTGAGAAATGTGTGGTTTACACGGATCATAAGAGCTTGAAATATCTGATGACACAGAATGAGTTGAATCTTAGGCAGCGTAGATGGTTGGAGTTGCTTAAGGATTATGACCTGACCATTGAGTATCATCCGGGGAAAGCCAATGTTGTAGCGGATGCTTTGAGTAAGAAAGCGGCTGTAGAGTTGAGAGCCATGTTTGCTAGGTTGAGTGTGACGAATGACGGAGGTTTGTTGGCTGAGTTGCAAGTGAAAACATCCTTGTCGTAGATGGTTAAGGAGAAACAACCGTGTGATGGGAGTTTGGTGTCTCATTTGGAAGATATTAGGGATGGAAATCCTACGAATTTTCATTTCAACGATGATGGGGTGTTGTGTTTCAAAGGTCGAATAATGGTGCCTGAGGACGAAGAGTTGAGGCGTACTATTTTGACTGAGGCACATGCTAATCCTTTTGCTATGCATCCTGGCAGTACTAAGATGTATCGAGGGCTGAAGGAGGAGTACTACTGGGTTGGATTGAAGAGGGATGTGGCTGATTTTATAGCTCAGTGTATGGTTTGTCAACGGGTAAAGGCTGAACATCAGTTCCCTTCCGGGTTATTGCAATCGTTGAAGATACCGGAATGAAAGTGGGAAAGAATCACCATGGATTTTGTGTCCGGGCTGCCTTTGACGCCGACCAAAAAGGATTCTATCTGGGTGATCGTAGATCGGTTTACGAAGTGTGTGCATCTTGTGCCAGTGCATACTACGTATACCTTGGACAGGTTGGTTGAGTTGTACATCTCTGAGATAGTGTGTTTGCACGGGGTGCCCAAATCTATAGTTTCAGATAGGGATCCATTGTTCACCGCAAGGTTTTGGGTGAGTTTACATCGTGATTTGGGATCTCGGTTGGGTTTTAGTACCTCGTACCACCCTCAGTCGGATGGCCAGTCGGAGCGCGTGATTCAGGTTCTCGAGGATATGTTGAGAAGTTGTGTTATTGAGTACCAGGGAACTTGGGAGAAGCAGTTGCCGCTGGTGGAGTTTTCTTACAATAACAGTTATCATACTAGTATACAGATGGCCCCTTATGAGGCGTTGTATGGCAGGAAGTGTTGTACGCCCGTGTGTTGGGCAGAAGCGGGGGAAAATTTTGTGTCTATGCCCAATGTTTTGAAAGGCACGACCAAAAAGGTAAAGTTGATTTGTGAGCGCTTACAAGAGGCTGCAGATCGCCAGAAATCCTATACGGATTTGAAGCGTAGGGATATAGAGTACGCTGTGGGTGATAAAGTGTTTTTGAATGTGTCGCCCTAGAAAAAGGTGCTGCGTTTTGGGCAGAAAGGGAAGCTTAGCCCAAGGTTCATTGGACCATACAAGTTCGTTGAGCGTGTGGATCCTATTGCGTACCGTTTGAGGTTACCTCCGAGTTGGGAAAGATTCATGATGCGTTCCACGTTTCGGTGTTGCGGAGGTATAGGTTAGATCCATCACATGTCATGCCGGGGGAAGAGATCGAGTTGAGACCAGACCTATCTTATGATAAGGAACCAGTAGAGATTCTTGTCACCAGCAGTAAGGTGCGCCGTTGCAAGATAGTCGAGCTTGTTAAGGTGTTGTGGAAGCACCGCGATGTTGAGGAGGCCACGTGGGAGCGTAAGTCGGATATGCTGAACGAGTTTCTGCACTTGTTTCCTCTAGGTAAATTTCGAGGACGAAATTTATTAAGTGTGGGAGAGTTGTAACACCCCAGTTTTAGGGCTTAGCGGTTTAGTGGGTTATTAGACGGTTTGGTGGACCGGAGTAGAGATTCGAGTCGGTTTCGGGATCGTATATTTTTGGCGTTGGAAAAATTATGGAAAAATGTTTTAAAATCATTATTAATTATATATTTAATAATGATGGAATCAATTTTGAAAAATTAGTTTTGTAC
This sequence comes from Hibiscus mutabilis, assembly GCA_019671005.1. Taxonomy (NCBI): domain Eukaryota; kingdom Viridiplantae; phylum Streptophyta; class Magnoliopsida; order Malvales; family Malvaceae; genus Hibiscus; species Hibiscus mutabilis. Next base: position 14,986,676 of record CM033722.1, on the reverse strand, counting down.
AGTGGACAATTTGGTTAGTGACCAAAATGAAAGTTTTGAAAACTGTGATTTTCTAGTGACTAAAATCAAAAGGGTCAAATACTTAGAATCTTTAAGGAGCTATTTTACCAATTTGTTTCTGAAGGTTTCTCCCTTAATTTAATTAGTTTAAACATGTGCTTTAATTAATAATTAAAGTGGATTTTGTTAAAAATGTGGTTATCTTAAGCAAAATCACGTCATTTTTCTCTCAACCTTTTCTCTCTATTCTCTCCTCAGCCAAACACTCAGATTTCATCAAATTTCCAGAGGTGAGGTGGTTTCTAACTTGATTTTATTGTTCCAAATTGTTTTACAAAGATTGTTTATACAAAATCTCACATTAATCTTGTGATTTCTTAGCTTTTCACAAATCAATTGAGGGAGAAACTTCACAATAGGGGTAAGGTCCGAGATCTCCTATATTGTATGGTTCTTTATTGAAATTCCCATGCATTTGATCCTTACTTTTGCATTTCTAATCTGATTTTGATGATTTTCTAATGATTTAATGAGATCTTTGGGGAAAATGTGTTGATTCGCAAATTGAATCTGATTTCCAGTATATAATGGTGATTTGAATCATATTTTGGATGTTTAACAATGTTGATAAGTGATTTTTATCAATGGAATCCCGAAACATAAGGGTCTCTATTTGTTTAGGTTGTTAGTTTTGAGGTTTTGTGTTGAAATTATGGTTGTTAGGTTGCTGGAGGTGGTAGGTTGTCTTGGATCTATTTTTAGATGTGTTTTGGTGCTGAAAATGATGCTAGGTTGATAGATGTTGGCTGAGTTGTGTATCGAAATGCTTTGGTCTTGATTTCGGTTGTTGTGGAGGGTTAATTGTGAGGGTGTTGTGGAAATCCGAGAAGGATTGTGCTTGCTGTGTTTAGAATGCATTATGATGCATTAATCCTCTGTTGTTTTGTGGTAATAATAGGGGAGGTTGATCCGGTGGTGTTTGGAGAAGCGTGGGAGACTTCGGATGCTTGTTTGCACATCGGCGAATCAAAGTTTCAGGTATCGGTGAGTGAAAACGTGGTTTAAATCCTTTTGATGTTTTGGAAACAGAGTTTTGGGAGTTATGGTAGAGCTTGAAATGCTTACCTAGACTCAGAAGTAAGTATAAAGTGGTTTTCTCTCTCGGTTGTGCTAGTTTGAAATGGTTTTATGCACTTGTTCTAATTTACATGTTACCTACTGTTTAAGCATGTTTTAAAGTATTTGATATACTGTTTTTAAGCATGTTTTGTTGAAGGATGCACATGGTAAGTGATCCTTGTAAGTATGGTTTATACTTGTGTTTTAAAGAATGGTTGTTGCTTTGGATAAATGGCATGGTTTAATGCATGTTAAAAACAGTGAGATAAATGTTGAAATGGTTAATTATATTGGCAAGTGATGTGGTTTTAAAATTGTTATCGGATATAGTTGGCCGGTCATAGGATTGAGTGCATTGTAAATAAGTCGCCTTGGATGTCGAGGGGTTTATACGGTGTACCGAATACTCCATCCAAGTACCCTAACGGTATAGGGGTTAAACGGTACCGAATACTCCCATTAGTGGATTAAGCGTCTAATCGATGATTGGGGTGGATGTCCCCGTGGGTTGTTATTGTACCCGATTGTTATTGTACCGCGATTGTAATTGTATCGCTATACCGGTTGAGATGGCTTGAAGTGTTGGGTTAACACTTGTTGAATCCGTGTATCCGATGAAATCTTTTGTTAATGGACTTGTTATTGATCACTTGAAAGCCAATATAATTGTTAATGTATCATTGGAATGTCTTATGTTGTATAATGTGTTTATACATGTTTCTCCTTAAGCTTTGCATTTGGTTGTAATGCATGGGAAGGCTTAAGTGGAGGGTTAGCAATGGGATTTGCTGTTGATTAATGATACATGTAGCATATGGTTTATTATGTTGGTTTTAATGATATAAAGCGCATGTTTTCAAAAGGGGCATGATGATGATGTTTTTAAAGGATGATGTTAGATAAATGGTTTTAAATGCATTGATGGTGGTTGTTTTGAGTATTCCTCACTAAGCCTTGTGTGCTTACGCTCTTGTTGTTCATCAATGCAGATAATTGAGGTCTTGGAAGGCAACAAGAAGCAAGGGGATCTTGGCAAGACTTGTTTCCAAAGTATGTCTTGGTTTATACTAAAATGAATAAGGGCAATAGGGTACCTATTGTGTTTTGGGAGATGTTTTGTGGAACTCCCTGTTTGAGCATATTTCTTTAGTTGCTCTTGGGTTGTAAATGGCCTTTAAAGTTTGTTTTGATGCTGGTTTACCTTTTTGACATGTTGCTTGAATGGAGGAAGCATGCCTATAGATTCCCTTTTGATGCTTGATACTTGTTGTGCTGTAGGATGAAGTTGCTAGTTGGCTTGTGATACGTATGGCATGTTGGTATGGTGTTATAAGCATGCTGGAATGGTTTGAGAATGTTTTTTGAGATGAAAAACCAGCAAATTATGGCATTACAGGTCCAGGCATACCGATACGCGAGGGACTGTATTGGTACGACTAGGCATTTTCTGGCTTGAGAGATCAGTACGCGTAAAGGAGTACCAGTACGCCTAGGTGATTTTTGGCATGGTGTACCGATACGGGTAATGGTGTATCGGTACACGTTCTAGTCTCTGGAATTTCACTTTTTCAATCCAAACCCGTGTACCGATACCCATGTAAGCGTACCGATACGTATATTAAAAAGATTGAAAAGTTAGGTAAGTTCTTTATGGCGTATCGATACGTGTTGTGGTGTATCGGTAAGGGCATTTTATACGTATCGGTACGGTGACACCCGTACCGATACCCGAGGCCATTTTTTGTAATGTTGGCTTTGCAGTTTTGCTTTCTTTGCATTCTAGTCCCTAAATCTTGTTCATGCAATTGTGTGAGCTTGAATGATCAATTTGAGATGAAATTTGAGATGAATGATCAGAACCTGACTAATTAAAGATTGGTATATTAAAAGTGGCTTAATCCTGCAAATTTTCTTGTATTTGCAATTTGGTCCCTAAATTGCAAATGTGATTAATTGGATGTCAAAATGATGCCCGATTGAGGTTGGGTTATAACTGAGTGATGCATGTACACGTAGGACTAATAATTGGCATATAGACAAGATAAAAAGAAAAAATATACCGAGTTTTGTTGAATCTCTTCGGTTTGCTGCGGCAAACCTAATGTAGCTTCCTCGATTTGGTCTGGCGGCTAGACCGGGTCAAGGGGGTTACAGGTAACCACAAACAAAGAGGCTTCTATAAATCCTATAAAGGTAAGAGAATTAGGAGTGTTTGGGTTCCTAAGGAACTTGTTACTTCTAACAATCTTAAGGCAATTGCATCTTGGATTCCCAAGGGAACCAAGTATTTGGAAGCTAATACTCATGGATCCAAAATGATTTGGGTACCAAAAATCAAGACCTAATTTTTGTTTGTAGGGGGAGCATTGCTACAAGGACAAAGCTTCAAATGCAAATTCGTGATTTCTTGATAGTGGATGCTCAAGACATATGACCGGAGACAAGAGTAGATTCTTGGAACTAGATCTAAAGAGAGGAGGATTAGTAAATTTTGGTGACAACTCCAAAGGCCAAATTGAAGGAATTGGTTCCATTGGTAATCACTCTTCTATACTTATTGAAAATGTTTTATATGTGAATGGTCTTAAACATAACTTGTTAAGCATAAGCCAACTTTGTGATAAAGGTTTCGTAGTGATTTTTTATATATATGGTTGCAAAATAATAAATGTCGATACCCACAAAATTGTGCTTTTTGGTCATCGCATAGGAAACATATACATGGTGCATTTAGATGACATTCATATTTCTAATGCATGTTTTGTTGCAAATGATGAACATGACTCATGGCTATGACGTAGAAAATTAGGGCAGGCAAGCATGAGTGTTTTAGAAAAATTGGTTTCAAAAGATCTAGTAAGAGGTTTGCCTAAAATTAAGTTTTCTCTTGATAAAATTTGTGATGCTTGTGCAAAAGGCAAGCGTAAAAGAATTTCTTTAAAACCTATTAATGATGTTTCAACTAGTAGAGTTTTACAATTGATCCACATAGATCATTTTGGTCATATTAGAACTACTAGCTTGGGTGGAAAATCATATGCATTTTTTAGTTGATGATTACTCTAGATACACTTGGGTTCTATTCTTAAGTACCAAAGATGAGGCTTTAGAAAAATTCATCACATTTTCAAAAATTATTCAAAATGATGTTGGTCAACTTATTTCTCATATTAGAAGTGACCATGGTACCGAATTTCAAAATTTAGGTTTTGGGGATTTTTGTAACTCTAATGGTATAAGCCATAATTTTTCAGCCCCTCGAACACCTCGACAAAATGGGGTTGTAGAGAGGAAAAATCGTACTTTAGAACAAATGGCTAGAACCATGCTTTTTGAAAACAATTTGCCAAAGTATTTTTGGGCGGAAGCCACTAATACCGTATGTTATATTATAAATAGAGTAATGATTAGGCCAATTTTAAATAAAACTCCTTATGAGATTTTAAAATCCAAAAGGCCTAACATTAGCTATTTTCATCCATTTGGTGGATACGAGAATTGATAATGACTCCTTATGAAATTTCAATTTGATTCAATCATTTTAGCCAATTTCGTGGATACGAGAATTGATAATGATGACTCTTTAGGCCATGTTCTTAATGGCTCCGTGACCATGCTAGATGCCTATGATCCATCCTACACCTCATGATCACTTGGTGGTTCCGTCCATCTGGTGGAAGTTTTCTACGATCTGACAAGTCGATGACTTTTGGATCCGGTGTTTTCGTAAGGGTAAGTGACCAAACCTTGCTCAAATCATGTTCGCGGAGATCATCTACCTTGTGCAACATCGCCACACGACTCTTGTTACATCCTTCACCTATGGCACCGCCTTGAGCTTTATCTTTCACAAGATGGGAGTTGATTGTTCTTATGATTTTCCCGAACCGCTCATCGATCCTATTGATGAGCACTCCCTTCACCAAGCAAAGTTCACATACTACAATGGAGAATGGGTTTGAAATGCCGATATTCCCGGTGGTGTTCAACCCGAACAAGCGGTAGATCCTTAAGGGGTTTCGGTTCCATAAGCTTTGGTGGCCCAACCTAATCACGATGTTCTCATGGCCTACCTCAACGAGCAATTTTCATCTTTGGTACATTTATTGCCTCTTTAATTTTTATATCCAATTGATTTTGATCTAACAAAAATGGGGAGAAGAAATTGAGTTAATTTTTTTAAAATTTTTCAAAGTTAAGCTTAAAGTAAGGGGAGTATTTTCAAACTTTTCAAAGATACTTAAAAATTTTACTTAGGTTTTGTTATATCAAAAAGGGGGAGATTGTAAAACCTATATTCGATTTTGATATAACAAATTGTTTGAGGACCAAACTATAAAAGAAAATAAATTTTTAAGTATTCAAAAGTCTCACAAAATGACAAGCAAAAGTTTTTCTAAGTCCAAGACTTAAACCCAAAAATATTTCTAAGTATTTCAAGCCAAATTCAATAAATACGCCTAGACGTATCGATATGACTATGCCCGTTTCGATACGAATTTTAGCTACTGGAATTTTATTTTGCAAACTGTTTCGATACGGCTACGCCAGTTTCGATACAAATTTTAGCTGCTGGAATTTTATTTTTCAAACCGTTTTGATACGGCTAAGCCCATTTCGACACGACCTTCATCTAGGCTTACATTTTAAGCTATGCGTATCGATACGGTCACACCCGTTTCGATATAGCATTCATCTGGGTTTAAGTTATTACTTACTCATACCAATACGGGCACTACCATTTCGATACAGTATGTCGAGATCTAAAAGATCTTTGTATTAAATTTTTTGACTGTTGCCTTGTCAGCTATTGGAATCATAAATTTTTTATTTTCAGTTACCCGTATTGATACGCCCCTAGGCGTACCGATGTATTTTTTCAACTTAAATTCAAGTGAGCAAATATCGTACTGACACGGCCTTGCCGTTTCAATACTCCCCTATTTTTACTCTTTGTCTGTTTGGATACGCCCCTAGCATATCGATACGCTATTGTACAATGGCTCTTTCTTCTTTTGACAAGTACCGATATGGCTCTTCGTGTACCGATACAGTTGGTCACCAGAAAACATTTATCGCGGGAAAAATGGTCCCAACGGCTATATTGATGACTTCAACCACCCAAACCGTTAGAATTCAATGAGAGGGTATAAATACAAGTCTCCAAAGCTGCTACAAAAACTATTGAACATCCATTGAACAACTATCAAGCATTCAAGCAAAAATCCAACCCTTGAGCTATTAGAGTCAAATTCTTTGTAAACCCACTTGAGTGAAAAAAATTGTATTATTTCATTCATCAAGTTTGGGTTGCGTGATCTTGTAACTTGGGCAAAAATCTACCTTGTGGGGGTTTTATTCATTTGCCATTTTCTTACTTTGTAAAAGAGTGAATCTTTCAAAGCTTTGGGTAGAAAGCTTTGAAGTTGTAACGGTTGCTTCCTAAGCCTAGAAAAGGGGAAATATTTCATAGTGAAATTGTTGAAATCCTTAGTAGGAAGCTAAGGTAGTGGACGTAGACCTTGTTAGAAGGTTGAGCCACTATAAGTCCTTGTGTCCCATTGTCCATACTTTCTTAAATTGCTTCCAAAATTTTAAATTGCCAATTCACCCCCTCTTGGCCACTTTCTCAATTGATTGATCATCCCAACAGTTGTCTTGTTGTTGAAGAAGCTTTGGAGACTTGTTTTATACCCCCTCATTAATTTCTAGCCGTTTGGGTGGATAGGATATTGAATAGAGTCGTTGGGCTGCAAATCTCGTGTAATAAATGATGTCTAGCGACACTGGTATTGGTACCCGAGCATCCGTATTGGTACCTGCCCAAAATAGAAATAGCCGTTGCAATAAAGGGGTATTGGTAGGCGAGCAGGTGTGTAACGACCAGGTCTTTGGGCTGGTATACTGGGTCTCAGATTCGGATTTTGGATCTTTAAAGTGGGCATTTAAGAATAAAATAATTATTTTGGAAAGATTATTTGAAAGAGAGTGAGGTGGGAGAGGAGGAAAAAATAGATTTTCCTCTCTTTCTCTTCTTTTTTCTTTTTCTCTTTCTTCTTCATTTTCTCTCTTTTTCTTCTCCCTCCATCAAAGTTTCTTGTTTGACCTATCGCCCATCGGAGTGTCCGTGGTTGACATCCTTTACACTATTTCGTTCATCTCACTGAGATGAGTCGGCCAGTAGTCGTGACATCCTCGTTAGAGCCATCGTCGAAGGGGTCAGGCAAAAGATATTTCAGCCGTTTTGAAATAGAATGGTTCAGGCGGTCAAATCCAAAATCTGATGGTACCACCGTATTTACTAACATTAGGACAGCAGGCCATTGACTTTTTTCAGAAGACCCTACCCAGGGGTTTCTCAACGCTCTAAGTCCGATGGCATAGTCTGTTTTGCCAAATTTGAACTCGGTAAGCTATTTTTATGCTTTTGATCTATTGAATTGTATAATAAAGGTGTAAAATTAATACATATTATATTCATATTTATTCAAGAAATATTCGGGATCAAATATCAGAACTAGTGGAGTGATCAGGAAACTCGAATAAGGAAATCATTGTTTACCGCTTGAGGTTAGTACACCTCAAACTCCTATTACTTCATGAACATCATAAATGTAATTGCTTTGCCTGTCAATATCTGCAAAATAGGTAGATGATGAATATACATGTTTGGAGACCAATAGTATGAGACTTGATAGTTATGAGATGCATGATGATGTTGCTAATATGATGAGACTCATGGAGGCTTTAGAGACCGTTTAAGGTCGTTTGAGATGCCCGTATGATTATTTGATTATTGATTGATTGATTAATTGATAATTATGATGCTTTGTATTCTTGTTCGAATAGATTGATGTGATTGATGGAAATTATGCTTAAGGGATAAATACTCGATTTAAATGATTATAAAGCTGGTAATTAATATTAATTAATTAAATACGTTAGTAAACAAACTATAATGACTTTCATAAGCTTTAGGGAATGAAGAAAGTGTTGTGAAATTGTAATTTAAGAAAATGGTGCGAACCCTTATGTAGGGCATCGGTATGAGCTTCGACCGTACCGGTATGCGATTGGATGTTGTATCTGTACTGGTTGACCCGCACCGATACTTGTGGAAATTAAGGATTTCCAGTAAGGTATATTAGTATCGATAAGTGTTAACTCCTCAAAAGTACAGATTTTTACGCCTATTTCACTATACTTTTGCTCGTCCTTGAGTATATATGTTTTTATTTGGATGTTAAAATCATGCATTTGCATAAGGAGTTAGGAGTTGTTCTTTTGCCAGTGTGATGGGTTGTTTTTGCTGGTATTGATGTAGGTAAGAGGCAGGCAGGCATGGCAAAGCAGTGTAGGAGCAGAAAGTAGGAAAGAGAATTACCGAGTAGCAGTTGGCACAGTTGGACCAAAAATTTCCAAGCTCATTTGGTAAAGGATTGAAGTTTGATGCTCGGTCAAAGTAGTCGTTGAACCAAGTACACGTTAGCCCTAAAATTCAAAAGGAAGATAAGATGATAGAGCGTTTATCCTGGTGCTTATCAAAATTTTCAATTTTCAAACCCAACCTAGGGTTTCCACGTACACCTATTTAAAGAGAGTTGATCGATGAGCAAAAGGGGAAGAATCGAGAGGTTGCACCGTGGTGAAAGATGGAGCTAGAGGCTAAGTGGTTCGACCATCTTAGACCGAGAGCTCTAGAGCAATTGAAGAGCTGCATCAATGGACCTCATTCTTTGCATATTCTCTTAGTTTAATTTTTATTTGAATGATTTTGTTGAGATACGATAATTTTTTGTGGATGGAACCCTCAACCATAAATTAAGCTTTTACAGTTGGTTGGGGATGTTTGCGATTAAAGCTCAGTTTATGTTTGGTTTTTAATAATTTAAATACCTTGGCATTATTTTCTATCTGCTAGCACTTTATTTCCTTAAATTCTTTGCCATACGACAGTTGGCATTGTACTTAAGGGGTAACGATTAGTTGCCAGGTACTAAAGAGAGAAATTTCGACAGAAGATGTTTAAGTAGATGAGCTTAATTCGGGAGTGAATCTACCCTTAGGGATAAAGATTGATACTTAATCAAGTTAATTAATGAAAAGCTTCACTATAAACATAGATGGGTTTTATCGTGTTTAACTTAGGGTATTGCCATTGACAGAGGCCATACTATTTTTAAATCTATTTGGCAATAAATCCAAAGTAAGACATTATTATAAGCTGGCATAGTTAGCGTGAAATCTAGCATCCCCTGCCAACACTCATCATTCATTTGAATACTTTTTCGTTTCCCAAACCGTTTCCACTTTTATTACTTTGTTTTAGCTATTTTTTAAATCAAAAACCCAAATCATTTTTAAACACTCTTGTTCCCCTCTAACAAGTAAATATTGAGCAATTAAGTTCTTGGTCAATCCCTGTGGATTCGATACTCAACTTACTGTTGTATTACTTGCTGATCGTGTATACTTGCACGCAAGAAGACATATTTTTGGCATTATTTTCTGGCACTTTTACACTAAATAGATAATCTTTTGCCAAGCGTTAGCATAGTCGACAAGATTTTGGTACTATTACTGGGGATTGCGATGGAATTTATAGTTTTGATTTTACTTGTTTTTGTTTTTTTTTTATTTGTTTTGTTTGGTGTATGACCAGGAACCGCCCTGTGATGTAAGATTGGCCATACAACCCAGAAGTCGAAAGAACCCTGCAAAGGTTAAAGAGAAAAGCTCGAGACATGGCTCAACAAGGAAATGGAGGAAAGAATGGTGTCCCAAACAACCAGGAGAACCCACCAATACATAATAGGATACTGGCCGCTCCTGTTGCCTCAGCCATTGATGCGGAGGAAGATCGGCCTATTAGAGAACACTTGGGGACCAAATATGGACACTTTGATGCTAGGACTGATTGGTCCTGAGGTAAATACAGCTAATTTTGAACTTAAACTGGTGATGATACAGACACTTTTGAATGTGGGACAATTTGATGGAGCACCTACTAGAGACCCGAGGTAACACCTAAAGCAATGTATGGAAGTTTGCCAACTATTTTAGCAGTCTGGTGTATCAAAAAATACAGTGAGGCTGAAGTTATTCACATTCTCCCTAAGAGATAGAGCAAAAATGTGGCTAAGTTCTTTGCCACCTGGTTCTGTGACTTCATGGGGAGATCTATGCTAGAAATTTCTGCTGCGATTCCAGCCACTAAAGCTTAATGCCAAGCTGAGGAGTGAGATCATTATATTTAAGTAGGCTGATGATGAGACCTTATATGATGCCTGAGAGAGATTCAAGGACCTGTTGAGAATGTGTCCCATGCATAGATTCCCAAATTAGACCCAGATGGAGACATTCTACAATAGACTCAATGCACATGCTAGGACTGTTGTTGATGCTTCGGCAAATGGTTTGGTGCTTGAAAAAAATTATACATAGGCATTTGACATCCTTGAAAGGATTTAAACTAATGACTTCTAGTATCCTTCTGCCAGACTAGGAACCGAAACAAGAATTGCTGGAAAATTAGAGCTTGATGCACTAACATCTATCAGCGCTCAAAATTTCAATCTTACTAGTATTGTGAAAACATTGAAAAAGAGTAATGAAGAAGTCAAGGCATTAGACCTATTCTGCAAGATATGTGGAGAGGATCATCATATGGAAGATTGCCTTGCTAACCCTGAGTTGGTAAATTTTGTTGGCAATTTCAATCGTAATTATAATCCAATTTCTAATACTTACAATGCATGTTGGAAGCAGCACCCGAGCCTATCTTGTGGAAATCAAGGATACATGGACAGCACAAAACAATTTTCATGCAGGACAAAGGAACAACCAGGGGACTTTGGCAGAGTACATGGAGAGGAATGATGCAACTGTCTAGAGTTTGGCAGCATCTATGCGAAACTTGAAGGTTCAGATCAGACAGATTACCAATGCACTTAGTAACAGACCTCAGGGAAATTTTCCAAGTGATACAGAAGATGCTGGGCAAAAAGGCAATTAGCAATGCAAAGTAGTTACTCTTTGGAGTGGTAAGCAATGCAAGGCTGAGACATCTATCAAGCAGCCAATTAATTACCAGGAGGAAGAAAATGTACCAGTAGATTAGATAAAAAGCAGAGAAGAAAAAAGAAAACATGAGCAATGTTGAACCTTAGTTGGATGCCACCAAACCCTTGGCAAAGTCGGTAAAGCCAATATTCACTTATCCACCTCCACCTTTTCCAAAAGGACTCTAGAAGCACAAATAGGACCATTAGTTTAAGCGCTTATTGGAAGTTCTTAAACAATTGTAGATCAATATAACATTACTGGAAGCCCTCGAGCAACTGCCCAACTATGTCAAATTCATGAAGGACATTCTGACCAAAAAGAGAAAATTCGGTGATTTCGAGACTGTAACTCTTACTAAGGGATACAGTGCAATGATACTCAATCGATTGCCACAAAAGTTGAAATATTTGAGAAGTTTTGTTATTCCTTACACCAATGGCAATAGATTCATGGGTAATGCACTGTGTGACCTAGGAGCCAACATCAACTTGATGCCAATGTCTGTTTTCAGAAAGCTCGACATTAAAGCAAAGCCTACCACGGTAACACTTTAGCTGACAGACCGATCTTTTGCACTTCGTAAGGGTAAGATTGAGGATGTACTGGCAAAGGTATACAAATTTATATTTCTAGCTGATTTTATCATTTTAGATTGTGAGGCATATATTAATGTCCTAATTATATTGGGCAGACCTTTCCTTACCACAAGTAGAGCTTTAATTGATGTTCATAAAGGTGAAATTACTATGCGCATGAATGACCAACATGTTACATTTAATGTGTTTCAAACTCTTAAATGCGCAGATGAACCTAAGGAATGCCAAGCTGATGAGATGATAGAGTCTATTTTCAATGTGGATTGGCATCGTTATTCCAAGACCTAGATGATAATGTCGGAGAACTGGATGATGAAGTTAGACGAGTGAAGGCACTGAAGGAACGACCTTGGAAAATAAAGATGTGAGTTACTTTGGACAGCCAGAGCCACTAGAGTTGGCTGGCAGAGAGATTACGACAACTAAACCATCCATTAAGGAGCCACCAAAATTGGAACTGAAACCTTTTCCAAACCACCTCAAATATGCTTAGGTAAAAACTCAACTTTGCCAGTGATCATTGCTGCTGATCTAACTAATGATCAGGAGAAGAGATTGCTGGAAATTTTAAGCAATTATAAGCAAGCTTTGGGATGGACCTTGGCTGATATCCGAGGAATAAGCCTAACTATTTGCATGCACAAAATCATTTTGTAGGATTATCATGGCAAAACAATTGAGGCCTAGAGAAGACTGAACCTGAGCATGAAAAATGTAGTTAAAAAAGAAGTTATCAAGTGGCTGGATGCCAGGATAATTTATCCTATTTCTAATAGCTCGTGAGTTAGCCCGGTGCAATACGTACCAAAGAAGGGTGGAATAATTATGGTTTAGAATAGTAAAGATGAGTTGATCCCCTCTAGAACTATTACAGGATGGAGAGTATGCATAGATTATAGGAAGCTAAATAATGTCACCAGGAATGATCACTTTCTATTGCCCTTCACTGATAAGATGATGTACAGATTGACAGGCAAGCCATTTTATTATTTTCTAGATGGCTACTCAGGCTATAATCAAATTGCCATCGCTCCAGAAGAACAAGAGAAAACCATATTCACTTGTCCATATGGGAAATTCGCTTTTAGAAGAATGCCCTTTGGTTTGCGTAATGCTCCAGCAACATTTCAACATTACATGATGGCAATTTTCTCGAACATGATCAAAAAAAATCTAGAAGTTTTTATGGATGACTTTTCTATGTTTGGCAAAACATTTGAGGAATGCCTTCAGAGTTTGTTCTGCGGAGATGTATTGAGTCTAACCTGGTTTTGAACTGGGAAAAATGCCACTTCATGGTGAATGAGGGCATAGTTCTTGGTCATAAGGTAACCAAGAGAGGCCTAGAAGTAGACAAGGCAAAAGTGGAGGTAATCAAACAATTGCCACCTCCTACAAGTGTTAAAGGTATTGGAATTTTTTGGGACATGCTGGTTTTTATCGTCGTTTCATTAAAGATTTTTCAAAAATTGTTGATTAATGCCTCTATAGTCGTGGCACCAAATTGGACTGAGACCTTCAAGCTCATGTGCGATGCCAGTGACTATGTTGTTGGAGCTATGTTGGGACAGAGGCGTGGCAAAATTTTCCATACCATCTATTATGCCAGCCAGACATTGAATGAAGCCCAACTAAACTACACCACAACCGAGAAAGAGCTTTTTGCGGTTGTATTTGCATTTGACAAGTTCAGATCTTACATGGTAGGTAACAAAGTGATGGTGTACACATACCACTCGACATTGAAATATCTCTTGGAAAAGAAGGATGCCAAGCCCAGACTAATCCGATGGACATTCTTGCTGCAAGAATTTGATCTCGAGATTCGATACAAGAAGGGGAGTGAGAACTTAGTAGCTGACCATTTATCACGATTAGAAAATCATTCTGAGGGTGGTAGAGCTGCTTCCACAAGGGATGAATTCCCTGATAAATATTAACTTATAGTAAATTCTATGCCATGGTATGCTGACATAGTCAACTACCAGGTAAGTAATATTTTGCCACCGGATCTGGAGAGTAATGACAGGAAACAATTTTTATGAGATATTTGGCAATATTATTGGGATAAGCCAATTTTGTTCAAACAATGTGTCGACCAAGTGATCCATTGTTGTGTGCCAGAAGATGATCAACACAATATTCTACAGTTGTGCCATACAACACCGTATGAAAGCCACTTTGCTGGAATGAAGACCACAACCAAAGTGTTATAGTCAGGATTCTTTTGGCCTACACTATTCAATGACGCTCATTATTTTGCAAAAGCATGTGACCGATGCCAGCGGATGAGCAACATCTCTAGCAGACATCAATCGCCACTCTAGAACATTATGCCAGTAGAGTTGTTTGATGTATGGGGAATAGAGTTCATAGGTCTTTTCCCCCCATCATTTGGCAATCTATATATCCTTCTGGCCGTTAATTACATTTCAAAATGGGTTGAGGTCGTTGCTTTACCAACAACTGATGCCAAGACTGTTACCAAGTCCTACACAAACATATCTTTACTAGATTCGGTGCCCCCAGAGCCATCATCCATGATGAAGGTACGTATTTTAAATATAATTTAATCATTAGAGCTCTATACAGGTATGAGATCCAACAAAGAGTAGACACAACCTATCATCCCCAAACGAATGGCCAAGCGAAGATCTCAAATAAGGAGATCAAGAACATTTTGGAGAAAACTATGAATCCAACAAGGAAGGACTGGTCTTTGAGACTAGTGACTCCTTTTTAGTCTTACAAAATAGCCTTTAAGACTTCGTTGGAAACCTCCCCTTACATACTCGTTTTTGGGAAGGCATGCCACTTTCCAGTGGAATTGGAACATCAAGCTTATTGGGTAACCAAAAAGCTTAATATAGAGTGGAGGACTACTAGTACAAAACACTTATTAGACCTGAATGAACTGGAAGAATTTAAAATACAAGCCTACGAGAATGCCTGAATTTACAAGGAAAGAACAAAGAGGTAGCATGAAAACAGAATATTGCCAAGGCAGTTTGAGGTAGGTCAACATGTTTTGTTGTTTAACTCGAGGTTAAAGTTATTTCTAGGGAAGCTTAAGTCTAGATGGTCAAGCCCCTTCGAAGTTGTCAAACCATATGTTCATGAAGCGGTAGACATCAAGGATTTAACGACTAGAACAATTTTTAAGGTAAACGGCCAAATGTTAAAACATTACTATGAAGGTAGTTAAAAGAATGCCATGAAGGTTATTCTCCTGGTAGAGATTCAATAACCTTCATCATCATCGATTGATTTGTGTATATAGTAGGTTAGATGTTTTTATTTTGTTTAGTATTTTTCTTTTATTTCTATCTTATTTTTCTGCGTTGAAAGGTTTTTGTTGAGTGAATGCAGGATTTTGATTGCCAGGTAGAATGCCAAGGCAAGAGTAGGCATTGAGCGATGAAACATCATGCACATGTGGAATTATGTGAGTTAGGCCCAAGAATAGTGAATTTTGGCTAATTGCTAAATTTAACCCTAGCCGCCTAGGGTAAAAGTTGAATTTCAAAATTTAAACCTCATATTTATATCTCTAAACCTTTCTTGATCCGTCTTATCACTTTAGCTCCCTATCACATCACTTTCCCTCTTCCCTAAACATGCATAATTTCATCATTATCCATATTTAATCGGCCAATTTAAACATCCCCGTTACAACACTCAATCGTTTCTCTTTCCACCTACTTAAACCTCAACCGTTGCTTTAGCTAAAAACTTTTCACTCTCATTTTATCTTCTCAATCGAGCAAGAAAGAAAGAAAGCAAAGATTCAATTCTTCTTCTTCCAAAACTTTTCAAGTCCCAAAAATATTTCCATGGCATCCTCTTCGACACCATTCAAGATTTTTTTCAATGAAGAAATCCAAAAAAGCATTAGGAGAATTTTGTAGCAAGAACCTTTTGCTACGAGAAGGGGCTTCAAGTTCAAACATGAACCCAACTTAGTTTACTCACCGAGTTTGTTGCGATGGTGAAGAAGCACAAGTGGAAGAAATTTTTCCAGGAACCCAGGGAAGTCCATTCTAATATTGTTCGCAAATTTTATGCCCACTTTACTGAAGACTCGTCTTTCTTGTTGGTGCGAGGTAAGTGTGTTAGATTTTATGAGGGTTATATTGATGAGATGTTTAATTTGGATGGTGCAGAGGAAAAGCTCTCTGAGTTTGTAGATTTGTTGAACGATGCCAAGAGAAATATACTGTTGAAAGACTTATGCGAGCTTGACATCAAGTGGAATGTATCATCAAAGGGACACTAGAATGTAAAGTGGTTGGCACTAAAGTCTCAGTCAAGTAGGTAGAAGCACTTCCTAAAAGTAAACCTTATGTCGACCACCCAAAATGAGACTATCTCAGAGGAAATGATGGCCTTGTTGTATTTGATCATCACGGGATGCAAGATCAATGTTGGACAACTCATCGTGGATGAGACTTATAAATGTGTTGATTAGAGCAGTGGGAGTTTAGTTTTTCCTTCTTTAATCTCTACTATTTGCATGCAGCACGATGTGGCATAACTTGACTCGGGCAACGTCTAAAAGAGTAAATGAACAACTATTACCCCTGCCTTATGAAGGTAATTGACTGCCACAGATTCCAAGAAGAAGGGAAAACAAAAGATTGTAAAGCTAGGAGATCATCCTTCAAAATCTCGAGAAAGTAGATGAGTAGAACTCCATTCTCTAGCAATACACTCATGCTAGGTTCTGTGCCATCAAGAAAACTCTTGAAGGAATGTCTGCGCATACGTTGCTAGCCTTCTTTGAGTTCCTTGCTGACCTCCTTGCCAATGAATATATACCAGCCAGACCCCATTCTATCTGCACGTTGACACAATCAGATGCCATCATTCTAGTTTCCCCAGTTCAAGTTGAATCCGCCAGCATAGATACACCACCTGAATCAAAAGAAGAAAGGGTCCAAGCCAACGCAACACATGTTGCACCTATATCATCCGCTACCATTGATATTCTCGCTGCTTCCGAGCCAGTGAGGATCATTGAGGAGGTTATTCATGACATTGGAGCTTCTACGACCATATCAAAGCCTAGCCTCAAACAAAATAAGTACATAGCTCCCAATAGAAGAAGCTTTGTCAAGAGAAAGACCTACTTTTCATGGCTAGAACCCTCCAGAGGGGAGTCCTCTTCCCTTTAACTCTTTTATTTCACTTTATTCATATATTCATGCATTTTTATGTTTTATTTGTATATATGTTTTGTTTTCATGCATTGAGGACAATGCACACCTTTGGTTTGGGGGGTGTTGCCTCACATTTATTGCCATGACATTCATGCATGTTTATATTTTAGTTTCCATTTTGTTTTCATTAGTTTACCATGTAGGAAATATGCATACCAACCATTAATTTTTTTTTAGTTTTCTTTGCCTCGGTCAATTTTTGTACTAATAATTTTGCCAACATTGCTAGTTTAGTAGAATTTGTTCTAGACTCATCTATCCGATGAAGAAATTAGATCTTAGAAATTGTATGCCAGCAAGTTAGTAATGTCAGGTAGCTTGACAATTGAACTCTAGTTTAGAGAACTTTAGTTTTACTCTACACCTAGTATGCATCCAATTTCCAAAACAAACTTAGGTTCTCTGGAAATTGAACTCTGAATAAAAAAAAAGAGAAAAGAAAGAAAATGTCAGGGTAGAAAGAAAGAATAAGGCAACAATATTTTGTAAAAGGCTGAAATATTTAGAACACTGCTATGCCTTAGAGACAATAAGTAACTTGGGTCTTCATGGTTTGCTCCCTCTTAGTTCTCAAACCAACAAAACTTTAGGGTATGAGTGTAATAGGTTAACTTAGTGATGTAATCTAGAATAATATGGGTATTCTTGGTTTGCTCCCTCTTATGTCTCACGCCAAACAGTACATGACACGACCTTAATTAAATGCCACCATAAGAACACCATTGGCAATAAAAAATAAAAAAATAAAAAATATATAAAATTCTGAATTTGGGTAGTAAAGATAACTAAGGGAGTTAAGTAAATTTGATGCATATTGCCTGCACTTCATGCACAGTTTATGACCTTAGGCTAGAACTATATTGATGCACTTGAATTGTTGATCTGTTTGGCATTTATATACTGGATATCCGAGGATAGACCTAGGATCATATTTCGCTAGCTAGAAGGTGTTGGAAATCATTACAATTTTGCCGAGGTGCTCTCTCATTTTCCTGTTTTTAATAGATTTCAGTTGCATTACTTGAAGACAAGCAATGAGCTAGGTTTGGGGGAGAGTTAACTTTTCAAAAGTATTGATTTTAAGCTTATTTCACTGTGATTTTGCTCTTCCTTGAGTATATATGTTTGCATTTAGTTGTTAAAACCATGATTTGCATAAAGAGTTAAGAGTTGTTCTTTTGCCAGTGTGAAGGGTTTTTTTGCTGGTATTAATGCAGGTCAGAGGCAGGCAGGCATGGAATGAGGCGTAGTAGCAAAAGGCAGGAAAAGAAGAAGAGATTTGCCGAGTTTCAATTGGCACAGTTGGACCAAAATTTGCTAAGCTCGATTGGCAAAAGATTAAAGCCCGATGCCCAGTCAAAGTAGCCAGTTAACTAAGTACACGTCTGCCCTAAAATTCAAAAAGAAGATAAGATGATAGCACACCTATCCTAGTCTTATCTGATTTTACAAATTTGAAACCCAACCTAGGGTTTTCACGCACGCCTATTTAAAGAAAATTGTTTGATGAGCAAAAGGGGGAGAATCGAGAGGTTTTACTGTGGTGAAAGAGGAAGCTAGAGGCTACGTGGTTCGACCATCTTAGACCAATAGCTCTAGAGCAATTGAATGGCTACATCAACGGACTTCCTTTTTGCCTATTCTCTTAGTTTAATTTTTATTTGAATGACGATGTTGAGATACGATGGTATTTTGTGGATGGAACCCCCAACAATGAACTAAGCTTTTACAGTTGGTTAGGGATGGTTGCGATTAACACTAAGTTTATGTTTGGTTTTTAATAATTTAAATGCCATGGCACTATTGACTATATGCTAGCACTTCATTTCCTTAAATTCTTTGCCATACAATAGTTGGCATTGTATTCTTATTATGCCTTAATATCTTAACAGACTTAAGGGGTAACGATCAGTTGCCAGGTACTAAGGAGAGAAGCTTCAACAGAAGATGTTCAAGTGAATGAGCTTACTTTGGGAGTGAATCTACCTATTAGGGATAAAGATTAATATTTAATCAAGTTAATTAATGAAAAGCTTCACTATAGACATATAGGGGTTTTATCGTGGTTAACTTAGGGTATTACCGTCGATAGAGGCCATATTATTTTTAAATTTGTTCAGTAATAAATCCAAGGCATGAAATTATTATAAGTTGGCATAGTTAGCATGAAATCTAGGCATCCTCTGCCAACGCTCATCATTCATTTGAATACTTTTTTGTTTGTCAAACTGTTTCCACTTTTATTACTTTGTTTTAGCTATCTTTTAAATCAAAAACCCAAATCATTTTCAAGCACTCTTGTTCCCCTCTAACAATTAAATATTGAGAAATTAAGTTCTTGTTCAATCCTTGTGGATTCGATACTCAGCTTACTGCTATATTACTTGCTAACTGTGTATACTTACATGCGAGAAGATGTATCCTTAGCATTATTTTCTGGCACTTTTACACTAAATATATAATCTTTTGCCAAGCGTTAGCATAGTCAAAAATATGTGTGTGAGTACTGTTAGTTGTGGATAAGATAAGTTTAACTTAGGTTTGTTTATTTATTGTAGAATGTAGTATAGATAAACTAGATCTCTATCCTAAGAGATAAGAGTTGTAAATCTAAAAGTCTTCTAGCAGAAAGTAAACTCTTTGTAATTAAGTCTTTAAAAGACTACTCTTGTAAAGATGTATTAAGAATGGAAATACTGGGAAACATACTGTTTCAACAGTTTCTACTTGGTATTAGGTTAGGCTAATCGATCATTATCGCCATCTTTAGCCCTAGTAGCCATAACCAATAATGCCGATTCAGGAAAAAATTTTAGAACCAGTAAATTTTTAGTCTGTTGTTGGTTTTCCTTTCTCTTTAAGCATCAATGATGCTTCTCCAATTTCTATTACCCTCACGGCTCATGAAGGTAACAAAGGTAGACTATTTTTTAACACCATCATCGCTGCACCAGCATTGATAATCGACTCAGGAGCCTCTGATCATATGACTAGGGACAAAGGGTTGTTTCACATATTTCAGACCATATTTTCTCGCTCTTTTATACGAACAACAGATGGTTATTTATCCCTTATTGTAGGGAGTGGTTCTGTTGTTATCAATGAAAATATATTATTAAAATATGTCTTTTTTTGTACCAGATTTGACATGCAATCTCCTTTCTGTCATTAAGTTGTCCAATGATTTGAAATGTGTGACTAAATTTACTTTCAACACTTGTTCCTAGAATTTAATGTCAGAGATTTGTTTCTTATGGGAATTTAATTTCTTCTTTTAAAGCCTTTACAGTCAGCTTAAATAAGATACAAATTCCAGCAACTGTAGAAAAGGCTATCAAGGATCCTAGATAGAAGAAAGCAGTAAAAGAAGAGATTAAAGCTTTGGAAAAGAATGGGCCTTGGACCATGGTTGATTTGCCACAAGAAAAAAAGCTTGTGGGCTGCAAATTGGTATTTACAATGAAATACAACTCTGATGGCAGCATTGATGGATACAAGGCAAGACTTGTGGCCAATGGTTGCACACAAACATATGGCATTAATTACAATGAGACTTTTGCTCCTATGGTCAAACTCAACACAATTAGATTTCTACTCAGTTTGGCAGTCAATAAAGGATGGGGACTTCATCAGTTAGATGTGAAAAATGATTTCCTTAATGAAAGGCTAGAAGAGGAAGTCTACATAAGTATTCCTCCAAGAGTGAAGAAGAAAATAGGAGATCGAAGAGTGTACAACCTAGAAAAATCTCTGTATGGCTTAAAGCAATCACCTAGGGCCTAGTTTGAGGGATTTACCAAAGTTATTTTGAGAAGTGGATTTAAGCAAAATCAAGTTGATCATACACTCTTCATCAAGATGACACCTAGTAGAAAAAGGGTAATCCTGATTGTTTATGTTGATGACATAATAATCACTAGAGATGATCTTAGTGAGATTAGAAATTTGAACAATATACTGAGTAGTGAGTTCGAGACAAAGGACTTGGGAAGCTTGAGGTATTTCCTGGGAATAGAGGTGTCAAGATCAAGCAAATGTCTAGTTATTAATCAAAGAAAGTATATCCTAGATCTCATATCTGAGACTGGAATATTGGGGTACAAACCTGCAAAGCTGAAGAAAGAAGGAGCTCGAATAGATAAAGAACATTATCAAAGATTGGTTGGAAAACTTATATACCTATCTTTGACAAGACCATACATTAGTTTTTCTGTTAGTATTGTAAGCCAACATATGACAAATCCTAGAGAAGAACACCTTGAGGCTGCATACAAAATATTGAGATACTTACAAAAGATTTTAGGCTATGGTTTATTCTTCAGGAAAATCAAAGACAAAGCAGTAAAAGTCTTCACCGATTCTAGCTGGGCTGGAGAGTTAATAGAAAGCAGGTCGACTAGTGGCTATTGCACATTCGTTTGGGAAAACTTGGTGACCTGTAGAAGCAAGAAACAATCTGTTGTTTTTATAAGTAATGCTGAAGCTGAATACAGAGCGTTAGCACTAGGAATCTATGAAGGTATTTGGTTGCAAAGATTGATGAAAGAAATGAAGATGAACCAAAGTCAAAAATTCAAGATTTTATATGATAATGAATCTGCCATCAGGATTGTAGAGAATTCAATCCACCATGATAGAAAAAATATGTAGAGATTGATCGACATTTCATATTATAAAATTTCGATGGTGGAATATCAAATTTATCTTATGTACTTACTAAAGGACAGCTAGTAGATGTGCTCACCAACGCTCTACCAAAAGCAACCTTTGATGGATTCACATCCAAGCTAAGACTATGTAACGTATACTAACCAGCTTGAGGGGGAGTGTTAGTTGTTGATAAGATAAGTTTAACTTAGGTTTATTTATTTATTGTAGATAAACTAAAGTAGTATAGATAAACTAGATCTTTATCTTAATAGATAAGAGTTGTAAATCTAAGTCTTCTAACAGTAAGTAAACTCTCTGTAATTAAGTCTTTAAAAGACTACTCTTGTAAAGATGTATTAAGAATGCAAATACTGGGAAACATACTATTTCAATAGTTTCTACAAGTACCGGTACCCAGGGGTACCATATCGATGATCGTGTTTGAGTACTAGTATCCACTAAACGAAATAATCTATTATACTAATAAAAATATGGAAATTGACATGGAATATTAATGAGATAATATGGATTAATGGAGATGATTAATATACACTTCCAAAATGTATTAACAAGTTGGTAAACTTAATTGGGTGACTTGTGGTAATAGCAACCATAGAAGATGCTATGATAATCGTGTCAATGATGTGTGTGGTTTGGACACTTGGTTGGTTAAGTCACCTTTTATTGTTGGGATTCGGATACCCAAGGTGAGAGTGTTGCAACACCATGGTTAGAGATGCCGAATGTACGTTTCCAACGCTGTGTGACATCAAGCCTCATTCGAAGACACTCGAGGAAATATGCCGAGTGCAGGTGTACATTCCCGAAGCTTGTGACACCAGGCCTCACTTTAGAGAGTGTGTACATTTCTGAGGTTGTGTGACACCGGGCCTCACTCAAAATGTACATTCCCGAGGTTGTGTGACACCGGGTCTCACTCCAGGTTTGTGCTATGACTTTGTGTGCTTTTGCTCGGTTGATCTGATGAGATCCTGAATATGTTTGGGCCTTGTGTGCCAGGTATGATGTGTTGCTTTGATGAGAGCATGTGTTTAGGCAATTAGTGGTAGCACCATGTGTTTATTTATCTCTCCTTATTGCACGTAATAGCTTGCATGCTTATGTTTATGATTAGTATGAAGTAAAGTAGAGTAGATGTGTACCACTGAGCTTTGTAAGCTTAGCACTTAGAATCGTTGTTTTTGTGCAGAGGTTGATCGTTGGACCGTTGGATCAAGTAGCACTATCAGTACATGATTCTAGCATGTGGTAACCTCTAGAGTACGATACTTGTGTTTAGTGGGCTATGTATTCATTGGACCTTACGTGGTGGAGTCTGTAATCCTTATTTTGAAATTGTATTAATCAAATCGAATGTTCAAATGTTTTAAATTTAAATTGGAGCTCATTGTATCATTTTGATTATTTAACTATATTTTCAACTGTTGGCTTTAATTATTTTTTAGAAATACCTTATCGTGCTAAATCTAGTTTGATAAATTTTATAGTTTTTGGTTTAGGCTTGAGGCCCAAATATGATATCTGGGTTGAGGGTGTTACAAGGTGTATTGGTATGTAGTGATGGTTTTACAAAGGGTTCCGGTATGAGCCGTTACATACCGGTACCAATTTTTCTCACTAAAATCCTTGGAATACTTGGTTAACATGTCATATCGATACGCGTATAGATGTACTGGTACGCATATTAAAATGTTTAAATTTTAGTTTTAAATAACTGACAAAGCAACAGTCAAAAAATTATTTAAAAATATTTTAAAATCCTTACTCCCCGCATCAGTATGCCACTTAAAGCTTAATTTGGTTTCAAAAACTCGTACTGATACGCGTATAGCCGTACCAGTACTCATAAGCCATTATGTATAAATCAATTTCTAGTAACAAAAAACTGTACCGGTGTGTCGTAGGTCGTACCGGTACCCAGTTACCAAATTGGCTGGTTTAAGTACCAAAATAGTTAGAAATATTTTGGGGATTGATAGGTTGATTTGGAAAATCATTTAAGTTCGAATGCTTGTCAATTTAGTGAGTAAAAACAAGTACCTTAAAATTTTGTTTGTTTACAATTAAGTCCTTGTTATATCAAAATCAAATATTGGTTTAACAGACTTGCCAATCTACGCACAAAAAACAACACATCTGAACGCTGAGCTAACAAAGCTCGGTGGAACATGTCTACTATGCTTCATGACATTCATTAAATTAAGCATGCAACATAAGCAATGAGTATATGACATGAGTAAGCAATTGAATCGTCAATTTCCAACATAATAGCAATCAAACCTGTTTAGCCTGAGATTACCTAGACATCAGGCTAATCAAGCATGTACTCAGGATCACCTAGTCATCGAGTACCTTCCCTTACTACATACCCGGAAACACCTAGCCATCAGATATAAGCAGGGGTGATCTACTTGGGATCACCTAGACATTAGGTAGGGAATATCGTGTAGTTGAGAACACTTAGCCATCGAGTAGTGAGTGACACTCGGGATCACTTAAACATCAAGCACACGTGAAAAGGGGTACATTTACTATAGTACAACTTTTGGATATCCAGATCTCACAACATTGAATCATGAAATCAATCAAGGTTCATAAGACCCATAAACAATACATGGCGCAGAAAGGCCAATCAAAAAGGGTATCCAAAGTCCAAGTTCAACCAAAGGCTCAATACTAAAATTTATCATATTCGATATCATTTCAATTTAGTCATTCCCTAAACCCCAATAAGCCACTTACAAATAATTTATCAAAATTGGGCTGAGCTGTTGTGGGTATCATTACAGCCAAATGAGTACTGTTACTCAGCCCACGGGTATCAGTACTTGGCTACCCATATTTATACCAAAATTTGTTATTGGAATTTGAGAAAACCAGCTCGTATTGGTATTAGGTCAACCGTACCGATACACGGGTTCGGGTACTGGTACACTCCTCGTCGTATCGATACCAAAAATGATCACTAGAATCTTGCAAATCCTCGAGAACTAGTACAGGTCGACCTGTACCGATACTATTGATTGGCGTACCGATACTGGTTGAAGCCCATACTGGTATACTACACACAATTCATCCTTGTTCTTCGAGTTAAACAAGGGGTACCAGTATGGGTATCCAGCATACCAGTGCTGAAGCCTAGAAATGGCCTCTCAGATCTCGTATTTCGACTAGAAATCCATATATACAACCCATACAACTGGTTTTATGTTTTCTAAAGTCTATTAGGATTTTTATTAGCACATTTTGACCATTGAAACACTATGATAACAACAAACAACAAGGGTTTCAAGAATACTCATGGACAACATGCTAAACACCCATCAATACACCATGTTTAACCATGCAAAGCAATTATCATTATGAAAAACAGAAAGCACTACAAAGTTTGAGATGTACAAACCTTGTTCAAAATCTTAGAATTATTTTTCTCACAAGCTTTCTTTACTTTTTCTCCTTGTCGTTGGTGCTAGATGGCTCTCTAACTTTTCTAACTAATCAACAAGTGTAAAAACGGATTTGTTACACTCTCAGATGATTAGGTAAATGTTTTAAACAAATTTAAGACATGAAATTCGTCCTTAACACTCTCTAACCAAAAACCCCTCAAAAACCCATTTTTCTATCTCACCACCATTTTCACCTATTTTCATCTCAAAATGTAGATCAAGAAAAGGAGAATTACATGCCTAAACCTTGAATTTTAGATGGGAATGTAGAGGAATAGAGTATGAGTCTTTACCTCTCAAAAACTATGGGTTCTTTAGGAAGATGGAGAAAGATTTGGGGAAGAAGATAAGTGATGGTGGGTGATGTCAATGGGTAGACTTGTGTCCATTAGGAGACAAGGATTTAAAAGTAGTCAGCCCACTCATGGAGGATTTACACCCCAAGTCCCCCACCTTCTCAGCTTTGCAAAAGAAGGTCATTCCCAACTCCAAAGCCATCATAAAAGGCCCAATGAGGTCTCAACTCAACCCAAAACCTAAAATCCAAGGCTTGGGTCAATGCTAATATCATTGAATTGAAAATTCGAGTCGTTACAGATTTTAATACAAATTTTTAGTGAGACTTCTTTTTCTTTATCATATTCATCTATTTCAAGTGTCTTTATATCTTTCGGGCTTACTCAATAAGTATATCTTCATTTTATATGTAACAACCGATCAAGACATTCTTGATACAAGTGGTAAGTAACATAGAAAAAGGGTTTGAAGGTATCAATTCATATTCTTGATAAGTTAACGGATTAGTGCTTTGATAATTTATGTGCATTGAGTCTCTTAACACGAAAAAGCTATTTGATTAATGTTAATTCTTATGTGTATTGATCTAAGGATTTTAATCTTGATAATAAGATTTAATCATTCATACTATCTTAGTAATATTATAAATATATTATAAAATTTTAGATGTTATTTGATTTATGAAATATCATTACAAATTTTACTCACACTTGTGAGAAAAAATAAAGAAATATATGTATGTATATCGTATACAGTGTTGGAAAGTCGTTTAAATTATATTTAAAAGTATATTAATATTATAAATATTTATAATTAAATTTAAAAAAATCGAACAAATCCATTCAAGTTTCATAAAATCGACTTAAAAAAATTTAAATAAAATTTGAATGATAAAATATAACTTATTAACTTGATTAATTCAAGCCCATTTTAAGACGTTAGAAAATCTCAGACATTTAAACCTACGTGTGACGATCTAAAGAGCTTATGCGTTTATGCTGTGATTAGACGTTGAAAAGAAATTTTCAGCACTTGGCCACATGCTTGTCGTCTCGGCTCAGGAATAGGAGAGTAAACGAGTCGAGTTAAGCCGTGCCAAATAGTGTTAGGCTTGACTCGATTCATTGAGAATTCGAGTTTAGTAGCGTTGAGCGTGACTTGATTAGTTAAAATTCGAGTTTGAGTTTAGTCTAATCGAATTGAGTATAAACCGAATCGGACTCGAATAGCTTGCGATTTGTCTCGTCTCATTTATAATTATATTATTATTATTATTATTATCCAACCAGGGACGGACGTAGAACTTTATGTTAGGGTGCGAACCTATAAAATTTTAGAGGGGGTGAGCTTATAAAATTTTAGGAGAGGCGAAAATAGAATTTTAATAGAAAATATATAAAAAAAATTAAATCATATAGGAATTTCAAATTTTTAAGAGGGGACGAACGCCCTCTTCAACCCCTCTAGGTCCGTCCTTGTATCCAACAATATACATTTTAGTTCACTTTAATTTAAAAAAATAAAAAATAGTATAATATTATATTTTTGAGTAACTCGCGAGTTTTGAATTGAGTATCGAGTAGCTTAGCTCAACTCATTAAAAATTCAAGTTAAACTCAATTCGAATCTTATCAATTTAAAATTTAATTTAGTTTTAACTATATCAAACTCCAATAATTTGCTATTTGTCTCTTGTGATTTACATCCCAGCTCAAGAATACTTAAAGCTGATGTCAGGGCAGGGTAAGGGGTATGAGGATATTTTGAAGCATTGGATCTCTTGATGTTTGAGTCAGGATGTTTTTAACTTGTACTATACCATATAGGGCATATAGCCTATAGGTTAGGTTATGGTGTAATTGTACAATCAATTCACCACGCCCTACCACTTGGGTTGGGACCACTTCTCGTATTTCTTTCTTGGACTCACCACGGCTCCTCATACAACAAAACTAACTGACGACACCAGCACTATGTAAGCTCTAAATTATTTTCTGATTTTTTTTCTTTTCATTTTAAATCTTCTTTTTTATTTTAATTTCTCAGATTTCGATTTTATTATTTCAAAAATATTTAACTGGATAACATTATTCAATTTTGTCATTAGACAGTTGACTTGAAAAATAGTAATTTAACAATTTATATACAAAAAATTAATAAAAATCACTTGTTGTAGCTCATGTGTTTATCAATATCTTGATTAATTTCTCAAATTTGATAAGATACAATACCAAACTTTGATAAATCAAAGTAAACGATGTATTTTCTTAATTTTTTATAAAATAAACTGATTAATAGAAAGAAAAAGAATGGGAATGGCAGAGATCAAGATTCAATAACACAACAGTTCACAGTTGTGTCGTCTCATGCAAATAATAAATGCAGAAATAGGTGGCCTGTTACCAGGAACAGAATAAGACCCGGATTCTAAGGGCTCGCTCCCTCCATCTTCTACTTCTTCATGTTTTCGGTAAACCAAAGTTATTAATATTCTTATTCAGATTAGTTATACTAATCATTAATAATGGCCTCTGATTATTTTAGTAAGAGTGGCTTGGAAGGAGAGATCCTATTCTTTTTTATTATTATTATTTATCTGATGTGGAAGCATGCAGTGCTATCTGTTTCACTTCACCAATACTTGACGTGATCTCACCTGTTTTTGCCCCTCCTAAAATGCTTCAGTAGGTCCATCTCTCACTTATAATATCCATTCCACTTTATTAACAATCGGATTTTCAGAAGAGGAAAGGAGCGGAGAAATATTATTAATTTAATTCAAGATTAATGTCAATCGAAAAATCATGTATTATTACGTTTTGGTTGCCTTCGTGGTTTTTCAGAATTTTATCTTAATTAATTTGAACCGATCGAAGTCGTACATTTAATTTTAATGAGTGAATTTTTTAGTAATTTTTTTTGCATACACGAAATCTGGAACCCAAAAATTAAATAATATCAAACTAATTACCACTTGAATCAATGTTCGTTTGGTTAATTTAATTCAAAATTAATGTCTATCGAAAAATAATTTATTATTAATTACGAGTCTTTCATATAAGTATTACAACATTTCCACAAGAACATATGACATCACGCGGCACTGTTGTCGGCTTGCATTGCTAATTTTTTAAAGGTCTATATTCCAAAAAAATAAATTTAAAGGTCTGCCTCAAACTTTTAAAAACATATTTTGGTTTTAAATTTTCTTATCTTTAATTATTTATTTATTTTGTCAAATTAATCAAATTGACGAAAAAGTAATAGACGTGTTAAGTTAAAGTTAATTACTACAATTTTTTTCAATGTTAACACTAATGATTTTGTCTTTTTGCGTAAAAATATAAAAAAGTATTTTAAAACGATAAAATGTTAAAAATTGTGAAAATATAAATAATTATATTTAATTTATTAAAATAATTAGCTTGCGTCAACTTAACAAATTTGTCACTTTTGACTAGTTAATTCAATTTGATAAAAAACTAAAAGATTAAAGGTTATATTCAGAGAAATTATTTAAAATTAATTGATTTAAAAAAGAGTTTGAGTGTGAAAGATTCCATTTAATTCCATGTTATTTATGATTTATAATTTCAAAATAATTTATCACTTTGTTTTCGTAATAATTTTATAATTTCGTGTTATTTACAAATTTATAAATTAGTATATTGTTTATAAAGTTGTCTTATAACTTCATAATAATCTGTCACTTTGTCTTTAAAAACTATTTTCAATATCTTCCTTTTATTTATTTTATAGATTTCTTTTTGGCATTTTTAAATTAAAAACCCCTTTTTAATATTTAAGTAGAAGAATGATCCCCTGCCAGCATTATTTAAAAAATACCCTCAAATCGGCCACGTAAGAATACTTCACGTTTTGTAAAATGAGATTAGGGACCTCGCTTTCTGCAGGACGCAATTTAAAATTTGGTAAAAAGACCTCGCGTTTTGCACGTAGCGAGTTTTACGAGAAATTGAAAATATCGCCGGTCTATATTAAACTGAACTCACTTTCAGAAAGCGAGTTCAGTGCAATCTGAGGCAAGAATACAAAGGTTTATAGGCATGTTCGAGGTGTTTTTTTGGGTTGTTAATCGGGAAATTTTCATAATTTTTAAGATTGGAGGCGTAGTATTAGAACTTATCTTTCTGTTGAGGCTAATATTGACACATACGAGGCATTATAAACGGTGTAAAATTGCTTTGAAAATGGTTCCAAAGCTTGGTTTTGTGCATGAAGAACAAGCTAAAATTGCTTGATAGGCATGTTCGAGGAGTTTTTACGATAAGCTAATCGCAAAATTCTCGTAAGTTTTAATCTTAGAGGCTTAGTATTGAAACTTATCTTTCAGTTGAGACTGATATTGACACATACGAAGCATTATAAACGGGGTAAAAATTGCGTTGAAAATGGTTCCAAAGCTTGATTTTGTGCATGAAGAACAAGCTAAAATGGCTTGATAGGCATGTTCGAGTGGTTTTTTTGGGATGATAATAAAAAAATTTGGCGCAGTTTTTAAGCTAAGAGGCATAGTATTGGAACTTATCTATCAGTTGAGACTGATATTGGTACATACGATGCATTATAAAAGTGGTTAAAATTGCAAAAATGGTTCTAAACCAACAGAAATTGAAACTTAACGAAGAGATTTTGTTAATTAAAAAAGTAGTAGTACAACAAAAAGTATAATTAATCGATTCGAGGGCCTGACCGATTAGGACATTTGTTCTTGGAGTGTCCGATTCCTATATTAAGTGCATAGTTTCGGATGTCTGGTTTTTTCTCGATGTTCAACCAAATCCTCATCACAGTAAATCTGCGTTGATTGCGGATGGACCTTTTTTTTAGCATCGTAGTGCAAGATCTAGTAGTATTGTAGGTTCATCATCAACTACGTCCGGATCAAATTAATTTCCAATGGAAGTAAACTCATATTGATAAACCTTGAATATGGTTTCAAGTAAGTATACCAGATCAACCAATGTCATGTAGTGAATTCGTACAGAATAACAAGCAGCAATGGCATGGGCACACGAGTATTTGAATGTTTGGAAGACTCCGCACTCGCAGGTTCTTTCTCGTAGATCAACCATGTATGCGTTGTGTTGTATGTCTTCCAACAGCCTCGAATATTTCAAAACACGAAATAAATAGTGTTGCGAGAAAAGCATGTCGCATTCATCATATTTGAATGCTGCACAAATGTTTAAAATTTTGTGAGGAGGTCTGGGTGGACTCTGTGGCCACCTGTCATCCAGTCAACTACTTGGTTTCCCAAGGTTACAAAAAGGGTAGTCAACCGATAATATGTCGCTTTGACAACGGAAGTGATAGGCAAATGTCGCACCTCCTTCAGTGATGAATTGATCACCTCAGCCAAATTCGTTGTCATGTGACCATGTCTTTTACCCCCATCAAATGATTAAAGTTATTTTTCCCTCGGGATTTTAGCAAGGTAGTTATAGCCCTCTGAATTCCTGACTCTCACTTGTTCAAACAGCTCCTCAACCTCACGTACGAAATGCGTGTTGCCTATCCAACAAAAAAGAAAGAGTTAATGATGAATAATAAATGCAAATATATTTTAAACCCAAAAGAGTGAAAGACGTACCCATTCGAAGCACCATTAGACGTTCATCTTCACTCTTGTACCTTTGCAAAGATATTAGTGGAACCCTCAACATCCAAACGTTTGAAGTCTAAAATATTTTCGTTGGAATACATGCGCTAATATCGAGATCATCGTAACGATGTCTACAGGAACTACAAAAATTTTTGTAAACTAAGTTAGATAAAAACTCGATTTAAAAATTAAATAATTTTAAATTAAAAAAAATGAAATCGATTAAAAATATTACCCCATCTCTCTTATCGATCAATAGTCTAAAATCTCGTTGAGTTGTTGGTAGTCCGACGTGAGATAATGGACCACTCCACCTATCATTCATACAAAAAAATATTATTATTGTCATATTATAAAAATGTATAATATAAAATAAGTTTCTTTTTATTACCTTAGAAGTAGGGGAAATTCGAATGTGTCAGTTGTTTAAGAGTCGGGCATACAAACGACATTCGAAACCAAGCCTACGACTGCAACAACATTAGACACCCTCCAATGACATGTTTCTTCGAATCAACGGTTTTACATAGCTGCCTAAACAGATATGCCAAAATTGCCAATCCTCAACTTGTATTTTTGGATTGCTCAAAATCTCGTAAATGAGGCAACCACATCAAATGCATTTTGTTGCGGGATTTGTCTAGCATCAAGATCCCCCAATAACTTGTGAAATATGGGCACGAGCAAATCGCTGCAAAAACAATAATAAATAAAAATTTACAATAAAAAAATCAAAGTAAATAATCATAAATAAAATTTACAATATATTAAAATTCACCTTCTTAATTTCTTCAGAAGCATTCGGAGGTACATCTGTAAAATTTTAGTCCAAAAAGTTATCTTAATTTTACCACCATCCAAGTAGTAAGGAGGAATTTCGAGCAACTCACAACACAAGAGGTACCAATTTTCTTCGGTAACACCGGTTATAACCACTACGTCAGCATGAAGACAAAATGAAATGCAACATCTTGCAGAGTAATAGTTGCCTCACCACACGGAAGATGAAATGTGTGTGTCTCCGACCTCCACATTTTTAGCAATACGTTTATCAATAGACGATGCAACTTGGCACCACCAATTATTTTGCCGACGTGGCCAAAATCAAATTCTTCCAAATACGGAACAATATCCGAATGAGGTGGTTTTGTGATACGGTTGAGGTAACACGTCAATGCACATTCATACCCCGTCAAAAGGCGAAGACATGATTCTGATCTAGTCTGAGTAATCCTGCCATAATATTGAATATTCGAACTTTTTAACAAATTTTTTTCTAAGAAAATATACTAGACAAGGAGAAAAGAAGAGAAGATGTGAGAAAAATTTAGGAGAATGGGCCCCTATTTATAGTAGACCTCGCACCCTTTCCAAAGCGATACTAAAGGACCTCACGTTCTGCAGGAAGCGAGGTTCATTGAAAAGACGCGTCTTTTCAGTTCGAATCAAGTCTAACCTATCAAAAAGAAACTCGCTTTCTGCAGAAAGCGAGGTCCAATGATTTTTAAATTTAATTTTTTTTATTTTATCCTAATAATTATTTAAATTTAAATTTTTTATTTTCAAATTTTAATTATGATCTTTAATAAATTAGGATCTTTAAAAAATCGAAATCTTTTAAATTATTTATTTTATCCTAATAATCAATTCCTAAGAATTAGGATTTTTAAAAAAATTTACAATTATGATTTTTTAATTAATTCCTAATAATCAATTCCTAGCAATCTTAAAAAATAATGTTTATCATTTATTTAAAAGGTTATTGAATCTCCTAATAATTAATGTTTACCATCTCCTTTTAGTTATGATCTTTTTTATAAATTAAGATTTTTTTAATGAGAAATTTTTAAAATACTTTTAATTATGATTTTTATTAAAAGATAATTGAATCTCCTAATAATTAGGATCATCTTTTCAATTAGATTTTTTTATTTACCATCTATATTTTAATATCATTTAAGACATTTTAAGATATTTACCATCTATATTTTAATATCATTTAAAATATTATCATTATTTTTTTTAATTCGGTTATGTCTTTTCAGTCAGAACCGATCAGAGGATCTCGCTTTCTGCATAGAGCGAGTTCCTATTAATAAATTATACGATAATTTAATCCTCTTTTTCAATTTCTCGGGGTCCTCGCTATGTGTAGAACACGAGGTCATTTTTCAAAATATTAAATTAGGCCACCTGAAAAGTCCTTCCACGTCGGACGAACTTCGTTTTTTACAGGAAGCGAGGTCTTTAAACCCGTTTTGTAGAATACGAGGTTTTCCTACGTAGCCGATTTAAGGATCATTTTTTCAAATAATGCTGGTTTTGGACAGTGAGAATCAGGTGAAATCCTATGACGCGTGTGTTTGAAATTTCTCTATCAATTTAGTTTAGGACCTTCCTAGTTTATGTTTTCCTCAATTTCATCCCTTATATTGTTTTCATTCCCTCAATTCGATCCTTCTTCTGCTTTAATTATTTATATTTTCATATTTTGTTATATATTTTAATTTATTAACTTGATTGTTTTCCGGCATTTATTTAAATTTAATTCTTGCAAATATATTTCGTCAAATTAAAAAATAGTAGTAAAAAACTAAAAAAAATAATCGGACAATTCAAGGACTGAAAGAACATGAATTAAAAGTAAAGGGACTCATATTGAAAATATATAATAAATAGAAATTAATAACAAAGTTAATATAAGCAATTTTTTATTAATACACTCGTACATCGCATTGACAGTTTTATAGCACGAACCCTCCAAAAATATTTTGACCATCAAGTATGATTTTATTAATAAAAAATTATACTTGATATTATCGAGGAGCCTTATTAAAAACCTCCTTAAACTTAAATGGAGGAAAAGAATACTCCCTAATAATTTCGATGAACCCAATCAAAAAAAGATCACCACAACTAAGCTAAAGCAAAGAACAACAATCGAGCTACCCACTCTAAAACAGACCAATCACTCCCATTTGCTAACTACCACCACCATGCATACGCCGTCGACGCACCAAATAAGGAAATAAACAACACGATACATTACTCCCCGCTAAACACCCCGAGCACCAGCAGAGAGCTATAACCTTGCATGAAATCAAGAAACTCGGTCAACCCTTCCTTTTGTCAATACATCTACCACTCATTTACCTCACGAAAAATATAAGTAGAAGCAAACACACATTTACTCATCACTACACCAAACATGCAAACATCATATTTTATTATATTTATTAATTTAAAAGTGTTATTCTACCGGGACGATAATGATGAGACAAGTAAATAAACGCAAGCGTAGAAAAGAAAAATAACACCAAGAATTTACGTGGAAAACTCAAAAGAAAAAAACCACGGGCAGAGGATGAGAACTTTCACTATGATGGAGAACAAGATTACAACTAATTTATGATGTTTTGTCTAAACCCTAATACATAGTATCTATTTGTAGGGATAAGTTTCTTGTTTACAAAGGAAACTTGCATAGAAACAAATTATACTCAAAACTGAGTTCCCTACCTTTAGTTAATGTAAAGTAAACAAGATCTACCAAAAGTAAGATTCTAACTTTAAACAAAATCCTAAAAGAATTTGGATCACAACTCTAACAAATCTCCATCTTGAGACAAATTCTTGTCAAACAATATTTCTACCTCTTTCACGAAACCCCTTCAAGGGGTCGTCTTCAGCAATCACTGACCGAATCCAAGCCTTGTCCAAGCTTGGATGTACAAGGTAATTTAGTCTTCACATCGGTAAGATCAACATTAGTACCAACTTTGCTCACAACTATATCACCACGAGCAATAACACGACCTCAGTCATCAATGGCAATACTATCTTTCTCATTATTTATCTTTGAAGCAAATTGAATTCTCTTAAGCTTCTCAAATCCATTATACCAACATAATTCAACTCTATTCTTCTTTTCAGATTCGGTATGCCCATAAAATCGAGCTCTTTTCTGCCTACCAGAACCGTTATGCCTACGGTTGTCATGTTCAACACAAAATCCTCTTTTACTTGATTCGGTTAAGACGCCTTCACTGGTAATATCGTCATTTGACACGCAAGAGGAAAAAATGGATGCATCACCTAAAATAGTTAAACCATGCAGAACATAAAAATTGGCTGCTCTTTTATACCCTTTTATCACAATGAGAGAGCCCTTGTAAATTTTCATAGCTCTACTTTCATTGGAGTATCTATACCATTTTGAATCCAGAGTACCTAATGAAACCAGTTTTCTTCTCAAATCTGGAACATGCCTCACATTACCAAGTGTTCGAACAATCTCATCGGACATCTTAATTTTAATTGTGCCAATACCTGCAACTCTTCAAGAGACATTATTCCCCTAAAAATAGCACCTGTAGACACATGTTTATAAGTTGCAAACCAGTCCCGATTTAGACTCATATGAAAATTACTGCCAGAGTCAAGAATTCATTCATCGCTTGCTATAGAGTCTTCATTGGAAGTAACTAAAACTTTACCATCATCGTACTCCTCTGCAATATTAGCTTTATCTTCACTAAAATTCTGATTTTCAAATTTTCTCTTTATCTTATTCTGTAATCTGTAACACTCAGATTTAATATGACCTTTCTTTTTGCAGAAATAACATATTTTACCTCGATTTGAAGACTTGGATCTGCCCCTATTTTGGCCGCTAGAATTAAGATCGCATTTTCTTCCACAGTTTGAACTAGTCGATCCATGCACCATGAGACCTTTGCTTGGAACTTAGAGTCGGTAATATGTTGCATCTTGTCATGAGAATTCAGACTATCATACACCTCATTAAGAGCAAGGGCATCACGACTATGTAGAAGGGTGATTCTAACAGACGAATATGAAGCGGACAATGATCAAAGTAAAATCAAACATAAGTCTTCCTCATTGTACTTTACCTCTATCTTTTCCAAACCTGAGACGATCTCTATAAAATCGGTTAGGTGGTCATCAAGACACGAACCTTCTGCTAACTTGTGAGAGTATAGGCATTGCTTCAGGAGTAGCTTGTCGGTCAAAGTTTTCTTCATGCAAATTTGTTCTAATTTTGCCCATAAGTTGACAGCTATCTTCTCTTTGTAAATATCCTACAAAATATTGTTTGATAAGTACAAATGGATTTGGGAAGCAACTTTCCTATCCTTGTGACGCTTCTCTATATTCGACCTATAAGACTCGATACTTTTAACCAAATTGCTCGCTAAGTAGTGGAGAAGTGGTAAATGGGTGATTTGTATGGGAAGCAAAAAGATAGAAAAATTGGACACAAGGATTTAGAGTGGTTCGTCTTCTAAAATAAGCTTGCATCCACTACCCTAGCTTCCCCACTAAGGATTTTTCCCAAATTCAGTATGAATTTCTTCACTTTTTACAGGTTCAAGAGGAAACCTTTACAACCTAGACTTATACCACAAAGACTAGTATCCAAATCTTATACCCAAAGCTTTGGAAACCCCCCTCTTACAAGAGAAAATAAAGCAAATAAAGAAATCCTCTCACAAGGT
The DNA here is from genome assembly GCA_019671005.1 of Hibiscus mutabilis. NCBI lineage: Eukaryota > Viridiplantae > Streptophyta > Magnoliopsida > Malvales > Malvaceae > Hibiscus > Hibiscus mutabilis. The sequence goes on along the minus strand of CM033722.1, from coordinate 14,950,115 downwards.
GAGTGTTTGCAAAAATAAAGCTCTCACCCAAACCTATAACACTTGAGCATATATTACAATTGAGCTCACAAGTGTGTGTCTATGCAAAATACAACAATTTGAGCACTAAGAGACTTCTTAATCAAAAGATTGTTAACTTGATGATCATTAGTTGTTCCAGGTGCTTGAAGGATCCTTTTATCCTCCCAAATGAGTTTCTAGCCATTGGTGACTATTTGGGATGAATTTGAGTTGTTGGGGATGATTTCTAAGCAAAATTTCCCTTTCTGGAAGCCTCAGTATCGAAACGTGTGGAACAGGTATTGGTTTTCAGCACTAGAAAATCATTGTAGTTGAAACCCTCACTCGTATCGGTATGGCTAATATCGTATCGGTACGAGGCTTTAAAAATGGCTAGTTTGGCTATTCAAAAACATTCAAAGACATGCCAAAAGCCTAAGAAAACATTTCAAACCTATTTTCAAGTTCTTTGGACTTTAAATCATTTTTCAATCTTTTCAATTTAGTCCAAAACCATTTTTTAATTATTATGTCAAAACAAAAATCCTAATAATCTCCCCTTTTTGATATAATAAACCAAATTTGAAAGATTGTTTTAGTAACTCTCCCCCTTTGTAAACTATTTTTTGAATAAGACAATATTGATTCAAAAGAGTTAAAAGCTCCCTCTTATTCATTTGAAAATTCAATTTTTCAAAACATTCTCCCCATTTTTGTTATATAAAAAATGATTCAAACTATGTTTGAAAACTTTTAAAGTATCATAACAATGGAGAGTTAATTTTTTTTGACAAAATAATAAATTTGTTTTAAAATGGCTCATTTTTACTCAAGCATCAAATAGAATGTTAATCCAACAATTTGTGATTAAAGAAAATTGAACTTCAATAGAAAATAAATAAATTAAATAAAAACAAAAATAAATTCAATTTAACTTTACCACTTGAATCAAAGGTAGGATGTTAAGCCTTCCTTCTTCAAATGTTCTTCCTTGTGTGTATAGAGCTCCCCCTTAATTTCATCATTTGTTAATAATGCTCTATCACACCTAAAATAAGACAATCAAGTAATTTTTGGTATCCAAATTGCTTTGAATACAATGGCATTAGTTCCAAAAAAATTAGTCCCCTTAGGAATCCATTTTTTAATTTCATCATTTTTCTTTGAAACAATGAGTCCTTTTGGGACCCAGATGCTTCTAACACATTTACCATTTAAAAATCTAGGCCACTAGATTGTCTTTGATAAAAATTTGATTTGTTAGAATCATTTTTCTTTTCAAAATTTTTACTATTTTTCTTTCTTAAGATCATACAATTCCTTTTGATGATATTTTTCCATCTTTTGATTTTTTTTTTTGCAAATTTAAAATTTGTAGCTCAAAATCTTTAATTTTTGCTTCAAATTCAAAATTGGTTTTAGAAAGTAAATCATTTTCGATTTTTAATTTTGAAATCATCTTTTTATTTTTCAAAAATGAAGCATGGAATTCAAAAACTAATTCACCATAGTCTTCTTATAACTCATCAAAAGTATAAGAATTTGAACTAGATGAGTTAGAAGTTACCTCACCCTCTTGGAGGGCCATAAAGCATAAGTGGGCTACCTCATTATCGGTGGAGTCTTCTTCATCACTCCATGTTGCCACATATGCCTTCTTTGAAGATCATTTTTGTTGAAGCGAGGGCAATTGTATTTGGTGTGTCCTTACTTAATGCATTCAAAGCACTTGAAGGGATCCTTCATCTTCTTCTTCGATTCATGTCTTGAAGATTGTTCCATTTCATTCTTCATGAACCAAGTGAATTTCTTAAAAAGATAGACCATCTTTTCACTTTCACTTTCTTCTTCACTTGAATCTTCTTGATGACTTGTGGAGGATTGAAGAGCAACTATGTTTAGGTCTTCTATTTCTTGCTCTTTGATCTTCTTCTTCTTCTCTTTCCTTCTCCCTTCGGACATCATCTCATGGGTGAGAAAAGATCCAATAAGTTCATCAAGCTCGAGCTCTTTCAAGTTCTTTGCTTCTATAATTATCGTATTTTTAGACTCTCATGACTCAAAAAGTGAATAAATTAACTTTCGAACGAGCTTGTCTTTCGAAATCTCCTCTCCAAAACTTTTAAGTTCATTGACGATTGTGGAGAATCGATCGAATATGATCTTGATGTCTTATTCCAAACTCATCTTAAAGTTTTTATAGTTGAGGTTGAGTAGACCGATCTTCGTCTTTCTTACCTCATTTTTTCCTTTATAGGTCACTTCAAGCTTGTCCCAAACCTCCTTGACACTCTCACAAGAAGAGACTTTGGCATACTCCTCCAGTCTCAATGCACAAAATAGAATGTGTAAAGCCTTCGAGTTTAGCTCTATCTTCTTATTGTCATCTGCACTCCAATCTTGCCTTCTTTGTTGTGGCATGAACGATCTTTCTTCAACAATATCCCAAAGACGATAGTCGATGGCCTTGATGAAGTACATTATCCTATTCTCCAATAGGCATAATGTTCATCGTTGAAGAATGGTGGCTTATCGATTGATTGCTCCATGAACACTGGTTGATTTGTTGATTGATTGAGCTTGTCAGGATCACCTGAATAAGATGTTAAGCCTCTCGATTGAGCCTCACTCTGATACCAATTATAAGACTTAATACCTTTAATCGAATTGCTGGCCAAGTGGTGGAGAACTTGTAAATGGGTGATTTGTGTGGGAAGCAAAAAGATAGAAAAATTGGACACAAGGATTTAGAGTGGTTCGACTTCTAAACTAAGCCTACATCCACTACCCTAGCTTCCCCACTAAGGATTTTCCTAAATTCACTATGAATTTCTTCCCTATTTATAGGCTCAAGAGGAAACCTTTACAACCTAGACTTATACCACAAAGCCTAGCATCCAAAGCTTATACCCCAAAGCTTTAGAAACCCCTCTCTTACAAGAGAAAATATAAACAAACAAAAAAAATCCTCTCACAAGGTAAATGTTTGCAAAAATAAAGCTCTCACCCAAACCTATAACACTTGAGCATATATTGCAATTGAGATCACAAGTGTTTGTCTATACAAAATACAACAATTTGAGCACTAAGACATTTTTTAATCAAAATATTGTTGACTTAATGATCATTAGTTGTTCTAGGTGCTTGAAAGGGTCTTTTTATCCCCCAAATGAGCTCCTAATTGGTGACCGTTTGGGATGAATTAGAGCCGCTGGGGATGATTTCCAAGCAAAATTTCTCTTTCTGGATGCCTCAATATCGATATGCATGAAACAGGTATCGGTACACCTACATTGGGAAATATATGTAGGAGGCTAAAATAAAGTAGGGGTATCAGTACGCATAAGGGCGTATCGGTATGACCCCCTCCGTATCGGCATAGCTGAGCCTGTACCGACATGAATTTTTAACATTGGAAAATCATTGTAGTTAAAACCCTCACTCGTATCAGTATGACTAATACCATATCAGTACGTGGCTTTAAAAATGGCTAGTTTGACTATTTAAAAGTATTCAAAGACATGCCAAAAGCCTAAGAAAACATTTCAAACCTATTTTCAAGTTGTTTGAACTTTAAATCATTTTTTCAATATTTTCAATTTAGTCCAAAACAAATTTTCAATTATTATATCAAAACAAAAATCCTAATGTAACCCCCTTAACTCGGTCTAGCCGCCAGACCAAACCAAGGAAGCTACATTAGGTTTGCCGAAGCAAATCAGAGAGTTACATTGAAACTCAGTCCATTTTTTCCTTTTTATCTTGTCTAGATGCCAAATATTAATCCTACGTGTACATGTAACACTCAAGTATAATCCCCTACTCAATCGGGCATCATTTTGACATCCAATTAATCACATTTGCAAATTAGGGACCAAATTGCAAATATAGGACATTTGTAGGATTTAAGCCACTTTTTAAAATACCAATCTTTAATTAGTCAGGTTCTGAACATCCATCTCAAATTTCATCTCAATTTGATCATTCAAGCTCATACAATCACATGGACAAGTTTCGGGGACTAAAATGCAATGAAAACAAAACTGCCAAGCTAAAATTATAGAAAACGGCCTCGGGTATCAGTACGGATGTCACCGTACCGATACGCCAAGGCAGGTATCGATACGCCATAATGAACTTACCTAACTTCTGAATTTTTTAACATATGTACCGATACGCATACATGGGTATATGTACACGGGTTTGGATTGAAAAAGTGAAATTCCAAAGGTTAGAACGTGTACCGATACACCATTGCCAGTATCGATACGCCAAGTCAAAAATGCCCTGGAGTACCGATGCTCCCTTTCATGTACCGATTCCCTAGACCAGAAAATGTCCAACCATACAGATACGGCCCCCCACGTATCGGTACGCCTGGACCTATAATGTCACAAACTGCAGGTTTTTCATTCCAAAAGCATTCTCAAACCATTCTAACATACTCATAATATAACCCTAGCATACCAAGCATACCACAAGCATTCAGGCTTCACAGATTCAACATCGTAATATGACATCGTCCATCAAAGAGATTTTATAGGCATGCCTCCTAATTTCCATCCAAGCAACAAGTCAAAAAGGTAAACCAACATCAAAACAATCTTTAAAGGCCATTTACAGCCCAAAAGCAACTAAAGAAACATGCTCAAATAGGGAGTTCCACAAAACATCTCCCAAAACACAATAGGTACCCAATTGCCCTTATTCATTATAGTCTAAACCAATACATACTTTGGAAACAAGTCTTGCCAAGATCCCCTTGCTTCTTGCTACCTTCCAAGACCTCAATTATCTGCATTGATGGAAAACAAGAGCGTAAGCACACAAGGCTTAGTGAGGAATGCTCAAAATAACCACCATCAATGCATTTAAAACCATTTATTTAACATCATCATTTAAAAGCATCATCATCATCATGCCCCTTTTGAAAACATGCACTTTATATCATTAAAACCAGCATAATAAACCATATGCTACATGTATCATTAATCAACAACAAATCCCATTGCCAACCCTCCACTTAAGCCTTCCCATTCATTACTACCAAATGCAAAGCTTAAGGAGAAACATGTATAAATCACATTATACAATATAAAACATTTCAATGATACATTAACAATTATATTGGCTTACAAGTGATCAGTATCAAGTCTATTAACAAAAGTGTTCATCGGATACACGGATTCAACAAGTGTTAACCCAAAACTTCAAGCCATCTCAACCGGAATAGCGATACAATCACAATCGCGGTACAATAACAACCGGGTACACTTTCAACCCATAGGGAAACCCATCCTTCTCATCGGTTAGATGCTTAACGCCACTAACGGGAGTATTCAGCACTCTTAAATCCCTCTACCATTAGGGAACTTGGATGGAGTATTCGGTACACAATATAAACCCCTCAACATCCAAGGCGACTTATTTTATAGTGCACTAAATCCTATGGCCGGCCAACTATATCCGATAACAATTTTAAAACCACATCACTTGCCAATATAATTAACCATTTAACATTTACCTCACTGTTTTAAACAAGCATTAACCAAACACTTTTCCAAAGCAACTACCATGCTTTAAACCACAAGTATAAACCACATACTTACAAGGATCACTTACCATGTGCATCCTTCAGCATTTCATGATTAAAACCAGTGTATCAAATACTTTAAAACATGTTTAAGCAGTAGGTAACATGTAAATTAAAACAGGTGCATAAAACCATTTCAAACTAGCACGACCGATAGAGATAACCACTTTATACTTACTTCTGAGTCTAGGTAAGCATTTCAAGCTCTACCATAACTCCCAAAACTCTATTTCCAAAACATCAAAACGCTTTAAACCACATTTTCACTCACCGATACGCAAAACCTCGATTTGCCGATTCAAAAACAAGCATCTGAAGCCTCCAAAGCTTCCCCGATCACTTCCGGATCCATCTTCCCTGTTTTAACCACATTACAACAGAGGATTAATGCACTCCATGCATTTAAAACACTGCAACAACAAATCCTCGCGAATTCACACATTCACCTCACAATTACCCAATCACAACAACCGAAAACACCATCTAATCCTTTCCAAACACAACCCAGCCACAACCTATCAATCTAACAACAATTTTATCATCAAATAACATCTAAAAATAGAATAAAAACAACCTAACACCTCCAGCAACCAAACAACCACCACAACTCCACAAAAACACAATTCTAACAACCTAAACAATTAGAGATTCAAGAGTTTCGGGATTCCATTGTTTAAAACGACTTATCAACATTATTATACACCCATAATATGTTTAAAATCAATCTAAATCACTGGAAAACAGATCCAATTCGAATCTTTTGCTATTTCATCAATTTTACCCAATTAAATCAATTAATTCAATATAAAAACACAAAATCAGATTATAAACCATAAATCAAGGATCAAATACTTGGGAATATCAATAAATAACCATTCAATAGAGGATATCACAAACCTTACCCCTATTGTGTGATTTCTCCCTCAATTGGCTTGTTTAAAGCTAGGAAAACACAATATTTCAATAAGGTTTTGTAAATCAAAGTCAAATAATCAATTGTAGATCAAGAATCTAAGTAAAAAGGATCTCTCACCTCTGGTTTTTGATGAAAACTTGGGTGTTTGGCAGAAAAGAAGTGGAGAGAAAAGTTGAGAGAAAAGTTACGTCAATTTTCATTAAAACCAAATAACTAACTTTAATATCTAAAATCCCTTTTAATTAACTTTTAAAACACATGTTAAAATGATTTAATTGAAGGGAGAAATCACCAAAAAAAAACTTGGTAAATTAGCTCCTTAAGGATTCTAAGAATTTGACCATTTTCATTTTAGTCACTTTAAAAGCAGTTTTCAAACATTGCATTTTGGTCACTAGCCAAAATGTCATGCCTCCAAATCTCATTTTCCAAAATTGATTCCACAAATATTAATCATATATTAAAACATGATTTTAAACCATTTTTCCATATTTTTATCTCACCGAAAAATACACGGTCCCGAATCTGACTCGAATCTCTAACTCGGTCCACCGAACCGTCTAACAAACCTCAAAACCGCTAGGCCAAAAACTGGGGCGTTACAACTCTCCCCCACTTAAGAAATATCGTCCCCAAAATTTACCCGGAAGAAACAAAAGCATAAACTGCTCCAACATCTCCGACTTACATTCGCACGCGGCTTCCTAACACTACGGTGTCTCCGCAACACCTTAACAAGGCCAACCAATGTACCACCCAGAACTCTATCACTGGCAAAAATGATTGCCACCAGGTCTTTCACACAAGATAACTCAGATCTCTACACAATGCCTTACACCAGTACAACATGCAAGGAATCCAACTGGCACCTTCGCAACATCATCACATGAAACACATCAAGGAACCCCTCCAACACAGAAGATAACCTCAAAAATAAGCAACATGACCCACACACTCAACAAAATCTTATGGTCCTCAAAACGCATCACCTTCTTCCAAGGCAATATCATCATGATCATCCGACCATCACAACACACTTTAAATCACTACGCCTCAAATTCATGTAGAATTTCTGACAATCCAAAACCGCTCTCAAGCGCCCACATAACAACTTCACCTTCTCACTAGTGCCTTTCCACACATCAGACATGGGAATGTACTTTTCCCTAATTTTAGCCCAACACACGGGCGTACGGCTCCTCCAACTGCACAACGCCCCATACAGTGCCACTTGCATACTTGCCTGATAACTGCCATTAAAGCAAACTCTACCAAAGGTATGTGCCTTTCACACTTTCCCAGAAGCTCTGTGATATACAAATCAACTCATCTTTCAAAACCTGAATTCCATGCTCTAACCCGTCATCCAACCGGGATAGATATGAAGTACATACACTTAAGCTCAAGCAACACCCTCAGAACCTTACTGTAACCCACGGATCTTCATCCAAAACTATGAACTCAGGCACATAGCGCAAATGCACTAACCTGGCAATATACAAATCTGCCACATATTCCAAAACATACATCACAAGCATAGCCACGAGAGTGCACACACTTCGTAACTCAATCAACAACCACCCAAATGGAATCCTTTCGGTTGGTGCCAAAGGCAACCCAAACACAAAATCCCTGGTGATTCTTCCCCATTTCCATTCTAGTATCCTCAACGGTTGCAACGACTGTAATACCCTAAAATTTACTAAGTTGATTAAGGGTCATTTAGTACTAAGATAATAGCTTAAAATCTAACTTAGTGACTAAAATGACAAAAATGCAAAAGTTAGGATTTCTTTAATTATGGGTTTTGGGAAAGAAATTTCTAAGGTTTAAAGGTATCATGTGATAGATAGTGAATTGAATAAGGTATTCTTAAAGTTTGGTTGAATTTCAAGGAAAATTGGAATGGGAATTGAAGTTTAAAATCTTAGTGACCAAAATGTAAATTTGGAAAATTTTATGGCTAAAGTATAAACTTTGGAAAAGTTTGGGGACTAAAGTTGTAATTTCATAAAAGTTAAGGGTTTTTATTTCATAAATAAATAGATCACCTAAGAGTGTGGATCGAATGTGAAGATTTTGGTTCGATCTGATATTTCGATTATTGGGAAAATCGCAGTTAAAGTTTAAGTGGAATTCAGATACCCAGATCGAACTGGAAAATTTTGAAGTTTTCGCATATGATAGAGAAATGTTATAAAAGTCATTTCCAAGTGTTGGAAATATTTTTAGTTTGATTCAAGATGAATCCTACAGTTTATTTCTGAGTAAAGGATTATTTATCGGTATATTGGATCGAATGGAAATTTTGGAGACTGATCCAAAAGCTATGGAAAATTCATAAAATGTTATTTTATGAATATTTTATTATGGTTGGTTGAATTCTAACTAGATTTAGTTATATTTTAATGGAATGACAATTTGAAAACAAACTAGTAAATAAAGACTAGTTGAAGGGCAAATTGGTCATTTGGCCCCAATGGCAATTTTGAAATATTTAAAAAGTTATAAGGGCAATTTTGGAAATAGTAAATGGAAGATTAAATCTTGTCCCTTGATTGATGATAAAATCAATCTCAACCATTGGATAAAAGGGGCAAAATTGTAATTTCACTATTAAATGAATTTAATATTCATTTAATAGATATATGTTTAAAATAATGGTGAAAAGATGAACAAAGCCTTGAAAGGTGGAGAGAGAGGGGAAAGAAGAAGAAAATTTTTCAAGCTCGATTTAAGCCCCGAAACTCGATTTTCAGGTAATCTCTTCAACTACAAAGTTGTTCTACTCTTCAACCTCTATCTTTTGATATCAATAATTCATGGAATACATGCTTGGTGATTATTTTCATGAGAAAAAATTAGGGTTATGGATCAAATTGGGGCTTTGGAGATTTTATGATTCCATGATTGAATTCAAGTTAAAATTAAGCTAGTATGATGTTAAAATCATGATATTGAGTTGGGATTTAAGTTTTACATGTTTTGATTTTTATAAAGATGATTAGGGTTTATGGATTCAAGTTTAATTTAGGGTTTGTGATGTTGAAATAATGTTCTAGTAAGCTTAAATTATTGTTTAGAAGCAAAACCCTAAGTTAAATTATGTAGGAACCACTTCGGAAAATTGAAAAGTTTAAGGACCAAATATGAATTTTTAGAATTTGGAGTGTATTTATGTTATTAATGATGTTAGAGACAAGAAAATAAAGTTAGAATGCTAAATTGATGTTGAATTGAATTAATGACCATTTTGACAATTTGTCAAAGTTAAGTGACCAAATCGAAATTGATGTTTTGTATGGGGGATAAATATGATTTTTAGTTGTAATGATGGAATTAAGGTAGTAATGTTGAATTGAGGACTAATTTGCAAAGTTAAGAAGCTGGAATCCTTATCTTTGCATTTTAGTGACTATTTCGGTAAAGAAGGAAAATTAAGGAGAATTATTGTGAATAATTATTTGATGAAGTAGGTCATAAGATGGTGGGTTAAAGCAAGTGATTGGACTAAATTGAAAAGTAGAGAAGTAAGGAGAAGTTAGTATAAAAGTTTAAGTTGGTTATGGAAGCTGTGTAGAAAAACTAGTTTATGGCAGTAACTTTGAAAATTCACCATAAATTATACAAAAATGGTTAGATAGTGGATTTTATACTGATGTGAATATTTGTTCGTCTAGTTTTGTGTCCAACAAACGGAATCTGATTTCGAGTTCCGAGTCAAAAGATATAAATTTTTAAGTGACGAAAGGTCAGAAAACAGAACACCAGTCTGTTCGAATTTCAGCACTGTAACTGACTTTGAAAATTCACCATAAATCGTACAAGTTGAATTTGGGCTATTAATTTATATGGTTGAAAATATTATCGAATCTAGTTTCTTTCAAAATAAATGGAGTCGAGTTCTGAGTTATAGATTATTTTATAGAAATATTTCTTCGAAGGTACTGCAAACTGCCAGAAATGAGAATTGATACATTTTGTATCTAAGGTTGATTAGTAAGCTTGAAAGAGGTTAATGGAAGTTCAAAGTGGTCACTAAGGACTATAATGAATTTTTTAATAGTACAAGGAAGAAAGGAAAAAGTTTGGAGATTTTGTATTCGAATGATTATTTTGGATAATATGTCTAAGATATTTGTAGATTGGGATCTAACAAATATTTTACTTATTTGAATTATGAAGTTAAGTTCGAATCAAGGGAGGTTCGAGGTACAATGAAGGAAAGGATCAAAGAGGACTTAGTGAGGCATACTAATAAATGAATCAGATGAGTACAATGCATACATAAAATTATACATGGATGTTTCATACATCACCGGTAGGACTTGCGATGAGTCTAGCAGGTGTATATATTGTCATGATATTTATGTCATTAATCATATATTTAACATATTTTAAATATGTCAAAGGTTGAAAATAAATGCATTGATCACTAGTTATTGATGATAGTATAATATGAATGTTATTTCGGCTATGAACTATTAAATGTTGATATATATTGATATATGTTGCCATTGATGACTTAAATGATGAAATAAAGCCCAATGTATGATATAGAGGTTCGATGGTATAGTTGGATATCCATAGGGTCATAAACAGCTGTATAAATATTCTAAGCACTTCAGGTAAAGTGCAAATATTATAAATACTCATTGAGGAGTATACTCATACATGGTTTGAGTATACGGACTTACTACGGGTGCTAAAAACTTCGGTGTAATTTCATAAAAACTCAATGAGGGATATATTGTATACTTCGGTAAGTATACAGAAGCACTTCTGTGCTAAGCACTCCCGGTAGAGTGCAAATAATACAAATACTCAAGAAAGGTTGGGTATGGGGGGATGACTCGTGTACATAGAATCTCTTAATTCGATACCTTGGGCTAAATAAATTAAAAAGAATAAAAAAGAAACAGGAAGATAAGCTTGAAATCTTGCAGATAGAAATGGGTAAAAGGTATTGGTAAGCATTGAAAGCTTACGGATGGAATGGCAACGGTATTGGTAAGATCTAATCTTATCAGTTTGGGAACACCTGAATTGAAAGGAAAAGCAGATTAAGGTCCAGTGATTGGTGATTTATAACTAAATAACCTAAGGATTGCATTGGACGGATTCCACTGTTTGGATACTGAGAAATTGGATGGAGTTATATTGCTACTCCGATGTTAAGTTAAAGCTGGGGAAAAATTTGAAATTGCTACGCAGCTAGGATTGCACATATCAGTCCGAGTTTATAACATCAGGACTGATAAAGATTGGGAGGATTCGAAAATCATAGAAGGTACATCTCATCTTTTTGGATAAACCTGTATTGATGCTGATGGGTCCTAGCTTTACACATTCGTATATAAGTAAAAAGTTGAATAGTGAAGGAGATATCCTTTTAGAACCCATTTCAAGTAATATAGCGATCATAAATTTGTTGGGTTGTAATGTAAGGGCGAGTTGAACATTGGAATTGCTCGATAAAAATATAAGAAATAGAGTTCCTGATAAATTTAATGGAATTATCTTTCGAGGAGTTTAAGATGATGGTGGGCATGACTTGGTTACCTTCCTATCAAGTCATGATGAATTGTCGCATAAAGCAATTAGTATTAAAAAACATTGAAGGTACAAAAATAGTAGTAGCTGATAAAAGGGTAAATCCCTTTTCCAATGTAATTTCAGTTGTTTTATTAAAGAAATTGTTGTTATAAGGTTGTTAAGTTTTCTTAGCAAATGTAGTGGATACTCGGGCTATTGAAGTTAAATTGGAAAATAACCGGACTGTCCAAAAATATCTGAATGTATTCCCAAATGGGTTACTCAGAATTACCTCTAGATTGAGAGGTGAAACTCAAAATAAAGATGATACCAGACATTGATCCTAAATTAATGGCCCAGTATAAAATGGCTTTGACCGAACTTCGGGATTTAAAGGTACAATTACAAGGAATGTTAGGTTGAGGTTTTATAAAGCCTAGTGTGCCACCTTGGGGTGCACTAGCGTATTTGTGAAAAAGAAAGATTGATCTATTTGATTAAGTATAGATTTCCGTCAGCTAAATAAGGTGACGGTAAAGAATAAATATCTTCTTCTGAAGACTGATGATCTTTTGATCAGTTAAAAAAAGCAAGCTATGTTTTCCAAAATAGACCTTCGATCGGAATATTATCAGCTAAAGATCAAGGAAGAATAAACTCTAAAGACAGCTTTTCGGACTCGGCATGAATACTATGAGTTTGTGATGATGCCTATGGCATTTATAAGCCTAATTAACCAAGTATTCTAATTTTTTTCTTGGACCAATTTTTGGTAGAGTTCATTGAGGATATTTTGGTCTATTCGAAGAAAAAGGAAGAACAAGATGCCTATTTTGCATTGTTCTTCAGACTTTTCAAGAAAAAAAGCTATATGCTAATTTGTTAAAGTGTGAACTTGGTTGTCAAAAGATGTTTTATTAGTTATGTGGATTTGGCAGAGGGGATAAGAGTATATCCCAAGAAAGAACAAACTATAGTTGAATGGAAACCTCTGAAGAATGTTTTAGAGGTTTCATTTTTTTTTGATAATTGCCTCCTCATTGACCAAGCTATTGAGGAAAGACATGCCATTCAATTGAAAAGATAAATGAAAAGAAAACTTTGAGACATTAAGGAATATCTTAATAGAAGCCACGGTACCAGTACAACCAGAATGAAAAGTAATGGTCTATGCTTGAGACAACTTATGATATATGAGAGAAATTCTCTTACTTAGGATTTGGAGCTGGCAATGGCTATATTTACTTTACAGATATGGCGTCATTATTTATACAGTGAACGATGCTATATTTATATAGGTTATAAAAGTTTAAAGTATATGCTTACTAAATAAGAGTTGAACTTGAGGCAAAGAAGTTGGATCGAGCTTCTTAACGATTATGATGTGGTCATTGATTATCATTTAGAAAAAGTTAATGTGGTAGCTGACGCTCTGAGTCGAAAGACACTTGTTGTCTTAAGAGCTATGAATGCAAGATTTGCATTAAAAGAAGATGGTGTTTTGATTGTCAAGTTAAGAATAAAATTTACCATATTGAATTAAATAAGCTATCTTTAAAGAAAGGATAATAAATGTTGTTAAGGTTCAAACAAGTGGAAAAAAGTGAAACTGAAAACTTGGAAGTTAGGTTTGATAGATATTTGTATTATCAAGGAAGAATTTCTATCTCGATGATGGAAACTATATGTTGATCTTGAAAGAAAAGATATTTAATATGTAGTTAAGGATAAAGTATTCCTTAAAAGTTTCACCCTGGAAGAAGGTGTTATGGTTTAGACAAAAAGAAAGTTAAGTTTAATATTTATTGGGCTATAAGAAATCGGGAAATGAGTTAGTCTGATAGTTAAGCTTAATAGCTATCTTTATCTTTGGAAATGGAACGAATTCATAATGTATAGATGCTTAGAAAATATTGATTAGACCCCATACATGTTGTTACTCTGGAGAAAATAGAGTTTAAGCCAGATTTAAGCTATGAAAAAGAACTGGTAAAGATCCTAGCACATGGAGTCAAAGAACTAAGAAAAAAGACAATCCCGTTTGTTAAAGTTCTTTGAAAAAAATCACAAGGTTAAAGAAACGACTTGAGAGAAATAAGAAGAAAATATAAGAAAATAGTTTCCTCACCTTTTGGAACCAAGTACGTATTGAAAATTCGAGGACGAATTTTCTCAAGGGGTGGAGAATTGTAATACCCTAAAATTTACTAAGTTGATTAAGAGTAATTTACTACTAAGATAATAGCTTAAAAGCTAACTTAGTGACTAAAATGACAAAAATGCAAAAGTTAGGATTTCTTTAATTATGGGTTTTGGGAAAGAAATTTATAAGGTTTAAAGGTATCATGTGATAGATAGTGAATTGAATAAGGTATTCTTAAAGTTTGGTTGAATTTAAAGGAAAATTGGAATGGGAATTGAAGTTTAAAATGTTAGTGATCAAAATGTAAATTCTAAAAATTTTATGGCTAATGTATAAACTTTGGAAAAGTTAGGGGACTAAAGTTGTAATTTCCTAAAATTTAAGGGTTTTTATTTCATAAATAAATAGATCACCTAAGGGTGTGGATCGAATGTGAAGATTTTGGTTCGATCTGATATTTCGATTATTGGGAAAATCGTAGTTAAAGTTTAAGTGGAATTCGGATACCCGGATCAAACTGGAAAAATTTGAAGTTTTGCCATATGATAAAGAAAGGTTATAAAAGTCATTTCCAAGTGTTGGAAATATTTTTAGTTTGATTCAAGATGAATCCTACAGTTTATTTATGAGTAAAGGATTATTTATCGGTATATTGGATCGAATGGAAATTTTGGAGACCGATCCAAAAGCTATGGAAAAGTCATAAAATGTTATTTTATGAATATTTTGTTATGGTTGGTTGAATTCTAACTAGATTTAGTTAGATTTTAATGGAATGGCAATTTGGAAATAAACTAGTAAATAAAGACTAGTCAGACGGCAAATTGGTCATTTGGCCCCAATGGCAATTTTTAAATATTTAAAAATTTATAAGGGAAGTTTTGGAAAGAGGAAATGGAAGATTAAATCTTGGCCCTTGATTGATGATAAAATCAATCTCAACCATTGGAATAAAAAGGGCAGAATTTAATTTCACTGTTAAATGAATTTAATATTCATTTAATAGATATATGTTTAAAATAATGGTGAAAAGATGAACAAAACTTGAAACGTGGAGTGATAAGTGTTCAAAAGTACTATTTTCTTACCCTTTTTACTCATATTATTGTTAAACTTAGGCTCATATTAGTTGCATAATTAGCCATTCATGCATTAATCCATGTTTCCTTCCATCGTTGAGCTTGATTACATAACTTGGTAGTTTTTGTGGGAAAAGATGCTGCTTTGGTATGTTTTGTGTGTATGTGCAGGATCACTTGCCAAAGCAAGGCTAGAGCTAGTTGCCAGGGCAATACATGAAGGAGATGCCGAGCTAGTTGCCAGGGCAATGCATGAAGGAGACGTCGAGCCAGTTGCCAGGGCAATTGTCGACAAAGAACAAAGGTGATATGGTAATCGAAATTGATGACTAGACAATCCCAAGATGACGTGGAGCAAAGCCCAATCCCAAAGGAATTTGATTTCCATGAATAGATTAAAGAAGAATTAAATTCCAAGAAGATAGGAGAAGTTCTAATAGGAATATAATTATAATAAAGAATTATATTCTTTAAAGATAATTTAATTCCAACTTAACTTCCTCCTCAAAGAAGGACTTTGGCCTAGCCCTATAAAAGAGAGGGGAATTTCGACAACTCCAAGAGAGCAAGAGGAGAGAATTTTCGACAAGCATCTTTGGGCAAGGAGAATTTTCGACAAGCTTCAATTCTTCATCTTTTTCTTTCTTGTTCAATTAGGTTCATGCTAGGGATTATTTATCTTGTGTTTCTTTGGAACCTAGCCAAGAACTAAATCTATTTGGCTATGGTTATTGTGTTTTGTGGTTGTGAGAAACTATTGGATTTTGTTTAGGTAATAAGAGTTTGCACTTTTCTATTCAAGGTTTATTCATTCTTGGTTCTTATTCTTGTTTGCGAGTGAATTGGGAGAGGATCTCGTGATTTCATCTATTTATCTAATACCGGGAGAGTTAGATTCAAGAAACGAATGAATATGATCTTTATTCAATCTATTAATGGTGAAGATTAATCCGGCTTAGGAATAAGTCAAGGATTTCAACGGCTAAGAGGAGCGCAAGATTGGTTGTTGTTCACCCTTGATTCACGCAGGGATGTATTATCAAGGCATGCACAAGTAGCTAGAGTTTCGACTTTGGGATAAGAAGAAACCATTGAAGAACACTCTGCCGAACCTTGAAGTTGGTGCCCAGACGCCCAAGTAGTTGCCCAGCTAGTCGCCCAGGCAATCATCGATTAGTTGCCAAGGCAACCCCGCTGTGCAAGTTGCCACGACAACTGAGTTGCCCTTGCACTCTTTTACCAAGACGATCCAATCGGCTATCACACCTCATCTCACGATAACCTGGCCTATCTCTCTCATTTGATCTCATTCATTCTTTTACTTATTTGCCTTCTAGTTTAGTTATTAGTTAAAACTCCTATAATCCTTTATTTGTGTTTTTACTTTTTTACAGTGCAAGAGACTAGATTCTTGAAGTAGCACCAATCCCTGTGGAGACGATATCTTTTATACTATTAACTTGCAACGTGTATACTTGCACAATTGCGTAGCACTTATTACGCGCAACAAGTTTTTTGCGCCGTTGCCGGGGATTGGCAATAGCGACTTTGTTTTTATTTTCATGCACTTTCTTTTTACTTTTCTTGTTTAAGATTCAAAGGGCTAACAAACTTTGGTTTTGCATTGGTATATGACCAGGGCGAGACCGACTACACCAGAATATCCCTTTGATCCAAAAGTCGAACGAACCTTACAAAGACTTAGACGAAGGATAAGAGTAGCAATGGCTAATCAAGACGGCAATATGAATCAAGATGTTCCAGCAGGAGGAGGAGTGATTCTTGTACGAAACAGAACTATTCGAGACTATCTTGAAGAAGATCTTGATGGACTTAATCCAGGAGTTGTCGCACCTGAAATTGAAGCCGACCACTTTGAGTTAAAACCGATAATGTTTAATATGATCAACACATTTGGTCAGTTTGGCGGCTCAGCAACTGAAGATGCACAGCAACATCTAAAATCTTTCCTCAAGATTTACAACTCGTTCAAAATACACGGAGTCACCCCCGATGTCTTACGATTAAGATTATTCCCCTATTCACTGAAGGATAGGGCGAAAGCATGGTTGAATAGCATTCCTGCCGGATCAATAGCATCTTGGACCGATCTTTGTCGTGATTTCCTTGCTCGGTTTAATCCTACAATTTGACTGATAAGCTTCGTAACGACATTACTTCTTTTCGGCAAGCAGATGATGAATCCATGTACGAGGCTTGAGAGCGATATAGAGAACTTCTACACAAATGCCCCCTACATGGATTCCCGGTGTGGACTCAAGTAAAAATGTTTTACAACGCCGTGAATACACCAACAAGGATTATGCTAGATGCCTCGGCAAACGGCATACTTCTAGATAAGTCGCCGGAAGAAGCAATGCAAATTATAAACAGGCTGGCCAAGAATGATTATCAATTCCCCTCTACTAGAAGAGTAGGAGTTAGACGCCAAGCCACAATACATGAACTAGGATCATCAGATTCAATTTCGACACAATTGGCCACTTTAACCAAGATGGTCCAGAACATGCAAAAACCAAACAACACACATGAAGTCATGGTAATGGATTCTTTTTGTGAGTTATGTGGTAATAACCATGATTCTTCTGAATGTATGCAGAATCTGGAATCCAGCTTCTATGTGGGGAATTACAATCGGAACAACAATGTGATGTCCAATACATACAATCCAGCTTGGAAGAAGAACCCAAATTTTTCATGGAGTAATCCCAACAATGCTCTAAACCAGAACAATCAGAATGCACAAGCATCAGGATTCCAGCAGAACATGCCACGACAATAGTTGCTGCAACAACAACCAACAACATCTAGTTCTTTGGATAAATCTCTAAATGCTTTTATGATGAAAACTGAATCTTATATGGCTGAGAATAGTAACTTCATAAAAAGAACTGAGGTTTTTATTAACAGGACCGAGATGAGAGCAAAACCAAGAGGCGGCAATCAAATCATTGGAAAATCAAGTCGGACAGTTTGCTCAAAATCTGAAAAGTAGACCGCAAGGAGGTTTAACTAGCGATATTGAAGTCGCAAGAGGAACTGGCCATGAGCAATGTAAGGCAATCACCACTAGAAGTGGCCAACAACTTAGAGAGGCTTAAACCCGCTCATCAAACAAAACTCTACAAAAAGATCAAGATGAACTTAGCGGCAAAGCCTCAAATGCTGAAGCAGGAATTACCGCGGCAACTGACAATAAGCATGCCTCGGCAACCGACGATAAGGATGCTTCTGCAACTTATGAAAAGCATGCCTCGACAACCCCAATTGATAATGCCTCGGCAACTCCAGTTGTCCCGGCAATGCCGTCAATCAGGTTCCAAACCAATGAAAGGATCGAAGATATCCGACTTCCACCACCATTCCCACAAAGGTTGAAGCGACAAAAGCAAGAATACCAATTCAAGAAGTTTCTTGATATCCTAAAGCAAGTCCACATCAACTTGCCATTGGTGGAAGCAATTGAACAAATGCCAAACTATGCAAAGTTTCTTAAAGACATTGTGTCCAAGAGAACAAGGCTAGGAGAGTTTGAAACAGTTGCCACAACAGAGGGATGCATGGCAATGTTGCACAATCGTATGCCACCCAAGTTGAAGGATCCCGGAAGTTTCACAATACCCTGTTCCATTGGAAATCACTATGTCGAGAAAGCATTATACGACCTTGGGGCTAGCATAAACTTGATGCCTAAATCGGTTTTCTAGAAACTAGGAATCGGGAAGGCAAGACCTATAACAGTTATGCTACAGCTAGCCGACAGATCCTATATGCATCCAGAGGGAAAAATCGAAGACATACTGGCAAAAGTTGATAAATTTATTTTTCCCGCTGATTTTATTGTTTTGGATTGTGAAGCAGATGAGCACGCACCTATCATTCTCGGGAGACCATTCCTAGCAACAGAGATAACCTTGATCGATGTTGAAAAGGGAGAACTCAAATGAGGGTGAATGACCAGCAAGTTAAACTAAATGTGTTCCAAACACTAAGGCATGCCGATGATCCCGAAGAATGCCAACTTCTTCATGCCACGGTAGAGTTTAACTTCGGCAAGGATGATTCTTGCACCCAAGCATTCGAAACCCTAAAGGAAAAGCTTACCTCGGTACCCATTGTCGTTCCACCAGATTGGACGCTACCTTTTGAGCTCATGTGTGATGCAAGTGATTTCGCGGTAGGAGCAGTCCTAGGCCAACGCACAGGTAAGACATTCCTTGTGATATACTACGCTAGTAAAACTCTTAATAGTGCTCAAGTGAATTACACAACAACGGAGAAAGAGTTACTAGCTGTAGTTTTTGCATTTGACAAGTTCCGATCCTATTTGATTGGTACAAAGGTAATTGTTCATACGGACCATTCGACAATCAAATATCTATTTGCTAAAAAAGATGCCAAACCTCGTTTGATTCGTTGGATATTACTTTTACAAGAATTTGATATTGAAATTAAGGACAGGAAAGGAACAGAAAATCAAGTGGTCGATCACTTATCACGTTTAGAACGCAATAGGGAGGAGGACGCGGATCTAGAGATATGCGATGCATTCCAAGATGAACAAATTTTAGTTGCCTCGACAACCATGAACGCGCATGCCTCGGAAACTCTCGACGCCGCAGCAGCCTTTACGCGCATGCCTCGGCAATTTTGGGAGCAATAGCCACGGTAGCACATGCCTCGGCAATACCCTGGTACGCGGATTTAGTTAGTTTCCTTATTTGTGGTATTTTACCTTATGGCCTTACTCACCAAGGGAAGAAGCGGTTTCGCCATGATGCTAAGCATTACTTTTGGGACTAGCCTCTTTTGTTTAAATAATGTGCAGATCAGGTTATACGCCAATGTGTCCCTGAAGAAGAGCAACATAATGTACTCTTGTAATGCCATTCATCACCCTATGGAGGACATTTCGGAGGAACTCGTACCGCGGCCAAAGTTTTGCAATCTGGTTTGTATTGGCCAACATTGTACAAAGATGCCCAAGACTTTTACAAGCAATGTGATCATTGCCAGAGGACAGGTAATATCTCTAGACGACATGAGATGCCGCTCCAGAACATCATCGAGGTAGAATTGTTTGATGTATGGGGGATCAATTTTATGGGACCTTTCCCATCTTCATTCGGCAACCTCTACATTCTACTTGCCGTCGACTACGTGTCTAAATGGGTTAAGGCAGCTGCAGTTCCCAACAACGATTCCAAGACTGTGCAACGATTCTTGCAGAAAAAACATATTTACACGGTTTGGGATGCCGAGAGCAATTATGAATGATGAAGGCAAGCATTTTGACAACAGACTTATTGCCAAAATCGCCACGGCATATCACCCACAAACCAACGGGCAAGCAAAAATTTCCAACCGGGAATTGAAGGGTATACTCGAGAAAGTTGTAAATCCATCTAGGAAGGATTGGTCATTAAGACTAGATGACGCACTTTGGGCATATCGCACTGCATTCAAAACACCCTTAGGTATGTTCCCCTTCCGACTTGTCTATGGCAAAACATGTCATCTACCGGTGGAAATCGAACACAAGGCATACTGGCAATCAAGACCGTGAATATGGATTGGGAAAGTGCCAGACAAAAGCGTTTATTGGACGTCAAAAAGATAGAAGAATTTCGTGCACTCGCCTATAACAATGCACGAATCTACAAGGAGAAAACAAAGCAATGGCATGACAAGAAACTATTGCCAAGGCAATTCATGTCAGGGCAACTAGTTCTCCTATTCAATTCTCGACTAAAACTTTTCCCGGGAAAGCTGAAATCAAGATGGTTGGGACCATTCGAAGTTGTCAAACCATTCTCCCATGGTGCCGTGATAATCAAGTCCATCACTGACAAACATGAATTCAAAGTTAATGGACAAAGATTGAAACACTACAATGGTGCCCATGTGGAACGTAACAAAGAAGTGGTCACTTTAGGAGATGCATGAGCATGCTTGTTGCGCGTAATAAGTGCTACGCAAATGTGCAAGTATACACGTCGCAAGTTATAGTATAAAAGATATCGTCTCCACAGGGATTGGTGCCACTTCAAGAATCTAGTCTCTTGCACTGTAAAAAGTAAAAATACAAGTGAAGGATTATAGAAGTTTTAACTAATAACTAATCTAGAAAGCAATTAAGTAAAAGAAAAGATGAATTCGAATGAGAGAGATAAGCTAGGTTATCGTGAGTTGAGGTGTGATAGCCGATTGGATTGTCTTGGTAAAAGAGTGCACGGGCAACTCAGTTGCCGTGGCAACTTGCACGACGGGGTTGCCGTAGCAACTAATTGATGGTTGCTTGGGCGACTAGTTGGGCAACTACTTGGGCACTGGGCAGCAACTTCAAGGTTCGGCGGAGCGTTCTTCAATGGTTTCTTCTTATCCCTAGGTCGAAACTCTAGCTATTTGTGCATGCCTTGATAATACATCCCCTGCGTGAATCAAGGGTGAACAACAACCAATCTTGCGCTCCTCTTAGCCGTTGAAATCCTTAACTTATTCCTAAGCCGGATTAATCTTCACCATCATTGGATTGAATAAAGATCATATTCATTCGTTTCTTGAATCTAACTCTCCCGATATTAGATAAATGGATGAAATCACGAGATCCTCTCCCAATTCACTCGCAAACAATAATAAGAATCAAGAATGAATAAACCTTGAAATAGAAAAGTGCAAACTCTTATTACCTAAACAAAAACCAATAGTTTCTCACAATCTCAAAACACAATAACCATAGCCAAGTAAATTTAGTTCATGGCTAGGTTCCAAAGAAACACAAGATAATTAATCCCTAGCATGAACCCAATCGAACAAAGATGAAGGAAGAGGCTTGTCGAAATCCTCCTTGCCCTTGATGCTTGTCTAAAAATTCTCTCCTCTTGCCCTACTTGGACTTGCCAAAATTTCCCTCTTGCTCTCTCCCTTGAATTGTCGAAATCTCCTTGATATTTATAGGGCTAGGCCAAAGTCCTTCTTTGAGGAGGAGTTTGAGTTGGAATTAAATTATCTTTAAAGAATATAATTCTTTATTATAATTTTATTCCTATTAGAACTTCTCCTATCCTCTTGGAATTTAATTCTTCTTTAATCTCTGCATGGCAATCAAATTCCTTTGGGCTTGGACCTTGCTCCATGTCATCTTGGGCTTGTAAAATCATGAATTTCGACATCCATATTGCTTTTGGTCTTTGTCGACAAATGCCATGGCAACTGGCTCGGCATATCCTTCATGCATTGCCCTGGCAACTAGCTCGGCATTGCTTTGGCAAGTGATCCTGCACATACACACACAAAAACACACCAAAGCAGCATCTATTTCCACAAAAATCACCAAGTTATGTAATCAAGCTCAACGTTTGAAGGAAACATGGATTAATGCATGAATGGCTAACTATGCGACTAATATGAGCCTAAGTCTAACAATAATATGAGTAAAAGGGTAAGAAAAATAGTACTTTTGAACACTTATCACACACCCCCAAACTCGAACTATTGCTTGTCCTCAAGCAATGCAAACTCATAATTACCGCCAAGACTTCAAATTTTCACAAACTTAGCTTTGAGCTTGATTTCAATTCTACGAACCGGGCACAAAGTATGATTGGCTTTTTATTTTTCGGAAAACGAGGAGTTACTCGGAATCAAACTATAATGCTTGTGCGTGTGTGCGGAGTTGTTGTGCTAGTTGATTTTTCGGATTCTATGCAAACAATAGGTTTTCAAATTACTTCTTTGGGTTCTTTTTAACATGTTTTAACTAGAGCCAATTTGGGCACCTCTAGTGTTTTATTTTTAGTTTTCTTAAGTTAATTTAATCGACTAGAGCGGTTTGGGCACCTCTAGTTAAAAAAATTTTAACGCCTCCTAGAGCCAGTTTCGGGCACCTCTAGTGATCAAATTTTTTTTTAGCATATGCTAGAGCCAATTTCGGGCACCTCTAGCATTCATCTAATCCCCCAATTAGTTAATTATCCACCTAAGTTTACTAGAACTCCTTAAATCAATCAAACCACAACAGTGTTTCATCAAATTTAGCATCATAGTAAAATTCTAAGTTTTTCCATGGTTATCCTAGAATAAAAATTCTATCAATTAAGTGCATTGGTAAAGTCATCATTGAATATTCATCAAATCTAAGCAATTCTTGTTCCAATTAAAGGCATGGCAAGCAATTTATGTATCCTAAATGTAATGCTTAAGATTAATGTAACTAAACATGGTAATTACTAATAACAATCCCCCCCAAACTCGAGTGAGGCATTGTCCTCAATGCATGCATAAAAATAACGAAAAATAAAAATAAAAATAAAATGCATACGAGGACTTACTCCGAGAGTTCGTCATCGTAGATGATTAGTTTCCTTCTAGTTGGCGTCTTGATTTTCTTGCTTGAATGCAATGGTTGTTTTCTTGTTGCCGGGATGTCTTTAGCTTTGGTTGCCGTGGCATCTTCATGGTTGGTTGCCGTGGCATCAGCTTGTGCAGGCACGATGTAGGTTGCCGCAGCATCTTCTTCATTGGTTGCCGGGGCAAGGATCTTGGCAGTAAATTTCCTTAGCATAGTAGTTGTGAGTCTTGTTGTGAAAAAGAAAACAAAGAAAACCTGAAAACTAAAGATAATGAAGAAAAAAATAAAAATAAAATATCTCCTAAAAAAAATGAAAATAAAAAGAAAAGGAAAAAGAAAATACTGAGAGGAGAGCATGCTCATGCATCTCCTAAGTTGACCACTTCCTTGTTACGTTCCACATGGGCACCATTGTAGTGCTTCAATCTTTGTCCATTAACTTTGAATTCATGATTGTCAGAGATGGACTTGATTATCACAGCACCATGGGAGAATGGTTTGACGACTTCAAATGGTCCCGACCATCTTGATTTCAGCTTTCCCGGGAAAAGTTTTAGCCGAGAATTGAATAGGAGAACTAGTTGCCCTGGCGTGAATTGTCGTGGCAATAGTTTCTTGTCGTGCCATCGCTTTGTTTTCTCCTTGTAGATTCGTGCATTGTTATAGGCGAGTGCACGAAATTCTTCTATCTCATTGAGATCCATCAAGCGCTTTTGTCCGGCACTTTCCCAATCCATATTCACGATCTTGATTGCCCAGTACGCCTTGTGCTCAATTTCCACCGGTAGATGACATGTTTTACCATAGACAAGCCGGAAGGGGGACATACCTAATGGTGTTTTGAATGCAGTGCGATATGCCCAAAGTGCGTCATCTAGTCTTAATGACCAATCCTTCCTTGAGGGATTTACAACTTTCTCGAGTATTCCCTTCAACTCCCGGTTGGAAATTTATGCTTGCCCGTTGGTTTGTGGGTGATATGCCGTGGCGATCTTGTGTGATATGCCGAAGCGTTGCAACATCTTGGCAATTAGTCTGTTGTCAAAATGCTTGCCCCGCCGCTGATAATTGCTCTCGGCATCCCAAACCGTGTAAATATGTTTTTCTGCAGGAATCGTTGCACGGTCTTGGAATCGTCGTTGGGAACTGCAGCTGCCTCTACCCATTTAGACACATAGTCGACGGCAAGTAAGATGTAGAGGTTGCCGAATGAAGATGGGAAAGGTCCCATAAAATCGATCCCCATACATCGAGCAGTTCCACCTCGATGATGTTCGAGTGGCATCTCATGTCGCCTAGAGATATTGCCCGTCCTCCGCAACGATCACATTGCTTGTAAAAGTCTTGGGCATCTTTGTACAATGTTGGCCAATACAAACCGGATTGCAAGACTTTGGCATGGGTACGAGTTCCTCCAAAATGTCCTCCATAGGGTGAAGAATGGCATTGCCGAGTACATTTTGTTGCTCTTCTTGAGGACACATCGGCGTATAACCTGATCTGCACATTGTTTAAACAAAAGAGGCTCGTCCCAAAAGTAATGCTTAGCATCATGGCGGAACCGCTTCTTCCCTTGGTGAGTAATGCCATACGGAAAAATACCACAAACAAGGAAGTTAACTAAATCTGCGTACCAGGGTATTGCCGAGGCATGTCTTTGCCGTAGTGTGTCGCTCCCAAAATTGCCGAGGCGTGTGCTTCCATGGTTGCCGAGGCGTCATGGGCTGTCGAGGCGTCAAGGGTTGCCGAGGCGATTAGAATTTGTTCATCCGGGAACGCATCGCATATCTCTAGATCCGCATCCTCTTCCCTATTGCGTTCCAAACGTGATAAGTGATCGACCACTTGATTTTCTGTTCCTTTCCTGTCCTTAATTTCAATACCAAATTCTTGTAAAAGTAATATCCAACGAATCAAACGAGGTTTAGCATCCTTTTTAGCAAATAAGTATTTGATTGCCGAATGGTCCGTATGAACAATTACCTTTGTACCAATTAAATAGGATCAGAACTTGTCAAATGCGAAAACTACAGCTAGTAACTCTTTCTCCGTTGTTGTGTAATTCACTTGAGCATCGTTAAGAGTTTTACTAGCGTAGTATATCACATGGAAGGTCTTACAATGCGTTGGCCTAGAACTGCTCCTACCGCGAAATCACTTGCATCACACATGAGCTCAAAAGGTAGCGCCCAACTGGTGGAACAACAATGGGTGCCGAGGCAAGCTTTTTCTTTAGGGTTTCAAATGCTTGAGTGCAAGAATCATCAAAATCAAGACTTTATCCTGTTCAAGAAGATTACACAAAGGTTTAGTGATTTTAGAAAAGTTATGAATGAACCTCTTGTAAAAACACGCATGTCCGAGAAAACTTGAATTCCTTTAACCGAATTTGGTGGGGTAATCTCTCGATCACGTCCACCTTGGCTTTGTCTACTTCAATTCCTTGGATGAAATCTTATGGCCGAGCACTATTCCTTCATCTACCATAAAGTGGCATTTCTCCCAATTGAGGACTAAATCCGTTTCTTCGCATCTTGCCAACACCCTCTCTAAATTGCCGAGACAGCCGTCGAAGTCATTACCAAAAACCAAAAAATCATCCATGAAGATCTCAAGGAAGTCTTCGACCATGTCTGAAAAGAGCGCCATCATGCATCTTTGGAAGGTTGCTTGGCGTTACATAATCGAACGGCATCCTTCGGAAGGCATAAGTACTGAGTATGGGCATGTGAAGGTTGTCTTTTCTTGATCTTCTGGTGCTATGGCAATCTGATTGTAACCTGAATAACCATCAAGAAAACAGTAAAAGGGTTTACCTGCAAGACGGTCAAGCATTTGATCAATAAAGGGTAATGGGAAGTGATCTTTCCTAGTGGCTTTGTTTAGCTTTCGATAGTCCATACAAACCCTCCAACAACCGTCACAGTGATCTGGTTGGGATAAGTTCATTATTTTCATTGCTTACCCACTGTTATACCTCCTCTTTTTTCGCACACATTGTACCGGACTTACCCACGTACTATCGGAGATAGGGTATATAATGCCGACGTTAAGCCACTTGATGATTTCTTTCATTACAACCCCTTTCATGGCATGATTCAGTCTCCTCGGGCCTCAATTGAAGGTTTGTGATCATCTTCCAACAAGATCTTGTGCATGCACACACCGCCGGGCTAATTCCCTTCAAGTCGGCAATTGTCCACCCTATTGCCTTTTTATGTAGCTTCAACATGTTGATCAGCTTTTTTTTCTGCTCAGGCTGTAACTTAGAAGAAATAATTACAGGTAATGTATTATCGGTCCCTAAGTATACATATTTGAGTTGCTCGCAATTGTTTCAACTCAAGAATTGGTGGATTTTCGATAGAGGGTTTTTCGATCTTACCTTCCTTACCGAGTAGTCCAGTGGTTCAAAGTATGTACCTGGTCGATTGACTAGCCAATTTGCCTCTTTCTGGTTGTTCCTCATCGACCGGCTCTTCATACTCCTCATGTTCCTCGTGTTCGGCAATGTAGTTCTTTGAGGCAACTAAATTCTTCATCGGTTAAACTCTGCCGTGGCATGAAGTAGTTGGCATTCTTCTGGATCATCTGCATGCCTTAGTGTTTGGAACACATTTAGTTTTACCGCTGGTCATTCACCCTCATTGTGAGTTCTCCTTTTCAACATCAATCAAAGTTCTCCCCGCCGCTAGGAATGGTCTCCCGAGAATGATAGGTGCATGCTCATCCGCTTCACAATCCAAAATAATAAAGTCAGCGGGAAAAATGAATTTATCAACTTTTACCAAGTATGTCCTCAATTTTTCCCTCTGGATGCACATAGGATCCGTCGGCTAGCTGCAGCATAACTGTTGTAGGTCTTGCCTTCCGATTCCTAGTTTCGGAAAACCGATTTAGGCATCAAGTTTATGCTAGCCCCTAGGTCGCATAGTGCTTTCCCGACATAGTGATTTCCAATAGAACAGGGTATTGTGAAACTTCGGGATCCTTCAACTTGGGCGGCATGCGATTGTGCAACATTGCCATGCATCCCTCTGTCGCGACAATCTGTTTCAAACTCTCCTAGCCTTGTTCTCTTGGACACAATGTCTTTAAGAAACTTGGCATAGTTTGGCATTTGTTCAATTGCTTCCACCAATGGCAAGTTGATGTGGACTTGCTTTAGGATATCAAGAAACTTCTTGAATTGGTATTCTTGCTTTTGTCGCTTCAACCTTTGTGGGAATGGTGGTGGAAGTCGGATATCTTCTATCCTTTCATTGGTTTGAAAACCTGATTGACGGCATTACGGGGATATCTGGAGTTGCCGGCGCGTTACCAACTGGGGTTGCCGAGGCGTGCTTATCGCAAGTTGCCGAGGCGCGTCATCGTTGCCGAGGCGTCATCGGTTCGTTAGGCGTCATCGGTTGCCGAGGCATGCTTATTGCGGTTGCCGCAGCAATTCTGGTTCAGCATCCGAGACTTTGCCGCTAGGTTCGTCTTGATCTTTTTGTGGAGTTTTGTTTGACGAGCGGGTTTGAACCTCTCTAAGTTGTTGGCCACTACGGTGGTGATTGCCTTACATTGCTCATGGCAGTTCCTCTTGCGACTTCAGTATCGCTAGGTAAACCTCCTTGTGGTCTAGTGTTGATTTTGAGCAAATTGTCCGACTTGATTTTCCAATGATTTGATTGCCGCCTCTTGGTTTTGCAATCTCATCTCGGTCTGTTAATAAAAACATCAGTTCTTTTTATGAAATTACTATTCTCAGCCATATAAGATTCAGTTTTCATCATAAAAGCATTTAGAGAATTTTCCAAAGAACTAGATGTCGTCGGTTGTTGCTGCGGCATCTGTTGTCGTGGCATATTCTGCTGGAATCCGATGCTTGTGCATTCTGATTGTTCTAGTTTAGAGCATTGTTGGGATTACTCCATGAAAAATTCGGTGCTTCTTCCAAGCTGGATTGTATGTATTTGACATCATGTTGTTGCCCGATTGTAATTCCCCACATAGAAGCTAGATTCGGATTCTCGCATACATTCGGAAGAATTATGGTTATCGCCACATAACTCACAAAAAGAATCCATTACCTTGACTTCATGTGTGTTGTTTGGTTTTTGCATGTTACGGACCATCTTGGTTAAAGCGGCCAATTGTGCGAAATTGAATCGATGATCCTAGTTCATGTATTGTGGCTTGGCGTCTAACTCCTCCTCTTCTAGTAGATGGGAATTGATAATCATTCTTGGCCAGCCTGTTTAAAATTTGCATTGCTTCTTCCGGTGACTTATCTAGGAGTATGCCGTTTGCCGAGGCGTCTAGCATCATCCTTGTTGGTGTATTCACGGCATTGTAAAACATTGTCACTTGAGTCCACACCGGGAATCCGTGTAGAGGGCATTTGTGTAGAAGTTCTCTATATCGCTCCCAAGCCTCGTACATGGATTCATCATCTGCCTGCCGAAAAGAAGTAATGTCGTTCGAAGCTTATCGATTAAATTTGTAGGATTAAATCTAGCAAGGAAATCACGACAAAGATCAGTCCAAGATGCTATGGATCCGGCAGAATGCTATTTAGCCATGCTTTCGCCCTATCCCTCGGTGAATAGGGAATAATCTTAATCGTAAGACATCGGGGTGACTCCGTGTATCTTGAACGAGTTGCAAATCTCGAGGAAAGATTTCAGATGTTGTCGTGCATCTTGATTCTTTGAGCCGCCAAATTGACCTATTGTGTTGATCATATTAAACATTACCGGTTTCAACTCAAAGTGGTCGGCTTCAATTTCGGGTGCGACAACTCTGGGTTAAGTCCATCAAGATCTTCTTCAAGATAGTCTCGAATAGTTCATTTCGTGCAAGAATCACTCCTCCTCCCGCTCGAACATCTTGATTAATATTGCCGTCTTGATTTGCCATTGCTTCTCTTATCCTTCGTCTAAGTCTTTGTAAGGTTCGTTCGATTTACGGATCAAAGGGATATTACGGTGAAGTCGGTCTCGCATACGGTCATATACCAATGCAAAACCAAAGTTTGTTAGCCCTTTGAATTTTAAACAAGAAAAATAAAAAGAAGGTGCAAGAAAGTAAAAACAAAG
This sequence comes from Hibiscus mutabilis, assembly GCA_019671005.1. Lineage (NCBI taxonomy): Eukaryota > Viridiplantae > Streptophyta > Magnoliopsida > Malvales > Malvaceae > Hibiscus > Hibiscus mutabilis. The sequence continues at coordinate 14,920,395 of CM033722.1, read as the reverse complement.
TCGCTATTGCCAATCCCCGGCAACGGCGCTAAAAACTTGTTGCGCGTAATATGTGCTACGCAATTGTGCAAGTATACACGTCGTAAGTTATAGTATAAAAGATATCGTCTCCACAGGGATTGATGCCACTTCAAGAATCTAGTCTCTTGCACTATAAAAAGTAAAAACACAAGTGAAGGATTATAGAAGTTTTAACTAATAACTAATGTAGAAAGCAATTAAGTAAAAGAAAAGATGAATTCGAATGAGAGAGATAGGCTAGGTTATCGTGAGTTGAGGTGTGATAGCCGATTGGATTGTCTTGGTAAAAGAGTGCACGGGCAACTCAGTTGCCGTGGCAACTTGCACGACGGGGTTGCCGTAGCAACTAATTGATGGTTGCTTGGGTGACTAGTTGGGCAACTACTTGGGCGACTGGGCAGCAACTTCAAGGTTCGGCGGAGCGTTCTTCAATGGTTTCTTCTTATCCCTAAGTCGAAACTCTAGCTATTTGTGCATGCCTTGATAATACATCCCTACGTGAATCAAGGGTGAACAACAACCAATCTTGCGCTCCTCTTAGCCGTTGAAATCCTTAACTTATTCCTAAGCCGGATTAATCTTCACCATCATTGGATTGCATAAAGATCATATTCATTCGTTTCTTGAATCTAACTCTCCGATATTAGATAAATGGATGAAATCACGAGATCCTCTCCCAATTCACTGCAAACAATAATAAGAACCAAGAATGAATAAACCTTGAAATAGAAAAGTGCAAACTCTTATTACCTAAACAAAAACCAATAGTTTCTCACAACCACAAAACACAATAACCATAGCCAAGTAAATTTAGTTCATGGCTAGGTTCCAAAGAAACACAAGATAAACAATCCCTAACATGAACCCAATCGAACAAGGAAGAAAAAGATGAAGCTTGTCTAAAATTCCTTGCCCTAGATGCTTGTCGAAAATTCCCCTTGCTTCCTCTCTTGGAGTTGTCGAAATTCCCTCTTGCTCTCCCTCTTGATCTTGTCGAAATCTCCTTGGTATTTATAGGGCTAGGCCAAAGTCCTTCTTTGAGGAGGAGTTTGAGTTGGAATTAAATTATCTTTAAAGAATATAATTCTTTATTATAATTTTATTCCTATTAGAACTTCTCCTATCCTCTTGGAATTTAATTCTTCTTTAATCTCTGCATGGCAATCAAATTCCTTTGGGCTTGGGCCTTGCTCCATGTCATCTTGGGCTTGTAAAATCATGAATTTCGACATCCCTATTGCTTTTAGTCTTTGTCGACAAATGCCATGGCAACTGGCTCGGCGTCTCCTTCATGCATTGCCTTGGCAACTAGCTCGGCATTGCTTTGGCAAGTGATCCTGCACATACACACACAAAAACACACCAAAGCAGCATCTATTTCCACAAAAATCACCAAGTTATGTAATCAAGCTCAACGATTGAAGGAAACATGGATTAATGCATGAATGGCTAACTATGCAACTAATATGAGCCTAAGTCTAACAATAATATGAGTAAAAGGGTAAGAAAAATAGTACTTTTGAACACTTATCATTATGTCATCAGTTTTCATTAAAATCTACATCTATGTCCTCCCGGACCCATTGGAATTGTGAAATAGAACTAGTGATTGTTCCATCTAAGTTTTCGACTGCAAAAGGTAAAGTTTCTGATCTTGTTTCAATGTCATCTCTACTTCCATCCCTGATGTCTATCAAGTCTCTGGGGGTGTTACGGAGGACAACATACCAATCCTCATCCATTGGATCATGGCAGTAAATAACTTGTTTCACTTGGGAAGAAAATACATATGGTTCATCCATCAATTGTTGACCGGTGTGAATTAATTGAGATAAATTCACCATTGTAAAACCAAATTGATCTCTTTTAGTACCTCGAGTAGTATTAACATTAGCCTAGTCACAACAAAATAACACAACCTTTCCTTTGCCATAATAATCTGTTAAGTGTTTAAAAGTACTATTTTTATTACCCTTTTTACTCATATTATTGTTAGACTTAGGCAAATTTTAGTTGCATTATTAGGCATTCATGCATGTTTTCATGATTTCCTTCACTGTCATGCTTGATTTCATAATTTATTTGATTTTGTGGAAAAATGTACTGCTGGTGTGTTTTTGTGTGTGGAAGATTTAATTGCCCTAGCAAGCAGGAGATTGACGTGGTAGCTAAGGAAGGAAACTGAAGGATCTGCCAAAGCAATCGAAACTGCCTTCCAAAATGCCAAACTGAAGGGTCTACCAAGGCAAACAAAGCTGTCTGCCATGCTGAGCAGATTGCTGAAGCATGTCGGGATGCATCCACTTCATTAGGGATAAGCACGAAAATTAAGAGATAAATCTTAAAGATTTGGACTTCCATTCAGCATTTAATGAAGATTTAAATTCAAATTTATGAGGAGTTATTGGAGATCAATGGGAGATTAAAATCCAAGACTTTTAGGAGAAGTTTTTGGGGGAATTAATATATAATAAAAAAGGTCTATTTTTTTATTCTATTTAATTCCAACTTAACTTCCTCCTCAAGAAAGACTTTTACCCAGCCAACTCCTATAAATAAGAGACCTAGCCGCCTACTTCAAAGGGAGTTGGATTGGAGACGGGACGATTGGGAGAGAAAACCCTAGGGGGTTGTTTCGATTTCTTCTTCTTTGTTTTGGTTAGATTCATGTTTGGGGATTATTCTTTGCATATCTTTTGTGCCCAGCCATGAACTAAACTTATTTGGCTTAGGTTATTGTGTTTTTGTGGTTGTGAGAACGATTGAATTTGTTTAGGTATTAAGTTTGCAATTTTACTTCAAAGTTTGTTCATTCTTGGTTCTTAAATTCTTCGAGTGAATTGGGAGATGATCTCGTGAATTCATCCATTTATCTAATATCGGGAGAGTTAGATTCAAGAAACGGATGGGCATGGTTTTCATACAATCGATCGATGGTGAAGACTAATTCGACTTAGGGATAAGTTGCGAATTTCAATGGCTAAAAGGAGCGCAAGATAGGTTGTTGTTCACCCTTGGTTCACGCAGGGATGTATTATCAAGGCGTGCACAATCAACATCGTTTCGAGTTAGGGATAACGAGAAACCATTGAAGAACACTTCGTAAAACTTTGAAGGTTGTCGCCAAATTGCCCCAGCAATCGCAGACTTGCCCAGGAATTCACAGTCCTGCCCAGGCAATTGAAGAACTACCCAGGTTGTCGCAGAATTGCCCCAGCAATCTTTCTGGATTCAATTGCTGAAGTGATTGAGGTACTCTAGCACTCAATTACCACGATAGTCCATTCGATTATCACACCACGACTCACGGTAACCCGGCCTACTCTCTTACCAATTACTCTTTTCTATTTTCTTTATTTTGTTTAGTTTATTTTACTTGATATTCATCATCTTCAATATTATTACTTTTACAGTGTAATAACTTAAGCAAAGTGACCCAAGCCAATCCTTGTGGAGACGATACTCGATACTTAACATATCACTTTATTACTTGCGACGTGTATACTTGCACCGTTTGTGTAGCACTCTAAACACGCAACAAGTTTTTGGAGCCGTTGCCGGGGATTGGCAATAGCGACTTTGTTTTTAATTTCTTGCACCTTTATTTATTTTTATTTTTATTTTATTTCTAATCGGTTTCAAAGGACTTACAACTTTGGTTTTGCATATGTGTATGACCAGGGCGAGACCAACATCACAAGACTACCCACTTGAACCCGAGATAGAATGAGTTCTTCATCAAAGAAGACGAGAACAACGAAAAGCAATGGTAGAACAACAAGGTAACCCAGTCGGCAATCTGAATGCCAATGGTAACCAGAATGTCGTAGCAAGATGAGGAGGAGATCTAGTCGTACAACCTGTTCGAAATAGACCTATCCGAGACTACTTAGAGGAAGACCTCAATGGTCTCAATCTAGGAGTTTTCGCACCCGAGATAGAAGCTGCCCACTTTGAATTAAAACCTGTGATGTTCAACATGATCAACACAATTGGTCAATTTGGCGGCTCGGCAGCTGAAGATGCCAGACAACATTTCAAATCATTCCTGGAGATTTGCAATTCATTCAAGCTACTAGGAGTCCATGAAGATATCCTAAGGCTAAAATTATTTCCTTATTCACTGAGGGATAGGGCAAAATGTGGTTGAATAGTATTCCATCCGGATCTGTAGGATCTTGGACGGATTTGTGTCGTGACTTTATTGCTAGATTTAGTTCTACAAATATGACCGATAAGTTGCGTAATGATATTACTTCTTTTCGGCAAGCGGATGATGAATCCATGTACGAGGCTTGGGAGCGATACAAAGAGCTTTTACACAAATGTCCCATGCACGGACTCCCATTGTGGACGCAAGTGATGATGTTCTACAACTCAGTAAACACGTCGACAAGGATAATGCTAGATGCCTCAGCAAATGGCATACTCCTCGACAAGTCACCTGAGGAAGCAATAGAGATTCTGAACCGTCTTGACAAGAACGACTATCAATTCCCAACCACTCGAAGGGGAATAGTCAGACGCAATGCCACGATAAATGAGCTTGATTAAGAAGAACATGCAGCGACCTAGCAACCCACAGGAGGTCAAGGTAATTGGTTCAATTTGTGATTTATGTAATGGTAACCATGATTTTTTTGAGTGTTCGCAGAACCCAGAATCTAGCTTTTACGTTAGAAACTACAACCGGAACAACAATGTGATGTCCAACACATACAATCTAGCCTGGAGGAAGTACCCCAATTTTTCATGGAGCAACCCAAACAACGCCATTAATCAGAGCAATCAGAATGCACAAGCATCAAGATTTCAACAGAACATGCCACGACAACAGATACCGCAGCAACAGATGCCACAGCAATCGACACCATCTAGTTCTTTGGAAAATTCTCTCAATGCTTTCATGTTAAAAACTGAATCTTATGGTAGAGAATAGTAATTTCATGAAGAAGACTGATGCCTTTATGAACATGACGGATATGAGATTGCAAAATCAAGAGGCAGCCTTGAAATCCTTGGAGACACAAGTTGGGCAATTCGCTCAGAACTTGAATATGAGACCACCATGCGGTTTACCTAACGATACTGAGGTCGCCAAAGGAATAGGCCATGAGCAGTGTAAAGTGATCACCACCCGGAGCGGACGGAAGCTTAATGATGCACCTGCCCATCCAGTAAACCAACCATGAGAGAACCCCATTATCTAGACAAATGAATTCAACAGCCAAACCTCCAGTAAGAATGACGAGTCAGAAATTGCCAAGGCAACTCTACATGCTCGTGCCTCGGCAAGCTCTGATGCCAAGGCAATACCAGATACCCATGCCTTAGCAATACCCGATGCCATCGCCTCGGCAACCAAGCATGCCTCGACAAGTCCTGATTCATCGGTAATTCCTCAAATAAAATTCCAATGCAAAGAATAGATTGAGGACATCCGACTTCCACCACCATTTCCACAGAGGTTGAAACGGTAGAAGCAAGAATACCAGTTCAAGAAGTTCCTTGACATCTTGAAGCAAGTCCATATCAACTTGCCATTAGTTGAAGCAATAGAACAAATGTCGAACTATGCTAAGTTCCTTAAAGACATTGTCTCTAAGCGAACAAGGCTAGGAGAATTTGAAACAGTTGTTGTAACAGAAGGATGCATGGCCATGTTGCACAACCGTATGCCACCCAAGCTTAAGGATCCCGGTAGTTTCACCATACCATGTTCAATCAAAAACCATTATGTCGGAAAGGCACTGTGTGATCTTGGAGCAAGCATAAACTTGATGCCAAAATTAGTTTTCCAGAAATTGGGAATAGGGAAGGCAAGACCAACAACAGTTATGCTACAGCTTGTTGACAGATCCTACGTGCACCCTGAGGGAAAAATCGAAGATATACTGGTAAGAGTTGATAAATTTATTTTTCCCGCTGACTTTATTATTTTGGATTGTGAAGCAGATGAGTTCGCCCCAATTATTTTTGGGAGACCCTTCTTAGCTACGGGAATAACGTTGATTGATGTTGAAAAGGGAGAACTCACGATGAGGGTGAATGACCAGCAAGTCAAGCTGAATGTATTCTAGACCCTAAAGTATGCTGACGATCCAGAAAAATGTTAATTAATCCACGCTACAACCGAAATTTGATTTTGACGTGGAAGAACATTGCCTCGGTAATAACATTACCAAGGAAAATTGCCTCGGCAATTACGTTGCCCATTCAATTGAACCTGAGGAGTTTGAAGAGCTGAACGATGATGACCCTGAGGAAGCCAATTGGATGGTAAGTCTTCTAGGTAAGTATTTTGAACCATTGGACTACTTAGGTAAGGAAGGTAAGACCGAAAAACCCTCTATTGAGCAACCTCCTATTCTTGAATTAAAACCATTTCCAGAGCAACTGAAATATGCTTACTTGGGAGACGATAACACTTTACCTGTAATAATTTCTTCTAAGTTGCAGCCTGAACAGGAAAAGAGGTTGATCGACATGTTGGCATTGCACAAGAAGGCAATAGGATGGACAATTGCTGACTTGAAGGGAATTATCCCAGCAGTGTGTATGCACAAAATTCTATTGGAGGATGATCATAAACCGACAATTGAGGCACAAAAGAGGCTTAACCCTGCTATGAAGGAAGTCGTGAGAAAGGAAATCATCAAATGGCTTGATGTCGGAATCATATATCCTATCTCTGATAGTACATGGGTAAGCCTGGTACAATGTGTACCGAAAAAGGGAGGTATAACCATGGTGAACAACGAAAGCAATAAACTAATCCCAACTAGGACTGTGACCGGTTGGAGGGTTTGTATGGACTACCGCAAGTTAAATAAAGCCAATAGGAAATATCACTTTCCTTTTCCATTATTGACCAAATGCTTGACCGACTTGCAGGTAAATCTTTTTATTGTTTTCTTGATGGTTACTCAGGTTATAACCAAATTGCCATAGTACTGAATGATCATGCAAAGACCACATTCACATGCCCATATGGTACATATACTTTCAGAAGGATGCCGTTTGGATTATGTAATGGTCCGACAACTTTCCAAAGATGTATGATGGCAATTTTCTCTGACATGGTGGAAGATTTCGTGGAAATCTCCATGGACGATTTTTCGATATTCGGTGATAACTTCGGCAATTGCCTCGACAATTTGGAGAAAGTGCTAACAAGATGTGAAGAATCTGATCTAGTACTCAATTGGGAGAAGTGCCACTTTATGGTAGATGAATGCATAGTACTCGATCACAAGATCTCATCCAAGGGGTTTGAAGTCGACAGAGCCAAGGTGGAAGTGATTGAAAAATTGCTGCCAACAACTTCAATCAAAGGAATTCGAAGCTTCCTCGGTCATGCAGGTTTTTACAGGAGGTTTATTTATAATTTTTCCAAAATCTCTAAACCTTTGTGAAACATGCTTGAATAGGACAAAGCTTTTAATTTTGATGACTCATGCATCCAAGCATTCAAAGCCTTAAAGAAGCATCTTGCCTCGGCACCCATTGTCGTTTTGCCCGATTGGACCTTACCTTTTGAGCTTATGTGTGACGCAAGTGACTTTGTAGTAAGAGCAGTACTAGGTCAATGAAAAGGTAAAATCTTTTATGTGATTTACTACGCTAGTAAAACTATTAATGAAGCTCAAGTGAGCTACACCACTATGGAGAAAGAGTTACTATCTGTAGTTTTTGCTTTTGATCAATTTCATTCATACTTGATCGCGACCAAGGTAATTGTTCATACTGATCATTCAGCAATTAAGTACCTTTTTGCCAAGAAAGATGCCAAACCTCATTTAATTCATTGGATCTTACTTTTATAAGAGTTTGACATTGAAATTAAGGATAGAAAGGGTACTGAGAGCCAATTCGCCGACCATTTGTCATGCTTAGAACGAGGAAAAGACGATGACACAAACGTGGAAATCCATGATGCATTTCTGGACGAGCAGTTGTTAATTGCCCAGGCAACCCCAACCAGCGATGCCCAGACAACCGCAGTAGGGATTACCACGATAATACCCGTGGAAACAACAGCAACAATTGCCTCGGCAATTCCATGGTATGCATACTTAGTGAATTTCCTTGTTAGTGGCATTTTACTTCATGATCTTACACACCAGGGAAAGAAGCGGTTCCGACATGATGCTAAGCATTATTATTGGGACAAGCCTGTTTTATTTAAACAATGTGCAGACCAGGTTATTAGGCGATGCATCCCCGAGGAAGAGTAACAAAACGTGCTCCGACAATGCCATTCATCACCCTATAGAGGTCATTTTGGAGGCACTCGCATCGCAGCCAAAGTCTTGCAATCCGATTTTTATTGGCCAACACTTTACAGAGATGCTCAAGACATCTACAAGAGGTGTGATCGATGTTAGCGAACAGGGAATATTTCACGCCGACACGAGATGCCACTGCAGAATATCCTTGAGGTCGAGTTGTTTGACGTGTGGGGGATCGATTTCATCGGACCCTTCCCATCCTCATTCGACAATGTATACATCTTACTTATCGTGGACTACGTGTCTAAATGGGTAGAAGTAGCTGCAGTTCCTAGCAACGATTCCAAGACTATACAGAAATTCTTGTAGAAAAATATATTCATACGATTTGGAACACCAAGGACAATTATCAGTGATGGAGGCACCCACTTTGACAATAGGCTAATTGCCAAAATGCTGGAGCGATTTGGAGTGACGCACAAAATTGCCACGGCATATTATCCGTAGATAAACGGGCAAGCCAAAATTTTCAATCGTGAGTTGAAGGTAATTCTTGAAAAAATTGTCAATCTATCTCGAAAGGATTGGTCTACCAGAATTGATGAAGCACTATAGGCCTATAGAACAAAATTCAAGATGCCTTTAGGCATGTCACCTTACAGACTTGTCTAGGGCAAGACTTGCTATCTTCTGATAGAGATCGAACACAAGGCTTATTGGGCGACCAAAACTGTCAACATGGATTGGGAGAGTGCTGGACAAAAGAGATCACTGGACCTTAACAAAATTGAAGAATTTCGTGCCTTAGCTTATGACAACGCGAGAATCTAAAAAGAGAAAACGAAGCGTTGGCATGACAAGAAGCTATTACCGCGGCAATTTTTGCATGGGCAATTAGTTCTTCTCTTCAATTCTCGGTTAAAACTCTTTCCGAGAAAACTGAAATCAAGATGGTCCAGGCCTTTTAAAGTCGTTAAACCTTTCTCCCATGGTGTCGTGATAATCAAGTCCACCATTGATGGGCATAAGTTCAAAGTTAACGAACCATGTTGAGCGCGACAAGGAAGTAGTTACTTTAGGAGATGCATGACCATGCTCTCCTTTAGTATTTATTATTTATTTTTAGTTTTTGAACTATTTTATTTCTTTACTTATTTTTAGGATAAAAATATGTTTTTAGTTTAATTTTTATTCTTTTTTCTTTCTATATTTTTTCTCTTTGTTTTTGATTCCACAACCACAATCACCACTTAAAACATCAAGACAATTCCTCGCAAGCTAAGGAACAAGAAGTGCCAAAGAAATCCCCAAAAGCGAAGCTTGCTCGGGCAACCAAAATTGCCTCGGTAAACCCTGATGCCCCGGCAACTGAACCCTAATTCAGCAATTGAGGATGCCATGGCAACTGCTGTACAAAAGACAACACCAGCCATACACATTCGACCATCACGAATCAGTAAACGAACCAAGCAATTGGCATGAAGGAAACACATCATTCAAGGTGACGAACTTTCCGACTAACTCATTTGCATTTTAATTTTTATTTGCATGCATTGAGGACAATGCTTCTCTCGAGTTTGGGGGGTATTGGTTTCTAGTTAGTTTCATGTTTAGTTGCATTCATAATTAGTAATAGCATATAGGTTGCATATGTTACTTGCCATGTCTTTAATTAGATTTAATTGCTTAAGACTTGTTGAATACCCAATGATGAATTTTTGCCACTGCACTTAATTGAAAGAACCTTTAAATTTTAGGATTGCATGAAAAGAACTTAGAATTTTACTATGATGCTGAAATTTTGAACACAGTTGTGGCTTGTTGATTGAAAAAAAACTTGATGAACTTAGGTTGCTTAAAATTTTGGTAAATTTAAATTAAAATTTTAAAGTTAATTTCCTGGTAGAGGTGCTCGAAGCTGGTTCTAGTAGTTGCACATTAAAGATATCGCTAGAGGTGCCCAAAATTGGCTCTAGTAAAAAGAAAAATAAATACCCCAATAATTAAATTAATAAAAGCCTATTGTTCACATAGAATCTTGAAAATCAACTTGTACACAACTACGCACACACATTGTCACGAGCATTATAGTTTGGTTCCGGGTAATTTTTGTGCTATCTGAAGAATTCAAAAGGTGATCATACTTTGTGCCACGGTTTTGAGGTTTTGAAGGCAATTTTGAAGCATGTCTTTGATGATTAAAGTCTTGGCAAGTAATTATTAGATTTGCATTGCTTGAGGACAAGTGTTGCGTGTGATAAGTGCTACGCAAATGTGCAAGTATACACGTCACAAGTAATAAAGTGATACGAGTATCGAGTATCGTCTCCACAGGCATTGGTTTGGGCCACTTTGCTTAAGTTACTGCACTGTGAAAATAAAAACACAATTGATAATAGAGGTTTTAATTAGCGAGAAAACTAAGAGCAATAAACTAAAAGAATAGATGAAATTAAAATAGAGTAAATAGGCCAGGTTATCGTGAGTTGAGGTGTGATAGCCGATTGGATCGTCTTGGTAAAAGAGTGCAAGGGCAACTCAGTTGTCGTGGCAACTTGCACAGCGGGGTTGCCTTGGCAACTAATCGATGGTTGCCTGGGCGACTAGCTGGGTAACTACTTGGGCGTCTGGGCAGCAACTTCAAGGTTCGGCAGAGCGTTCTTCAATGGTTTCTTCTTATCCCTAAGTTGAAAATCTAGCTACTTGTGCATGCCTTGATAATACATCCTTGCGTGAATCAAGGGTGAACAACAACCAATCTTGCACTCCTCTTAGCCTTTGAAATCCTTAACTTATTCCTAAACTGGATTAATCCTCACCATCAATAGATTGAATAAAGACCATACTCATTCGTTTCTTGAATCTAACTCTCCCAATATTAGATAAATAGATGAAGTTACGAGATCCTCTCCCAATTCACTCGTAAACAAGAATAAAAACCAAGAATGAGTAAACCTTGAATTGAAAGTGCAAACTCTTATTACCTAAACAAAATCCAATTGTTTCTCACAACAACAAAACACAATAACCCCAACCAATCAAGTTAGTTCATGGTTGGGTTCAAAAGATATACAAAGAATAATCCCCAAACCATGAATCTAATGGAAGCAAAGAAGAAGAAGAAGAAATCGAACTCTCTCCCCCTTGCTCTCTTGTCAAAATTTCTCTCTTCTTGCCCTATGGGGTTGTCGAAATTTTCCCTCCTCTTGCTCTCTTCCAAGTTGACGATATGGCCTCTAATTTATAGGGCTAGGTCAAAGTTCTTCTTTGAGGAGGAAGTTAAGTTGGAATTAAATTATCTTTAAAGAATATAATTCTTTATTATAATTATATTCCTACTAGAAGTTCTCCTATCTTCTTGGAATTTAATTCTTCTTTAATCTCTTCATGGAAATCAAATTCCTTTGGGATTTAGCTTTGCTCCACATCATCTTGGGCTTGTCTAGTCATCAATTTCGACTACCATATCACCTTATTCTTTGTCGACAATTGCCCTGGCAACTGGCTCGGCGTCTCCTTCATGCATTGTCCTGGCAAGTAACTCGGCATCTCCTTCATGCACTGCCCTGGCAATTGGTTCTAGCCTTGTTTAGGCAAGTAATTATGCACACACACACAAACACACCAAATCAACATCTTTTTCCAAAAAAATCACCAAGTTATGTAATCAAGCTCAACGGTGGAAAGAAACATGAATTAATGCATGAATGACTAATTATGCAACTAATATGAGCTTAAGTCTAACAATAATATGAGTAAAAAGGGTAATAAAATAGTACTTTTGAACACTTATCAACAAGCAATAGATCGAGTTTGGGGGTGTGTTAAGTGTTCAAAAGTACTATTTTTATTACCCTTTTTTACTCATATTATTGTTAGACTTAGGCACATTTTAGTTGCATTATTAGGCATTCATGCATCTTTTCATGATTTCCATCACCTTCATGCTTGATTTCATAATTTAGTTGATTTTGTGGAAAAAGGTATTGTTGGTGTGTGTTTTTGTGTGTAGGATTTAATTGCCCTAGCAAGCAGGAGATTGACGTGGCAGCTAAGGAAGAAAACTGAAGGATCTGCCAAAGCAGTCGAAATTGCCTTCCAAAATGCCAAACTAGAGGGCCTGCCAAGGAAAACGAAGCTGTCTGCCATGCTGAGCAGATTGCTAAAGCATGTCGGGATGCATCCACTTCATTAGGGATAAGCACGAAAATCAAGAGACAAATCTAAAAGATTTGGACTTCCATTCAACATTTAATGAAGATTTAATTCAGATTTATGAGGAGTTATTGGAGATCAAGGGGAGATTAAAATCCAAGACTTTTAGGAGAAGTTTTTGGGGGGAATTAATATATAATAAAAGAGGTCTATTTCTTTTATTCTAATTAATTCCAACTTAACTTCCTCCTTAAGAAAGACTTTGACCTAGCCAACTCTTACAAATAAGAGACCTAGCCACCTACTTCAAAGGGAGTTGGATTGGAGAAAGGGCGACTGTGAGAGAAAACCCTAGGGGGTTGTTTCGATTTCTTCTTCTTTGTTTGGTTAGATTCATGTTTTGGGATTATTCTTTGTATATCTTTTGTGCCCAGCCATGAACTAAACTTATTTGGCTTGGGTTATTGTGTTTTTGTGGTTGTGAGAACGATTGAATTTGTTTAGGTATTGAGTTTGCAATTTTACTTCAAAGTTTGTTTATTCTTGGTTCTTAAATTCTTCGAGTGAATTGGGAGATGATCTCGTGAATTCATCCATTTATCTAATATCGAGAGAGTTAGATTCAAGAAATGAATGGGCATGGTTTTCATACAATCGATCGATGGTGAAGACTAATTTGACTTAGGGATAAGTTGTGAATTTCAACGGCTAAAAGAAGCGCAAGATAGGTTGTTGTTCACCCTTGGTTCACGCAGGGATGTATTATCAAGGCATGCACAATCAACAGCGTTTCGAGTTAGGGATAACGACAAACCATTGAAGAACGCTTTGCCAAATTGCCCCAGCAATCGCAGACTTGCCCAGGAATTCACAGACGTACCTAGGCAATTGCAGAATTGCCCAGGTTGTCGCAGAATTTCCCCAGCAATCTATCTAGATTCAATTGCTGAAGCGATTGAGCTACTCTAGCACTCAACTACCACGACAGTCCATTCGATTATCACACCATGACTCACGATAACTCAGCCTACTCTCTTACCAATTACTCTTTTTCTATTTTCTTTATTTTGTTTAGTTTATTTTACTTGATATTCATCATCTTCAATATTATTCCTTTTATAGTGTAATAACTTAAGCAAAGTGACCCAAGCCAATCCCCGTGGAGACGATACTCGATACTTAACATATCACTTTATTACTTGCGACGTGTATACTTGCACCGTTTGCGTAGCACTCTAAACACGCAACATAGTCCAACTCAATAATGTCTGTAAGAATTCCATAATATTCTACATCTCCCTCCACATGATGATTGTCCCTAGCACTAGCATAACTTGTAGTTGAAGATGTAACAACTACTCCACAATTTTGTGTCCTCCTCAATCTTGTATTTATGTAATATCCATTTCCAATGTTAATTACTAATACTATAAAATTCAAATATATTCTTTTAAATTGATAATTGTAGATAAAAAATTAAAAGTCTACAAAGTTAAACCTAACATGGTGCATATTTGAAGGATGAAGAGAGATGTAACTATTACATTACCAAAGTAAAAGCCAAGTTAAATATATAAGTATCTATCAGTCATACTTAATCCACTTGACCTATATAAAGAAAATCAACAAAAAATGAAAATTCAAGATAAAGACACCTATTCAGAAATGGTCATATCATTAGATTTCTAGCAAAAAATGGTCAATAAATGTTGGAACAATAAGCATAATGAAATACATTAGGTTTAAACTGTAAAAGTATACCTATTAGAAGTAACTTGGATATCACTTTCGTTTGTCAAACTATTAAGAGAGGTAAATGAGCCGCCAAGAAATAAAAATAACGATAAGCATTAACAAAGTGGTAAATGAGCTGCCCCAGAGAGGTAAATAAATTACTATGACAGTTTCAACATTTAAGCAAACCAAAATGTCCCTTCCTACATTTGAAATTATGTTTATTTATTTTTATTTTCATAAATTTAGTTAAAATAATAATAATTTTTATTTATAAATTAAAAATATCTGAAGTGTTAAAATTTGCATTTTAATTTTTAATTTAATATAGGTTTAACTAAAAAATAAATTTATTCTAAAAAGTTAAGAGCCAAATTACGTATCAAAATCAAAGTTAGGGAGAAAGTTGGACCCAACAAAAAGCCAAGGGTTAAATTGTATATGAGAACCAAAATTTAAAATCAAATTACATATTAAAACCAAAGCAAAAAAATAAAGTATATTAACCCTGAATTTATTATACTCTAAGAAAGATTCATTTTCCTCTTCATTTTTTTGGAATTATTCATCTTTACAATAAGATTACTATATCGGTATTAAAAAAAACTACTCGAGTTCTTGAATCTTGATTCAACAAGGGAAAGAATACCACAAGATTCAAAGTAACAAAGGGAAAGTAATTGTTTAAAACGAAAATGGCAACCCAAAGCCTATCCTGTTTCGGTCAACACATTAATTTTATATTATTTTCTTTGGTCCTATCCTTTAGCTGGCAAAGCTAAGTCAACTCCTCCTACATCTCACGAAAATATATTGAGGATTCCCTTTGATTACTTTGTACTACAATACAACTTTCACTTTCATAGTCAATCAAATAATGCCACCTCCGGTTTGGGCAATTTTGAGTGAAAATCCCCTTTTAAATAATTAGTTAAAAAATGACCCCTCAGAGCTTTATTTAGAAAAATGACCCCCAAATTTGTCACGTATGAAGAACTCGCGTTCTGCGTAAAGCGAAGTCCGATCTCGCTTTCTGCGAAAAGCGAGTTGTTCTTATGTGGCATCACTTTTCAGAATAACGAACTTAACAGGACCTCGCGCTATGAAAAATGCGAGGTCCCCGAGAATTTGAAGAGTCGGCTGAATTTATCGCTGGCTGTTTAATGGAACTCGCTTTCTGCAGAGAGCGAGTTATTTGTAATTCGGGGTAGCAGAACAAGCGTCCATAGGCATGTTCGAGTGATATTTTGGGGCTATTAATCGTATAATTTCAGTAAACAGCGAGTTTTGATGCGTAGTACTGGAACTTGTCTTTCATTCGACACCAATATGGGCAAGTTCGGTGCGTTGTAAACCGGGTAAAATTCGCGTTGAAAATGGTACCATAGCTTGTTTTTGTGAATGACTGAAAAGTTAAAATGGCGTGATAATCTTTTTCTGTTTATTTATCAGGTTTTTAATGTACGTTATTGTTTATCCGAAAAAGAACGAAAATAAATATAAAATCTAAAACTATGTAAAAAAATAAGGCAAAATAAAATATTTAAAATTATAAACTAATAAATAAAGTTGATATATAAACATCCCCTATACCTAATAACGCCTATGTCCACCCATTCCGCAGCTGGGTGTACGACGATCTCGTGGCGAATTCCTTCGAGCGGCATGTGCTCCATCGTTTTCGTCGTTGTCATCGTCGTCGTCCTCATCATCGGCGCCATGATCGTCCCCAAAGCGCAGACCACCGCTGACACTGGGGCCGGTGTAGAACAAACTCTGCGGCGGGGTCTGCTCGACAATGTTGTAGTCGAACTGTGCTACCAATGGTGGAACATCCAACACCGGAGGAACATATGCAAAAGGCGGTGTCGAGTAATATGGTGGAGGCACAGGCATAAAGGGACGAAACGCGTCCGTCATGAAAAGCTCAGGTGGAGGTCCCGTCTGCTAAAACGTATGAGGACAACCCATCTGCAGAAACGATGACGAAGCGGAGTGCATGAATGTCAGTCCTGGAGCTGGTGTCGAAGGCCCTGCCCCGAATTGATTTGTTGCTCGCGCTGTTCCAGAGGACGAGGCCCATGTAGTGTGTGTTCGACGTCTCTGGCTTTCAGGCCCTATTATGGTACCGCGC